>OX276443.1:4007142-5342857 GCA_946251915.1 Abrostola triplasia | reverse complement strand
AAATGATAAGTGCTATCGCCTTTCAATGGAAGCACAATACGCCTGATCATGATTGATCACCAGTATTCATGTTATTTTTAGAGATCCGGCGGGCTTATGGGGTTCGTTCTTGATGCTATAAAATAAAGGCCGTTTGGGTGTTTACCAAAAAATATTCGCGAGACTTGCTTCCTTGTAGGTCGATGAATATTATTGCTTTTTCAGTGTTCCATAATTATCTTCTTTTCGCATATTATTGTTAACCTTTTGAACGCCATAGTCAGATATAGCCGATAAATAAAAACATGCCCTACACGCCACCGTCGGGAAAAGTAGAAAAAAACGACCATTAATTTGTGCCTTCGCGTATACGGGGTGCCGATGCGTTTGAAATGTTAAACAAGACTAACGCTGAGAATACAACTCGCCCTTGCCCGAATTTTTATGATGTTTACAATACTGACGACGTCTTTTGTTGAAAATTAACTGAAATTTCTCGTCTGCTGAGGCGAAGAATTACTTTTGAAATCGATTCTGAACACTGCGCTTCTGAACTTTGATTTCATATCGATGTTTGTTATCTTTCTGAGTTTCATGTTAAGACTATGGGTCTCGGTTCGATTTTAGTTATAGGTATAAACTAGATATTTTTGGCAATATTATAATATAACAGACTTAATTAACGTCAGATGTAGTCACAACTATGGAAATAAGCTCACTCCTTCCAATTTACAAGTTCAAATTTCAATGGTCTGGTGAGTTGTTGGATCAAGTGTAAACATCTGCAAACTCTGCATATTCCTTTGGGGAAAAGAGGCATTATTTTTTCACAAGTTATAGCCGGTACTACACCAGAGATCTTCAAAACAAAGGTATACCGCTTAGATGCACTGGACATACGTTACGTAGGGAAGCTTCCATAATTTATATTGAAAAAAGGAATGTTACCCCATACATTAACGTTAATATTTCACACTCTAATAGCGTACTGACCATAAAAAATCTCATCATATAATAGTACTTACAAATATTAATTCTAGTCACGAACTACCTAAAAGTATGTTAAGTACGTAAGAGAATTTTATTCTCTGGTATTACGAAAATTAATGCCGACCTCCTTGTTGATGGATGGCGTTTGTCGTATAGGTATACCTATAATCGTGTGACAGCATCTATGAGAGTTCATCATCATCAGCCGCAAAACGTCCACAGTTGAACAAAAGCCTCCCCCTTAGAACGCTATATAAAAGTTATTACTATATTCAGGAAGCAAGGATACCTAAGATTAACGAAAATAAAAACTGGCACATTCCAAAAAGAAATTGCAGATAGTTTGAGACGCCAAAAAAGCCTCCAGGAGTGACAATATTAATAGCACATCCAGTCCGCACTAGGCAGACAGCTTCTGTCAACACGAAGAAGGCTTTAACTTCATATCTGCTAAGTAAATATATTTTGTCAAACGCATGACGCGACAAAATAGTAGGCCCAGCAGTGGGGACGAAATGGTAGGCCCAGCAGTGGGTGATATCAGGCTAAAAATGATGAAGATGATGACGCGACGGGTTCGAAATCCGCAACTCCATGGGGTCTCACTATCACTACGAATGTTAATAACCAGAATTAATGGCCATCTTTATCGGAAAACATAGGGTAAGTACCCACACATCCCTGGTCAGCCCAAGGCGATCCGTCCGGGTATTAATCTACAAGGTATTTAACACAGTGTAATATAAGGTTTCCAGGAAATATCCCTCTGCCTCAGGGTAACGTGAAGTTATTTGTCTATGGGGATCTAAAGTTATATAAGTTTTTATGATCCTTTCAATGGAGAGTAAATCGCATAATATGGCTTATATGTCCACATGATTTATTGGCCACTCATGTGAAAGAAAAAAATTGTCTTTTGGAAGTTTGTAATGTATGTTTACAACTTACACGCCTGTATTCCCTGAGGGGTAGGCAGAGACCACGGATTTCCATTTGCTACATAAGTGCCTACTGGGGTCTCAGTAGAGAGTTTCCACGAGTGACGATACTTAAGTCGACGACGACATCCGGTGCACCCTGGACGGTCAACCTCGCTACCTATCCTTGTTGACTGACTAATCTCTACATCACGGCATAATCTATTTCCATATGAAAAAACATATCGTCTTTGAACACCTATTTGACGACCTAGTTGGCGTAGTGGCAAAGCGATTGGACTGCTGTGCTTGGGGTTGCGGGTTAGATTCCCGCACGGGACAAAAATTTGTGTGATCCACAGATGTTTGTCCCGAGTCTGGGTGTTTGTGTACGTGATATTTCATGTTTGTGAAACGCACCCACGAGGAGACCCTACAGGAGAAATTCCTAGTGTGGGGCGACCTTTTTTTCTTAAAGAAACAAAACAAGATATTCAGATACTAGCTTACTAAATGAATTGCCAGTCTCACAGCGATGGAAAAATCTATCCCATATACCGAACTTGATCGTTAAACCTTATTTAATTTAAGCCTAATGACTTTACCTACCTAACAATATTGCCTGACGTAATCAGGTTGACCGGTACGCAGCTTATCTCATTATTATGGTCCATGAAACTTACCGTTTTAGTACCCACGGAAACAGATAATGGAATACCTATATTATTGATCGCTATATTATGTACTAGGTTTTTACGAGTATATTTTTAAATTAATTATATTGGTCTTTGATATTTATTTTTACTTTAAAAAACATAACATCACGCCTGTATTCCTGGTAGGGGTAGACAGAATTACCTAATGGAAAAACCCAGTAACACTTTGCCCGACCCGGGATTCGAACCCAGGACCTCGTGCTCAGCAGTCGCGCTTAGCGACCACTAGACCAACGAGGCAGTCCAATCATTTTTTTTTTGCTTTAAAATGTGTACAGAGGCGTACGTTATGATAATAGATATTTTTAACGCTACCGAAAAAAAGTTACACTTTTGTGGTGGCCTAGTGGTTAACATACCGGATTTGTATGCACAAGGTTGCAGGTTCAAACCCGGGAAGGATCAATGTGACTTTTTCAATGTTATAAATGCTTTCTTAGTTATTCTAAGACACCACTGACTAACGGTGACAGAAAACATCATGATGAAACCTGGATTTAATTATCTGAAATCGCCAACCCGCAGTGAGCTAGCGAGGTGATCAATACTGCCAACCCGCAGTGAACTAGCGTGGTGATCAATACTCAATCCTTCTCTATACGAAAAGAGGCCTTTGCCCTGCAGTGGGACAGTAATAGGCTGTTATTATTTTCGATAAAAACCTACAGGACTAAATAACCGAGGACTGGAAACGTTACCAAAACTTTCGTTATTTTTGTTCGGATAACGTTATTTGGTCACATTATAGGTACTAAATAACGGTATCTGAACATAAATAACGAAATTTTGAGTAACACTTTATGTCCATGCAAATAAGAAACTCTATCTCATGTAGGTGCCTACTACTTAGGAAGGCGTAACGTAGGCCGCGATAACAACAACAGGAAAACAAAAGACAGCCACGACTAAAACAAGGAATAAATAAAAGCCTGGAAAATGTCTAACGGTTTTTGCACAGTGAGGGAATAAGATACCTATAGCCTTTATCTTCCCCTTAGGTATTATAATGGACTTATATATTCATGAATCAAGAGAATATCCCTACGTCCAAAAACATGTAAGTAAATTCTGCTTTAAATGCAGGCAACTTTAATAATACCTATAGATTTATGAGTATTTCTTAAAACAATATACAGATTTCTGTTTCCCTGGTCTAGACAGAGCTTCTAACTAGCTGTATAAAATAGTATCAATGCCCTAACAGTACCAACAGTACCCCTCTCATATTTCATTCGCAGTCGAGTGAAGAAAGAGATTATTAAACCATTTGTATGGATTTGTTTAAAGCTAAGCTTAAGCTTGGGTGAGTTTCCAAAGATTTTATCATCAAATTCAAGTTTTTTGAGATTATTAGTTTGTAAAAGCTTTAACAAGAATTGGAAATCAAACTGTACTATAGATGAAAATACCTCTTTGAAACAATGCGCTGATTGCACCTTAGTTATTTTATAGCAATGATAGCCGAGTGGTAGGTGCGACCGTTGGGCTGCCAAGTCAAAAGTCGCAAGTTCAAACCATTGTGCATCAGTTGCTAAAAACGGTGAAGGCAACCATCCTGAGGAGATTGGTACCCTGAGAGATTTTTCAGCTGTGTGTAAAACCATGTCAGAGGCCTACAGGTGGTTTTAACTCTGACACCAGGTTGTTCATCAACCATATGATAAGAAGAAGAAGTTGTTACAACATTTTGTGGATCTGAGTAATTTTATAATTAAATTCAAAACTACTCTTTGACTGTCCCACTGCAGAGCAATGGCCTCTTCTCATACAAAGGCGGGACGAGCTAGCCCATTGTGTAGGTTGGGGCTTTTAGATCATTAACCCTATAACCGTTACGGGTCGGGTTTTAATTTTAGTCACTTCAATTCAACATTAATTATCCGATTGTGAATATATAATATTACTACCTACTTTAATTTGAGCCGAGTGGTATCCGCTATCCGGCCTAGAATGGACCACTCCCTTTCCACCCGAGGTAAGAGGCGATTAGGGGAAAATCCAGAAGATGGCCAACAGCTTCTTCTGTAACCTCATCACCAATACTGCGATCCTCAAGCCGCTTGCCAAGCATGGGGATTTTGGCTACACATACCTAATTCAACGCGGATAAAGTCGAGAGCAAAAATTAGTAACTAAAAAGAAGTTAAAAACATTGCCCCTCCTGAGTAAATTATCCTGAAACGTAGGTGCATTTCACAAACATAAAATATCACATTCAGAATTACTTAGACCAGAAAAAAAACATCCGACGATAACAAAACTATTTATCCGTTGAACCCCTACCCTTACTGCAGCAGTATGACCGCAGAATTTCAATGTACTGGAATAAAAAATTAAGAATGGTTTTTCATTTACAGATTATAATTAATTCTGTAATCATAGATACTAATATCAAATAATACTTTTAATTATAATCAAGTATTCATTAAAACAAAATATCGCATTGCAAACTAATGAGTTACAGTGTGCATAATAATGACCACAAATAAAATGAATTAGAAAATGAGCTCATGTTCTTAAAAACATTTATAATGTGATATAAGATGAAGTAATGTATTAATGTTTGTGTGATAATATAACCATAACACCAAATATTCTTAGTTGAATGTATGCTATAGTTCCATACTTCATCATCATTTTCATCAACCGGGAGACGTCCACTGTTGAACTAAGGCCTCCCCCTGAAAACGCCACAATGAACGACAACATTGAATTGCCATTAGCATCCACCGGTTGCCCGCAACTCTGACGATATCGTCGGTCCACCTGGTGGGAGGCCTGCCAGCGCTGCGTCTTCGTAGCCGCCACTAGAGAACCTTTTGTCCCCAGCGGTTATCGGTTCTTCGAGCGATGTGACCTGCCCAGGCCCGCCATTGGGTATTACTTACACATGAGAAAAAAAACTACACATTTTTCCATTTTTAAACTGTCGGTAAGTAATTTTCAGTTCTAAAACCTTCTGATTGTACTAATGAAATGTGACTTGCCAACACTTTTCAGAAAGTTTACAAATAACATTGTGATGAGGGTACAAGTTTGAAATTGTAATTTATATTATGTTTTTGCGAACAGATTTAATGATTTTTGACATGGATCACTTGAACTTCTAAATATATGTAAAAGATAGGTACTTGTTCTCAAACTTCGAGAAGAAATAAATAACTTCTAAATTCGACATCAAATGATGCTTCTTGCTGGTGACGAACTATCTCAGTTAGACCGCGATCTTCTTGACTTGAAACGTTACTCGGAACTATTTTTTTTTTAAATTTCGTCACTCTTGTTCGGATATCGTTATTTAGTAATGTCCCAGGTTCAAAATAACGCTTTCTAAATTTAAATAAACGTGAGCGAAGCCACGGGCAAAGCTATTACTAAGTAGACCATGATTAAATCCCTAACATATTTGTTCAGATACGGAATTATTTATATAAAGAGTTTTAGTCGATCCTCGAAATAAAGTTACCACTTCATGTAAACACCTTATCCCAGAGGTACTTCCAACAGATTTCCACTTAACTTCAAACTTACTGTAGAAATATCTGTTACATTCTCTTTTACGATTTCATACGTCGACTTTTCACATTTACATTTTCGTACAATAATATGGAATATAATCGTTCGTATAGTAAGGAATGCAGAAGGCCTACAGTTCTGGGAGTGCCATAATATGGACGACCTGATTAGCGCAGTGGCTAAGCGATTGGACTGTTGCGCTAAGGGTTGCGTGTTCGATTCCCGCACGGGGCAAAAACTTTGTGCGAACCACAGATGTTTGTCCCGAGTCTGGGTGTTAGTGTATGTGATATTTCATGTTTGTGAAACGCACCCACGACACAGGAGAAATTCCTAGCGTGGGGCGACGTTTTTTTTAAAAAAAAAAAAAGAATTTTATTGTGATCTCGGCGTACTTTTTCTGGGAAAACAGGTTTAACAGGCATTTATTTAGGTAATTTTATATACTCCGTATATTATTATACCATGAAGCTGACCCGGCGAACTTTGTTCCACCTTCTCACCGTCTACACCTTCCCTGGACTTCCACGAATATCTCAAGACCAAAATTGGGGAAATCGGTCCAGCCGTTCTCGAGTTTTATCGAGACAAACGAACAGCAATTAATTTTTGTTTTTTCTATAGATGTATAGAATAAGCTAAAGTCTTTTAGTTCCATTTTTGTCCACCTTGTGGCGCCACTAATACCTCTAGTTTTGTATTACCTCACTAGTCGCCCTGTTGATGTGTTTTACGTTCACACACTTTTTTGTTTTTTCTTAAATAAATTCATATAATCACGCCTATAATGTATAAGTTTATGGTAGACAACGATATTTCATTTCCCATCATAATGGCCCTGAAAGATAAGGCACACGTCGGAGTCATTGCCTTTTACGACTTACTTTCTCAACGGAAGGAAGTGTCTTCTTAATCAGCTGTGCTATTCTAGACTTACGAACTCACTTCTAATTTCTCGGTGAGATTCGACACTAGCGCCACCAAGTGTTGACGGTATTGAGACGAATCATGCATTTATATATAGAATTTGGTATTCTGAATCAAAAAGACAAGAATGACGTCGAGTTAAGTGGCGAGTTAACTTGCTTGACTTTCAAGAGGATGTTTGCGATAGCATGGCAGTCCTGCTACGGAATAACTATGAGATTAAAAAAATATAAACCAACCTTCTGTAGCTTGTTTTATATTGTGTTTATTGTATCATGTATGTCATACCTGAAAACTGTTTTCCAGATTGAAAAGGCTATTTTGCGTATCGTTGAGAGAATGTAAGCATTTTTATCTTCGTGAACCTTTTTGTGGTGAAATGAGTGACGTGGGCACAAGTCACTTTTGGATTTGAGAATAATAGTGAGTATGTTTTTCATTTCACAACTGAATAAAAACATTTTAATGGTTTATATGCTTTTTGGTGGCACAAAAAAATATTCCGACAAATTGTGAACCTTCTTTTTTTGAAGTCGGTTAAAAATGAAGACTCTCACGAATGTGTGATATAGCTGTGATGTATACCTGAAGGCCTACTGCCACTTGTTTAACTAGTGGTTCAATTTCGGTGCAATACAGTCAAAGTTCTAACCAATTGGTTTAAGTTCTAAAATAGATTGCCATAAGTCTCAACCAGAGTTCATGGCCTTTAACTCCCACCTTTACATGAAATTGGATGTGTATATACACAAAAATGTAAACACCCACACCAAAGCTTTATTCAGCGTAAAAGTACTACAATATAAACCAGGAAAGGGATCGTCAATGTATCAACTCGTGCTGTGTAGTATTCTTTGTACGAAACCCCCTACAGCGACGCACACTAATCAGAATCGGAACGTAATCGCCCCGCCTCAAGACAAGCTCGAACGGGCGAGCCGTAGGCGTAGGTGCAGCGTCGTCGCCTAGCCGTAGCCGAGTCGACGTATCGGAGCAGCTGATCCGCTTTGGTTACGTGCTTACATTAGGTTGAGGTCAAACAGCCGTCAGCTGGTGAGGGCAAGGCGAGGCGAGGCGAAGCGAAAGTCGATACAGTGACGATCCCTTTCCGATTTGATGTGTGTATGACCATACACGTAAAAATATTACCATGTAAAAACACTAATCAGATTGAGCCAATGATTATATTTTCATAGAAACGGAGGTTACTTACCTTTATGGTAGGTACCTATCAATACCCGATTAGAAACTTTATTAGCTCCAAGGAAAGGTAATTCCCTCAGCGCCTAATCTATTTAATATGATCTGCCTAATAATAAAAGAAATCTCATTACAACTTCATATATCCAATTTATTCCATTGATTGTGCGATGCAACCTAAACAGTTATCCCTTGCCACGAACATGGTGTTAGCTTATTTTATTAGGTACTTTAGGTACGTACTGTCTTTTTAACACTCTTTCTTCTATCCTCTTTCCTGCAGACTGTCGCCTCAATCTCTAATTTATTTCTCCTTTCGCAGGTCTGTTGGAAGAAATTTCTTTAAGAAATAAAGCGAATTTTTGCACTTAATGTTACTCTTTATGTTTGTTATTATTTATCTAGTGTGTACATAAATTATTAAATAGGTTTTAGTAATTTTAATTTTTTATACGAAATACTTTTTAGGTACTAAATATAAGAAATAATTTTAGAAGAAGAAACGGCCTGCGGCAGCGAAATGGGAATAACATCTTAGCCATAGTAAGTGGGACCTGAATGTGTCTGGCATAAAAGCGTGAAGACTGGCAAAAAAATGACCTATACCCAGGGTGAAATCTAGCTGTGGATGGTGATGATGATGAATTTTGTTGAGAGTATAATCCCCACACAAGTCCACCACATGTGTCCCTCACTTTAACTCCTGTAGTCCCAAGACAGTCAACAAAATTGTTGAGACATAAATAGCTAACTGCTCAAGGGAATACAGGCGCAATAGTATGATGTCCGCAAAACTATATTTGTCCCAAGTTAATATTCGCATCACATTACCTTGTGGAACATAACTCAGAAACAAGTTAGATTGCCAATCAGACTCACACAATACTACACGTTTAAACTTGTGGCTGACTTATTATGTTAATCGGGATGAGTTTCAGGAGTTGATGGCCGAAAACCGTTAGGAGATGATGTCTTGGAGCCGATTAATACTCTCCACAAATATATTTACAGACCACAAATATAAATGAAATGTTCGATAGATTTACTAGCTCTGACTATGATGTTAAACATTCTTTTTTTTGGATTTTACCGGTTATAAATGCGTCAAGTTAATTTTAGTTAAAGGTAGTAATTTATCATAAGACTGATAGCAAAATATCTAATGGAATGGTGAAGAAATATTTTTAATGACAAAATTATATATCGCATACTTATCAAATTGATTAGGGTTGACAGAAACTGTAACAAAATAGGGTCGTGGCGGCCTAGTGGTTGGCATACCGGATTTATGTGCACAAGGCTGCTGGTCCAAACAGGCAAATATATACATAAATGTGTGAATGTGTTTGCGATTACATGATTTTTAGATATTCTGAGACACCACTGTCTAAATGTGACGGAAAACATCGTGAGGAAACCCGAATTTAATTATCTGTCCTCTCCTTCAGTCTTTTGCCCTGTAGTGGGACTGTATAGCCTGTTATTATCATTATATAACAAACTATGGACTATTATTTTAGTTTTAGTTATTACGATAGAATGTAAAAGGTCATTAAATATTAATTCTCTAATTTAAAATGCTATTCGATCGGCGGTGACTGTCCCGCTCGCGCTGTTAAGAAAAACATTATAAATCAGACACTTACTAATAAAACACTGCCAACATTTCAATTAAACGCATACCAGTTTGCTTACATGTAATGACTTAAATTCTTCAAGAAACTATTAAAAATTATTCGTCAGAACTACTATGCCATGTCAGAGTTATTTAATTTCTTCTGGTAGGGTTCCCAGGGCAGTAACAAGGTTTTGGACACATTGATTTTGGTCCTTTCTGTTGGCATGTTGGTCTTGCAGTTTTGGGGCAATTGCCGCCGCCGCCGCCGCCACCTCTCGACTCACCTCTATCTGATCCTGACACGTTTTTGTCCTTAACCACTTGCTTCATCTTGCACATAAGCTCATTGATTTGATTTGTAAGTTGACCAACGGTGTTGCACATTTGTTCAACAACATGAAAAGAGGGTAAACTACCACCCATGTTCTGGTACATTCCCATATCGCCAGGAACATCGTTTGTTGACGAACAACCTGAAGGGCATCCGTTCATTTCACTCAGACAGGCATCAGAAGACGAATTCGGTGATATTGGATACATTGGTCGATTTGCTGGTACACACGGAGGCTGACTTTGGGGTGTATTGGCAGAGGGTAACTGCGGGCTACTGAACTGCTTGCAATCATTACCACATTTATTGAGAGGACATGGCGGTCGCGACACTGGATTTGGTTGACCCATTGGTGTTTTCGTAGGATCATTGATCGGGCACAATAAGTTATCGCACTTCGGTGGCCGGTTCGCTGGACACTGCGTATTGTTACAACTGTATGGCTGGTCTGTTCGATACTCTTTGGGCATACTAGTTTTGCAGTCTGGACATGGACAGGTAACTTTGATGATACCTGCCTTTATATCTTTTATTTTGCCAGGGGTGTAGTTCAAACAGCTATAGTGCACCCAACTCTGGCATGCACCCTGGCATTGTAAGCCATTCTTGTGAGAAACAGTTCCTAAGCATATCTTACATGGGTTCTTTACTTTGTTGCATTTTGACATTGTGATTAGAAGCTTCTTAGACCTTTAATGAAAACAGTTACCATGATTGAAATTGTTAAGCTGCCGTTTTAGAAAGATTTCTGTGTTATTACGTAGGCATGGTGAATTTTGGAAATCTATTTCGTTGGTGACATACTTTATTTTTCTTTCTAGATGAGCTTGTCAGCTGTAGATCTGTCATATTTCACAGTTCGATCTCTGTAGTTAATGTCCTTTTTAGCTATTGCTATCATGACCTTCTTGTAGAGACAATGAGACAAGGCCTGAGAGAGCAATTGAGGTATATAACTGCATGGTAATGAAAGGAGTATGAATAGTGGAGCGTAAGTTCACCTTTGTACCTGCAATCTCTTGAAGTGATTGGGATATAACTTATTGGCAATTCAAACTTCTCAAAATATAACTTAAAACTAATAAAAAATAAAAGAAAACTCTTAAAAAATAATTTTTAATGAGAAAAAATAGAGAGCGGCCAAAATATATTTTTAAAATGATTCTATATTGTGTTGTTAAAAACACATTTTAAAAAGTTTATACAGATTTATCGACTGGCCCTGGATGCCGAGATTTTACGGTTTGTATGCCTTACGGCACTCCACTAGAAGTATTTTTATAATGCAGAAAAAGTGAAGCTTTGAAATAAGGAAAGCTAACCTACAACCGATGAGCTGTTAGTAGCCATAGACCAGCATCGAAATGGGCTGATAGAAGCACATTAAATAGAACAAGCCATGAGATGGCCATATCCTACTGTAAAATATAGTAATACGTCTAGTACGATGATAATCTCTTTAAGAGTCCATTGTGTAAGGTGGTGAATCAAATGCCATCGACGAAGCCCACAAGTTTATAAAACTCTTACGTCCCGTTTTATCACCACGAAAGGGAATTGTATTCATACATAAAGTCACGCCTGTTTCCCTGAGGGGTAGGCAGAGACCTCGGATTTCCATTTGCTACGATCCTGGCATACTTCTTTTGCTTCATTCACACGCATCACATTCCTCATACACGCTCTTCGGTTGAGGGTACGCCTCCCTTGCCCTTTTTGCAGAACATCTCCGATTTGGTCTAGGTATGTTCGCCTAGGTCTTCGATTGTAATTGTATTCATAATCTTATGAATCAGCTGAACATCATCAGCCGGAAAACGTCCACTGTTGAACAAAGGCCTCCTCCGTAGGTAAAGGGGGTTGTCATAATCCCTCCCCACGCTTGGCAAGCGGCTCTTGGAGATCGCAGTATTGGTGGCGAAGTTACAGAAGACGCTGCTGCCAATCTTCTGGATTTTCCCTCAGTCGCCTCTAACGATACCCACGGGAGGAAAGGGGTTGTCAATTCTAGGTATTTATCATTATCTTTAAATTATCATTATCTTTAAATTATCATTATCTTTAAATTATCATTAATTAGCTCTCTCGCAGGCAATAACTTAACAATGTGATGTGATGAATTAAAGCGCTGTTATTTTTATTTTTTATTATTCGGTGAGCGATTCTAAATACAAACTAAAATAAAGTTCAAATTATTTGTTTCATTGCATCATTTTACACATTAGCTCCTTAAGTTGTATAGAGAGCTTGCCAACAGTAGTGCACATCTCTTGAATATCATTTAACATTGATGCTTGGTTCTTGGGTGATCCCAGTCGAGAGTCCGATGAAGATGACGTGATGCCTTTACCTTCGGAAAAGAGTAGAATATCATTATTTTCCCTTTTTTATTTAACGTCGCCCCACACTAGGAATTTTTCCTGTATTGTGGGTGCGTTTCACAAACATGATATCACATACACAAACACCCAGACTCGGGATAAACATAAGCGGATCGCACCATTTTTTGTCCCGTTCGGGAATCGAACCTGCAACCCTTAGCACAGCAATCAAATCGCTTAGCCACTGCACCAATCATGTTGTTAAAAATAATTAAAAGTAGTCAGTGGTCTAATGAAGCTATTTAATTCTTACTAGCTTCCGGCCGCAACTCCGTTCGTGGCAAACGACATGAAAAGTTTAGGTATATACCTAAACTTTGCTACAAATTCAGGTTACAACCTACCAATCTGTAGTGCGTGCCAAATCAGTTTAGTGGTTTAACAAATACCTACTATAAATGACATAATACCTAATAATTCTGAAGTCCACGCAGACGAAGTCGCGGCTATATGCTAGGGTTTAAGCAGATTTCGATAAAAACCAAAACAGTATCATACGATTAAATTATTAAAAAAAATTAAAACTTAATGCTAACACAAAAATACATATATTAACCAGATACACAGGAATAAAAAGTAAAAAAGCATCATAGAATTCATTCCCATCGAAATAAACCGGTAACGTGCTCAAAAGACTGGCAGCATTGCCACTTTCTCGTTTTTAAATAAGATTAAAAACTATTATTTTTCTATTTGATCCTATCTATAAGTAATCGAATTGAAATTAACAAAATAATAATTATGTTACGTATACTGATAAGAATTTAATTACCGCTGTTAGTTTACGTTTAGGGACTCTATGCGTCACTCCTCGTCGATGTCAGTGTGGTGAAGCTGTGAACAGCCTCGGACAGCATGGTCTATCATGCGGTAGGAGTGCAGATCGCATACCGCGACACGGTAACATAAATGACATCATACGTCGTGCTCTTATAACCGTCGGCGTACCTGCCGTACTATAACCAAATGGTTTGGTACGTGACGGTAGAAGGAGACCAGATGGTATGTCTTTGTTACCCTGGAAGTTAGGAAGGCCTTTGGTTGTGTGACGCAACGTGCGTCGATACCCTTGCACCCTCTCATGTTTCTGGCTCGGCGATTTGCGTGGGCGCTGCTGCTGCTGCTGCTGCAGGGACCCTCAAGCGTTGGAAATACAATAACTTAATAGGTAATTGTATTTTTGAGCCGTCTGGGGTTGAACCATTTGGGCCATGGGATCCGAGGGCTCGTGCTTTGTTTAATGATTTAGCCGACTCCACACGTGACCAAAGGGCTGGTTCATTTTTTGGCCAAAGAATCAACATTGCCATTTAACGTGGCAATGCTGCCAGTCTTTTGGTCACGTTACCGGTTGACATCAATAGGGATGAATTCGATGATGCTTTTTAACTTTTTATTTTTGTATATATGTTTTTATTATGTGTTAGAAAAATGAGATAAGAAGTTTGTTAAAATAAATTAAAGATTACTACTGTTTATTAAAACTTGTCATTTCAAACCCCTTTCAAGCCTCATTTGCCCACGACCTTTAATATTGAAAAGGGTTCGAAACGTACGTCTGATTTTTTACAGATTTATCGCTAAGAAGAGATAATGAAATAAACCCGTTCATGCATAAGCACTTATAAAACTTACGTCGTGAAGAATCCGCTGATAGCAACGAGCACGAAGGCGACTTTCCATTTGATGATTTCTTTTTTTTTTTATCTTTTTCGCACTCAGCCGGACAACCTGGTTGTTTCTGTTTCTTCTTGGCTGGTTCGAAGTTTTCCTGCCCTGGACAGTTTTTACCCCTAGGACGACATCCAGAGCCAGTTGGAGACTTACCCTTTGGAGAAGCGCGGGGGGGTGTTGGAGGTCGCGGGGAGGACATACGAGGGTGAGGTTTCGCCTGCTTTTGTGGCCGAGAATTTGGGCATTCCACAGCAGGGCAAGGTATGGCTTCGTTTGAACATTCTGAATTAGTGCAATCATCTACATTGTAGTCTGGTGAAGGGGGCGAAGCGAGAGTACTGGGTGTAGCGGGAGTAGAGGGTGTAGCGGGAGTACAGGGAACAGAAGATCTTTGTTTTTTGTTCGACGGACACTCGTGAGATGGGCATTTCGCCACATTATTCGCTGGGCACTCATTGTTGGTACACGTGAAGGGAGGATTTGACAGAAATTCTTTATTTTCTGTTGTATCGCAATCGGGGCATGGGCACGTGATCTTTATGATTCCAGCCTTTATGTCAGAAATTTTCCCTGGAGTGTATTGAAGGCATTTGTAGTGAGCCCACTTTTTGCAAGCTCCCTGGCACTGTAACCCGTTCTTATTGGTTACTTGCAAAAGACAGAATTTGCAAGGATTCTTGACTTTGTTGCATGATGTTTTCATCTTAGTTATTTCATTTGACCGGTACTGTTTATTAATAATATTATCATTTTGGCTATTTGTTGCTACATGTCACCTGTAAACGCCATTATCATCAGGCCATTAGAATTATTTTCAGGTTTGAAGTGTCGTATCCTAGTCTGTGGTTTCTATTTCAGGACTGTTGGTTAAATCCTCTACGTTTAGAACAGAAAAAATACCTAATATTTTCTGTTCTGAACAGTGGTAAGGAGAGTGCAAAAATTAAAATAGCAAACAATCCCACGATCCATCATTATCAAGATGAGTATAGATAACATGAAGAATTAAGTATATTATTGATATTATTTTGATATTATCAACTATAACCACATCCTAGTCAGCCTAGTCTACGACCCCAATCATAATTATTTTATTTTTGATTCAGTTGGTGTCAGCCTAAAATGTGTTACTAAGACGATTATTGGTTAGACAATCTTTAGGATTAGAAAGGTTGGCGGCCTAATGGATACAGAAAAATCATTTGAGTTGGGCCAACTACAAATAACAGTTTAAAGATAACGTTGCAGATACAATTTTAAACTTATATAACATTGTTAGTACTTACCTAGTGTTTTAAATATAGCTAACAACATTTTAAAGTAATAAAGCATAAATCTGATAATAACTACCAGATACCTACATTAATTGTATTTGTCACAAGATGCATTTTTTTACAAACGAAACGAACTTATATTTTAGTCTGTATTCAAACAGATGTCTAATGTCAAAGTCTCAGGCGTATAGTGAAGTGACAGCTAGTGTTTGAGGTTAAGTTCATAGGTTATATTTCAATAGTAAAACTCAAATAATATCTACCAAAAATGCCGTTCATGAAAGGAAGAGCCCCTATTCGTCGTACATTAGACTACTTAAATGCTGGAAGACTAGTATTAAAGGACAAAATTAAGATTATGTCAGTGGCGTACAATATTAGTGGTCAAAACAATCAAGGGGCTAAAGAATTTGTGTTTTGGTATTTACCACAGATTCAATTTAAGAATCCCGATGTGCAAGTTGCTACGTTGAAGAACCTAACGCCTTCGCCATTTATAAAGTGTTATTTCGAAGATGGAAGACGGATTTTAGTTGACGTAGATAATAAATCCAAAGAGGATATATTGGAGCATTTAATTAATACCGTTGGTAAGTTCTAATCTTTTTAATAAATATTTTTAATTTTGTAATAACCTTGGTTATCCCTCTTACTCCGCTTTGCTGTGCCCAACAGGGTCCAAACTGATATGTATTATTATTGTTTATAAGTCCATCTTTATACTATTAGTAGATAATAGAGTAGTAATTCTACCCCTAAAATGACCCACTGACCATAGATGTATCTCTATAGTACTAAAAAAAGCAAAATAAGTATAAGGAGAATGTACAATGGGTGGTCTTATTGCACTAAGTAATTTCTTACAGAAAATTTTAGGATGAATAGAATAGAAATAGTTATGGCTTGGTTGATGGAAATAGTGCCATCAACCAAAGGACTGCCTCGTTGGTCTAGTGGTTGCTAAGTGCGACTGCTGAGCATGAGGTCCTGGGTTCGAATCCCAGGTCGGGCAAAGTGTTACTGGGTTTTTCCATTAGGTAATTCTTAGTAGCAGCACGGAGTCTGGATTTGTGCCCGGTTGATGGAAATAGGCTCTCCCCCTATTACATTGTGACCTAAAAAAAAACATAATTGGCGAAATGTGGGTGTACTGTATGTGTACCTCTGCCTACCCCTTCGGAGAATACAGGTGTGATGCTATGTTGATGGCAATCTATTACATACGGACTTATAACATAATTGCCAAAATGCGGATGTACTGTAGGTGCAGTACTGCCTACAGGTGAGATGTTATGTTATAGGGAGATAAACCCCATCCATTTGGAGATTTTAGTCAATTCTATAAAATTAAAAACACATTTTTTTAATTTACAGGTAAATCAAAGGAAGTTTTAGAACAAGAATCAATTGCTGCTGAAAAGAAGGATAATCCTGCCAATTTCGGTATTGGATGTGAGCGGCCATGCATCTGTGAAGTGTACGGACAAGTTCCGTGTCCTGGTGTAGTACCGCTACCAAAGTTCATGACAGGAAAGTACAGAAACAAAACTGATTAGGGTATTCTAAGTAGCTATACATTTGGAAATGTTAATATTTTAGATATTAGTTTTCAGATTAAGTTATAAACAACGATGTAAATGAAATAATATTATGATTGAGGTTACCTTTATATTTGTCTATGGATTTTTAATATTTACTACTTGTACTTGTAATAATAAATCTTAATGTAATAACTTCATAATAATTATTATTAAATTTATATTTCTCACACAATAGTGTACTTACAAATTTTTGGAATACAGTAATTCTTATTGTCAGGCTGAGAAATAGAAGATAAAGGTTTATAACGAATTAAGTAACCCCATTAAGTTATCCCAAGTTCAACTTTAAATCTATATAGAATATTAACGTTTCTAATATTACTTTATAAACAATTTTTAAATTAAGTATTGTAGATAGTTAGAGATAAACTGTAATTTGTAGTACCTCCCTAGATATTCAGGAAGAATATTTTATATCTGGCAATATGCCAAACTGCTGTAAAAAATTATATTTGAGCATTTCTACTCAATATCTACCAAATATAGCAAAAAAGTTAATAAAATAGCAATAATAGATTGTACTCGTTTTATTTCCACACAGAGCTACTAAAAATTAAATATATTTGTTATTAATATAAGAAAGCTTAATAAACATTCCAGGTTATAAAATATCACATCCGTCAAATAATTCTGGAACTACATAAACAATAATTATAATAATGTTGATGTAGCTTAGTACAAAGATTGGCCATCACATAACAGACACCATAAACGTTTATCACACAAAACAATAAAAAAAGATTTGACAATACTTAGTGTATAAATACACTGAGTATTGTCAAAACTTATAATCTTTGACGCATTTTGCGATTAATGCTGCTGCTATGAACTGCATGTTCTGAAACGCGTCGAATGTTTTCGATCTCTCGCCAAAAAACAAGTCATTGTCGACCTCTTCACCCCGTGGACAGGTGTGGAAGAATATCCATGGGTAGTCAGTTTCTTTACATATATCCTGAAAAATAGGTTTTAATTATTTTTTTTACTACAATCTTGCATGTTACTTTCTCAAAAAAGTTCGTTGATCTCAGGGTATCCTTAGAGGTATGCAATATTTAGTACAACTCCACAAATGTTAATGCGAAAGTAATGCGTGTAACCTTATTACTACTAAAATACCGATCGATATGAAATTTGATAAAATGTGAAGATAGCTTGAATCATATATTGGAAATCCAGTCAGGGAGCCAGTCCAATATCATAGCTTCAGGAGAAAGATCTAAACATTTATGTAATGGCTACTATTTGATAACTAACAGCGCATGTTAACGAGAATTCCTTGATCAACTCTTTTTTCTTGGGAGTAGGGCCGGAGATGACGACACACGCGTTTTTTAAAGCTTCTTCTCTTGTTTCGCACTGCTTTGATTGCGTGGCAGATTTGACCGTCAGTTCCTTACTTGCGTTGTACAGAAGTGGGCTGACGGGGTTCGCCTGAGAAATAAATATGGAAATGAAGCTGCTAATGCTCGTCTTAGTTTTGGTTATTGACTGAAATCTAGGTTTGGTCTAGCAAGCCACATTAGGGCTCATAAAAAACAAAGAAGTCTATATATATGTGTTATATAGTCTTCAGCCAAACTTTACCCTAATGTTGTTCTGGTTTGCGTCTAGCTGACAAACTTTTGCCACAACTTTTGTGTTTTAATAAAGTTCCTATCTACGATGAATATATGAAGGTAATTTCAATCGGAATTGAAATAGGCTTCACTAGATAACCTGATTACGTTCTTTATTGGAAGGTACATATCGAGTTATTTGACAATCATTGAAATAGTAGAACCTTACCTTACAACCACACTTGAATCTAATATTAGCTCCGAGCATAGGGCATAGTAGTAGAAAAGAGTTGAGTACAGGATGCGTCGACCCAACGTATGCCAGATTAACCGCTTTCACTTTACCGAATTGCTCCTGAAATAAAAAATGTCCAATATATTTTGTATCATGTTTTCATGACAAGACGAGTGATGTGCAAATATGCTGAGCACTCTATTCCCTCCCAGTCTTGAGTCCGATGGGTCAGTAACCCAGTAAACAAATAAGAGATTAGTCGTAGGATCGGACGGCTTAATATGCCCCTATGAGACACAAAGGGGTCTCGATGTGTGAAGAACGGTGGCCATCAATGACTGCTCAAGCCCTAGAATCAGATAACCTTAAAGCACCTAAACTACATATAAAGAGAGCAGGTATTATGTAGCTTACGAGCCTTCCAATGTTAGTAGAAATATATCTAAATAGGTTTTTTCGCTAGATATGCATTTTAAATAACTTACCATAATAGCCATAATTGTAGCCAGCGACTGTAAACTAGCGTGGGTCCTGGATATCACGCAAAGAACTGGCGCAGAGGATCTTCCAGCAAACCGCTGTATGCACATGTGCGTCTTTGTAGCTACGAATATTATATCCGCCATGTCTGAGAATATTCTAGAAACAAATACACCGAAGTTGTATCAACTGGAATCAAATTATATTAAACTGTAATTTTTGTTTGTGAAGAAATTCTGTTGTCTCATACTTTTTATTGGTTTGTAAATGTTTTGAAAGTTTGCTCTCAATATTATCCATCTTCATTTAGTTGATGACAGTTCAAGTGTTGTAGAAACTAGAACAATTAATACCTGCCATGATAATCGTAATCCCAAAGCAAAGAGTCTGTAATAGTGACATCGGAAGCCCCCAAAAATGATGCCGCTTTCGATATGGCCATATGCAGGATTGGCTCATTCACTTCTTGTAGTATCATCACTTTAGTGTTCGGTAGTATATCCTGGAACCAATCAAATATACAAGGATCATATTGCAAAAACTTGCATAATACCCTATACCATCAGGACCAAGGAAATCAGGACTAAACACAACCAAACGATTCGAAGTGCTCCCCTTTACATTCGAAATCCTATTCAATGCAGGCAAACATCTCGACACAAGATACAGTTGTTTCTAAGCACACCCCACTTGACGGCTATGCACTTAAGTACCCTTCAGCCAAAAGGTACAAATCCATGTGTATTAAGGTTGATAGTCGAAACAATGGACTAAGCTCTGAATATGGTAGGTGAAGACTTTAATATGAAGTACATACATACATAACATCACGCCTGTATTCCCCGAAGGGGTAGGCAGAAGTGCACATATAGTACACCCACATTTCGCCAGTTATGTTTTTAGGTCCCAATGTAATAGGGGGCGAGCCTATTGCCATCAACCGGGCACAAATCCAGACTCCGTGCTGCTACTGAGAATTACCTAATGGAAAAACCCAGTATCACTTTGCCCGACCCGGCATTCGAACCCAGGACCTCGTGCTCAGCAGTCGCGCTTAGAAACCACTAGACCAACGAGGCAGTCGAAGTACGTACTCCAGAAATTCAGCATCCTCAAATGAATTACTGGAAATCGCTTAATTATTCTATTTAGTCTCGGAACAAGTTGTTGGCTGTTCCTTTGATGCACTGAATATATATATTTTTTTTATTTCTTAACCTGTCTTATTGAAACCTTAGTCCATTCTTTAAAGTAAGCCTCGTCGGACGAGTTTTGAGGCTTTGCAAGTCGAACATTTTGTGGAAGTATGTTGTTACTTGTGGTAGCTACTACTAGGCTATTTGGACAAAGCATGTGACTAAAACTCTGGACTTTTCCATGACACGACTTGTTATCGTTGTTGTTTAGTACCATCTCTTACCAATTGGAAAGATAGGTGTTTGTTAAACCCAACTTTGGTCTCATTCTCAAAATGTTAATGTCTTATATGTAGATAAAATAAGTTTAGATAACTTAGGTACCATTTTCTTATTATGTGTATCTCCAACAAGGCACTTTAGGTTCATAGCACTTCGTAAAATTTCTTTGACTTTCTCTGGACTCCATTGCTTAAAACAAATCAAATGTTGAGGTTTCTGTCCTTGGGTGCTAGAATGTAAAATGGGAATATAAGTGTTGTTCATCTGCTTACTTTTAAAATGTTTAGCAATTTAATATAAATTTGTGAGTACTGGTAAAAATACTAACGAACAACAACTGCCGCACCTTACTGTCTGTATTAAAGGTTTATGTTTTGTTATAGATTTGAATATATGAGATACACTAACAACGAAAATATTTGCACATACTATTTGTTTTGACATTTTAATTTCTAAAACCAAATGTGTTGACACCACGATGACATGTTCATTTGACTTCAACTTTTGACTTGAGGTAAATAGGTATAGATAAATAATGTTTACTTTGGTTCTTTTTACTGTTATAATATACTCACTACTTAGATGGTTGCGTATCTAAATATGGAAACTTTTAGGAACTTTTTGTGCTTTTCGTATGTTTGTTACCTCTTGACGCTTAAACGGCTAGACCGATTTCAATGAAATTTCATATGGCGGTAGCTGATATCCTGGATTAACATATAGGCTATTTATCCCGAAAAAACGCAGCGGTTAACAATGGGGCGCAGCTAGTATGATATAAGCATGATAACTTTATTGCTACTGTTAGTTTATATTAAAGATAAACAGGTCCTGATAGCAAAAGTTTGTTTAGACGGGCAAAAATCGACAAGGGTCCCCAATTACCACAGCTAATAAAAAGTCTATGTTTTATTTCACTGTTGGTTTACTACCTAACCAAACAGCCACTTATGAATTCAATTTATATCCAGCAAACAAAGTTCGACAATTGAAAAATCGACCGCGTTGACTGTAACGTGCATCACGAGTTTGTAGAATTAGTTAGACAAATAAATTGCCCGGTTTCAACACATTTGCTGTCATATTGCAGGTATTAAACAGTAGTCAAAGAACTTGTGGTCGTAAACAGTGACTGGAATCGAAGAGGCAACGCGAAGGACACTTGCAACCCAAATATTAATCACGTCCTGCATCACATAGTTTAGTCATTAAGCCAATCGGGTCTAGGAGGACAGAATTTATAAATATTAAATGACTGCCTCGTTGGTCTAGTGGTTGCTAAGCGCGACTGCTAAACACGAGGTTTTTCCTTTAGGTAGTAGCAGCACGGAGTCTGGATTTGTGCCCGGTTGATGGCAATAGGCTCGCCCCCTATTACATTGGGACCTAAATACATAAGTGGCGAAATGTGGGAGATTACAGGCGTGATGTTATGTTCTGTTATGTTATTGATGATATTGGTATCACATACCATCTTTTCATAGTACCTACATAATAGACTCGCGAATTATACTGACTCATAATCACGATAAAGTTCGGGTCTTGATCGCGCACAGAGTCAGATTATAATCGAAATCGTATCGCTCCTCCAATCGCTAAGGAGTTCCATTATGTGCTTTATTTTTAAAACTCGGCTTTAAAAATTAGGCAAAGTCGTTCTTGTTCAAACCTGGATTACTGTAGTATCTCTGTTATGTTGTCTCCATTCAAAGTTTGCGTCGTTAACGAAGCGACGCAGTCACTTCCATCCATCATGAAGTTGCGTCCATTTTACGTGTGGTGTCAAATTGTTGTTACTTTGGGAATGTTTTAGAGAGACAGAAGCACTGTTAGTCCTGGTACTGTTTAATTACGAAGAACTTAATTAAGAGAACATTGTCAATGTATGTTTTATAGTGACAATCATGGCTGTAGATATTCTTCACTAACTTTTAAATTATCGCGTTGCATGATTATAATAGAAAGATTAGTCTGCTTGTGACCACAGCCGGTGTAACTCGGTCGAAACTTCAAGCCAAAAATTAATAGAGTTATGTTCGCGTTAATTCCCCTGTTGTTATTTTCCATTGTAGATATTCTTGAAAGAGCTCGTAGTGTTCTAGGTTTTCACGTGCCCACATTTCGCCTCTGTCTATAATCTCCAATGTCCCATGTAATAGGTAGCCAATCAATTTTCATTTATCGGGCACATAGGTTCGTATTCATAGTCGATCGGAAAAGTGTGTTTAACAAAACTGCTCTCTCTACCTCTCCTAGAAGTTCAGAGTTGATACTATCACTATATGACTAAGGTATAAAGTAGGTATAAACAAAAATACTTACCGCCTACAAAAATAGCGACCGTTACTAATTAATTTGACAAAAGAAATGCTTTTTTTATTCGTATCTCAATTTTGAGATCCGCAAGCAAAAGCTCATTCGGGATTTAATTCGATCCTTCTCCCCTACAATATGAAGAATGAAATGAGTTTTTTGTAAGTATGAATTAGACAAAGTTATGGATATAATCACGTGAACAAATGGAAGTAGGTACCTACCTACTTAACTTAAGTGGCCATATTGAAGCCTGCATTCCTAATATTACTAATAGATGACCGGACTTGGTGCGGTCAATCCACCGCACTTGTGTATTGGCCTCTATCTTACCGCGTGGTGCGTGCAATGGGCAAACGATCGAACTAATCGCATCGATACATAACATCACGCCTGTATTCCCCGAAGGGGTAGGCAGAGGTGCACGCATCGATAATAGTAATAATAATATACTTACGGCGGACTGCTCTACACGCGATCGAGTCCGGAGCGCATCAAGATCACAGTGTGGACCGCACCAAGTTCAGTCGTCTGTTACGGCCTACGGGTATAAAACAGGTAGACAAAGTGAATGCCGCAGGCCATAAACAATATTTGTGTTATGTAATAAGCAATCATTATTGCACAGAATTTTCGGATAATAAATCGTATTTTTTGTTTGCACTCGGTATACTTTTTAGACTTCATCTTATAAATACTCAGACGAACCCAAATATTTTTTACTCTAGAAATAAAAATAAGGTCCTAATGAAATATAATTTTTTCCTCGCACTGGGAATATTTGCGTATTAAAATGTGTATTTTCCTCTTATCCGGGAACATTGGGGCATTGTTCTTCTATTTGAGCTTTACGTTATATGATGTTGATCTTTTGAAAAGCGACTGCCATGGGACCTCTATAACCCTTTGTCTAATAAAAATTTCAATAAATGTATGAAAAAAAATAATGAGGACGAGAATGCCGAAGGCAAAATGGAACAGTGAGCCTAAGAGGTAGATGGTGGGATGAAATGGATCAATAAGTATACACAGGGTAGACCCGTAATTGCATGTATCGAGACAAGTGAAAAATAATATTTATCACACTAATAATATAGGTGAAAGTTTGCGTGTTTGTTACCTCTTCACGCTCAAACGGCTAGATCGATTACTATAAAATTTGGTATGGAGATAGCTGACACCCTGGATTAACATATAGGCTACTTTTAATCCCGAAAAAATGTAGCGGGTAACACCGTGGAGCGCAGCTAGTAATACATAAGATACAGGCGATATCATCAGACTAGCGGATAACTGGTGGATGAAAATGGCAAGTTGTCGTTCATTGTAGCGTTCTAAGGGGGAGGCATTGATCAATTGGACGTCTTTCGACTGAAGATGAAGACAGGCTGGTAATATTAACATTTAGGTCTTGCTTGTCTTTCTAACTTTTCCCCTACTTTTCACATCAAGTTTATTTTGGCTGATGTAAGATAATATTATCCGTTATAAAAACATACACAAACACATTTGACAAAGATAATTTTGTGATATGAAAACTCTTTGTACTCCCAGTTTACGCTATGTTATGACGCTTTCAATTGGCTTTTTGCTGTTCATCGTCGAGTTTATGAGGAGTAAAAATATTCAGACTGATATGACCTGTGATTTACATTTTAATATGGCTTTACTATCTGCCAAGACTCGTGAAAAAGTTGTGGTAAGCTATAATTATTTAGGCTAGTCTGAACATGGTCTGAAATAGTTATCTACATTATTTTACTTGGTACATTGAGTTACATTTAATAAAATGATTCAAGAGAATGGCGCTGTTTATTTACATTTTATTTAGGTCACTGTGCCTCGTATCCTAGCACTTCTACTTTTCTCCAAAAACTGAGTACCTAATAGCTGTCATTATCATCAGCCAAAACACGTCCACTGTTGAACAAAGGCCTCCCCCTTGGAGAGGGCGGCGGTGTTTTGCCATAGCCCACACTTGGCAAGCGGTTTGGGGCATCGTAGTATTGATGAAGTTACAGAAGACGCTGCTGCCCATCTTCTGGATTTTCGCTTAGTCGCCTCTTACGACTAACGGGAGGAAATGGGATGGTCAATTCTAGGCCTGATACCACCGCAAGTAAGTAATAGCTGTAATAAAGTATAATTGTTACTAAATTGACGACCTCATTAGCGCAGTGGCTAAGCTTTTGGACTGCTGCGCTGGGTTGCGGGTTGCGATTCCCGCACGGGACAGTAAATTGAGTGATCCGCAGATGTTTGTCCTGAGTCTGGGTGTTTTTGTATGTGATACTTTAAGTTTGTGAGACGCATCCACGATACGGGAGAAATTTCTAGGGCAGGGCGACGATTTAAAAAAAATCTAACGTAACGGTGGAGCCACTAGAACTGCACCGCTTCAACGACTCTATGTACCTATACCAATGTATATTATAGTAAACAATATATTTGAATTTCATCTTTGCAGTCCGTCAAAGTGTTAACGAGGTAGTAGGTACTATTTGTGTACTGTAGGTTAATATTTATTGTTTTAGGCACGAGGTTGAAATACTGCCAAATCACTCGATTTTACGACGGGTCAAGCACTTATACATGATGTTTGAAATTGTAGCTAATAATATGTCTTTGCTTACCGCGTTTTATGATTGTTCTGTATCGTTTGAGAATATTTTGTTTGTTTCAGTTATTCCAAATGATTTTAGACTTCCTCGTTAGTCTATTGGTCGCTAAGTGCGGCTGCTGTGCATGAGGTGCTGGGTTCGAATTCTGGGTCATTCAATGTCTTACTGGGATTTTCATTTAGGATTTTGTTTTCATTATTCATTATTTTGTTTTCCTTCAGGCTATAGCACGGAGTCTGGATTTGTGCCCGGTTAATTTTATCCTCAGATATTGTGTTTTCGGGGTAAAATGGCAATAAGCTTGCCTCTGATTCATGACTATATTATACGATTTGTTAAGAAGAAACTATTGCATTCAAGTAAACTATAATGTAACAACATCACACTTCACACTTCTCACACTAATATTATAAAGGAGTGTTTGGTATGTTTGTTACCTCTTGACGACCAAACGGCTGGACCGATTTTGATCAAATTTCGTATGGAGGTAGCTGACAACTTGGATTAAAACATAGGCTATTTTTATCCCAAAAAGTAACGTGTAACACCGAAGGGCACAGCTAGTTATTAAATAAACTTCTCAATGCAAGGCATAAATAAAAGGTTTTGTAAAATCCCCCCAAAATTGCACCTTAACAAAATACAGGTGATGTAATGGATTGGCTCGTTCAAAGCCGAGCACTTAAATTAAGTTAGCTACCGATGCCAACGAATACCTATTTGTTAGAGCAATCTCAGATATTGATGTCTAAACAGTTTCCGATACGCAATGGTACTGGTTTGAATGTAGATGCTTATTCTATTTCGTTGGGTTACATAGTTCAGAAATAATTATCCTTACTAATATTATAAACACGAAAGTTTTTATGTATGGATAGATGTTTGTTACTCTTTCACGTAAAACCTACTGAATGGATTTTTATGAAATTTCATATGGAGGTAGCTGACACCCTGGATTAACACATAGGCTGCTTTTTATCCCGAAAAAATGTAGCGGGTAACACCGCGGGGTGCAGTTAATTCTATATAATGTTAATTTAATACTGTTATGTAGTACTGCCTCTGGTCTAGTCGTCGCTGAGCGCGACTGCTGAGCTTAAGGTCCTTGGATCTAATCCCGGGTGGGGCTATGTCTTATTGGGGTTTTCTATAAGGTAATCCTCAGTAGTCGTTCTCAACTGAGACAGCGCACAAGCGCCTGCATTACAGGATCGCTGTTTATCCTTTTTATTACAAGCTTTTATTTAATTTGCAATGTTTGTATGTATGTAAGTATGTATGTGAGTTTGTTAAGGTCAAATCTTGCAATGTACATTAGAACCACTTCTTGACATGCGATTGAAATGAAATTCTGCATGCATATGTAGATTCGGTGACAATACAATATAATGGTAGTTTTGAGCTGGTCTGATGATGGAGTCAGAAGATGGTCACAATAACTTTGTAACTGAATGATGCAATACCATCGTGTTTGGGATTGTTTGATTCGTCTTTACAAGTACTTTGAGCCGAGCTAATTTAAAAGCTTGGGTGTAAAAATACATATTTAATATAAACTTATTGCATTAATAAACGTTATGATATAACAGTATCTACCTTATAATTATCATGTTTTATACTCCATGACGAATAATGTTAACTCGGTATACTCGGCTCAGCGCTATTCAGGCAACATATTGCAGACGTGGTTCACCGCGTTTTATGGCCATTTAACGCTGAAGCTAATTCATGTGTTCCGTACCATTTTGGATTGTGGCGTCATCTGACGGAACGCTTAGAAACAATCCGCTTTTAGTGGAACAATAATTTGAAACTAATTTGGTTATTGCCGTGTTATTGTGTGACTAAACATATTGGATATTCAAATTGTATGTTCATTATCTCAATGATTAATAAGGTATGGAGTGTTTTACTGTATACCTAAGTTAATATTAAAAATATATTTTTAACACAAGCTTTTAAATCCAAAGTACCAAAATATTGTCTTTTCACCAAATCTATTTCAATCGAATGTCAAACGTGGTTCTGATTTACATTGCAAGATTTTTCCTAAACATATTCACAAACATACATAGAAACATTGCAAGTTAAATAAAAGCTTGTAAAAACTAAATGAAAGGTACTCTGATGCAAAATTTCAATAACGATGATCGGTTTAGTAAGAATTACAAGTTAACTTTACAGACCCCAAGGTCCAAGGTATAGTATATACCTATACAGTTTCATAAGGCCCAAGATCGAGCTCAGTGGCGTGCCTTGAGAGAGGCCTATGTCCAGCTGTGGACTGAGATAGGCTGATAATGATAATGATGATACAGTCTCATTTAGTTTTGCTGTTAACACTATGTATCTTAAGCGCCCATGTGTGATTAATATGTATACCATTATCTTCTGTACTTGTTATAATAATTACAGATAAAACCAAGAATAAAATTTGCTCCAAAAGAATGCAATTCCCTCTGTCGCTAAGATGGCGAGTCGTAAGAGGCGTAAAATCTACATGAGCCTACCTTTCATTGAAAATTGGGCGAGCGGCGAAACTAGGGTGTATAATATAGATTCCTGATACCTACAGGAAAACTCCTTTGCCTACCCCTTCGAATAGGTTGTAAGTTGGCATGCATGTATGAGTAAGTTGTAGTTTCTAAATTCAGGTGTCGTGATAGTCTCTTCACTGGGTCATTAACTTGCTGACTGCTAGCTAGCTTACTAATTTAGAATAGGCAGTTTTGTCGCAATCGGTGGATGCAAATGGCAAGTTGTCGTTCATTGTGGCGTTCTAGACGAGGCCTTTGTTCAACAGTGAACAGCTTCCAGTTGATTGTGATGATGATGATGAGTTGTGTCTTTTGATAAAGAAAACAATTGAACATCAATAATATCCTATAAATACTTGCAAGATTTTGCTTGTCGTTGTATGTATTTACGGATACCGTCTGTGACCTCAGGGCTCGACGAATGCTGGAATAACAACGACAAAGAACAGTATACTCGTATACACAAAACTGCCACAAATTTTATAAATGTATTTTTAATTACATATATACATAAAGTCACTCCTGTTTCCCCGAGGGCTAGGCAGAGACCACGGATTTTTATTTGTTACGGTCCTGGCATACTTCTTTTGCTTCATTCACACGCATCACATTCCTCATACACGCTCTTCGGTTGAGGGTACTCCTCACTTACCCTTTTTGCAGAATATCTTTAATTAATCATAATTTAACAGCTTCTAAATAGACTGAAACAAAACGATTCAGATTTTTTCTGACTAACGGCTATTTTTCATCGTGACAGGCCGAAATTGCCCACAGCGTCGAGGGAAATCACAGTCAGTGTAATCATAGTCAGGGTTGAATTGCTTTAGTCAAAGGTAATGTTTAAACGATTTGAGCACTGGCTGTTAGGTGTTATTAATGCCATTACGTCTATATTCCCTTGAGCATGAATAAGATGCGATGTAATAGTAGCTGGACATCCTATCTCTGCAAATACGTGGCTTCTGGTAAGGTTTAAAACCTTGAAACGATTCTTGTTTGTACTTAAATATTCATAGATCTATGTATTCCGTTTTTATCCCTTTGAAGATCTTGCTCTTTTTTCTCTTCGAGTCAACGGTACCTACTCTTGTACCCGGTAAGCTACAGCGATACCGGTATCAGAGGCGTTAGTTAAGTTAGTTTTTATTCAAATCATCAGGATCAGACGCAAGGCCGACGGCTTGACGTGCCTTTCGAAGCATCGAAGGGTCTCAATATGTGAAAACGGTCACCCATCACAAAAATGACCGTGGCGAGAACGGCTTAACCCCGCAGATTACGAGTCCCTCAACTGTCTTTTTCACCGTTCCTCCACAATAAATAAAGTAACCAGCTTTTCCGGTTATAACTTTTATTTAGACATTATTATCTAAATATCTACCAAGTGCCAGTGATATAATAAAACTGAACGATGACATACTAAGACTATAATGATAAGGGTATTGACGCACGTAATGTGTGATCGTTTCATGCGATAACGTTATAGGTTCACACATAGTCAAGGTTTAATATGGTATCTATTTTTAATGTGAAAACTAGGATAACTGCCGACCATTCCCGAAAACCTTATCCCATTGCTAAACGACAAAAAAGATATCACATACCTATGAGATATCTGCTAAAAGGTATGCGATAAAACCATAAAGGATAGATCATTTATACCAGACTGGAAAAAACAATTTAAAAAGAAACCAAAGGAAATATAGATCCAGCTATTTACAATGCGCCCGTATTTTATCCGTCAATCGACGTACGGCAGAGCAAAATAAAAAATCCTGGCTGAAAAGCGAAAACGAGAACTTCCAATATCGGTTTTGAATTTAAAAACAAAGAAAGCTCGAAGGTATTGCAGTTTTTCAAGTTAAGCTTTGTCATATTTGAAGTTGCTGTGATTTCCTTTGAGATTGTTGTATTGTTTGTTCATTTTAAATAAAATTAAATTGCGTTGCCATTTGTGCTTTGAAAATACTTACAGCAAGAAAATATTTCAAATTATTTGTTTAGCAAAAAGTTCAGCGTAAAAATCTATACATACATTAACACAAATCTTTGAAGATCAAATATATTTAATACTAATCTATACTATCCGTTGTTTCAAAGCTTGAAGCAAATCGCAACTGCTGCCACCAGAATCGATTCATCTTCCTGATCCTGATGGCTACCGCAAGGCGACGATTGAACATTGACCTGAGATCAATTAGGGTTGGTTCGATGACGTTGAACACAGAGAAACGGTTTTTGTGACAGCTAGACAAATTCCTTATGTCAAAACTTAAGTTCAACGTCATGTTTTTCAACCAGCTAAAAGATGAAGATTAAGTACTTGCTACTTCTCTTGATTGATTGCTACGAGTTCTGATAGCTCCGATGATAACCTTTCAAAGGACTCATGATGGTAAAGATCTAATTTTTTTTAGTTAGTTTGAGTTCTAGTTTAGGTTTGGCAAGAGTACCTGGAATAGTTTCAATAAAAGAAAAGACGTATAATAGACGACCCAATTTATGTGCTGTCTAAATTCAAAAGCATTAACAATTTAAGCTGTGTCTGAATGCTTTTATTTCTGTCCCAACGAAAAATATATTTCTGTAGCCTAAACGTTCTAGTCTAGAAGTTTATTCATGTAAGTTAGCCATCTCTTATTTGGATTTTTATTAGAAAAAGTGACCCTTTGTTTTTATTTTAGAAAATTCAAAGGAAACCACTTTTTGCCGTTCACACACGATGAACATTGAGCTGTAAGTTATGGAGAAATAATAAAATCTCCACATAAGGAGACATTATTGGTAAAGCATGTCTTTTACGCAAATTCCTTTCGGAGTCTGATCATAAAAGCTCGACCATTGTAAATGCCAATAAAGTTTGGATAGTTGGAATGTTATATAGAAAATAGGGGTCAAAGGCATGTCGTAAATATCTCTACACTTTCGGAATTATCGGTCTGAACTTGTTGGCTATTCTTTTTCATATTCAGTATTATTATTGTATCTATACTGATTGAGATAATCGCATTATAATCCCAGAACAGAGCTTATTTACGATAGTAAACGAACTAAGGGGTTAACGACAGAACTCGACCGCCGTTAACCGAAGTTTGCCTATGAGCTGAAAGTTGCGTCCAATCGGTCCCCTTGTTCAGTAGCATTTTGGCACCGGCCGACGTTGGATGTCGCGGCGCCCATTAAATTCAAAAGAACGTGACTCGCAACGTGTTCCACAATCAAATTCGAAAACTGAATGTTAGTGGCTAGTGAGGATTTAAAAAGAATAATTCGAAGTTAGAATTGTTTTTTGTTTACTAGTGTTGTACAAGTTTGTGCTTTTTAGTGAGTTTAAACTTGGTGAAAGTTTTGTGTTCAACTATCAAGTTTAATTGAACAGGGTGAGTTTAATTGTGATTGATAAAGGTTTTGGGATAGCTAATTAGTTTTATTGTTCTGATTGGATTTATTAATTGGTGTTAGCCAGCGGAAAATTATTAGTTTAGGTAAGTTGGTGGTTGATCCTTGGGCTGGCTTTGAATAAAGTTGGGTATTAGTTGCGAATTTTTTAGATAAAATATAAAGGTTAGATTGTTTTTAAAAGATATACAATCCTAATATGCATCACATATTACCTGAACAATTATATTACTTAGTACGTACAAAGTTAGATATTTTAAAATATTGATTTCGTATCTTTTCTCATGAGAATGAAATTAAGTAACTAAACTTGGTTCGGCGTCTCTAGCGGTCCGCGTCTATAATATCTTTTGCGTCTACAACTGACAGTTTAAGCAGCAACGACAATTTATATACTTATATGGTAAATAAAAAACATCGTGGTTAACGAACCATACCTATATAACCCTTAACTTTATTTGACTTAAAGTTTTATGAAAAACATAGAACATAGAATGAAAATGAACATGGGGCCCAAGACAATTAGCAAAACGCTTGAAATAGAAATAAAATGGGGATGTCATCTCCACTTCTTAATCTGTGATTATGTCTATCTATATCGGCTCCATGCTTATCTAAATATTTTTTAATTACCACCTTAACTTCATAGTGGAATGCAGTAGACGGTAAGTATTGAACTATTGAGTGTCTCATATATTTTTCATTCTATTTGATGTCTATACGTCTAGCGTTTTGCTTTTCGTCTGGGGCCCCTATTTTTCAAGAACAATTTGTTCCGATACAAACCGTTAAATGTTATTTTATCTAACAGTTGAAATTGTTGGAAAACCCACAATGACCTTTCGCAACGGCTTATGGTCTGAGAGCAATCTTGGATTATGAGCTTCTTGTCAAAATGTGGGCGTTTTTCTTCATGTGTAGGTACCTATTTCTACTAACTCCAGTTTCATTCAATGTTATTCAAGAAAACGTATTTATTTTTATTCTTAGTACACTCAATATCTAATGCTTTTCAATCCAAACGTGTACAAAAATAATATTATGTCTTCTTATTCTAGTTTCAGTTCTGTTGAAACATATCTTGGCATTGGGCAATAATATTCGTAGTATTTATGATCAATCGTATTGCTGGGACACTGGAGATAGTTAGGACTGGAGAATAGCGAAATGATTACGAGATAACATAGGATTATGGGCTTAATAAAACCACACTGTCAATAATCGAGGATGAGCCAGGGAACTATTATGTATGTAATCGATAGAAAAACACTAAAATATCGCCGCAATTTATTGCGTTTACACTGCCTGCAAAACTAAGTACGACTTAAAAGGTGTTTGATCAATTTGGTATGGGCAATTTTATTTTATTTTTCTTTAGTAATATGTAAAGATAGCATGTTACAACCATGCGGAACTGATTGTAAGTCTTAATTTAGGTTAACATTTGGAAGAGCGAGGCATTCCCAACACAGGTATCTTTGGATTACCTTCTGGGAAGCCCCGGTAACTAAATTGTAAGATTTACTTCAATAAACCATGTTTTTTATTTAATTTTAAGAGTGATACTTGGTTTTGCAGGCCAATTATCAACTTATTAAACACGTTGATCCGGTGCACGGTGGTATGAAGTAAGTTTTCTTAATCTGCTTTTAATAGGTAGGTTTAATAGATAGATAAGAAGGACGAGTAAAGAGACAAGAAGGACGAATATATTTTTAATAATCCTGTGTATCACGTAGCTGCTTATAAAGTGAAAAGTAATACAAATCTTATACGTATTTGTTAGAGACTAATTTACAAGTAAAATAAAGAAAAATAAGTAAGAAAAATAAAGTTAAAGCTTTATCTATCTATATATATATATAAATGAATTGCTGTTAGTTAGTCTTGCTAAAACTCGAGAACGGCTTGACTGGTTTGGCTAATTTTAGTCTTGAAATATTTGTGGAAGTCCAGGGAAGGTTTAAATAGAAGGCAGTACGAAGTTCGCCGGGTCAGCTAGTCTAAATAGAATATTGAGATCCCCATTTGTATAGGTAAGCTTCGGGATTGCCATGAGTAGTTCTTTTGCCGTTTACTCTCATATTTTTTATATGTGATGTGCTGGCTGGTCTAAGTACCTTATTAAATAGTTTGCAGCTGAGATTATTCTACTTGCCAAGCATTGCAAATATCAAAACTCAGCTTTATCGCCTTAGCCATTCAAATGTTTTTGCTAGTCTCTAATATCTCTTTTTTTATTACAAGCTTTTATTTAACATTAAATGTTTGAATGTATGTGAGTTTGTTTAGGTTAAATCTTGCAATCTAAATTAAAACCACTTTTTGACATCCAATTGAAATGAAACTTTGCATACTTAAATAGGTTTGGTGTCAATACAATATTGTGGTACTTTTGATTTGAAAGCTTGTGTTATTATTTTTAATATTCACTTATTATTATATCCCCCTATCTATACGATACTGGAGGGTAACCAGCTGTTAGGGTTCACTGTGCCTTGTTCCTGACATTGAAACAACTTCTTTGTAGCGTTTTCTCTACGTTTTCAGCCTATGATTTGAAGTAAATAATTACAATAGAGAGGATTGGCGGAGGAAAAGGAACGCCTATACCCAGCAGTGGCTGAGATGATGATGAAGTACAGTAAACATGATCATCCAGTGAGCAGTAAATGCTGCCTTCCAAAGCTGAGCAGTAAAATGTAGGGCAAGCGCCTATATTTCAATGTAGTCTATATTCAGTCCTTCATAAAACTCATTGCAATAAACCTAAATTTATCCGTCATTCCGTACAATACAGCCACGCCCACTGGGCATTATCCGTGTCTGAATTTTTATATTGAGCCTACAGTAAATGGTTCACAATTTATGATTAAAAAAGCTGCGCGATTCATGTAACAGTGATCATTTTCGCTTTGTTTTAAATAAGCGTAGGTGGTTCTATCTGTTTTGACCTTTTACAGGTTAATTACGGAACGTATAACTATCTGATAGGATTATTCTGCGAACAACTCATTATCACGAATTCCCGGCTATATTACCCGAAGATGAAGGGTTTCATGCACAGATACTCTTGCCAAAGATAAAGGTTGCATTATGGCCAAGATTCCTGGCTGGAGGCTTTTTATTAGGTCTCGCCAAATGACCGGTTAAGCAGTAAGAGCTCCTTCAGAGCTATCTGCGAGAGATACTTTCGAAAAAAAAAGAAAAAAGATGCCAATTCTTTGCCATACTTCCAAATCTCTGAAGTCTCACAATGCCTTAATAAAAAATCAAACAGAACTTATGCACGACTTATGCTCGTGAGTCAACCCAAGACCCGACACGTCATAACTGTCGTTTGCCTACGTAAGCAGGTTTAGTATCAAGCACTACCAATTGTTGCATCAGGCTTCTTAAGACAAGCAACATAATAATTTACCGTCTTATCATAAAAACTCCCAAGACCTCTCAAAATCCAAGTTTTTAAGCTTCTTCATTATAAGTTTACCTTCTTGTGTCTGACCAAAAATACAATCTACAAGATGGTGTTCCGGCGAATTACCCAAGTTTCACAAAAGTGAGAACCCACTTCACTTTAAGTAGCCTTTTATCTTATTACTTACAACTTTGCCTAATTAGCATAGTGCCTCAAATTTGCTTGCTCGCTGTCTTAGTACAGAATTATCTTATAATATAGAACAATTTACTTTACCTGTTACTTTATAATGCTGTTTTACGCTGGTTGTACGTCAGGCTTCTTTTTATTCATGTTTCAAAAGGAGAGTGCATTGATATAGCCTCCACAAGTGACACTTAATATGAGCACTGGCTCATCGTTTTACCGTGGTAAGAGCTATGGAGTAAGTTATGACGCTATATTCTATTGAACCTCATCCTTCACAAGAAAGAAACCAGGCAGACCGTTTCTTTGATATGTACACCTGTTGTTTGCCTTTTCTTTACAGCCAGTGCATCCCGTCCCTTTGACAGTTCGTAAAGAATAATAATAAGAATACAGATTTACACGTACTGCAATCTATGTTTTTATGCAATAAAGATTATTATTATTATTCTTTACGAACTGTCAAGGGGACGGGATGATGATGTTGATGATGAAAGGGACGGGATGCACCGACTGTAATAGAGACACTTAAACAAGATCATCATTGTACATAATTAACCATAATTAAAGATCTTGATTGAACATGATTGATACTTTTGTATCATCTGTTTCCAGTGCGATGTTTTCCGCGAATAACCGGTAATAACGTTAAAATCGCTAATAGAATTTTAATGGATGTAAGTTGATCAACAAAAAGGATCTGTAGTATATTATTTATAAGTGGGAACACGGAATTGGGACGCCATTAAAGTACACTGACCTTAATCGCGATTTTCATACAATTCAAATTATATTTAATATAAAATTGCAGAGCATTAATTTATTTATTAGTACATAGACAGAAGAAGCTTAACAAGATTCTTAATGTGATATCATTGTCAGAAATATGATTAAAGTTATAATCCCAAATTATAAGAGTTCAAATGATGATTTGACATTTTTCAACAGTTTTTACAACATACGAGTAGTTATACTCGTATGTTGTTCCACAATGATGTTTAAAACTGTCAATGTTTACCTATTTTTGTGTTGACTGTACACGTGTACATGCGTATTGAGAGATAGGTAGTAGAACCCTATAAAATGTTACAAAGCAATAAAATCAATTATCATATCATACGTAGTGCTTTAGGTAGGTAATGAATATGAAGTTTACATGACATCGACTGTCCAGTCAAATGACTATTTTTTTTATCCCTATCATAATTATGAGTGGCTTCCGTGCGGGCTGGGATTGATGCTCCATGACTTATCTTGTCGGCGCAACGTCGTTTGATGACAAGTGGGAGTATACAGAAACGGTGAATGATGGGCAGTGTATGTACTCACGAATACAACTGATAAGTGTCTGTGTACTACTCGAATACCACGGTATTTGTGTAGTACATACACACATAACATAACAACATAACATCACGCTTGTATTCCCGAAGGGGTAGGCAGAGGAGCACATATAGCACACCCACATTTCGCCAGTTATGTTTTTAGGTCCCAGTGTAGTAGGGGGCGACCCTATTGCTATATACCGGACACAAATCTAGACTCCGTGCTGCTACTGAGAATTACCTAATAGAAAAACCCAGTAACACTTTGCCCGACCCGGGATTCGAACCCAGAACCTCGTGCTCAGCAGTCACGTTTAGCAACCACTAGACCAACGAGGCAGTCACACACACACTTGTCAACATAATAAAGTGTAGATGCCACGTCTGTGTATCCGTAAATGAGTGTACTTATTCGTGAACCACTTTACTGATATTTTTCTATAACGGGTGGATTGTGAAATGTGATTTTAAAGGGGTAGAGACAAAAAAATAATAATTCGTCCTTGTTACATCTATTACGAAGGACGGCGCGCGGCGAATTCCAAGAATTACGCGCGCACCTGACCGAGTGCGGCCCGACGCATCGCGAATGCAATGGATATAGGTATATTTTAAACATTCTAGTTAATATAGAAAACAGCTGCAATTTTACTTAGTCTTAGATTACTTTCTTTAATTGCGCGCATACGCAACTGGCTAAGATAATATACAACTAGGATATATACATATTATTTAGCCCCCGAAATCAGGTAATACATAAGTATTATACCTAATGATTACTGATAATGGATGACATGCCTGAAAAGATCAGTGAATTGAGGGAGAGTAATGACTTAGAGGAAGAGTTAGATAAAGAAAGGGAGCACCAACTTAATACATGTACTACGAGGAAGAATATTAGTTTGATTGAGTTCCAGAGGGTCCCAGTGAAAAGAGGTCGAGATGATAGTCAGGAGATAATAGAAGACGACGACGGATTTATAACTGTTAGAAGTACAAATAAAAAATTAGCAAGGAGATTATCTAGACAATCTCACAGTATTGAAAAAGAGGAAGACGACTTACAATCGGAGATGTTTATAGTTAGTATTACGGGGCAGGAAGTAACGTTACCTAAACAATTCGGCTTGGCGAAGTTATTAAGGTCAGAAAACATTATAAACATAATTAAAATTAAATATAAAAATGCCTATAAAGCTCTGATACAATTTGAAGACAGGAAGAGTGCAGAGAAACTAGTTAATTGTCGAAATATTCTTACTTTGGGATATAGATGTCAATTCGTGGACGAAGTTAATCTATCTTACGGAGTGGTCAAACAAATAGACTTGGAGATAGACTTAGGAGAGATTCAACAGAGCTTAGAATGTGGATATGAGGTTGTCACTGTTAGAAGACTAAAACGACTTAATACGTCCGGAGAATGGGTAGATAGCGAAAGTATACGCCTGTGTTTTAAAAGTGCCGCTTTGCCCTCTTATGTGTTCATGTACGGATGTAGATTCAAAGTGGAACCATACATGTTCCCTGTGTCACAATGTTCCGGGTGTTGGCGCTTTGGGCACCTAATAAAATCATGCCCAACTAAGACATTACGTTGCCCGAAATGCGGAGGAAACCATAAAAACTGTGATACTATCAATTATAAATGTATAAATTGTAGGCGCCCACATATGGCTCTGGACAAGGCATGTCCTATTTTTTTTAAAGAAAAAAAGGTTAGAAAAATTATGTGCGAGAAGAACTGTACATATAGAAAGGCCCTATCTTTATACTTGGAAAAAGGTACTGATCAAGTAGAACAAAAAAGTTATGACGAAAAGGTATGCGTGTCAGCACATAATATTGTAAATGAAAAGACATCGTACAGGGACGTTTTAATTACCAAGACGCAACAAGATAACTGTATTCCGATACAAGACAGTCAACGTATTATAGACAGCGAGGATTATGGCGCACCAAGTGCAGAAGATTCAGAAGATTCACTAATATTAGGTCAATCTTCTAAGAAAAAAAACAGGAGAAGACGTAAGTTAGCACAGCGTTCTACATCCCAAAACAATGAGGAGTCGTGCGTACAGCAGGAAAAAATGCAAAAAAAAGAGAAACCTGCGAAGAGTAGTGTGGATTTTAAAAGGTTATTAAAAAGGTTATTACTTAAAGTGAAAGAAGTGTGGTTATCCGAAAGTAGTTTTGAGGTCAAAGTTAAGTTATTATGTAGTGTTATTTTTAACGAGTGCTATCAATTGATTTGGAAGTTATTACTAGAAGGAGATGTTTGTAGTAAAATAATTACATTGTTTAATAATGGCTTGTTCACATAAATGTATTAACTTGAACTTTATACAGTGGAATGCACAGAGCTTACGACCTAAGTTAGAAGAATTTAGCTGTTTATTAATACAATAAAAATACATATAGCGTTGATTAGTGAAACTTGGCTGGGAGAGGAAATAAGCGTCAATCTTAATCAATACAATACCTACAGGCGTGATAGGGATGATTCGTATGGCGGCGTAGCTATTGTAGTACACAAGTCATTGAGCGCTCAAATGGTACAAGTAAATGTAAATAATGCAGGGATCGAGCTACTGTGTATAAGGATAAATAACTGTAGTTATATTGAATATATAATTTTAATATACTGTCCTAGTTCCGTGCCTACGACGCAATCGGATTGGGATTATATTTTCTCTATGTTTCCTAACAAATGTGTGATAGCGGGAGATTTTAACGCTCATCATACAAACTGGTCTTACAAAAATGATAGTAGAGGTAAGCAAATCTTTGAATCGGCTTTAGAATATGGCTTCACCTCTCTTAATACTGGTCAACCTACTAGGATTAAATTAGTGAATAATAATGTACAAAGGTCTTCTCCTGACATTACATTTGCGTCTGTAGATATAGCTATTAATTTTGATTGGTATGTTATGAACGAAAATTTAGGAAGTGACCACTTGTTTGTTAAATTTAAAGTTAAGTACAGTGAAGATATCCATATTAATAAAAAACGTAACTACAAATTGGCTGACTGGAATGGTTACAAAAACCATCTTTCTAATTGTTTTTCTGGGAGTTGCGTAGAGGAGGACGACGATGTTCAAAATATGTATAACAATTTTACATGTCAAGTCAACAGGGCAGCCGATGAGAATATTCCTATAATAAAAACCTGTAACATTCCGGGAAATAAGTTTAGACCGAAGGGATATTGGAGTCCAGATATTTCTAAATTAGTTGCCGAACGTCGACTAGCACTGAGTAACTTTAGAAAAAACCCAACACCCTTGAATCTTTCATTACTTGAGGAAAAAAACTTAAAGGCAAAACAGTCAATTAAAAGAGCTAAATCAAAGGACTATAAGAAATTTTGTGATAGTATTAATTATAATGTATCAGCTTCAGACATGTGGCAACGGCTGCGATGGGTGAAGGGGTACAAGAAACCTAGGACTCCCTGTTCTCAGGAATCAAGAAAGGAGATGTTACGTGATCTTGCGCCCGATTATGTAGTTCCTCCTATGCCAGTATTTACGTCTAATAATATTATATTAGAATCTAATTTTACGTTACAGGAAATGAACCACTGCCTTAAAAAAAAAGATACTGCGCCGGGTGAAGACAAAATTACATACTCTATGATCTTACATTTACCAACGGTAGCCAAAATATATCTTCTTAAAATTTATAATACCATTTTTAATTCAGGTGTAGTTCCAATGCAATGGCGTGAAATACGAGTTATCCCCATACCAAAGTCTGGTGATACTAATAGTAAACCAAGACCTATATCTTTGATGGTGTGCACTTGTAAAATATTCCATTTGATGTTAGCCAAGAGACTTGAGTGGTTTGTAGAAAGGAAAGAGATCTTATCACCATATACAACAGGTTTCAGGAGAGGACAATCTAGCCTAGATTGTTTAACCCGTTTAGTCACACAAATTCAAATAGGATTCTCAAATAATAGTTCAACCCTTGCCTGTTTTCTAGATATTAAAAGTGCATATAATAATATATTAATAGACAAATTATTAACATTTCTTGACAGCTTTAACGTTGGTAAACATATATGCCAATATTTATGGAACTTTCTTAGCGAACGTCATCTAAAAGTTGCTAATGAATCCGAGAATGAAATTGATATAATTAGATATGCTAGAAGGGGCTTAGCCCAAGGGGATCCTATTTCACCGTTACTTTTTAACTTAGCTACGCATAAGTTTCTTCGTGATATTGTTGATGTGTTTGCATGCCAATACGCAGACGACTTCGTATTATATACAACTAACAAAAATATAGTAGAAGGCCGGAATAAAATCCAAAATGCGCTAAATGTGTTCATTGCTTTATTGGATGAATTAGGTTTAGAATTATCTATTAGTAAATCTAAATATTGTGTTTTTAGTAGAGGTTTTAGACATCAACAAATACAACTTATAGTCAATAATATTCAAATAGAAAAGGTCGATACTTACAAGTATTTAGGTGTTTGGTTAGACAAGGCATTACGATGGGGTAAACACATTAACGAGGTTGTCGAAAAAGTTCAGAAACTAATTAATTTGCTTAAAATTCTGACTAGCTCTTCCTGGGGGATACACCAGACACACGTACGTAGACTATACATTGCGTTAATAAGAAGTAGGTTAGATTACGGCTGCTTTTTATACGACAATAGTGCTAAATCAAATATATACAAATTAGTCAAAGTACAAAACCAGGCATTAAGAGTTGTAGGCAGCTTCATAAGAAGCACACCAATTCACGTAATGGAATGTGAGCTCTGTGTTCCTCCACTGCATGTGAGACGTAGGTGGTTAGCTTTTAAATATTGTCTTAAGTCTCAATCATTGTCTAATAATGTTACAATTAAATTGTTGTCAGAACTAGCAGAAAACAGATACTCAAGTTATTGGTCAAATAAGAAAATTCCTCTACTAGTGAGCACTCTGGAGGAAGTTAAGGTAGAAAATGTACAGTCGTCATTAATCTTAAAAATGTTCTCATTAGATATATGGGTCACTAATATTGATATTCAGAATACAATCAAAGTAAATTTAGATACAATAAGAAAACCAAAAAAAAACATATGATATAAATTTATTGAAAGCAGAAACTTTAAAGGAACTACAGGATAACTATAATGACTATTATATAATTTATACCGATGGATCTAAAAGTGCTGAGGGTAGAGGGGCTTCTTATTATGACCCATTAAAACCAGACTTTAATACTTGCTTTAAAGTAAATAGCCATATGTCGGTAATGTCTTTGGAGCTCCTTGCAATTTCAGAAGCACTTACTTATATTCAAACTATATCCCATAATAAAGTGTTAATCTGCGTAGACAGTAAAAGCGCACTCCAACATATAGCTCGCTGCGCCTCTGGAGACAGAGGTGTAGCTATAGCTTATGACATCCTTGGTAAAATAAACACCTTAATTAATAGTGGCATTAATCTGAAATTGCAATGGGTTCCTTCACATATAGGTTTAAAGGGTAATGAGGAGGCTGATCGGTTGGCTAAGTTGGGTATCTTGGAGGGAGAGGAAATAAGTATGGGGACTTATTATACAGAACTACTGCCGAAATACAAAAATAGATGTTACGAACTTTGGAATGAATATTTTAACGAAAGATCACGAGATAAAGGAATATGGTACGAGTCAATAGTATCAGAACCTCCTCATGTACCTTGGTTTTGTAACACGAAACTACACAGAAGACTGGTAGTGATTGCTCACAGACTGAGGTCTGGACACATGCCGCTCAATAAGTTTGGATTTTTAATGAAAAAAACTAATTCGCCTAACTGCGAGGTGTGTGGAACACCTGAAGACGTAGTACACTTATTGACGGAGTGTGTCAGATTTCAGTCTGATCGGGAAGTCCTACTAAGAGAACTGCATCTGAATACATACGACACGGGTATGTTCCACTACATATTGTCGACACCCAACTCAGACGCTGCTTTAAGTACATTTAAGTTTGCTCTGTTACGTTTTATTTGTTAAATTTTAATTATAAGGTATGATAGGACTGACATGTACCATTGTATAAAAGTCCTTTAATAAATATAGAGAAAAAAAAAAAAAAAAAAAAAAAAGGGGTAGAGACAGACTCAGGACTAATATGTGCGGATCGCGCAAATATTTGTTTCGTGTGGAAAATAAACTCGCAGCCCCTAGGACACGTCGGATTACTGTACTGCAGCAATGAAGTCTTTGAATAAATGCCCTTATATCGTGCATTAGGTTAAGAGAAAACGTCATTAGTTGAACTTCAGCATGATTAAGTATGGCGTTCTAAGGGGGAGGCTTTTGTTCAACAGGGATAATTATCTTGGCGTCGAGAAAGTAACATTGCTTTGTAGGTAATGTTTCTATCCGCACAGAGTACATACATGATAATGCATGGAAATGTCTATGCTGATTTGAGTCCGCGATGTGCGATGTCTGCAGTTTCAAGCTCGATTATTTCTATGAAAAATTCATTTAGTTTTGCATTTAATCCTTTACATTCTTTTGTTCAAATTCCCAAGCAAGAGATCTCTCACAAAATGGTTATAAAATATTGCGCTGTATACAATATCGTGAGTAAAGAATTTTTAATTTAATTTAAACAAAGATAGTTTACTGAAGCTATTTTTAATTTGTTCATTATTCCAACAGTTCGTGCTTATATTTTCTTATCAGTAGCCCTTTTGAAGATATTTCAAGGCGCCTGTAATCTGATTAGTTGCAAAAAGAGACACATTTGGGAGCATTGTTATGGTTGATAAAAAGAATATACACTTACATTAGATTTTGAATAAAACATTAGATTAACCAATTAATTACCGCTTTATTTCATCAATTATGATATAATTGTGTAGCTGTTGTTTCCAATTGCACAAATAACTAAATTCAGTTCTAACTAAAATGAGGCAAGCCTAACAGAAACAATTTCCAAAAACCGCTACTAAGGTTTTTTATCACACTAATACCTATATTATAGAGGCGAAAGTTTGTGAGTGTATTTGTAGGTTTGTTACCTCTTCACGCTCAAACGGCTCGACCGATTTTGATGAAATTTCATATTGAGGTAGCTGACACCCTGGATCAACACGCAGGCTACTTTTTATTCCGAAAAAATGTAGCGGGCAATACCGCGGGGCGCACCTAGTTTACATTAATTGACTTCGCTTCTAAACGGAAAATCTATATAATATTACACGTTTTCTGACATCACGTTTAACAGTCACGTTGATAATTACGAGAGCACGTTGATAATTTCTTTTGAACGAAATTAGAATTGTTCTAGATATACTTTCTGGTAACCAGATATAATGTCGCAGAGTTACATTAAGACCTAACGGGATATTATCACGAAATATGTGACAAGACTTAGAACTTCCTGGCTGGAGGCCTTTTATTAGGTCTCGCCAAACGACCGGTTAAGCAGTAAGAGCTCCCTCAGAGCTAACTGCGAGAGACAAGTTCGAAAAAAAAAAAAAAGACTTAGAACTTGTTACGTGACCCGATATTAGAACAGCCTTAATAAAACCTGTTGGTCTAAGATATTAGATAGAAGTTATCTTGTTCTGTCTTTTGATTGGATTAATGCGACGTGACGTATTTAGAAGGCGACTTAGGGCTATAGTACACGTATCAACTTGGAAAGTGATCGTCATGATATCCGCCTTTCGCTTTGTCATCAAATAGGCGTCCAACTAACGTAGGTAAACAAAGTGGATCAGCTGCCCCTATATGTTGTTCAGCATGTTATCAAATTTATTGTTGCAGAGTATGATGAGAAAAGTAGAATATTGGAATTCTCAAAGTCACGGAACTTGTCTACATTTTTTATAACATCAAGACTTATAGTGTTTATATTACAAAAAAAAAGGTTCATTGCATTGATCGCTAAGCAGATCTTAACTTCGATTCCCAGGTCTGGCAAAGTGGTATTAGTTTTTACCCCTCGTATGAGATAAGACCTACAACATACTTGGCGAAATATGGGTGTATATATTATACACATTACATTACGTTCTATACAATGCTCCATTCGGGAAATTGTGATTCATTGTTTTGAACAATTGATAAACGTATCTTTACGACAATAAATATAAGTAATCTAAAATGTTTATCGGATTCAAAGAAGATAGCGATATTCCGGTACAACCCTTCACGTCTTCCGGACGTCAAATTGGATTTTTCCGAGATACCCTCGCTATAGTTTCCTTCAGATAAATACTCTATATTTTTCTCTAAAATAAAGCAGTAGCTGGATCGTGTAAATAAAAAACTTCTAGCTTTAATTGTGTAGGTACAATTAAACAAATTGTGTAGGAATGACATTTCTTATGTAAATACCATCATCAGTCGGAAGACGTCCACTGTTGAACAAGGGCCACCCCTTTACATCACTGCCTGTATAATGGTATGTACCTAAAATAGAACACTTTGATTTTGTTTTACCAAAAAAAAATATAAAAGAAAATTCAACTCTCACATATCCATTTACGACCAATTGACCAACATTGCGACCCTATAACACATTAAAACCAATTCGTTCTCTAAATCCGGCAAATTCACGAGCGAAACCTAAAAGTTGATTGAAAAATACAGCTGCCATTATCGGCCTACCGTCTCATCGACTTTCTGGCGTGGTTAATCCGTCCCTTTACCCAGCCCTACCCCGATACCCCGGTAACAAAGACCATACGAAACCCAGGGATTACTATTATTTTTGTCTCAACCCTAAACGGATTAATCATTGTCCGTTCAAGACCCACAATCGATTTCCGACTCTATGTCAATATGATAACGTTCAATCCAGTCTGTAGATATATTGTTACGTGATTCATTGAGTATGTTTATTTAGGGCTGGTCCACGCAAGCACTCTTAAAATGCTGTTAACGTACCTAGGTACTGAACTGGATGGGTCAGCGAAATTCAGAAGTACGGTGTAAGTTTAATGGTCAAGGTAATGTATTGCCTAAATAAATATTATTGAATATTTGACTAAGGCTGCAAAAATAGGCTTATCTTTTTGTTTAATACTAGTGTATCCTGCTTCCAGTAAAGCCTAGCTCTCCTACTCGAAATTGTTAAGCCTTCTTATCGTATGGTTGATGGACAACCTGATGTCAGAGTTTAAACCGCCTAAAGACCTCTGGCATGGCTTTAAACAGCGTTGAAAAATCTCTCAGGTGTGCCGGTTTCCTCACGATGTTTTTCTTTCACGTTTTTAGCAACTAAACTAATTTACAGTACGCAGAGGAATTCAAAAAGACATTGCTACGTGTCGGGGTCAAACTTGCGACCTTTGACTTGGCAGTTTAACTGTCATATCACTTGGCTATCACTTTTAAGGCTGAAATATGTCTTTCCTAATTATATTTATGGCCATAAGGTTGGGAGTTTTGGATAGCATTTAGGATGAGCATGACTTCTTACTAAAGTATAAATCCTTAACCCTAACATCGCTTCTGATATCCCGACTATTTAAAACATGTTTGCCCATCCATTACAACTATATTGGAACCCATACTGCGTGACGGAACTGTTTGCGCAAATAGCCATTTTTATGGCTTGCATTGAGGGTTAAAACTTTGCCATTAGCAACTAACAGAGGCCATTAAAAAGGAAAATTAACGCACTGTTGTTATTCGATGACCATCATGAATTTATCACCTTTACTTATCACTTCTACATTTTCGATTGATATAAGTTCGTCTTCTAGCTTATACTCCATTTAAAGTAGGATTTGAAAAACCAACAAATCTATTTTCAGTTTATTCAAGCGAATTTGACTTTATTCTGGACGCATAAGGATGGTATTAGAAGCAAAAACTTATTCCCAACGCCAACTGCTTACTGCAGCTGTCACATGTCTTGACACTAATGAAATAGAATTCAAAATCATTTGAATGGATTGCATATAAAGGTTGTCTTGTCGTCTAATGTTATTTCAAATGGAGTAGAGGTGGTATGTATTGTAAAATGCTCGTAAATAATTATTATGAATTAATGTTGTTGCTAGTTGTTGTAACTGTCTGTTTTAATCCCAAGTTTGTTTCCCATCTACGTGACGAATTTCCCTATTTCATGGTAGAACGACCGTGTCGATTAGCCGTTCAAAAGCATATGACTGCAACCGAATGAACGGGTCGTTTCTATCCCTGTACTGCCAGTCATCTGTCTTGCATGCTTGGGTACGTTGAGAACTAAATATCTAGTTCCTTTTACATCGAGATACAGTTAAATGAAGGTAATTGCTGAGCTGTAGACCTTGGGTTCGTGTCCAGGGTCGGGCAAAGTCTTACTGGGTTTTTCCAGTAGGAAATTTTCGGTTCATGACTATAGGGTCGCCCCCTATTACATTGGTACCTATAACCTAGCTGACGAAATGTGAGTGACCTACACATCTCGCCTATCTTTTCGTAATTGTGTGTTTGTTACCTCTTCACGCTCAAACGGCTGAACCGAGTTCGATAAAATGTGGTGTGGAGGTAGCTGACACCGTGGATTAACACGTAGGCTTTCCCGAAAAAATGTAGCGGGTAACACCGCGGGACGCAGCTAGTGTTCATATATATTTGAAACGTCACCATCAGAAAATCTGGAAGCAAGAATATATTTCTCTGCAAACGTAAGAAGATATCTCAACTCTCATACACGCTTAGTTTCCATTAACAGGGTCGTAAACTGGTCATAAATTGCTAGTATGGGGTAATGTTTCCGTATTTTATGGTCCTGTACACTTGTAAGTCATTTTAAGGCTATCAGGTCAAATGGTCTACAGTTTTCATGTTTACATGTATGCATGCAATTGGTAAGTCTTGATACCATCGGCTTCGGCTCGCGACTCTGCCGCGTAACCAGCTCATGAATAAGGGCTCCGGTCGAGTCCGAAACTAGTCGGGCATTTCCGAATACACCTGTGAGTATAACCGGAATATATAGTAAATAATAAGTCTTTATAGTTCAGTCTGTATCAGAATGTCTCGTCCAAAATCCATGGTTCCTGTTACAGTTAGTTATAAATACATAGTTTTATTTCATAAAGGCTACAAAAGATCACTCAAAAAATGTAAAATCTAGTTACGCGTTTCCAAAATGTCGTTTCTATGGAGAAGGACCGGCAAGAAACTCCATAGTTCTGTCCATAGCACTGGCTGCCCCTTCTTGGTATATACTAGAACGAAACAGGGCCATTATGAAGTGTGGTTATATATAGTGAGTATATCTGTGAGTGCTTCGGAAGGCACGTTAAGCCGTTGGCCCTGCGCCTGATCTCTCTCCGGTCGTGTCGGTCTACCGTCCCATCGGACTATGAGAGTGAGGGAATAGGGAGTGCAAGTCTCAGATGAGACAGGCCGCCGTGACCGAAACTCGGTCAGGAAAATTTTTACTTTATATCTGGCCTGCATTTAATTTCCAATCTCCAAAGAAGGCTCTAATATTTTACCAAAAACCTTTTAGTCCCATATGTAATTAGGGGCGAGCTTCTTGGCACACAGTTAGCCCAAATAACTAAGTGGAGTTATTAAATCATATTTTCTATGTAGTTTTGACTTCCTACGTAAGTTCATCATTATTATCAGCCGGAAAACGACCACTGTTAAAGAAAGGCCTCCCTTTAGAAGTTACATACTTGTAGATAATGGTGTATCCATCTACTAAAGAAATATAATATACTAGTTTTCCTACCCACTTAAAATCCCTATTGTTAATTACCTCATTCATCTTAGCCTGGTATTGCAAGATTAGATAATGTTATATTACATTTTAAAAGATCCGAGTTTTCCTTCATCTCGAATTGAAGGAAAAGAAAGCAGGTATTAGTTGTTTGTTGGTTCTAATGCCGCGGGAGCGGTGAGGCAATTGGAAAAAGATTATCGCTTCGTTTACTCGTAGGTAATACTTTTTAAACTTTTGTGTCTAGAAGATTTTCATCTTGCCCTGTTTCCAGGTCAGTATTTGGGATTGGGGATTGCGCAAATTCCAAATTCTAGACAAATAGAAGAGAATAAAGTAGGTGCCTACTCATTCTAGAAGGTAACCTACCTTATTCTCTTCTTTCATCTTTTGATGCTTGCTGTATTGCTTGCCCACTCTCTCTTCTGGTCGCATGTCTTGCAAAATTCTTTTATAATGTTTTGAATTGATAAAGGGAAACTTAAAAAATGATGGACACGAGTGGGACTCGAACCCGCGACAGTCGCCGTACCGTGGCGCCGCTCTGCCAACTGAGCCACCGTGTCATTGCTCGCATCCATCGAATTTCAAGTTCCCTTTTAGTATTTACGTCTTAAAGGTGACGTCTTCTTCTTTATAATGTGTTGGTACCAGTACAATGGATTGCCTTTAAACTTCTCTGTCGCTGATCACGTGATCCACTACCAAAGTCGGATGACAAAATATTGGACGTACATTGTTGGAAATAATAGGCGTATAATATGATAAGAGAAATTCTCTATAAAAGTTAACGATTTTTAAAGATTCAAATATGTTATTAAAATCAACGAAATATATGTGGATCGGATTTGCTTGATGATTTTATCCAAAAAAATTGTCTGACCTATTTCTAAAAGGAAAACAATTATTATAGAGAGTATAGAAATATACTTTTATACACAAAATGCGCCAGAAGCCGGTTTAGGGGATCTCATAATTCGCCATTAATTTCAGCTGCTGATTCATTTTGAACCTTATCACACAGCGTTACGGTATCAAATATACGGCAACGGATATGGGGAAATCTACGAAATCCGGGATTCAATTTAGGCATAAATATTTTTTCGTAGAGAATATGAAAGCTTGTAGTATCCAACCGCTATCTCCAATTCTTGTGGATTCTTTCAAACTTATATCTTTTATAAGATGAAATGTTTCAGCTTATTGCCTATTAAAAACGAATTAATAGTTGTAAGGGGGCTTTAAGGCCTTAGTTCAACAGTGGACGTCTCGGAAGACGTGCAGTCGGCAAACGGCAAACGAGCAATCATCATCAGCCGGAGCTGATTTTGATGACTGCCAGATTTTTTTTTGTGCCCAATTACTGATAATTACCTCCCTTTTCCCTTCATAAGATTTATTCAATCTTGCGAAACCTATTGCCAGACACGACCAATCAAAAATATTATAAGTATGCTTTAAAACCGTAAAACCATTGAAACGATTTTAAACGTTACTGTCATTAAACAGATTATTTAATTGACGAGCCTAACATTCATATCATATCGTACCGATAGAACGCGCCAGGACTAAATTATTTATCTCGGTTATTTCGCTTCTTTACCACCTATAGTAACTCCTTCAAATATTTTAATTATGAACATTAAGACCTTATATTATCATGATTAAATTCAACATCTTGTTCAGTTTATCTTTACATAGACCTGCGTCAATCTATCCGGTGCGTTTACGAAGCCAGCTAGCATCAAACACGTCATGAATATTTTAGTTATGCGAATGTAGAGCGCGCTTCGTGAATACACGTTACTGTTTGTCCGTTCATAGATATTTTTTGGCAGTAGATAAGTATTCCGTGTATTCGGAATTTAAAACGGAAAAATATGCTTTTTTGGAATTCGTGTACGAAAAGTATTGTTAGTAACACTATACTTTAAACGTATGAACCATACACGCCAATTATATCCACAAGCTTTGTTGGAACATCATGTACCTACTGCAGCCATACGTTAGCCGAACTATGAAGTTCGATTATGGTTATACGTAAGTTGAGCTATTTATGAATACTACTACACTGCAGTGATAGCAGCGGTATGACCGTTGGACTGCCAAGTCAAAGTTCGCAAGTTCAAACATCCGCACGCACCAATGTCTTTTCGAATTCATGTGCGTTCTATAAATTAGTTATAAGTTGCATAAAAAGGTGAAGAAAAACATCATGAAGAAACAAAGGTGTGCAAAGCCATGTCAGAGGCCTACAGGCGGTTTAAACTCTGACACCAGGTTGTTCGTCAACCATACGATAAGAAGCAGTATACAGTATTGGTATAGGCTGTTGTCGATGTTAGACCAAAAAAAATCAGCTACTTAATGGGCTCGTTGCATTTATGTAAGTTAGAACTATGACACTAATTATACAGCTATATTACTAACTAGATGTACCCTGCAGTTTTAACTGCGTGAAATTTGACACGTAGTGCCTTCTAGCAGCAAGCAATTCTGATTGTCGAATGATATTTTTCTTTCCTTCGATAACAATACTTTTTTCTGGATGAAAGCTACGCCGTTTCTATGATCGTAACAACTTGTATGCAAAATTTCACGATGATCGGTTCAGTGGCTTAGGCGAGAAAAAAAAACTTATAACAAGGAATTGAAGTTTCACCAATTTCCACGTACGGAAGAATGGTAACTTGCTTTTGTTTTGGTATTCACAATTAGAACGTCTTCGTAGTGGGAGAGCCAAAGCGGATTTTTTTTTCGACACCTTCGCACAGCCATACTTAGTATGCAAATCGGTAGATTATTATTCGTTATCAGATACATGTAGGAAGTACACTATTCATATCTGAAATGCTCGAGTATTTCAATGTGATTTTCAAAATCCTGTACACGCTCCCGATGTGGGTGTAGGGAATATATCACATAACCGGTTTTTTCTTTTTACCATCTAATCTTCTCAATGAAATAGGTCGCCACGACGATGTAATAGAGTAAGATCCCAGAGTCTCCCAATACAACAGAATCTTTCACATTTTGTTTGTCAGAAAATAGGAAAATCTAGCGGCTCCGGGACCTTAGAGAATCACTATAACTACATTTAGCATCTAGGGCTCCCTTACTATAATGGGTACTACGGTACGTCGTGTAAACGGTATGTAAAGAAGATGGCGGTAGATCTTAAAATCATTTCTTTTTTAACACGGTACTTATGTTTGACTTTTTTTTAAAAACGACGCCCTACACTTAGATTTTCTTCTGTATCGTGAGTGTGTTCTACAAAGATGAAATATCACATACACAAACGCTCAGACTCGGGACAAACATCTGCGGATCACACAAATTTTTGTCCCGGACTGAGGAATCGCCGCAACCCATAGCGCAGCAGTCTAGTCGCTTAGCCACTACGCCAATCAAGTCATTATTTATGTTTCGCATTTATAATACCTATTAGTAAAGTTAAGGATGCTCTAATTCCTACAAGATGAACCCACAAATACCTTTTTGCTAAGATTGTTAGCAAATAGGTATTTGTGGGTACATTGTATATTGATGTTTCGTGTGACTTTCTGTCGTATCGATGTGCGTACCGTGGCTTTCCAAAGAGCACGTGCGTCACATATGGTTCGACAGGGGGTCGAAACTAACATAATTGAGGAAAAAGGCTACCCCTATGATTTACGACCGTGCGGATTTCAGCTTTAGCAACATTCGTGGCTAGGTAAAACGAAGACAGTGTACTGTAGTAATAAGGCTTTATTTATATGACTTTTTATTTCTTTTTTGCATGTTTCCATGCTAGGCTTAAATTTTTAAATTGATAAAGGATACTTTAAAAATGATGGACACGAGCGGGACTCGAACTCGCGACATTCGCCGTACCGTGGCGCCGCTCTGCCAACTGATCACCGTGACACTATTGTTGGTAATTTAAGACTTTACTATATTATAAAAAATGTTCTGTAATTGATAAATATAACATACATCACTGTCATCACTGCCTGTATTCCCCGAAGGGGTAGGCAGAGGTGCACGCATAGTACACCCACATTTCGCCAGTTATGGTTTTTGGTCCCAATGTAATAGAGGGCCTATTGCCATCAACCGGGCACAAATCCAGACTCCGTTCGCGTATGTATAGTTTATGCAGAGTGATTTATACCCTTACATACTATATAGATATACACGCTTGTATTGCCTAGAAGACCCAAAAAATGTCATTACTTCCCTGTTTATCGGGACTCCAAGAATTCATGAGATTTTTAGGACAAAATTCATTTTAACTATTTTGATGGGAGGCACTCCACTAACAGCTACTAACAAGACGCCAAGATTGAGTAGAAGACACGTCTACCAAAGGCTCCATAAACGTGTTAGCATCTAATATGATCAAAGACCAAGCCTTTTATCGGTGACCATACTATAAACTAATAGTTCGCGTAACTGGTGCACGTATTTGAAAACATCGATTCGTAAACATGAAAGAAGTATAGTTTCTAAGGGTTAAGAATTACAGCCCTCTTACCATGAATTCTTAAAGCAGGCCAGTTTGTGTTGTTGAAGCAAGACACCGCGTTACACTTCACATAGCGGTGTCTCGTTTCCACAATGTAAGAGTTCGTGGTAAGGGGGTGTACTTTATTTTTTTTAGTAACTATCAATCGTCGTGAGAAAGCGCAGGGACATGTAGTAATCTTTCGTGCTCAATTAAACAAAGAGACAGACATTTTACAAACACGAAGGAAAAAAGTGTATGGATATTTTTTGTTCTAAACTTTGAGTATTGCATTCTTGATTTCTTTCGTAACTATTTATAGACAGGTCAACTTTCAAACTCTTACGAGAACTAACTAACATGGACTGCTGGCAGAGTAGATGGACAAAATGGACATGGACGTCTAAAACAACAACACTCCCATTTATGAACTCGGTCATAAAGTCTTCCTATCTTACTCCCTGGAAAAGGCTATATCAATGCAAAAAACTCGAATTCAAAATCCTTAATCAATAAATTACTGTATTTAATCTACCTAAAGTTTATCAATAAAAGCTACATCAATTTAAATAACCAGCAATAGCTCAACATCGTTCAGTCCATTGCTATCACAACGAATACGTTTTACCTTCTCAATGGAAACCGGTGTGACGCTGCAATTGATTTGTATTCCATCAACAAAGCTCATTACCATGCCCGTCACGTACCAGATTACATCTATCAGACCCTGATGTACCTGCACTGTGCTTTTGGACATGACCTGTTTACCAAGTACTCTAATTTTGTCCTATTTAATAAGCTGTCTTTATAGTTTCGTCTTAGATGTCGATGTGATGCCTGTTTCTTCTTTGAATTATGTGACCTCATTTACTTTGATATGTATCTTCATATCGCCTTGCTCTTTGATTATTTACTGTGAGCCAGGACTACCGCAGTAGGTGCCAACTATCAAGAAGCAGTGATTGTTGAGTGGTATGACTGTTGGACTGCCAAGTAAAAGGTCGCAAGTTAAAACCTCGGTACACACCAACGTCTTTTCGAATTTATGTGCGTACTATAAATTAGTTATAAGTTGCTAAAGATGGTGATCATTAGCAGTTGCTAGAAACCGTGGAGGAAAACATCGTGAGGAAACTGGCACACTGAAGAGACTTTTCAACGCTGGTAAAGCCATGTCAGAGGCCTACAGGCGACTTAAACTGTGACACCAGGTTGTTCATCAACCATACGAGAAGGTTCAAAGTCCCAGTGGATGGCAATAAGATTGTCGCATTGGTATCTACCTATGTATGTTTTTTGAAATAAAAGCTTACAATCATGTTTATCTCGTAATGACTTACACGTGAATATATCAATTTTCTTTTATACTAGAGCGAGCGTAGTTTAAAGGGTACTCAAACATAATTACGAACATATCGCATGAAATTATGAATACAGAGAGAGTTGTGAATGACGCGATTTTACGCTTTTTAAGCTCGCTCCGGTTCCGTTAAAATGGTAGGTACAGGCTTTTTACATATTACCCTTTGAGTTGTATGGATAGAAAAAAGATGTAGCCATTATTTTTGAACATCGCCGGAGACTTCTTATTACGATTCAGTATGTGTTATTATGTCTTCCAAATTGTAGCTAAATAATTGGACTCGTGCGCTATGAACAGCGGATTGTATTGAAATTCTTACAGGATTAGTATTTCTCTTTCGAACGCAAATCGCTGAAGATATTATTTAAGTTTACCTCATAATTATAATCAAACAACCAATCAAAGTAAATTACGTGTAAAAAATCCGGCCCTATTTTCCCTAATTAACGTACGATCCATTCCTTAAGGAATGCCGGAATATTAAGCAAAGGAATAAACGGTAAAACGAAGATGAAATACTTAATTAAAAATCCCTTACCGCAAGGGAAACCCAAATACTTTTACTCCTCAATTTAGGGATAAATATAAAGGAATATCGAAAACATACCCAGGGGCGTTGTAAATAAGACGTATTAAGCGCTGGAACACACCGAGCGAAGTATCACTGAAAAAATAAATAAAATAAAACTTAAGAGAGATTTAAAATGGAATCCGAGAGCGTCAAAATGTTTCTTTTTTAAAAAATTGTGTAAGGCCACGTTCACTGTGGACGTTGATAATGAACAGTAATGTAAAGTACATTAAGTAAAGCATTCAGCTGTGATGGTTCACCATCGTATAAATTACGCCTTTATACAATGGTCCATTTTCTTTGATGTTGCTTTGGTGTTTATTGGTTAAGGATCAAGAGCAAGGTCAGAAAACAAGCCAAGTATAAGTGAGGAGGCTAATTATGAACTACGACCTTAATGTAACAAAATCAAGTTTTGGAGCAACGCAATTAAGGCCATCATAAATATGGATTTTATATAAAGCAGCAATGCGGTCCGCTTACTAAAAAAATAAGCTAATATCATCATCGTCAACCTGAAGACGTCCACTGTTGAACAAAGGCCTCCCCCTTAGAACGCCGCAATGAACGACAGCTTGCCAATTGCATTCACCGGTTGCTCGCAATTCTGAAAATATCGTTGGTCCACCTGGTGGGAGGTCTGCCAACGCTGCGTGTCCCGGTTCGTGGTCACCGCTCGCAAACCTTTCTTCCCCAGCGGTTATCGGTTCTTCGAGCGATATGGCCTGCCCATTGCCACTTCAACTTGCATATTCTTCGAGCTATGTTGGCGACTCTAGTTCTTTGGCGATACTATACTTACGCTAATAATAAATACTTCATTCAATTCTCACAACACACGTTTGCATTAAGACGATTAGATATAGTGTGTAGTAAAAATATAGTAGTAAAAATATTTACTTTTCATATAATTTTTTTATTTTTTTTTTCTTTATTTCATTTTCTATTTATATACATTTTATTTCTGTATTTTCGATTAAATAAAAATCAAATTGACGTAATAAAGCATTGCATTCGGTACTGTATTTAAAAAAAAATCCATACCATTGCAATTAAATTTCCCGTTCACCCATGTACACACTGGCGAAAAACCTGTCGTTTTCGAGCCTTGTTTCAGGAAAATTTCAGTAAATTGTTTGACACAGCAGCTGAAAACACCCTCATGTCGTCGCTCACTCGTTCGACGCGATTAAATCTGCTGAATTCATTTGTAGATAGTGTTTTTGTGAATAGGTGTATATTTCCAAAAAAATCCGTTTGGTATGCCCGAGGTGAGTTGGCTGTTGGATTTAGAATATGGATACATATGTAATTCTTTTTTGTTGCGTAGGATTTCATTTTTATAAAAACGTTGCATTTCACACAAATAAACATACAGACTCGGGACAAATATCTGCGTGTCTCAACACTCGGAATTCCTCCTGTATCGTGGGTGCATTTCACAGACATGACATTTCACGCAAACAAACACTAAGACGCGGGACAAACATCTGCGGATCGCACAATTTTGTCCCGTGCGGGTAGCGATCCCGGAACCCTTAGCGCAGTCATTTCTTAGCCACTGCGCCAATACACTGCGTGTAGTGGCGTCTCGCTTCTACAACGTAAACTGCCCTGCTTTACCCTACTAAGGGCAGGTCAGTTTAAAATAATATAATTCCCTTATATCGGGAAAACATGTCGCAATAGGCAAGGAGCCTGGTGTGTGCCAAATGAAAGAATAAAGATCACCACGTGACATGGAACTTATTATATGAAGAGGCAAAATGTGGCTGTATTAACTTCTGATGAGGGAAAACACCCCTGCCTTACCCTTCGGGGATTATAGTCGTGACTGTAGTACGTGAGCGTTCATGTATTGATTAGAATGTGAATAATGTAGGTACTTATGCCTTCTAAAGTGAGCTAAAATTTGTTATTTTCCCAAGCAGTTTGTTTCCTTAAATTCTATATTGTTAGATTAGGTATTTCGTTTCGGGTATCTCAAGAATGTAAATGGCACGAAATAAATATTTAGAAACACCTCAATGCGATGATTTTCTTAAGAGAAACAGTGAGTACTTAGTACCGTAGAACCATTGTCGTATTAACATGAAATCCGTTTGCGAGGTATAACAAGCGGGGTGCGGTAAACCATTTAGCTCTCATATGTATTGTGAGGTTCGTCATGAGAGCAAATGTTGCTTTGAATGCGGTCAGGCCGCCCGTTGTGTGGATTGCTCCTATAAATTGCATTAAACAAAGGACTGGAGAAGGAGAGGCTGTAAATGATGTATGGACGGGTAATGTTTGCCTAAAATCTAAATTCCGGAATCAAATTTTTGGATCATACTCAAAAAGGCTTCGAGGATAGTTGAAAAATAACATAACATAACATCACGCCTGTATTCCCCGAAGGGGTAGGCAGAGGTGCACATATAGTACACCCACATTTAGCCAGTTATGTTTTTAGGTCCCAACGTAATAGGGGGCGAGCCTATTGCCATCAACCGGGCACAAATCCAGACTCCGTGCTGCTACTGATAATTACCTAATGGAAAGACTCAGTAACACTTTGCCCGACCCGGGATTCGAACCCAGGACCTCGTGCTCAGCAGTCGCGCTTAGCAACCACTAGACCAACGAGGCAGTTGAAAAATAATGTCGCGTTATCTCTAGAGAGGCGTAGGCACTAGGCAGCGACCACATAAATATTTCCTTCACAGTAAATATTATTTATTTTCTTTACATAATACTCTATTATCTATTTGTGTTATAGAAAAATTACTCACTCTCATTACATTATCAATCCATGTAATAACATAACAATTATAATTACGTAGGCAATGATTTTATGTGTCGATTCAAGCAAGCACTTAAACAGAATTATCCGACAATTCTAAGGGGACAGTTCTTAATCTTAATTAGTACAATAAATAATACTCAACACGTTTGCGTTAATTTACGGAATAATTATGCTCTGGTCCCTAATAAGGGAAGGTACTTAAGGGTAAGTTGCTAAAATTAAAATGACACCCTACTGCGTTACTTAGCCTTAAATATTCACGCGAGCCACTCAATGTGTTTGAACCTTGTTTTACATAACATCACGCCTGTATTCCCCGAAGGGGTAGGCAGAGGTGCACATATAGTACACCCACATTTCGCCAGTTATGTTTTTAGGTTCCAATGTAATAGGGGGCGAGCCTATTGCCATCAAACGGGCACAAATCCTCCGTGCCAAAACTCCGTGCTGCCACTGAGAATTACCTAATAGAAAAACCCAGTAACACTTTGCCTGACCCGAGATTCGAACCCAGGACCTCGTGCTCATCAGTCGCGCTTAGCGACCACTAGACCAACGAGGCAGTCAAACCTAGTTTTAATGTACCATGTTTTATTAATACACTCATCTGGGGTTCAATTTTGGTTAGTTGTTTGTGGTTCTGTACTCGCCACTAGTAGTGTCGTCTAAGTACCATGGCCAAGGTTTTTAGTCGAAGAATTTATTTCAGCCCTAACTATTAGCGATCAATCAATCATTTTATTTTGCGAGACTGCTACTTAGTTCTTAAACTCTAAGTAGGTCGCTAGGCTTTGCATCAAATAATAATTTTGCAATCAGTTTCATTTTAAAAGTGTTCGCTATAATTTCAATATTACTTGCGTTATTTACATGGCCCTTAACAATCGCTATATTGTATTCTTCTATCCATCAGAATAAATCCTCAAAATTGCTTGAATTTGTTGTATATTTACCACCGTGTTCCTTAGAAAATAAATTTATTTGTGTCTAAACTCCATTATTACACCTTATTAGACTCAATGGCCAATTATAAAGGTTAAAAAATAAGCCTTATTTCATGTGTTTATTGAATATAGAAGCACTCGGAAACAAAACCTTCTTGAAGTTAGCAAAAAACTAGTTGCGCCCCGCGGTGTTACCCGCTACCTTTTTTCGGGATAAAAAGTAGCATAATGTGTTAATTCAGGGTGTCAGCTACCTCCATATGAAATTTTATTAAAATCGGTCTAGCCGTTAGAGCGCGAAAAGGTAACAAATATACAAACACATTGAGAAACTTCCGCCTTTATAATATTAATGAGATATAGATCTAACTCTCACCAAAATATATCCAGCCAGTTCTTTCTTCTATATTAAAATCAGCAAGTTTAGAATGGACACTAAAATCTCAACTACGCTGTTTGTACCCCTGATAGCTCGCATCGCAACCGTTCGCTCGTGAACATTGCTCTTTATTACTATTTCTTTTTCAACGACCTCACTGAAATCCTTCTTATTCTACAATCCGATTTTGAACTACTGTCATTGGTCAGAAGGTCAACTCAGGTCGCGTCGATCGAATATTAACAAGTTGGAAGTTTTCTTAGTCTGCTGGTATCAAAAACGAATAAAAAAGATTTATTTTTGAGCCATTTTTATAACGGTTTACTCTTTTTATACTCTTGTGTTGTATTAGGAAATCAATGATTAGTTTAGAACTTGAACGGACCCTTAACTTTTTTTTTTTTTTTTTTTTTTTTTTTTTTAATAAAACGTCGCCCCACACTAGGAATTTCTCCTGTATCGTAGGTGCGTTTCACAAACATGAAATATTCACATACACTAACACCCAGACTCGGGACAAACATCTGTGGTTCGCACAAAGTTTTGCCCCGTGCGGGAATCGAACCCGCAACCCTTAGCGCAGCAGTCCAATCGCTTAGCCACTGCGCTAATCAGGTCGTCAAAAACTTTACTTTACTTTACGTTAACTGGTTCGGTGTAGCAATAAAATCACCAGTTTTTCGGGGTAGCATTACTAAAAAAACTTGTATGCAAATGGAGTTAAATAATATTGATTAACTAATAGATAACACTCATGGAACTTACCTATAATAATTTATAAATATTTTTCTTTATAAATTATTGACACAATCAACAAAAAAATTCAAACAATATCAAACAAAAATACGAATAATGAAACAGTTCAAACAAATGAGTGTGAAAATTTTGGAAAAATAGTAGGTACCTCGCAATGGTATGTAGTGTAATAGTGTAGCGGGACTTCTGTATGTGTCTTTTGTGTGGAGTGCTGGCCCAATCAGTTTTGAATCCCAATGTCATTGTAAGACCAGCACAATTTGGTTTAGTACTCAATGAGGTAATAAAGTCTTATTTATATTGCTACTATTTTTGTATCGAATACAAATTTCGAGTTTAATTCAAGTTTTGCGTTACAGAGGGGAAATGTCGTTGTGGCATACATATTCAAATTTCTGCGTATCAGTTTTTAAAATGGAGCAAAGTATTGAATGTTACTGTTTTGATCATGAATCGAGAAATTATTGAGTTTGTGGAATTTGTTGATATGAATTGAATTATGGCTCGCTGGTCTAGTGGTCGCTTAGCGCTACTGCTGAGCACGAGGTCGTGAGTTCGAATCCCGGGTCAGGTAAAGTGTTTCTGGGTTTTTTAATTGGGTCATTCTTAGTGAGTACTGGGTTCGAATTCCGTGTCGTGCAGTCTTGCTAGGTTTTTTAATTAGGTCATTCTCAGTAGCAGCACGGAGTCTGGATTTGTTCCCAGTTGATGACAATACGCTTGCCCCCTGTTACATTGGAACCTATAACATAACTGGTGAAATGTGCGTATCCTATGGGTAATTATCTCTGCCTACCCCTGCGGGGAATGCAGGCGCCATGGTATCCATCCATCTATGTAAGTACCCATGAACGAAACTAAGACTTTGACTTGAGATTTTTTATATACATAATTATTATGCTATTCATTATTATTAATTGGTAGGTATTTATAATTCTTAGATCAAATCTGAGATGTTCTGCAAAAAGGGCAAATGAGGAGTACCCTCAACCGACGAGCGTGTATAAGGAATGTGACGAGTGTGAATGAAGCGAAAGAATTATGCCAGGATCGTAGCAAATGGAAATCCGTGGCCTCTGCCTACCCCTCAGGGAAACAGGCGTGACTTTATGTATGTATTATGCTAGTTCATAAAATGGCGTGTAAAGTTCATAAAACGTATTTATATAATGACTAGCTGTTGCCCGCGACTTCGTCCGCGTGAATTTCGTGGTATGAAAAATAGATGTTGGCCGATTCTCCGACCTACTCAATACGCTCACAAAATTTCATGAGAATCGGTCTAGACGTTTCGGAGGAGTATGGGAACGAAAACTGTGACACGAAAATTTTATATATATAGATTTCTATCACTTACGCAAATATTAGACATTGAAATAAAACTAGGTTTAAAACCTAGTTTATAACCTAGTTTAGATCACTAAATAAACTAACTAAACCTAGTTTTATTTCAACGTATTATATACAAAAATCATTAATCATGTACAATGCCAGCTCAAACCTATATATTATTTCAGGTGTAGTGAATCACTTCAATAGAATTAAGGCGCGCAATTTGATTTATTGTTTGCTTCTGTGAAGGTCAGACAATTCAATTTATAAATTCAGAACATTAAACACCTACGCGAAATAGGGTCTGGACAATAGTCTGAAAATCAGATAATTATTTTTAGATTTTTTTTTGACCGAATTATAATATTTACCTTTTAAAAAAACGGTAAGTGCCTCGTTGGTCTAGTGATTGCTAAGCGCGACTGCTGAGCACGAGGTCCTGGGTTCGAATCCCGGGTCGCGCAATGTGTTACTGGGTTTTTCCATTAGGTAATTCTCAGTAGCAGCACGGAGTCTGGCTTTGTGCCCGGTTGATGGCAATAGGCTCGCCCCCTATTACATTGGGACCTAAAACATAACTGGCGAAATGTGGGTGTACTATATGCGCATCTCTGCCTACCCCTTCGGGGAATACAGGAGGGATGTTATGTTTTTTATAAACGGTCGCCCCACACTAGTTATTTCTCCTGTACCGTGGGTGTGTTTCACAAACATTCACAACAAATACCACATACACAAACACCCAGACTCGAGTCAAACGTCAGCGGATCACATATTTTTTTGTCCTGGAATTCAACCCGCAACCCTTAGCAGTAGTTCAATCGCTTAACCACTGCGCCAATTAGGTCGTCGAATGAATATGCTCTCAGAAGTGGGATTCTCAAAATAATGTTCAAATTTTTGACTTGATTAGAGTATCTAATGTCTGAAATATCACGCGTTGACATTTTCAACATGAAAATAGATACGATATATATGACATTTGTAAGTGCTAACTTCATGACAATCATCTTTCAATTACGATAATTCGATTTTTAAAGGACATAAAAAGATTGTATCCAGGGAAATTTCAAAATTATACAGATATTTATGATCGCGATCATTTTGAATACTTTAAAAGGGGGACTATTGTTCTCATATGTAGTACAACTGTTGTTCCATAAGACTAGTGCAGTTCAGACTCAGAATTCGGAACACTTCTCTCGTTCATTTTGTTTACATTTATGACGCATCTATACTTTTTGACAAATCATTGATTGTATCTTTAAATTACAACAGTTCGCTTTTTGAACAACCTTAATGTGTTGCTAAGTTAATCAATTTTCCGAGTGGTAGCCGGCCTAGAATTGACCACCCCTCCTAACGTGGGTATCGTAAGAGGCAACTAGTGAAAATTAAGAAGATGGGCAGTAGCATCTTCTTTAACTTCACCACCAATACTGCGATCCCCAAGCCGCTTGCCAAGCGTGGGGATTATGACACCCGCCACTCCAAGGGGGAAGCCTTTGTTCAACAATGGACGTGTTCCGGCTGATGATGAAGTTAATAAATATCCCATGGCAAAAGTACCAAGAAAAACTGGTGATATTGACCCTAAATCAATATTATTCAGCCCGTAATTGGGTAATGAACACCTAATTAAGTATTAATTAAATTCGTATCAGCACTTTTTTCTAGACCGAAAATAAATGGTTTATGTTATACTGGCCTAATTTTCCTTGAACATTAATCAAGTTTTTATCAATTGCCGATATTGCTAATATTTAGCTAATCAGTAGGCAAAATCGCACCTATAAGAGAAAAATATCTAATGGATTTGTAGGATAATCTAGATTTGGATAAATACACAACATATTTAGATCAAATCGGTGATATTCCACAAAAGGGTCAGGTTAGGAGTATTGTTAACCGACGAGCGTGTATGAGGAATAGGATGCGAATTAATGAGGCGAAAAAATATGTCAGGAACGTAGAAAATGGAAATCTGTGGGCTCTGTCTACCCTTTTGGGACACAGGCGTGACTTTATGTATGTTAGTGATATGAATTTATGGGTTTGCATTATGCACGATCCTCGCAACTTGTTCAATACTTTACTGCCTCATTCATCCCGATAACATTCATCGCATTCATTAATGCATAGCATTTATTATTTTGTGGATAACGAAGCCGGTTATGTGATAACTAATAAATAATATTTATTTATTTGACCAGTTGTATGTTACAGTGTAGGACATTTTGATTCAAACTATGTAGATCTCATAAATACAGAAGTTTCATTAATTCCAAAGTTACTCTACTATAAAACTAAACTAATATATTTTTTTATTATTATTTAATTTTTACACATAAGTAGGTAAATAGCAAAATAACATGGTTCACAAAATATTCAATTGCTGCAAGCCTGAACTAGGGTAAACCTGTGTTTCAGGCGATCGTATAATGTAGATTTGACTAATGTGTTTTAAATTAATACCTTCGTATTAAATTGTATTACGTAATCGTTTGTTATGCTTAAGAAAATCACACCATCCACACTAAACTCGATAATAGGACTTGTAAATTGATGACATTTTTGTATCAAACTGAAATCCGTGGTCTCTGCCCACCCTTCTAGGAAACAGGCGTGACTATATGTATGTATGTACATTTGTACACTTCCAAGAGAAACGTTTTTATTTTTAGTAAGTACCCCTACCAAAATATAAAACCATCGGTTAATAAGGGTGAGTAGAAGCCCTCGGTTCTCGGAATAAGCTTGTTTATTTCCAACACCGATAAATTACCTACTTACAAGATGTTCGCGTGGACGGAGCGAGAAATTAATACGCGTGTCGTCGCCCCGGGAGGAACGTTTAATGTATAATATGTTTCTTTATACATTTCTTTAGGATTGGATAATCTCTAAGTGGTTTTTATGATGGATGTGTGTGTTTAAAGCACACAGACACAGGCATCCATCATAAAAACCAGGGCTCTTCACACCCGTTTTCAAGGATTGGAAAAAAAATAATTTGCTTGACTGCCTCGTAGGTCTAGTGGTCGCTATGCGGGATTGCTGAGCTGCGGGATTCTTGGGTCCTAATTCTGGGTCGGGCAGTGTTTCTCGGTTTTACCATTAGGTAATTCTCAGGAGCGGTTGAGTCTGGAATTGTGCCCGGTTGATGGCAATAGGCCTCTTTATAATATTGGAACTTATAACATAACTGGCAAAATGTGAGTGTACTATAATTTAATCTCTGCCAACCCCATCAAAGAATTTGTACGCACGAATAATGTTGTTTTTCTAGAAATAAATTCAAATTCAAATTCGCCACGGTACAGCAAAAGCCACACACAGTACGCGATATAAATTCAATGTTAAATTCACACAATTACGTCTGTAATTCTTTAAGGGGTAGGCACAACTTTGCCCCAGTTACCTTACCAATTATGAAGGTTCTATTAATACAACTCACTGACAAAAATTTTGCACGTCACATAATTTTACAATACGTATATAATTCAAGCATGTGAAAAGAAATACTAAAGGTACAAGCGCATGCGTAAGTCCAATAGCGTTCCATGATAATATTTTAAGAGTTCTTATGATACGTCCCGCAAGCACCGTTGAATTGTACCTTAGAGGCCTAGAGTAACATAATGCCGTGTTAAGGTACCATTCTCAGGACTATTCCTTGAGAATTTATTTCTGTTCTATCTGTAAATGCACTTTTCCTTATATTTTGCGAGGTATCGTGACGACATATGAAAATAAACGAAATAGTTAACGTGTCTATTGTTTTACCTTCACAATATATAGGTAAATAAGAAGCTCTATTGGGTTTTGTCACGTTTTAGAAATTGGTGCAAACGAATTATTTGACAAGGCAACCGTCTATGTAAAAAGAATGTTTGAATTAAATGTTTTCGCTTTTCTCTGTGCCCGACAGGGTCCATAAAGATCTGTATTATTATAAGTCCATCTTGCACTAATATGGAATGCATTAAAGTATTGAGTATTAAGTAAAATAAAATTATGTTAAAAACAAGAGAATATCTCATCAGTGGTACCACTCGAATCGATTTTGTATCACTAGCTTATCAGTATTTAGATGCGTGACCTATCTCCATATTCTCTCTCTTCTGTTATTTGAAGAGTTCGCTAAAGGCGTAGCACACATATCAACTTGAAAAGGGATTGTCACCGTGAATCAGTCAGCCTAACTTTAACATAGCCAAAGCATATCAGTTGCTCCGATACGTCGACTGGGCTACGGCTAGGCGACGCCGCGCTTACGGCTCGCCGACCGCGAGCTTGTCCCGAGGCGAGGTGATTACGTTACGATTCCGACTAGTTTGCCTTGCAGTAGGGAGTTTCATACAAAGAATACTGCACGGCTTGAGTTGATACCATGGTATCAATCCTCTCCGGGTTGATCCCTTTCCGGGTTTTGTAGTCACGAGACAAATTGCGTGTAAGTTCGAAACTAGCAGGGCATACCCGAAAAGACACGTCAGGATAATCGGAACAAACATGAAGGAACAAACTGTGTTAATCATGTTTGTTTATATAATTAGACTTATCCATTGAAAGACAGACCAATTTATAAACACAAAGGAAATAAAACAAAGAGATAAAGCTTTTAAAGCAAATACTGTCAGCAATGATTTGGTAAACCCGGATGAAAATATAATCAACACTGAAACAATATCAATGGGGAGGACAAAACAAAGGAACCAAATAGAATTAACAGAGTGCCAACAGATTTATTGTCATAGTCTTAAACACATTACAGAAGATTAATAAACCTTAAATAGGTCAAGGATTGCGATGGACGACGATACGGAACGAAGATCTATCTATGTTAATTAGTTGTGGACCATTTGTTATGTAAATGTCTTAGGATTTTTTTTGGATAGGTCTTTTGTCTTCTGTGGCATGGATTAAGGATAAAATCCCTTCCGTCAGGACAAAGAATCGTAGAGGCGACGAACTTAGTGCGGGCACAATTATTGCTAAAAGACTACCCATTACTTGGAACGTATGTTTAGCTCCACAATACGTGTACATCATCTCCTGATAACGGATACAAGAACCTCCATGAGTGACTTAAGACAAGTGATATATGATGGACTTTGGGGGATCAACCTCGTTGTGTTCCTTTTAAATGGCCAATCTCAACACCACGATATTGTGATTAGTTTCAATGAGACAATACACGAAAGGCTAGGCAAAGAACAACTTATCTTTGGCGATTACAGGTAGATAAGTAAGTATAAATGCAAATACAATAGAACTTACATTATTGTACGTATTCTTTCACATATAGACTCATAAAGCAGCACCTGTTTCCTCTCGGAGGCAATTACCAAGGATTTCCGTTTGCTACGATCCTGACATACCGATTCCGCTTCACGGTGAATCGTTTTGTAACGCTGATTGTACGAGAACGAGTGAAGAAAAAAGTACTATATATTTAAAGGAGATGGTTAAGAAAATAGCCAGAGTCGACAGCAATGAAATGTATACCAATGGGTTAACTGTAATTGATATTTGATGGTACAACTACAAACTCATAGCAAGAAAACGAAACACAATAAACGACACTTACAACATCAATATAAAATACTTTATTTTTGTTATTATAATTAATATAGCTCCTATATCCCACGAATTTTATGGACGTCCTTTTGATATCATCAAATGTCTATTACAGTAAACTCACTGGTATACATTACGTTGCTGTCGATTGTGGGTTTTTAGTGTAGCGAATTTTAGCCTTGTATGAAAAAAGTAATACTAGGAAGATGTTCTTAAGGGAAGATACGAAAAGCTTAATGTATGACAATTGTGGACAGTGATGAGAGCCCAACAGTTCACCGGTTTTGTGAAATGCTTTGTAATACCTCAGATGCAAGCCTATTGCCATTTACTGGGTCCATAACAAGTTCATCGCCATTACGACCCATTTTCCTGACGGTGGAACGGCACTGTATTTTACATCCGTACCCTGACAGATCTTATATAATATTGATGAGATTTAGATCAAAGACCAGTTGAGAAGCAAGTAAAAAGTTATATTAAAAACATCCAAGATAAGGTCTTGAATTGTTATAAACTTACCAATACTTCTCTAAAAGACACAAACTCAAAACGTATTCAAGAAAATTACCTCATTAGGAATTTGAATAAAGTTTATCGGAACTTTTATTTCAATTTAATGTTGATATTGAAGACTCTGCTTTGATATCCAATAATAATTCGATGGCTATTCGAAGCTCGCATTGTTAACTTTAGGAGTTTATTTTACGGAAAGGCCCTCAAAGTTATTACAAATAGAATAATTTTGGTTATTTAATAACTGAAGCAGATCTAACTATCTGTGTATCATTTATTATGACCTCTAAACTGATTGTAATAAAAATTAAAAGCTTCAACTCAAGGACGAAGGTTTTTTGCTCTGGCTTCATATCATCACCAGCCTGTTGCAGTTCACTGCTGGATACAGGCTTCTCCCAGTTAGTATGCCTCTTTCTTTTGAGTTCTGGCTTATTTAAAGCAAAACTTTAATATAAATCTTCCACATCCTTAGTCAATACTAGATTTGACCTGAGACTTCCTCTACGTGGAAAATTGTTTTATGTCCTTTCCGTATTCAAGCCACTGCCATAACCCTGAATAGCCATTCTGAATAGTGCTGTTAGAATTTTGGAAGTCAGATGGTTTGGTTTCTAGGCTTATCCTTTGCATCCAAACGTGCAAACTGTTATATCTTAATACTATTTGTATAGATAACTTTAGTGGGTTATTTCTAAAACCTTAACAAACAGACCTTATCTTCGTTAGAATATTTTCTGCTAAAGATTATAATCAATGTAGCCGATCTTTAATGTGAACCAATGTAGGCATCCGTGGTTGGTCTGGTCTAAAAACATTGTCCCCAGCCACAAATAAAATGTAACAACTGCTTCGATAGCGGAATTTCAGTTTGTGGCCACTTTTAACTCGAAATTTCTCCTGATAAAGATAAGGCGAGATTTCTTACTGGAATTTAAAGAGGAACTTTTGGATTTTGGTTCTCATTGGAGCTTAAGATTTGTAACTCAATTAATGTATGGATTTAAGAGAAAATCCGTTTCTGGTGAAGAACTTGTCGTGACTGCCTCGTTGGTCTAGTGGTCGCTAAGCGCGACTGTTGAGCACGAGGTCCTGGGTTCGAATCCCGGGTCGGGCAAAGTGTTACTGGGTTTTTACATTAGGCAATTTTCTGTGGCAGCACGGAGTCTGGATTTCTGCCCAGATGATGGCAATAGGCTCGCCCCCTGTTACATTGGGACCTACAACACATAACTGATGAAATGTGGGTGTACTATATGTGCACCTCTGCCTACCCCTTCGGGGAATACAGGCGTGATATTATGTTAACTTGCCGTAAGTTTAAATTATGACCAGGCGTCATCAACGCCTGTAGGCTGAGGCGTGCTACTATTTACTTACATTTTAGCAGCAACCCCATGTTATATAGGGCGACCCGATCGCCCATCGGTCATTGAATAGGTAAGTACGAATAACTCCTGAAGAGATAGGCAGAGGTGTGTTCTCCATTATCAGAAATCGATACATCCTTATTCCTTCGCTCATCACGATAGATCAATAATGATGATCACGTTAACGGTGGCAAATCATCAAATGGAGCCTACAGCTACTGTCCTTAATTCCAAAGAAACTTATAACAATAGAACATGTTAAAAGTAATTTATATTCTAGATAAAAATCCTGTACATATAAGAAGCAACAAGTTTACTTATATGCCTTCAGTTATTTACAAGAAATCATTATAATTGAATATTCCATCATAAATAAAATACATAATTTCATACGACATCTTCCCTTAAACATCTCGAATTTGAACGGTATACGGTTTAATATTACAAGATGGAAACCTATTATATTACTGACAAGAATACATTATTTGAGAATAAACGCCGTTGAAAAACGGCTTAGGGAATCTTATGAAAAAATGTTGGGGTGGAAAATTGGTATATAATGGATTTTATCAGCGGCTTAAGGCTTTCTACGCACTTCAAATTTACGTATTATCCACGGACTTAAAATACGCTTTATATAAAGGTATATATAAAACCGTTTGAAATTCTTATGTTCGTCTTCTTCAAACCGGTTAGTGCTTATAGTCACATGGAAATAGGTCATGCTGTGATGTAGAGATTGGTTGATCAACAAGGATGGTAGCGAGGGTAATCGTGCTGTGAGCGCTGGACGTATTTAGATAATATCACCTGTGGAAGCTCACACGCATATCATGTAAACTATTACTCTGTATAGCATATCAATTTCTGAATACTTTTCAACATCCTCAATTTTGTCTTACCAGGACGGATCCATAATACAATACTACAATACCTTTCCGTCACTATAAAAGTGAATTAAATAAACAGCTATCCAGTTATCACCATGATGAATGACAATAACTTTACCACGTTACATGGAACAACAATCGGCGAAATGTAGCTGAAAACATTCTTGAAGAAACAGAATATTTTTTCAAAGATAACATGGCATGATTCTATGTATAAAGGTACGCTTAGATACGTCATCAGCTGGAAGACGTCCACTGTTAAACAAAGGCCTCTTAGAACGCCACAATGTACGACAGCATGCTATTCGCATCCACCGGTGGCCCGCAACTCTGACGATATCGTCAGTCCACCTGGTAGGAGGCCTGCCAACGCTGATAATAATGTAGATACGAAAATAATTCAAATATTTTTACCCCACACTTGCTCTTTTCCTCGCCCGTCTAAATTACGTTATTTATGAGATTACGAATTAACAGTCGAAATGATTAAGCGTTCCCCCCACATGAGAACGATTCTTTAGCAAGTATAATTTGGGAATTGCGCAGGTGTTACTAATGACACTTCCTCTTAGAGTATAATCTTTGGAAGCCGTATAAACCGTACCTTACTTGGGTGCTATTGGAGGACTCTCGTCTTATGTACTCTTGGTAAATGTAGTGTATATGCTTCATTTGTGTGTGTTTGCTTACAGGCATTGTATAGGCAGGGAGCTAGAGACGATAATTTCTTTAATGAATGATGTATCGTACCAGTAATTATAGAAGGCTAATCAGTTGCTTATTACGTATATCATCGCTTCGTGCATTCGATAGCCTCTACATCACTATAATAGTATGAAAAACGTCTTTATTTCCCGTTTGCATGATTTCCAACATTATTCCGCATGCTTGGAAATCTTCTGTTTGTCACGGAATTCATAATTTATTATAGGTTTTATTGTGATTTACAGTTTCTATAAGTTTGTTTTAAGTTTTTATGTTAATTTTACTCCTTTTTTTATAATTATTCGTTGTACACAACTTTTACAATATTTACCGATGTAATTGAAGAGCGAGTCCTCCTAGCACAAGTATATTATTACTTAAAAGGAGGTCTCTGCGTAAGGTTAACTGTAAAAGTTTAATGGTTGATGAATAAACAATTTTTTTTTATTTTTTTATTAGTAAAACTTTACGAGAGGCTGTTGATACATTCAATTAATGACTTGTTTGACATAGTTATTAATCCTAGTAATTACTAAAATAAATAAACCAAGCTGATAGACAATTTTGGGGCAGATTTTTGTAAGTGCTTTCCTCAAAATACTCCCTACGGGTTATTGCTACAGACCTTATGACAACCACACTAACTAAAGACTGACCTAAATAATAATGATCTAATTGGCACATTGGTCACGTGTTGGCTTCAAGTCCTAAGGGACGTGGGCTCGATACCCGCACGTGGTAAATATATGTTTACCTATAGATTTAGGAGAAAACATGGTCCGGAATCAGATATATTTTTACCATGAACTGAGTTTAATTATCAATATAATTATGTTGCAATAGGCTTTTATATAACTGGTTAGCCGACCTCCACAACCCATTTTCCCTACACACCTAATTCACCTAAGAATGCTTGCCAGAAATGTTGGCTTCTTACTAATGGTAACGATTGCCAAAGAACTGCAATCACATCCGCGGTTTTACAATAGCATTAATATTATTTGGGACATATTCGTAGTTTAGGAATGGCGATTTCATTGAAAACATTCACCAATTTCAAAGAAACTAGTCACTTTCTTAAACCAAAGTATTTACTAGATAGTAAACGTACGTACAATTTCAATTTAATGCCATCAACGAATACTTTAGACGCGAATATCAAAGCCCTACCTCTTGATTTGTAACTCCAGATACAACTGAAAGCCGACGTCGAAGCCCAGATGTTGTTTGACAAGACAACGCACTACGAGCAAAACCGCAATCGCTAACTAGTTTACAGACAATCGTCGAACGTATGGACGTTTATGGAGATAGAACTTGTGATTTCCTAGCATTTTAGCCAATTTCGACTCTAACAACCAATGTTTAGGGTTGGGATTTCCGTTAGAAGTAAGTTTATAGGCAAGTGAGTGTATTTTGATTTGTATAATTGTAGCGCGTTGAGTGATGCTTTGTTAGGATTTTTAATTTTATCTTCTGTAAAGATCTTGGTATGTACTATTACGTATGGTGATACTATAAATGCCAGTTCGGCTTGCAACTCTGCCACGAAACCAGCACATAAATTACAGGTCCGTTTGAATTCATTACCCGTCGGGCAGTTCCGAATATACACGTGTATAAAGATAGCCTATTTATATGGTAAATAATATGGATAGCACATGAAAGTTATTATATTGAAATCTTGGGATGTAGTTCATAAACCAAGCCTAATTAAATTTCATCTTATTATATCAGGACATCTGATTTTTATCCTGTAAAAGTCTCTCTGGAAAACATTTTTACACGAGGATCAAGTCCCGTGCGTTCGCTAGAATATAATATTAAAATATACTTACCTACTTACATCATCATGCACCTTTAATTGTAGATTACATTAATTAAAATTATTATTATCCTGAAGTGTCCTACTGTTGGGCAAAGGCCTTCCCACTGTCTTTCCACATCTTCTTCCGAGAATTACCTAATGGAAAAACCCAGTAACACTTTGCCCGACCCGGGAATCGAACCCAGGACCTCATGCTCAGCAGTCGCGCTTAGCATCCACTAGACCAACGCAGTCAGTGTTATTTAAAATAATATAATACTTTTCTACCCTGGGTACATTTTATGTTTGAATAGTTGTTAACCTTGCTTCTGCAACAATAAATGCTAAATGAAATAACACGCATTGTTCATTTATTTTACTTGTACGCGTGGGATTCCACGTGTTCTGCAATATCAGTGTTCTAGGTATGTACCTGCATTTACTATTAATAATCTCGCCTTTGTTCTCCGCAGGGTTCATAGGTATAGTCGAAATTAAATTGAACTTATATGAGTTTTGGTGTAATTTTAACATGTTGCCCGTGCTGAGCTTAAATCTAAATTGATAAAGGAAAATTTGAAAAATGAGCGGGATGTGAACCCGCGACTTTTGTCGTTCCATAGCACAGCTCTAACCAACTGAACTATTAAATAACTAACACGATAGCTCAGTTGGTTAGAGCTGCGTTACGGTACGGCAAAGGTTGCGGGTTCAAATCCCACAAGTGACCATCATTTTTCAAATTAAATTTTCGTTTTCAATTTACATATAAGGTAAATTCGTTTGAACCTCTAGTTTATACTACAGTGTCGTTTTTAGTATGATATTTACCATGCAGCCTCCTTACTCCTCTCGGTATTTAAAGTAAAGGACCTCATAGAGTTCAATGTAACAATTAATTAGGATTACGTCTTACAATCCCTACCTCTGAAACAAGCTTGAAATGTGTAGGTACCTTTCTACCTAATTTTAAACATTTCTGTATATTCACTGCATATACACTACTATACGGTTTTGTGGGGCTTCGTTAATCTGTGAACAACTCTGCAACATAATAAATAAATATATTCCAACAGTGGTTCTGATAACGAAATAGTCGCGAAGACCACGTTGAAATAAAAGAAATAGCTACGCTAGCAGTTGGTTCGTGCCATGTGGTATCCGGCCTAGAATTGACCACCCCTTTTCCCGTGGTCGTCGCCCGTGGGTGTCTTAAGAAGCGACTAAGGGAAAATCCAGAAGATGGGCAGAAGCGTCTTCTGTAACTTTGCCACCAATACTGCGATCCCCAAGCCGCTTGCCAAGCGTGGGGATTATGGCAACCCCATCCTTTACTTAACGGGGAGGCCTTTGTTCAACAGTGGACGTCTTCAGGCTGATGATGATAGTGGCAGTTGGTAGGTAATTTTTCAAAATACGTAAGTAAAAAGCTTGTGTTAACATTTTTAATTACTTCTTTTTACTCTTTTGTGAGTGTGTAATAAATTTAGCACTGGAGGGTTGAAGACGAAACTCCGAAAACCCAGTAATTATGGTTGTGGTTGCCACAATAGTCTTAGGTCTTAATCGTTTGAGTACAAAAAGACTGGCGTATAATAAGTTTAACCCTGTTAAATTACACCGCAAAATGTAATTAATAGTTTCAATTTTACTTAAAAACATTTTACGGCTAGAAGGTTTTATTTATTTATTTATTAACCAACTTACATTTATACTTTAATATACATATTATAATTTACATCATCATCATCATCAGCTGGAAAACGTCCACTGTTGTGCAAAGGCCTCCCCTTAGGTATAGGGAGGAGTTGCCATAATCCCCACGCTTGGCAAGCAACTTCACCATAGTGAAGTTACAGAAAACGCTGCTACCCATCTTTAGAAGTTACAGAAGACGCTGCTGCCCATCTTTAGAAGTTACAGGAGACGCTGCTGGCCATCTTATGGATTTTCCCTTAGTCGCCTCTTACTTCACTCACGGGAGAAAAAGGGGTGCTTAATTCTAGGCCGTATACGACTTACAAGTTACAGGTTAAGATATAATATAGTTACGTTATTAATTATTACCTACTTATAAATTATTTATTATAACAACTTAATGACACGCTCGTCTATTATCTAGGGGCATGGCCGTGCCGTTCAAATGGCAAATTTAAGCAATGCTATCGAAGAATAGGTAACACAAGTAACAGTAAATCCGAAAGCAGGAAAGCTATTGACTTAGTTCTGGACTTTGTCTGGCTAACGAATACATTGTTTAAAACGAAATCCACGATAAATTCTGCTCAACACTAAGCTTCGAGCATTGGCCATAGCCGGCATGGCCGTCGGTAGCAAAAGCTAGTTCAAAAACGAAAGCTAGGTTCCGAAATAGAGGGTGAGTATTTTTTGAGAGCTTTTTCAGAGGAAGTTGTTTAGATAGCTTAATGTTGTAGCTTCGACTTCGACGTTTATTAAGTGTTTTGCACTGCAAGGGAAAATTTCATTCAGTTTGGCCCCTTCACTGGTTTATTACCAGATTTTTTGGAAACGCTATGATAAACATCTGAATATTTGTTTTCGTGGGTACTATTTAAAATTAGTCATTCATACACTATTCAACCTGTGATCCCCGAAGGACTAAGCTGATGAGTTCAGCTTTACCAGAACTCTATAATCGCTCACATTTCGTCTCTTACGTTACATTGAATTCAAAATTGGCGAGATAATTTCGACATTTGAGGGAAATGGCATTGAACAGGCTTTTGTGGAAGAATAATGGGGAGGTTAAAAAAAACCACGCAAAGGAAGTCAGGGCGGAATCTCTTGTTTTTTATTCTGAATCTTTATTTCACCAAACACTCAGTCAACCATCCCGCAATGCAGTTGTTTTAATTTCCTTTTATTATATGAACACAGCAGCTGTTAAGAGCGGTTGCCTTTTTACGGAAAATTCTAGAAATATTGTAATGGTCGAATTATTTTAGGAGTAGCCTGTAGGATGTAAATATCACATACATATGCATGTATGCAAGCCGCAGCCGGGTTCCTTTGTTTAATATGAGGCAGTAACTGTCTCTGGGAATGTATCTTTACTTACAGAGGAGGAGCTAGTATTGATCACAATGCTTTCATCCAGTGCATTATCAGCATGCATATTTTAGTTTATGTTCCTTAAATTAGTGGTGTTTTGGATATCATTCAAGAATATAAAGTGACTAGACGTACTTGGGAAACGATTCCCTTCTATTGCCGGTAACTAGCCTTTGCCCAATAATTAGTATGCTAATTTAGTAATAGTTGGGTATATATTAGTAGAAGTGGAACAATGGAGAACAACTATACATAACAGTTTGAATAAATTTCAAGTTTTTAATTTGTTTGCACTTTTGTGGTATTTGACGGAATAACATCATTATTTCGATGCTCATCATTATATGTATTCTACACAAAAAAGGATTATCTTAAAAAGCTTAGCATAAATACGGCTTGGTTTATTACGTCCTTATCTGATACCTACATAATTATCACATTACACTAGCTTAGATTCAGGTCGAGAATTATGCAACCAACCAAACGCAACCGCTTGTACCTGATCAGTCTGCATTCTACCTGACGTGAGCTAATTAGTATCTAGATAATACTAATTAACATTAGGCTTTAGTTCTATCTCAGTTAATTCTGTACTAATAAATAGCCGTCTAGAGATGAACCTGTATCTGTTTAAAAGAATACCATATAATTATTATCTTGATGACTTCCTCATTTTCTCTCCTCTATAAATTATTGTTATGTTTTTAGTATTATTGTTACTTAAAGAAACAGTTTAAAATAATTACTACATGAAATTGTATGTACGCCTCCAGGTGCGCCTTATCGAAAATAGAGTTTTTTATAGAAAGCCTTTGTGTAATTGAGCATTATGAAAATCATTACAAAGATTTATTACATTATGAAAATCATTAGAAGACAGTAAAAAGTGTTCAACAGAATGTAAAAAATAAATTCTGATTACCCATAAATGATAATCCCTCAGGGAAACAGGCGTGACTTTATGTATGTATGACGTATAAATGATAATTTAAGCATGATTATGTTCCCAATCCACATGACGTACATTTACTAGTAAGGTTAATATCAATTCAAGGTGATTCTTCATCTTCATCACCATCAGCCGGAAGACGTCCACTGTTGAACAAAGGCCTCCCTTAGAACGCCACAATGAATGACAAGGTGATTACATCAAGTTAATTGACATTCAAATTATTAACTATAGATTTATGCTGAATCCGTGACCGAATATCTGCATGAAAATACATTGGCCAGTAGTCTATAATTATAGGCTAAATTGAACGGAAAATTAGATTTACCCCTGCACAACCACAGAGTTAATGATACTGAATTATAATTTTCAAGTTAGTATAAATACTATCAGTAGTTATTACGTGAAGGCTTAGCCACCATGCTATTTAATATTCTCATTTTGCCAGAGAAGTTTTCTCTATACTTCTTAATCTAAGATTAAGAAAAAAAGTACCAACATTTAAAATTGGAAAGGTCACAGTTCTTCCCTAGGTTGCTGCAAACTTATAAAACTGAAGAGCTCGTTTGCTTGTTTGGTAAACGCGCTAATCTCAGGAACTCCTGGTTCGAATTAGAAAACCTTTTTGTGTTGGTTAGTCCATTTGTTTTTTTTTTCTTTTAAAAAAAACGTCGCCCCAAACTAGGAATTTCTCCTGTGTCGTGGGTGCGTTTCACAAACATGAAATATCACATACACAAACACCCAGACTCGGAACAAATATCTGTGGTTCGCACAAAGTTTTGCCCCGTGCGGGAATCGAACCTGCAACCCTTAGCGCAGCAGTCCAATGGCTTAGCCACTGCGCTAATCAGGTCACCAACCAATTTGTGGAGAAAAGCTAGTCGCGGGCTGAAGCTAGCCTACATTACACAATATATAACATTCGAGATTACTCATTTGCATATCCAAGAATAACAGGATCGATTTGTTGTAAAGCCTAAAAGCGCGCTCCCATTCTGTCTTTGGAATAACTTTCACAGCCTACACGTCATGTACACATGTTGGTGTATCGGTTATATGCCACGTGTCAAGACCGCACCGCGCCGAGAATAATGCAATATACTTTATTTACTGTGTATTTTAGACAGCTCATATAAATTATTGTAGATATTTCTATGTCTTCTGTCTCAAGGCATTATTGATTATGTATTTTAAAATGGAGGATCGTGGTGGCTTAGAAGCTTAAGGAGATTTATATGCACAAAGTGGCATGTTCAAACCCGGTCAAGTGCAAATATGAGATTTATAATGTTAACTAGCTGCGCCCCGCGGAGTCACCCGCTACATTTTTTCAGGATATAAAGTAGCCTATGTGTAAAAAGTAAAAGGTGTCAGCTACCTCCATACAATTTTTTTTTAATGACACCACTGTCTACCCTATCAACAAGTACTAGCATTCCATTAACAGTCGCAAATACTCTATCCGTGAATGCGGTTACAGACATTGATCACTAATTCTCTAACGCTTCTTGGATCCAATATTTGCGGTCTCCACAAATATTTGACCCAACCCGAAGTTATAGGCTATATTGTATATCATATTCCTCAACAAATTAGTGTAACGAACTCCGAAGTGGGTGTTTGGGTGTTGCGGACTTAATACCAATATCAAAGTTCGGCGAACGTATCCGGAGTCAATAACTTCACGCCAGAATCGAGGTTAGGGCTCGGCGTTGATGAATGGATTCCGTAACCTGCATCGACTAATGACAATCTTCCATTCGGACCTAACACTGTGCCATCAATCACTGATATTATTATATAAAAGTGTGGTTGACGTGATGGTATTTACCCCACATTCTTCTAAAAGCTATGCTGCGGGTTACGTCCATTTCATATATTTCAAGCAAATTACAATCGGCGGTTTAAAAAACAAAACATAACATCTCGCCTGTATTCCCGGAAGGGATAGGCAGAGGTGCATATATATTAGACCCACATTTCGCCAGTAATATTTTTAGGGTCCTTAAAACATTGTAGTAGTTATAAGGAGCGGACCTATTGCCATCAACCAGGTACATATCCTGACTGCTACCGAGAATTACCTAATGGAAAAACAGGAACACTTTGCCCGACCCGGGATTCGAACCCAGAACCTCGTGCTCAGCAGTCACGCTTACCGACAACTAGACCAACGAGACAGTCGTTAAAAAATTGAGTTAAAAATCATGAATGCCTAAAGCGACGTTTCCGACTGTTCAATAATTTTTGTAGTTGACGTATGACATTGTCGAATTTTTCATGCAGTTTTTGTCAGCAAACTCTGTTGTCAGAAAAAACATTTTGAGTGACGTGACGTTTTTATCTCCTTGTTAATTTATCCTTGACATTGGCAAAATCATCGAATGTTCGTCGATGGAGCCATAGGCTTCAAAAAATGAATTGGATTATTAAATTATTTATTGAGGTAATTTGTGTTTTAAAATTTGAAATATAATACTTTTCTAATTGATACTGAGGCACGTTCTTTATTTATAAAAACAGAAGCGACCAGATCCGCTGGATTCGTTATTGAACCTTCATAGCATGGTATCGTAGTCAAAGACCAAGTAAGTTAGCCGCTAGTCTGCTAACAAGACATGAAAAGGAATGAAAGGAAGACAGGTATGAAGCTTCATTCCTAAATCCTAACCTTATTGGCCAAAAATGGGCAAAACCACCCAAACAAACTCATATAGGACTCGTTATAGTTCAATTTTCTTAAACTTATCGTCCTCAGTAGGCCATTTGTCTTCTTTCAACACAGATTTATCATCATCATCATCATCATCAGCCTATCTCAGTCCACTACTCGACATAGGCCTCTCCTATGGCACGCCACTGAGCTCGATCTTCGGCCTACCGCTTCCAACCGCTCTGCCAGCTTTTTGGCGTGTTCACAGATTAGAAGTATATAAACTGAAGCCTGAAAGCCTTGATAATGACCTCTTCACCCCTGTGACCTCTGTCACTTTTATTATTTCTACCCTCAATACCGTTTCCAGGTATTAGATTTGGCGTGCCAGTCATTATCATTAATCAGACGCTACTGAATGAATCCATATAAAGCGGGAGGTTACACAAAGCGGTGCTTGTATGAATGTTGTTTTTTGCGAATAGATTATTTAAATACTCTTTTAAATGGATTTTTAGTTTAATCCATCAGGATGATCCTTACAATATGTGTGTGGTATAAGTCTTTCTAATGAAGATGAATATTTGTTTTTGTACAGTAATTTGACTGTACATACATACATACATAAAGTCACGCCTGTTTCCCTGAGGGGTAGGCAAATATCGTAATGATGAACAGCGAAGTGGAGATGTATAGACTCCTGATAAAGAAAAGCCCCTGTACCCGGGGAATGGAGTGATGTAGGCAAAAAAAATAATGAGAGAGTAAATATCACAATATACTTGCAAATTGGTCAAAACATATGCTAATACTTCACAATTTTGCACAAAATTATCGATTTTATTAAAAACACACCAAAGGCCGAAATAAAAACATAAACAAAACATAACATCACGCCTGTATTCCCCGAAGGGGTAGGCAGAGGTGCACATATAGTACACCCACATTTCGCCAGTTATGTTTTAGGTCCCAATGTAATAATTTGACTGTAATGTACTGAAAAGAATTTGTGTATTTGACCAATGTGATGATCAGCGAATTAGGAGTATAGGATATGCTAGGATTGTTGCAAGTGAAATTCTGTGGGTTTCTGTCTACCGCTTGGTTAACAGCCTTACGTTATGTGGCTGCGTACGAATGTATTTCAAAACCACGAGAAGAACTCAGTATATGTATAGATTCCTGATAAAGGAATTCGCCACTACATACCCCTTTAGGGATCACAGCCGTGATGTATCTAGTTTACAATAACCAAAATCTAACCTCATCGCAAACTAATTGTCACTTTGTAAATAACAAAACACAACTTAAAACAGAAAGGTCTAAAGTATGATTACGTCATAACTTCTATAAAAGTAAATAAGCTTTTTCTTTTCACACAAACACTGCGAGGCAGACAAAGGTATTCCTATACAGCGCCATTGTTAATGATTTCTTTACTCTGTTTTTGCACGGCACTGTAACGCCTACCCACTAGATTTTTTTTCCATTTCATTCTTTGTGAAAGTTCTTTTGTTTATCACAAAAAGGTTATACGGTTATACCTAGTGTTTTGGCTGTTTTCATGAATGGTAGCGATCGTTTTTGCTTTAGTGGCTTAGTTTCAATTTTTTACTAGACTAGCTGCGCCCCGCGGTGTTACCCGCTAGATTTTTTCGGGATAAAAAGTAGCCTATGTGTTAATTCAGAGTATCAGCTACTTTCATATGCAATTTCATCAAAATCGTGAAGAGGTAACAACACTCACAAACTTTCGCCTATATAATATTAGTGTGATAAAAGAGATTTTTCATAAAAAAATCATTTTATGGTCCTGTCTGTCTTAAGTTGCTTAACTTGGACGAAGCGTATGTTCAGCAGTAGACTGAGATAAGCCGATGATGATCAAAGCTAGCAAAAGATGCACGGAATACTTAAAAGTGTGCACAAACAAGTCAACCCATTTATTCCTCTCACTCATAGTTCTTTTAGAAGGTAATCCACATGACTTGAGTTCAGGCGCAAACACACAATTTAACGCGGTTTTCTAAACATGGCCGGGATCGAATGTGTCAAAGATAGACAGCAGCAAGTGCAAAACAAAAGCCTGTCGAACTTGTGAACTTTTCGAACTTGTCGGAAAATTGACTTGCGATAAGCGGTAATAGTTAGTCCAGCTCTGATCACAAGTGCGAACTACAATTCTATCACTCAATAGCTATTTGATAGATACGTTAATTCAATTAGTAACAGTATATTAGTGTGGAATTAACCTAATCATATTATCTTCTATTATTCACACATAACAAATGAATTGCAGTGTCATGATCGTATCATTAAATCGAGTCGGCAGAGGTAGTAATACCTCCATTATGTATCGTATCTTGGAGGTAAGGGAACGGAAGACGCTGTCGCCACGCAGCGTACACGCTGTTCTAACGTTGCGTGAGTTCTCAAACGTTTATACTACACAACTACGTCTACTGAGTATGACGTCCTGGGATCGAATCTCTAGAGTCAGGTAGTGTTATTGGATTTTTCCATTAGGCAGTTCATAGTAGCAGCACGGAGTCCAAACTCCGGAGGCGAGCCTATCACATAACTGGCGAAACGCAGGTTTACTATAAGTTCCTGAGACCCGCTGAGCATGAAGTCCAGAATCCTGGGTCGCGTAAAGTGTTATTGGGTTTCTCCATTAGGTAATTCGTGGTAGCAGCACAGAGTCTGGATTTCTGCCCGGTTCATGGCATTAGGCTCGCCCCTATTACATTGAGATCTATAACATAACTGGCGAAATGTGGGTGTACTCTTTTGTCACTTCTGCCTACCCCTTCGAGGAATAAAAGCGTGATGTTTTGCTATGTTTACTATTTTATTTCTATAAACCACTCCATTTAAAATGTGTTCACAGGTGAACGTACGCCCCAAGATTACCTAACAGTTTCATTTTATAAGTCGTTTTATACGTCTGCATTATATTGCACTTATTATGACTTTTTCAAGATACGAGTACATGCTGTTGTAATAACTGAATTATTACATTGTTGAAGTTTTTCACTATTAACATGCAAGGATAACATGCTATGTATTGGCCATTTATAGTGGCAATGTTCCTGTTTATGAAGCACTTTGTTACAGTTGAGGACTTTAGTATTTAGATGTATTATCGTCGTTTTATAGTTCAAGAATTTTATTGTATCTTCTTTTAATCGTTTTAAGACCTGCCTCGTTGGTCTAGTGGTCTAAGCGCGACTGCTGAGCATGAAGTCCAGAGCTCGAAACCTGGGTCGGCCAAAGTGTTACTTACTTTTCCATTAGGTACTGCTCAGTAGCTGCACGGAGTTTGGATTTGTGCCCGGTTGATGGCAATTCCTATTACATTGGGAGCCATAACATAACTTGTGAAATGTGAGTGTACTCCACAGTCACCTCTGCTTACCCCTTCGGGGAATACAGGCGTGATGTTTACGTTAGTACTTTTTTTCGTTATATTGAACAATGTAGTACTTACCAGTAACTTGACATTCGAATTTAAATTTCCTATTTTAAATTTGAATTTGTAAAATAAAATTGATCTTGTAGCTTCAAATTCTGTCATGTCTAATCTTGTCTTATTTTCTTTTATAGTTTTATTTGAACGACTAAAAATGTTACGTTTTTGAATATTTAGAAACTCTTATTATTAAATCATTTGTGATGGAGTTAATTAGTCTTATATACCTACAAATGTTTCTTAAGCTTCGAATTAAAATTCAAATTAAAAGGCTTCCAAATGATTAGCTCTTCAAGAAATAGGAACAACAGCTTTTATTAACATCAAGTTATGAATAAGGTAACCCTTCTTTTACATAGATAAACAAAATGTACAGCAGTGTGTTAAGATTCCCAGACAGCGTCGTAGACTAAAGAGCTCTATATACTGGACGATAGATCGCAACGATCGAACGCAAGAAAATCGTTACGATCGATTGTGTAAAAGTACCGCTCAGGCCGTACCTAAGCTGGATGACAGCGGGATAGGTGACAGCAGCGGCGCGTTCAAATGCATTAATTTGTATTGAAGTGTTCTGGGAAAGAAAGTGGAAAGCGGCGTTCGAGCGATATCTGCGGCGCATCCACCGCCACTACCGCGCTGTCCGCTGTCATCTAGTTTACAACCAATCACACACGTCGACGATTGGTCTTTATGTTATTTTCTTGATTGGAGCGAAAAATGTTTTAAAATTATATTTTTTTGCTATTTGATATATACTTTGCGATATTATTTACTGTATATTCCGGTTATACTTTTCGGCTCGCGACTCTGCCGCGTAACCAGTGCAGTTAGCACGAATATTTTTGACTATCGAATAGTTAACGTAACAGAATAGTTATCGAGAAATTTTGTAAGGAAATTTTGTCAGCGCTCGGGTGGGCGTTTTTGGAACTAAAAATCGGCAGCACGAATCTTAAATGTCAACTTTCGAATAGTAATAGAATAGTAAATCGTATAGTTATCGTATAGTAAACTCAAAATGTATGAAAACCGGCAGCACGACTATTTTTTTGACATTTTTTGATATCGTAAAGAAATACGTTATAGTAAAATACTTTGCGATGCTAACATGCATGGATCGAACTGTTGGAAACGATCGTAACGATGTACTGTACCGTATCTGGGGCCCTTAAGAACGTTTTGTAAACGAAGCCACGTCTCCTAAAAGCTAAGATCAGGCTTTGAATACTAATCCCAACAAACATAAATAAGAATTTTGTTAATCTGCTGAAGCGGGTGAAATACATTATTCATGTAATGCCAACCCATTATGCTTGATTTTATCACTAGGCAAAAGTGTATTTTTAATTTATAATCGAAGACTTGTAAACGAACATAAACCAATAAGAACGATAGGCAGTCATGGTGGTAAAGAGTATCTTGAATGGATCGATTTTGGGTTCATACCCAAGTGAGTACTAATGTGGCTTATGGCGAAATACCCAACTGAGTTATGGTACCAGGTTTGGCGATTATAACGTGCAAGGAATTACTATCTAATACTAGTAATTAGATAAACAACAAAGCAGTTACATTGATTTCTTAGTAACTGATTAGGAGTTAAAGTCGCGTGTGAGACCGATATCGGATTTGATTGAATCTTGAGATTAAAACGTAAAACGTAAGTAAAGAAATCGATTTTACATTATTTCCTTTACGATCATCCCGAAATAATAGTCTACCATCAAACAAACCGTAAGCTCGTTTGTCCCATATATTATAAAAGAAAAAGAACCCCAAACGATCTCATCTTTTTTCTTTGAAACTTCTGCATACATAGTGATTTTTTTACTGGCACATAACTTTGAAGTATGATTGTGGTCTTTTATCTGAACTTGGAAAGTTTCTTCGCTATATAAAGTTTTACGTAAGAACTTTTCTTTTTCCATAATGGAATGCGAGAACTCTAGGAGGCTTATTGACTATGATGATGAATGTATAAGTTAAATCTGTGAATAATAAGAGTAAAACCGTTCGTTTGATTTTTTAGATAAATTTACGCTTTCCGCAATAATTATACGTATTCAAAAATATTGGAATAAAGCGTAATAATCACAACGCTTCCGTGCGTCGGAAAGTACGTTTAGCAATTGAATTCCATGGTTATAATGAACATATTAAAATATTTCGAAAAGGAAGTCTAAGAAACGCTAACCTACATAAAGAATATAAAATAAAACTTAATGAGTAAACATCAGATTATTAAAACATCACCTTTTGTTACAGAACATGTCTTCGGCAGAAACACTCCAAAAACACCAAGGGGCGTAGATGATCTCGCCGCCCGACCTAGAACGCGACCCAAAATGGAACGCAACAACAGACGCACAAACAGAAATAATTATAGAAAACGTCAGAGAAGAAAAATACAACTTCTCCAACAACTTTTACAATGTGATAACAAAAACTGAGGAGAAGAACGAAGAATGTGGGAATATAACGTTCAATGCTACCATGGGCCATGAGTGTGGGGAACAGGCGTATGACTGTTTTGAAATAAGTGTAGTTAGCATTCTGTGTTTACTAATAGTGGTGACAGTAATTGGTAATACGTTGATAATTTCGGCTGTGGTGACGACAAAACGGTTGAGGACAGTGACGAATTGTTTTGTGACAAGTTTGGCGGTGGCTGATTTGCTGGTCGGTATTTTTGTGATGCCACCTGCTATAGCTGTTCATATAACTGGTGAGTGTTGTTCTTCTTTATTTTTTTAAGAAACCCTCCCATTCTTTTCCAATTTGCTTTTGTATTTGTATGAGATTGTTACGATAGACAAGATTGGCACAGGACCGCGGCGGATGGTATTGTTGGGAGGCTTATACCCAGCAGTGGGATATTGAAGGCTGTGGATGATGATGATGATGTTACGATAGCTACATTCACTTCAGTAAGACATGGTTATATAGACAAACGAGCATATTTGTATATGGAAGTACCCTTAATTATCTTTATGTTTTACGATTCAATTAAATTGATGCTTTTTTTTTGGAACACACATTATAATTTGTATTACAAAGAGCCTTTTAGCTAGTAAAATAATGATTAAATCTCCTTTTATCGTTATTCTACCACTTGTTCGACATCAAACACGTCAAGAGTGGGTTGAAGTTACAAAAAAAGCTCAAATATAACACGAATAAAAGTAAATATTAGCACCGCAGTGGATGGTTCTCGTAAAACCCGTAGATATCAGATTTATTCCCTTCCTTTTTGTGAAGGATATCATTATGAACGTACTCCCTATATATGATCCTTGTGTGATTTGAGTAGTCTTAGCTTTTATGACTTCTTGGCGTGCCAGTAGAATTCGTTCAAAGCAAGAATCCGTTTGATCTCTTGAGCAAGCGTGATGAGCAATGCTCGTTATAGTATATATGGGAAGATGCTTTTGCTTTGCAGTGGAATCATTGTTGGCTGGTAATTGGTATTATTATTTTAAACGTCGTCTAACACTAGGAAATTCTCTCCTGTATCGTGAATGTGTTTCACAAACTTGGAATATCATATTCACAAACACCGAAGCTCGGGACAAACATCTGCGAATCACACAATGTTTTACCCTTTTCGGGAATAGACCCCGCAACATAGCTAGCCACTGCACTAGGTCTTCGTATTATTAAGCCAATGAAAACCAAGCCTATACTGAAGATAATTTAATTTGCTTCTTAGGTTTTAATCAAGTTTATTAATTACGTCTACAACGAGTAATAATTTTACAGTGGTAAGGTTTCTTTTACCCTGGAATAAGAACCTCCTGTATAGTTACTATAACCCGTTACCCGATACAACATTTGAGAACCTTATCGATTTCGCAAAACCTATAAACATTTACCTATAAACATTAGCTCTACAAATGCGCCCCAAAAATAAAAACTAAGCATTATCCGTGTAGAATAGACCAACCATCATCATCATAATCAGCCCGAAGACGTCCACTGTTGGACAAAGACCGGTCTCTTAGGTAAAAGGCGAAGTTGCCATAACTCCCACGCTGGGCAAGCGGCTTGGGGATCGCATTATTTGTGGTGAAGGTACAGAAGACACTGCTACCCATCTTCTGGATTTTCTCTTAGTCGCCTCTTACGACACCGCAGGAATTCTAATCCAAACCAATTCATCCAAGTCAATTCTAGGCCAAACCACGCGGCAAAAATAGATAATAGACCAATAACAAATCGTAATACAAAGAGGATCGTGTACTATACAAACAAATAAAAACATAATCCCGCAATCTCCCCCCACCCCCCACCCGCCACCTGTGTAGCGACACGAATACGCATTTCGTAGCAAGTGGAACGTGATATTTGCCGTAAAGGCTCGCACCTGAGGTTTTCCAATCGTTTACTGAGTCGCTTGTACTCGTCAAGTTAATGGTTACTTACATTTCATTTTGTTTACTAAGGGACCTCTGGATTTTTTACGTGTTGTGATTCGATCTAATATAATAATTGGTTATATATGTGTGAAGATATAAAGATACACGGAGGATGAGTCAAAATGGATGATTAAAAAAACTTTATACGTATTTTATTGAGATGTCCAAAATGAATAAATGACTGCCTCGTTGGTCTAGTGGTTGCTGAGCGCGACTGCTGAGCACGAGGTCCTGGGTTCGAATCCCGGGTCGGGAAAAGTGTTACTGAGTTTTTCCATTAGGTAATTCTCAGTAGCAGCACGGAGTCTGGATTTGTGCCCGGTTGATAGCAATAGGCTCGCCCCCTATTACATTGGGACCTAACAACATAACGGGCGAAATGTGGGTGTACTATATTATGTGCACCTCTGCCTACCCCTTCGGGGAATACAGGCGTGATGTTATGATGTTATGTTATATGTCCAAAGTTGTATGCAGCTTATAACTTTAAAAATCCGCCCTTCATGCAATATACGATATTCCAGAGTGTTCACTGTAATTTTCAAATAATAAATTTCCAGACTTCAACAAAGATTTCTTTTAAACAGCAGAAATATCGGTAGTATCAAAGAGGCAAGAAAGCTAGTGGTACCAAAAAAAAATACTTCCAATCTTTAGAATGTTCTAATTGCTATTTCTTTTGTCAAGACGGAAAGTACTACTTCACTCGGTATTCTGGATCGACTTTCGGCGTCGCGCTTAAAAATACACTCCCTATTACTCCTAAATCCGATAGAACACAATTTTGTCATCTAGGTAGTTAGGTACCTATTGAATAACTTATTAGCACCAAAATGTCGTAGGTAGAAAGTAAGACTTTTTATTAAATTATTTTAAAAGAAAATTCTCTTAGGAATACAAATAAATTCGATTATGCCATAAAGACTTGACCCGCGAAAAGGGGCCCTTTTTAACTAAGTGATTGATGGCCGATTTTGAAAAGCCTTCTAGTAATTACGTCGCTTTTTTGTGGAGCGCTTATGTCACCTTTTAGGGGTTAAATATTATAAAGCGGATTACTTGAGGTGAGGTTTTAATAATACTTTTTGGGCTGAAGACTTTTGCTATAGAAACAAAAGTTTACATATAGGTACATATATTTATTTTTAAGCGTAGGAAGGTGTGCATAATTTACAGCAAGCATTATCTGCAGATCACTATATCCTCGTAAGGCCCAACTTAAATTTAGGTCGATATATATTATGGCCCAAAGTACTAAAAAAAGGTGCAAGTAGTTGCGGCCCAGAACTTTGATTTAGTAAAAAAGTTTTCAAATGTAATGCTTTTGGCTAAACTATTTTAAGGGGTATTTCTTATACCTAAAATTAACTATTTCATGCAAAAAATATTTTGAGTTGTTGTTGTCAAAATTAGAGATGCGTTCAAGGTTAATAATTACATTAATATTAACGTAATTGTTAATAATATTATTGAAACCAAAAAAATACGTTTAAATATCATGTCATAATTTTAGGTCGCTGGGCCGTAATTTAATGATTTTAAAAAGTGTCTTGGGCCGCAGTGTCAACATTTTTTTTGTCATTAAATTAGGTCGTTGGGCCTTACGAGGATATGGAACTTACATCGTTTTTCAAGTAAGCGTATTCATGCAAAGCACACGTCACAATACAATATTATGGTACTTTTGATTTAAAAGCTTGTGTTAAAAATATATCTTTAATATATTTATTTAATTCATCTAATAGTCCTAATAACAAGTTCGGTGACCACATTCGTAGCTTAATGTACTGCGGTCATTTTATTCCCACGGTCATTAAGCATTTTCAGAATTGAAGTCTTAATTTCTTTTGGAGTTCTGGCATGAGTGCTTAGGAGATCCATATTTGTAAAGGCACCTACGATGTATGCCATTAGCACTTACCAGATCTATATTTGTAAATGAGATGTATAGAATAAGAGTGGGTCGAAGTTTTTTAGTTGCAATATAATGAGTGACAATCATCCTTCTAAAAGTACTTAAATGTAAAAAGTTCAATTCGTAACCGACTTAGGAAGTCCGATTGAATTTTCCACAAAGGAAACTTACATTAGTAAAAGGACGTGGTTAGGTAGGTTCTTCTTATTTTAACTCGATTGGCTTTTTATAGGGATCCCTAAGAGACATTCGGCACTTTAATGTTTTAGGGGATTTCGATTTGTGTCTATCGGAAAACTGGTTGAAATGGAATAGGCTTGGGATAGGAAGTAACCTAGTTATATGTAAAAGTTGTAAACTGGGTTTACAGCTTGTCAGGATGCTGTATTGTTTGTTTTATTATAGCCTCTGAAATTCCTTTCTATGACAACTTCAACCAATTTAATGAATAGAAATCAAAATCTCTAAAAATGGTAAAGTCGTTCTATTGCTGTGTTGACAGTTGCGCTGAAAATGGGGACTGCCACGCCATCCACAGTCCTCTATTATAAATTTATAAAAACAATCAACCAAAATAAATATAGAAGTGATACATTAAAAAATATAGAAAATTTTATATGCAGTTACTGGCAAAACATGCGGATTCTTTTAAATTACTACGATACACTTTTTAGATGTACGAGGGTCAAACTGAAAGTTCTTAGAACTGGCCACTTATAAACAATATAATAAAAAAATAATTCTAAAATTTGAAAATAGAACTCTTTGCCAATATTACTGAGTATATATTTCATTAATTTGTCATTTGTTTTACGATTTGGCGGCAAATTGAAAATTGTCTGTGTCACGTCAACATGAATTTAACACGAGAAAATTTTCGTGCAATGATTTTTTATGACTTTCGATGTCATTTAAGTCAACAAGAAAGTTATGATAGACTACGATTGGCCTTTCACGATGAAGCCCCATCTCGTGCGACAGTTTACAACTGGTTTAATGAGTTTAAACGTGGTCGCACTAATCTCACTGATGATTTACGTGAGGGACGGCCTTCTACGGCGACGACTGAAGATAACATCTGTGTTGTGCGGCGTATGATAGAGACTGACAAAAGAGTGACCTATCAGCAGATTCGGACAAGCTTAGGCATCGGTATGAGTCAAGTGCACAAAATCCTCCACGAACATTTAGCAGTCAGGAAGCTTTGCTCCCGGTGGATACCTCATAATTTGACTGAGGCTCAAAAACTCCATCGTGTGGATTGGTGCCGTAAAATGATTGAAATATTTAACGGAGGTGACTCAAATGCTGTGTTCGACATACTAACAGGTGACGAAAGCTGGATTTACTGTTATGATCCTGAAACCAAAAGACAATCTGCTCAGTGGGTGTTTCCTTTCGAGAGGTTGCCAACTAAAGTGAAGAGAGATCGAAGTGCGGGAAAAAAAATGGTGGCCTCGTTCTTTGGAAGGATAGGTCATTTCGCAACAATTGTGTTAGAGGATCAAAAAACAGTTTCTGCAGAATGGTACACTACCAATTGTTTGCCACTTGTCTTGGAAAAAGTTCGAGAGAAACGACCTCGCAGTAGGATCCTCCTTCACCACGACAACGCCTCGTCGCACACCGCTAAGCGAACGATCGACTATTTGGCGACATCAAACGTTGAATTACTGGGTCACCCGCCGTATAGCCCCGACCTCGCCCCTTGTGATTTTTATTTATTTCCAAAAATTAAAGAAAAACTTAAAGGAAAGCGGTTTATGAATGCTGAAGAAGCGGTGGCTGCGTATCGCGATGCCATTGAAGAGAACCCTAAAGACGAGTGGGCAAAGTGCTTTTCCCAGTGGTTCCATCGCATGCAGCGGTGTATTGACGTGAATGGACAATATTTTGAAAAGATATAATAAAACTAATAACTGGCTAATGTAATCAGTTTTTGATTTTCTAAGAACTTTCAGTTTGACCCTCGTATATGTACTTATTTAAGACATATTCTATTTAACTTATAAGCCAAATAAAACCACGATTCTCTAGCACAAAGCTTATTTTTGTCAGGAAGACAGGAAATAACAAAAGCTGTCTTATTCAGCGAAAAAAGCATAGGACAGCCTTATCAGTTCATAAATACGTAATGCTTTGTACAAACCCCACGAGGCGAGATCGGCTCCCTTTGTACCACAGATACCACCCGAACATAATGAACCCTTCAAAAAATCTTTTTGTGCCGAATACTAAGGACTCTTAGACGAACCACCAAAGATTTGCCCATTAATAAAATTCCGAAGCACTCCAACATTTTGCACGAAGCAAAAATACATTTTGATTGATACAACGCCGATGTGAGATGTTCTGAGGATTGCTGTGAATATTTTATTCAAATCCAGTATTGAAAATAATTTTCAGTTGCGTTATATGCTTGTGGACGATATTCAACTGACGCTAAATGTTAACTGTATCCGTGAATATAATACCTATGGTATATCAGTAACTCAGTAATATACTACCTCTATGTTTCTGTTATGCAGTATCGTACCATATTCATTTCATAATTATGAAACACTAGCTGTTGCCCGCGACTTCGTCCGCGTGAATTTCAGGTAAAAACACCAGTAGACTATAATCAGATTTTGTAAGTAAGTGGAAAACACTACAAATTACTTACCGAATGGAATATACATAGTATTTTAATGATAAAGGTATATTTCAAATTAAGATGGGGCTAGTTTACTTTTTGTACCGATTTTGTATGATCGGTAAATATTGAGTGACTAACAGGAAAGTTATTGACACGATTTGTTGGCTTATAAGGAATTTCAATTTTAAATGTATCTTTATTTTACTGTATCTATGTACTACATTGACAGCATGCATTTCTCTGAACTACGGTTGTAGTTTTGTCTTCAGCAGACAACATTTACAGAGAGTGTGGACTGGTAACTCAGAAGCGACCGTCATACAGTAATCCGTGTAAAAATCAGCTGGTTTCTAAGCCTTAATTAAGTCTACCTCTGCGTGTGCTAATGGTGATAGTTTGTATGCCAAAATGCGCCAAGCGCTTGTTTTGAAATTTATTGTAGCCGAAATTTAAACGAACTGCTCATGTCCGTCACCCATAGGTTGGGCCTGTGGGCAACGAACTTGGGCAGTTCGATGCTCAAACAGAAAAGGCGGTTTTAAGGGACATAAGGCACGTAGGCCGTACCTACGTGGTGAGCGCGACCAATCGCGAAGAGGCGAGTCAGAATTTGTTTAAAGAGATGGTGTAGCATACGCGGATCGCGAGTCCCTCAACCTAAGGTTGTTAGGCGGATACCCTGAGGTTTTAGTTAGTATAAGAGACCGGCATAACCCTCCGTCCGCTCATGGTGGAGGAAGTCCATGAGGATTTCCCCAGCAACAAAAATACTTTGATAATTGTGTGGAACTTAGAATTTGACTGCCTTATTGGTCTAGTGTTCGTAAAATGCGACTGCTGAGCGGGAGTTCCGTGTGTTTGTTTACCAGATCGGAAAGAGTGATTGGTTTTTCCACTAATTCTCGGTGGCAGTACCGACTTTAAATTTGTGCCCGGTTAATGAAAATTTATGTCTATGATGATTATCTACAAAAGGATAACTTTGAGGTGGATCACAGACCTTTAACTTGACGATGGTTGCCTACAGTCCACTTTCTGCTAGAGAGTTAAATCATATAAATCAATAAAATTAAAAATATTATGTTGTTTGAATAAGCAAATATCTTGCCGAACGCGGGAATCACACTATTAAATCATATCTTTACCAACTTATCCAAGAACGTGAAATAATGAGCAGAATTCTATATACCCCGTCTAAATACATACATACATACATAAAGTCACGCCTGTTTCCCTGAGGGGTAGGCAGAGACCACGGATTTCCATTTGCTACGATCCTGGCATACTTCTTTTGCTTCATTCACACGCATCACATTCCTCATACACGCTCTTCGGTTGAGGGTACTCCTCACTTGCCCTTTTTGCAGAACATCTCCGATTTGGTCTAGGTATGTTCGCCTAGGTCTTCCCCTTTCCGATACTCCACTAACACTCGCCTCATATATTCGTTTTGTCATTCTTCTTTCATCCATCCTTTCTACATGCCCAAACCATCTAAGCATATTCTTCTCAATTTTTGTTATTACATCTTCATTCACTCCGCACCGATCTCTTATCATCTTATTTTCCACTCTATCACTCAAAGTCACACCACACATACTTCTCAAAGCCCGCATCTCTACTGCATTAATGCGGCTTTGGTGTTTCTTCTGCCATACCCAACTTTCACTACCATACATAAGAGTCGGCACTAACACTCCTCTATGCACGGCCAGACGAGCGTTTTTCGACACCCTCTGGGTGGTCATAAAGGAGTGCAGTGCCCCATTCACTTGATTTCCCAATTTTACTCTCCTTTCGATATCTTCCTCGTGCTTTCCATCCCTTGTAAATAACGTCCCCAGGTACACAAACTCTTTCACTTGCTCTACTCTCTCTCCACCAATCATAATATCGCATGCCGTCATACATTCATCTTTTTCAAAAATCATAACTTTCGTTTTTCCTACATTTACTTTCATTCCCTTTTTCTCAACGGCCCCGTGCATGATAGTTACCATCTCCTGCAGTTCTTCTGCCGATGAGGCAAGTATTACCTGATCATCGGCATAGAGAAGACATTTGACGAGTAACTCATTCATTCTTATTCCACATTCACGATCTTTCAAATCTTTCATACAACTGTCCATGAACAGATTGAAGAGCCACGGAGACGCTACACATCCCTGTCTAACACCTTTTTCGATGCTAAACGATTCAGTATAGGCCCCGTGTATCCTCACGCACGCACTAGAATTCTCGTAGAAAGATTTTAGAGCCCGAATGAGGTTGCTCTCCACTCCATACATCGACAGTACCGACCACAATTCATTCCTCATCACTTTGTCATAGGCCTTTTCCAAATCCACGAAAGTGCAATAGACCTTTTGACCCTTGGCCAAACATTTTTCGGTTATGCTTCGTAAGGAAAAGACCTGATCCGTACATCCCATACCCTTTCGAAATCCTGCCTGAACATCCCATATTTTCTTGTCGGTAACTTTCATCACTCTTTCAATCAAAACTTTTGCATAAAGCTTGCCGACGATGCTGAGTAAGCTAATGCCCCTATAGTTTTTGCAGTCTAGCTGTGAACCCTTTCCCTTGTATAGCGGTACAATGACGGCCTTGCACCAATCACTTGGTACTCGACCGTCTCGCCAACACAAATTAAATAAGGAATACAGCAGACTGGCTACGATGCCCTGTCCAGCCCTCAGCATCTCGACTGTTATCCTATCATATCCTGCAGCTTTTCCTGATTTCATACATTTCAACGCTGACACAATTTCATCCATACTAATACTACTCTCTTCATCATTCATTTCTTCATTTATATCTGGCACTGGATGCGCCTCTTCTCTTTCAAACAAACTTTCAAAGTATTCTTTCCATCTCTTCAGAATACATTCTTCCCCATTCACTACACTTCCATTCTGGTCTCTGATGGATTTAAGCTCTGAGGACCCAGATTTTCCTCTAGCCAACCGAATAGATTTCCAGAAGAACTTTATGTTGGTCTGAAAATCCTCAGATAACCTCCTGTCAAGCTCGTCTTTCTGTTCTTCTTTCTTTCTTTTGATCACCTCTTTTACTATCCCTTTCAATCTCTTGTACTTGTCTTTAGCTTCATTCACATCATCTTCCGTTGACCTTTGCATTCTTGCGTTAGCTCTAACAGCTAACCAATCTAACCAAGCTTTCTTTTTCTCACATACTACCTTTTGTACATCTTTATCCCACCAAACATTCTTATCTATTTTACTTTTGCGCCTTTTACTCACACCACATACTTCAATAGCTACATTCACTACATTTTCTTTCAGCATCTTCCACACTTCTTCAATTTCACAAATATCATCCAGGTTACAGAGTCTTTCGCTTAATTTACTTTTATACTCATCTTGCACTTCCTTCTCTTGTAAATTTTCCACTTTTATTCTTTGAAGAACACTAGTGGGTTCTTGCATTCGATGCCGCCATCCTTTGAACAGACCACTAATGCGGCTCATCACCAGAAAGTGGTCTGTATGAATGCCGATACCGCGATATACCCTAGTATCCAAAATGTTCTTCTTCACTCTTTCATCCACAATCACAAAGTCGATCATACTTTTCCTAACATTCTTGGCTTCCCTGGTAAACATGTGGATCCTTTTGTGTTCAAACATTGTATTTGTTACACAGAGGTTCCACTCCAAACATACTTCAAGCAAACACTTACCATTTTCATTTATTCTTTCATCTCCATGCAGTCCTAAGACCCTTTCAAAACCATCACGCTTCACTCCGACCCATCCATTAAAATCACCTAACATTATCACCTTTTCATTATTCTTACAAATCCTCAGAACATTTCTTACACTCTCCCAGAATTCTTCTCTTTCTTCCTGTGCTCTCTGTGTTATACCCGTACCCATGTCTACTGGGGCATATACCGCTATTACAAAGATACGGGTTAAACCAACTTTCATTCTAATCCACATCAATCTAGCACTCACGCAATCAAAATCGCTTACACATTCAGCCATGCGAGCAGAGAGTATGACACCAACACCTTGGCAGGCTCTGCGAGTACTAGGTACCCCAGACCAATACGCCGTGTAGGTCCCTTGTTTGGTGGTGTCACACCCTTTCCGCTTCGTCTCATTCACACAAAGCACATCAATTCGTCTTTCATTCATCATCTGATACACTTCATCTAGCTTGTCTTCCATTCCTCCTCCTACATTAAGTGTAGCAAAACGGCTTTCCGTGGGCCGCTTTTCGCCCTCGCGGGAAACGAGACGTGACGGGTGGCGGACCACGTCGCCGCCATACTGTTGATTATTATTATTTATTAGAATCACCATGGCGTTCCCACGAGTAATAGGGATCTAACGGTCCACTCCCGCAGAGCCCTTTACGGGAGTAAGGCGGATAACATTGTGCCCTGTGACCGCCAACACATGCACCCTCCGTTAACGACCAGCTAACCCTCTGGCCACGAATCCGCTGGCACGGGTCGGTTGACACCTTGGATCGGGGTTTGATTTCGGGTGTGCTCCCTACTGTTGGTTTGATTTTGGAGTATTCCTTCTCCTAGACAGGTTGCAGACCAATGCTAACGAGGCCCATCTCCCCGGGTTTGATTTTGGAGTATTCCTTCTCCTAGACAGGTTGCAGACCAATGCTAACGAGGCCCGTCTCCCCGTCTAAATATTACTATTTCTTGATATTTATGTATATCCAGTGTATAAAGTGAAATATATAAAGAAAGTTTTTACAGAGCATTTAAGTCAGAAAATATTTCTCTAAAATCTCCGACGAACAGGAATGTGCCGATCCATCACATGATTGTTGTTCCTGCTTAGTTCTGTCTAAAACTTTCACTATGTGGTATCGTACATTTTTACTATAATTATGACTACATTTCAGCGAATTTCTCTTAAAACTATTGCGTAACTCTCCAAGAACAGACGTTTTATTGCTTCGAATTGATGTGTATCTAGAGTATGGCGAGCGCTTATATTTTGTCATCTAAGGGAGAGAGAGGTAGTAATTCCGGAAGACAATTTTGCCACCGTTATTTGTTTCCTAACCTCTGCAAGAATGCCAGTGGTAATAAATATTTTCCCTGTTCCACCAGGAGCATCCAAGAAAAACATTTTACCCTGGCCGAGTCGAACCCTTTCAAGGACAATATTGTATATCTGTGCTTGCTCTGAGGTAAATTTAGTGACGTAGTCATTCACGATGGTGGTCATTGCGTCTTGGTCATAATTTGTTTCGGCGACATACTTCCTGATTCCACGTTCTTGATTATTTAATGGTTGCGGAGCCGGTAAACCGTATTCCAACAGTGGATTGCCCCCGATGGCAATGACTATACGTCTTGATGAGAACTGAGACAGTGGTTCAAAATGCGTTCACCAGTTTCTCCGATGTCTCCTTCAATAGTATGTCTTAAAGCCCATGAAATATCCTCAGAGAGATGACGCCAATATTTTTCCCGCAACAAAACCGGGTTTGCAATACCGCAGAATACCAACATGACGGCAAACAAATGTCATAGGCGACTTGGGCTATCACTAACGCTAGCCTCCAGGTGAGTGTTGTCCCAGTGTTGGTCACCGTCAAGAAGATTTCGTGCTACGCAGGCTGCACGAAATGTCGGATACTCCATACCATCAACTGTCCTTAAGAATGCAAATGACGTTGGCCCCTATACGATGTGAAGCAATAGCCGTAAATAATAGCACTCGGCATTATTTGGATGCACAGTGTAAATCCTTCCCAATGCAGTGTCTATAAAGATTCCCGGAAACCCTTCGACAATACGACCACGTCGATGTCGATTAAATACACCTCTTTGCTTGTAGTATGTATAGTACGACGGCACCTCATTATACGTAAGTGACTTTGCAAAAAAATCAACTTCACAGAGACGTAAAAATGCCAAGAGTCGTCTGTTGGAATCGTAGATAATACCTGACGTCACCCTTAAGACGTAAATACTAAAAGGGAACTTGAAATTTGATGGATGCGAGCAGTGAGTGACACGGTGGCTCAGTTGGCAGAGCGGCACCACGGTATGGCGACTGTCGCGGGTTCGAGTCCCGCTCGTGTCCATCATTTTTCAAGTTTCCCTTAATCAATTTAAAATTTAAGCCTAGCATGGCAACATGCATGAAAAATACCAAAAGTCATATAAATTTGGGTTGGTATTATCGGTTTAGTGGTTTGTAGCTGTAAAGGTACAACACTGAATTCGTAATCGTAGATTCCAACAGATAATACCTAACGTCACCCTCAAGACGTAAATACTAAAAGGGAACTTGAAATTTGATGGATGCGAGCAGTGACACGGTGGCTCAGTTGGCAGAGCGGCGCCACGGTACGGCGACTGTCGCGGGTTTGAGTCCCGCTGGTGTCCATCATTTTTCACGTTTCCCTTAATCAATTTAAAAATGCCAAGAGTGTTGTTTGGCGGGGATTTTCCAATCGCTCTAATACATTGGCGGGGTCGAAAAAAAATGCGCTGGCCATTCTCAAAATGGACGTCCATGAATTCATGACCTCTGGATGCCGATCTTGTATAGAGAACGCCAGCATTCGCCATACTGCTTCTGAAGTACTAATGTAGCGACCAGACTGGGACTTGGTCACTTCATCCCGATCAGTGCTTTGCAAAGCGAACGTTGCCTGGTCACTACCCTTGTTTACGTATTTGCAAATGTATTTAATTGACTCGACGCTGGAACACGATTCAACATTGATGTGTGTTTCAAACGTCCTAGAAAGCACAGGTGAGTATGGAACAACCTATCTGTTGTCAACGTGAAGCGACTGCTTTTGGCTTCAGAATTGTTTGGACATCACTTATTTGAAATGGTGAATTTACAAACTTACTAATGTAGAAAAACAATAAAAATTTAGAACTATAATTTACTGGAAATTGTTGGTAATAATATTATGTTAAAATATATATTATAATTGTCTTTTTATTGATATTTAAGTCAAAAAACATGCAAAAAGAAATTAAAGCTAACGCAAAAAGAAAAACCTTCGGCAAGAATCGATCTCACTATGCATTACTCGTAGGGCGATCGTTAAACCGCCACGCTACGATGACACGTAGCAATATGTTTAAAATAGACGTTTCTATACATGTCATGATTCACTGCTCAGTTCCTTGTGGATATAGCGTGATGATTTCTACTTCAGAAGTTCATCTGTAAGTAATCTGCATAATGCAACTATTGGTTTCGTCTTTTTATCATTCTACGACAAACATTAGACAAAACAAAGACATAATGCAATATTGCTCAGCCCTCTTTGCAAATGCCGTGATGATATTAAGCATACCGACGCGCCGGCCCCTAAAGAATATATTTGCAAACTTTCAGCGGATTCTATTCAGTAGTTTTTACGTTAATCTAACACATACATACAGACAAACAGACAAACAGACAAAAATTATAAAAATTATATTTTTGGCTTCAGAAGCGTTCAGACATCCCATTGCACTTATTTTTTTTCAAATATCTTCAATGTACAGTTTTGACTTCGTTACGATTTTATTATATGTATAGATAATAATATTGTTATTGGTTAACCATCTACCAGTGTTCAACTCTGCTTCACCCTAAGGTTGACTGGTAGAAAATGCCTAATGGCATTGAGTCTTTGTACAAATTAAGTATAAATAAATAATATTTTTATGGTTAGTATACTTACATAATCAGCTATTGGATATTGAAACCAATTTCAAGTTGTATAAGAAAAAATATACCTAACTTGAAGTGTGCTTAAAGTTAATTTTTTTGTGGTCTTCGTAGCTACTTAGCTGGTCTTTGAAACCAAAGTTAAATCAGTAATTTTGTCAATCTATAAACTGAAGAATGAACTATCTACTTAATACAGTTTACGTCTCACATAAGCTAGAATGGCTAGGACCCTCATTGAAGAACGAATTTCAAACTTAAATAAACAAAGTCCTTATTCTAGGTCCAAGTGAGGTTACAGCAAAAAAGCTACCTTGTCCTTCCAATTGAGTAGTTTGAGAACAAACAGGTCTTCTGTGAAACCGATAAAACGCTCTGCAATCGGTCTGAATTAAATTGAATTCGTACCAATTTGTGTTTGAGGAGTGTATTATGTAACATTGGGAGAATTGAACTGGAAATGCAATGCTTTTCTAAGTTATATAAGTAACCATATGAACTATGGAAATTCATGCCGACTGTGTTCTAAAAAACGACACTGGAACTGCGCGAACGATATTTGACGAATGTGCCCATTAAATTTGTCTTACTTCTATGATTAGCATTAATAATTAATACATACAAATATATGTATATTTTTAGGTCGTGATTAATATTAAATTAAAAATAGACAGTTTTACCTGTAACCTAGTAAAGACTTCGTCAAAAATGTGTTTTTATGCATTTTTTGAACCTAATTTATTGTCCACAGGCAAATGGGAGCTGGGCTGGATTCTCTGCGACATCTGGATTAGTCTCGACATCCTCCTCTGTACTGCCTCCATCTTGTCCTTGTGTGCCATCAGTGTGGACCGTTACCTGGCGGTCACCAGACCTCTTACGTATTCCAGACGAAGAAGGTCCAAGAAACTAGCCTTGACCATGATTTTCTTCGTTTGGATTGCCGCTGGAGCGATCACGTGTCCTCCCATGTTCGGGTGGTGAGTATTTAATACTTTTATATCATGTTTATTTATTTTATGTTTTATGACCAAAACAAGTGTAGAAAGGCAGACTTAATGCTAGAACCATTTTCTACCAGTCAACCAGTCTACCTCAATGTTTCTAAAATAATTCTTTAAATAAAAATAAACAAAACCATCATTTAACATTAAAAGAGATTTGCTGTCTTTTGGCATCACTTGAAAAAATGGTCGTGACTTTTGGCCACAAAGCCGATAAAAATATCAGAATAGAATGTTGGGAAACTAAAATTGTAAGCCGAACAAGCATTTCCAATCCAAGATCGAACACTGGCGAATAAATTACATAACAGCAACCTTATTAAGTGTTTGCTTACCTAGAAGTAACATGAAAAACAAAACTATACAACAGAATATATAAAATAAGACACAAGAAAGTAAATGACAAAGTTTTTAATACCAAATGTTAATAACAAATGCCTTTCAAAATACATTTGAAGCATAGCTGTATGTTTTAAGACTAATGCACAAATTATACGGAGAATAACGTGGGCGTTCAGTCTACAAACGTTATTTACAGAGTCAATATTTTATAGTAAATAACTTTCTAGTCTATTTTCAAGTGAAAGATAGGCAAAAGCATTGAAAGTAAAATATGTTTTTACCTAGAAACATTACCCAAAATTTCGTTATTTTTGTTCGGATAACGTTATTTACTGGCTCGTTGGTCCTGTGGTTGCTAAGCGCGACTGCTGAGCACGAGGTACTGGGTTCGAATCCCAGGACGGGCAAAGTGTTACTGTTTAAGTGTTTTTCCATTTGGTTATCTTAGTAGCAGCACGGAGTCTGGATTTGTGCCCGATTGGCAATAGGCCCGCCCCCTATTACATTGGGACCTAAAACATAACTGGCGAAATGTGGGTGTACTATACGTGCACCTCTGCCTACCCCTCCGGGGAATATTATATATTATTATACGAACAGAGCAAAGCATAAAAGTGTTTAACAAGTCCTTCATTATCATCATTTGACACAGCCTTCAATATCCCACTGCTGGGTATAAGCCTCCCTTAAACAATGCCATCCGCCGCGGTCCTGTGCCAATCTTGTCCAGGTGCGCCCCGCAATCTTTATTATGTCGTCAACCCATCTCGCTGCCGGACGACCTACGCTTCGCTTGCTTGTTCTTGGCCACCATCGTCTAGCTAAGTGTCCTGCCCAACTCCAAGTCCTTACTGTTATTAAAATAAAGACGCAGTACCATTATACTGTTAAAGCACGTGGATCGTGAAATTATAGCTACAGTTGCTCTTCTTGGAACCAATCAACTCGAAAAGTTACACGAGCCCCTAAAAATACTTTTTTCAGAAATAAATCATTTCATTATGCGAACAATGTTTTTAACATTATTCTTCCTCCCTTACTTAAGAGCTCCGCTTTCAAAAATATTCTTATATCAACTAAATTAATAAAGTAAGTTTCTCTGAAGATTCTTGTCGGATAACTTTCAGAAACATGATGAAAGTCTTGCATATTTTAATATTTTAGTGAATGATTATAATGAAGATCATGTCATTAATATTTCAACAAAAAAATCTCAGGATTAATCGCCCTACATAAAGATCAATAAGAATATAGAGATGAGAGGTTTCTTCTTATTTGCTCTGATCAATGGAGCGAAACTGTTCTCTATTTTCGGCATTCCATTTGACCGCTTGGTATATCTCTACTACCTTCTCCTATACTTGCTGAATAAAACTACGTCTTGGCCTTCCCCTTCCTGTTCTATCTTCTGTTTTTTGTCCTAGGTTTGTCTTGAGGAAGTTGTCATAACGTATCCAGTAGCCTATACATTTATTGTAATAAGAGGCTATTTTGTTTTAAAATCATTTATTTATTTATTAAAAAAAAAACATCGCCCCACACTAGGAATTTCTCCTGTGTCGTGGGTGCGTTTCACAAACATGAAATATCACATACACAAACATCCAGACTCGGGACAAACTTCTGTGGGTCGCACAAAGTTTTGCCCCGTGCGGGAATCGAACCCGCAACCCTTAGCGTAGCAGTCCAATCACTTAGCCACTGCGATAATCAGGTGATTATAACATTAGGCTCCTATAACATATTGGGAAGTACCTACCTACATATATATTTTGCAAACCCTTAACGATTAAGTTCCACGCCATTGAGTATTTACATTATAGAAAATTTTAATTTCTTATTAGACCCCGAAAAATGACCGGATCTCCTGAAGGTGTGAAAAATAAACACGTGTCCTTTATAAGTTTCACAACGCAAAATGTTCTCGCCTTACCCTTACACGGGTGACGGGGTAACTAATCATGCATAAGGCCTCCTAAGACCCGAAATGTTCCTATCAATGTGGCTAGTCATGTGTTGAATTAGTCCTTGTTGCTACTTATTGTCGATGTTATATTACGCCTATAACTCTATACTAATCTATGCTTGACTGCCTCGTTGGTCTAGTGGTTGCTAAGCGCGACTGCTGAGCACGAGGTCCTGGGTTCGAATCCTGGGTCGGGCAAAGTGTTACTGGGTTTTGGGTTTTTCTTTTAGGTAATTCTCAGTAGCAACACGGAGTCTGGATTTGTGCCCGGTATATAGCAATAGGGTCGCCCCCTACTACATTGGGACCTAAAAGCTTAACTGGCGAAATGTGAGTGTACTATATGTACACCTTTGCCTATCCCTTCCGGGAATACAGGCGTGATGTTATGTTTATTATGTTAATCTATGCTAATATTAGGTATTTACTGTACTGGCCATTTTAAATCAAAATATTTTTTGTTGGAAAGAATTCTAATTTCAAATTAATTTTATTTTCTTTTTTTGATTCTTTATTCAAAATTAGTCATTTGTTTATTAGTTAGCGTTACGTTTTAAAACCTGTTATTATAAATAATATGAAATGTTATGTTCGGCGGTAGAGGTAATTTTCGAAACTTTCCTCTCTCCTACTGATTTCAAAATTCCTTTACCAATATTCAGAATGACCTTTCAAGATGGACGTAGGCTACTTTTATCCCAGAATATACCCGATATACATATCCACGCAGAGAAAGTATATATCACAAGGACAGGACAAGTGGCGAAGTACGACATAATATTATTTTAAACCCATATAAATGTTACATTCTATTCGTCAAGTGTTTTGCCAATTGTCTACGGCACTGGTCCAGGACACGCAGATATATCATGAGCAAAAAATAAGTTAATGGAAACAATGCTAACAAAGGTTACCAGACCATGTAGGTCCACCTTATCATTTTTATTGTGAGAGCGAACGAGGGTTGAAAAGATTTTGACGAACGGATTAGGGAGTGGACTTTTTGGGTAGCATAATAGAATTATACGGGTTAACAAAACCATTGGACAAGCACTTGTGTTGCTTAGTAGGAATTTTCTTCTTCAGGTATTATTTGACTAGAATTATGTAATAACTAACTTACAGAAACCTTTTAAAGATATATATAATATATATTACTTTGTTATCTAGCCTGTTCGGTGTCCCACTGCTGGGCAAAAGCCTCCCCATTATTTCTCCACAAAACCCTGTCCAATGCCATTTCAAGCCACGTCTTTCCCGCAAAAATGTCCGAATCATCTCAAAGATAAAATATCATATAATTATCTAGAGTCTTAAAATAATTCAGCTTTGGGTTTTTCCTTTGATCAACAATGTGCTAAAACACGGTTTCAAAAACGGCCCGAGAATTTTCCGGTTTTATTTGTAGTTAGTATGCCTCAATCGTCCAACATTAAGGCTTTATAACTTCTTTCTGGAAGATATACAAATGTCCGTAAAGCTTTCTTGGCCACTTATGCGATATTGTTTTTAATCCTTAATCTAGTATTATATTGTTGATCGAAGGATTTTTCAATGCTTATTTTCATATCAGACTCAATAAAAAAAAATAGCCCCACATATTTATTCGATAGTAATATCGAACAAAAACATATAATGAAATTGACAAGTACCAAAATAAATGATGACATGATGACTGAATACTAAAATATCTTTCTCAGGTACGAACCAGACCACAATCAAAATGGGAACTGCAGGTACAATCAAAACCCTGGCTACGTGGTGTTCTCCGCCATGGGCTCCTTCTTCTTGCCCATGGCTGTCATGGTGTACGTGTATGCCAGGATATCCTGCGTAGTCGCGAGAAGACATCAGCAACTAGCTAGCAGCACTAAGTGTAACAAGGTAAACTTCCATGACTTTTTGTAGCTTTTTTGCATGTTGCCATGCTAGGTGTTACAGTACAATATCTTTGTGCTGTATCCGTAACCTGATCCAGGAGGACTTACGGTGGACAAGAAATGTTGCAATGGGACAGATTATTTTAACAATCGGCGTGATCCTACTTTACGGCATAATGAAAACACTGGACAGAAGAATGAAGAGTTTAACGGAAAAAAATAATAAACACTCGTGCAACAGCTAAGTCAAAATTACATACATCAGCAAATCACACCACAAAAGGCGTCATCAAATTCCACCGCGTACAATAGCATTATTATTTATATACATCAGCAAATAACTAGTAAGGTCTAGGTCACATTTATATTGTAAACACTATTACCATAATATTTTTTTTTTTTTAAAGGGGGGTGTACTGTTACAGTACAATATCTTTGTGCTGTATCTACAATCTACATCGCAATCTTACGATCTTTATCGCACGTTCAATATCTACTAAATGTTTCTACTATCCGTGATCAACACGTAGTCGTTAGTATATAAGATGCACCTTTGGATAATTATAACCAGACTATACTACAACTTTGTCTCATTTATGCCTAATCATATACTGCCAAGAAGTTTGGCAAACTAGGCTTAAATCTAAATTGAAAACTGATGGCCACTAGCGGGACTCGAACCCGCGTCTTTCGCCGTACCGTGGTGGCGCTCTGCCAACTGAGCAACCGTGTCACTGCTCGCATCCATCGAATTTCAAGTTTAATTTATCAATTTAGAAGGTAAACTTCGTTTGATTCTATATTCTTTCCTTTAAAGGTGCTCCCTAGCTTCAGATTAGAGCATTTGTCCTTACATTTGTTACCTTTTGACGCCTAAACCACTGAACCGATCTTCATAAGACTTTGCATATACGTTATCAGAAGTACAGAAGGAGGTACATTTCATCCAGAAATAACTACTGTTTCTGAGGGAAAAAACAAAATCATTCAACGGTCAGAATTACTTTTGGCCGCTAGTCTTTTGAATTTCGATTCACTATTTTATATGTACCTGCATAATGGTTTAATCACCATCCGGAAGACGTCTACTATTGAACAAAGGTCCATTAAAGGGTTTGCCATAATCCCCACGCTTGGCAAGCGGTTTGGAGATCACAGTATTGGTGGTGAAGATACAGCAGACGCTGCTGCCCATCTTCTGGATTTGCCCTTCGTGGCCTCTTACAGCTCCCACGGGAGGAAAGGGTGTGGTCAATTCTAGGCTGGATACTCAGCATAATGTTTTGCAATAAAGAATATTCTACTCTATCTATAGCAGTAAGTGAGGGAACCTATAATAATACACTTACTAGTGAGGGAGCACCTTAATATTACTAATGGTAAAGTTAGATGAGAATGGATACTTAGCTATTCAATCACAATGTTCTGGCTGAAGAGGATTGGATTAGTTTGGAACTGTGTAAGATGCATTCTAGATTTCTAATTGAATAAATGTTTATATAACTACGTCATACAGCACAATATGCAATTCTTTGTGGTTTGGACTTTTAGCCCACCGAGACTTTTACACTTAAGTGGATAACAAAGAGAATAATGTAAATTATTACTTTACATTTTATATAATACGAGTATGTTATTGGATAAAATTTTAAACATAAAAGACTTGACTGCCTTTTTGTTCTAGTGGTCGCTTAGCGTGACTACTGAGCATGAGGTCTTGGGTCCGACTCCTGGGTTGAGCGGTATGTTTTTCCATTAGACAATTCTCAGTAGCAGTACAAAGTCTGGATTTGTGCCCTGTTAATGATAATTAGCTCGCCCCCTATTAATGTCCCAATGTAATCATTAGACCTTGAAACAACTGGCGAAACGTATATGATGACGGAGTATATCACTGAAGATTTTTTTGTGTTATGTAGACGCCGTCACTCAGTCCATTCAATTTAAAATTTGCGTAGGACGCATGTGTATTGTGTATTTACATCGTCATTCGTCGAACTATAAGGCTTCTAAAATTCTTCTAACGTTTCTACCCGTATTGTTTGAAGGAAAAACAACAAAGGCCCATCAGAACACCTTGGTTAGGGAAATGTTTTGTTGTCGTGCGTAACGGTGATAAACAGAGCGCTATTCTATCTTTGTCATTGTATACGAACCGGTTTTTATATATTTCGGTGTCTTTCTAACCATTTCTACATAAGCTTGTGCTAGCAGTAAAGAAAGAAAACATACATATTTGAGAGTATAGAAGACGATGTGAATACTGATTACGACTACACGTAACCTGTGTTATTTACAAGCTTTTTCGATAATTGAAATGGAGTATACAAATTTCTGGTGACAGACCGTCTGTCCGTGATCATGAATGTTGTAAAGGAATTGAAAACTGCTGTAAAATCTGTATTAATAGTTTTATTTTTCGGCTAAGTGATTGGACTGCTGCGCTAAGGGTTGGGGGTTCGATTCACGCACGGGGCAAAACTTTGTGCAACCCACAGATGTTTGTCCCGAGTCTGGATGTTTGTGTATGTGATATTTCGTGTTTGTGGAACGCACCCACGACACAGGAGAAATTCCTAGTGTGGGGCGACGTTTAAAAAAAAAAGGAGGTCTTGTATTCGCGTAAATGTCAAAAATCTTATATGACACTGATAATTTTATCTACCAGATAGAAATAAATGCCATGTTATCCGGAGTCTTAGGTGTGTGAATAAATAAACATCGTATTTGTCGTTCTAGTTTGGAAGATGACGAGCGCTAAGATAGTTTCCTAATGGGCCTAATTTACTGCCCAAACTTAGCCTTTAGTGTAACCGAATAGTTTGGTCTGGACAAATAAATAATGAGAGTTCCAAATAGTAAACCACTATCATCTACAAGTTCTAGCTCAGACATTCTGCTAAATTGGGTTAATTGAAGTAACTTGCAGAAGAAAAACAGTTTTTATGTTATTGTAAGTTGTGCAAATTCTTTTTGACACTTATAATAGTAATGCCTTTGTTATAGTAGATCCACGAAGGGGTAGCCAGAGGTGCACATTTAGTACACCCACATTTCGCCAGTTATGTTTTAGATCCCAATGTAATAGGCGGCGAGCCTATTGTCATCAACCGGGCATAAATCCAGACTCGAGAATTACCTAATGGAAAAACCCAGTAACAATTTGCCCGACCCGGGATTCGAACCCAGGACCTCGTGCTCAGCAGTCGTGCTTAGCAACCACTAGACCAATGAGGCAGTCGAAGCAGTCGTTGTTTATCATGCGTGTGGATATCTAAATGAGAAAGTACATACTTAATTATTTGATCTTCTTCATATCAGCATGAGTCAATAGCCACATGGAATAGGACATGCTATGGTTTAGAAATTGGTCAGCCAACAAGAATAGTAGCATTGACCAGCCAAGGTGCGCCAGACATACTTCAGTATTGTCCTTCTCATTTCGTATGGAGATAGGAGACAGATTAAACCAAAAGAGAAGATGTGGCCTCTAGTTTTAATCGGTAAGCCGTAGGTAGGGGCAGAAAAACAAGCTAATTCTAGTATATGTTACAATTACCTTGCAGTATTACCATCTAGTAACATTCGTGAAAGGCAAACGTCTTTTCTCGAGCGAGCTAGAATACGCTATCTCACGGAGTCATTAAGGTATCAACAGTGAAGTGGAATTAGTTATCTTATTCAGTTAATGAGGACAGTCAACTCGAATTCCCTTTTTTATTTTTCTAAGAGGCCTCTCCATTTCTTATGTTACCTAGACTGGGTTTAAAAAGAGTCTTGGTTCCTAAGTTTGTTTTGATATTTCTTTACAAAGGTAAGTGAAATGGCGGCTTTATCCATTAAAAAAGTGTCATGTCACAAGTTCATAAAAAGGTGATTGATTCGTTTTTAGTACATTGATTGATTCTGTTAGAAAAGATTTATTTAAAAATATACATAGCAGCTTACCTCCTTTACTGGACCTACCTTTGTGTTATATTCTGTTAAGAATAACTAAATTCTATACATGGTGAAGAAATTGATTTTCGATTTAAATTGTGACTCAAAAAATGTATTTATGTATTACTAGCTTTTGCCCGCGGTTTCGCTCGCGTCATTATTATTGCGAAGGTTAACTCAAGAATTCTGTACTCTATCTGCATTCGCGTTTTCTATAAAAGCATAGTTAATATAGTTCAATATAGTTCACTACTACACAAACAAACACTTTTATTTTAAAGGTCTGTCGCAAAAGTTCCTAAAATAATTATTGTGTTAATAGATGAGAATCGACCATTTGCAAAACTAGGTTATAGGTTAATAGCATTTGTGAAAGTTCACCTACTAATTAGTCGGTGAGTGACACAAACATTTTGGCTTAATATTATAATTGCGATAGTATGGAGTGTTTGTTATTTACACGCCAAAACTACTAAACCGATATGCATGCACACTTTGGAGCAGGTACAGAAAAGGAGATACCAATAAGGTCCCTTTTATCCAGACAGAAAACAGTTCCCGAGTAATGAAAGTGCAAATTTTAAGAATAGAATACATTTATTCGCATAAAAACATGGTGTACAAAGGTGTTATTTAAGTGAGAGAACATACATGTTTAATGCGAGTGGAACCGCGGGGCACGCCTAGTTTTTACATATTCGCAGGTGTACTAGATAGTTCGTCACGCTAATTAAAATGTTCTACTTTAGATAGCGCTCAGAATAACCCACCTTTTTTGTTCTCCATGACAATGACTCAACAACTCCATAAAAAAGAGGGGACTGAAATGTACGTTACTTTGCAAACACCCCATGTGTATGTGGAGCGTAGCGTTCAGGGTGTAAGTAATTAACAGCATTGTCATGATCCTAACACTTCTCATACTTTTTTTTAGGAGCCTGTGTTGTCCCACTGCAAGGCAAAGGCCTCCCTACTCTCTTTTCATTTGTCCCTGTCATTACTTTACTGAAATGAAATAAAAACTATACATGGGCTGTCTATGTTGAAGTGGCGACTAGTCGTCCGATTAGTCGGCAATGCCAACTTACTGTCAGTTATAGCCGGGTCTCATCGGTAATTTGGAGATGTTTGTTTGACTAATATCGTTTTCGGTACCTACTTAATTAAAATGTGATCATGTCGAAAATTAAATTACGTATATAAACTTTGACGACTTAGAGGATGATTTTATTTCAATAACTGCATAGATATTTAATGTTATAAATAAAGTAATGATCGTGACAGTGATCACGAGTGAACTACAAATAGTGAAAAAAAACACAATCCACCAAAATCGACAAGCAATTCTAGCTTCTATAAACGCTTAGTATAGACACCATAATGAAAAAAAACAAAAAAATTGAGAAAATTCCTACTAGTATTGGCTTATCCACGAGCGATCAACCCTATGCTACTCCTATATCTGTCCATTGAGGTACTATTTATACAGAACCGACACAAATGGATTTGACAGTTGACAACCAATCTTGGAAATGTTTAACAGAGAATATAAATTATCGTCATCCTAGCCTTGTCGAGGTTTTCGTCCGTTTCTTAGTATGAGTAAGTGGAATTAATTAATCAGTATAACGACTGTCATACAATGGCTTCCTCGACAGCTATGATGAAAATGATTATTTCCAATAAATAACAAACTCTCTTAAGCAACAGAAATAGCAGTCTTAACAAGCTACTAAATTTAGCTTAGCGTTCGTTTTATATTTAATAGAGCACTGGAGCAAAGGCTTCGACACAAACAAAATATAAATCTTTATTAGAACGATGGTGATTTAATTTGTTATAACTAAATTCGTTATATCAAAGAAGAATCTGTTTTGAAGAATTACAGCGTCCTTTATTATTATTTAAAATTTAATTCCTAAAGAAAGTCTTTGCTGAAGTTTTAAATTACCTTTTATTCTTCGAAGGAGTGATGTTATATCGTCCGTGTTAAATTAGGCCCACTTCTTATTGTTCACCGGGTATTATTCCAACAGGCTGCTACTAAGAAAATAACGTCTGGAACAATGTTATTCCTGCCCAGGGAGTCGTAGGATCGACTAATAAAAGAAAACCTTGAAATAAACTAAAAGCTGCAAAAATGTATTCTAAATAACAACTTTTGTTTCAGAAAGGAAAACTCTCCTGTATTCGCACGGAATCGGAGTCTGGATCGGACAAGCTGTCATTAAGACAATCCGCTTCCAAACAGACCTCAAAAAACTCCACACAACACAGCGACTGCTCCTCACAAGACCACAAGTGTCCGTGCTGTTTCAGACCAGAGAAAAAGAAAAAATACAGAAACAAAGAAAAGGAGTCCCGCTTTTACAACGAAGTCACTTTCAAAGCTAACTTTAAGTATAAAAACACAACGCGTCGAACGCATTCTATGAAAGAACACGTAGAAAATAATAGAGTATCTTCGTTGAGAAGAGAAACGAAAACCGCACAGACATTGAGTCTTGTTGTAGGCGGTTTTGTAGCCTGTTGGCTTCCATTTTTTCTTTATTACCTACTTACCCCTTTTATACCAAGTAATTACGTGAATCCAGTTCTAATGTACATACTAACTTGGTTAGGGTGGTTCAATTCTGCAATAAATCCATTTATATACGCTTTTTACTCCCCAGATTTCAGACTAGCATTCTGGAGACTCACGATAAGAAAATGTAAGAGAAATAAACGTTAAGAATGTAAGTTATTCGACTCGTAATAGGTACTCACGTAGTTTATATTACAGCAAATAAACGGATCTCAGCTACCGGTATAAAAAGATTCGAAATAGTCTAGCAAGTTTCTTTTAGATCCGGGGCAATCGATATCCGACCTTGTTCGAACTGCGCAAGGTTTAATTTTAATGCAGTTAAATCAGGAGTGGATCATCTAGGAATACGAATTTGTAGATAATAGTAAACATGTTTCAATGGCGTATCTGTATCATGATTTGATCCCCTTTGACTTGCTTTGACTGTTCCATCGCTTGAATACGATGGAGCAGAAGGAGATGCTTGCTGTATTTCTATTTCTGTCCTATCTACGTCCAGGTATTCTTTATATTAAGCTTTCTGTAATTGAATACTGGTAATAAAAACAGCTGACAGTAACTGTGATATGAAGTTTTATATGCCTGTCTGTTGAGGCATACTTCACGTTGGAATTGGTGAAATGTTGTGTGAGTCGTAAAAGTTTAGTGTTTGCCGTGTTATGTTTTATTTCGAAACTCAATTGAATTATGAGGTGTAAATACTCAGGTTTTTATATACGCTAGCTTAAAGTATAGCAAGAAACCATTTAAAAGTAAATTTGTTTTATTTGCTGAAACGATAAAGTGTATTGTTAAAATATTTACAAGAAAATATAAAAAGCATTATTTATATTTGTGACATAGATTCGAATGCTACTGAGTGAATCAGGATCTAGTCTTAAAACTATTAGAAAACCATCAATATTTAACAAATATAAATAAACTGAGTTATTTTGTACGGTGTGTCTATTATATGTCGGTTTTACTCAAATATTCGGAAATGCCCGACTAGTTTAGGACTCAAACCAGTTTTGGTCGCGACTACGCCGCGTCACCAGCTGTGCTGTTCTGAAACACTACCATCATCTCGAAAGTCGTCTCGCATGTCAGCTTGCTATGGGCTAGTAACAAATCTCACTGCGAATTTAGAGTGAGTTCGTAAAGGATGTCTTTAGAATAGCACGGCGGTTCATGAATAGGTCGCATGAGTCCGAAACTAGTCGGGCATTCCCGAATATTCACGTGAGTAAAACCGCCATATACATATATAGTAAATAATATGGACAGCACTCAAGATAGTTATTATAGTAAAACGGTGTAAGTCCTATTACATTAAAAAACGTATTATTACTTAAACAAATTGTCTTATCATCTAACCTTTGGTATTAAGGCTTGAAATTTAAATACTAATATGTTTAAAAGCGAAACGTGCGTAGACTTAATGAGAATGAACTAAAAACATAATTAATTTCAAATTATGTTTGTTGTCCCTAAAGGATAAAATATAAATTATTCCTTCTTCTTATACTTCATTTCAGAAAAAAAATAGAAAATCCATTAAAACAATATTGTCAGATCCTCAAAACACCAAAGCTGAAATGTCTTTTAAATCTTAACATTACCTTTATTAAGTTTTAAGTATGGCATCACTATTATACGATAATGAAAAATCTCACGTCTTCACCAACACAAACCAGCGACGCAAACACAATCAAGGCACAACGCTTCACAATGACTTTCTGTAACATAGATATTTATACTTATGATACTTCCATTTCAATTTCTGAAAAAGATTAAATTATTTATGGATTATCTGTAATCATTTAGTAAGTTATTACTTTATTTATTAAACAATTGTCATCATTTGCTTCAGTTAAAGTAGGCGAAACTATATATATATCATTTACTCCAGAAGAAAGAAAAAACAACATAAAGAAACCTTTTGATAAATATCGTACAAGTACACTTACAATAAACCCTTTCTACTAAATTTGACTGTATTACGGACCTTAAATCACATAGCTTTAGCAATAAAACAAGAAAATCCTTTTAAGACGTTCCCTTAGAAATATTGTACAATATCTGTATGTATTTATTATGCTTATTATGAAAAAAATGTCAACGTTACTATACAAGAAATGGATTTATGAGACACGTTCTTGACAAAAGAATTACGTCAAAGGCGACAGTTAAAACATACAATATTATATCAACCAGTCTTATGGAGTGTATGAATAATTTAATTTGAGAATGATAAAAAACTACCACTTTGAATACCAAAAAAATGCTTGTGACACTGAATTTTATTATAATTAAGTTTTCTACTTATCTAGTCTTGGTACGAGTATTAACTGTAAATCGTTATTTTAAGGATGGAACTTATTTAGTACTATGTTTTACCTTAGCTCGTTATGTTACAGCCATTAGTGGCCAAAATTTAGTATTATTGCACCGGAATTTCGCAGTTATAGTCACACTATGACGCTAAGGCTGATTTGTTAATACTATAATATCCAGCGGTTTTAAATAAACCTAACAAATTGTTGTAAATATATTGTGGTCACACAATGTTCTGTAAATAAAAAATATTTTATACAAATATAATGTCATCTACATAGATTAAGTCATTGCATATTTAAATAACATCGATCTCATAGGTTTAAGTGTAACTTGAAATGTATAAAATTGCTTATTATTCTTTCCGATTTAGTTTACAATTAACATTATCTCCACTAACAGGTACTACATAAATTTTGAATAATAAATCAACTTGATGAAACGCTTCGATTAGCTCAAGACCTAGAAGTTCTTGGAAATAAATAGATTAATTTTAGAATCCATTTATTTTCCTTGTTGCTGGAAAGTATTTGGAAGATAAATGACATGAATTTGCTAACCGAATAGTTTGTTCGGCACAACAGAAGGGCGCAAACTTTTATTTATTGCTTTATAATATTAGGAAATAAATTTGGAAAACGGCACAAATAACAATAGTTTTTAACAGTATATTTAACTAGAATATTTTTTAGTTTTAGTATATAATGTGAATACATTTAAAATGTTTGAGATTGGACAAATTAAGTATGATGTGAGTAAGAGGTACCTATATAAAAAACACCTTGGAATATTGAAAATAATGATCTCATTATCATTGTCGTCACATAAAATGGAGATCTACTACCTTACAATGGATACAGACAAAAATAGTATTCATAAGAGGCAAGCATAATTTGGCTCTTGAATTCCTAATTTATTTATTTGATTATAATAAAGTAGTCAATCATGTTTTGTTGATTGGTTTTTGAGATTCATTCCATCAATTTTTTAACTAGGTCAGCATTTTAAATCAAAATAAAATTGTGTACCTTTTGGCAAAATGAAAGTGGTTGAAAAATAAGCGAACCAATCACAACCAAATAATTTGATTTTGAAACAAAAATGTTTTTGCAGGTGGTAAAATGTTGTATAATTCTACTTTAGGGGTATTTTAGCTAGGCATTTATTATTATGCTCTGAAATTAGTTTGTATTACCATGTTCTAATGAATAACATACAACATGGAAAATGTAAATAATTGATCAAAATAATTATTTTAATTCATTTATAAGGCATGTAACTTTTTACGAACTTATCACTAGATGAATTCTACAACAAGGATGGCCTATTTTCCTTAGTAGTTCGACAAAAATATCTTTTAATTTAATAAAAAAATGATTTCAAGGTCAATGTTTTGACATAAAAATAAAGTTACATTTTGTGAACAAATATACCTCTAAGCACTTAACGTTAAATAATTCCGCGGGGACTTTATTTCCTAAATGGCCGACATATAATTGTGAATAAGCAAAATTTTACTAAATAGCCCTTGTATTTCCTCGAAAGTGCCATTAGCGGCGGGAAGCACTTAATTAGCTTTTGAAACAATACCTAGAATGCTTTATAACAGGAAAATAATAAAGAAAATTACTAAAGGGGTAAAAATACAAAGCAAATGAATTGTGAAAATAATTTGTTGTTGTTAGAAAAAGGCAATTAGACGTTTGGAGGAACATGTCGTTTATTTAATTGTATCACATCAATTTTCACCTTATCACTGGCTTTTTATAGCGTGCGTCGTAATGCGGAATGACTGTTATGAATACTGTTACAGTTTTTATATTAATTAATTGTGAGCTTGAACAAAATATGACCAGTCTTCTTACTAAAATTTTTAAAGTTTTCTTTATTCACCTGTTGTAGGGCTATAGAAAAAAAAACATAACATCACGCCTGTATTCCCCGAAGGGGTAGGCAGAGGTGCACATATAGTACACCAACATTTCGCCGGCTATAGAAAAGAATATCATTATAGCTTTTCATTTTTTTTTCTTCATCTATCGTGTCGGTATCAACGCAATACGACCAACTCCACTCATGGAAAAAAGAAGTACGTACCTAGGAACGAATTAACAATTCAGCAGGTTGGTGGAAAGCCTGCCAAAATGCGTTGCACGCTCAATATTACATCACTTTACTCACTCTCACATCACTTGTAGAGGCTTTTGGAACATTAGGACTCGTTGAAAAATGGTGGTAAAAAATAGCTCTATAGTAAGTTCAATGTAGAAGAAACTGTATTATCCTACTAATATTATAAATGTGAAAGTTTGTGAGTATGGATGTATGGATGTGTGGATGTTTGTTACTCTTTCACGCATAAACGGCTGGACCGATTTGGTTGAAATTTGGTATGTAGATAGGTTATACCCTGGATTAACATATAGGCTACTTTTTATCCCGAAAAAATGTAGCGGGTAACACCGCGGGGCGCAGCTAGTTAAAAATAAAAAGAAATCCTCATCTTTTAAACTGGTGACGTCATTAAAGAACACTGAAATCTATTTCTTTTCAGTGAAAGTGCTATCAAATGGTGTTGTATAAATTGTGAATAAAAATAAGCCTTAATCGGACGAACAATTTATTACAAAGAAAAATTGTTTTGGGTGTGAGTCCAATATAAAACTTTAGTCTAATTTCTTAATAATAAATTTTACTTGTCAGTTACATGATTTGCAGAAACAAAAATATTACTTTCGCGAAAAAAATATTGTTTTCTTTTGAAAAGGAAAAATGGATAAGTGAATTCCGTAGCCGGTATTAATTAATGCGAATCGAGGTCGGTTTTGTGCCAAATAATGGCTGTATGCGTCCGTACACGGAAGTTAAACCTTTAGTTATTAAAGCGATCAACAAAATTAATATCCGTTATATTCGACACGTTCGCGATATTAAATTTATCGTACAATAACCTTAATCAGAGTAAAGCATAATTATTTATTCATTTCGGATTAAATTATTATAAATTGTGACATTTATTTAATTAATTAAATAAAATATGTCTTTATGTGTGTTGGGTGTCTACATAGTGACGCTTGCATCCCCCGAAGGCGTTGGATCGGGTTTTTTAAACACAAGCTCATTTTACCAGACAGTGTAAATTTCACGAAGGATTGATAGCCGAGTGTGATATGGCCTTTATTGGGACATTTACAAATATCTGCTAGTTACAAGCAATTGCCCTACAAAACCGTTTGAACGCTTTGACAGGTATGACCGTTGAACTGCCAAGTTAAATGTTACAATTCCAAACACCGGCACGCATTAATGTCTCTTAGAATTCATGTGCGTATTAAAAAACGGTGAAGGAAAACATCGTGACGAAACCGGCAAACATGAAAGATTTTTGAACGGTGTGTAAAGCTTAATCAGAGACCTATAACATACTGTTTAAATGTTAAGCCAAATTATTTAGGTTAGTCTACGCAACGAATCAACAGAATACAAATTTAATTGATGCGATGCAAATCACGCGTAAAAACAACTGAGCCTTTGATGTGTGAAACTGTAATCAACGTGAAAGACCCATTCTGTTAATCAATGGAAATTCCGATAGTGTTTTCCGTTAGAAAACACATTGAGTGACGTTACGCCGGTTTAGCTAGTACCGGGTTGATGTTAAAACAGCTATATGATTTTATTAACATACAATCTAAAATGTGTATACTGAGAAATAATCATGAAAGAATCATTCAAATTATGTCTACTGGCTGATCATTATTACGTTGTTCATGTACCTAAATGTGTAAAATACATAATTAAGATATCGGATTTGATAAAAGCCGTTAAGAATTCATCCAAGCCTAAAACTACTAGGTCCGCCCCGCGGTGTTACCCGCTACATTTTTTCGGGGTAAACAACCTATGTGTTAGGTTAGGGTGTCAGCTACATCCATACCAAATTTGATCAAAATTGGTCCAGCCGTTTGAACGTGAAGAAAAAACAAACATACCAACACTTTTCGCCTTTATAATAACATCGGTGTGATGTAAAACAAATACATAATACTATGTGATTGAAACTGCTTAATCTTCATACTTTACAGATTTCCTGCACCTCACACTCTGTTACGCCCTGTAAAGGCAAAAGTTTTTTGTATGTGTGTACTTTATCAAGCGATTCTGTAGCTTTATTAAGTATTTACAACGTACTGACAAACGAGCTCGCCAAACCACTAGGGAATTTGTCAATTCCAATGTTGGCTACCTCATCACAATGTTGCTATATTTTGCGTCCAATCAATTCAAATGGCTGGCAGCGGTTGGCTAGCGGAGGGCCGAAGATCGAGCTCAGTGGCGTGCCATAGGCTCGGTCTATGTCCAGCAGTGGACTGAGACAGGCTGGTGATGATAATGATGAAATTCAAATATCAAAAATCTCTAAGGATGCTGTCTTAGAATAATTTAATATACTCCATCATCTAGTCATTGTAATTAGCATTGTACTCTAAGATAATGTAGACAATTAATATAAATAATGTATACGTAAGTAGTCGTTTAGGACTGCGAATTTTGTGATAAAACATCTTTAAAATAAAGAATTTTAATGAACGAACTGAGGTTTTTTTATTGTATACCTAAATGCCCCAACTGTCAAACAAATTTGGTAATATCATCAAGGCACTAATGACGACAAGGTGAGCAATGACAATAATATAAGCTAAGATATAAAATAGTGGTTTTCCTTATAAGACCTGCCCCCTAGACAAGTGGCATTTATTTATATATATATATACATATATATTATAATACTATACATACCAATTACTATGTCTAACTGTTCTTATGTATTTAGACATAGAAAGAAATATGGCAAAACGTTTTAAGAATAGAAATCGAATGGAAATTAGTGGGTTTGACATATGTCATCGATTATATAGTCGAAACATTATGTCATCCCAATACATTTATCATTCTATTCGATTTTTATTCGTCACGTGACTACTCGAGCATCTATTCGTCTAGCCGCTTATTTAGGAGGGCCGAAATTGGGCTAGAAACAATTGCACATTTATTGGTTTGCTGTTATGACGTCTAGGTAGTATATAGAGATTTAATGCAAGTTTAGGATCAACATAAAAGGCGATAGATAGCTCACTCACAATTTTCTAAATACAATGACAACTATACAATAGAATAGCTCGTGCTTTCAACAAAATTAGCCAGATAACTGTTTGTATTGCTCCGTACTATAATTTGAATATCGCTACTCGCGTAGGCTTTTGTAATAGGTACTGTACAATCTCGTTAAACATCTACATTAACATCATTAGCACTAAAAGGCATTTCCACTTTTGCTTCATAACTATTCATCAAAATAAATGTAGGTATTCGATAGTGTACGATACCAATTACATATACTCGGGTATCATCTGTTTTAGTGAAAGCACTACACGTAATCATTGAAGGATTCTATAAAATACTTAAATGGTAACTTATATAAGCTTTGTACGCTATTATTTTACTTTTCCGAAACACTTTATACCTACTACAATATTTATTATTATTTAAAAACAACAATTTTAATACGGGCAATCATCAGCTGGAAGACGTCCACTGTTGAACAAAAGCCTTTCCCTCAAAGAGAGGAAAAGTTGCCATAATTCCTACGCTTGGCAAGTGGCTTGGGGATCGCAGTGTTAGTGGCTGCAGAATACGCTGCTGTCCATCTACTGGATTTTCTCTTAGTCGCCTCTTACGACACCCACGGGAGGAACTGGGCGGTAAATTCTAGGGCGGATACCATTCGGCACGGGTAATACATACTCGGTATTACGGGTAATACACCCTCCTACACTAAAACTCATAAATAAAGTACCTACCGATGACCATAATCATGTTTCAAATTTAATCTATCCCAAAAAATATTAAACGCTAAGCTAATAAATTTTCGCTGACAAATTCTAAATCGTGAAGAACAAACTTTTCACCAAGCTCCTTGATCGGTCCCAACAGTGTTTGCTCAGCCCCAAACATTATAGCTACTATCAATTCTTCAACGACTCTTAAATCCTTAAGTTTTATCTACACCAAGAATTTCATCCTCCTCAGAGTTCTTATAACCTCAAACGATATTGGACGAAGTAACACTTGACGGCCAGAATATACTTGTAATTTTAGCGTCCAAAGAAGCTGAGGACTTATTAGTGAAGTCCCTTTAACGAGGTCCGTTGTAAAAGAAAGATTTCACGGGCGTTTACGTTTAGCCATGCTCGGCAATTTTTGGAAGAAAATATTATGTAGAATGAGTTTTACCTTGAAGTAAATGACGGGTAGGTTCCATTGTGTTTGTGTTGAAAGAAAATATGAGTAAGTTTGCTGGCTTATTCCTCTTTGTTGGCTATAGACTCAACGGAACATATTACGTTAAAACGGCATCCGTTTTAGTCGTAAGACACCCTTATTGGTTTGGCATTGTATGGGTTTTGAGTTATGGTTACTTGCTGAAATTTCATGGGGACTAAAAATACATACGCGCATATAATATTGTTAGTGATTCTGCCTTACAAACAATTGAAGAAGGATGGAAAATATTTTTAATAGTCATATCAAACTATATCAAGGGTGACTATATTTATGATCCTAAAGACATTATTTTAAGATTACATTTTCTTTTGGACTCACCTTGTTAGGTTTTACTGGCAGAAATGTGTGTGTGCAATATCCCAAATCTACCTTCCACTTCAGGCAAATGTTAAGATAGGTAGGCATAAAAATAATCATGACTACTCCTATGTTCGAACTCCAGAATGCCTAAACAACAACGAAGTATGTGTTAAAGTAATAACGTTAACCCTAATCCACTCAAGTCTTATACGTGACCTCACAGGTCCGAAACAAACGAAATTAACAACCACTCCATACGTAAAAACCGTTATTTGTTTCAACCGTAACTAATCTAAGATAATAAAGGTAGAAATTTCGCGTAACGATCGACCAGAGCGTGTTTCGCTCAAAATAACTGTACTTTGTCCTTTTCATTCTAGCCATTGTCATGTTGTCGACGCAATCTACTTTCATGACAGCTGGCCAAGGGAGTCGATTTCCCATCGTAAAGTTCCGTAGTTGGACTTTTTTAGTTAAGTTTATTTCTATCATTGCAAGGGTTGTTTATTTTAGTAACATTTAAATATGAGGTAGTTCTTGAAACTCTTAAATGATAGGTTTAAAAACAGATCTGACCCAAGTGAAGATTTTATAATATTTCTCTTATAGTTTGGATTCCGGTTCCGTTTTCGGCTTTTCCAAAGGAACCCTGATAGAAGGCGAAATCTTTATAAAATGAGGTCTGTTGTTCGTCCCTTAGACTACCTTATCACAAAATATTGTGTTTATTATATTGGGACTCATCTAAATTTCGACCAAATTAAAATATAATACTCATTTAAAAAGTGGTTTGCACCACATTTTTATGAAGTACTTTTAATAAAATTGTGAATAAGCTTCTATATGTATCAGGTCAACCATTCTTTATTCTTATGAAGGATATAAGAAATGTCTATATGGAATCTTTTGAGGATAACAAGAAGAGAAGGATACACATAACACACCATATAGGCTAGAAATCCGTAAAAATCCTTTGAAAAAAAAAGGTTTATTGCTATAGTTTTATCTGACTTCAAATCGATGGCAACCATTACTGCCGACCTTTTGCTTTTATTGTTTATTGAGAGTTTGGAATCGTTAAGGGTTATTGGTTCCCCAACACAATGGGGTTTACAGACCGCACTTCATAAATAATTTCTGTTATGGGTTTTTTATTTGGAAGCTACAAAGATAGCTACGAAGAAAAAGCTTTTTTAAACACGCATTTCGAATATTGTCAGTAAATAACGTCACCCTTAAGACGTAAATACTAAAAGGGAACTAGAAATTTTAAGGATGCGAGCAGTGACACGGTGGCTCAGTTGACAGAGCGGCGCCACGGTACGGCGACTGTCGCGGGTTCGAGTCCCGCTCGTGTCCATCATTTTTCAAGTTTCCCTAAATCAATTTAGAAGTAAATAATGAGCTTATTAATGAAATAAAAGCAGTGATAGCCGAGCGGTATGAACGTTGGACTGCCAAGCTAAAGGTTACAAGTTCATTCCACGCAGTCTTTTCGAATTTATGTGCGTCCTACAAATTAGTTATAAGCTGCTAAAAACGGTGAAGCAAAGCATCGTGACGAAACCGGCACAGCTGAGAGATTCTACCGTGTGTAAAGCCATGTCAAACGCCTACAGGAGGTTTAAACTCTGATACAAGGTTGTTCGTCAACCATACAATAAGAAGATTAATGAGTAATATAGAAGATATAAATAATTACATATTTTTTTAGAAAATTAAAGGTTACAATAATACTTGGACACTCAGGAATCTGGTTCGTAATCCTCTGAGCTATGGAAATGGCTTTTTTTCATATTAAATTGTATAATTTAATGACTTTTTGTATCTTTTTTGCATGGTGCCATGCTAGGCTTAAATTTTAAATTAATACGTACCGTGGCGCCCCGCTCTGCCAACTGAGCCACCGTGTCGCGGCGAATGTCGTGGGTTCGAGTCCCGCTCGTGTCCATAACTTTTCAAGTTTCCTTTATCAATTTAAAGTCGACTCCACACGTGACCAAAGGGCTGGTTCATTTTTTGGCCAAAGAATTAGCATTGCCATTCAACGTGGCAATGCTGCCAGTCTTTTGGGCACGTTACCGGTTGACATCGATGGGGATGAATTCTTTGATGCTTTTTAACTTTTTATTTTTGTATAAATATTGTTTTTATTTTGTATTAGAATTAAGTTGTATATATTTGTAAAATAGTATGTTAATCTATAATTAAAGGTTCATAGCGCTTTCGTATTAATATTTCATTTAAAATTAAATTATACTTTTAAGCTTAATTATTCCCATTACAGGTACTAAACACTTCTTCTAATGTGACATGTGTAAATAAAACTACACAAACCTTTTTCAATGACCCTTAGAGATCAAACACGATTCGGTTTATTTTAGGTAAAATTGAATGTTCGGGCTACAGATATGGGGATAAAAAATAACAAAGAGATGAAAATATAACATTTTCGATAAAAATAGGTATGAAACATTATATATTACAAGCAACAGGTGACCTTTGTATAAAGATAACAAGCGACAAATATAAATAGAATGGTTCAATTGGACTGAACGATTCGATAGATGAAAAGATGAAACAAGGGATTTTTACGAGGATTTATTCCCCATATACTTTGAAAAGGAAGTGTCCGACAGGGTCCATAAAGATCTGTACTATTATAAGTCCATCTATGTAAACATAACATATTATGGAATGCAATAAAGGATTGAGTAGGTATTTAACAACAGAAGGTCGTGTCTTACATACATACATGAAGTCACGCCTGTCTCCCTAAGGAGTAGGCAGAGACCACGGATTTCCATTTGCTACGATCCTGGCATACTTCTTTTGCTTCATTCACACGCATCACATTCCTCATACACGCTCGTCGGTTGAGGGTACTCCTCATTTGCCCTTTTTGCAGAACATCTAATACATACCCCATCAAGAAAAACAGGCGTGGTAAGGAACATCGATTTATAAAAATAATTGTAATTATAAATGTTTAGTTTGTAGTTATTTGGGCGTAGTTACCAGATAATTAAGTTTTGAAAGATTAACTTTAAGTTCGATGCTACAAAACTAACTCTCCTAAAGTCAAGCCAGAAAGAACGTAATAGGAAATGTTCCTAAACAACATAAATTGATGCTAGCAAAAAGCTATGAGGTAAACCGACAGAATAATATGTCACCATCGAGAAAATCCATAGGAAAATAAACAACGTACTATCTAGTTGTCACAGGGAAATATCTGACATGACAGGCAGCAAAGAGGAGCCATGGGAGTAGCGGGTACTTTTTGGCAAGTACCTAGCTATTATTTGCGGTCCAATAGTTTCAACTTCAGTCCATTTATGCGGAGCATATATCCTACCTATCTCTTTTCACTTATAATATTTCGTTCAATACAATATAAAGAAGCCAGCAAACATTATTTAGACTAGTAAATTAAAATATATTAAAAATCGAACTCTCAAAAAAGCAAAATAAAAAACCCTTTTTCAAGTCCCTTCAACCGCTGCTCTCATAGCCAAAGTGTAATAGCCCAAATCGATCAAATAAAGCACCTGACATTGATAGCTGGCCGATATTAGAAAACCTACGTTGTGGTCCAAGAAATGCAAAGAAATTTTTGAAAGTAACTACTTATAATAAATATTGAACCGTCTAGAATTTCAAACCTATCCTTATACCATTGTCGTTAATCAAAATAGGCATAAAAAGATTTCCATTTAAAGGGCTAGTTAACGAAATATATTTGCTCCCAATTCAAATGTACAAACTGACAGAAACTGTACAGAAATTAATTATCGTTTTATGTCATCTGTTGTAATTTTAAACAATCAATTACTGCGAACATTATTAGGTATTCAGTTCGTTAACCCCTTGGCCACCAGTCCGCATTTTTCCAATCTATGACACTAGTATTTAATATTTTTCCGCCCTGTCTGTACTTTTGCTCCACAGTCGAAAACGTGCAGAAAAACATGGCGGGCGCGTTGATCGCACAGCTGTCTGGGAAAACAAGACCCTACGGAGGTTTCACTATGTCCTTGTGAAGATGAAATTCAAGGTAAGTACGAATGTTGTGGGTATTTAGTTTATCAACAAATATTTTTTCTTGTTTATCTTAATCGGTTTGCTCTCTGCCAAGACAAAATGTGTGTGCAAATTCTTGTACCATTTTAAAATATAGTGTATGAATGCCGTGTGGTATCCGGCTAAGAACAGACCACCCCCTTTCCTCCCGTGGGTATCGTAAGAGGCGAATGAGGGAAAATCCAGAAGATGGGCAGCAGCGTCTTCTGTAACTTGACACCAATACTGCGATTACCAAGAGCGGAGAGGGATAATGGCAAGCCCCCCCCCCACCCCACCACACTAGGAGGAGACCTTTGTTCAACAGCGGATGTCTTCCGGCTGATGATGATGATGGTAAAAAAAGATATAAAGGTCCAACCTCCAGACGGTAATGAATAGCCGGTAATTGATCACCAGTGTAATTTAATTTTGCATTCTAGATTAGTTGTTGTGTTCATAAATCGGTGTGGTAGCGAAGCTTGCAACTCTCATCATTTGATTGTATTTAACAACAGAACGAAACAGGAGTAGGTATCATTTAAATTCCATAATACATTTACGCTCAATCCAATATTTGGATAATCGAATTGTATAATTTATCCACTGAAATTTGCAAGCCCGCAGATATCGTTTTACTGGTCATTCCGATAATTGGTTAACGCAAATAAATAGCCCGTTTTATAATTAATTGTTTGATTATGAAACCTTATGGTAAATTCTAGCCAGTATACACCAATATTTTTTAGTACAATATTGACCTCTCTGTGTGTGAATGGTTTTTTAAGTGTTCTGTTGTAGGCTAAATTATCGAATTAAAAGATACCAATCCAGTTAAATTTATGAGAAAAATATACGAAAGTTCTGACGGCTAAGTGGTCTTAATAATAATAATGAAATAACTGTAGAATTATTTGTTTAGGTAAGTATTGTTAGCCTTTAAAATCACGCAGTTAGAGTTCAACATAGCATAATACTACGCCTGTATTCCCCAAAGAGGTAGGCGGCGGTGTGCGTATATCTATAGTATTACATTTCGCCAATTAAGGTCCCAATGTAATAGGGGCGAGCCTATTGTCATCAACCAGGCACAAATTCGGACTCCATACTGCAACTGAGATTCACCTAATGAAAAAATCCAGTAATACTTTGCTCGATCCAGAACCTCATGCTCAGCAGTCGCGCTTGGCGACTACTAGACCAACGAGGTAGTACAGAGTAAAGTTCAAATAAACTTCAAACAGGACCGAACCTCTTCCGAACATAAGCATCTCAAACACTTGCTCAATATTGAATTTAGTTCAAAAAAGAACCGCCTACATGAGTCTTTGATGATATTTATTTTTAAGCTGTCAGCGTCACAGTTTAGGCTCCGTTCATTGATAATTCAAAACCAGTTCAACGTTTACTGTTTGTTCCGTTTTCCGAAACGTGTATCAGCGATTTACGTCAATGCTTACAACCCACGCCTTCACATAAATACACACAGTGATATGTATAATATAATATACATGCAGTGAACATATACGTAACCTAAGAATGTAGATTCTGTTAATCGTTATTTGTGTTATAGTGTAAAAGTTTTGTTGATGAGTATAATAGGGCTGCCTCGTTGGTCTAGTGGTCACTAAGCGCGACTGGTGAGCACGAGGTCCTGGGTTCGAATCCCAGGTCGGGCAAATTGTTACTGGGTTTTCCATTACGTAATTAAAGAGTCTGGATTTGTGCCCGGTTGATGGCAATAGGCTCGTCCCCTCTTACATTGGGGCCTAAAACATAACTGGCGAAATGTGGGTGTACGGTATGTGCACCTCTGCCTACCCCTTCGGGGAATACAGGCGCAAAATATTACCTAAATTTCGTATGATTTTATATAACTTATATCCAGCGGTAATTCTGAATGATTTTGACAAGCAATGAAAACAAATTAGCATTTCCTAATATCCCTCAGAACGGGAACTGTATACCTTCACACATCAGGTGTCATTTATATTATCATATTAAGTAAAGTTAGACGTAACAGTGAAATTATTTGCTTCCAACAACAGCACCTAAACAAAATACAACCTTAAGTCATTATTTTAAAGTTGGATTTAACTTGAGGCTTCCTAAAACGAACGTATCAATTATGTAGCGCGTGTAATCTGTTTACCTAAGTTTCCGTATGCGGGGTTGTATGAACAGAATAAACAAGACTACTGCTATACCTACATCTATATAATTTAGCTAATTATGACTGTTTACTCATTTATTCCAACTAGTTAAGGTTGAATTTTCAGGTACATCTGAAATGCAGATTCATCATCGCTCAAATTCAGATTAGAATAGATGTTTATTATAATTGTCTTCGTTTCTTTTGCATAATGTTGTGTCAGTACGCAATTTTTGGACGAGTTTCATAGCAGTCTCAATTTTATTTTATTACCTTTCACAGACCGACGAACTCGGCCTATGACCACGAACATTCACGCACCATTGGGAAGCAAGATTGTTATTCAAAAAATATCCAAAATGTGTCGTGAAAGAGGACTCGCACTGCACCTTTGAATTTATCGAAAACCGAACGCACAGGGATGCACAATTGCACATTTTTCCGCTACTGCAGATGACCATTCCACGTTGCTTCAGTATTAACTGGTGCGTGCAAAATCATGCACCATTAAAAATCCGCATTATACCACCGTTTTGGAGTAGTAAGTACAATTATGAAAAGTAATTTAAAAGGCACTACTTTACAGCTATTATTAGATAAATATATTCGATGCATGAAAGCTCTTACGATTGGTGTTTGTAGGCACAAAGCCAACCCAATCGCGCCAATTATAACCAACAATGACTCTCAAATTCAAATCCAAGCTATTTTTATGGGTTCCCAATCTAAAAATCAACATACATTACCTCCATTTCCCATTCGAGTACCTATTATACTAATGTTACCTTATAGGAGGGCCGATTAGGACCATGAGTTGCTCTTTTCCAATGAGGCATTCTTACGATAGAACCCTTGAGGGCGTAACCTAATTTGACACTATGATCAATGATTTGTTTACGGTGAACTATGCTGTTGAATGGTTTGAACATTTGGAACTCAGTCTGTAGTTCCCATGGCTGTTTTCCAGGATTGAGTTTTGCGTCTTTTTCTTTCGTCGCATCTCCATTGCTTATGTCTTGGTACAGCTTGCTGGTTATTAATATGGATTGAAATAGATAGTCCAGGATGTGCCTTATTTGTTTGTTCCAGCTCTAAACGACTTGATTCACATTTTGAATAACATTGATTTGAACTCACCTCAATAGTAATAATCTTGTAGAGTTGAACGCAAGAGCTAGGATTTGTGAACCAATATTCCCATACAGGTTGAAGATAGATGTACTATTTCAATTAAACGGCCTTCATACACCCTTTGAAGGGACGTAGCTACCGCGCAAATCAGTCGATCTACGAGGTTAATCCGTGCTCGCCGCGGTCAGTCTTGTGATGGGTGACCGTTTTCGTGCTTCGGCAGGTACGTTAAGCCGGTGGTCATGCGCCTGATGTCTGTCTAGTCGTATCGATCTACCTCTTATCGTACTATAAGAGTGAGGGAATAGGGAGTCCACCTCTGTCAGTATTTATATTTCATCTAAATATTAATTGTAACAGTACTCTATTTATGTGGTTACGGGCCCGAGCATTGTGTACATGGGAATTCAGAAATATACTGGTACTGTCAAATCAAAACTGTCAGTAATTGCTATTGTATACGTCAAAACAAATTCTGAACTTTGTATGAGCGAGGCAGCATACTACAAATCCGCATTACGACGAGAAAAAGCCTTTTATCTTTCTTTAATATACACATCGTATAATATTAAATCGTGAGGAAGCCGGAGCAACTCGTGCCTAATGATCTGAAGACGCTGATAGGTTGTATATCAAGCGCTGTGCATCGAATTAAACTCGATTCACAAACGCAGACATCTTATGTACTAGACACTTATGAGCACAGACATATTGTTCTATACATTATTTAATTCATTTAAAATGCTCCCAGCCATTTTTTCCCAAAGACCACTTTCAAAATTTTGCTGGTTCCGGAGGACCCACTGTAGCTACATTTCTACCATATTCCTAAAACTCCACAAAAAATGTGAAGCTTAGGCTAATAAGCTTACAATGATAGGTAAAATCAAGCCAACATTTTACATCTTCCCTATCGAAAGCAGATACATTTTCGTGAACCCCACTTACGACTAGTGAACACTTTTTTTGGCATGCAACGTAGACCCCCATCGAATTTTCCGTGGACCACTGGGGGTCCACCTTGACCACTTTAGGAAGTAATGCAATATACGGTCTGTAATGCTCTGCACACCTCAGTATAGGTAAAACATGTTGAACTATAAAAATATTTGGTATCACCAAAACTCACACGTAATTAAGCAAATAAATTATTTTGATTTTGAGAATCCTTTGTGGACTAGGAAAAGTTATTTTTCCTTTATCAGCCTTAAATTTTAGAGGTAGATGATATGACTATTTGCAATACCAACTTTTAAACTATCGCGTTGCATGATTATAATAGAAAATAACAACACGGGAATTAACAACAAAACGTTTTACGCAACCTCGATTATCGACAGTGTCGGGTGACGTTCGAATTACGGACACAGTCAGCGTAGTGTGTCGAAGTGAACAAATTGAAGGTAGATGAAAAACATCGACAGTATAAATACGGGGACATGACACTCGCATCCTCACTGACGCTGCGCAAAATCTTCAACGCTCCTCGCTACGTGAGGAACGACGTCATAGCCCGAAACTCGCGCGCCTGGCGAAGCAGATGTTCGCGCGCGCCGACGCCTCAGCCTGGACTCACATCCAGGGGCTGGCGCCGTGGCATGCGCGACCGCCCGACGCCAGGCGCTACCCGCGCGACTTGATCGCCGACGAAGACCCACCCACACCGGACTGACACGCGAGTAAGTTGCAATCATGCTACACGCAGCTTACCCGTACACAAACACGTCACAATCGCAACACACACCATGCGTCACTATCCGCGCCTAGGTTAATATAGGCGTGATGTGTGACGCGTACGAACAAGCATGACTACACACACGCTTAAACTCACACACACGGGGGACGCGTCGCGCGCGTACACGCCACCCCCGTGCAAACATGGACAGCAGTACTCACACGACACCGCTGTCCAAACTCACTACAGCGGCCCTACGTCCGGAGCGCAGTTGGCTAGCTCCGACGAACGCTGTGGACGGGGGCCGATAAACTCCAACGCGCTGGGCAGGGCGCCTAAAGCCGCCGCCTTAGTCGCAGGTCGGCACCCGCCGGGCCTCTCACGGTGTAAACCGCGAGTCTCACCTGGCGGTGCCCGACCGCCTAGGCGGCGTGAAGATGCGTAATTAGTACGCGGCGCCCACCAGACGCACAACACAACACATACTCACTTAGCCGCTGTCAGCACGCGTAGGTACTGACAGCGGACAAACTTTCACCGCGCTAGTTAAGATGCGCATCAAACGACCGGCACATGGTCATGTGCCGAGAAGAAGCCTCGGCAAGGGCCCTGGAAGGGCCGAGGCCGATTCCTCGCGCTCCCCTTCGGGGAGCGCAGAGATGGCTCCGAGTCGCATCCTCAGTCGGCTTGTGACCACGGCCGGTGTAACTCGGTCGAAACGTCAAGCCAAAAAATAATAAAGTTGTGTTTACGTTAATACCCGTGATGACTATTTGCACCCGATATCTATGAAGGTATTGCACAGCTTGCGGACGTTAGCATGGCGAGTCTTTAGACACTTTCGTAAATAATGTATTATGAATGAGTCTGTGATGGAACTCATCGGCCACATTCTATGTCTGTGGATGTGTGGATGCGAACCGGGGGAATAGATACAGAGACATAATGCGCTCGGATATGAAACGGTTTCACCATGTTGTTGTTAAAGCCATTTGAATGCAGTTCTTGTCGGTGCACACTAATGACAAGATGGTATAACTTACTATTGTGCTTTGTACAACGGGGTGAATAGAAACTCTGGGAGTTACGTTTTCTTGGCAACAAATAGTAGCTTGTTGCCAAAAAAACTTCACCGTCTTTTTGGTTGGTAACAGTCGTACTTTTCAAAAAATACCTTTATAGTTGTGGTCTTATGTATTAGCCCATTTTTAATAAAAGAAGGAGATATAATGAAGAAGTATGCACGTATTTAAAAGATATCATCACTATTGTACAAGTTTTGTTTATGTATAATTATTAGGCAAGTTTATTATGTTGGCTTAGTTTCTATAAGTCTGACGTTATGACGGCAAAATGTGTGGAATCTGTTTAAGACTCCATCTGTCTGTACCCATTTTTGAAATGAAATAAATATGATTTGATAAATTGGCGAATGTATAAGGATGACATAATGACACGTAATTCTGATCGATTTCTATTTGTTTGCCACATGTCTAGCCCCTTTTTTGTTTGACAAATCTGATTTTTTTAATCTTTTTCTTCGTATCACCATGAGCCAATAACCACATGGAATAGGTCTTGCAGTAGTGTAGAGATTGGTCAGTCAACAAGGATGGAAGCGAGGTTGACCGTCCAGGGTGCGCCGGACATACTGAATTATCGCCACTCGTGGAGGCTTTCTACTTACCCTCCTACTACCTCCTACCTTTATAGTAAGGATCACGCTCATGAATATTGTTTTTGTTTACTCCGCGACAATATACGTGCCACTGCTCAGGCATGGTGTTTAACATATTATTTTGAAGGATCTGTTAAATATACAGTAGGTAGGTATTTTCTGGAATTTTCCTTTTGTGAATGGGAGAAGGTTTCTATCAGTTATCTCACCAATTCAGCCATGGATTATTATGGAATTTGTATGAGAGTATCTTTAACTCTGGAAAATTATGTAAGCTACTTTCTAGGAAACGATGCGAAATATCTTCCATTGAACAAAGCGGCAAACGAGAGCTAGTCACACTAATATTATAAAGGCGAAAGTTTGTGAGTGTGTTTGTTACCTCTTAATGCTAAAACGGTTATACCTATTTTGATGAAATTTCATATCGAGGTAGCTGACACATACTTTTTATTCCAAAACAATATAGCGAGTAACACCGCGGGGCGCAGTTAGTATTATAATAATTATGGAATAACATTACTCTATTGTTCAAACACTCTTCTATATTTACTTTCTGGTACAAGTGTGCACTGTAGAGATTTCAGCTTTATTGTAAGTGCCTTTCAAGACTTGGACATGTTCAACAATTGATAAAAACAATTAGGTGATTTTTTATGTAGTTATTACCACCAAAAGTTTCCCATGGTAATTGCTACAAGAAAAAATGATTAAACACTTTTTTTCTTGCTAGATGCTTGACGCAAGAAATAAATATAGGAGCCTACACAACAGGCGATACTTAAGTTCACGTTCAAACACTTAAGTAAGCTTCCAGGGACAATCAGCCCACTACCAACTTGCTGACTGGCCGATATTTTGTCACGGCGTATACTTATCTTTACTAAATTTATTTCCTTTCTCTCTGCCATTACAAAGGAACAAAACCATTAATATATCTACTCTTATCAATTATTCCCAATACAAAGTTGCATTTAAATAAATCATAAGTAAACATGTTTAGACTTTTAAACGTTTAGATTTCTCAATTTCTTATGTAACACGAGAAGGAAAGCTCTAGTTTTTGACCAGGACGATGACTGAAAGTGGTAATCGTACCTGCATCGCCAAATGGTAGGGGAGGCATAGAAGTTGTCCTTTATCAGAAGGATTTTATACACCCACATATTGCCGCTCTTCTTATATTGTAAGTATATGAGCTATTTCAGAAGTCTACAGGCGGTTTAAAATCTGACACCAGGTTAACTATACGATAAGAAGTGGCGATGGTGTACCAATTGCCTTTCATCGGATCAACATTTGATTTATCGCCTCGAACTTCTCTATTATCTAACTACACAATAGAATAGATGAATTCTTATGTCCAATCAGAGCAGAATAACAGAGTCCCAAAATCAAAAAACATTCCTAAAACTCCCGATTTAAAGCCCTGCATATACATAAGGTTTGCTTGTCCAAACTTGGCACTGTTCCAAGCTCAATACGTCATGGAAATTTGCACAAACTTAATTCCAAGTTCTGCAGTAGGTACTATCTGCTTGCCTACGACGTAAATTCTATATGAAAATCGAAATGTCCAGAAGCATTAGAGCATCCCGACTTTATTGTTTGAGTCGTCTCTAAATTTATATGTATGATACTGCTTCAAACTACACAAATTAAAGCATTATTCAAACACTTTACCGTGTGAAGAGAAAAATAGCCAAACATTTTTTTTTTAATTTACAGGAACAATTCACCAGCAGATTATAAAATTAATAAGTAAAGATCAAATTACAAACATTAATCTTCTAACCTACAATCTTACATAGCAAAGTCAAGTTAGCTAATACAAAGAAAAACACAGATACGAATATTGAAAGGAATGAAGGAGATAATCAATCCACAAATACAATACGAAGTAGGCAATTACGACGTAACCCCGATGATCAATCTTTCTAAGCCTAGCTTCGGTCTAGTGAATCACTTTTTTCTTCAACTTCATTAACACAGATCAGACAGAGATTCTTTTGATTGGTTTTTAAACTAGATACTTAAGGCCGGCCTAGATGTGAATGAGATAAATGCTCGAAGCATGAGAAGTTTCTGAGGCAGAAAAACTAGTGCTCCTTTCGATTTTTACAGCCTGGATTACGTTTTACACATTAATTTATAGTTATAATCACTATCCATGAGGACTTATTTACTCTTAAATCTGGTTGTACTTAAGTTGGTATTTAGGAATTCTTGACTAGTTACAGACCCAAATAGAGTACCCAATCATGAGCTAGCACCGAAGCGAAGTCGCGTCACGAAGTCTTAAAGTAATGTTCTCCAAACAAAATATTGATCACGAGGATCTATCTTAAATAACACTAACATGCTGTAATGATGTTATTTTTAAGTCTATAAAGCAGAATAAAGAAGAAAAATCCAGCGCATGTCAAACACCAAAATGCCATAATCTCCAAGACATTATAGATTATGGACTATCGCGTAAAAAGCAAATCAAATGTCCCATTCCTCTTGTGCCACTTACACAAATAGCGGCAGTGAAGTGCGGACGTCACCAAGGAAGTTTGTAAAAACAAATAGTTTTGCGCTGAGCCTTGAGAAATAGCGCGTAACACGACGCCTAGAGAAACTTAGGCGTAGATTGAATAAGTGTACTTTGAGTTGCGACTTTGAAAGTAACATTTTGAGATAAAATAACTTTTCTTTTCTTTGAAGGTCAATCTCCCATAGTACCTAATCATACACCATACCACCCTTATGTATAAGTTTTTTTACTTCGTAAGGTGAGAACCTTAAAGAAGTTACAGATATTTCTGGGCAACCACGACATGCTGTTCTCAATATAATTCACCTTCATTTAATCGTTATTAAACTAGCTTAAGTATGAGCAAAGAACTTTGAACTTTCTGCCATAAATCTGACAGAATTCATTGTTACAAATAAACTACATTAAACTTAGTTTTAGAAACCCACAGATATGTTTGAATAAACCCACAACGATACGAATTTGCATGTCTATATTGGGTTTATTAAAGCCTTAATTATCATGTTTCATTTACAGAACCTTACTTTGTACCTTTGCCTTCCAATTTGACCTTTTAACGAATTGGTGTAAGCACCTGTGTCTTTACATCTAAGTTTGTTTGTGACCTTTCCGTTTGAACCGATTGGCTTAAAGTGTTAACATTTTCTAGTGGGAAGATTTGGGGCGTTGAAAAATAGATCTGGAAAGTTTTCTCACTGCATAGATTTTTACAGGTACTAAACGAGGTCTTAGTTTAGAGTTTTTAGGTGGCTTAAGAACAATTACTATCAACTACCTTACATTTTAATTATTATTAAACACCTCAGCCTTCTCGTGACCATGAATGCTGTAAAGGATTCGAAACGTCGGGACCAAAAACCAATTAAAAAACCGTGATAAAATCCATAAACCTAGTTTTATTTCAATGTATAATATTCGCGATAATAAGTGATAAAAAAATCATTAGGTGTAAGACACCACAACCTTAATATCTGCGAATCCAAATAAATACAATATATTATACCTACTATTTATAATCAGTTTCTATCGAAATCTATTTTATCCAATCTTAAACGTTGTTTATCCAAAATTTGCATCTAAAATGTCAGGTAAGATTCCTTCACTTCCACATTAAAGGTCAATGGTAAATCCTTGGCGTCTCGTTTGCTACAAATTTAATCGCGTTTACATTTGTGACGACATTTTGCAGTAACAACACTTACCTGAGCCTACCCAAATTCGAGGGTCTAAAGTACAAAAGATCTTAAAGGGTCAAAGCCTCTCGCCTGATCCTTAAGTTTGGGATCGAAAATTTAAATAGGGATCTCAAGAAACATGATGAGTTTCTTAACCTTGCCAAGAGGTATGAATATGTAAGACACAAGCATAAGTTTGCTCGTTTAAAAGCTGAGTTTCAAAGCGAAATGTGTTGCAAAAAAGTCGCATCATAAAGTTCGGCAAAACTGATAATGCAGTGTATTATGTAGTTTTAAGAAGTATAAGAAGTCATAAGAAGCAACTGAACTAGTGAAAGCCCGATGATCGCCATTTGCACAAAATTAGAAAATGGCTTCCACAGACAACTGAGGGATATTTATTGAGTGATGAAATCTAAGAGTAAAGTGTCCTCATACAACATAATACTTAAAATTATAGGCATAATTACCTATATGGTGGATGAAACTAACAGTCGTTTTTCAACTCAACGAAAATGGTTGATATATCCTTTTGCCTTTCCAGACAATGTCCTCTAAGACTAGTGCACACATAAAATATACTCTTAACGACTAAATACATACTATGACTGGCTTTTAAGATAACAGGCAAACGCAGTGCCAACGCATAATATGTGAGAATTATTAGAACAATGTGTTTATAGCTGTTCAAACATTAGGCTTAGGATACTGCATAGTAATTGAGCGTACAAACACTGGTATTTAGCCTAAACTTATGGCAAGATGTTTGTCAATTATTTTATTAAACTTTGTGTGAAATAACAACTGATGAAAAGGGATTGGAGGAGGCATGAATTGGTAGGCAGACCCAAACGAAGATGAAGAGGTGAATTGGACTCCGAAGGACTGGACATTGGCCCTTGACAGAGACTTGTGGAAAGAGAGTAAATATGTCTTTAACCTTGAGTAAGCTGTAAGTTATAGTATTCGTTATAATATAACGACTGCCCCGTTGGTCTAGTGGTTGCTAAGCGCGACTGCCGAGCACGAGGTCCTGGGTTCGAATCCCGGGTCGGGCAAAGTGTTACTGAGTTTTTCCATTAGGTAATTCTCAGTAGCAGCACGGAGTCTGGATTTGTGCCCGGTTGATGGCAATAGGCTCGCCCCCTATTACATTGGGTCCTAAAACATAACTGGCGTAATGTGGGTGTAGTATATGTGCACCTCTGCCTACCCCTTCGGGGAATACAGGCGTGATGTTATGTTATGTTATGTTAATATAATAACCTACTTGGAACTTGTGGCGTTCTACCGGAGAGGCCTTTGTTCAACACTAGACGTCGTCGGGCTGATGAACCTAGTTGGGATTATTTGCAAAACAAGTTTCACGATAGCGAGAGTTAATTTAGCATCCAAAATCATACTCCTTATGAACCTGCTAACATTTTGTCGAGCTCAAATCCAGTGTTATCACGTTTCTTGCATAATAATATCTTTAGAAGGTCGTGAGGTACATCCAAAAGGTTTGTTCCTTTTGTCTCCTGCCAGATCGACTTAAGATTAATGCACTATGATTATCGTTGGGTGAGAATTTTGAGCGAAAGTGGAATAAACATATTTGTTTCCTTTTCATGCCCTAACTACTGAGCTGATCATCATGAAATTTCGCTCATACACTGTCAGTAGTACAGAAAAAGACTTTTCAATTAGAATATAAGTACTGCCTCCAAGGGAAAGAAAGATATCATACTTTGACAGCCACAATTGCTTTAAGATGCTACGTCTTTCAAAACTAAAATTTAACGCGGGTCAAACCGCGGAGCAAGCCAAGTATAAATATGAAAGTAACTGTATCAGACTCTTTGTTACCTTATCGTAACCAAACCACTGAACCGATAGTAATGAAATTTTATATGGAGGTTGCTTGAACCCTAGAAAAGGATATGGGTAACTGTTTACCCAAAATGTCTCAGCAAAATTATCTATCCGCGCGGACAAAATTATTTGCGAAAATTAACCTAATATCAATTCTCGTATCAAAGTACACATGAACATCACTCGCTAGTTAGAAGACTAAGTGGACACCTAAATTTTACCAATTATGTTATAAGTCTGACTGCCTTGTTGGTCTAGTGGTTGCTAAGCGCGACTGCTAAGCACGAGGTCCTGGGTTCGAATCCCGGGTCGGGCAAAGTGTTACTGGATTTTTCCATTAGGTAATTCTCAGTAGCAGCACGGAGTCTGGATTTGTGCCCGGTTGATGGCAATAGGCTCGCCCCCTATTACATTGGGACCGAAAAAAAACATAACTGGCGAAATGTGGGTGTACTATGTGCACCTCTGCCTACCCCTTCGGGGAATACAGGCGTGATTATATATTTTATGTATGTTATAAGTTCCAATGTAATAGGTGAAGAGCCTATTGCCATTAACTGAGCATGTATTTATGATTCGTGCTGCCACTGAGCATTACCAAGCGAAGACAAGCCCAAATAACATTTAAGCTGATCCAGATTTTTTTTAATAATAATAATATCGCACTACTCTAGGAATTCTCCTGTGTCGTGGGTGCGTTTCACAAACACGAAATATCACATACACAAACACTCAGGCTTGGGACAAACATCTGTGGATCGCACAAAGTTTTGCTGTGCGGGAATCGAACCCGCAACCCTTAGCGCAGCAATCCAATCGCTTAGCCACTGCGCTAATCAGGTCTTTAAAGGGGAATTGAACCCAGGACAGCTCGCAGTTGCGCGTTAAACGTTAACCTTAAATGGCCAGAAACATTTAACAGTAGCTACCAGGAATTTCCTAAACCACTGAAACAGATTTCCGCTTCTCCGTTTTTCAGTTAAATGATTCCATTAAAAACTGAATATTGACCAATGAATCGAATTGAATCAAGTTGCGTTCACTTTTAGTTTTATGACTATTTCACTGGTATTTTCAGTTTATTGTTCTTGAATTGAATGAATATTTTGTATGTAGCGTCACCGGTATTCATTAGAGTCACGTAGGTGTGATTTGACACATTGTTACGTTGCTATACTGGTAAAATCCTGGAGACATAGTAGTATACATGACACGTGTATGCATCATCCAGGTGTACTAGTAAACTTGATTTTCAAAGTATGCCGGGGCTTTTTAAATTCTTAAAACGGTCACCCATCCTTGGGCTGACTGCGACCAGCACTGCTTAACCTCGCCATCCTCTTCGAATACTTATCGTAAAGTATTTTTGTATTGTAGTTGCCGCAAACTGTAAAATAAACTCTGTTCAGTATTTTAAACTAACAACGCTACCTGAACTTAAACTTATTCGTAACTAACTTTGAACCGTCTCAGGACAACTTGAATATATTTTTGCCAGTAAAAAGTATAACTGGTACAGAAAAGTTTCACGATATACTTTCGCGTGTTTGTTACATAATAAAAATGAATTAAAATACCCTGATGGAAATACAAAGTTTTTAGCTGCATTTTTGTTTAAATGTTGTCCAACTATGTAAATCTCAGTGTGCACTCCAATGTCTTTCGAATTCATGTGCCTACTATAAATAAGTTATCAGTTGCCAACATCGGCGAAGGAAAACATGGTGAGGAAACCAGCACACCTGAGAGATTTCTCAACGGTGTGCCATATTTCTCAAGCCATGTCAGAGGCCTACATGCGGCTTAAACTCTGACACCAGGCTGTTCATCAACCATACGATAAGAAGAAACTCAGGGCATCACTATTATTCAATTAAATAGGTATGATTTTCATATTATGTAAACCAAACTGCTAAGAAGTGGGAACAGATTTTTTCTACTATTAAAGGGCTTTGCAGGATCCAAAATGATTGACGACCTGATTGGTGCAATGGCTAAGCTATTGGACTGATGCGCTAGGGATTTGCGATATCTAATATAAAAGTTATTCTTATAAAGTTGTCGTGTTCGCACAAATTGATTGTAAAACTTCTATCTATTTTTAATATTTTATTACCATTGAATTCAGGAATCCTTAAGCGTATTAATCCAAAACTTTTCGCATTAGAAAACTGGCAAACTAAAACAATAAAATTTTAAGTTTACGGTATTTTAAGATGAACACAAAATAAATCATATTGTTCGCATCTTTCAATGGGCTTAATCTGAAAACAAATATTTTTCTAAAATATATTTTTTTACAATAGCAATCTTTATTCACAGATGTTTTACAAGTGCTTTTATACATTATTTTGTGTTCTTTTTTATTTTGCAGTTTTCACAACTTATCATAACTTGCGAAATATTTCTTGTTCTGTTTTCTTTCTGATTAATTTTGTTGCGGATTTTTATCAACAATACCGTCTTCTAAGATACCAAACTTTATAGTCTAGATGGTTTCAAGAACTGAACGAAAATTCCAGCTGTGCCAAAAGTCTTGGACTAATGAAATCCCTACTAATATTAAAAACGCGAAAGTTTGTCAGTATGGTATGGTATGGTATGGTATTGCTGGGCATTTACCTCACTTAGCCTCTTTAGTGGGCCATTGTGCGTGACAAGGATTATCTCTCTTTTATTCCAACAATCCCAGATCATCATCAGCCTTTTCAGGTTGCTACAAGCCTCCGGTAGTGATGTTGGACTTTGTAAGTATGGATGGATGTTTGTTACTCTTTCATGTAAAAACTACTGAATGGATTTTAATGAAATTTCATATGGAGGTAGCTGACACCCTGGATAACACATAAGCTTTTTTTTATCCCGAAAAAATGTAGCAGGTAACACCGCGGGGCGCAGCTAGTGGGTTATAAAAACAAGTACCCGAAACCTGCTAGTTGTGCTAGAGGCCAAGTGAGGCAAAATAATAATAAAAAGAGCTTGTTTCGATAATAAATAAAGACTGGTTTGGGACTGCTACGGGATTTAAAAACTAACTAGATATGAAAACTTTTACCTATCAACAAGATTTTTTATTTATTTATTAAATACAGTACCTATTCACTAAGCGCTAGAAGGAACAACGTCATTGGTATCGGAATCTGTTTCAAGTGCTCTCAAAATATCGAACCAAGTAAGCGTGTGTCGTGTGGTTAACTTTATTTTTACGTAATTTACTCCAAAGGTTAGGTATTGTTAGCGTAATGAAGCTGTAAATCAGCGAGTAAGCTATCATTTTGGCATATAAATAAGTTTCATGAACTTTCATGAGCCACCACGACCGATATGGCAATATTATCTGAATGATATGAATAGTGACTGCCTCGTTGGTCTAGTGGTTGCTAAGCGCGACTGCTGAGCACGAGGTCCTGGGTTCGAAATCTGGGTCGGGCAAAGTGTTACTGGATTTTTCCGTTAGGTAATTCTCAGTAGCAGCACGGAGTCTGAATTTGTGCCCGGTTGATGGCAATAGGGTCGCCCACTATTACATTGGGACCGAAAAACATAACTGGCGAAATGGGGGTGTACTATATGTGCACCTCTGCCTACCCCTTTATTTATTTATTTATTTATTAAGGTTTACCAACAGCTTCTGTGTACAGTAATGCTTATGTATAATTAATCTATTCCCCTTCGGGGAATACTGGCGTGATGTTACGATAAGAATATCTTCCGTGAGATTAGCCAATCTACAAGGTTAAGCGGCACTGTCTGCAGTAAGTTTTTGGATGAGTGACCGATCTTCATACGTTGGTACTCGTCCGTATTCAGAGAGCATGTTAAGCCGTAGGTGCTGCATATAATTTCTCTGCAGTCGTAAAGGTTTATGGACCCATCAAAATACAGAGCACCTGTGTTTGCTATACCGTACCTTGTGCACTACCTATTTAATATCCTGTGTATTAGATTAAGTTGATACGATAAGATTTTTACTACTTTTGATCTATATTAATATTTATGACAGATTAGGAAGCTGAGCTCTCGAGCTGTTCAGTTTTAAACTCAGTAGCTGTTAATGGATTAGAAGTTGTGTTCGACTAAAGAAATGGACAATTTCTCTCTTATAGGAAATAATATCTACCATCATCATTATTAGCCGAAATACATCTACTGTTGAACAAAGGCCTCCCCTTTAGGTAAGGAGGGGTGTCATAATCCACACGCTTGGCAAGCGACTTGGGGATCGCAGTATTATATAGTATTAGTGGTGAATTACAGAAGACGCTTCTGCCCATCTTCTGGATTTTTCCGTAGTCGTCTCTTAAGACACCACGGGAGGAAAGGGGGTGGTCAATTCTAGGATGGATCCCCAGATACTTGGCAATAAAATAATATCTATCAAATTTATTAAAACATCCTATATCAAAGTTTCCATCTTGCAAAGCGAGCTTCAGAAAAAAATATAATTCCTTAATAAAACACCGGCCAAAAGGCAAAGTTGATTAAATTTTCATACAAAATCACCACTTCAGTGTACTCAAAAATTCTGAAGATAAATGAGGTTAGTGCTTCCATAAAAAAATATGATTTATGACCTTAGAAAGTGTCAGTTTTTCCAACACTTCGTCTGATTTAGTTGACTGGGTTTGTATTATTAAAATTGTAAATGAGTTGATTGACCTTGTTTTGTGTCGACTTATTTAAAGTTGACGACCTGATTGGGGCAGTGGTTCACTCATTGGACTGCTGCTCTAGGGGTTGCGGGTTCGATTCCCGCGCGGAACAAATATTTGTGCGATCCGCATTTTGCCTCGAGTCTGGGTGTTGGTAAAAAGTACCCACGTCACAAGAGAAATTCCTAGTTTGGGCCACATTTTTTTTTTAGAAAAAATAAATACTTTTTAATCAGAAACTGAACTATTTATATACTAACTGACTGTTTCGTCGGTCCAGTGGTCACTTAGCGTGATTGGGTAATTCTCAGTAGCAGCACGGAGTCAGGAATTTTGCCCAGGTAGTTGTAGGTCCCAATATAATAGGGGCGAGTCAATTGCCATCAACCGGGCACTAATCCAGACTCTGTGCTGCTACTGAGAATTACCTAATGGAAAAACCCAGTACCACTTTGCCTGACCCGGGATTCGAACCCAGGACCTCGTGCTCAGCAGTCCCGCTTAGCAACCACTAGACCAACGAGGCAGTATAGTTTATATTATAATCGGTAACAAGTCTTGTAACTATTACATATTATTGAGTCGATGCTTAAAAGGTTGATGAAAATACTACATTAAAAAAGTTACTTTTAACAAAAGTCAATATAAACTAACTAACTAAACTTCGTTAAACAATTTCAAAAACTTTTAATAACAACTATTGTCAAACATTTTTAAAATTTCCTTTATCAATTTAGAACTACTATTGTCACAATATTTTTGTTCATTCCTAAACTAGAGTAATTCCGAACGCCCATCAAACGAAATGTTAAAAACGTAAAACGAATTTATTTCAACTTTTCCCATTTCCCCAAATGTTTTTCAGCCACGTTCAGCGACAGAAAGAGATGCAAATAGATGCTGTAGAGCGCCATCTTTCTCGTTAGGAAGAATAATGGCTGTTACATTTGACAGAATAGCTTCCTACAAATGCCATCAATAACATGTTTTTACTGTTTCCGGGTGCGATAACGAGAATTAAGCTTCCCACGGGTGTCGTAAGGGATGCTGAATAAACAGATGAGTCGAGCATTTTGAGATTATCTGAAATATGTGCACCTAATTATTCTTTAGTATTACTACATACATACATATGTACATAAAGTCACGCCTGTTTCCCTGAGGGGTATGCAGAGACCACGGATTTCCATTTGCTACGATCCTGGCATACTTCTTTTGCTTCATTCACACGCATCACATTGTTAACTAGTATTACTAATTACTGATAAACATAACATCACGCCTGTATTCCCCGAAGGGGTAGGCAAGGTTGCTAAGCGCGACTGCTGAGCACGAGGTCCTGGGTTCGAATCCCGGGTTGGGCAAATTGTTACTGGGTTTTTCATTAGGTAATTTTCAGTTGCAGCACGGAGTCTGGATTTGTGCCCGGTTGATGGCAATAGACTCGCCCCCTGTTACAATAGGACCTTAAAACATAACTGGCGAAATGTGGGTGAACAATACGTGCACCTCTGCCTACCCCTTCAAGGAATACAGGCGTGATGTTATCTTATGTAATGGTTCCTATAATAGACTGTAATGTCTCTAGGGGCAGCAAATCGGCCTACCTTTACATACATTTCAGGTGCAACTGGATGAAGATCAAAAATACACTTCAATATACGAGATTTATAGGCGACGCGGCGTTGGCAGGCCTCCCATCATGAGGACCGACGAGATACGAGCAACCGGTGGATGCAACTGGCATGTTGTTTTTTATTGAGGCGTTCTAAGGAGAGGTCTTTGTTCAACAGTGGACGTTTTCCAGCTGATAATGATGATATTAAAATATAGTTTTTGTATTCATAGATTGCAGTTTAATCAACTGTTAAGACAATTAACCCAGGAATATAATTGTTTCTTGATTGGGCCCAGTTTCTAGGAATTACCATCATATCATTTCCATACTATCTATGGGTCTCCATGCCAATTTGATGAGTTTTATAAGGCATCGGTCTTCTTTTTGTCGTCTGAACGTTTCTTTTGGATAATCCCCGAGATTAAATTTAAGATAAATGATTCCAAAATCCATATCTTTTGTTAGGAGGCCTATTGTAGCATCTTGATGAGATTAAACGTATAAATCTCACAAATTAGTAACGTTTTTTCACGGTAACTTACATTTATAGAGTTTTTCAATAAAAATAATTTAAGGGTAGGGATTTATATGATGTAGTGTAGCACTTTTACTTCTTTCAAATGTATATATGAACTTACTGCGCCCCGCGGTGTTACCCGCTGCATTTTTTCAAGATAGAATTTAGCCATGTGTTAATCCAGGGTGTCAGCTACTTCCATATGAAATTTCATCAAAATCGGTCTAGCCGTTTGAGCGTGAAGAGGGAACAAACATACTAACACACTCACAAACTTTCACCTTTATAATATTAGTGTGATTTCCACTTTGCTACCGCAGCTGTTTAAGCCTAAAATCCATTCACGCTTCCAGTGCATTTTGGTTGCAAAAGCATACGATAGAGAAGGGCGAAGCAAGTATGAGTAGCAGTGACCGGAACTTGCTTTATTCGAGTTGCCGTTATCCTCATCATGTCCCCACTGCTGCAGCCTGATGCTCAAAACATATCTTCACTATATGAGGCCTACATAGACAGCTTTCTACGACTACGACCTTAGTCCGTCCAAAGCACCTTAGACAGTCAGGTGACTGTCTTAAGATGGCAGTGAAGGTTCCTCCATTCTTATAGACATCCTTATCTATATTGTCTATACACCATGGCATTATTTGTTCAATGTGACAATCATGATACGAAAAAAAGATAAAGAAACTCTCCAAATCCCACACGATTACTTACTAAATCCATTAAGTGTCAAAAAACAATAAAAGATATCACCAAAATCCTTTTCCAGAAAACAATTCAACAACTCGACAGAAACCAGAATACCCTGAACTGAACTGTGTAATGAAAGGCGCAATGATCTCGCTAAGTCGGCAAAAGCCTTTTTTCTTCGCTTGTAATAGATCAAATCAGCCACATTCGGGCTGCTATTGTTTCGGGGATTCGTCATTTGGGACACAATTCTTTATGAACGTATTTCTTTTTCCTTATATATTATACATAACATAACATTACGCCTGTATTCCCCGAAGGGGTAGGCAGAGGTGCACATACAGTACAACCACATTTCGCCAGTTATGTTTTTAGGTCCCAATGTAATAGGCGGCAAGCCTATTGCCATAAACCGGGCACAAATCTAGACTCCGTGCTGCCACTGAGAATTACCTAATGGGAAAACGCAGTAACACTTTTCCCGGCCCGGGATTCGAACCCAGGACCTCGTGCTCAGCAGTCGCGCTTAGCAACCACTAGACCAACGAAGCAGTCTATTTATGGTACAATTTGTTTTTTATACTAAATCAATATTTGTAAACGCAATCATCACGAAGGTAGTGCCTGCTAGCAATAGTACCTGATTCCTTGAAGTTACTAAGTGTTGCCTGGTGTTTCTGTTGAACAATGATTCATGCCCGTTTGTCAAAGGGACAGGGCAGATACCCCGAGAATGGCTTTACAGAACATTCGTTGAACAGTTTGTTGCCACTTTATTTGCCTATCTCTGAACTAAATAAATGTATACCAGACAACAAAATAGCGTTAGTAATACTCAATAAAAGCATTTGCCAAAATCAGTCTTGGAGATCTCTAGGTTAAGTGCTCTTAAGAAAAATATTAAAAATTTCCTAGAAAAAGGCATATCACGCAGTAAATGAATATTTGCAAGATAAATTATTGTAAATATATTCAGCTTTTACTTTACAATAATTATAGCTGAATATACTCTCTATTCACAAGAAATTTCATATGGAGGTCGCTGACACCTTAGATTAACACATAGGCAACTTTTTATCCCGAAAATGTAGCGGGTAACACCGCGGGGCGCAGCTTGTAAATAATATACTAGACCAATACAACTTATTTAGAGAAGGGACGTGTATTCAGGCCCGTATTACAACACGTAGTACATTTAGATGATAACATTATATTATGTGTTCTGTCATTCCAGCATCATTTATCATTGTGAGTTGTATGGGCATGCTAAAGCTACTTGTACAGGTCGTTTTGTCTAGCGATGAACTTATTTGAACTTGATCAAGATTGTGTATCGAATTCTGGAGATAGTGGGGCTATCCATGTTTTGTATGCATGAAAGTGCACAACGGAATAGGGACCCGCTTAGCCAATAGCCGATAGCCAATGGTATCTTGATCTTTAAGCAAATAGTGAACAGTCACAGTTCAAGTGCTTTTACATTATAATCGATTCGTCAAAACACATGAAAACAGTTCGCGCCTTTGAAGGTTTATCGTCTCACATAGATTTTTAATACATCAGGTATTTTACTACATATTTTTGTGAGTATACCAACAGCTTGTTGCTATGCTAATGTTCTCCTGGAAGAATTTACATAACATAACATCACGCCTGTATACCCCGAAGGGGTAGGCAGAGGTGCGCATATAGTACACCCACATTTCGCCGGTTATGTTATTTTTATTAGGTCCCAATGTAATAGGGGGCGAGTCTATTGCCATCAACTGAGAATTACCTAATGGAAAAACCCACGTTGCCCGACCCGGGATTCTAACCTTGTGCTCAGCAGTTGCACGAAAGAATTTAGGCCTATCTTAATTGAGAATAGCCGAGTAAGCATGGTATGTTATAGTGCACAAATATAGGTGCACTCCGGTCATAACCTCACTCTCGACGCGACCGATACGACCGGAGAGAGATCAGGTGCAGGGCCAAAGGGATTAACGTGCCTTCCTAAGCACGGAGGGGTCTTGACATGTGAAAACATTCACCCATCACAAGACAGACCGCGGTGAGCACGGCGTAACCTGACAGACCGACTGATCTGTGCGGTAGCCACATAGCTAAGAGTTCAGTTGCTATACTATATCTTAACTGAACCCAATATCTACAACTATGTATCATTGAAGTGCAGGTTCTAACCCCGAGGAACTTAATACGGAATTTCAAGTGTGTAGCCACATTCTAAACTAGTCTAACGGACTTTGCCCAACTTACTTAGATACTTGGGCTTTGAAATACTTAAAACTATACTCAAATTCTTGTATGAATAATCGTATTTCAACACGCAGCTTAGATTTACTTGTGAAAATTTGTGTTTTTTTTTAGTAGCGGCAGCATAAGTATTTGATGGACTTAAAAGTAAACTATGTATGTGATAAATGTTGACTTCAAAATACTTCTATACATATTATTTAAATAGAATATAAAGAGTGAAATTAAAAAACCTTGACATTCTTATTGCACTTCGACATACCCTGGACGGTTCACCTAGCTACAATTCTTGTAGGCTGTCCTATCTTTACCCCGCAACATGACCTTATTACAAAATAACTATAATATTAGCAGATAGTTATTGTTATTTATACACTAACTCTATGATAAAAACACGAATTCACCAGCATACCTTATAATATTACCGAGAATCTGCTGTTTCTATGTGAAAAGGTCCATGCCATTACTACAGACATTTTTCAAAATAATTTCAGTTAGTCAAATTTACTTTTTACAGCCAATTACCGAAATACAAAAGCAACAGAACAGGCATACATTTCCTTGCTCATAAAACAAGTTTGAATAAAGTAACATAAAATAACGATCCCTTCTCCGAATTCGTGTCGTTGTTGAAAAATGGATACTCTTGGGTAACCTAACTAAGACTCTTATCCTTGGCCCCATTGATACGGGACTCCGACAATTTTCAGGCTCCATTCAAGTAAAGCGATCGTGGTTTTGCTCAACCACTTTAAATTGTGGTAAAGATGCCTCTTCAGGAAGGTCTACTAATGGTTAAGTAGGTAATTGCCATTGTTAAGTAATGGGTAACAGTTTCTGTTTGGACCCCTGAATTAGGTAGTTTTAGTAAGTAGAAGTACATTTTAATTAAGTATGTATGAAGGTATAATCTATTTGGTATCTGGTCTAGAAAAGGTTGCTTGAATACTTGTGGGAACTGCTAGAAATTCCATGACTTATGCAAATGTTGTTAAAGACGCGCAAATTTTTTTTGGATGCAAAATATACCTTGTCAGTGTAATTGCTTATTGACCATATATAAATTACAGGACAGGACAAAGACGACTAATAAAAAATAAAGCTAAAAGAATGTTCATCTGAATAATTTAAATCTCTTTTAAAGTGTTCCATTAGATCATGATCAAAGGAATAATTTAAATATTTTGGAATATGTGAAAGGAATCTACAAAAGTATAAAAAGAAAGTAAATAAAAACTCTTCTTCCTTCTAAAGTTCATTCAACTGCGTATTAAAAAAACGTCGAATGAGAAACACGCCGTACGCAGCACAATGAAATATACGAAGACAAAATCTCCTTAACATTCCGTCGTTTAATAAAACTCTTGCGAAAACGTTATTACTCATATTCTCTCACCCTGTATTAGCATGAGGGTTCAGGAACAACTGACGGCTCGCTTTATTAGTTGTCTTGGTTTTTAGGGTAGGTTGGGGTCAGAGATTACTCTAAGGATCCGGTGCAAAAATAAAATACCTATGTTTGTCTTGGACATTTTTGGTGTCACAAAAAACGTCGAGTTTAGTTTTTGTGTAGTGTTTTCATTCGGGTAAGCATTCTTAATAACAACCATTTTTTATAAAAGCGCCATCTATTATACGAAAATTGAATTATTAGCAGTTATTGGTACGAATCGGTACAAATTCAATTAAGCATCGGACAGGCAAGCAATCACTGCATAAGCAGGCAAAGTGATCTAGTTGTACAAAAGAAGGAAGAAGAATTATATTATCTCAATCATTCATTCATTCATCATCAGCCGGAAGACGTCCACTGTTGAACAAAGGCCTCAATATCTCTATAAGACACCTTAATGTTGAGATGAGACTTTCGGAACAATCGGCTTCAAAACTTTACACACGGATATATGTTTAACATAAAACCTACTTGAAGTACGTGTGTAGATTGCGACAGGCGAATTGACAAAGGGTTGTCAAGATACTCCAATAATCCAGAATTGTATTACATAATACGGGAAAAACAAAATTACTTTATTCCTTAATAGAATAGATGCTATAATAATTGAAAGTATGTTTCTTTTGTCTTTTGATTATAAAATTATCCTCACTGCAAAACTACTTCAACCATATAAATCAGCAAGCTATATTGAAATCAAATATTTAGAACCTGCCTCGTTGGTCTAGTGGTTGCTAAGCGCGACTGCTGAGCACGAGGTCCTGGGTTCGAATCCCGGGCCGGGCAAAGTGTTACTGGGTTTTTTCGAAAGATATTTCTCAGTAGCAGCACGGAGTCTGGATTTGTGCCCGATTGATGGCAATAGGCTCGCCCCCTATTACATTGGGACCTAAAAACATAACTGGCGAAATGTGGGTGTACTGTATGTGCACCTCTGCCTACCCCTTCGGGGAATACAGGCGTGATGTTATGTTATGTTTTTTTTTTGTTTTATTTAGAACTCTCATCATCAGGTTTTTCTTTTGTTTTTCTTAACATCATAAAAAGACCAAGGCAGGGGAACTGTGGGCAATACTAAGAAGTAGACACGCTTAGAGACCTTCATATTGTGCTATTTAAGAGAGGATTCAGAACACCTTCTAAGGAGGCGGCCTTTGTTCAACAGTGGACGTCTTCCGGATAATGATGATGATGACTGAACACCTTTAAAAAGGCTTTAACAAAGAACTTAATTCCTACTTCCTTCTCTATCACTTTATAGCTTTAAAAGTCTTTTCACTTCGACTATAAAAGGTAAAAGTGGATTCTTACTGTATTTTCATTTAAATACTAAAGTTTAGAGGCCGTTATCTGTCTGTAAAGAGCACTCTAAGCAGTTTGCATTTAATGCGTTGGATTCAGCAAACGGTACAAATTACTTTATGGTGCATGCGACCAACATAGTAGATGACAGTCAAAAGATTGCGGAGAATCTTTACAAGGTACCAAGGTATTTGAACACAAAAATGTTTTTAAAATTGAAAAGAAAATTCGGTACGGAGACTTTGTTACAAAATTGGAAAAATCATTACATGTATACAGCTGAAAATGAAACCAGAAACTAGAAAAACATTATACATTAAAGTCTCATGTTCTATGTTAAGACTTAAGATCAATAAATATTCTGAACTGATTTTTCGAATTCCTCTTTGTATTTATTTCATACTAGCTTTTGCCCGCGGCTTTACCTGAGTTAAGTAGCCTACATCCTTTCTCGGGTCTTAAACTACACATGCCAAATTTCATCAAAATCCGTCCAGCAGTTTAGTCGTGAAGGCGTAACATACAGACAAAGTTACTTTCACATTTATAATATTAGTATGGATTTTGTAATTATATCAATTATAATATACATACAATAAAAGTACAGGTATTAAAAAAAATAACTTATACAATAATTTTATTTTAGCCATTTTACTTAATGATAATGAAGTAACAGCCCTATAAACAAATGAAAAGTTTCCTAATTCTCGTTCGGTGTCTCTTCGATGTTTCTAACCCTGTCGAATGCTTGTGACATATCCATTTTCTTACATTTTGATGCTTTCTTCCGTATCAAAATATAAGTCAAGATTTATTACAATATTACTTTGAAATCGTTGTCAGAAGTTTTTTTTGGTATTTGGTAGAGGAAAAGCTAAAGAAGACAAAGCTGTTACTAAGTACCTATTAACTGCAGCTTATACATGATTTAGCATATCTAGATACCAATCGAGCGATAGATTTGCCGAGTGGCATCCGACCTAGAATGGACCACCAAGGGGCTGGTCCTTCCGCGGGTGTCGTAAGAGGCGACTAAGGGAAAATCCAGAAGATGGACAGCAACGTCTTCTGTAACTTCACCGCCAATGCTGTGATACCCAAACCGCTTGCTAAGCGTGGGGATTAGAGGAACCACCCACCCGTTCCTAAAGGGGGAGGCCTTTGTTTAACAGTGTATATCTTACGGCTGATGATAATGGTGATGATGTTGACATACCTACTAATGTTTTCCCCAAATAAGCAGTTAAAGATCAACAACATTGCATTTGCGACTATGTCTAGACAGCTGAAAGAGAACTGACCAATTCTACTACAAATTACTGTAAGTTACCCTTAAAAAACAACAAAGGCATAGTACCGTGCCACTGAAGATATTGACTATGGGAAAATTCAGATGAGCTTCCAGAACATCTACTTACCAGACTTACCAGTATAGAATTTTGTCGTATTGAAACCAATCCTACACAGGATCACAAAACCCCACTCATACTATTAGCTCTTGAGTTTGGCTTGGTTTGGCTTTCAAGTAAAACTTATTATAACAGGTATGTCGATGACGGAATTATCGTCGCAAGGGATGATATTCGATGGTAAAAAGTCCCTTTTCAATGTCGGAAACAGACGTCCAATCCATACACCAGTAAGTGGCAACTTGAGCGCGATCTGGTACACAATAATGACATCAATATGAAAATCCAGATTGGCGTTAAATGTGCCTATGAGTCAGGCTTTACTTAAACAAATTTTTTGGCGTTTTTTGTGAAATAAAAGACATTCTCGCAGCTAAATAAAATTTTACTAAAGAAGATGTTATGCTAATATAAAATGTGTAAATGATTTAGATATTATTTTTATATTTTACAAGGAATTTTACTCATTCATTTGTATAGAAATTCAGGAATTAAAAACTTCTAAACAACAAGCATAAATTGGCGAAGGTCACGGATTCAAACCCCGCTCGTGTCTATCATTTTTTAAAGTTCCTATAACAATTTCTGACAATTCTACCGCCATAGTATTCTGTGTAACCATAATTTTTAATCAGAAAAATTAAAACCACTTTTTTCTTTTCTTATAAGTAAAGGATGAAATAGTTATAGTAAAGGAAGTATTTTTAATCAGAAACATTAGAACCCAACAAAAAATTTCTTTTCTTAAAAATAAAGGGTGAAACAATTGTATCGAAGTCGTAACACTACCTACGCCGTAGGTAAGTTACCTTAAGCAGAATAATCCTCTAAATAGCGCGTGTGTTTGCTGTTAATTATGCAGTGAATTTGTTAAGTCTAGCATAGTGATGTGACTATGACTCTCGATATAAAAATTAACTATAATTTTCTGTTCATCTAATTAAATTATTTATTAACTGTTTTCATATTTTATGGGAAGGCACTTATCGCTGTTGTCGTAAAACTGGATAGTTTTCTGAAAATTCAATACCAATAATACTCATTTTCGTTTTTATATATTATGTTTACCATATTATTTTATAAGTACACACTAACAATCCAAATACCTTAATAGTACATTAATAGATAATTATTATAATCTAGATTTATAGTGACCCATTAATTGGCACTTAAGGGCCAGAGCACACATATCAAATCGGAAAGGGATCGTCACCCTATCGCCTTTTACCTCACCGTCAAATAGACTTCAACATTACGTAAGCACGTAACCAAAGTTATGTTTTTTTTTTTAAGTCCCAATGTAATAGGGGGTGACCTATTGCCATCAACCGGGCACAAATCCAGACTCCGAGCTCCTACTGAGGATTACCTAATTGAAAAACCCAGTAACACTTTGCCCGACCCGGGATTCGAACACAGGACCTCGTGCTCAGCAGTCGCGCTTAGCAAGTACTAGACTGACGAGGCAGTCACACACAGAGGAGTCATCGTATTCGCTAGTTATGAGAGAGGAAAGGTGCATCAAAATACCTAATAGCAATCTTAAAAATACTAAAAAGTGTTAATACTGGAAGTTCGCATTAGGCGCCCACTTAAATCCGAGATTAACCTCAATACTGACGTAGTATTCAGAGCTCTTTTAAAACACTTTAACGAGAAATTTGTTATGTGGTATAGGTGAAACAGATTAAAACTTAATTTAAAGTAAAGTTGTTGGAATTTAATTTGTTTTACTACACATAAAGGACTTCTAATGAGATTAATTGGACTCATAGCGGATTTGACGCCTCGGAGTAGTGGGTCCTGTAAACAAATTAAAAATAAGAAGAATTGTATAAGAAAAATAAGAGAGAAAATATTTTAAAAATAAGAGTTAAAAATGAATATCGCCAAACAACATGTTTCATCACATCTGTCTATTGCAGTCTTCTACCGCCTTTCTTTCTTTCTACCCAGTCACTACCAGCTACCTGAAATAGTTGGGCGACCGGGAACTGGGGGCTGTTTTCTATAGCTCCTCTTCATAAATGGCTTTGCCCATAGTCACCACGCTGGGCAGGCAGGTTGGCAACCGCGGTATGGTAAACGATGCCTACACAGGAGAACGCTGCCGCCTCCTCAGGAATGCCTATTGCAGCAGTCCCCTACTGACTTTCTTTCTTTCCACCCAGTCACTACCAGATACCTGAAATAGTTGGGCGACCGGAAACTGGGTGCTGTTTTCTATGGCTCCTCTTCATAGGTGGCTTTGCCCATAGTCATTAAGCTGGCCAGGCAGGTCGGCAACCGCGGTATGGTGAACGATACCTACACAGGGAAACACTGCTGCCTCCTCAGGAATATCCCTTAACCGCCTCTTATAGGAGGAATGGGGGTTAAATCAAAATGTTTAGTGGGACTAAAAATATCGATAAATTATGAAGACCAACGCCCATCCCTATTCTCCTACTGTCAGTTATTTAAGATAATTACACCAAATGTAAATTTATCTTTCTAGAATGTTCTCATTTAAATACAACAGTTAAGTGCTTGTTCGGTATTTAAGATTAGAAGAAGAAAACAAACTGTTTTCGTAAGATTAATGTCTTTTGAATGTATTACAGAAACCAGAGAAACAATAAATTGTGGATGTCAATCATTCGTAGGCCCCGTTGCTACGATACGGCCAGCATGGAGGGCGAGTGCTAAGTATATTTTACACAATGGTCCAGTTCTTCTTCTGGTTATATAATCAAGCCTGTAATTCACGAAATAGTAGGTAGAAGTGGTCTTCTTTATTAAAATTCTTTATGCCCACTTTACATTTTCGGCCCAAGATATTATGAGATAATATGTTATAGATTCTTTTTGACAGTAAACCTTTCTAGTGCGACTACAACATTACCTACATGCGCCACGAGTTTACTGCAAAATCAAAGAATACAATTTGTTTTGTTAAAACTTAGTCCCACACTAGTTAATTTCTCCTATATCGTGGGTGCATTTAACAAACATGAAATATCACATACACCAAGACCCAGACTCGGGGCAAACATCTGCGGATCGCACAAATTTTCGACCCATGCGGGAATCGAACCCGCGGTCCTAAGCGCAGTAGTCCAATCGATAGTCACTGCGCTGATCAGGTCGTCAAATAACAGTGACTAAAATGGTCGCCAATCGCCATAATATTATATAGATCAACACAACAGCACTGATAGCCGAGTGATATGACTGTTGGACAGCCTAGTCAAAGACCGCAAGTTCAAACCCCGGCACCAATGTCTTTTCGAATTCATGTGAATATTATAAATTATTTATCAGTTGCCAAAACGGCGAAGGAAAACATCGCGAGGAAACCGGCACGCCTAAGAGATTTTTTAACGGTGTGTAAAACTTGTCAGAAGCCTACAGGCGGTTTAAACTCTAACACCAGGTGGTTCATCAACCATACGATAAGAAAAAGAATATATCGATATTATATTCATATATTATAGCTTCCAGTGAATGCGCTCCTATAGCTACAAACAGATGTACATCTCGAACCGTCACTCAATCACGCAGTCGTGCGGAGAGCCCGCGCACCGCTGTGGGACGCCAGTTTTATCCACGTCTCGACGATATACTGAAAGTGAAATACTAGAGTAATTTGACAAAGTGTTGTAGCTGCCTGAAGTTTATAAACTGGCTGTAGGCCCTACAATTACTCAATTATTACTTGTTCCTGTACCAGAGAGCTTTGACTTCAACGTGAACGAAATCTGAAGGGATTGTTTGTTTATGCGATAATCTTACGGAATTGATTCGATGAGGTGTTTGACATTTTTAGACACTCCAGACACTGGCACTAAATTGAAAAGGCTTCAATCCAGCAGTGAGTGAAGATGAAGGATGAAAAGAACCACTAAGTCGGAATCAATTTGATTTGAAATCCTTCAGGTAATCTTTCAAACCTTCCAACAGTTTATAAAGTGGCTGTAGACCCTACAATTATTCTTTATTGTTCTGTTGTAACAGCTGGCGCTAACTGTCACATTAAAACAGGCCATACTGTGGTATAGAGATTGACAAGTCAACAAGGATGGTAGCGAGGTTGACCGTACACGGTACGCTAGATATTCTAAAGAGCTGTCACCAAATCTATATCAATAAAATTACTTGAATATAAAAGATCAAAGTAATACAACGATGTATGTATAATTAATTTTATGTAAATGGTATGATTTGTTTGTATATAAGATCAAAGTATATATTTGCTTATGTTTCCGAAGGTATAAAAGGTGATGTGAATGAATAAGTTTAAATGGATATGCGATGATAGTTGTCTCTTAGAAAAAAGTCTTACTTAGTGCGCTAAAACGCCTGACTTAGTGCGCTAAATCTTACCTAATTTTGGGTTTTCTAAACCAAAATTGGCGTTTTGGCGCACTAAGTTGACGACCTAATTGGCGCTGTGGCTAAGCCATTGAACTGCTGCGCTGAGGGTTGCGGGTTGGATTCCAACACGAGACACAGATTGGTCCCATATTTGTCTTAAGTCTGGATGTATATAATATTTCATGTTTGTGAAACGCTGGGTGCGTTTACAGGAGAAATTTCTAGAGTGGAGCGACCTTTTAAAAAAAACTAAGTTGACTGTTGCAGCCAAGTGCGCGACGTTCATTTAGTTTCATTAGTTAATCTGGTCTGCGGCAACTAATCGTGGCTGTAGTCGTAGCCGTATAGCGCGCGAGGTCCCTAAGTCGTAATGCGAAAGCTTAATTCCAGTCTCCAAAACTAAGCACTAAGCCACTACACCTGCAGTCACTGAATAATACTTGGATAAACACTATCTCCAATATTTTATTTAGAGCCGACTAACGGAACGCTAGCTAGTTGGTATTAAGTAAATACATTTCTCACAAGCGGATTACGTATAGACGGTTTAAACCTTAAAAACCTTTAACGATTTAAAGTTTCAAGTAGGGTGTATCGGTCGAACTACTTCGATACTTGGGTCATAGTTACGAGCTTAGTTATCATATTTCCTAGGTAACTTTGTTTCTACCTGCTCAATTACCCTGGCTTATATTTCTGGAAGTTTTTTCTATTAAACGACAGATTAACCAGTGGACAGTCTGTAATTAATCATGTATACAATACCAATAGCTGTATTTTGCCGAAAAAGGGTGTTGTAGAAACACGCTTCATTACCTATTTGCATCTAAAGAAGTCACATGGATATGCCGTCACCAGCTCACGAATTAGGGTTATTTTGGGTCCGTAACTTGTCAAATAAACACGTGAATATAACAGAAGAATAAACGTATAATTATTATAGTAGGTATTCAATAACTCAAGAACATTTCATTATGTAAGTGAGAATAAATATTACAGGTTATATTACTTGTGTTTAAAAGTGCCCCTGGCAACGCAGCCCCCGTACCATGAGATATTAAAACATACAGTTAGCGATGTGGAAGCGAGATGCCGCTACGTGTAGTGTCCTGCTTTAAGAGTTCCTGGTAAGGGGGCTGAATGCAATACTGCTTTGCCGAATGCAATCTTTTTAATTAAACAGGTTATTGCATGGCACAGTAATGTACTATGTATTCCTTGCCATATCTGCGTATAGTCCTTCTTGTATGCTGTCATTGATGGTATAAATTACACACATACCGTTACCAAGTCCACAATTTTCCTTGAACGTGTATTGCTTTATAAATTTCACAAAAACATGTTCATATTTATCAAGATTGACATGTTCTCGACACGTTCGGGCCGTTGTCACGTGCGGACGTTGATCCTGTACCAGATTGTAGCTTTGACCTCAACGTGAGTGAAATCTGAAGGGATTGTTTGTTTCGGCGATAATCTTACGCTATTGATTGGGTGAGGTGGCTGACATTAACTTTTGCATGGGAACAATTTTGTGTACCATAGAGGTGGGTGGAGAACATCGTTGACACTTTAAAACACTTTTGAGGAGGAATACTTTGATGCTTTTTAACTGTTAATTTTTGTATATATTGTTTTTATTTTGTATTAGAATTAAGTTGTAAATAGTATTTAAATATTTCATAGATTAGATTACAAAGAATATATTAAAAATTACACTAATAAAATTATTTTTATAACTAATACGGGTTTTAGAAGTATCTAGACACTGACACTAAATTTAAGGAGGATATATCCAGCAGTGAGTGAATTTGGGCTGAAGATAAATAATGAAAAAAACCACTACGTCCCAATCAATTTGATTTGAACTCCCATCCTTTAGGTAATCCCCTTTCAAACCTTCGAACAATTTTAAAAACTTTTTTACGTACAAGTCACTTGGTAGCCGGCGAGATCACGAAATGAAGTAATTAATGCATACGGACAAAGTCGCGGGAAAAGTGTATGTAGTATCCGCTCTACAAGTCCTAACACTACCGAGTGACATTCTCCTTTAAAAGGATTATTCACGCGGCCGCGAGTTCAGAAAGTTCATTTTCAACAATTTAACACGAACAAAGTTGGGCCTTGCTTGACCCTAACTAACTTTTAACATAGCTATAGGTCGTTGGATTACGAAGGGGGTTAATTCTATTAAACAATAAACATATAATTGTGCTTACAGTCTTTGCAGGGGTAGGCAGAAGTGTTCTCCTGTGTCGCCAATACATCATTATTAGACTTCACGAATCTCATATAATACTTGGTGGTGAGACTAAAGGCAATCATCGGGCCCACGCTATACTCGTCGCTTATTGCGACTCGCTATCCCGGCAACAGAAAATAATTTAATTTTAATTGGATAATCGTCAGAATCGCGGGCAACTGGAGGATGCAATTGGAATGCTGTCGATCATTGTAGCGCTCGAAAGGGAAGGTCTTTGTTCAACAGTGGACGTCTTCCAGCTGATGATGATGATGAATCAGGGCAAATGTGGTGCTGACAAAACAATGTCCCACTTACTCGAGTATCCTAAATGTCCCTTTGCCTGCACCCTGGAAGACGTGACTAATGCCTCTGATGCTGCCATCGACGTGGCAACATACTGAACCCTAAAAAGAAAAGAAGATCTGTCCCCCTCCAGAAGTAATCTAAGAAAAAGCAATACTACTTTTTTTTTATTCTTTATTTTAATTTGGGGTTTTTGTCCCATCAGGACATGTCAACCCCATCGTACTCTAATACAAATAACAACTCTTAATATAACTTAAAATAATTAAAAAAAAACGAAGCAGTACCGTAGAAACTTAGAATTAATTATTGTCAGGATTGTTGATGATCTATAGGTATTGTTACCAAGCGACATAGTTTCTTGGCAGCTTCTGATTTTGGATAACACAAAATATTTTGAATAATTACTACTTTAAACTATTATATTTCCTGAAAGCAAAAACCAGAAGTCTGATCTTTTCCGCACTCAATTAAAGTACGGCCACACCAAGCTTAATTCCTACTTTTCTAAAAACTCAAGACGAAGTAGTTCTTCTTTGTAAAATACGTTTATTTAATCAAGACAGTTCACATCGACGCAAAAGAAAACAAACATTAAGACCTTTCTTGGTTCACCAAGTCTTTGAAACTCAGGACCTCACAAGTGGCTTAGAACTTAGTTAAGGAAGTCGAGAGATTCACTTTAAAAATTCATTTTATTAGCCAACTGGAATAGTGAGCGGATTTCTGGAGAACTCTATTTTAAATGTTCATTTTGAAGAAGATAAAATTGTGTAGGTACCTAACGCGTATGTATCGCGCGTTTTGTAGCTACTTACCCCAAACAAGGTTAACAACCAGTTTTTTATGCCATGAATCAATGCTTTATATTTTACGTACATACTTTTAATTTAATATAACGTTAGCAGACTGTTTGAAACAACCCACCCGTCTACGATTGCATACAATTAAGTCTTGAATCCCCGAAGGAGTACAGCAGTGAATTCACCCAAATTCGACTGCTTGACATGAGTCTTTAGTACATTAATCCAGTCTGACCTAGAGCCATGACCATATGGCGATAACAAAAAGATTTTTAATTCGTCTTGCCTGAACAAATTATTACGATTTTTTCTATAACATAGCTGGCGAAATGTGGGTGTACTTGTGCACCCATTCAAGGAATACAGGCGTAATGTTATGTTTCAGCCATTCCTATTAGTTATCTTCAAAATCAACAAAAAAATCTTAAACTTTATCGCAGTCTTGTCTTTGGTTAAAAATTTAAAAAACCCCTCATACAGCAGCACACGTAAACTAGGAGAACAGACAAATAATAATGTGTAAACGTATAAAGATTTGTGTTTATTTTTTTTTATAAAAGCAAATACGTCTCCGTCTTTTCATGCGAGACATTTGTCATGAGGAAAACCAAACATGTGGATGACAAACAAGCTACAACGAGATAAATCTCAGAAGTTAGTGGCGCTGCGGCTGCACTATTCAAATTGGGTGGCCTTTTGTGTTCTTTGGTAGAATTTAGATAGGGTGGCCACAGTTTTGTGAAAATCTATACCTGATTGATAGCTTCGTTCAAAACCCGGTTAGTAAGTTGACAAGGAGAATGACCGGTCAGGGTACACTTAGATTGTAGGAGAATTTACATTAGTGCAAAATAATAAAGTATAGGATGTGCCATACGAGAGGCCTATGTTCAGCAGTGGATTGACATAAGCTGATGATGAAAAATATGAATAAGGTATACCTACCCGCCATATACATAGGGTACACTCATATCACCATGACCGATTTTCGATACGGAAAATATTACTTTTCTTACATTTAAAAATGAAAGAATAAAATATGCTCACCCTGCAGCGTATTCCCAAATAGCTTGACCCACATAAATATAAACCTCTGACGTCATTCCTTCAGTCTGTTCTATTCTTGACATCTTCATTGATATTTGCAGTTTGAATGGCGTCCATTGTAGGCCAGGTATCCATTAATCGCGAAGAAGATTATTGAGTTTCTGAATCAAAGTCATTCATTGACTTAATCTACTCATAAAAAAGATGTTTGTTGATGGCCTTAAAGTTTTAACTATGTTGAAAATAATTTCATCTTCATAAAGGGTAAAGATGTTATTAAACTCCTGTGCTAGAGGTTACGGGTTCGATCCGCGGGATTTTTTAGACATAATTATAATCAAACATTCAAATTTAATTTATATAGGTATTACTAGTATATATTACTTCAATATAATAAAAAACGATGCAATACACAGGGCTAAATCTTCACGCCCAAACTGTTCGATAACAAAAAATAATTATATTTTTACATCGGTCCACAATTGACGGGAAATTCGTTGAGGATCAAACCTCCTTTCTGTAGTCGGTAAAAAAGACTTCTGTCCCATCCAAGAATCGATAAATCCAAGCCAGTGAGCAGCGGCCCAGTGCTATTTGACAACGACTGAGACGAACAGCCAATATATTATTACGTCATGCAAAGCTTTATTCAATTCGCAATAAAAAAGGGCCAAGTGATCCTCTATATTCGTATTGAGATTACATTTAAAATATATATTTCAAATCCAATCTCAATTGGTTCACGTTCGAAGCGTATACGGGCTGCCCTATCTAGTTCTTGAGTTAGGTCTTATTAGCTCGCCTTGTTTTTACTATATTCAACCGTAGATTTCTTTGCATAAAAAGTGTGAATTGTTTTGAGATCAGAGGTTTGATTGGATTTTGTTAGTAATACTATCTTCTACATCATCTTCGGATTATGATTCTCGATGTTTTTTTTTTTATTTAGTTATCTTTATCCATACTAGGGAGTTTTGTATCGTGAGTGCGTTTCACAAACACGCTAAGAACAAACATCTGCGGATTGAACATTTTTTTTCCTGTGCGGAAATCGATCCTACAACCCTTAGGGTAGTCCAATCGCTTAGCCACTGCGCCAATAACGTCGTATTGATCTTAGTATATTTATTATCATTGGTGTGCAAGTAGAGAGCGTTCACAAATTATGTTTCCTAAGTATGTCCGGCGCTCCTTGGACGGTCAACCTCACTACCATCCTCGATGACTGACCAATCCTTACACCACGGTATAACCTCTTCCCATGTGATATTTGGCTCATGCGGATAAGACAAAGAAGATGCCTCATTACTGAAGGAGCGCTGTAAGAATTAGTTCGATGTTATATTGGGTAAGTCTATGTCAATTTCTTGGGTGCAATGGTCAGTCACTGGTGCCAACATTTTATATTAGTCCTTGTCAAGGAATTAACCTCGAACTATGTGCTAGTTTTACTAAGTGAACCTTTATACTCCTCACGATATCTAGTTTATATTGAGGACCTAATACTACGAGATTTTGTTCATATTCTCCAATCAAAGTTCGGAATAAAGAATTCGTAAATAAAATTAAATCCAGACATATCGATTGATTCTCACTTATAAAATACTTAAGCTATGTCTAAGTTAGACAGAGTTCTGTCACTTTTGAATTCATTAGTTTGGTAAAAATAAAAAGAAATAGAACGTTATCTGAATATAGTTAAGTACATAATTCTTTATCAACTATAGAATCTGGTGAAAATAATTCATACATATTACTCCGCACATCATTTTTTATATAACCTCGTATGCTTTTGAAGAGTCCTTTTGCTTAACCAAACTTTTGGCTAAACTAGTGTTTCCTTTAGGATCATAACCCACATATCAAATCGGGAACGGATTGTCACCGTATCGCCTTTCGCCTCGCCGTTAAACAGGCCACCTTACGTAAGCACGTAACCAAAGCGGATCATCTGCTCCGATACGTTGACTTGGCTAGGGCTAGGTAGGGAGTTTCATACAAAGAATAAGTCCCGGCTTCAGATGATACAGTAACGATCTCTTTGCAGGTGACATGTGTGTTACGACCTTTAATCTGCTACAAGTACCTATGAAGGTATATACAAAAAAGACACAATAACATAAAACATAACACACATAAACATAACATCACGCCTGTATTCCCCGAAGGGGTAGGCAGAGGTGCACATATAGTACACCCACATTTCGCCAGTTATGTTTTAGATCCCAATGTAATAGGGGGCGAGCCTATTGCCATCAACCGGGCACAGATCCAGACTCCGTGCTGTTACTGAGAATTACCTAATGGAAAAACCCAGTAACACTTTGCCCGACCCGGGAATCGAACCCAGGACCTCGTGTTCAGCACTCGCGCTTAACAACCACTAGACCAACGAGACAGTCAGGCAGACACAATAACAAAAGAGCAATAGGGCCACAAATTATTTACGTAAAAACAGCGTAAATAATCCTTCTGCTACCACATGTAGACGAGAAATAATGATAGGGCCATTCATGTTCTTTGCGACATGTAAGTTCATTTGTGAAATCATAATTCATGGCTTCCTACGCTTCCGGGATGAAACGACGTTAGATACACAGGGATGAACTTAAAACCAATTGAGCAGACTATTTTAGAATATGGTAGATACTGGTGCGGTCAACCGCATTGTGGCGTAGATGATATCACCAATTATTAAGTAGATCCAGCTCGTTTAAATTCAATTATTGTTAGGAGTAGCTCCTTTGTAATAATACTAACTGACCAAGCAATCATCGTACCACCTTCTCACCATTTAAACCCTGGAATTCAACAATTATTTTAGAACATAAGGCGAAAGAAGTATGTCAGGATCGTAGCCAATGCAAATCCATAGTCTCTGCCTACCACTCTAGGAAATAGGCGTGAATTTATGTATGTATGTGTTAGCCAAATCGTCCAGCCAGTCTCAAGCTATAGCCTGACCGAGGGTAAAAGGGATTATATTATTATAATTATTTACGTAGATAATTTAAAAGAGTTGAGGGCCCCCGACTAGTGGCAAACGCTTGACAAATATAACGATTTATGTATTGGACTTATATGATGTTTCAATACTTTTTCAACTTGTTATCTATGACATTGTTATGCCATTCCAATAGTCTCATCATCATCATCATCAGCCGGAAGACGTCCACTGTTGAACAAAGGGCTCCCCCTTAGAACGCCACAATGAACGACAGCTTGCCAATTCCATCCACCGGTTGCCCGCAATTCTGACGATATCATCGGTCCATCTGGTGGGAGGCCTGCCAAGCGATTTATATTCGTCTTACGTTTTCCGCCTTGGATTCGGCCCCTGTTTGGAATAAAGAAAGGTTGCAGATTACCTACAACTTAGCCTACAACCAATTACCTATAACGTGCAATATTGCCAACCGGATAACAAATCCATCCCGTATTACGTTCTTATGTGTACAATCATTGTCCCTTAGGCACATAAGTGAAACCAGATTAATTTTATCCGGTGAAAAATTACCCGCAATGCTTTTAGAAAAACATTTTCCTTTTAGTTTGCCAGCCGGCCCTGTCCCGTACTCAATTTGTGGTTCGAAAACTCGAAGGATTTATTATCATATTGCCACAATTTATTTGCTTTATATGAATATAGGTAGCCATTTGTTTAAGTGAGGCTTTCCTGAGAGGAAAAGAGGGTTTTAGCTTGCTTCTTTTTTAATTGAAAATTTATTAGGTACTTATAGTCTGTTTCAATAGGCCTAGCACAAAAAGTAAACAATATTTTTCATGTACTCAATCATTGAATTTTTAAATTACACTTATCATATTTATTCGGAAAAATAACTCTTATATGGAAAGAAAGGCGGTAATTACATAGTTTTTTCAATTTCTTAAATAATATGTATCCAAAATTTTAGCACTTAAAAATATTGTTTAAATTTTCACCCAACTCAATTGAACTATACTATAGTTAAGCGACGTATCGTATGACGTCAAAATGACGTCACATTATAGTTTCAACTTATTGAAATATCGAATTCTTTTGCAATCGTCCCACTGCTGCCCCGTCATTACGTCACCAGTTATATCACCGCCAGCGGACAATTTCTTTCATAATGGAACAAGCCGTTTTTACTGTCATATCGTTACTCGTATAAAGCAAATCATTCGTGTGCCAGTTCGAAGGGTAGCCAAAGACTGATTAAACTAATTTTACAATATTAAATAGTTTAATCAAGTGGTATTGAAAATCAAAGGTTATGTTTTGAATATTTAACTAAGTTCACAAGTTTTAACACCATCTTGTTTCAATTCAACGTACCTATTTTGCAATTTTAATTCGAAATTTATATTCGAAATTGATGTTCGAAATTAGAAATACAAATTGGAATCGATTAATTTTTATTTTAATTAGAATTTACTGCCATCGCATTCTAATTTTAAATTTTATTTTGTGCCAGTAAATTCAACGACAGTAAAATTATATTTTGTATTCCATATTCAAGCCTAGAGCTTCAAAATATTTTATTGTATTCTGTTTTTCGTTGTATCAATTTGTTTAATTAAAACTTTATGTTGATTGGCTAAAAAAATTTGCCGAATTCGCTGTATTACAGCCAAAATATTAGTTTACTAAATTAAATAATATTCTTATTGGGTAATTATGATGGTACTGAGTTAAGTCACAATATATTATGATAATTTGATTGCTAATCAAACTTTTTTCCACAAACATTGAATATATGTACATTGTGTCATTTATTTTTGACAGCCTCGTTGGTCTAGTGATTATTATCCATACATTTATTTATTTATTTACTTTAATTATACGGTGTACACCAATAACAAAATTAAAGAACATAAAAAAATTACTGAAAACAATTAGATAAAAATATAATAATAACATAAATAATAGCATTCATGCTTTCTTCTCACAATAATTCAGACATACTGACAAAATCTTCATCCATTCATCATATAGCAGATCGCAGGTTGGATTGTAATCCAAGAGCTCATTTAATGCGGTGAGCGTGCGAGGTATTGGTGACATAGCACGAGCGACGGTACGACAGGAGGGCACTGCAAACAGTTTGTGTTTTCTATTACGGCGGTAATTATCTGGGACAGAATCGGGCAAGCTCGTTGTGCAGGTCTGGAGCGTCAATGATGCTGCGTAGAGTACATTTATCATTCTACTAGCTGCGCCCCGTGGTGTTGCGTTTTTCGAAATAAAAAGTAGCCTATGTGTTAATCCAGAAAATTTGCTACCTCCATATGAAATTTCATCAAAATCGGTCTAGCCGGTTTGAGCATGAAGAGGTAACAAACATACAAACGCACTCAGAAACTTTCGCCTTTATAATATTAGTGTGATTCGATTATTGTTTACTTTGCTGCAATAAAAACTCATGGTAACCCCGCCGGTTAAATAATCCTTCATAATTCAACATCGCACAAAATATTATTTTACAAAACCGCTGCTTACTTGTTAACTAGTAACTTACAGCTTCATTATTCTCAACGAGTTTGAGAGAACTTTTTCGAGCTTTTCTTAAGAGCATACTATTAATTTGAGCTTGCTTTCGGAGCTTATTTCTCCTATCTCCTTGGTTTAAAAAAATCATATTACGTACTGTTAAATATGTTATAGAAAATATCAGTGCACTTCAAAAAGTAAACAAAAAAATGATTCTGCAGAATATATGGTAGTTCAGTATCGAGAGATTCTAGAGAAATATTTCCTAACATAAACGTTTGATATCTTTTACATAGAAATCGCATGGAAGGTTTGGTATCTTTTACATTTTTGCTTCACATTTTCGGCAGCGTTTCGAAATCTTATCGTGCGAGAAGCGAGTGCTGACTGTTTAGATAATTCTACCTTTTCCTCAATGGCTAAGGTGGGACTTAAATTAGATGTGGCCAGACAATATCAAAGTTTTGGGAAAATTTCTTGACGAAAACAGGGAACAGTTTATAGAATAGGTATTTAAAGTTCCCTATTGTATAAATAAAATAAATCAATTGTTATAAGTATACATTTTTTATGTAAGCTAGTGTTTAGCTGAGTAACAGAAAACTAAGTGAGGAAATTTCATAAAAATATACAGCGGCTTATAATTTCAGTAGATCTCGAAGTACTCGACATTAAAAGGTATATTTGCGTAATACCTACCTAAACCAACGCCACAGGCCTTTTATTCTACCGGAGAATGTGCTCAAGTTTTCTTAAGGTAAATATTTCCATGTTAAACTGAGGATAGAGGCAAGATATTGAGTGTTCGCCGTTTATCGTGAGACTAAAGGAACCATTAGGTTTTGTAAGACGCTCCTTAGATAAATATTTTCTCCAGCAATTTTACATATACCTTACTAGCTGTTGCCCGCGACTTCGTCCGCGTAAATTTCAGATAAAAACACCAGGAGACTATAATCTGATTTTGTAAGTGAAAAACACTATAAATTACTTATCGAAAGGAATATACATAGTATTTTAATGATAAAGGTATTTTTAAATTAAGATGGGGCTAATTTACTTGCTAAACCGATTTCGTGGGAATGATCGGTGAATATTGAGTGACTAACAGGAAAGTTATTGACATGATTGGTTTGCTTATAAGGAATATACACATACAATTTTGAATGTACCTTTGTTTTACTGTATCTATGTAGTACATTGATGGCATGCATTTCTCTAAACCACGTTTGTAGTTTTGTTCTCAGCAGACAACATATAAAGAGAGTGTGGACTGGTAACTCGGAAGCGAGCATCATACAGTTAAATAATCATTTTTGACGACCTGATTAGCGCAGTGGCTAAGTAATTGGACTGCTGCGCTAAGGGTTGCGGGTTCGATTCCCGCACGGGGCAAAACTTTGTGCGACCCACAGATTTTTGTCCCGAGTCTGGATGTTTGTGTATGTGATATTTCATGTTTGTGAAACGCACCCACGACACAGGAGAAATTCCTAGTGTGGGGCGTTTTTTTTTTTTTTTAAATAAAAAAATAGCAGCCTATAACTGTCCTACTGTAGGGCAGAGGCCTATTTTCGTAAAAAGGGATTAAGCGTTGATCACCACGCTAGCTAACTGCTGGTTGGCGATTTCAGATGATTAAATCCAGGTTTCCTCACGATGTTTTCCGTCCGTCACCGTTAGTCAGTGGTGTCTTAGAATATCTAAGAAAGTATTTATAACATTGAAAAAGTCACATTGATACTTGCCCGGGTTTGAACCTGCAACCTTGTGCATACAAATCAGGTATGTTAACCACTTGGCACCACGACAGTCATACAGTTATCCGAGTAAAAATCAGCTCGTCTCTATTCCTTAATTAAGTCTACCCCTGCGTGTGCTAATGGTGATAGTTTTTATGTCAAAATGCGCCAAACGGTTATATTGGAATTGATTGTAGTAGACATTTAAACGAACTGCTCATGTCCGTCACCCACAGGTTGGACCTGTGGGCGACGAACTTGGGCAGTTCGTTGCTTAAACAGAAAAGGCGGTGCGGGCTGGCGCTTCACGTGCGCCTTTTAAGAAGGGACGTAAGGCACGTAGGCCGTATGTGGTGGTCGGTACCAATCGTGAAGAGGCGAGTCAAAATTTGTTTAAAAAGACGTGTACGTGTACATGTAGCATACATGTAGTTAGAAGGATACCCTGAGGTTTCAGCTGGTAAGAGACCGGCATAACCCTCCGTCCGCTCAGTGTCGAGGAAGTACATGAGGATTTTCCTAGCAACAAAAATACTTTGATAATTGTGTGGAATTTAGAATTTGACTGCCTTATTGGTCTAGTGTTCGTAAAATGCGACTACTGAGCGGGAGTTCCGTGTGTTCGTCTACCAGGTCGGACAAAGTGATATGGCTTATTCAACTAATTCGTAGTACCGACTTTGAATTTGTGCCTGGTTAATGAAAATTTAATTGGCGTAAGTGCAAGGGGCGACCCCTGTTATTTTGGGACCTGTTTGACACCTCTGCCTACCTCGAGGAATAAAGGCGTGATAGTATGGTATGAGTATGGCCTACAATTTGTTATAATTTCTGCGTCTATGATGTTTCTCTACAAAACGGTAACTTTGAGGTGGATCTCAGACCTTTAACTTAACGATGGGTGCCTACAGTACACTTTCTGCTAGAGAGCTAAAACATATAAACAAAAAAAACTTCAAAATTGTATGTTGTTTGAATATGTTCCAGTGAATAAATATTTATGTTGCCGAATGCGGGAATAACACTATCACATCACATCTTGACCAACTTTTCCAGGAACGTGAAATATTTATATATATCCAGTGTATAAAGTGCAATATATAAGGAAAGTTTTTACGGAGCATTTAAGTCAGAAAATATTTATCTACAATCACCGACGAACAGGAATTTGACTCGATCCATTACATGGTGGTTGTTCCTGCTGAGTTCTATCTAAAACTTTCACTATGTACATTCTTAATTTATGATTACATTTAAGCAAATGTCTCTTAAAACTATAGCGTAACTCTCCAAGAACAGACGTTTTGTTGCTTCAAATTGATGTGTATATTGAGTACTAGCTGTTGCCCGCGACTTCGTCCGCGTAAATTTCAGATAAAAACACCAGGAGACTATAATCTGATTTTGTAAGTGAAAAACACTATAAATTACTTATCGAAAGGAATATACATAGTATTTTAATGATAAAGGTATTTTTAAATTAAGATGGGGCTAATTTACTTGCTAAACCGATTTCGTGGGAATGATCGGTGAATATTGAGTGACTAACAGGAAAGTTATTGACATGATTGGTTTGCTTATAAGGAATATACACATACAATTTTGAATGTACCTTTGTTTTACTGTATCTATGTAGTACATTGATGGCATGCATTTCTCTAAACCACGTTTGTAGTTTTGTTCTCAGCAGACAACATATAAAGAGAGTGTGGACTGGTAACTCGGAAGCGAGCATCATACAGTTAAATAATCATTTTTGACGACCTGATTAGCGCAGTGGCTAAGTAATTGGACTGCTGCGCTAAGGGTTGCGGGTTCGATTCCCGCACGGGGCAAAACTTTGTGCGACCCACAGATTTTTGTCCCGAGTCTGGATGTTTGTGTATGTGATATTTCATGTTTGTGAAACGCACCCACGACACAGGAGAAATTCCTAGTGTGGGGCGTTTTTTTTTTTTTTTAAATAAAAAAATAGCAGCCTATAACTGTCCTACTGTAGGGCAGAGGCCTATTTTCGTAAAAAGGGATTAAGCGTTGATCACCACGCTAGCTAACTGCTGGTTGGCGATTTCAGATGATTAAATCCAGGTTTCCTCACGATGTTTTCCGTCCGTCACCGTTAGTCAGTGGTGTCTTAGAATATCTAAGAAAGTATTTATAACATTGAAAAAGTCACATTGCTACTTGCCCGGGTTTGAACCTGCAACCTTGTGCATACAAATCAGGTATGTTAACCACTTGGCACCACGACAGTCATACAGTTATCCGAGTAAAAATCAGCTCGTCTCTATTCCTTAATTAAGTCTACCCCTGCGTGTGCTAATGGTGATAGTTTTTATGTCAAAATGCGCCAAACGGTTATATTGGAATTGATTGTAGTAGACATTTAAACGAACTGCTCATGTCCGTCACCCACAGGTTGGACCTGTGGGCGACGAACTTGGGCAGTTCGTTGCTTAAACAGAAAAGGCGGTGCGGGCTGGCGCTTCACGTGCGCCTTTTAAGAAGGGACGTAAGGCACGTAGGCCGTATGTGGTGGTCGGTACCAATCGTGAAGAGGCGAGTCAAAATTTGTTTAAAAAGACGTGTACGTGTACATGTAGCATACATGTAGTTAGAAGGATACCCTGAGGTTTCAGCTGGTAAGAGACCGGCATAACCCTCCGTCCGCTCAGTGTCGAGGAAGTACATGAGGATTTTCCTAGCAACAAAAATACTTTGATAATTGTGTGGAATTTAGAATTTGACTGCCTTATTGGTCTAGTGTTCGTAAAATGCGACTACTGAGCGGGAGTTCCGTGTGTTCGTCTACCAGGTCGGACAAAGTGATATGGCTTATTCAACTAATTCGTAGTACCGACTTTGAATTTGTGCCTGGTTAATGAAAATTTAATTGGCGTAAGTGCAAGGGGCGACCCCTGTTATTTTGGGACCTGTTTGACACCTCTGCCTACCTCGAGGAATAAAGGCGTGATAGTATGGTATGAGTATGGCCTACAATTTGTTATAATTTCTGCGTCTATGATGTTTCTCTACAAAACGGTAACTTTGAGGTGGATCTCAGACCTTTAACTTAACGATGGGTGCCTACAGTACACTTTCTGCTAGAGAGCTAAAACATATAAACAAAAAAAACTTCAAAATTGTATGTTGTTTGAATATGTTCCAGTGAATAAATATTTATGTTGCCGAATGCGGGAATAACACTATCACATCACATCTTGACCAACTTTTCCAGGAACGTGAAATATTTATATATATCCAGTGTATAAAGTGCAATATATAAGGAAAGTTTTTACGGAGCATTTAAGTCAGAAAATATTTATCTACAATCACCGACGAACAGGAATTTGACTCGATCCATTACATGGTGGTTGTTCCTGCTGAGTTCTATCTAAAACTTTCACTATGTACATTCTTAATTTATGATTACATTTAAGCAAATGTCTCTTAAAACTATAGCGTAACTCTCCAAGAACAGACGTTTTGTTGCTTCAAATTGATGTGTATATTGAGTATGGTGATTGGTGAGCGCTAATTTGCCACCTAAGAGAGAGAGAGTAATTCTGAAAGACAATTTTGCCCCGAATATTTGTTTCTTAACCTTATGCAAGAATGCTGATACTAAGTAATAAGTGTTTCAAAGTGCATCCAAAATAAGCACTTTACCTACATATATTCATCTATACTGTCGGAATCTATATGTGTGGTCTGTGTGAATGATTGTTGGTAGACAGCGCCTAAATGGTAAATTGTTTCTCCAGCGTTTTCCATATTTCTACGGTTAAAGGTGTAACCCAAATTCGGCAGATGAAATAACTTCGATGTAAAATAAAAAATGAGAAACGTCAGCGCGCAACGTTTCAAAATGCGATCAGGAAAAAAATCTAACATTTTGATGGAAAAGCTAAAATAGAAAATATTACTGAATATTGTTATTAACTATTCTGTGGTTAAAGTAAAACAAACAACATTCTATACATATTTACAATGGTGAAGTTACAAACTTATTAAAGTAGAAAAAAAATAAAAATTAATTAACTGTAAATAGTTTGGAATAATATTATGTTAAAAATATGTTATAATTGTCTTTTTATTAATATTTAAGTTCAAAAACATCCAAGAAGAAATTAAAGCCTATGCAAAAAGAAAATCCTTTGGCAAGGACCGATCTCTATACACATAAAACGCAGGGCGATCGCTTAACCGCCACGCTACCATGATACTTGATGTAAATTATAAAATAGATGTTTCTATACATGTTATGATTTACTGCTCAGCTCCTTATGGATATAGCGTGATGATTTCTACTTCAGAGGTTCATCTGTAACTCATCTGCATAGTTTAACTGTTGATTTTGTCTTAAAGTGCTATAGAATGCGCCGCCACGCCGCCGCGCCGGCCGTTACCGCCGCAACCGCTAAGTCCCTGCCTTTTATCTGTAATATCTTCGAAAATATTCATTTAAATTACTTGCTGTAAAGGGTAATTTTGATCTATATTAAATGGACAATATATTGAAGGTACTTAATTGGATAAGGATTTATGCTGTATTGCTCAAAATCGCTTCGTAAATAAGTCATTATTTCTCGTAAAAAGTAAAAGATAAAAAATGGTTATTGTGGGTTATTCGTAAGAGATAGACATATGCCCTCGCGGACTTTTTTGTAGGCATTTTTAGGGTGTACAATACTGTAATACATTGTTTTGATATATCTCATAGGGTTTAGCCAGCGTATGCAATGTAAGCGTTGTTATTTTCGACATCACATTAGAAAACTCTAAAATTGTCAGTATTTCTCTACTATATTATGCATGTATTATAGACATAAACCTTCCTCTTGAACCACTCTATCTATGAAAAAAAACCGCATCGCAATCCGTGGCGTAGTTTTAAAGATTAAAGCATATATAGGGACAGACAGACAGCGGTAAGTGACTTTGTTTTATAATATGTAAGGATGGTGATTGGTGAGCGCTAATTTGCCACCTAAGAGAGAGAGAGTAATTCTGAAAGACAATTTTGCCCCGAATATTTGTTTCTTAACCTTATGCAAGAATGCTGATACTAAGTAATAAGTGTTTCAAAGTGCATCCAAAATAAGCACTTTACCTACATATATTCATCTATACTGTCGGAATCTATATGTGTGGTCTGTGTGAATGATTGTTGGTAGACAGCGCCTAAATGGTAAATTGTTTCTCCAGCGTTTTCCATATTTCTACGGTTAAAGGTGTAACCCAAATTCGGCAGATGAAATAACTTCGATGTAAAATAAAAAATGAGAAACGTCAGCGCGCAACGTTTCAAAATGCGATCAGGAAAAAAATCTAACATTTTGATGGAAAAGCTAAAATAGAAAATATTACTGAATATTGTTATTAACTATTCTGTGGTTAAAGTAAAACAAACAACATTCTATACATATTTACAATGGTGAAGTTACAAACTTATTAAAGTAGAAAAAAAATAAAAATTAATTAACTGTAAATAGTTTGGAATAATATTATGTTAAAAATATGTTATAATTGTCTTTTTATTAATATTTAAGTTCAAAAACATCCAAGAAGAAATTAAAGCCTATGCAAAAAGAAAATCCTTTGGCAAGGACCGATCTCTATACACATAAAACGCAGGGCGATCGCTTAACCGCCACGCTACCATGATACTTGATGTAAATTATAAAATAGATGTTTCTATACATGTTATGATTTACTGCTCAGCTCCTTATGGATATAGCGTGATGATTTCTACTTCAGAGGTTCATCTGTAACTCATCTGCATAGTTTAACTGTTGATTTTGTCTTAAAGTGCTATAGAATGCGCCGCCACGCCGGCCGTTACCGCCGCAACCGCTAAGTCCCTGCCTTTTATCTGTAATATCTTCGAAAATATTCATTTAAATTACTTGCTGTAAAGGGTAATTTTGATCTATATTAAATGGACAATATATTGAAGGTACTTAATTGGATAAGGATTTATGCTGTATTGCTCAAAATCGCTTCGTAAATAAGTCATTATTTCTCGTAAAAAGTAAAAGATAAAAAATGGTTATTGTGGGTTATTCGTAAGAGATAGACATATGCCCTCGCGGACTTTTTTGTAGGCATTTTTAGGGTGTACAATACTGTAATACATTGTTTTGATATATCTCATAGGGTTTAGCCAGCGTATGCAATGTAAGCGTTGTTATTTTCGACATCACATTAGAAAACTCTAAAATTGTCAGTATTTCTCTACTATATTATGCATGTATTATAGACATAAACCTTCCTCTTGAACCACTCTATCTATGAAAAAAAACCGCATCGCAATCCGTGGCGTAGTTTTAAAGATTAAAGCATATATAGGGACAGACAGACAGCGGTAAGTGACTTTGTTTTATAATATGTAAGGATAAGGATAGTAATAGAAATGAGAAAAATATTTACAGTTAAAAAATCCTCCACTAATATTATAAGGTATCTCTGGTACCGTGTGGTATCCGGCCTAGAATTGACCACCCTTTTTCCTCCCGTAGGTGTCGTAAGAGGCGACTGAGGGAAAATCCAGAAGATGGGGAGCAGCATCTTCTGTAACTTCACCACCAATACTGCTATCCCCAAGCCGCTTGCCAAACGTGGGGATTATGGCAACCCCCCCGCTTACCAAAGGGGGAGGCCTTTGTTCAATAGTGGACGTCTTCCGGGTGATAATGATGATAAGTATGATGAAAGTATCTCTGTCTGTCTGTCTACCTGTTACGCCTTCACGACTAAACCGCTGGTCGGATTTGATGAAATTTGGCATGAAAAAAATTTAAGACGCGAAAAAGAGGACATAGGCTACTTCACGCGGGCAAAGGCCAAATATTAATAAGTTGACGGGATGAGCTTGACTCCTTGGAGAAATAGACTACTGCAGCTGCCAACCGAGAGGGAGGCTTTTGCCCTACTGTGGGACGATCAGTGATAGCCGAGGGGTATGACGGTTGGAGTGCCAAGTCAAAGGTCGCAAGTACAAACGGCACGCACCAATGTCTTTTCGAATTCATGTGCGTACTATAAATTAGTTATCAGTTACGACTTTGCCAGGTACAAGTGCTGCAATATCACCTTAAAGTCCAACAAATAATTTATTTCGTCTTAAGTATTTATCCAGTATTTTTATATCAAACTAATGTATTCATAAAACTTTAAATAGATACAAAAAGTTGGAAGGATAACAGCTAAATAATGGTATTATTTTTTGGAAAATCTGATTGAATTATTCTCGCCTCGGGATCGTCCTGCAAAGTACGTTAACATTGTTCTTGGTCGAAAGTTTTTCAATATGCAAAAAGTTATCGCGTATAGAAATTTGTTAAGAAAATAATGATCTGTGAACGTTGTTATTTTCGAGTGAAACTAACTTTTCATTTATATTAGAAATACAAAGTTTATAGATATTATTATTCTACTTATACTTCTTTTTATAGAAACTAAACGGTTGGTTGACGCTTCACGTGACCAAAAGGCTGGCTTATGTTTCAGCCAAAGAGTTAGCATTGCCATTCAACGTGGCAATGTTGCCAGCCGTTTGGGCACCCTACCAGTCGACAGCGATGAGGAGGAATACTTCGATGCATAATTTTTTGTTTTAATTTTTTCTTTTGTATATATTTATTTTATAACGTGTGTAAATAAATAATACTTATACTGTCAGACGTTATTAAACTGCTATCAAACTATTTCGGTATTACTTAAATGTTGTGTAAACCATACAGCAACGGTCAGTCTTGTGATGGGTGACCGTTTTCACATATCGAGACCTTCGTACTTCGAAAGGCACGTTAAGCCGTTGGTCCTGCATCTGACCTCTCTCCGGTCGTGTCGGCCTACCGTCCCATCGGGCTATGAGAGTGAGGGGATAGAGAGTGCATCTGTGTTTGCGCGTATACATGTTCTTTATATCTCCAGCGTACTTGGCTAGTCTCCGCTCGGAGATAGGCCGCCAAGACCAAAATTCGGTCTGGAAAACATTATTATTATCCCAGAGCCACAGTAAACATAAGAGGTAGAAGTACAACGTTTAATCTAGTTTGTTAAGAATGTACCTTTTGTAATTTCTTTGTACTGTGGCCATATATGTGTCACGAGTTTGAGCACGGTTCGACCTTAAAGTCATAAGTTCAATACTCACATTGTATACGCATTTGATAAATTTATAAGATTTCTTATAAACATCCAGGATTATTTGATTAGCCCGAAAATAATGCCTATTTTGTTTACCAAATAAGTTTACTAGTATTGATTTATGTTATTTGTGTTCGTGATATTTTAGTAGCTAGCTAGTTTGGCTAATGTCTAGGCAGCAAGATGGGCGAATGATATCGTTTCATTTCAGGGTAAAATCTAGGCTTATTCCCAGAAATGGGTCACGTGATCACGTCGGGCTGCAGATGATAAATGTCATGAACTTATCGCTACTATATTTTCTTTTCATTTATCATGTTTATTTAAACTATGTAAAGGTATATGAATTACCCTGATTACCACGTAACTGATCCGATCAAGTTGCGTAAGTGGTTGACGCAACCGTCGTAGCTTACGTAGCGGTGGCTACGTCACTGCTACGTCGTAGCACGTAGCAGTTGCGTAGTCGTGTGCTTTGTCCATTGTTATTGCGCTTTGTTGCTTATTGCGCTACGTTTTTTTAGGAATCAATTTAAAAAATATTGGTACTGATATTACTCGTATAAAAGTAAATATTCGTTTTTACTGTCACTGATACAATTCAGCTATTTTGCCAGAACGAAAACCACTTTTCTAGCCAATAAATTGCATCACTGTTTGCATCACTGTAGACGACCTGATTAGCGCAGTGGCTAAGCGATTGGACTGCTGCGCTAAGGGTTGCGGGTTCGATTCCCGCACGGGGCAAAACTTTGTGCGAACCACAGATGTTTGTCCCGAGTCTGGGTGTTTGTGTTTGTGATATTTCATGTTTGTGAAACGCACCCACGATACAGGAGAAATTCCTAGTGTGGGGCGACGTTTTTCTTAAAAAAAAAAATATATGTACAAGAATTCAATGTTTCCCTGTGTCAAAAGAACCCCTTTGATCTCAAAGTCAGTTCGAAACAACATTTCTTTTTTACGTAATGTTAAAGTCAATACCATGGTCTAGAAATGGGTTTACTGAAAGAACTCTCTTGGGTCTTGGAGAATCGGTTGGTCTGCTTCAATACTTCGTCATCCAATTCTGATATGTTTGATGAGTGCATGTTTTATTCAATGTCTGTGCTCAGATCAGCTCTTTGAATATTTGCAGGTAATTCGTCGTTTGAAAACGGGAATCAAATATTTGGGTAGAGTAAATATCTGCTATTTGTATTTATGTGAAGAAATTCAAATAAAATGCAGAGTAACAAATATAGAAGTTCTTTCAGCCGCAATATTGGGGCTACTTATCAAATCGATATAGTGTAAATTAAAATGCTATAAGTATGTATATTTTAAACTTAATTTAATTAATGTCACCAGCCTTTTGGGCACCCTACCAGTCGACAGCGATGAGGAGGGAATACTTTGATGCAGAATAAACAGGCGTGACTTTATGTATGTATGTACATAAAACATATACAATACATAACACTAATAAATAAAGACGAAAGTTTATGTGAATGTTTGTTACCTCTTCACGCTCAAACGCCTGAACCAATTTTGATAAAATTTGGTATATGTAGCTGGCACCCTGGATTAGGTTATATGCTAAGTTATAGACTTTTTATCCTGAAAACAATTATTATTCGGCGACACGGTTTTTAGCGGGTAACACCGCAGGGCGCAGCTAGTATTGTATTATAGATAAAATCCTCAAGACGTGTTTATGACAAACAGTCTTTATAGAACTAAACTTTTATTTCCCCTCCATGTTCGCGCACCCCCAAGAGTTCTTTCAACAAACCTTTATAAAAAGGAAATTACCTTCATTCATCTTAACGCAGCATTGTTAGAAATTACGATAACACGATTGTGAACTTTACGTGTTTATGTGTAAGGTTAATTTTTGTATGATATCGCATTGTTATCGGGATTACATTTATTGAGGGTTGAATATCTGCTATTGAGTTACTGAGTGATCAATATGGCTTATCTATCAGTGCAGTTTGTGCATATGTGATTATTATATATTATACACGGCCCACACCAGTTATGCCTCATCATCATTGATGACGTGATTGTCGCAATGGCTAAGCGATTAGACTGCTGCGCTAAGGGTTGCGGGTTCGATTCCCGTAGGAGACAAAAAATTGTGGGATCCGCAGATGTTTGATCCAAATCTAAGTGTTCGTGTATGTGATTTTTCATATTTGTAAAACGCACCTAGAATACGGGAGAAATTCCTAGAGTGGGGCGAGATTTTTAAAAAGAAAAAACAGACCATGATCTTGGGTGTCGATACAGCCTTTTCTCCCAGTCGCCTCTCATATGCCTATCCCAGCTGAGTAAAGTTTTCCCTTAAACTATGTATCTTATCCAAGAGTGCAAATAGGGGGAGAGCATTACCTTATTATGTTCGACCTATCTACACTACGGTTTGGCGTGTTTCCAAGCTTAGCACATGCTGGTACTAAGAAAAATAATCTTATCAAGGTTTACCCTTCAATAAAGTCGACCCCTATAATAATTGTATATGTATATTTATAATATAGTATCTGCAAAGTAAGTTAAATAGTTGGTATTAGCTTCCATGCACAATAAAGAACACAAAGAGCTGCCTCGTTGGTCCAGTGGTTGTTCAGCGCGACTGCTGAGCACGAAGTCCTAGGTTCGAATCCCGGGTCGGGCAACTTGTGCCCGGTTGATGGCAATAGGCTCGCCCCCTATTACATTTGGACCTAAAAAGAACATAACTGGCAAAAATTTGGGTGTTCTATATGTGGACCTTTGCCTACCCCTTCGGGAAATACAGACGTGATGTAATGTTATATGTCGTTTAATATTATAAAGGCGAAAGTTTGTGAGTGTGTGTGTTTGTAGGTTTGTTACCTCTGCACGCTAAAACGGCAGGACCGATTTTGATAAAAAATTGTATGGAAGTAGCTGATACCCTGGATTAATACATAGGCTACTTTTGTTCCGAAAAAATTTAGCGGGTAACACCGCGGGACGCAGCTACTGTATAATGGTGAAACTGATGACGAGCAGAATTGTAATATCACTTGACCAGTAAGGCGCGCATCGAAGATACACAATATATTACTTTCACACTCCCCCTAACGATAAATCTTGCCCATAACATTAATATATCTCCAGACATCTCCACTAATAAGTAATCTATTAATCATCAGACACACCTGTGCGTTTGTTACATCTTTGTATTAATAAGAATGGCCTGTAACTATACCACTGTGGTGGCCGATTTTCGGTAATGATACTATGATGGTAAGTTTAGATCTTTTTCGTGTACATATATTTTTAAAAACCTGTTCGAATTTCACTCTTTGGGCTGGAATAACATCGTATTTTTAATTTGTGGCATTATATACATACACTAGAAAATATAACCCTCCTTCTGACGCAGTGGGGTAAAAACCTGACTGTGTTTTCGTGGAGCATTGGTGGCGTATGCCCGCCGGCTCTGAAACTAAAAGAAAATAAATAAATTAGTTATTATGATCATGATACTAACATAGTTATGAAAGATTGTTTTAGAATTGGAACAATTCGAATCTTTTCTAAGAATAAAAATATACAATTATTATTATAATACAATACTTACAAACTCATATGGCTTGCGCAGATTGGTTGACGGGGCAGCAGACGATTTTAAATTTATCAATTGAATTTAATTATTACCCAATCGAATTAAGGCATATATTGCAATGCTTGACGAGGAGCGGGCCAATAATGTATCACTGGACGTTTTTGGCAACGAAAATACGCTTAAAAACATAACCCTCCTTCTGGCGCAGTCGGATAAAAATCTCAGTGCCGTTTCACACACACCTGATTTTTGTACAAAAGGTTTCACGATAAAGGCACTAATAACATTTACCGTTTGTCTTTGTGGTTCCCACAAAAAGGTCACTTAATAAAAGATATTTTCCTTTTCTTTCAGGAAATATTTTCTTTTCCTTTGAGTGTCGTAAAAAGTAATTTAAGAGTCGTACACCATTAATTGTAAGAAGCTTATGATTTCGCTTAGTTTTAAGACATTCATACCTTTTTATTATACAAAAAATAATTAATTCTTGTTAATAATCATTACTATAATCATTAAGGCGCCGCGTGGTATCCGGCCTAAAATTGACCACCCCCTTTTCTCTCGTGGATGTCGTAAGAGGCGACTAAGGGAATATCCATAAGATGGGCAGCAGCGTCTTCTGTAACTTCATCACCAATACTGCGATCCCCAAGCCGCTTGCTAAGCGTGGGGATTATGGCAATCCCCCCTTGCCCAAGGGTCCAACAATCGAAATCTTCCAGCTGATGATAAATACATAATCATTACTTAATTACAGTGCTGTATGGGTCAACCTGGTAACACGAGATAAGGCCATAGTTATGCCTGGTATTATTAATTACGGATTACGTATAATTCTAATATGATAATGTACATAATGTGAGATGTTACACTACACATACCTTCATAATTATGTTTTTTTTTTAATTTCTAATTATACTTTACCTTTTCGCATTAGCATGAATCATTAGCATATTACTTTTTTTTTATTCTTTTTAAAAAAACAGCACCCCACACTAGAAATTACTCCTATATCGTGGGTGCGTCTCACAAACATAAAATATCACATACACAAACACCCAGACTCAAGACAAACATCTACAGGTCACACAATTTTTTGTCCCATGCAGGAGTCGAACTCGCAACCCTTAGCGCAGCAGCCCAATCGCTTAGCCACTGCGCTAACCAAGTCTTCAAATATGGTTTTCATGGTGTAGAAATTGACCAGGCATCAAGGACGGTAGCGAGGTTGATCGCTTGGCGTGCTTAGGGCGTACTTAGATACGTGTAATCGCTTGTTGAGGCTCAGCACTTGGACCCCTATTCCTAATCCTTATTTTTCTAGACGAGTAAAACCACGGCACGAGCTAGTGAAAAGTAAGGTCATGTTATACCTATCTTGACACAGAGGAATCCTAAATTATAATCCAGACCACATGTGTTCATAAATCTCTTCAACAAAGTGAAAGCGACAAACATATCACTTACAGCCAGGGTTGTCACGCCTAGAAATTTAGTAAATCTAGACCGAGTCTTTGTTTGTTTACCCATGATATTAAAAGTAATAAAAACAAATGTAGCCATATTTATTCGTTGTGGGACAAATGAAGTTGCAAATCTTGCATCGTGCTAGCGAAGTGATCACGCTATCTTCTTATCGTATGGTTGATGAACAACCTGGTGTCAAGGTTCAAACCACCTGTAGGCCTCTGATATGGCTTTACACACCATTGAAAAATCTTTCAGGTGTGCTGGTTTCCTCACGATGTTTTCCTTCACCGTTTTTAGCAACTGATAACTAATTTATAATAGGCACATTAATTCGAAAAGACATTGGTGCGAGCCGGGGTGACTTACGACCTTTATATGGCAGTCCAAAGGTATACCACTCGGCTAAATGGTCATATCACGCTATTTATGCATACATACATCCCACCAGCCATCCGCCTACCTACCCGGTTGGAAGACCCCTTTTAATTTTTTCACAAAAATAATTTTAAAAGTAAAAAACAAGTTGTAATGAAAAGAAGAATTTAGGTTGATGCAAGAATTCTAACTTAATATTTTTTCATTATGGAGGAAAAAAGATACTCCCATACATAAATACTTTGGTAGCCCTACCATTATAATGTGTCATCGACTAAAACCCTGTTTACCTGTTTTTGACTCAAATGGGTTGAAGATACATTAGGGCCGAACTGTCTAGGGACAAACAATGGCTATTATGTATGCGGTCTTAGTCTGATAGTGGCCCAGGACATTTAAACTGACCTAGATTTATCACAAGCGTACGTAGTTATTTATCATCACAACTGCCATATTACATTTGGACACATAGTCACACTTTACCCAATGGGACTTTTATGTTCAGTGAATTATTATTTGTTTAAAAAGAAAAAGGAAAGTTCGTGAATATATAACTTGGAAAAATGTCTGCGGATCGCACAAAAATGTGTTTTGATAAATATCGAACCTGTAAACCTTAGTAGCAGTCCAAACACTCGACCATTATGCTAGTCGGCCTATTACCAAAACTGGTGTAGATCAAGACTCAGTCTTCGGCAACTGCTGCCAAGAAAGGCAAATCATAGCCCGACTCTGGAGCCCTGAAGTTTAGTTTACTTTGCAGTCGACACCTAAAATTACGAGGTAATCAATACTACGATTCACTTACAATAATGCTACTTATAGTCTTACATTAAGTATTAAAATCAATTACAATTCTTGTTTGGAAAGAAAAAGGAAAGCCGAGAAAATACCCGAACATGCATCCAGTGTCTGAGGAGCACACAAATATTTGACTTGTACTTAGTAGCAGTCCAAACACTCGACCACTATGCTAGTCAGCCTATTGCCCAAGCTAGCATAGATCAGGACTTAGTCTTCTCCAACTAATCAAAGCTAATAAGTATTATCTAATGGCTTTCTGTTTAACTCGGGATTGGAACCCACACCCTCACGCTCGTGCAATCACTGAGGTTGTTAGTCTAGTTGCCGCATGCGCAATTGCTGACTACTCTGTATAATTTTTACGTATGAATATTACTTTCTGTCGGCAATAATTACTTGTTAACATACGTATTTTCATATTAACTCGTGATTATCATACAGATTACAAACAAAAGTTTCCCATGAGACTGCAAGCTCCAAGTAGTTATGATTGATGAAGAAACTTTGCTCATTTACTTATTTATTACTTTTGTGTGAGTAATTAAGAAAGACACATCAGAACTTTCCTATTTACAACATAAATAATAATTAAATAATTGCAGCCTATAACTGTCCCACTGCAGGGCAAAGGCCTCTTCTCGTAGAAGGATTAAGCATTTGATCACCACGCTAGCTCACTGCGGGTTGGTGATTTCAGATAATTAAACCTAGGTTTCCTCACGATGTTTTCCGTCACCCTTAGTCATTTACAACAAGCGTGGATTATAATAAATTATTATATTAAGCTATTAAATCATCGTCAACTTCTACTTCATATCGGCACGAGCTGTATGTAATGAAACCGGTCATGCTCATGTCGTATTGCAGAGATTGGCCAGTCAACAAACATGGTAAGGAAGTTGACCGCCCAGGGTTTACAGACGTACTTAATTCCTATCACACGTGGAGGCACTCTACTTGCACACCAATCATCAATCTATAATAATAAATAATAAAATAAAAAGATTTTATTGTCAGGCATCTAGGCCCATAGGGTGTTAGTATTACATTCCTTAAAGACTATGTTAGCAACAACCAGGAACAGTAAAAAAAAGAAAAAAGACAGTAAACAAAAAAAATAACAAATTAACAAATTACAGGACGGTTTAACAAGCTTTGTTGAATCTATCCTTATCCTTTGGAGTTCACAAATAAATATCCCCAGCCATGTTACCATGAACACTTTGAGTAGGACAGTTTACGTTGTGGAAGCGAGATACCGCATTACACTGCACATAGCGGCGACTTGCTTCCACATCTTAAAGTAGTCTGCTTTAAGAGTTCATGGTAAAGGGCTGTCATAATTTTTGTTCGTTATTCTTATATTTCACTAAATATCGTAACCTAGTTGCTATTTTATAGATTGAACGAATGAATGGAAATTCCGGGTCTGATACACCATAATAGAGGAATTGCCCGAAGTGGCCGCTTTAGTTCTCCGTTGGTCAAATTAATCTCGATGTGGTTTAATACCAGTATTCTACATAGAGCGACAGAACCCAAATATAAGACTGATTGTATCAGACTTCCGAGGTTCCTTAAGGACTGTAAATGATCCTCTAATGAAAGCTTGGGTCGGCTTAATGTACGATCCCAAGCGTAATAGAAACTATGAATATGGATGACGACGAATTCATCTTGGAATAAAAATGCATTATCATTCATACATAGTACATCATCCACAGCCTTCAATATCCCACTGCTGGGTATAAGCGTCCCTTAAACAATGCCATCCGCCACGGTCCTGTGCCAATCTTGTCCACATATTACATAGTTTCCATTTTTTTTCGTCTCAAATGTTCTATAGTTACTGGTAAACGCTGGTCGTCAAAATTAGAGTAACAATTTCATATTTTTTACATTCTATATAAAAATATAACCTTCTCCGCAGCCGGTACATAATAATGCAGCTTTGAATATACTCGGTTGCTTAAGTGTCGGATTCCACTCGACCTGCCACTTCAGAAGGTGTATACCGTAATGAAATTCACGAAAATTTTTATTCCGTCACTCGGACTCTGTATACTTCGTGGAGAATTTTATATTTCCTTGCTAATATAGAACTCGACAATATTGTTTTGTGGGTGAGACTGTTTGAGCAAGAAATACGAGTAAGCTTTTAAATTGACGACCTGATTAGCGCTTGGACTGCTGCGCTAAGGGTTGCGGGTTCGATTTCCGCACGGGGCAAAACTTTGTGCGAACCACAGATGTTTGTCCCGAGTCTGAGTGTTTGTGTTTGTGAATATTTCATGTATGTGAAACGCACCTACGATACAGGATAAATTCCTAGTGTGGGGCGACGTTTAAAAAAAATACCATAAATGTAGTATTTAGCTATAAACTGACAGTGAGACATTTTCTTTTTGATACCGCGTACCTTGTACGCTATGTTTAACTGAGTAGAACCACGATTTCTTGCCCTTATTTTGAGCTTATTACGCGGCAGGCTATGCCGCGTGACCAGCTCAAATATAATTATAAATAATATAGATCATCATCATCAGCCGGACGTCCACTGTTAAACAAAAGCCTCCCCCTTAGAACGCCACAAGGAACAACAACTTGCCAATAATACGGATAATACCCTCAAAAGTTATTAAAGTAAAATATTTATAAATAAACATTATAAATGTAACTTCTAATGCGTGATAGTGTGACCAACCATCATAGACTGATAAATTATTAGAAAAATTTGTTATAATATTTTCATGGGATAATGTTGAATTAATGTTGTTGTATCAATATCAGTGATCGTTCGCTTGCTTATTGTGGGTTGGTAACTACAAAATTTTAGTGTTATGGTTATCACAAAGTTTTTATTTTTGCAAGTAGCATCTGACACGGTAGATTAACTTCCAAAGTATACGATGCATGTTATTAGAAAAAACCCTTGCAGCTGATGCGTGAAACACGAAAATGAATTTTGAGACCCATGCGTTTCTGATTTCTTCGTGAATGTATTTATTTTTAAATGTATATTATCTTTATCGTCTTTAAGAAAGTAAGAACGCTAGCTGCAAGAACGCATGCCCTATGTGTAGCCCGGTGTATAGCAATACGCTCCCTTTAACGGGACTCATTGAATGGCGAAACTGAGTGTGTATTATGAGTAAGACAAAGAAAATCACCAACATAATATATGAATCACCAACGTACTGTAAAGACCACAAACATAATAAAGGAAAATTACAAATATTATTTAAAAAATCACCAGTATAATGTAACAAACACCAACAACACATAAAAATCACCAACTTATTATAAAAAACAATTATTTAAACGTACTTATTATATAATATTAATATCGCTATTAGTAGGTAGTGTATTTGAACAAAAAAAAAGTCATTATTGATCACCACAACCAGATGGACAAATAGTTACCGAGTTTTGTTTCTAAATAAAAAATAATTTATGACAAGAATCATTTTTCAAGTTTCATTTATCAAATTAGATGATAATAACTGATCAAATATGGGTCTATTACAAATACCCAGAGGTAATGGATGTCAAAATGGGTATCTTTTGACAGAATTAGGCAACAGTCGGAGAATAAGCGATAGATGCTAGAGGCTATGAAATATTAATCTCTTGGGGAAGACTTGTACACTGCCGTGAAGACAAATAGGACAGCTAGTAAAACAAAAACTACACACATGTCATACACTTTTGCACTTTAACACTCTCCTTAATACGACAATCCGATTGGCGCAGTAGCTAAGCGATGGGACTGCTGCGCTGAGGGTTGCGGGTTAGATTCCCGCACGGGACAAACATTTGTGTGACTTGCAGATGTTTGTGTACCTGATAATATTTAATATTTGTAAAACGCACCCACGATACAGGAGAAATTCCTAGTAGATTGACGTTCTTTTAAAACCAAAAATAAGCGTATTTATTCTCATATCTATGCTATCCTTATTATTTAATCGCTTTTCTTTCCTGTAGTTTGATATGACACGAATTCTACTGTTGTGTTGGTGGCTAAAAATGGAGGATACACAGCAATTTGAAGTTTGTAGATTCTCTATCCCTGTCCCTGAAAACGCAAAATGTACGAGGCAATGTGTTTAATATGCAATTACTTAGACGTGGCGTCATTTCTAAGCAGATGTCGTCTGTCTGACAACAAAATAATCAATATAAAATAAATCGTACTTATCATCCCAATTGCTGGTATGACAATTTTGTTCCCTTTTTCTGTCCCGCAGCCCACGGCGCTTTGAGATTCCTCTTGAATGTTTCATGTGTGGTTCTGAAAGGAATTCAATTTGAGGCGCTCACCGCTTGCTGCTAGTGCAAACCTATGGAATGTATGCTAAATACTAGTATTTCTTTACAAAATGATATCGTAAAATATACGATTTTGCACGAAATAACCCGGTTACTGGTGAATGGTGTTAATCTCTCTGCTGAGTGCGTGTCCGTCAATCAATCGTTTTTTTGGATTCTAAATTGTTGAGGCGACTTAACTATCTTTTAATAACTATGTAAAGGTATCTTCTAACGCTTATCCTACTGCTCTATAATAACCTATCTTAGAAATGCAGAGATTTTTTTTTTGTTCGATACGAGACGACAAACACACGAGGCGGGTTTTTGCTCTAAACATTTCTCGTATATTCCCGAAAACTAAGCAGGTTATACAGGTCAATAACTATAATAACGGAAGGTCTTTCATAGAAATAATTTAATATAAAAAAAAATTACACAAGCTTTTAAATCAAAAGTACCAAAATTTCAGCGTCACCCGGAGGCGAGCCGGTTACGTTACGATTCCAATTAGTGTGCGTTGCAGTAGGGAGTTTCATTATATATAGAACTAGCTGCGCCCCGCGGTGTTACCCGCGACATTTTTTCGGGATAAAAAGTAGCCTATATGTTAATCCAGGGTATAACCTATCTACATACCAAATTTCAACCAAATCGGTCCAGCCGTTTATGCGTGAAAGAGTAACAAACATCCACACATCCATACTCACAAACTTTCACATTTATAATATTAGTAGGATAGTAGGATACTGCACGACTCGGTTTGATATTGTGACAATCGTTTTTTTTTTAAAACGTCACCCCACACTATGAATTTCCCCTGTATCGTGGGTGTGTTCACAAACATGAAATATCACCTACACAAACACCCAGACTCGGGACAAACATCCGTGGTTCGCAAATTTTTTTCCCCGTGCAGGAATCGAACCCACAACCCTTAGTGCAGCAATCGCTTAGCCTCTGCGCCAATCAGATCAATCGCGACTGCTGAGCACGAGGTCCTGGGTTCGAATACCGGGTCGGGCAAAGTGATATTGGGTTTTTCCATTAGGTAATTTTCAGTAGCAATACGGAGTCTGGATTTGTGCCTGATTGATGGCAATAGGCTCGCCCCCTATTACATTGGGACCTAAAAACATAACTGGCGAAATGTGGGTGTACTATATGTGCACTTCTGCTTACCCCTTCAAGGAATACAGGAGTGATGTTATGATATTTTATGTTTAGGCACCATTATTGACAGAAAGGAACCATTATTATGTGTCATATCAGTGTTTGATGCGCTAATATTTGCGCTCAATTTACATGTTTTGTTTGTGCGTAACATAATATGTTGGTAAACACTCGGTGTTTGCTACACAGAAGTATTTACAATATATTAAGTAAACATGTTGTTAGATAGATAGACATTAATTAATGTTTATATATGGACATTTCACTCCAATTCGCCTAATCCGATTTATATTATTAACAATCAACATAGAACAAATATATATAATCTTTATTTTTCTTAAGTAACAAGACTCAAATGTGTTAGTAACAATGTTTCTTACCCTATGTTAGTATTCCTATTCTAATCACTTAACCTAACCATGAATATATGTAAGCTACTGCCACACGCCTAGCACCGAGGTGGACAGCTTGCAGCAGCGACCCACATATAGACAATCGAGTCTGCTCGCCACACAGCGCAGAATAAGGTTGGGGCTGACCCGCACACGGCGCACCAGGGAAGCGCATCGTTTTCTCATCGTTGTGTAAAAACAGTCGACTCGAGCTTCAGCAAACATCCCTGATGCACTACAGAAGCATCAATCAAATATGATGGACACGAGCGGGACTCGAACCCACGACTTTAGCCGTACCGGGGCGCCTAGCAAGGCAACATGCAAAAAGATACAAAAAGTCATATATTCAACATTATAATTATTATCGACTGCCTCGTTGGTCTAGTGGTTGCTAAGCGCGACTGCTGACCACGAGGTCCTGGGTTCGAATCCCGGGTCGGGCAAAGTGTTACTGGGTTTTTCCATTAGGTCATTCTCAGTAGCAGCACGGAGTCTGGATTTGTGCCCGGTTGATGGCAATAGGCTCGCCCCCTATTACATTGGGACTTAAAACATAACTGGCGAAATGAGGGTGTACTATATTATGTACACCTCTGCCTACCCCTTCGGGGAATACAGGCGTGACGTTATGTGTTGTGTATAATTATTATCATAATTATGTATATAGTCAAATATCACAATTAGGACCTACATAATAACTTTATTCCGACACACTGTTGCTTTTTGGGCCGGTAAACTAACATGACGTCATGAGATCAGAATCATCGCAATTCACACAGAATAATAAAAATCAGACATCCAAAATCACACACCTAATCCAACGCCAGTTTATTGCCTATCAGTAACAGCTAACAATGTACTGACGTCTAAATAGCCTGATACACACAACGCACGCAGCGTTCGGCTATTTCTACCAAAAACGGGTCAGGCCACAGTCCAATACTCTATGTGAAACAAAACCATCTGCCCGTAATATTCTATGTTCCGTGATACCAGTCGGTTTATCAAAGGAACTTTTGACGTGTTCTGGGCAAATTGGTTCATCTGATACGTGGGATTCTGTCTTTTTTGTTTTGCGTTGCCGTGGCAACGAGTAATGTACACAGCAGTAACTCTGAACTATTTACCTTGGCATAAGCCGTTGTACACTCTCTCGTGGTAGGACAGTTAAAAGTTTCTGTTATACACAAATTACTGGTAGCTTGAGGCTACAGCGCAGATCAGTCGATCGAGAGGTTAAGCCGTGCTCGCCGCAGTCAGTCTTGTGATGGGTGACAGTTTATACATGTCGAGCCACGCCGTGCTTTGGATGGCACGTAAAGCCGTTGGTCCTGCGCCTGATTTCCCTCCGGTCGTGTTGGTCTACCGTCCCATCGGACTATGAGAATGAGAAGTGCACCTTTTTGCCATACTTGTGCACTATAAATTCTTCGTTGTTGCCTAGTCTAGGCTGAGATAGGCCGCCATAACTGACATTATTACTGATAGCGTAAGTCATTAGCTAAAAAAGATATAGGTAATAATATGTCCCGATCTAACCACTAATGAATGCATGAGAGGATCACAAGCAAATCAACATGATTGATTGTCTATCAAATACAAATCCTAAATATTCTAGAATGGATATCTTCTGATTTATTTAGTCCAGAAGATTAACGATAGGAGCGATGCGACACGATACGTCAATAAAAAAGAATGATGCTTCAACAACAGCACCACAGTAATCCAAGTTATTATTTTATGAGCAAATCAATCAGGTTGTGTTAAACTTGTAAATATTTTTTGACGTACGAAAATATTTTGGAGAGTATAGGATCTTGTGAAGTATAAAGTTTGTGTACCAATAGCAGAGTTCGTAAAAACTGAAAACGGCAATAAATAAAAAGAACACCACAAAACTTTTTATTATACTAGCTGTGCGGGTGTTACCCGCTACATTTTTTGGGATAAAACGTAGCCTATGTGTTAATCCAGGGTGTCAGCAACCTCCAAATGAAATTTCATTAAAATTCATTTGGTAGTTTTACGTGAAAGTGTAACAATTATCCATCCATACTTACAAACTTTTGCGTTTATAAGTATGGATATTAGTATACAATATCAGTAGGGATATTTTCTAGTTTCGTTGATTCTAATAAATAGTGGCGTAAAATTAAATCAAAGATTAAATGCTACGTATAGTATCAATGTCCACGCTGACCTAAAAAGAGCACCTGGGAGACACGTTGCAGTTGGAAAAACACGTGTAAAAATGTAATTTGCACATGCATTGATGATGTTCGCTTTGTCGACATTCCAGAATTATGTTGGACGACTGCATTACTGCTAATTTATTAATTTAAACTTTATGTTACGGGATGTAAACAAGCGGAATCCACGCCTGAGGCCACTCTATTAGTCACCCAACGGATGGTACAGAGATGTCGGGGTAGGTGCAACAAAATAGTAAATACGTAGTACGGACGTAGATGAAACCAAATTGACGACCTGATTGACGCAGTGACTAAGCGATTGGACTGCTGCTCTAAGGGTTGCGATTTCGATATCCGCACGGGGCATGTTTGTCCGGAGTCTGGATGTTTGTGTATGTGATATTTCATGTTTGTGAAACGCACCCACGACACAGGAGATATTTCTAGTGTGAGGCAACTTAATTAAAAAAAAATTAGGCCAATAAAACATATTAAATATCATAATGAAGATGGCTGATGATTGTATTGTAAAAGGCTTCTTTACTCACGGAACCCTAACGATTGCTAACAAAGGCCAAAGGCGTATGATGCGTAAACCATTTGACAGATTTATGATTTGCACCGAACATTTCCCCTTACCGATGATTTATAGGGATCAACGTGAATCTATGTGGAATACTAGCTCCGGTAACGAGAGTTATCGTAAAATACATGGAGTGTCTTTTTATTACTTGTTTTTACGGGTTTCGGGTGAAGTGGAATATTTATCGTGCTGGCTGGTGATGCGTTAATTTTAAATCTTTGAAAACTATTGTTGATGGTTTTACCTACTCCTATAGTTCCATACTATTTCCATAGTACTATGGTTCCATACTATTTCCATAGTACTATAGTTCCTATATCATTGACTTTTTACTCTTATATCAATGTCAATGTCATATAATAAATGTCAAATATATAAAAAAAGTCAATGATATAGGAACTATGATAAGATATGAAAAATATATTAAGGTAGTTATTCAAAGTTTGAGCGGATTATATGAAGTAGTTTTTACACCAAGCCGTAACAAACAGAACAAATTATAAAAATAAAATATTGCCATCAGAACCGTTCGAACACCTCATAGGACTTATTTTTCCAAATATCTTTACTGTACAGTTTTGGCTTCGTTACTGTTTTATTATGATGAATAGATATTATATCTGTAGTTCTAGCCTTCCCTGTACGTTGGCACGACTCTCATATACTGCATGTCGGTAACTTTAGATAAACCCTTTCCCAGTGTAATGACCTACCGATAGGCATAGCTATTGTTTTACTATACTAAAGTGTTAACGTTGTATGACTTTAAACTATGTCATAATAATTATCGTTAACCTGTTGGATGAATTCATTCTAGTTCAGTTGTATCATTACGAGTACCACGCGTCATACAACCTCTTATTCCTACCTTAATTTATTGCTCAACCAGTCAGTACACAAGAAAACCGTGAAATAAACTTGACTTCTATTAGTAAAAAAGATATTTAAGCATTATTTTTCAAAGCTTTAAAATACTGTCAGTCTTTCCGGCGTGAAGCCAAATTATTAATTCCTTTCTCGTGCCCAAATATTATAATATTTTGCAAGAATATAAATTATCCGTTATCCGGTTTCGCGAATTTAAAATGTATAAAGTGTTGTGGATGGGACGTGGGGCGGACCCTTTTAGCGTCAGTTTGTAACATTATTTGATAATGTTTTTATTCTGACTTTGAAATAGGACATAACAAGGAAGATACGAGAAGACAAATATACAAATTCACTTGGTCTTGAATTTGTATCTTTTGAGGGAGAGATGATTTCTTCTTAATTATTTATTGCGCACATTAATGATTACATAGTAGATGCGGAAAAAAATATATTAGTCACGATAATGGACCTAGTCGGACATCCCGGCATAATATAATAATAACTCCGCCCACAAAATAATAGTTCCCGGACAAAATATTTCCATGGTAGACGTTTTTCTAATCTCATAACATCACGCCTGTATTCCCCGAAGGGGTAGGCAGAGGTCCACATATGTATAGTAAACCCACATTGCGCCAGTTATGTATTAGGTCCCAATGTAATAGGCTGCTACTGAGAATTGCCTAATGGAAAAACCCAGTAAAACTTTGCCCGACCCGGGATTCGAACCCAGGACCTCGTGCTCAGCAGTCGCGCTTAGCAACCACTAAACCATCGAGGCAGTCAGTTTTTCTAATCTCACCAATATCTAAGAACAATCACCTGTGTTCTTAGTCACAAAAAAATAAGGAAAACGTTACATTGGCGCTGTTGGTATAAAGGCCCATTCACACCTAACTGTTTATCGTTAACAGTGTGAATTTGATCGCACCAGTATTTTCCCCGTTTTCCATACACTGTTCTGGCCCCAACATCTAGGCTTATGCAGTAATGTGCAGTCATGCACATGTACTAATCGCCCGTAATAAGTTCCGTGCAATAGGCGAAACCTATTGTCATCCCCCGGGCAAATTTCCAAACTCGGTATGTGCCAAATAGGAACTGACACCAGTCTTACGTGAGACTGTTACGTATTTTGCCAAATTCAACCTTACAGGTCACGAAATAAATGCGACTTCAGATTGGAACCACTTAATCCGAGTAGACAGTTTTGTTATAAACATGATACTGGCCGATATCACCACAAAGTTGGAAATGGATTATGTTGGCATGATGGAAAGAAACATATAACATTATTGTATAAATAAAATCTACAAAATAGTCATACACCTCTTCAGCCAGCTCCAACATTTTAAGTAAAAATTTACAATTGTTAATCGTAGATTGCCTACAGACAACACCACAGCGAGCAGTGACATAGTAGCTAGATGGGTCTGTATTAGGAAACTGCAAAAGTTGCAGAGTCAAATCCTGCTCATTATCATTATTATTTAAATGTCTTTTATAAAGAAAACATGGACAATTATAATCTTTTGCTTGCAGCCGTTATCCATACAGACCTTGATAGATGTAATCAGCCCTTAATGTTGGAGCTCGTTAACCAGACAGATGCTGTCTGCACTCGTATATAAATGAATATATTCATAATTATACAATAGTTATACAATCGACATTATTTACGGCTCAGTGGACTGCGGAAGGGTTGACAAGAAAACAGTTTCTAAGGAAACAATAGAATTTATATGACGAACTCTTAAAATAACACGACAAGAACCAAAGACAATAACCTAGGGCCAGAATCCAGGGGTCGGGAACCTCTACATCATTTCTACGTATAAGATATTATTATGTTGCGAACGTGGTTTAAATTACTAAAGCAATAAGGCTTGCGACACGCCGCACCACGCCGCACTGAATAAACTGAGATACTGAGGTGAAAATGAAACAGTTCGTGTAGTAAATTCTTGGCACCCGCCAAGAATTTTTCCACCTAGCAATTCTAGTCAACCAAGTCCCTAAGGGGAAGTCCTTTCTCATTTAGAGAAAGAACGAGCGTTGATCACTGCAAGTTTATTGGCTTCATTATTAAGCTATTTAGATTAATAAACTATACTAAAAGTATAATTTAAACTATATTTATAACTCTATATTAGATACTTTTTTGTAATTAAAATGATGGTATTTTATGACTCGTCAGCCGTAACCGCCATCATGAATCAAATCTCATTTTATTTGTCTCCAAATTATCTGTAGACGTTAGCAAGGCAGTTTCAGACGGAAATGGCAAATGAACTGAATTCCTTCATTAAGGATGGTATGGAAAGTGATCAGAAAGGCCTTGGTTACTTATTATTCTTTACAATCAATTAATGGTATTATCAAAAAATGCTAAATACAAGTAAAGTAAATACGACCTCAGTGGCAACCCTAGCCACTAATATTCGTCATGGCTGACGACTTCACCGCGCAGACAGGTAACGAGGAAAGAAACGTTCTTATTTCAAATATTAATCTTTTTCTTCGAGTCGACGTTATTAATTGCCTGCGACATGTTTTATAAAAATTAAATTTCGAATAAAATTAAAAAACTGGAGTGGACAATTCGAATGTGAATGGGAAAATAAGAAGGGAAAGACGTTAAGGAAAAAAACAGAAGATTATAATACACAATTGGTTTCAGCAATAGGATTTGTTACAATTGTCTATTTGACAACATCAATCAATTGACATACTTTTTTGAGCTGTCAAAACGCTATTTCTCCATAGACTTTGTATGGCCATAAGAACCTGTGACGTCACTAATCAGGCAAAATGTATTGATTTGAAAGCAACTAAAAATCTAATTGTACAGCAAAAATTTATATGGTTTTCAGTGCTTAAATTATAAAGTATTTTTTAACCGACTTCAAAAAAAGGAGGAGGTTCTCAATTCGACTGTATTTTTTTTAGAAAAGTAGTGTCTTAGAATTATTGTTTATTAGTGTCATCAATTAGGCATGAGGTCTGTCCCCATTTTAATAACATAAGAGCCTAAGTCGCTGCTGAAATAAACTTTATTTGTTTTTGTCTCAACCTTATTCCATATGGAAGTAATAGTGTCTATATAAAAGGAAAATCATAACGAACCTTTAATATACGTTAAAAGTTACATCAAATAACATAACTATGTACTTTTGTTCCAGAACGTATTCTGTTCTGCGTTGATTTTGCATAATATAATGATTATATTTGGTTGCAACTAGGTACACTGAAATAATAGTAATAGGTAGCGTAGGTATAGCAGATTCTAGGAACAATGAAGCTGTATAAGCGCAACAAACGTTCCTTGAAACCATTTCCAGGAATCGGAAACGGTTTCCAGGAACGTTAATATAACGGTTTACGGCTCGTGCCATAAATCTATTATATTAATAGCTTGGAGTTTGGAGCGCGTATAAATAGTAGGTATCACACTTCACACTAATATTTTAAAGGCAGAAAATTGGGAATATGTTTGTATGTTTGTTTCCTCTTCACGCTGAAACGGCTAGACAGATTTTGATGAAATTTGAAATGGAGATAGCTGACACCCTGGATTAACACATAGCTACAATAATATATGTTATAATTATAATCAACGTTGTAAAGTTGGATTGGATTTTCAAGATAAAGCGTTTTCTTCTAAGTTTGTTTAAACATAATTGTAGACTGTTTTGTCCTTCCCTCTGGTTCACAAGATCCCGACACCAAATTCTATCAACAAGAATTCAGTTGTGCAGACAACTGAATTCTTCTAACAAGTAGAGAGAAACAAGATTGTGTTCCATATCATTATATTTTACTACATTATTAACAAGCGAAAAAAGAAATATTTGGAACTTGCCTTACGAGTCAAATTTCTACCCTGTTAGACAGTTCAGCTAATTCACGTAACGAATGGCGATAGGCACCGATTACAACCTCAAATTTCATACTATACCTCCCAAAAATCTCATTTAAGGAACACCCGCAACCAAATTTAATTAGTGAGAATCTCATAAAGTTGAAAATTAACTGTCAGTCTTCACAATAGTGGCTAAGTGGCTACCTAAATAATAACACCCAAGTTTCATAATCAGCCATAATGTAATTTTGACTGAAATTGTATACTGGCGTATTCTGGTTTTTACCGCTTTGAACCAGTTGTAACCGGTTTTAGTTGGTTTTATGCTTGATTTATGATCGATAACAATGTTATTTTGACTGGAAATGCAATGGAATGCAAAATGGTGCAACTAGCATCATAACGCTTCATAAGCGCCTGTAATAGGTTTATGTGAAATAAAAACAATTTGAATTTGGAAGTTTTAACCGGTGTATTCTGGTTTTAACCGCTTTGTACCAATTGTAACCGATTTTCGTTGGTTTAAGCTTGATGTGTCAGATAACATAACATAACATAACATAACATAACATCACGCCTGTATTCCCCGAAAGGGTAGGCAGAGGTGCACATTTAGTACACCCACATTTCGCCAGTTATGTTTATAGGTCCCAATGTAATAGGGGGCGAGCCTATTGCCATCAACCGGGCACAAATCCAGACTCCGTGCTGCCACTAAGAATTACCTAATGGAAAAACCCAGTAACACTTTGCCCGACCCGGGATTCGAACCCAGGACCTCGTGCTCAGCAGTCGCGCTTAGCGACCACTAGACCAATGTGTCAGATAGTTTGTTTGTATTTATTGTCCTAATTTTGGTAACAGATTTGTGGTGAGTTTTAATTTGATACTGTTGGCATAGCGCCCCGATTGCTTTTTGTGGTTTTTAGAATCGTTGCAGTTGCAAGATAAGTATGACTTTGCAGGTAGATTAGGTTTAAAGAAATAGCACTGCAGCTAGCATATGTATAAAACAGAATTCTGGTTCTTTTTTTCCAATATTATTATTACATTTTTTTTTGTAATCTTGCTAAACAAATATGTTTAAAATAACGGTTATGCGGATATGTTTTATCTATAGCGAAATTCACTGCAATCGTTTAGGGCGGCTTGTTTCAAACAGGCTGTTAACGTTATTGCATACGTCACAAAATAACGATTACAGAAGATGTTTAACGTACGTAAAACATAAAACGTTGTTTCTCGGCGTAAAATAAAAACACACCCTATTAACGTTATTAGGCTTGCTCGTAGAAAACCAAACTTTTTCGTTATTAGGGCTGCATAAAGAAAAGAAAATTGTTAATGCTATATTCACATTTGCTTTGCTATATTTCACGTGTGCATCAATTGAAACTGCAGCTACCCGCCCTTAGAATTTCATCGTCATCATCTACCAACACTCACAGCCTTCAAGTATCCCTTAGCTAAGAATCTCTCTCTCTCAGCCAATCGCGGTCCATTGCTGGACATAGGCCTCTCCCAATTTGCGCTAGAACACCCGGTCCGCCTTCCGCATCCATTAGAATATACATCAATATACGCAGGACTAATAACCAACTCTATAATGTAATGCACAAAACAGTATCTACTTATGAAGAATGATGAAATATTTTTGCACCCTGTAATCCCAATAACCAATATTGGTAAGATTAACAATTTGACCAAATTATACAACCTTATTAAAACAGGCCTATAAAAGCATTCATTAATTCCAATAATGAACATTACAATACGTAATAACTTCATACCACTTCGCTGATTGAATTTCACACTGGTATATAAGCTTTGCCTTTCGGTGTCCATTAATATTGCTGAAGGCGATTGCTAATGTTTCAGAGAAGTTGGTACTTCACTAAATTTTTATTGCAATTCATCATTAACCCTAAATCGATACATTCAAACTTATTTCTCTCAACAGCACTATCATTTTATAGGTGATACATAATTATTAAGATAGTGTTCCACATAACAGTCCCCCGGGTGCGATGGAACTTGTTTTTTACTTTTAAATTCGTTTTTTGACATAGTACTCGCGTATTTTTTTTAATAAGCCTGAATTTGTCCCACTGCTGGGCAAAGGCCTCCCCTTTATTTCTCCACAAATCTCTGTTCAGTGCCGTTTCCGGCCACGTCCTTCCCGCTAAGGTGACGATGTAGTCCCTCCGTATTTTTATATTCTATTTTTTTTTCTTTTTATTGTCAGGTCAGGATTTTAACGCCACTCCATACATCAATATCGGTTCAGACACTCAGAAGTTATGGCATAAAGAAACGCATGAACCTTGAAAACATTACACTCCGTTTTCCGGTAGTGGTGTAAAAAGAAAGTAATCGAATAGCCGTACTCACTTCCGAACATATGGAAAGAAGCTTACAATATTTTATGAGGACTTTCTGTTCACTAACTAATCTTTGCGATCAATTGGCTAACGAGGCAGTTATTAGGGAACTAGATATAAAGACGGAAAAACTTTGTAATGTCGTTGGAATACAGAAAATTCAGTATGATTGTAAAGAATCCATTAGGTATCGAGTAAGAGAAAATCTTCGTATAATTTCTGGCCAGCTGGAACTGTCGGTTTTAGTTCTATTTCATTAATTAGTTCTTTCCTTCAGTTCATCGTATACAACTCTTTTGTTCCAGTGCTTCTTCATTAGTATCAATTAATTTCAAACTTGACTGGAATTCTAATTTCCTGGTAACACTTTGCCTAGCCCGGTATTCGAAGCCTGATGCTCAGAAGTCCCGCTTAGGGTAACAACCAACAAGGCACAATATGAATGAATAGTACCACTCGATATTTATTGAAACCAGCAACTATTAGCACGAAATCCAGTGACGGGACTCCCGGCCGAAGACAAGGGACTGGATATAATTGGATTATGGTGATCAATATACTCCAATATAGTGCAAATAATGCCTGTGTATTGGCACTAAAACTGTTTGATTAATTGTACATCCTTTGGAACACCGATGTGAACTAACGTAAGAGAAAATCGAATTTCATGTTGGTGAGCAAAGTTTGGGGTTAGAATTGGTTAACATTCATAACCCGTAGTTTCATGATGATAAATCTTTGGTCTAGTATAATCTCTCTACTTTATGGAATGCAATTAAGTATTACCTTATCAGATATATCAGGATCGAATAAGAGTGACAAAGCGAATATATTAGGCGAGTGTTAGTGGAGTATTGGGGAAGAGAAGACCTTGGTGAATATACTTGTACCAAATCGGAGATGTTTTGCAAAAGGGTAATATGAAGAGAACCTACCCCTAACTGAACAGTATGTAGTATGATACGTACGTCCTACGTTCACATACGCTTTATATCAGGCCTGTCTGAAGGGCTCGTAACTATGTGGCTACCGTTCAGATCAGACGATCTGTGAGGTTAAGCTGTGTTCGTCGCGGTCAGTCTTGTCATGGGTAGCCATTTTCACATGTCGAGACCCCTCCGTACTTCGGAGGGGCACGTTAAACCTTTTTGATCTGTCTCCGGTCGTGTTGGTCTACCGTCCCAGTGGGACAGAGTGAGGGAATATGGAGTGCACCTGTGTTTCCACGTATATCTCCTGTGTAGTTGGCTAGTCTCAGCTGAAATAGGCCTATGTGACCGAAATTTGGTCAGAAGAACATTACAAAAGGCCTATCTACAAGCAAACAAAAATAATAATAATACGACACACAGTCGTAAAGCTGTAAATATTGTAGATACAACTAGTCGAGCCAGTAAAGGTTTGGATCATGTATCAAATTATTAATCCCAATTTAATTCGGTACAACCCTAATTTGGCTTAACCCTTTTGATTGACAGGGGTGTTCCCCGCGCCACAGATAGTGTCAGTTGAATAAAGTTGAAGCTATTAAAGGCTTATTTTTCACAACTATGTAAACCGTTTTTGGGGTTTAATTTTGTTTTAATATAATATAAATATTGCCGTTCTATACTTGTGTTGTCGAAGGACCCAAGGCGAGCGAAAAAAATAAAAAATTTATAGAATATGACTTTTGTTGACCTTTTTGCATGTTGCCCATGCTACGCTTGAATCTAAATTGATAAAGTAAATTTGAAAAATGATGGATACAAGCGGGATTTAAATCCGCGACCTTCGCCGTACCGTGGCGCTGCTCTAACCAACTGACACGGTGTCTAGAAATAGAATAAAAAATATGTAACTCATATTCCATTCGGTTTCTATTCGTCAAGCATTTGGCCATTTGTTTAGGGTACCAGAGTAGGTAGGTTATCAAAAGCACAGCATCATCATCATCATCTCTCAGCCTATCGCGGTCCACTGCTATACAAAAGCACAGATTCGAAACAAAAGTCCCTACATCAGAAACTAATGAAATTTACCGGCCTTCCGAGCAGAAAAAGTCAACCGTATGACTCTAATAGGCTCAACAAAAGAATCATTGGCAACAGAGGCAGATGATATCAGTTTTGGAATCAATGAAATGACGAAAAGGGTTTTAAGACATTTTTTGTAAGGAACCCTAAGTTAGTTATTGTCTTTTAGTGTAAAGAATTTGGTTTGCTCATTAAAATCCAGACGGGCTATCACATTTCCTTGTCGTCGCATAAAACTCTAAAATAACGCTAGAAGAATACGCTCTTTGTTGTACCACGGTATTATCTTCAGGGGTTCTTAATAACTAATTAAGTTAAACAAATTAGAGATCTAATTTCTTAACTAGACAGGTTTAATAAACATGTTATATTCTTCGTTTTAACGTCTACGTGAGCTATTTAGCGATTACTGGTAAATCGGAACCAAACATATTTCAAATCGTGGTACTCTAAAATGGTGTTCGACACGCTATTTTCTAGCATTGGGATATACTTTTTAAAATATAGCAGTATTTAATCCTGGTTATTAATTGTCTTTGTACGTACTATAATAATAGTAAATTTATTTGTCAGTTTCTTGCCTCATCACATAACCGTTAACATTTACTTAGACGAAGAAACATGCATAAACCTATAGTCTATATTATTTATGGCAAAATCATGTTTTATTCGAACTATGTTTGCGTCTAGAGGATGTTATTAAATCCCTGCGGGGTCCTTATATCCGACACGAACGAATCAACAATAGAAATTATTTTGTCGCCAACGTGAACGGCCATTTTAAATGTCCCGTCTGAATTAATTAAATAAAAACTTCGTTCGACGAAAATAAGATGAAAAAAATAACTTTTTCGATTCCCAACAGATCTTAACTTTCTCTTATCCTTGTTACTTATGGCCGAAAGAATTCATGTATTTTAAATGCGCTAAAGTTATGCCGTTTTGCATGATGATTTTAGATTGGGAAAATAACATGGATATTTCATGAGCGACACCTATATATAGGTACAATCTCGACTGGACATCAAGAATTTTATAATATTTACAGTTAAAAGTAATATAATATTAAAGTTTACATTTAAAAATTCAAACTTGGTACATGTATTTAAAATGAAAGGTTTTAAGGCTCGATAGTAACATTATAAATATCTACACACTAGAATAGGTACGCATTTCATATGAATTTATCAATGCATGTAAAAAAGATTTTATTTCGTTCAGCAAAATGTTCAAAAACTAAAATTTCACCTTTTTCCTTGATACAGTGACGTCAAATATAACTCCGAAAGTTCCAAATGTCATTTACCTGTAGATAAAAAACTATTACTTTGTGCGCACATACCTCCAATACTTCAGAGGAACTATTTACGAAGATATTCGCTTTTTCGCCAATCTTTTATATTGTTTCGACTTCAATACGTGGGGTATTGAGAAATACCAAATGACAGATTACAAAGTTACTGTGGGATAGTGATGTGACACACAGGGTTTGGCAACCACGAGTCCTTTTACTTTTTTTTTAAAGAACCCGGGCGTATATAATTATATCCTGAATGGTGACGGATGATAATGATATTGGACTGCCGCGCTAAGAGTTGCGGGTTTTATTACCGCACGGGACAAAAATTTCGAGTCCCCAAGCCTGGGTGATCATGTATGTGACATTTCATGTTTGTTAACCTCACCCACGATAGAGAAGAAAATGTAAGAAGCCATGTTTAAAAAAAACAAAAATGGTCATCCAAGGACCATTTAACCTCCCTGTATAATGTCTTAAGACTTTTTAAGCTCAGTAAGCTATTCTGTACTGGTAAGATATCAAAGAAGCTAGACATTACGTAACGTTTTGTCAATATCTTTGTTGATATGTCAGTGCTCCGTGCCAAAAACTGAAATTTAAAGAACGCGAAAGTTTTATAGCTTAACAAAGAGCGATTTGAAGTCGCAAGCCAGAACTTAATACAATAAATAACGAAGTTGCACGAACAAGAATCCTGTATGTCAAGTGAAAACTCAATTTTAGCGTTTTGGCCAGTTTTTATCCAATTCACAATCAATACCAGGTTGGCCGAACTAAACCTTCTTTCTTACCTTAGTTTATGAAGGTGTGAATGAAGGATTTCGAATTTCAAATTTTGGGTAGATTACCTTTTTTGTAAAAGTTTTTTTACATTGGTCACTTAAATTTGGTGTCGACTGGTTACTTTTTTTAGTGTTTATGTAATGCTGCGACGTTGTATGCACAATTGAACCATCAGTCTAGAAGACTCCTTCTTCACTTAATTAGGTCTTGATATTTATCTACAATTAGCGTGCCATTAATATCCTTCCAGAGTCTTCAATTGTCATTCTATAGTTAAGAGCCATTTCACATTTTTTGACAGTTTTCTGAATTTTCGGACGCGAAATTTACCATCTTAGGTAGTACTAAGGAATTTCTAAATACATGTAGAATGTAGACCAATCTTTCCCATTGTTACAAATAGAATTAGATTTTCAAAATATAACTTGATTGCTGTGTGGTGAGCTATTTCCCGCAACACGTTTTCTGAAAATCCATCGCAGAGCCATTTTCGGGCTTCAAATTCTACCATTTACATAAACAAATTTAAATGGAAAAAATACAGTAGGCATAGGACATTTACTTTTGTTGTAACATACGGTGGAAAATTTTCGATTAATAACACTTTTAATTGATAAAAAAATAAATACTTAAACCGGTTTTCACGGTTTTATATGGTAATTTTATCGCGACTTTTTGGTTTAAATAAAGGTATTTATTACTTTTAAAATTATGCCATAATGAACTATGCTCTTTGGGAAATCTATTAATAGAATGTTTTTTAATATTCCTTTATTTAATTAGATATAATACCATTTTCAATATCACTCAAAATCACAATAAATTACAACGCACAAACGTAGAACGATCAGTCGGGCCCGAGCGCCCTTAGAGGCAGGACCTGTGTCACTTTTTTCAAATTTTGAATTACGAAAATTCGTATTAAAAACCCATTTTTATACTACGACCACAACGTTTTCATTTTCTACGAATTATTTTCATCCGGTTTTGTTTATTATAAAATGTTATTAAATTCTTTTAAAATATTTTATTTGATTAATATTCAGCAACCATCCAATCAGATATTATATCTGATGACGTAAGTTTCTGTTCTGTAGCAGCACACTGAATTATAAGTTGCGCGAAAAATGTTGCCAAAAATGTTGACCCCTTAATGCGCAAAGTAGTCCCAGCCAACGTTCATGCTAACCTGATTTCGGAAATTTTGCACAAACCTCACATCTTATCTACTTTCTACCCCCTGCTCGAGTTCGTCCTTATTTGCAATTATAAGGTCGGTAAGGGAAGGGGTGGCGCCGCTATTTACCTCCGTAACGATTCCACTGCATTCGAAACTGTATTATAATCGATAGGTTCATATTATGCACACCACATCATCATGGGAGATTTCAACACTTCCTTACTCCGCATACCTCCCAATCCTCCAAACTCCTGCACATAGTCGATTCTGCCAGCCTACTCGTCGTACTGCTTCAAGCCACTCACCACAACGATGTAGCTGAGCACACTCGGCTCGATTTCATTAATACCCCCAATCCTTCCCTGGTTTCCTCCCATGGCCGACTCGTCACCGCTGGATTCTCTCACCACGACCTTATACTTTTATTGTATATCCTCAAACCTCATAAACCTAAGCTCAAGGTACTGTACAATGTACATGCACAGCTTCGCGCGAATCAATGTAAGCAAACTGAGTTCAGATGCTTCTCTAATCGACTGGAAACCTATGATGGAGGCTCCCGCGGTCGACGAAAAGGTTAGCGGTTTTAACCGGGAAATCATCGAGCTTTATGATATACACGCACCGGTTGAAAAGGTAAAGCTGAAGCGTCCACCTGCGCCATGGATTTTGAATGGTGTAAAGTTGGCCATAAAGCGTAGGGATCGCGCTTTTTGAAAATTCAAGAAAGATCGTGATGAGGACTGGAATCTTTTCAAAGCTGCACGAAATCGGTATAATTAAGTAATATCCAATACCAAACGCCGCCATATTCTAAATTACATTTATTTATGTTCCACTTTTGCCGATCTCTGGAAGTTCCTTGAAACTCTCAGTATTGGCAAATCACCACTATTTGACCGGTTGAATTCCATTGATTTGGACGATCTCAATTCGCATTTCTTCACTAGCCCAACTTTGGACAAAAGACCAAACCTCAGACACTTGCTTATGTCGATGGTCTCCCGCGTCCCAACATGAATCCCTTGCACATATCTCCAGTCACTGAGGAAGAAATCAAAAAGATCATCCTCCATCAAATCCATAGCGTTAGACTGTGATAACGTCTATCGCGGAATGATCGTCACAATAGTTGACCACCTTCTTCCAGCAATCACACACATAATATCGTGCTCCTTGGATACCGGATACTTCCCCTCCTTGTACCGCAAAGCTTTCGTTCACCTTTTACCTAAAATATCGAGCTCTTCTCTACCCAGTCACTTCCGACCAATCTCTATCCTTTCTTTCCTATCTAAAGTGCTCGAGGCCTATGTCCATGAGAATATACGAAGAGTCAACCAAAATAACCTCTTGTCCCCCTTGCAGTCCGGTTGCAGGCCAGGCGATTGGCGACTTTAAGGCAGGCATAGAAGATACTAAAAATACAGCCCTAGTTGATTTTTCCAATACCTTCAATATAGTCAATTGCGATATCCTCGTCTACATCCTATCCCATCTCTTGGTGTCTCCTAAAGCGCTGGAATAGATCTCTGTTTTAATTTACTCCATCTTCTTCGTAAAATTCACCCTAATGGTTTCCACCGAAATCAGGATGTGCAACAGTAATTGCTCCTTGAAGCTGAGGGTCAAAGCTTACTTTCACACAAATACTTTTGCAGCATTATCTCCAGACTAGTTTTATATATATATATATGTATGTATTGCGCTGGCACTGCTGCTGCTGCTGCGGAGACCCTCAAATGACGGAAATACAATAGCCTGATAGGTAATTGTATTTTTGATCCGTTTGGGCGTTAAAACATTTGGGCCATGGGGTCCGAATACTTGCGCTTTGTTTAAAGAGTTAGCAAAGCGCTTAGTCGACTCCACATGTGACCAAAGGGCTGGTTCATTTTTTGGCCAAAGAATTAGCATTGCCTTTCAACATGGCAATGCTGCCAGTCTTTTGGGCACGTTACCGGTTGACATCGATGGGTATGAATTTTTTCATGGTTTTTTACTTGTTATTTTTGTATATATTGTTTTTATCCTGTATTAGATTTTAGTTGTAAATAGTTATAATAGTAGAGATAATTAACATCAATTTATGTGAATAAATATATGTTTACTAAGAAACTTTAAATGTATGTATTGTATTGATATGTATTGTTTTGTTTCATGTACGTATGTTTATTAATTTAGCGTATCGATATACATACGTTATCATCATCAGCCGGTAGACGTCCACTGTTGAGCAAAGGCCTCCCCCTTAGAACGCCACAATGAACGACAGCTTGCCAATTGCATCCACCGGCTGCCCGCAATTCTGACGATGTCGTCAGTCCACCTGGTGGGAGGCCTGCCAACGCTGTCTACCGGTTCGTGGTCGCCACTCGAGAACCTTTCTTCCCCAGCGGTTATTGGTTCTTCGAGCGATATGGTCTGCACATTGCCACTTCAACTTGCATATTCTGGAAGCTATGTCGGTGACCCTAGTTCTTTGGCGAATTTCCGTATTCCGGATCCTGTCGCGGAAAGAAACCCTGAGCAAGTTCTTTCCATAGCTCGTTGAGTGACTCTGAGCCTGTCCAAAAGGCCAACCGTTAGCGACCACGTTTCAGAGCCATACGTAATCACATCGCATGCATCGATATGTGCATCTACCGAATATTTGTCTCCATATCGCTCTAAAGTCGACTGGTAAAATATGCCTAAGGTATTAAGTTCGCCTTTGTATATTTATTTTGAAAACTTAAAAATGGAAGAGGATATCAATTCGGATGTTTAAATATATTTTTTATGTATGTTCGGGCATAACTCCGTTATCTAACGATGGATTTGCAAAATTCTTTTTTTGTTCGAAAGTAGTTTATTTCGAAATAGTCCCATTGAAATTTCATGTAGATCTGATGATGATCTTTGGAGATATGGAACTGAACTCCTTATAAAATCATAGCAGAACTGTCGTTACAAGTAATATTGCCTAAGTAATTGTCGCCACAAACTAGAAAAAAAGAGGGGGAGGTGGTGCCTTCTACCACTTTAATAGTATATATCGTGTGAGATATCGTTAGAGGTAACATTTTGTAAGGATTTCAAATACTAATCCTCAAAATGTCTACGGCGGATGAATCCTAGGCATCACTAAAAATTGTGAAATAAAAAATATTAAAACCGCCTTAAAAAATAGGAACAAATAAATAATATGATCAAATTACTAATGAATTCAAAATATTTTCATAAATCTCGAATATAGGTATATTGTAATAACGATCAAGATTTTTTTGTCCGTCTCGTTTTTTGCGCTACACTGTTAGCATTATTTTTGTGTGGGTGTGTCACGCACACATGACAATTCTACCGAAATTCGAACGTCAAAATTTTGTGAAATGGCTCTTAAGAGTTTGACCTGTTTATAAGGAAGATTGACCACCCAGTTTGCGCCAGACAATATATATAGATGTATGTAGTTAGTTTAGCTTTGGTAGATATCTATCGCTTCCCAATATTAATTCACATTTTAATAAAGAAGTAGGACAGTTTATTATTTTAACACAGCACGTGTTTCATCCACAATTTTGTAACACGTTTATATGAAGCACTAACATGTTGTGATTAGATTATCTCGGCGGTACTTCGTTAGTTTGCCTGGACCAAAACAAAGTTGCCGTATCTTCTGGACCACTTTGTTGCGACTTAGGTCCTTAAAGAGTATATATCAAGATCTTAGAAGTAACACTGCCAACATTGTCTTGAATAGGAACGCAATAAAAACATTATATAGACATGCTAATGGTGTAAGCTAAGTTTGCTAAAGATTTGGTCATTTTTGTCATAAATTTTTGTGATAAACAAAACATTAAAAATTCAGTCCCAACAATTTTTATTGACCAAGGAATTTCACGAACCTTGTAAGAGAATAATTCAAAAAGCAAAACCTGCAGAAACGATTTATCTACATTAGTGCCCATTTCTTCCGATAGAGCACTCTTTAGGTCGATGATATGATGCTATGTTCAATAACCTCTCTCACAGCAATCTCTAAGAGTTACGACAGCTTAACCGTTATTGCAAACAAACGCAACCAGGCGGTGATTCTATACGACTTAATTAAAGAATTAACACGTTCCAACAATTTAATATGACCCAAGCAATTTATTTAGCAACTCTTCATTACAACTTCCTGTATTTACAATGTGGTATTCAGAATTGCCGACCCAGCTACGTAAGGGGCCCAAAACAGTTTGTCAAGAAAATAATGTGGTCCCTCGTAAAATGTATCGCCACGCACCTATTCCTGTGATTAATTAGTCTGTGTTAGGCTAGGTTCCGAACTTGGCTACGTTTTGGCAAGGATTTATAGTTTCAATACATACGTCTTTTGTTTTAAGCTTTATGTTATTGGTTCGACATTTTAGTAGTCTTTGTGAACCGATGTCCTATTTGGCGCAGTGGCTAGTTGGTTGACTTCTGCCGTCAACTCGATTGAAACATGCGACTTTTATCAGTGATTTTTTTAAAATTTCATGTAACTAATATCTGTGTGGTTCACACGCCGATATTTGGTGCTATTGATATTTCACGTCTGTCATTCAAACTTACGATACAGAAGAGTTTCATAGTATATAATGAAGCTTTTTACAAAAATTACTGTTACTACTCAAAACAGTTTTCTGGACATACCCTGCTTATTATAATAGTCATATAAATCTGCAATTCCCAACTATGTTAAATTTCCTTGGTTATACTTTTCGCAAATGGCCGATATTGACGAAGCATGAAACCGATCCACTTTCTCTATCTATCTGACCCTAATTGTTTTGAAACTTTTTTGATTTATATTAGACCCTGAATAAAGGGCTAAATGGGGTTCGATATTGTAAGTTTCAATCTTTCAAATTGGCTTACTGAAATTGGGTGTGGATTTACAGGCCCTGATTTTGATTTTGGATATTTGAGAAATACTTTAATACCACAAAATGAACTGTTAATGTTATCCAAAGTAATATGGTGCCTAGATTACTTCATACCTACAAATGAATTATAGGCGCTAAAAATAATTTGCCTCTCAATAAAATTTGGTTAATTTTTCACGGAAAATACTCTGTTAATAGGAACTTTTGTGGGTTATAATTATACCTGCGTGAATTTTAGTCATTTATGTCTGACAAATATTTATCTTCAAATAAACTAGACTAGATTTTAACCTAAACAGGAACCAATATTTATCAGTTTTTTCAAAACGTATTCATCAAATAATAGAGCGCATCCTTATTTCAATAGGACAAAGCATATGGCAGAGGAGATTTCTTTTTTATATCCTAATAAGACCATTTCTAATAGACCGAGAAAGTTACACAACTCCAGGAAAATCCTGAAGCATCCTCCAAAAAAATATAAATAAAAGAGTTCAAGTTATATTGGATTTGTGGGCTCCAATAAAAGTTTTGTTGCGCCCATAAATTTTGTCTGGATCTATAGAGTGTGACGGTTTTATTGGACTCCATGTGACCCACAACGGTAAGGATTACAGGTGAGGTATAATTAGGGCATGGAAGCACAATTTATTGGGTCATTTTTTGTTTCCTCCATTTTGAATACAGGAAGGAAAAACTGGCGAAACAACTGAGGAAGAAGAGGATTTAAGACCCTTAGTCCTGGTTTTTCTTTTGTTTCTTCTTAAACCAATTATTATACTTAAGCTATCTTGTTATACTGCCTCATTGGTCTAGTGGTTGATAAGCACGACTGTTGAGCTCGAGGTCCTGGCTTCGAATCCCAGATCAAAGTGTTCCTAGGTTTGTCCATTAGATAATTCTTAGTAGCAGTCTTAATTTGGGCCCGGTTGATGGCAATAGGCTCGCCCCCTATTACATTGGGGCCTAAAAATACAACTGACGAAATGTGATGCACCTCTGCTTCGGGGAATACAGACGTGATGTTATCATGTATTTAGATTTTTAAGTGTGATCTTAAAGAAAACCATTAAGATTATCAATTCTTCTAGAACATTCAATTCCAAACGCAGCAAATAGATGTGCAAGAATATGGAAGATAGAGTAAAATCGTGGCGACTATTCATCGGTAGTATACAAGATACAGTGACAAAAGTTGCATTCGTGCTTCAAAATCGATATCTATTGTGAGGTATCGGTTGGAACGAGTTTCTTTTTAGTTTTGGAATTTGTACGGATTTTTTATTGCTTTGAAGACGTTTCGTCTCTAGGAATTTATCTTATATCGCGGCTGTGTGGGCGCTTTCCATTCACATGAGATATGATATGCATGAATATCTGATACATTTGTGAAGCACAAAAATAAATTGCACTCGAAGTAGCTTCAAATGGAAACGCAATCATAAAATAATAGTATTCATCTTCAACCTTTACTTGAAACTAGTATTATATTACATAGATAGTTATTTAACAGTCGATACAATGGAACTGATTGGAGGTTTTGTCGTAAACCGAATTGATAAGTAGCGAAGCAGCGGGCAGCGACTGGCAGCATAAAGCAGCAGATATGGCTTTAAAGCGTACTTTGGGAGAGACTTTGTCCAGCAGTGGACTGCAAGAGGCTGATGATGATGAAGCAGCTTTATTGTTTCTTCCTAAGTACTTAGCTGTTTTTGTTTTAACTAGATATTAAATGTCTTTTTTAAAAGAAAGGTATGTTCGTTCTAACACTGAATCTGATTACAGTAGTCGTTTTCGTATCGAAATCTTACCAGGATTACTTTTTAGAGGTACACTTTAAAATAATTTAAAAAATCATTCGTGCAATCGTTATTTTGTTTGAAAAACTCAGTTACTTTATAGTGAGAAACAAGTTTCCCGTCAGTTATATACAGAAACTAAAATTGCAAAGTTCTACAGCAAATATTGGGAACAAAAATTGGCGGTCAAAACAATCAGTCAACATCACGATTGTTTGTCAACAGTTTGTTCGACGAAAAGTTTTTCAAAACTAAAATTAGTTGCAAAAATGGCGCGAACAAAAACTGGCAATTTACTTTCTGGCATTTCCATTTCAAATATCAGTTTTAACTCAAATTTACGTATGGCAGTGTCGCACGAGTTTTTAGAGAATTTCATTTTTCTTTTTAATTATAGCATTGATGTTTTCTTATCAGCTTTCTCCCACGTCGTCGGTGTATTACAAGCATAATAATACATGGAAAATCACATTCGGGTTGGCTATCTGCATAAAATAAATCTTGGTTTTTAGCTGGCAACGACTCGTATAGGTAGAAAATAGGCCTCTACGCCCCGAAGAGATAGACCATATGTCGCTGATCATCCAAATGATTCCAAAGACCAGTCCTACGTAACAGTGGAGCCCATACAGCACTAAAAAATTGTCACAAAGAAATAGTTAATAGTATTTTTTTCAACCATTCCGAACTTTATATATTTAAATTAAAGGCTATAAGCTAAATGTACGAGTCTACACGGACCATTAGCGTCGTCTAATAGCAATAAATTACAGAGCGTATAGATGGTGCATAACATATAGGAATGGCAAAGTTTTATTACTTTTGTTTCACCCGTTAGATCCTCTGACTTCGCCCGTAATAGTAGTTCGATCATTATTCCATATACAGTGTTAGAAATATAATCTATAAATTGATGAGATTTATAATTTTGGATCCCCTGGAATTGATATTCTAAAATGTTCTAGAAATAATCCATGTTCAATAGTCCTCAAACTGATGATACTACAGATGACATAAGAGTGAATAAAACAAAGCAGATAATAGAATCCTTACCATGGACACTTATGGTCATTTCTTTCTAGATAACAGGCGTTACTTTGTCTTGGATATACAAACATAAAAACCCATCTAAAAGGCTTATATACCTCAAATCACTAGATCTTGAATCGACTACGAAATCGAGTGTTCACAATTAATCGCTTTGATTGCTTGCTACTCGATTTATGTATTTCCAACCGTTGCTTTGACGACGGATATTGGCTGAATGGCAAAAGGATCCTCTCATATGGGAAGGAATGAGGCTATAGCACTCAATAGGTATGCTAACATACGGTGGTGATTAATAGTAACCAGACCATAAACTCCAGTTTTGATTACTCTTCCTTCTCCAGAACTCGAATCAAACCGGCCTTCGGAACTAATGAATCTTTCGGTTATTACCTTTAGGTTATGAACTGTAAATATTGACATCCTAAAATCATCATACTAACCAAAAGCATTAGGCATAGGTGAAGCCCAATCTTTGGCGCCTGGTATCTAGCTCAAAATTATCCACCCCTTATTCTCCCGCAGATGTTATAAGAGGCAACTAAAATCCAGAAGATGGGCGGCAGCGTCTACTGTAACTTCAACATCTATACTGCGTTCCACAAGCTTACGTAGTTTGGTTCAATAGTCGACGTCTTCCGGCTGATGATGTTGATGATAAAACCTAACCTAAAAAATTTTGTTTCTAAGTTAGGAATTGATTTCAAACTGTGATTTCAAAACTCATCTTTCTAAGATAAAATCATAATTATCATGGACCACATGAAATCGCCATGAGAGGACTTGTATATAATGGTGTTAAACCTGATAATAATTGCCCTTGTGATACTCAAATGGTTTTAACTAGTAGTTATATAAGTAGCTTAGCGATACCTCATAGTTTGTTCAGAATTAAATTGATAAAGTTAGGAATTATAATACTTTAAGATAAGCTTCCTCATATACCTACATCTCTATACCTACCTCATTTACCTTCACATGAAAAACAGTGAAGTGGTTTTGCTTTTTAGGAAAAATCCGTTGTATGTGTTCTATTTTTAGGTTCAAGGTCCAATAAAAATTATTTGGACTTATCAAAAAAATAACAATGTTATAACTGCAGCTCAAAAATTATAACTTAAAAGAAAGCGGAACGAATAAGAAATTAATTATATCGATTTAATTGAGGTGATATGATACCTACCAATGTTCAGTAGCAATTATGAGGGACGAAATTAACATAAAAACATAACATAATATCACGCCTGTAATCCCCCGAAGGGGTAGGCAGAGGTGCACATTTACTACACCCACATTTCGCCTGTTATGTTTTTAGGGGCGAGCCTATTGCAATCAACCGGGCACAAATCCAGACTCCGTGCTGCCACTTAGAATTAACTAATGGGAAAACAAAGTAACACTTTGCCCGATCCGGGATTTGACCCCAGGGCCTCGTGCTCAGCAGTCACGCTTAGCAACTACTAGACCAACGAGGCAGTCGAGGGACGAAATTACCAAAATAAATTACAATAAAAATGATCAAATCATTAAAATGCAACAATGACATCAGAGATTCCGCACTCGGTGTTTTTCCTATTTGAGAATTTTGTTGTTGATACACTAATATTTTGTTACTCAAACCAATTGAATTTGCACTTTATTCTTTTGGAATAGGGTTTGTATTTGGATAGGGCTGAATTCAAATAGACGAGTCAATGTGTGGAGTCGTTTGCGACATTACAGATATTTAGGTCAAATGCTACAATGTGTTCTAAAGTGTTCCGTGAATAAGCACGTTGCTATTTTAAGGAGATGTATTGTATCTTAATTGTTTTTAATAAATAATTTAATAAATTCTTATTTCCTTTAATATCGATGTTTTCACCCCTGCATCAAAAAGTAATGGCCTGGTCTCTCACAGATGTTGTTGGTTTACAAATACTAAGTCTTAGGGATCAGAGATTGCTCCTGAATTATCATATACCTGTACAGTTTATTCTCTTCTGGATAGATGGCTAGTCTCACTAGAGATCGGGCAACGTGACCAATTGGACCAAATTCCTAAGCCATATATGCTACATACTTTAATTCACACAATACATGATGAGGGCCTCGCAGCTACGTGGCTACAGCTCAGATCAGTTGATCGGCGAGGTTAAGCCGTGCTCACCGCGGTCAGTCTTGTGATGGGTGACCATTTTCACATGTTGATGCATGCCTCTTCCGTGCTTCGGAAGGCATGTTGAGCCGTTGGAACTCCGCATGATCTCTCGTTGGTAGTGCCTGTCTACAGTCCTATCGGAAATGAGAATGAGGCAATATGGACTGCATCTGTGTCACCCATACTTTTGCACTATACTATACCGCCTGTGTAGTTGGCTACTCAGATGAGATGGGCCGCTGTGACCGAAATTCGGTCAGGAGAACTTTATTATTACTTTTAACATAACATCACGCCTGTATTCCCCGAAGGGGTAGGCAGAGGTGCACATACAGTACACCCACATTTCGCCAGTTATGTTTTTAGGTCGCAATGTAATAGGGGGCGAGCCTTTTGCCATCAACCGGGCACAAATCCAGACTCCGTGCTGCTACTCGTACTAAGAATTACCTAATGGAAAAACCCAGTAACACTTTGGCCGACCCGGGATTCGAACCCAGGACGGATTATTACTTTCATTCATTTATTAAACATCAGTCTACAAAATCTTACAGCCTAACCGTATTATATTAATAAATATTATTTTCGGGACGGGTACCCATTCATTTATCAACTGAGTGGTCAGTTGTGAGAGATTTGTCGTGGATGATTTTCGTACCATCTTAGATAAGTTAGGATTTTTATCTATAACTAGTTGCCCTGGCGAACTTCGTACCGCCTCCTCACCATTCAAACTTTCCCTGGACTTCCACGAATATTTCAAGCCCAAAATTAGCCAAATCAGTCCAGCCGTTCCCGAGATTTAGCGAGACTAACGAACAGCAATTCATTTTTATATATATAAATGATAAATAAATGATAACGAGTACAAACATTTCAGAAATAATCGTCTGTTTTGAATTCAGTATTCAAGAAGTCGGTTAAAGAGTGTAGAACATAATTATAGGAAATGCATAGTCGCTAAGCAGAATTGCTGAGCATGAAGTCCTTGGTTCGAATCCAGATCAGTTTTTCCTTTAAGTAAATCTCAGTAGCAGCACTAAGTCTGAATGAGTGGTTGATGGCAATGGGCTCTCCTCCCATAACGTAACTGTTGAAATGTAACTTTTTAATATTAACATTTTCATCAAGCAGCAACTCAGTACGTCTGATTGTCTAAATACTGTCTAAACAAATTGATTGGTGTTTTTAGTTTACACGACCAATATGTTTTATAAACAAGATGTGAGATCATTAAAATTATTATTACATCTCTAATGCGTTAAATAATAATATTTACAAATAATCCATTGTTTAAAATGACCGATTACGTGATATTTACTATTAATATTTGTAGTAAACTTTTCACTATTACTACCGTTTGTGTTTTTGATATCTAGTCTTCGAGTAATACTGGCATTGCGTACATCATTATTAGATTACCAAACTTATAATATTAGACGTTTATCTTGCAGTGATTAATATAATGTGTGTTGTATAGTATAATTTAATTCAGTACCGTTATTCAATCGAGTGAACCGAGCTTAATATGTGATTAAAATTTCAATTATCAGAAATGAAAGAGCTACATAGTATCCAAAAAATTGAGAATATACGGCTATACCTTCCCCTTAAAAAAAAATAACAACGTTCATGTGGCAAACTCATCACCATTTATCATGACATTGAACTAATAATTACAAGGCATTCGCAACGATAGAACAAACATACTCTTACGTACGCCAGCCGTTTTAAGACGTTATTTAAAATCTGTGAACTGAAAAGTGTGTAAAATACAGTGTATAAAACATTTTTTGATCTAAATCATTGTTTTTTTATTCTAAAATTTATTCTTAAACATTTTTATTAATGGTGTCCCACAAGGGAATGCTTAAAGGCCTACATTTTCAAATAAACTGTGACTCATCCTAATAAGAAACTCTGTTAAAAATAAACAAAATGGTGCAAACAAAAATAGCAATAAATTCCATAGTGTTAATATTCTTGCTGATACGAACAGTGGAAGTGTTATGTAGAGATTTAAGTGCACAGGACAGGGCATTAAGAGCAAAATATATACAAAGTCTTTTGAGGAGACAACAGTTGTTCGAAGGAAGAATTAAATTGGTTGGAGGACCTAGTATATATGAAGGTAAGAAGAATAGTCCAATAAACCTACCTAACAGAAATATTATAAGAAGTCGTAGTTCCGGGCAAAGTTTGGCAATTGAGTTTAATTGTTCTGCACCAATTTATCAAGTTTCCTAATGTTCGTAATTAATATGACTTTGAGTTTATAGAGACAAACCGAATAAATCCAGCCAGCTTTATATGGCTAGTCATAATAAAATGCCAGTCCAAACTGAATCTATTTAATAACATACAAAATGTTAATCGCAATTGTATTTAGTCCGGTATTATTATTTCTGTTCTTTAGAACTTCCTTTTTTCTTTGCTTAGATCATCACGACTTTTTGAAAAATGAAACTGTTTTTACATCTATATTATAATTAAGCCGCGTTTTCACTTGGTGACATTTGTCCCGCGACTCTATTCCTCGACATATATTTACGTGTCCCGCGCAATGTCGCCCGACGTCGCTTGCGACATCTACTGGTCGAAGGACTTGTGCTTGGGCAGTTGATGTCGCGGAGATATGTCGCTCAATATTCACGTGATATATCTTTGCGACATGACGCAGCAATATATTTTGTTGGCAAGATGACCCAGTTTCGAGATTTTTAATTCTACTTACTTGTTTTACATATAATTAATTTTTTGTAACAATCCTTTCCTATTTGATTTTCTTAAATATCTGTATATTACAGGCAACGTTTACATTTACCATGGCGGTCGTTGGGGAGCCGTGTGTGATGACTCCTGGGACAACCAAGCAGCTTCGGTGGTCTGTAAAAAATTCAACAGAATCGGAATCGCTACTCAGGGTTCGCAATACGGTGTAGCTACTGGTAAAGTATACTAAAATTTACTATAAAATAGAATTATCAAAAATTATCTTAACATTAGCTTTTGACTTGCCATAGAAGCTACCTAATAAAAGCGTGACGTTGAGCATTTAGGTCCTGGTTTCGATTACCGGGCTGGTGAGTATTTTCTATTAGGTAATTCTCAAGTAAGTAAGTAGTAACTTGAAAATGTAATTATGAATAATATCATCATTGCAGAAAAGTACTGGTTAGACGATGTCATATGTCAAGGAAATGAAGAAACTCTTTCCCAATGTACTTTCAATCGTTGGGGACTATCCGACTGCGAGCGTGACGAAGCGGCTGGAGTTGTATGCTTAAATGAAACAGAAGCATTAAAATTAGTATTGAGTAAAAAGGCAGCAGATCGGAAGAAACTAGACGCAGTGTTAGACTTAAACGTTGCTAATATAAGGCTCATTGGAGGAAAAGATGATAGCGAAGGAAGAGTAGAGGTGAGAGCCAGAGTAACAAGTATAAAAAATACAACAGTATAATTAGTAACAACCCTAATCGTAGTTTAAATCATAACTGGGTTCTTTTTTCTATGTAAATAGGCAAACCTGTTTTGTCTATATTTATATCTACCATAGAAGAAAAATCCTCATATTTTAGCGTAATGCATTTTCAACCATATTCATCATCAGCCGTAAGACGTCCACTGTTGAACTAAGGCTTAAAGGATGTTAATGATGTTGTACTTAAAAAAAATAAGTTACCGTTTCAAAATAAATCCAAAGTTTTTTCATCCAAGACCTAGGAAAATAGGCTAAAAATATAGGAAGTATGCCAGGATCGTAGCAAATGGAAATCCGTGGTCACTGCCAACCCCTCAGGAAAACAGGCGTGACTTTATGTATAAATCATAATACCTAGGAAAAATTGCAATGTCGGAAAACATCTACATTGCGTGCAGCTAGTAGCCATAACTTTTAATCAACAACGATTTATAAATTAACTGATTTCAGATTTTCCACAATGGTAGCTGGGGCAGTATTTGTCCAGACAGCTGGACTCTCTACGAAGCATCCGTTGTCTGCCGGCACTTAGAACTGGGCTATGCTGAAAATGCTCTCCAAACTTATTACTTTGGGTTCTCCAATATCGTACTTGGTGGCGTCCGTTGTGATGGAAATGAGTCCACCTTATTTGAATGCAGCCATCAGCAGAATGGGAATGTGTCATGTCCTGGTGATAAAGGTATATCTCTAAAATGCAAAAAAAAATATATTCAAATAATATAAGTATTGATACATGAAGAGAAAAAAAGCACACCTTTCATTTGAGTAAAAATTTACCTTTGGGAAAAAGTAACAATAGAAAAATGTACGGTTGAATGTCCACCACTGGGCAAGTGAGCAACCACGACGCATTCATAAATATGGTTTACCACCTTGCTGTCTATGCCAAATGTGAATAAAATTCTCAAGTTTATTTCCCCAAAGTTCAGGATTAAGCCCTTTTAATGACATTGAACCTGCCCTTTACGTAATGCTGCTTCGGGCAGTATGGCTTCATTACTTAACCTATCACGTGAAATCTACCTGTGGCTTGTTATTTAGTTACACAATAACTAACATTTTGCACCGCTATATTCTACGTGAGATGCTTTAACTATAATTTCGAATTCATATTAGACATGCAAATTAAATCACGTTTGCATATTATCAACATTACACAGATCCACTATTTATAAGTTTGTATTGTTTGGATAATATTCGCTATAATATCACTAGTATATACCCGTCGTCACAAGTAGGCTGACTGCTGCTCAGTCTGCTTGTGACCACGGCCAGTGTAACTCGGTCCAAACGTCAAGCCAAAAATTAAATATTATTTAAAAATTAATTGTATTCGCCCTAATTCCCGTGCTGTAATTTCTATTACAATCATGAACCGCGATAGTTTAAAAATTACCGTTTCTTGTATTGTTAGCCAGTTCACAGGCTATCCTAGCTATATTCCCTGATTATACTCGAAGAAGAAGTATACGTTCTTCAGACCTACAAACGACCATCATTCACCTCATTACAGAAACTACACCCAACTGCCTCAAACTGAATTTGATATTTTTTTTTTTTTTTTTTTTATTATCTTTTATTATTTAGGGGCTTTTAGTCTCAAATAAAACCATGCCAGCCCCATCATAACCTAAACATATAAATATACTTATTCTAGCTTATCTATTATTTTATAAACTAAAATGGCTGCTTCCGATAGAGGCGCTGACAGAACACTTTGAAAAATTCCTAAGTCTATTAATCTTATATTAAGTCTATTCATCAGAGCCTCTCTCCCAGCTCTTGTCCTGACACATTCCACCAACAAGTGGTATACATCCTCCACTACACCACACTCGGTACAGTTTGGGTTGGGATTTATTCTCATTAGATGCCTAAACTTGTTGCAAGGAATGTGTCCAGACCGGAGTCTGTGAGCAATTATGACTAATTTCCTATTAAGCTTACTGTTGGCAAACCAAGGAACACGAGGGGGTTCACTTTGGATAGTTCTATACCAAATTCCTTTTTCTAGCGATCTTTCATTAAAATACTCTTTCCAATCGTTTTGGCATTTAGTCTTACATTTAGTTAATATTTCGAAATAACTTGGAATAGCATTGGTTTCGATACCATCTGTTATAGCTTTTCTTGATAAGCGGTCCGCTTCCTCATTTCCTGGTAAGCCAACATGTGAAGGAACCCATTGCAATACCAACTCAACATTATTAATTGTAAAGTGATAAATTTGTTTAAGTATGGAGTATGCTATCGAAACACCTCTGTAGCCAGAGGCGCATCGAGCCAGATGTTGGAGAGCACTTTTGCTATCCACGAGAATAACGCATTTATCACTCCCAATATTTCGGAGATGTACAAGGGCTTCTGATATCGCAATAAGTTCTGCCGTCATGATACATATTTGACTTGCGGAAATTTTAAACATACCACCGACTATGTGTTTTGAATCGTAAAAGGCGGCACCAAGATCATTATTTATTTTCGACCCATCTGTATATAGTTTAAGCCAGCCGTTATATTTATTATGCAAGTCCTCCAGTACAATCGTTTTTAATACATTATTATCGTACGATTTCTTAGGTAATTTTACATTATCAATCTGATCCTTAATTACGTTTTCTAAATTTATATTTGATATCCATGTATCTAACCCAAACATTTCTAATGGATAACTAGAGGATACAGTTTCTTCTTTAATTTCGTTATATATTGTCGCTAACAATGGTTTTTTTTTATTTCGCCAATAACTGTTTGTAGTATAATTACATAAAGAATTGAGTAGTAAATTTGTTATATTGTTATCAAAAGATTTAGCTTTTACGCAATATTTTATAGCCAAATATTTTCTTCTTAAAGCCAGATTAGGAATACACAATTCGGACTCCATAACATGGATAGGTGTTGTACGTATAAAACCACCAATTATCCTCATAGCTTGATTTTGTACTTTGTCGAGCTTGGTTAGGTGAGATTTTGCGCAACTGTCAAATAAAAAGCTTGCATAATCTATCCTACTCCTAATCAATGCTATATATAATCTGCGAAGATGTTTAGGATGGACACCCCAGGCTGTCCCTGATAGCACTTTAAGTATACTCAGAAATCTTTGTGTTTTTTCCCATGTCTCGTTCAAGTGTTTACCCCACCGCATCGCTGCATCTAACCACAGACCCAGATATTTTATGAGTTCTACGGAATTTATTTGCATTCCGTTTATATTTAGGTTAATTTGTTGTCTCCTACGGCCTCTGCTAAAAACGCAAAATTTTGATTTATTGCTTGATAATTCTAATCCTAACTGTTGCAATAATATATAAATTGAATTTAGGGCTAATTGTACTTCGGAAACACTATCATTAAGACTATTACAACTACTATACATTACAAAGTCATCGGCATACTGTGAAACTGTTACATTTGTTACAGTTTGGCATATTTCATGGGTAATAATATTAAAGATTAAAGGAGACAATGGGTCGCCCTGGGCGATACCTTTACTAGTCCATCTGACTAAAAACTGTTTGTCCATGTTATGAGTAATTCTGGATTTAAGATGTCTTTCTGTTAAAAAATTCCACAAATATTGGCAAATTTTCTTTCCTACATTAATTTTATCAAGTTTACGGATCATACTATCTATTGTCACATTATTATAGGCGTTTTCTATGTCTAAAAAACATGCTAAAGTGGATATATTTCTGGAGAAACCTATCTGTATATGGCATACCAACCGAACCAGACTATCCAAACAGGATTGACTCCGTCTGAATCCTACAGTATTCATTGATAAGATCTTATTCCTTTCGACATACCATTCGAGACGTTTACATAGTAAAGTATGAAAGATTTTACAGATGCATGAAATTAAAGAAATAGGTCTTAATTTGATTGAAATCTCTGAGTTTATGTTGCTTTTAGGGATTGGGACTATTTGTATTTCTCGCCATTGGCTGGGGACGTAACCAATCTCCAAAATTAAATTATAGACTTGTAATAGAAATGTTTTAACAACACTAGGTAGATTGTATATCATGGAGTAGGTTATTTGATCTGCCCCAGGAGCAGAATCTTTCTTTTTAAGACACCTGTCCAATTCTTGACTAGTGAATTTTATCTCTAGTGAAGTATTAGTCGACGACATTGTAGGTATTGAAGGTATCACAAAATCAGGTGCAAGGCTGCATAATAATTCCTCTACTTGTTCGTTAGTGGCATAGGTATTAGACTTAATTTGTCCTTTCATCCAACGCATACGATTCCACATTTGTGATGCTGATGTAGTTTCATTAATACTATTAGTAAATTCTCGCCAATTTTGTGATTTAGCTACTCTCAATAATCGTTTCGATTTAGCGATTTGATTTTTTAATATGTCTAAATTATTTGGGGTAGGGTTTCGTCTAAATTTTGCCAGTGCCAATCTTCGTCTAGCTACTGCTTCAGACAAATCTGAATTCCAATAAGCCCTAGATTTAAATTTAGACGTGGGATCTGTGCATAACTTAACATAAGGAATACTTAAATTAGCGGCATGGTTAATTTGGTCAACTAGAAAGTCATAGCTTATTTGAACATCACTCATGTTAACTACAGCGTTTGTAAAATTTTCTTTAAGAATTTCTTTGTATAATATCCATTGAGCTTTTTTAAAATTGCGTATTTTAACAAGGTTCCTATGAAAGTTTGACAGTACTAATTGTATCTTAATTACAAGGTGATCACTGCCTAACGTCTCATTGGTAGTATTCCAATTAAAGTGCAAAGCAATATCAGACGATACAAATGTTATGTCAGGAGATGATTCCTGCAGCATTCTGTCTACTAACTTAATTCTTGTCGGTCTACCGTTATTTAGTGAAATGAAGGAGTTGTCAAGTGATGCATCCATAAGTTGCATACCTCTGGTATCATTTTTGTATGACCAGTTGGTGTGGTGGCCATTAAAGTCCCCTGCTATTAAAGTTTTATGAGAATATGTACCAAAAAGTGTATCCCAATCTGACTGCGTGGTTCTAACATTAGAAGGACAATAAATACTTACAATGTTTTCCATGTAAGAACAGTTATGTAACGTTACATGCAGTACCTCTATACCGGCATTCCCTAAACTAAATGATGACACTTGAGTTCTGAGTGATTTATGACAGATGATCGCTACTCCCCCATACGAATCAAACCTATCTCTTCTATATATATTATAGCCGCTTATGTGGGCATGATCTTCAGACTCCAACCAAGTTTCACTGACCAAGGCAACGTGTACATGTTCTTGAACTAACAGGCATTCAAATTCTAGTAATTTAGGTTTCAGACTTTGCGAATTCCATTGCAGTATGTTTAATTTTGATTGTTGTGTTGTACTATTCATAAAAAATATTTAGTATTAACTTTAACCACTCTCCACCTTTGATTTTTTGAATTAAAAAGTATTTCATCTCTTCTAGAATTAATTTGGTAACATCAGTTATCCTTTCCTCTAAACTCTTGGTTGAAAGTAGCGTATTTTTAATCCGTTTCAATATTTCCCAAAATGAACTACTTTTGTCTCTCTTTGTCTCCGCCAATGACTCCAGTGATTGACTACTCTCAATTTCTCTACTTTCTTCTAAATTCTGTACCTCCAAGTACCCTCTGTCATTTTCAATTCTTCCTTTCCTATTTCCTTCTTTATTTTTCTTCTGTGTTTTTGTAGTAATAATGTTTTTGTCCTGTCTGTTTTTAAGGTCTTTGTGTATTTCCAAATCTTTCACCAAAATATCCCGATATAAAGGTTTGGATATCTGATCTATATTCTCTGCACATAACTCAATATCATCGGTATATCTTGATGGATTAATATGAAGTTGTCTGTTATTACTTGAAATAATTTCATCATCCTCTATAATACTTTCATTTCTGTATAACAACGTGCTTTCTTTTATTCGGGTCTCTTCAAGGTATTTTTCTAGTGCATTTTTGTATGTACAATTTTCTGATGACATAATACGTCGAATCTCTTTTTCTTTCAAGAAAATGGGACATGCTTTATTTAACGACATGTGCCCCCCTTTGCAGTTGATACATCTGTATTTTGTAGTTTCACAGTTAGCGTGTGATTCCCCACATTTCGGACATATACTTTTTTTGGTGGTACATTGCCTCTTTAGGTGTCCAAAACGCCAACAGTTTGAACACTGCGTCACCGGGAACGTGTAAGATTCGACCTTAAGTTTACACCCGTATACTTCAACAAATTTAGGTATTGTTGAGCTTTTAAAGCAAATACGAATAGTCTCACTTTCTTCCCATTTGCCTTCATCCGTAGAACGTTTAAGTCTCTTGGCAGAAATTATATCATATTCGCTAGTAAATAGTGTAATTAATTCTTCGTTTGTAATATCTAGCTCGACGTTTTTAACAACTCCGTATGATAAATTCACTTCTTGAGCCGACTGGCATCTAAAATCTAAGTCTTTAATTTTCTCACATAATATTAACTTCTCAGCATTCTCACGGCTTTCGAAACGTATACACACTCTAAAAGGATTTTTGTATATAACTTTAAGTATCCCTGTTATATTCTCCTGTTTTAAAAGTTTGGCCATTCCAATCTGTTTGGGCAAAGGATCTTTAGATGTGATGTAAACATCAAATTTTGCTTCGACATTTTTCGACTGTGATCTACCGCCATTATCATTATTATTGGAATAGCTTCGGTGTAATCTTTTTGGATTCCTTCTCACAGTTATAAACTCATCATCGTCATCTGTCTTTTCATCACTCTCTTGTCTCACCCTTTTCTCAATTACTGGTTTTGGGACATACGAGTAGGTCTCATATTGCATTTTTTCTTTGTTACTACATATAGTTACTTGTTGCTCACTTTCCATATCACTCAAACTATTCAAACTCGATACACAATCTTCTTCATTTTTGCTCATTATGATATTTTATAAATATAGTAAATAGAGAGGGTAGAAAAATAAAACATCGCAATTACGCAGCTACTAAGCAACGTCCGCTCGCTACGATGCGTCACGCGCGAATGTATTTGATATTTTAAAAATAATAATACGATCTGAGTAGCAACTTTTCTCTGTACCCTATTGTACTTGATATTCTTTAAGAACAAACATAGACCAACAAGGGGAATTCCTCCCTAAGAATTCCTCATAATATGCCTTTGAAGAGTTACATAGCAAAATTGCTACACAAAAAATGTTTGGAACACTGATCGATAGTTGTGTTCACAAAGAGATAAGTTTTTATGTTAGCCTGTTCAAGCATTTCTAATACATTATTTCTTTGGTCATAAATATTAGGTGTCATAGTATTTCATCATTTCGCCGCTTGGTGTCAAAGATGGATGAAAATGTTTTTGGAAGTGAAATAATATCAAGTTCTGTGATGGTATAAGTTTGTCTGCAAAAAAGTTTTCAGGAAGTTTTATTGGCTTGTGGTTGGAATGTGTCTTGACTACCTAGCTTCCAGGGCAGATTACATAAATCAATAGTTAGCTTTTTTTCTATTTATAAAAGATTAGGAGTTGCTTCCTAGTAGCTTCCAGTCTTAGCTATATACCAGAGTTTGCGTTGGCTAAATTTTTATTGTTTTTAATCCCCAAAAATGTAAATTCTATGCCTTCATAAAAATTCATGGAAAAGTCAGTTTTATTTGTAACTTTTTTTGACTAATCCACGAACACTGTTTTTGATCATTTTTACGATGTTTACAGGTCAAGTGGCCGCAGTAGTATGCACTGATTATTTAGCCGACCTCGTCTTAGACACTGCGATCATAGAACGAACTGCACATCTGCATGACGTTATGATGTTTCAACTGCAATGTGCCATGGAAGAAAACTGCTTGAGCAAAACTGCTTATGAGGTGATGCAACATCATACAATTTATTATAAGATTTTTTACCAGCAATTTTTTACTTACACTTCTTCTTCTTGTCGTATGGTTGATGAACAGCCTGATATCAGAGTTTAAACCGCCTGTATGCCTCTGACATGGCTTAAACTGACTGCTTTTATGTAATTTGATTACAAATCCTTCCGCCCGTAGTCCAGAAAACTAGTTTTATGAGACAACAAATCTGCTGTCATGTAGGTTGCATAAATGACGTTTGACTCGCCCATTTGCACCTGCTTACTTTATTCTTTTTTCCTTTAGAGAATATCGACACGAGAAAGATAAATATATTATTTGTTGAATTGTTTTATTATTTATTCATCAGGCACAAAAGAACAACCCCGATTGGCAGTATCAAACTCGACGGCTGCTTCGTTTTACTGCCTCTTCGCTAAACGCTGGTAACGCAGAGTTCAGGCCTTCTCTTCCGAAGCATTTGTGGCAATGGCATATGTGTCATATGTAAGTAAGTTTTGCCTTTCATCAGCCGGATGACGTCTACTGTTGAACATAGACTTATACCCCCTTAGAACACTACTCAACTATTCAACAGTGAACTCAACTATTTTTGCCTTTATAACTACTCTATTAACCAAATCCTTCCAAGACTTTGATGGAGGTTGATGACACATTATTTGTCTAGCCGCTTAATTGAAGGAGGAGTATTCTGTTCTTAATCTACCTCTACGTGGCTCTCAAATGTAAAACCTTTTTGAATTATATTTATGTTTACTCGTTAACCCTTTCCGATCCCGATGAGCCATACATGGCACATGTCGATTGTTTATTGACCTATTGTGACGGCTTAGCGGAGAATCAGTGTTAAATACCCTTTATACGGGAAATATTCACAAAGCTACTAGTATGTTGAGGTCATCACTCCTTGATTGATTTCAGGCACTATCATAGCATGGAAGTGTTCGCCACTTTTGATGTCCTAGACGAAGCTGGACAGAAGGTCGCCGAAGGTCACAAGGCTTCATTTTGTTTAGAAGACAATACATGCATGTCAGGCCTACAGAAAAAGTACTCTTGCAAGAATTATGGCGATCAAGGTAAAATAATATATTTATTTAATTATAGATTTAGAGCATTATTATTCCATCGATATGTCTACAGCCCAAATTCTCAACGAATTTTAACATACCTTAATTACCCATTCTGTATTTTAAGACAAAAAATAACCAACATGCGGAGAGCAAGCGTGATAAATTCCATGAAAAGAACCCTTTGCCAGAGCAATCTAGTAACAACATAACATCACGCCTGTATTCCCCGAAGGGGTAGGCAGAGGTGCACATAATATTTTAGTACACCCACATATCGCCAGTTATGTTTTAGGTCCCAATGTAATAGGGGGCGAGCCTATTGCCATCAACTGGGCACAAATCCAGACTCCGTGCTGCTACTGAGAATTACCTAATGGAAAAACCCAATAACACTTTGTCTGACCCGGGATTCGAACCCAGGACCTCGTGCTCAGCAGTCGCGCTTAGCGACCACTAGACCAACGATGCAGTAATAGTATATATAGTGATCATAATTTTCCTACTCAATGCACGAATTGCTTATTATGATATGATAATATTATTTGCCTTATATGACAATATTTACACAGGGATATCGGTGAATTGCTCCGATGTCTACGCATTCAACATCGACTGCCAATGGGTAGACGTCACTGATGTGGCAACGGGAGAATACACGTTAAAGGTAAGTCTTTTATCTCTAAGAAGATAAGCTGGACCTCCGTAAGGAACACTGCTTTATGCTAGGAGAGTAAGACAAAAATAGTTATTTGTCTAAGATAATAATAAAACACATTACTGGCAGTTGATTTTCAAGTTTTGGAGCTGCAAGCGTTTGTGACTGCAGTGTTCTTTAAATTTTAGAGTTTCTTATAATATTTACGAGCTTTTGCTCGCGGCTTCGCCCGCTTTAAGTAGCCGTTAAGTGTAAGGACATTTACACGAGTCGAGTCGAGTCTTAAACTTTCTACATGGTGTGTCTACGTGGTTTAGTCGTGAAGGCGTATCAGACAGACAGTTATTTTCACATTTATAATATTGGTAAGTATGGAAGTATGGATTTCATAGTTTGTTACATTTTCAGGTATCAGTGAACCCCCACGCCCGAGTCGCCGAGCAGTCCTTCCACAACAATGCCGCGACGTGCCAATTACGCCTCTATGACACCTACGCTATGGTCCAACATTGCGTGCTTGGAAGACCGTAACTACGAGTACTTTTTACGTAATATGTAGTTATAAGATTAATTCGAATGCATTTTAGGTTTATCTAAGTCTTATAAAAGAGGTCTATAACCTAAAGAGGGTTATAAGCAAGTCAATTTGTAAGTCAATACACAATTTACCAAGTATCAAAGCGTTTAATTATTTCTAAAAGTATATAGCTAAATTTCCAATATAAAAAGTTGGTAAGTTGTTCAATAGCTCTCGAGATAGTCTACAAACTTATTCAAGTCCCTAACCTCGTGTCCAAAAGTTTGCAAGGTGGAGAGGTGAGAAAATACCAAGCATCAATCGTCGTGTTGTTAGGAATGTGGTACGTAAATGCTTTGGACCTTGTGGTCTTAATTGACTCATGGTTAACGATGAGGTGTGAGTGTTTAGACTCGTGATGAAAGGGAACAAATCTGACATCCAAAATTATACATCTATCTTTGAGAGCCTCGTAGCTACGTAGTTTCCACGCAGATCAGTCAGTAGTTCTACAAAACGGTCAAGAGAGGAGTATCCTTAACCAACGAGCATGTATAAGGAATGTAATGCGAGTGAATGAGGCGAAAGAAGTACGAAAGCCGTGTTCTCTGCCTTCTCAGGTTAAACAGTGCTTACCGCGGTCAGTCTTGTGTTGGGTGACCGTTTTTTACCGGTCGATACCTCCCGTTCTTCGGAAGACACGTAAGGCGTCCAGCGCCTGATTTCTCTCCGGTCATGTCGGTCTATCAACTCATAGGAGCATGAGAGTGAGGGAATAGGGAGTGCACCTGTGTTTGCGCGCATACTTGTGCACTATGATACCTCCTGTATTATTCACTAATCTCAGCTACGATAGGCTTCTGAGCTATGGGCTTTTTTGGCAACACCCTATGCATTATAATGGAAACAAAACACAACATGTTATTATTCATAATTTTATTCGTAGCTTATAATATACTATCACAATGTCATTGCAGAATTAACAAATACAGTTGAGCTGATAACTAAAAAAATTTAAATAGGTCTGATATTCTATGGCTCAGGGTACGCTTGAAGCTTCGAAAATCTAGATCAGTGCTAGAATAGCACGGATGAAATATTATTGGGGAAAATTATGGAGCTCCTTTACTTTTCCAGCAATACTTAGGTCAAGTTAACTGTTTTCAGGAGTTTTATGAAGGAAAATGTCGACTTATAACAACCTCAAGGCATTTAAACACACATTTTAAAAAGGCTAGACCACATTGTTAATTCAGCTCGCAATAAAAAAGTACATTATTGTTGATCTTAAATAATTTAACCTACTTCAACTACATTATATTTACAGGAAGTGTTATACTATCAAAGAACCTTTACCTGTACCTAAACAAATAATTTAAGTGCTGTGAAGTCTTAACTAAAGCTTTTGTACACAATGGCCCATTCTGGCCACGCATCAACGCATATCTCACAAACCGCTTCAATGTTATTTAGGTATTATAAGACAAAGTATACAGAAGCTAGCAAAAGTTGATTTATTAGGATAATAAATCTAAATGACCACAGATCAGTTAAATAATGGAGTGCCACTTTATTGAATGTCAAAATGATGACAATAAAATATTATTAGGTACTAGATGTCAAAGGAAAATAAATAGTGTCAGATCATTATGCTACTGCACAATTTATACAGTATCACAATACTAAACATTTTCAATAGCACCCTGATTTATTCCGTACGCAATATTAAATAAGATAAAATATATAACAAAAAATATAATTACTCAGTAAAAGTCCTAATAATTATACCTCGTATCGAAAAGGAAAAATGTGTTAAATACTTAAACACATACAAACCCCTCGCTTAGGTATGTACCTGCACCGAATAGATTACAAGTCGTAACATCGAATTCCAACACAAAAGTATACACTATTTAATTAAACTGTATTTCAATTACAGAGAAGCCACGCAAACAATTCACTCGTCAATATATAATAATTAATATTGAGCACAAATTCAGGTTCATAAGAGTACATTGACATTAAACCTTTTACATATTTCAAGCAAATAGATATAAGAAAACTATGACTTTTTAAGACTTTTGATTTTCAAAACAGAAAACCGAAAGTTTTTTTTCAATTTAACTGAGCAAACAAAAAACTAGTCTTAGGCATAAGATTTCTCTCTGATCCGTTCATTAATCTACACCATGCCTACAATACTGACATAATTAATCATGACCCAACTTAACTAATCAATTACTAAGCCTAAATACAACTTTAATCAAACCCGAAAATTCAGAACTATGGCAAAACTAAAATCTTACAAAAAGTTGAGCAAATTTTATGGGCAATATTTATGAAATTAACTTCGAAACATTTTCAACCCTTCTTGAATTTGAGGAGTAGGATGCTTGTGGTTAAGTAGACGGCGATCCAGGTGGTGATGGAGATGAATCCAGCGGAGACAGTAGTGGTGTTGACACTCCAGCCCCTCTGGAGCATGGAGCGAAGACCCTCAGTCGATAATGTTAAGGGGAGGAAATAACTTACCCATTGAAGGATAAAGTGCATACCTGGGGAAGAAAAGTAGTGATATTAGGGACTTTTATAAAAAATAATTCGATAATAGATATATATTACAAACATTTCTGAACAATTATACTGAATTGCTGTTCGTCAGTCGTGCTAAAACTCAAGAACGGCTAGACCGATTTGGCCAATTTTGGTCTTGAAATATTTGTGGAAGTCCTGGAAAGGTTTAAACCGTAAGACAGCGGTACAAAGTTCACCAGGTCACCTAGTAATAGGATAAGAATCGTGATCAATATTGACTGCAGTTTTCATAAAAGCCTCTGTTGAGAAGTAGCTACTAATTAAACAAACAACGTACTCGTGTACCAAAAAATGGCAATCAGTATGATGATCCTTACCTTCAACAGGCCAGATGATTCCACACAGCATGACCATGGGTAGGAAAGAGCCCAGAGCTAAGTACGTAGCCGTTCTGTCCGTATCACAAATGCAAGACACGACAAATCCTAGAAAACAAACAGAAAAATGATAAAACGTAAATCGATTTTTGAATTTACGAAATACCTACCAAGCTTTATAATGGCCATTACTCTATTTGGAACTTTAAATTTCTATTAAATTATTAGACTTCTACTTTTTTATTTTATGTTATTAGCTGTATGTTTGTCTGAGCTTAGTATAATCCATTTTAAGCCACTGTAAATTCGATATTGTGTATTTCCAATCAATTATATTCACCCTAGAAAATTCAGATTTTAGACTATTCTAGAAATAACATTTGACTCATACACGCGCAGGAAAATAGTTCCTAAAAGTCAAACAGGTAAATGAATTGCAACGCCTGGCCTTTGTTTTTAGTTTTAAAATGGATTTCAGCACGTGTTATGAACAAGTTTAGCTGGTATATACTATAGGTATATTGAGGATAAACAAATATTAAAGTAACAAAAAAAGTAAAAGTAGATATTTTTATACATTTTACTGATTTTTGAATTATTATTATAACAATGATAAAAGATCAAAAACCATTAATAAGTCAGAAAAGAATCGTTAAGTTGCAAGCCAGAAGACTCGCTGATTGCTATCAATAAATCCATTGCAGAACACCAAAGTCTAAACCAATGGTCTACAAACTTTGCTTACCAATAAAACAAAAAATAATCTTACCAAAGGTCATTCCACAAAGTCCTGTCATGACTGTGAGGCAGATCACCCAGCCGATAGGTCCCTTCATGGTCAGGCCGAAGACGAGAAAGCCCAGCAGCAGGACGAATGCTGATTGGGCCAACATCACCAACATTTGGACCGTCACGTGTGAGAAGAGGATCTCAGTACCTAGGAGAAAAAAGATTGGTTAAAAACGTGACGTATTTAAACACTGGATAGTAAGTAAATAAGTATTTCCTCATCATCATCATCATCTAGCCCGGTACCACCCCCTGCTGGGTATAGGCCGCCCTTCTCTCTGCCAATTCTTTAAATCTTGATAAATGTTTAAGTAATTTAAAAAATATGTTTTTACCCCTAATTGAGAATTTATGAACGAGGTATACTTAAATTGAGAGATAGATTATAAATTGAGGTCTTTTTTTAAAGGAGTACTTACAAGTAAGTTTATTAAGGTATTGTTATATATATACAGCCCTACTAATTGACCGCCAAACTTTAAGCCGAACAATGACATCTTAATAATAAAAACAGCAAATCTAACTCCAGACTATAATTGATTCTGAAGTATCTTTACTTATGCAGCGCTGAGGTAACATGCTTGAAACTACTCAAGTTGAGTGAGAAACTCAAACAAGTTTCAACTTGTATCAACAACGCCTTCGTTTCGAACGCTTCTATTGAACTATTGTGTTTGACTTACCATTGGCAGTTATTTAACTTAAGAGAATTAACTACTTATATGCTCATTGACCTTTTTAGTTCAAACATCTGAGGCATATAGAATATAAGAAACTGGTTGCAAAATACATCTAGATTATATTCAGTGGGGAACTTCAGCATGAACTTGGGGCTAGTTTGATTTAAAAAATACTAGCTTTTCGCCGCGGATTTGCTGAGTTACGTATCCTATGGCCTTTCTCGGGCCTTAAACTTTTTACATGCCAAATTCATCAAAATCCGTCGCGCGGTTTAGTCGTAAAGGCGTAACAGACAGACAGAGTTACTTTCACATTTATAATATTAGTAGGGATTACTCGTACGATTTCAGGGTCGGTTGCATTTAATCAGTACTGAGAGAATCACAGGTCTTAAAAAAATTGTAGTGGCAGCAATACCTACAGTTACATGCCATCTTACAATTCCCTTGAAGCGGTGGTCTCATTTTTAGGAGTAAATTTACAAACATTCCGAATTAACCATCAAGTATATTATAATAGGTGGCTAGCCTATTCATTGGATCTTGACCAGGCCCAGATAAACATAATATGACATAAATCACGCCTGTATTCCCCGAAGGGGTAGGCAGAGGTGCACATATTATAGTAAACCCACATTTCGCCAGTTATGTTTTTTTAGGTCTCAATGTAATAGGGGGCGAGCCTATTGCCATCAACCGGGCACAAATCCAGACTCCGTGCTGCCACTGAGAATTACCTAATGGAAAAACCCAGTAACACTTTTGCCTGACCTGGGATTCGAACCCAGGACCTCGTGCTCATCAGTCGCGCTTAGCGACCACTAGACCAACGAGGCAGTCAGGCCTTGATAAGCTTCCATTGCATAACATATTCTCGTGTGTAAGCAAGACGCTGCACTGCACTGAACGTAGCGGCGTCTCCCACAACGACAAACGTCTTGCAATGGCAAAAGACCCCAGCTTCGAAGCCTCTTCGCTTTCCGGCTCCCAAGGGACTTCCATTCTTAATCCGCCCACCAATTTTACAAGCCAGCAACACACTGCGTTAACGATAACAAGGTAATTATATTTTATTAGACCGAACTGTAAAACAAAGGGCCTACAATCCTACATCCGAGTGGTTCACCGAATTGGCTATTAAGCCAGTTTTAATGCTTCAATTAGTTTTGATATTTAAGGTGTCGAAGAGATAGGTGAGCCCTTTTCAATTGCCTTTATCTTTTAAATTACTTAACGCCTCTGTTATTACGTAGTTTTATATTTTAGTATTAACATTACTTAATCTTTTTAGTCGTGAGAGATTCAAATCTAAACTCCTAGCTAGGCCTAACTGTACCATATTACCTGCGCACAACTTTCTACAGATTACTCAAAAAATATGCTAAGTAGATCAACCCATTATTATACATACCTAGACCTAAATGTAATGTTGAAAGATAGTTAAAGAGCCAGAATCAGAGTTTTTTTTTATTTTTTTTAAAAACGTCGCCCCACACTAGGAATTTCTCCTGTGTCGTGGGTGCGTTTCACAAACACGAAATATCACATGCACAAACACCCTGACTCGAGACAAATATATGTGGTTCGCTCAAAGTTTTGCCCCGTGCGGGAATCGAACCCGCAACCCTTAGCGCAGCAGTCCAATCGCTTAGCCACTGCGCGAATCAGGTCGTCGATTAAACTTTGTATACCTACATATATTTTTATAGTATAGCTTTTGTATGGAAATATGGTGTCATTTTTCATCACACTTAACACTAATATTATGAAGGCAAAAGTTTGTGAGTGGGTTGGTGTGTTTGTGACCTTTTTACACTAAAACGGCTAGACCGATTTTGATGAAATTTCATACGGAGGTAGCTGACAGCCTGGATTAACACGGTCTATTACATATCCCGAAAAATGTAGCGGGTAACACCGCGGGGCGCAGCTAGTAGAAACGTAAATATAACATAGGCACACAAAACGAAAACTACACAATTCAAATAGATGGTAGCAATAATTCGATAAGTTCAATTGTCATTATTTCACTGGATAGGGTAAAACGTAATTAGGGTTCCGCAAACTAGTAATTGGGTGTCGCTTGTATGGAGCGAATGTACAACTAACGATGATTAGGGTTGTTCCCTAACTGAATAAAACCACCAAGGCCAAATTTTTGAATAAAAGAATTATGTTCTGTTTTTTTCAGTACCTATAGGATTGTACTATGTTCTAGATGTGTTAGCCTTTCTGACAACCACTGTTCAGACAAATATTATTTACATGTAAGGAAATTATACTTATGACGTTATTTCAGCTGGCAATTTATTCTGGACAAGGGAAAAAGAGTTCTAAAATCACGACAAAAGTTTTAAAGTTGCTTAAACCGAAGTAAACGAAAGTTGTGACCAAAACTTGTTCCTTCTATATTTTGGTAGACTGCGTAGGTAGGTTTTTCAATAACTAAATTAAATACGCCTCTAAGTATCTTAGATCAAAATATCAACGAATTTTCTTAGCAAAATTCGCTGTATTTCGGGTGAAGTAAACAAATACCGCCCACTGATCATTAGTGATTTCATATAATTCTTTTGACTTTATTTCTATGAAATATGAAAATATATACAGGCTCTACTTGTATATCACTTTAAAAGATTTTTCGGCCAAAGAATTAGCATTGCCATTCAACGTGGCAAAGCCGCCTTTTGGGCACCCTACCAGTCGACAGCGATGAGGAGGAATACTTTGATGCATAATTTTTAGTTTAAATTTTTTATTTTGTATATATTTATTTTTAAGAAGTGTAAATAACCTTGTAAATAAAGCTTTTAAAAGATTAAACTTTTATGTATAAAAACGTTAACATTTAGTTACCTAGTGGGTCTAGTTGGCTAGGAGAGCTACGAATAACTCTTCAATGATTTATACCTGAGCATCGATAAGTTGTCTTTTTTACTTCATAGTCGTGACATTTTAAATAATATTTCTCTCTGTACCTCAGAATTCATCTAACCTTTCAAGGTATAATAATTCCTTGCTCTGTAGAATTTAAATCGAGATTTTTCTCCTTAAACATGGCAACAGTTTTCAATTTGTAGACAGTAAATGGTGACAGTTAGGGTATTGGGACTAGTTTAAACTGTATAACTAGTGTTGAAGCCTTCCAATTAAGGGTACGCCACTTATGGCATGGCGAATGATGATGAATACTTAATTTTTTCTAGTTAGGCTTCCTATACCTAATGATCTAGTCCACAGTACTGTCAAATGTAGGTAAATGCGGGTGGTATGTTCTATAATGACTACAGCTATTTTCATCTTATCGTATGGTTGATGAGCCACCTGGTGTCAGAGTTTAAACCGCCTGTAGGCCTCTGTCATGGCTTTACACACCGTTGAAAAATCTCTCAGGTGTGCCGGTTTCCTCACGGTTTTGCTTCAGCAACTGATAACTAATACCTATAGTACCTACACACTTGAATTCCAAAAGACATTGATTGGTGCGTGTCGTGGTTTGAACTTACGACCTTTGACTTGGCAGTCCAATGGTCATACCACTCGGCTATCACTGCTGTTGAGTTGAATACATAAGCTATAAAATATTCTTTGTTATAGTTCCAACTTACCAGTAATTCCTGAAACCAGGGACCGTTCCAGTATACCCTCGTTCCTCTCAGCCAACATGGAGCCCGACGTCAAAGCAACGGCTAAGAAAAACACGATTCTGTGAACAAAATATTTAACTTAATCTTTTTACTCGACTACGGCAAAGCCAAAAGAAGAGGTTTGGTTTTAAAAAAAAAAACGTCGCCTCACACTTGGTATTCTTCCCGAGTCGTGGGTGCGTTTCACAAACATGAAATATCACATACACAAACACCCAGACTCGAGATAAATATCTGCAGATGACACAAATTTTTGCTCCGTGCGGGGATCGAACCCAGGACCTCGTGCTCAGCAATCGCGCTTAGCAATCACTAAACCAACGAGGAAGTCAACGTTATTTACCACGGCATTATAAACAAAGTTCTCAGTGAATGGATTGCATTATAATAACTTACGTCAAAATAACGCCCGGTCCAGCAAAGTCCGTGAAGTTGGGCACATCCAGTCCGTACACAGGCTTGTTGAACTGAAAGAAATGTATATATATACATAACATAACATAACATCACGCCTGTATTCCCCGAAGGGGTAGTACACCCACATTTCGCCAGTTATGTTTTAAGTCCCAATGTAATAGGGGGCGAGCCTATTGCCATCAACCGGGCACAAATCCAGACTCCATGCTGCCACTGAGAATTACCTAATGGAAAAACCCAGTAATACTTTGCCCGACCCGGGATTTGAACCCAGGACCTCGTGCTCAGCAGTCGCGCTTAGCGACCACTAGACCAACGAGGCAGTCGTAAAATATCTCACAAATATTAGACGAGACGTGGAGTAAATAACTGTGGATCTGACAAATATTTTTCCCACCCAAAATTGTATACAGTATCGCATATCCAAAAATATTAGCTTCACCACCAATGTTACGCTCTATATTTATCAACAGACCACACCAGACACATCTGTGCAAGGATATATTGCAGTGCAAGATACACAATTCGATATTTCACAACATGTCCACTCGACTTTATTAAATACGTGAGAGTTCTCGCACGTACCTACATCTATCATTAATCACGAACGTTATGTTAACTTACTCGATCGTATCGACATGCATCTGCACGAAAATCCTATTTCATGAGATGTTATCGATCACACCATCGTCTTTTCGAAGGGGTGAAGATGTTTAAGCATGATTTGAGCATATCTAAATAGCAGATCAAGAAGCTATTACCCAATAGCTGGGTTGTGAAATGAACATTAGAGACCATTGCTACTTAAATATCACAAGTATGAGTAGCGAATCTAATTTTTTTTAAACATCATCCTAATTTCTCCTGTGTCGTGGGTGCGTTTCATAAACATGACACATCACATACACATACATCCAGACTCGGGACGAAATTCGGTAGGTATATCGCGTAAAGGCTTCTCGTAAAGGCAAATCGTCCTCAGCTGAAGCCTGTCTTAAAGTTTTGGTATACATTGTACTCACATGAATAGGTATGGACATGATCCGGGCCGGCAGGTCACAGATCTTGGCCAGGTGCTCAGAGGCTTCCATGAACGCGAGCTGCAAGTCTCTACTCAACATCCACTCCACTTGTTTGTCTGTTAAAGGAAATATGAAGTATCATTAGTGAGTTCTCTTTATAAGAGGAATGCTTGTTTAAAAGTAGGAACATAGTTTTATCGAAGTACCTACTATAATAGATTTTGTAAACAAAATACAGCCTTAATAAAATGGAATAAAGATCAAAATTGACAAAGTAGAATAAATCAGTAAGCTTAAAACCTAGGGCGCTACGTAATAATGCCAAAAATTCCTTTTTTCGACCTTAAAATCCAAACCAAGACCTAACGCTCTGTATATAATGAATTAAAGACTAAGTCTTGCTCTGAAACAAATATTAATGCAGCTAAATTTATAAAACAAAGAATATAAACATGTGTCCAAAAATATAACAGAGATAAATTATCGCGCATGCGAACATGCGGGTACTATTGTCCATATTATTTGCGATGAAGAATAAGCACAATAGATATCAGACACACGTATCTTTGCCACCATTCATTTACCCAACCCTTCACTTGCTCAGTAAACAAGGAAGCACAAAAGGGTGTTTGTCACCCCTGCAATAAAAGTTACCTCACTCGGAAACCCACGTCTAGTAATGGCACAATTAATTTTAAGAAAACCCAAAACTCGTTGGTCACGCCACGTGATTGACTGTTTAATTAAAAGTGGAAAGGATTTACAGAAACAAAGTATTGTGATACAATTGGGGTTTACTTTTTGGGTGACAGATTAGCCCCAGATGATTAGAGGGATCTGATTAGGTGGGGACCCGTTGAATGGCTATAGGCTATATCTTTATATGATGAGTGGCAAAATTTGGGTACATTGAATCTTGATAAGGCTGATCATTATGAACAATGTGTATGTATAGGTATTTTTACATATTTATAAACCATTTATGTGAACCCAAGAATAATTAACATCAAAAGATAAAACATTAAATGTAAGATAAATGCTTTTAAATACAAATGGGTTTACAAAAAACACTTTTACTCGTCATTTTTTGTTATAACTTTTTTGAATCTACGATAAATAATAACAGGCCCATTACGCATAAAAATACAGCTTCAATTCTATGTAAATACAACACTCAACGCTGTTAATTGTAACCTATTTATTACTATGCATTAATGAACGCGGCCCCAATATATTCAATTAAGTAGTGACCAAATTGAGTAAAGCATATACACTGTTTTTTCAACTGAATAAAGATTTAGCTGATGTAAACATGACATTACGATAATTTATTTATTTTTCTTTAAATATTGTTTTACCGATTTTACCCTTACCAATTAAGATGAAAGGATATGTTTAAACAAATTCAGGTAAAGATAAACAGAATTTTCCTTAATGAAAATATTCTATCTGTATATAATTCCAAGTATAGAAAACAAACGTTAAGCAAAAACAATATAAATAGAACCTATGTAGAAGAAACAAGAAAATACATCCTAAAAGAAAATTCTATATTCTAGGAACTAGCGAAAAGTTCGAGTCTTTGGCACAATAAACAAGAAATCACGGCGTTTTCTTTTTGGGGAAAGAAATATCAGAGGTCTAGCTGCATCATTCCTATTTGCTTGTTCTAGAATTTCACCACAGTACAAAGGTTAAAACTGCAACCAACGCAATCAAAAACTGACAAATATTTGTTAAAGTTTTACTTACTCTATAGAATAGAATAGAATATTTATTTTTGTAAAACATGAGTACAACATCTAAATCTATCTAAATAGATCATACCAATTTATGTTAAACACTAAAACAAATAAACAACTGCTATAAATGAACGAGTTAATAAACAGTATAAAACGATTTTAATTGCGGATATCGGTAAAAGTTTACTATGCTCCGCTGCAACGGATATTCTCATTTGAAACTGTGTGACATAAAAACTTTGAGAAGCTCAGAGTTTAACAATTACGTGAAAAGTTGATATTATATTTAAGTGGCGAATATAAATGAGTTGAAAGTTCTAGAATCTTCGTCTTGGGTAGAGACTGCTCTTAAAATGCTGATCCAAAGTCTTATTTAAGAGCTTTTGAAGTTTATTGACGCCTCTATTATTTTGCATGCAAAGTACAGTGACAGTAAGAGGTAGTTATAACTTTAGTAGTGATTAAAGAATGACAACTTTTAATGAGTAAGGGTTCGTGCACTAGTACTGCTCTCATATCTGATCACAGGTTCTTATCATCACCATCAGCTGGAAGACGTCCACTGTTGAACAAAGGCCTCCTCCTTAGGTAAGGGGAGGCTTACCATAATCCCCACGCTTGGCAAGTGGCTTGGGGATCGCAGTATTGGTGGTGAAGTTACAGAAGACGCTACTGCCCATCTTCTGGATTTTCCCTTAGTGGCCTCCTACGTCACCCACGGTAGGAAAGGCGGTGTTCAATTCTAGGCCGAATACCACTCGGCACAGATTCCTGCGGCTACATTAATTACCTTTTTACAGGTCGAGGTTTTGGGTGAATTTGACCACTCGATGTTAAAAATAATGTCGTTGAATATGAAAGAAATTCTTTCATCTCTGGTGGTTAAAGACATCCAATGCAAAATAATAACCAAATCAAAAGTCCTTTGATTACTTTAGGTAACTTCCACGAAATCATTTGGAACGCATTTCCTTTTTAAAAGAAATCCACAATATCGGTAATCTCAAAGGGAAATGCGTAAGGGAACTTAACATATTCCTTTTCTTTAGAATTGAACATGCCAAGGAAAAGTTAAGAAATACCTTCCCAATATGAGTTTGAAATGAATAATTTATTACATTTGTAACGTACAATCATACCATAGGATCCGATATAGGCTTGTACTTTGAGTATAAAGGATAATTATTGAACCAATAAACGTATAGATTTGACATCAAAATGGTATAAATTAAATAGGCCATGTTAGGACAATTTATTGTGTCCATTTTATCGACTGTCCATTTCAGATCGTCTGTAAGTGATAGCTTTGTCTAACGCCAAATCTATGCCTAGCCGTAGATTTGGCGTTAGACTGTGTACGATCATTTATATTACGTATAAATCTTGATGCGAAATTGACTGCCTCGTTGGTCTAGTGGTCGCTAATCGCGACTGCAAAGCACGAGATCCTGGGTTCGCATCCCAGGTCAGACAAAGTGTTACTGAGTTTTTCCATTAGGTAATTCTTAGTAGCAGCACGGAGTCTGGATTTGTGCCTGGTTGATGGCAATAGGCTCGCCCCCAATTACATTGGGACCTAAAAACACTACCGGCGAAATGTGGGTGTACTGTATGTGAACTCCTGCCTACCCCTTCGGGGAATACAGGCGTGATATTATGTTTTTTCTATGTTGCTATCTATTATTTTTGGATAACCTAAAAAATGGAACATAATTTTGCACAGATCATAAAATTACTAACAAACTTGACCTTAACCACTTATGGCCTGTAAATTTAGTCTTCTTGATGTAAGAGAGGGTGTCGAAGCAGAACAATAAGGCTGTATCCACAAAATCACGTTCGTCACAGACTAGTTCAATTCAAACCAATCGTATTCGGTTTTTGTATGCAGTTTTGAACTCGCTAAATTGGTTCGCGATCGCTTTTTGGTGCGCGCCGGGTGCGCCAACTCGTGTTTTGTTTTTTTGGACAACGGACCGAAAAATCCGCACACAATGTTTCCAGCAAAACGAACGAGTGGAACATTCGTCGGAGTTTTTATGTTTCTAGGAAACTTTTTAAGATGAGGAATTATTTATGGAAATAATTATTTAATCAATACAACGTTGAAATAAAACTAGGTTTACGGATTTTATCGGGGTTTTTTAATTGATTTTTGGTCCCGACTAAAATTATATATTTTCATTTATTATTTTATTTTAAAATTATGATTTTCATACACTTAAATAACAGGCCTAATGATATACTCTTTGTATAAAACGGTAAAACCCAGTATTTATTTACATTACGTAAACAAAGTAGAATAATACTTTATTTAGCCCAATGAAGTACATTAGATACCTACTTACAAAAAGAAGAAATTATTCATCAATTTCCAAAAGCATCTGTTTGGAAATTGGTGTGTTCATTAGTCTTTTCTACGAACTGCTCAATTAAAGCATGAGATATTTAACGAGCTACCTGAAAAACTCAAGGTATGTTTTCTTTTTTTAATTACAAAAACGTTGCTACACTAGGAATTTCTTCCGTGTTGTCGGTGAATTTCACAAATATGAAATATCACATTCACAAACACCCGAATCGGTGCGGAAATCGAACCCGCAACCCATACTACAGCAACCCAATCGCTTAGCCACTGCACTAATCAGGCCATCAATACTGCAAAGTAACAATTAATAGTTAAGGAGAACACTGCCATGGAACTCTAAAGCGTATTCTTCTTTGCGGGTGAATGTACTGGTATACCAGGAATACCTTGAAAGAAATTAATTAATGATGCGTAAAGATTTTCAACCTCTATTTCACGCTAAATTTGTAGGGCCTGCGTACAATTAAGACAACACTTAATACAACAAATAGGGTGCGTAAAATGAGGCTTAAGAAGGGGCCAGAGAACGTTGGCCTGAAATTAACGAGAAATACGATTTTGTTTATTCTGCATTCTGTATTGAGCCGTTAGCATTAAGGCCCTATAGCCGAATTGATTTTTTATCCTTACCTCTGTTAAATATTACTTTAAATCCTTTTTGGAGTGGTGGCACACGTTTTGGTAAGGATAACATATAAAACGTTCGCTGGTGGATTGATTAGTCATCCTAATTGTAGTGAATCACTGACATCTGTCGTCTCGGTTATGCTTTGCGCGGGAAGTGCAAGAGTCTCTGTGGTCAGTCTGAATACAGCAGTCAATGGAGAGCCACGAAAAAAGACGCAGTGCGTGTACGAGCCGATATTCAGAGGTGCATGCGATTCTTATACTTATTGTATTTAACAGAGTGATACACAAACACTACACTAATGTTAGAACTAATTAATGTCCATTTAAGGTAAGAAAGGTCTGATTTTCTAAAGATGTAGATTTTCCGTTGTAAAAGCGAGATGTCGCTACGTGTAGTGTATCGCGACGTCTCGCTTTCACAACCTGACCTACAATGCTCTTAGTAACACCGCTGGATCAAATACACTATTAGGCTACTTTTAGAAACGGGGGAGGAATTAATGTTTTAAGGGGATAATTGCTTTAAAAACATAATGTTTTGGTAAATATCAGTCATTATTGGTATAAAATCTTGTTGATTTTTATACATACTCTAACCATGCAAGGTGAGCACCCTTATTAAATATAATTATCTAAACAATAAAAAGGAAAATGCCCAAAACTAAATTTTAATTGATTCCGCAAAGATAAGCAACACGTTTGCCATTAGAAAATCAACTCTATCGTTGTAGATTTAAACTCTGGAATACCTTGAACAGTTTGAAAAAAAAATCATCTATGGTCCAATCACGCTGATTGGGGGACATGAAAAACCTCATTTGTATGCAAATGATACAAGTATTTTTTATTTTTTGGACCTTCAATTTTAACGATAAACCAACATACCTTTAATTAAGAGTACAGCCACATGAGCCGTGTGATATAAAGATGGCGCGGAAATAATTACACGTACTATGTGACTGCTGGTCTTTAATATCTAGGAGTGGGCGATAATGGCTGCGACATAGTTAACGTATGTAGTAATTACCGCCCAACATTTGTTTTTAGAGCAATTTTGAGTATTATTTTTTTTGCAGCATAGAGATACCGAGATGCTATCACTTCTTCTTTATATCGTATGATCGATGAAGATCCTGGTGTCAGAGATTTAGCCGCCAGTAGGCCTCTGACATGGCCTAACATACCGTTGAAAAATCACTTATTTATGCCGGTTTCCTGACGATGTTTTCCTTCGCCGTTAGTTAGTTGTGTCTTGGAATATCTAAGAAAGTTTTTATGACATTAAAAAAGTCACATTGATACTTGCCTGGGTTTCAACAATTTTGTGCAGCCAAATCCGGTATGTTAACCAACTAGGCCACCCCGATATATTATATTGAAGGAATAACAAGTATCATTATCATCATCGGCCGGAAGACGTCCACTGTTAAAGAAAGGCCTCCCCCTAGGAACGCCACAATGAACGACAGCTTGCTAACTGCATCCACCGGTTGCCTGCAATTCTGACGATATCGTTGGTCCACCTGGTGGGAGGCCTGCCAATGCTGCGTCTTCGGGTTCGTGGTCGCCACTCGAGAACCTTTCTTCCCCAGAGGTTATCGGTTCTTCGAGCGATATGGCCTGCGCATTGCCACTTCAACTTGCATATTCAAGCAAGTATAATATCACGGAATAATAAACTGGCTTTAGTTTGTTTACTTGGTTAAATTCAAGCCAATTCAGAAACTGTTCAAACGTAACCAACAAAATAATATATTAATTACGAAATGGAACAGCGAACACAATAGTACTCATTGTTTCGTACACACTATTGTATAAAAATGTTCATTTAATCCCTATTTATTTAGTTCTGAACGAAATTCAGAATCATTTTAATTACTAGCATGTATTATTTTTATGAGCTTCATTAAAACACAACATAACATCAGGCCTGTACTCCTTGAAGGGGTAGGGAGAGGTGCACCCACATTTCCCTAGTTATGTTTAGGTCCCAATGTAATAGGGCGAGTCTATAGCCATCAACCAGGCATAAATACAGTTTCCGTGCTGCTACTGACAATTACGTAATGGAAAAACCCAGTAATACTTTGTCCAACCCGGAATTGGAACCCAGAACCTCTTGCTCAGTAATCACGCTTAGCAACCACTAGACCAATGAGGCAGTCAAGTCAAGTTGAGGTTCATTAACGATGATAAAAATAACAACGTCAAAAACAAAACGGTATTTTTTGTAGCCGCTGTACTCGAGTTCACTTCCTACACCAGACAAAAAGTTTCGATAAACTATTCAGTAGCAGACCGAGGTTTGGGAGCTTCAAAACTTGCTGGCTGTGTAGGCAGATAGAAGTAATTATAGAATTCCTTAATTATCCTCCTTCTTTACCACATCTTCTTATTGTACAAAATCTAAGGGACCCTTGTTAATGAAATATGTTTTCGCAGTCTCGCAGACTTTCAAGCTTATTCCAGACGAAAAAACGCTGTGTATCTTCGAATTCGTTTCCATATTTTACCTTTCTCCCGTAGGACACTTACCGGTCTCATCCATATGCGCTTCCATGTCGGAATTCTTGACTGTCCAGTTGTTCGCGTGCCTTGGGTCAGTTATTCTGACCTGAAGTGACTCGGAGAAGTTAGAACGGAACACGAGGACTACTCGCGCTTTGCCCCTCTGGGATTCTTGCATCGCCAACTCCTTGTTCGGATAGTATATCTGTAGAAATAAAAAAATAATGTAATTCCAACTATGATAAGAAGAATAAGTTAATATTGAAAATATATTTTTAATAGCTTCTATATCAAAAGTACCATAATTGTATTGTCACCAAACCTATTTAAGTATGCAAAATTCTCTTCCAATAGGATGTCACAAAATGGTTGTTATTTACATTGCAAGATTTGACCTGAATAAACACACAATCCATACATAATAATATAAACATTGCAAGTTAAATAAAAGCATGTAAAAATGGTCTCGATTCTAGATAATTATTGCAGTATTTTCTATTAAAGAAGACTAAACGTACTTTAGGGCCTTGCAGAATCTTTGTATTATGCTTTCCAGTTTTTAGTTTTGCTGTTTTGGGCCTGTTGGGGTATACAATAAAAAATGTGACATGACATTAACGACGCAACTCACCAAGTTAGCCTGCCGTTTCGACAAGAAGTCGAGGTATTGACAACTAAACCTAGTCAGATTCCATTCGTAAGTACTCGGGTCTTGGGGGCACAGTTCCTTGTTGTATTCACAGAGGGGCTCCGTACTGTTCACCTCGTGGTTCACGACAGCTATTGGGAGACCGACTGGGTAATGGCCGATGGCGAGACAGAAGAATATCATTTGGGAGACCGGCAACCCGATGATGAAGGCTAGGGCACTGGAAAATAATGACAATATTATTTATGACTCATCATCATCAAGACGGAAGGCAGGAAGAAAGGCTTCCCCCTTGTAAAGGCCTCCCCTTTTATGACTGACTACTGTGAGATTAATGATTATTTACAAATAATCTCCTACTCCTTCCTAGCCTAACCTTTGCTTTTATGCATACTACATACTTACGGTTTGCACTGATAGTTGATATTTACGGACGATTAAAGTTAATACTCATCTTGGTCATACGAATAAAAGATAATGAATGTTGATTTATGTAAATTCAATGTAATTTTCGATTAAGCATAAAAGAAAAGCGTTGTATAAGTAATGTAAGGTGCAGTGATCATAACATTATTATTAAGACATAATAATGGGGAGCAACGTCCATCTATCTGTGATAATCAACAAAGTGCTATCTGAAAAACATTGGATTCTATTTGCAAACCGTGTTCATTATGACAGTTTTCCTATATAAAGTGGGAGTTCACAGACTGATAAATAATATTGGTCGTTCCATATATCTTCATTTGGGAATGAACTGAATGAACTTTCATCCATGCCATAAATTTTGTTAATCGCCTTTCATTGGCTCTTCTCGCATGGCCGAATATTAATTTTATACTGTTAAATGGTTTTTATGAACGGAAATTATGAATGAAATCGTATTACAATTCTGTCTTGTAACAACGTATGGCACAAATAACTAAATTATAATTAAACTTGCCCAAAATATGAGTTTACTTTAAATAATATTGCTGTAATTAAACTCAACTCGTGTTAGAAGCATAAACATCAAATCCTTTTTTAGCTGACAAACAGAAAAGCGACAAATCTCATAATTATAATGAAACATCCAGAATAGCATTACGTGTGTAATAACACGTTGCAATACGTATGTGATCATTAAATCCGCGTCTGTCACATAGGTAAGCATATTACAATTATTTAAACGTAAAAATCGTGTGCCATTACACTTTTGATATTACGATTTTCATGATTGGAATCCAATTAATATGTTATTTAATTAACCCTATAATATACCAACTGCGCCCCGCGGTGTTACCAGCTACAATTTTCGGGATAAAGGTAGCCTATGTGTTATAACAGGTTGTCAGCTACCTCCATGAGAAATTTCCTCAAAATCGGTATAGCCGTTTGAGCGTGAAGAGGTAACAAATATACTCACAAACTTTCGCCTTCATAATATTAGTGCGAAGTGTGATGTGATATTTTCTAGATACAAAGCTTCGAACCTTCTAAATGTATAAGTACATGGATAAACAAAATTGAGGCAATCGAGGGCTTGATCGGTAAAATGGCAAAGTATTTTTCCCGAACAAACAAAAATATTTTGCTTCCACCAAAGTTGGAACTGTTAATTGATAGTAAGATATGTTTTGACACTTTTACACCGTTATTTCCCTAAGGCAGAAAACATCAGAATATACATTAAAAAGCGGATGAAAAATATGGATAAAATTTTACAATTGGGATTTGTAGTGAAAGAAATTTAAAAGAAGAGAAGTTGTTTGAAAGAAATGTAAAATCGTATTCCCACCTACGTCTTTCGTTTTTAAGCAGCCATTTCGCGAAAAAATCTAAATGTCATACGTCTTACCCGAAGTTCCGGAACAAACTCAAGAAGTTCTTCCAAATTAAAGCCTTCATGTGATGCCATTTCAAAGGGTTGTACATATCTATACTCCGGGCTGGTTTTTCTTCGGGTGGCATGGCCTCTATGGGTGCGATCAGCTCTGGAGTCACAACTACTCTACCCCTACTGCTCATCGACACGTTATCACCAAATTCACCAGAAATTTCTCCTATTTCAGCTTCTTCTAGGTCTACGGCTGCAGGGTTCTGCAATGAAATAGTGACTTATAAATAATGTTTTTTTGGTTCCATATATTATTGTAACCCGTTTATCTCTGTATTTTATAATGGATAACAAGTACTTCATTATTGCCAAAGTCTCGATGTAGTCTATCGTCATCAAATTAATATTATCTAACATTAAATATGAACCATTAAATCTCAACATTGTTAATAAGTGTATAGAAAATAGTATAAATACATACTGGTATAGCTGGTAATTCCACCCTCTCCACCACATCAGCCAGGATACTTGATCGTCTCCTCTTGCCAAGGTTTTGTAGTACTGACAGCTTTAGGAACACTTCTTCTAAACTTTCTCCCTGGTAGCGACGGATGAGCTCTGTTGGCGATTCTTCAGCTAAGAACCTGCCACCACGCATGAGCCCAATCTAGATGAAAAGTCGAAATAGAATTGTATCAATATTTTTCAATGGTATCAGAGCATCTTTTCTATTGGGACGGTTTATATTACAAGTCCCACAAAAGATTATTTTCTTCTAATAATTTAATATCTATAATTTTGTACGCTTATTTAAGACGTATTGCATCAAAAGCTTTTTAATTTTAGTACACACCATGTTGAAGAGTAATTATAAGTGAGGGGAGCTCATCCAAACCTGTCATTGGCATAATTATATGAAGCATTCATCTTCGTCTACTCAATTAACAACAAACCTATTAAGTGCGAGACAAGCATCACTTACAATGTCAGCCTGTTTCGTCTCATCTATGTAATGAGTTGTGATGATCACTGTAGTTCGTCCACCTCGTGTTATCTCCACTAGATGGTCCCAGATGCTGCGAATAAACGTTCCAGTAATTAAAATCCCAGTAAATTTGCATGATGGAATTTTTGTTCAAACATTTTTATTGTCTAGCGAGGCAGTTAATTTTGAGTCTGTTGAAATTTGATGCATATCGTCAATTTATGTGTTTGAAAAGTGCTTTTTTATTTATAGGTAACTCATTTAATTAACCAACCTTCCGAATTCAGTATTTTTGAAGGTCATTGAGCTAAAAGATACAATCGCTACAATGGTAGATCAGGTGCTTGGCAATATTAATAAATATTAGGTATAATACGCGCGGGGGCCCTTGTTCAACAGTGGACGTCTTCCGTCTGATGCTGATAATACGCATTTTTAAGTTAGCGATACATGAGTTAGTTAACACTCAAATCGGCGCGTCTTTATAATCGATCAATATAAACAGATTATTTAATAAAGTAGACGCAGCGTTGGCAGACCTCCCACCAGATGGACCGACGATATCGTCAGAATTGCGGGCTAGCGGTGGATGGAATTGGCAAGCTGTCGTTCATCGTGGCGTTCTAAGGGGGAGGCCTTTGTTCAACAGTGGACGTCTTCCGGCTGATAATGATGATGATTTAATAAAGTCTATTTCCGACCTTAGCTCTTTGTTATGCACTTATGCTAAACAGTCTCTTGCACACTTTAGTTTTGCCAACTAATTTACTCAGACCTATTTTTCTGCCTCAGTAAAATCTTTTACCATCAACTAAAATATTACAGCCCTATTTGAGTATGATCTAAATCTATATCACAAGAGTTTTTAAGGCCTACCTCTGACGAAGCACAGGATCTACTCCAACAGTTGGCTCATCCAGGATCAGTAGTTCAGGGTCGTGTATCAAGGCTGCTGCCAGCGATGTTCTTCTTTGCTGACCTCCTGATAGGTTCTTGACTTGTCTGCGAAAATAATATTATTAGCATAACTACTTTAGGGATATATTGTTACGGGTGAAGCTGGAGTTTGTGAGAGCAAGTATGTATGTAAGTGACAATTGTAATCAATTTAGATGTAGATATGTAACTAACCACAAATAATAACTATATAGAAAATATGAACTTCTTATGAAGTGGTTGATGAACAACCTAGTATCAGAGTTTATACTCGTACCGCCTGTAGACCTTTTTTTTACATGGATTTACATCCCATTTAAAATCTCTCAGGTGTGCCGGTTCCGTAAACGAAAGCACCGTGAGGAAACCGGCACACCGTTGTTAGCAACTGATAATTAATTTAAAGTACGCAAATGAATAGGGAGGCCTTTGCCCAGCAGTGGGACATTCCAGGCTAGTAAAAAAAAAATGAATTGATGGGTGCCGAGGTTTGAATTTGTAACCTTGTACTTGGCAGTCCAAAGGTTACACCACTTGATCACTGCTGTAACAATTATTAACTATATTGATAGCTTTATCTAAACGCTACATATAGAACTGCAACATACCAAAACGATCACGTGCAGAAGTAAAAGGCCCAGCTTATTGCCAATATACCAATAGCTTAATGAAATCGTAAAATATTTAAAGGCAAGGCAACGCAAACAAGATTTACTGGACAAGATTTTGGCATGTTTATTATATCCGAGCCTAGCAATTGCCGTGGCTTGTTAAACGTGACAATTCATCGCCAATGGACTTGCAACCTTAAATTTACCAGCACGAAGAATCATTTCACAAACCTCGTGGGATTGGGGAGTTGCAGCAATGCAATCAAAAAGTCTATCCGTTCCTCGACCTCTTTGGTTGGCATATTCGCGATCCAGCCGAAGTAGATCAATGTTTCTCTTATTGAGAACTCGCCGAACAATGCTATTTCCTGAAACAAAATTTATATATTAGAGTTTTACCATGGAGAAGAAGTAAGTTCAGTACAAAAAGTTCCGTGTAAATATGCCTTATTTAAATGGGAGCTTTATTGAGAGTTTGTTAATGTAATAATGGTTATCATGCATGTTTCACTACGTATTATTGCAGTAAATGCCAAGAGTCCGGCATAGAATTGACCACCCCCTTTCTTCCCGTGGCCCACCCACGGCTGTCGTAAGAGGCGACTAAGGGAAAAACCAGAAGATGGGCAGCAGCGTCTTCTGTAACTTCACCACCAATATTACGATCCCAAAGCTGCTTGCCAAGCGTGGGAATTATGCCCCCCCCCCTTCTCGAAGGGGGAGGCCTTTCTTTAACAGTGGACGTCTTCCAGCTGATGATGATGATTGCACTAAAATGAAGTTAGCATTAATAGCTGGGTAGGCGAGCTGTGAGATCAAGGCGGTGGCTAAAAATTTTCAGACAGAAAACGCCATGCGCAGCTATGCCAGCGAAATGCGCATATGTTTAAATAAGCACGTGTGGGTATTCTTTATAAAGTGGGGTACTAACAATTATTATGTTCATATTTTAAACATCTTATGATAATAGCAACATTTATTGCAAATAAATAATTCTAGTATATTCTATAATTTACTATAACAATAAAATAAATCAAGATCAGTCAGAGTATTGAGTTACGCACCTATACAATTCCCTTTATATTGCATTTACAATTATAATTGGGACGGAAATTTTATTTTATATACCTATCTTGGATGTTAATACACCGCTATCGTCAATAATAGCTATATCATCATCATCATCAGCCGGAAGAAGTCCACTCTTGAACAAAGATCTCCCTCTTAGGTAAGGGGGGTATTGCCATAATCCCCACGCTTGGCAAGCGGCTTGGGGATCGGAGTATTAATGGAGAAGTTACAGAAGACGCTGCTGCCCATCTTCAAACCTCAGTGCGCGAGTTTAATAGCTATATATTGAGGGCATATTATATTACTTACAAAACATATAAGATGACGCCTGTATTCCCCGAGGTAGGTAGAGGTAAATATATTATGTGCACCTTTACATACCTATTGGCCAGTTATGTTATAGGTCTCAATAATATTACAAGGGTCCCATTGTAATAGGGGGCAAGCCTTTGCCATTAAGCGGACACAAATCCAGACTCCTTGTTGTGTGGTGTGGAATTCTTAGTGTGGGGCGACGTTTTTTTAAAAAACAAAAAACAATCATGGTAATTTTTTTTTATAACTTTCTGCCTGTGAATATACAATGACTAGAATGTGACTACTATTTTTAACCGACTTTAAAAAAGGAGGATGTTCTCAATTCGTCAGCTTTTTCTCTCGTATCTAATTGAATATTTTTAAGAATAACCTTGTACAAAATTATGGATACAGAGTTATTTTTGGTTACAAATAATGAATTATTATAATTAGCTACGGATGAATCTGGTTTTTTCCGATTCATCGAATAATATAGTTATTTTTATAACACTTTAATTTATTCTAGAAAACTGGTTATCATACACGAAAAGTACTAATCAACTCAACTTTAACTTGACAAATGATAGTGTACAATAAATAATTATAAAATTCTGCCTAAAGTAACCTCTCTTACGAAGCTATTAGGAAATCTTATAAACATCCTTTATTAGAAGCAAAGATCTATCGCTTTCCTAGTCGAGGTGAAACCATAAATCCCAAACCAATCGCTTAAACTCTCAAATATCAATTACCATTCTACCTGACTATCCCTTCAAGGATAATAGTCACGATATAGAAGAAATACAAAGAAATATAGGTACAATATTTATGTCCTAAAGAACGCGACGTAACGAAACAGCTGACAAAATAATTTGCAACAACTGGCAAAGCGTTACGTAAGATCATAGATCATAACTACAGACATATCAAACGACTCGACGCTTCACTGGCTACAGCACTGTTATTTCTACATATGGCTTTGACTTAATCATTTTATTCCCCTTCAACCTTTCCGCAATGACAATAAGAGCGATTTTCCTTTATCTATTCCCTGAGTTCTCATATAACGTAAGTGGTATATTAGTCGCTTTCTGGACACAAATTGCCCTGACATTAGGCCAGAACTTTGGAACAATAAGATGTTGTAAGTTGCGAGTTTGATAAAACCTTTTTTGTTTGTTACCAAGGTGGAGTGCTATCACAAAGTAGTGATGCTATTTCTTGGCTTCTTTGAAACCTGTCAACGTCAGTATTTTCGACCTGATTAACAAAATGGAGCTTGCTTCTGGTAAAGACATGTTCGACCCCAACGATTAATGATCAAACCTTTTTGTTTAAGGTTTACGCCCTTATTTTTTACAAAGTTTACTAAAATATTTTGCTCTACAACACTGTTCTTGGAATTATACGGATCACACGTTTAGGCTTAAATGATACGCGACAAGAGATATGTATATTATATGCGACCTAACATTTGGTCAAATGTAAATATGTATTTTTTTGTATTTTTTTTAAAAAACGTCGCCCCACACTAGGAATTTCTCCTGTATCGTAGGTGCGTTTCACAAACATGAAATATTCACATACACAAACACCCAGACTCGGGACAAACATCTGTGGTTCGCACAAAGTTTTGCCCCGTGCGGGAATCGAACCCGCAACCCTTAGAGCAGCAGTCCAATCGCTTAGCCACTGCGCCAATCAGGTCGTCGCAATAAAAAACATCTGCCTATCCTACTTGGCATGATAACGATACAGAACGAATGAATCATAGATGAATGGCATATTTATCTTTGAAACTAACTAACTTTAAAACTACTGCCTGTGAGAATAGATCTCCAAATCTTCAACATATCGACTTATGTTTAAAAAAAAACATCAACTTTATACGTTCTTACCTGAGGCATATACCCAATCCTAGGTCCAGGAACTCCGCTACCAGGACTGCCAGGTTTGCCACCAAGCACCCAAATTTCTCCAGAGTTCAACCTTCGTCTGCCAACAATACAGGATAGCAAGGTTGTTTTCCCACAACCTGATGCTCCAAGGAGTCCGTAACTGAAATTGAAGAATGTTTTTATTATTTAGCTTCAAAGATTATGTAAATTTTAACATGTGGATATGGTTAGTACAATATCACAAGTTGAAATGGACAAGGTAACTCGGTTTGAAGAGCAGTACGGATTGCTGAAGGTCTTATGTTCAAATCCCAATCGTGTGAATTATCTGTTTAATGTTAGCTAAGTAATTGTTATAGGCGAGTTTTAAGGTATTTGCCCTACAAGACGCGTAGAAATAAAGCCGGTTGTTTCCATACCTATATGACAAACTTTGAAGTTAAAGTAAGGTATTAACCTACACAAGCCGAGTCTAAAGCCACTAGGATCCAGATTTTTTTTATTGCTAAGTTTGTTCGTACATTTATGCTAGTAAAAGCCTACAACCGTTCAATTGCCAGAAACTCTTAACCATTTTAGCTAGAATTACTGTAAGGTGCTTTAAAATGATATTTAGAAAAATGAAACCATTTTCTCCAACAATTAAATTGCAATAACTCCTAATTTCAACGCCCAGTAACCGCCCCATTCTAAGGAACGTCAGAAATTCTGGCAGAAAAATAATGTCCAGAAATGCCTTCGCAATTTGACAAACGGCCAGACTCATTCGAAGCGAATAGTCAAGGAAGCTTTTTAAATAATTTGAGCCAAATGGTCTGAGACAAAACGTTAATGTTTTCAATTTGCAGACAGAGTTCTATCTAACGGTCCATTGTAACTTTTGAGCGAATATCTAAAAATCAGAACATAATTCATGTAGGTTATTTTTTCCATTACTTTCCAATGACATTTTATATACAGTATGGTGTAGATAATATAGCATGTCAGCGAAGTTACTATGAGATTGAATTAAAGGTGATTTTCCGCTATAAAAGCGAGACTGCACTATAATGCACGTAGCGACATCTCGTTTCAACAGAGGCACCTGGTAGTTTTATTTTGTTTACCAACCCTCTAATACCACGGCTACTATATTAGGTTTATTTGAACTTACATGGCTCCCTTAGGCACTGTCATGTTGAGTCCATCTAATATGATGTTGGGGTTCTTCGTTGTGCCGTATTTCTTGTGTGCTCGCCTAACGCAGACTGCCTGCTGTTTTCTGTTAAAAAAACAATACCAAAATTAGCTTACCAAACGTTCTAGAAGCGTACAGTAAAATTATGTTGTAGCCTAGACATCGAAAGGGTTAAATTGCCATCTTCTTCTTCGTATCGGCATGATCTATGAAACAGGTCATACTCATATAATAGTAAAGATTGTAAGAATTATAAGAATGTAAAGATTGGCCAGTCAACATAGATAGTAGCGAGGTTCATCGCCTAGGCTGTGCTGGACGTACTTAGGCACAACAACACGTAGGAAACACTTTACTTGTACTGTTGAATTTCCTTACAATGGTACACTCAACCTAGGATAGGAGGACTTTTACATACATAACATAACATAACATCACGCCTGTATTCCCCGAAGGGGTAGGCAGAAGTGCACACACAGTACACCCACATTTCGCCAGTTATGTTTTTTTTTAGGTCCCAATGTAATAGGGGGCGAGCCTATTGCCATCAACCGGGCACAAATCCAGACTCCGTGCTGCTACTAAGAATTACCTAATAGAAAAACCCAGTGACACTTTGCCCGACCTGGGATTCGAACCCAGGACCTCGTGTTCAGCAGTCGCGCTTAGCAACCACTAGACCAACGAGGCAGTCTCGAGGAGGACTTTTCTAATGTTAAGAATTTTGACAGTCCGGTGAAAACAGAATCGAAATAGTTTAAAAATTGCTGTGTACCATATGTGGTACCAGGACAGTTTATGTTGTAAAAGCGAGACGTCGCATTATACAGCACGTAGCGGCGTCTCGCTTCCACATCGGAACACGTGCTGCTTTAAGAGTTCATAGTCAGTGGCAGGAATTGTTAAAGAGTATTACATGGTACACTAGCTACGTACCTAGAAGCAACAGTAGACTTCTGGGTTTTGAACTGTTTGTGTCTCCTGGCGATCAGCTCCGCTTCTATAGTGCTGATTGTGATGGGAGACTCCGGGGCGCGGACATCCTCCATGGATATCGTCGCGCCTTCGTTGTCGTACGCAGGCATGTTTACTGCAACAATAAGATACATATGTTAAGCAATTTGCTTTTCAGAATAATGGATACTTGTCTAATAAGGATAATGATAATGGATAATGAATAAATGGAGACTGTCTCGTTGGTCTAGTGGTCGCTAAGCGCGACTGCTGAGCACGAGGTCCTGGGTTCGAATCCCGGATCGGGCAAAGTGTTATTGGGTTTTTCCATTAGGTAATTCTCAGTAGCAGCACGGAGTCTGGATTTGTGCCCGGTTGATGGCAATAGGCTCGCCCCTTATTACATTGGGACCTAAAAACATAACTGGCGAAATGTGGGTGTACTATATGTGCACCTCTGCCTACCCCTTCGGGGAATACAGGCGTGATGTTATGTGTGATTCTGTTCGCGTAATAAGTTTATCGCCACTTTTCCGTATTAAAAGCAGAAATGGGATATGAAGACGTCTTTAACCTAAGAAAACGAACGTTGTCCTTTTTTTTTTCTTTCTTTTTTTTTGGTTTGGTTTGGTTCCATTCCTTAGTATTTAATAACGATTAATTAAGAATCTCATTTCATTGTAGCATTCTAAGAGGGAGGCCTTTGTTCAGTGAACACTGGACGTCTTCTAGCTGATGATGATGAAGAATCAGACAGAGTAACATTCGTATTAGCCAGGAACATTCCATTTTCAAATAAAACGCCTTTTTTAAATGGTAATTAACCCAGTACCTGCATGGGCACATTAAACCTTGCCAAGTCGTAAAAAATACATGAATTTTAAAAATGCATTAAAAATTATCTCGCTCACGTCGCACCTTCCATTAAATTAAAAAAAAACATACATTTCTCCCTCCCCTCAGTATACAGTTAAAACATATCACAAATATAACGTTCACGACTATGGAACTGGAGCTAGTATTGTGGATGAAGTTCAACTAAGTAATGTCAATGTACAGGGTTACTTACAAATCAAGGTAACATTAGCACGAACTGAAATCTATCACGCCATACTTGACACGATTATATACGTCATCTTACAATTAATTAAGAAACAACAGTGGCTGCCTCGTTGATCTAGTAGTTGCTAAGCGTGATTGCTGAGCACGAGATCCTGGGTCCGAATCCCGGGTCGGGCAAAGTGTTACTGGGTTTTTCCATTAGGTAATTCTTAGTAGCAGCACCGAGTCTGAATTTGTGCCCGGTTGATAGCAATAGGCTCGCCCCCTATTACATTGGGAACATAACTGGCGAAATGTGGGTGTACTGTATGCAGGTGCACATACAGTACCACTACACTGCCCACCCCTTCGGAGAATACAGGCGTGGTGTTATGGTTTGTGTACAACAGTAAATCAATTCTCGTAGCTTAAGACGTTCTCGAGAAGTGCTATAGAAATGTGCTTTTATATTGAAATTCGATGGTTTTCACAAACATACATACTTAAAGTCACGCCAGTTTTATTGAGAGGTAGGCAGAAACCACGTTCGTTTTTAAATTTGGTTACTCTCTACAGCAAATCCTTATTTATTTTTCTAGCTTTGGGCTTTAACTGTGAACTATCGCTCACAGTTTAGGCCTTGTTTCTAATACAATGCTGATATGGAAATACTAAACTCTGGTCGTCCACATGTTAACGTCATGCCAAATTAGTCCTACACAATAGTCAGTGTCTAGCCCTTTGGAAACGTCAAGGGGGAACATAATTCAATAGAGCCTCATGCAGCCCACGACACAATTCAATGCAGATACTTGCTTACTGCCCCCATACCATGAACTCTAAAAGCAAGAGCATTTTAGAGCATTACACGTAGAGGCGTCTCGCTTCCACATCGTAAACTGTCCTGTTTTATGATTTCATGGTAAGGGGGCTGTACTGGTAAAAAAAAATAACTTAGGTTTTAATTACAAATTTTAAAACCGCCTACAGGACTTCTACATCTTAATTTTAAATAATTTTCTTTAAAACAATAGAAGTTGAACACAACTAAATGAATTTTAAGTAAATATTCAATGTTGCCTACATCAACTACTTAATTAAATAACATTATAATAATGTTAATTCGCGTAATTTGTATTTTTAAACTAACAATCATAAATCGTTCGTTTTTGTTCTAACCGTTTGACATTACAATGAAAATTAAATAGGTACTACTTTTGAATAACAATACTCTCATACTTTTATTTACTTTGAAACAAAGCTTTAGCTTTTATTTTTCGTACATTAGGACCAGAATAATAATTTTATGTGTATAATTTATATTTAGTTAAATTAAACGGTGTATAACTATTAAATAACCAAAGAACACAAGAATATTTAAGACTTTGTAATATAAAACAATTAGTTATTCAATTAATGGTAGGTTTCTTTTTAATGTTTAGCTAATTTTGCTGTTGTCTGTACCAATTTAAACCACAGTCCACCATAATTAACCTCCGGGTCATTCAAGCTTATTTATATTTAAAAACCTTTCTATAAATAAACTATGACAATATCGATAAAGCGTTCGGGTAACACATTCCTATAACTTCACTAAAACATACATAATCAATTTTATCTCCATGCGATAAAAACTATTTTACATTATCCTCATTAACAGTGTAGAAAGGTTAAGACATAAGGCCAGTAATTAATTGCTAGTACGTATGAAACTCAAGGACAATGTTATGTCGTTAATTATTTCTTACATTTTTAATAATATGATGATGATGAAGATATTAAAATTTCGTTTCGTAAATTGAAAATACCTCTAAGAAATAGTCTAAGTTAACGCTAGCTGCTAAGCATTTATTTTCGTCGGTGCTTAAAGTCTTGAATTAAATTGAATAAAAGTCTTGAATATTCTTTGCACTACGTATTCTCAGGTGAGACTCAGGACAAATATCTGCCCACCACACAAAGTCCTTGTCCAGTGCAAGGATAAAAAAGCCACAGCCACTGCGCAATTCATATCGTAAAAATATGAATAAACAATATTTTGTACATATTGTACTGTATTATTTTTTGGTCCTTTTATCCAGACAAACCTGAAGTGAGATCACGTGAGCAAGTGATGTGGGCAAAATCACGAGTGCAGCGCGTAAACAACAATTTGCAGAAATGAGACAAATGATTGGCCATACTTAATGTAAAACATTGTATCATTAGGCGCTCACGCAGATTGTCATGTAAGGTTATAAGTCAATTACTAAGCGACCATTACTTTAAACGATGACATTAAGATACACGGATATCATAATAGTAAATAGAAATCAAATCTTCACATTTTTATGGTAATATTAATTAATAATATTTATTGCATTTAAATTAAATTGTAGCGAGGAAGGACCAGTTTTTTTCAGAGTTTACTGCAACATTATAGTTCCTAAAGTTTTGGGTTCAGTTAACACTGAATATATTTGCATTTTAAAGCTTCCTTATGCTATAACTACGCGTTATTAATCAACGAATTCGTTTCCTATATATAATACTACAAAAAGGCTGTTTGGTCGAACGTCAATTGCTGGGATCAAAGTGCGACTATGGAAAATACCCACCAAGCCTGCCGATTCGCAGATTATCTTGATACGGGCATGCGTATTCAATTACAAGAAAATAACATATAATAAACTTTTCTTAGAAAACATCACATTTTTTCCTTAAAACATTAGCTACTTAGAATCACATTAAAATATCTTAATGTATTAGTTACACGTTTTTGTAGTAGAAGTTATGGTTCGTTCGCCGTGGTTTGCGCAGCACTAAATACCATTTTTGCGGACCTAAGGACCGGTATATCTATAATAGAGTATAAAATTTAAGTGCCCACCTAAATGTATTCAATGAAATACTTAAAATTTACAATTAATCAAACACTAGTAGAATTAGAATAACAATAAAGTTACCTACTTAAAAGGTATCTTCACGTTAAAGGGACCGCTTGGTAACATGTTTTTTAATGATTAATTCGATAGGTACAAATTCATTATAAATAATAACTTCTCTTTCCGACCCTCTATGCCACAGTCCATGACCACAGCCGGTTATATGACGTCATCAGAAATACCCATGGTAAAAGGATTACTTTGCTTTGTATAGTTCATGTTAATAATATGGTAAGTATTTGATTATACAGTAAGCATTAAGGAGTTTGGGAATTACCATAACACTAAGTTTTACTTTAATAAATTTTGTAAGTGTTATCCTAATTATTTACTAGGTACCTACTTTTGGCCGCGGCTGCGCCTGCGTCAAGTAGCCTATGTCCTTTCTCGGGTCCTAAACTTTCAACACGCCAAGCTTCATCAAAATCCGTCCAGCGGTTTAGTCGTGAAGGCGAAACAGACAGACAGACAGACTTTCACATTTAAAATATTAGTATGAAATAAGTATGGTTATGCCGTGTATATTACTCACGTATATATTCAAGAATGCCCGACTAGTTTCGGCATATGCCTATAGAAAATTAAATTGCCTTGAAGTGAAAATACATTTAAATTAGATGAGAAAAATGGCCACTTCATATTACAAGATAAAAGATTGAGGGTATAAAAGGAATAATATAAGGTCACCTTAATGTCTTTTGCCTTTTAAGGTATTTTTTCTAAGTTGTTATTAAAACTTTAGTAATTTTACCAGGGCTTAAAATGTTAGCAGTAGGTCCCTACTGAAGTAAAAATATGTCTTTTAGTTTTATATTGTTGAACAATGAAAAACATTGTATGGAAAACCAGAGGCGGGTGATAAAATGGTCATAGAAGTGACCTGTCATTATTGTCCTATTGTGAGTAAACAAGCTTGTAAATTATATTACAATGTTGAAAAATAACCAACTATTATGTTGTGTTTAATAGGGGGCAAGACCCTACTATTAGGAGCTGTAGGTACCTACTATATACAAACTTTGTTCTTCCTATGTAGGCAGTTAATACGTGAAGCGAAAATGTTAAGCCCTTTTGAATAATATTGCGCGACTGTGAAATTTCGGCGTAAGTTTATATGGAGAAGAATTGCAGTGTTTTTAATAACCTTTTTTATCAATCACTGCGCGGCCACTAGTCTTTACATATAAAAGAAGTACGAATTCAATAGCCACTAATTAATAAATATAAGTTCGGATTTCAAAATGGTAAAAGGCTTGCTGTGACCGAATGGCGTCCAAGAACAGGAAGATGAAATTTCAGCCGTCCGGCAGCAAGATTGGTAGATGCCATCGTGGTCATAATGGGACCTGGATGAAGCTGGGACAGAGACGTGGAAACTGGCACACAAAGAGAGGCCTATACTCAGCTTTATGGTTGGCAGCGGTTGGAAGTGGAAGACCGAAGATGGAACTCAGTGGCGTGCCATAAGAGAGGCCTATGTCCTACAGTGGACTGAAATAGGCTGATGATGATGATACCCAACAATGGGTGAAGATGGACTTAAGATGATGATGATAAAAAGGCCTAGATCTTTACTTGAACTACTTACTAGCTTACCCCACAAAGAGAAAGATTCGTTATAATATTCTGATAAACATAATGAGAGTGCCACAGTAAAGAGGTTAGCTACCTATATTTTTTGCACTATCTGTGCGTAATTATACCTGTATGTTGGCATCACTGACGTACGAATGACGTCCACCTACGTCGCTACATAACACAAGACCGGTCGCCAACAACTTCCATGTGGACATTGATCGTTAGTTAATAAAAAAAGTTAACCTAAGGTTATTGGTTCCAACAAAAAATATGTAATATAATGTTCAACATTAATTCATGTTGTTTTTAACTCTATAAACGATGACATTGAATAATTTATTTTAGGAATTGTTTTGGATACAAACTGATTAGCTGTTTCTACTAATACTGATGATTTCAATTTTCCGTTATTATCTTACTTTAATATATCATTATCAATTTAGTATTTATTGTATGTAAAAGCAGTAGCAAAAAAGTTTACTGCTACAACGAGCCAGAACTTTACCTTGCCATTGCATAAAAATCCAATAATAAAAATTATGATTAACTAGCTGCGCCCCGCGGTGTTACCCGCTACATTTGAGATAAAAAACCTATGTGTTAATCCATGGTGTCAGATACCTTCATATGAAATTTCATCAAAATCGGTCAAGCCGTTTGAGCGTGAAGAGGTAACATACAAACACACTCACAAAGTTTCGCCTTTATAATATTAGTGTGATAAAGCTGAATTTAAAAATGTAAAACCTAATAAAATACTGGAACACTCTAAAAATAAAACAAAATGATGTATTTAAACACTCGTGTCTTTTAAATTACAAAAAACCCATTGCTATAAATTACATTTATTATGGAAAGAGTTCTATATTTAAACTCAGCTTATGCATGCTACGACGTTGCAACGTCAAGCCTGCGGGCTTCCCAACGCAATGACCTTTGAAGGCGGTAATTTCCATACGCAGCGAATATAACAGAAAATACAAAGTAAAGCAGGACTTTATTTAGTTTAAACTTAGCACGTCAGAATTTTGAAAATATTTCCACGAGTGACTTCTTGGTTTTTTTTTAACTCGATTAGTGACTTTAGAAATAACTCATTTTTTCGATCTCGGTCAAGCTATTCTATCAGATTTACGGTTACAATTTGAAAAATACAAGGATTATTTTAAAAAATAATTTAATTTTATAACATTAACATTAATTATTAACTTCTCTTGGACTTTGGAAGGAACACTCAGAGTGGGATATTAAATCGGGCCTACTTTTGTTTTTAAGATAAAATTATCTATTATTAATTTAAAATTACAAACTCATCAAGTTAACCTTAGCTTTTATATGTGTACATCAAGCATAATAATTATCATTATGCAAAGTCAAAATTAAATTATAACATTTTTTAACGAGCCAAAAAGCAGTGGGTTCGGCCTAGATTTGGTTAGGCTAATGCCGATTTAAAATCAGTGTAATTCATAATAGTTAGGAGTCATTCTGGTACAGGAGTCATTCCTAGTGTAGGTAAGAAAAAATATTCCTGAAACCTGTCTCAATGAAGTAAAAAAACTCTTTTTACATATACACCAAGTTTATCAAACTCCTTTAGCCGTAGCGGCTTGCATCCGCAGAAGTTTTATCCTAAGTAAACCTCTTTGATAAGTTGCCTTTAAGAAGATATATGAATGCCTTTGAAGATACATTTTATGTAAGCTACTAAGTAAAAATTGGAACATGATCGAAACAGCTAAAATGTTATTTTAACTGATGTAGGGAAAGTTATCTATATAACATTTTCAGGCAGGCAGGGTTTTATAAACATACTCGTACATATCTTTGAACACTAGAAAATTACACCAACGGTCGAATACTGTCTTTAGTATAGAAGGACCAAATTTAAGGTTATAAGGACCAAACATTTTAAAATATACCTCCTCGCCTTATGTGACAATCATTACGCAAGAAACTGTGAAGACACCAATTAAGTATAATGGACAATAAATTACCTATATTTTTTACAACAACCGGGTATCGAACTTATAAGGAAGACGATTAACACATGGCACTGAACTTTATGGTTACGCGACACACCTTCGCCTTGACATAGATTGTAGAAAAATATATTGATTGGATACATTCAAGATGAGCAAGGTATTTTAAGGTAACGAATAAGTACATACCGTGGTGTACAAGTATTTTAATAATGACATGTAATAAATGATAATTTTAGGCGCCCGATGTTCTTGGTTTTTAGGACGAGGTTACTGGCACGAAAATCGACAGGCACTAGGCCATTTTTCTGGCTGGAATAATTCTTGAGAGACTCTTTTAAAGATTAAGAAAGAAATTTGAGATAAGAGACGCTTCATTTAGATTGCAGGCTGTAGATTGTATAATTATAACTATGGGACGAATAGCGTTGGCAGGCCTCCTTGGTGGACCGGCGACATCGTCAGAGTTGCGGGAAACCGGTGGATACAAATGGCAAGTTGTCGTTCATTGTGCCGTTCTAAGGGGAGGCCTTTTTTCTAGTAGATGTCTCCCGGCTGATGATGATGATGAGACAGATAAGATCACTGATGACGCACGTAATGCTAGTGTGATGATATCAATATCGTTATAAATTTCTTCTTCACAGAAGAAGGAAGTAATTTGCCTAGCGGTCGAACGATCACATGTACACTATTTTATTTTATTAATAATTTAAAAGTTACATATGCCATAAAATTAAAAATATGGTGAGGATTGAGCTATCATTTAATAGGTATTAAAAGTATTAATGTTCAGCACTGAATAATGTTGTTAATTAGAAAATTACAAGCAAGACCCATAAGGTCAATAACGCGGTGCTTTTCTTGCATACCCACATAATAAGGGTGACATTTTGTAGAAGAGGATCTTCCCTACTCAAGGCAAATCTCCGAAGCATCAAGAGTATAATTATTCTCGTTACATAAGAAACTTAATCACCGGATTCACCTTGAGTTAATCGATGCGGAAACAACATGGAAGTTATGAAGAAACAATGCAATTAAAGATTAATATTCATATTTGACACCGCATGTATATAATTAGTTAACTAGTGTTCGTCAGCGACTTTATCCACGTCAAAAGATTTTTTACATTTCATGATATCGAATCAATCTTATTCTTAGTTGTTTTACTATGACTGTCTCATTGGTCTAGTGGTTGCTGAACACGATATCCTGGGTTCAAATCTCGGGTAGGGCAATATGTTATTAAGTTTTTCCATTAGGTAACTCTCAGTAGCAGCATGGAGTCTGGCTTTGTGTCCGGTTAATGGCAATAAGCTGGCCCCTTATTACATTGGACCTATAACATAACTGGCGTGATGTGGGTGCACTGTAGATACACCTCTGCTTACCCCTTCGAGGAAAACGAGTGTGATGTGATTTGTCGTATGTTTATTATGACATGTTAACCAGTATGCACATGGTTGGTTCTAACTATGTATTACAATACAATTAATATCTATCTACCAATGAATCATTTCTCTTGTTAATGACATACTAATGGTGAAGGAAAACATCGTGATACCTGGAGAGAATACACCGCAGTATTGCTGGTGAAGTTACAGAAGATGCTGCTGCCCATCTTCTAGATTTTCCCTTAGTCGCCTCTTACGACACCCGTGTGAGGAAAAGGGGTGGTCAATTCTAGGCCGGATAGCACACGGTACACTCTTTGGACTACGCAGACATAATCTCCGGTTCAAGCTAGTTTATGTACCTATTGTCTAAAACATTATAATTTCTTCAATAAACCTTGTATTTGAATGCAGTGACTAGGTATATAATAGAATGACTTCACTGTGTACACAATAATTTACATAGGTAAACACGGGCTGCGTCACGCGTCAAGCCAATAGACTAAGGTTGACGGAAATGTTAACTATTGTTATTTATGCTTTTAGCAGGATATAGATACAGTCAACTACAAAAGTAGCTAAACAATTTAATTTTAAACATACCACTATTTATAGAATAAGTTGTTTCAAAGTTAAATAAATAAAAATAAATTATAACAGCCTGTAACTGTTCCATTGCAGGGCAAAGTCCTCTTCTCGTATAAAAAAGGATTGAGCATTGATCACCACGCTAGCTCACTGCGGGTTGGCGATTTCAGATAATTAAATCCAGGTTTCCTCACGATGTTTTCCACCACCGTTTCATATGCATTTGTTCCATATACACCATTTTTATCCGGCTTCAAAAAGGAGGAGGTTATACTCATAACGCGTCTGTATGTATTTTATTTATACATCAGTGCTGAGTTAAACCTTGGACTTCGAACACAAAAGAAACAATAAAATACACTAGTAGGATTTCAGTCTACCTAGACATCTTTGATTTGTGACTCAATTCATACATCGTCGGCTAGGTCATAATATTTTATGTCTTCCTACAAAGACGTAGAAGAAAATCTAGGAAATAATTGATGACGTCCTTTTATATCCAGTGTAGTCTATTCATTGTTTGTGTTAACTTTATGATTCACAGTTTCAATGTAAAGCAATAATATTCCTAATTCGATTCTTGAAATGACTTGTTGACGTCTCTACTTTAAGCTGACAACGTTGTTGGCGCAGTGGCTAAGCGATTGGACTGCTGCACTAAAGGTTGCGGGTTAGGCTCCCGTGCGGGACAAAAAATTGTGGGACCCGCAAATGTTTTTCTTGGGTGTTTGAGTATTTGATATTTCATGTTTGTGAAACGCACCCACGATACGGGGATAGTCAAGGCGTAGGGTGAAGTCAAAATAAAAAAACTGTCAGGAAAAATGCTATCACACTAATATTATAAAGGCGATAGTTTGTGAGTGTTTGTATGTTTTTTACCTCTTCTCGCTCAAACGGCTTCACCGATTTTGATGAAATTTAATATGGAGGTTGATGACACTCTGGATTAACACATAGACTACTTTTATCCCGAAAAAATGTAGAGGGTACCACTGCGGGGCGCAGCTAGTATTAGATAAATGTAATTGTACGCGCCTTACATGGATACTTATGCGTCACTGTTCTTAGTAGATGATAATAAATTAAATAATATAGCCTGAATATTTATCAACTGATAATATTAAAATAATACTCATTAGCAATTATACTATAAATAAATATAAATATAATTATATAATGAGAGAGGATAACTGGTCAATACAAACACAGAGTAAATATAGCTATAGCCATCAGACTCTTATGATAATTAACACAAAGGTGAACCACAGGTGATGAATATCATTAACGTCTCACACCAAGAAATAAAAACATAACATCACGCCTGTATTCCCCGAAGGGGTAGGCAGAGGTGCACGTAAATATAGTACACCCACATTTCGCCAGTTATGTTTTAGGTCCCAATGTAATAGGGGGCGAGCCTATTGCCATGCACCAAGATATCAGTTTCAATAATTACATAATACTTAAGGGGAAGGGAAGAAAAGGAACAACAGGGCAGGCCTTTGCTAGCAAGGACACAAAATAGGATATGAAAAAAAAAGGTATTTATTATTAATATTTCAGAGAATAATTCAGAATAAAAGCAATTTTTCAAGTTTATATATGAAATTTAAAAAAATATGGACTCGAGCGGTTTCGAACGCGCGACCTTCACTAATCCGTGGCAAACCTCTTTGCAACTGAGCTACCGCGGTGCGTTACTCAAATCGTTATCAATAATGTACTAAACTACAAGTCTTTTGTGCTCATGTAGGTAGGTAGGTACCTACTTACTATATTAGAACGATGTTTTTTTTATTTTCGCCCCATACTAGGAATTTCTCCTGTATCGTGGATGCGTTTCATAAACATGAAATATCAGACACAAAAACCCAGACTCGGAACAAACATCACAAATTTTTGCCCCGTGCGGGAATCGAAACTGCAGCCCTTCAGGAGTCCAATCGCTTAGCCACTGCGCCAATGAGGTCGTAGTATAATATTGTTTTGATATTTCTTCGTAAGAAACAATACAGCATTTCACAAGGCATCGTATCGGATAATCCCATTCTAATGATGTCTTCACTCGCAATTCACCTTGCAAATTAATTGATCAATTAATGAATTCTGAGAAACCTGATTAGATTTGCTTGCATTAATTATGCCCTTTGTATTATGGACATATTGAATGATAATATGGTTCTAATGAATTCACGTATATAACTTAAATAAACGACGACTTTAGTTAAATACCTTTATATTATTTCCCGATATATATACCGAAAAACATAACTGGCGAAATGTGGATGTACTATATGCGCACCTCTGCCTACCCCTTCGGGGAATACAGGCGTGATGTTATGTTATGTTATATTATTTATCTCGATAGATTATGACCCGATTATGTAGGGTATTTATTGTAACTCCGATATTTGTACCTATTAAATAGGTATAAATAAATTTACATATTTACATTTTTGTTTCAAGCAGATTTATATCAGTGCGAATATCATTCATTTTTTTCAGCAAAGCCTAACTTACTCTTCTGGAAATTATAAAGAAAGTTGCAGACCTTCAAATAGACGTCAAACAGGAAAGATATTAAAACCATACTTCTTTCCTCTTACGTCGAACTATAATGATGATAATACTAACTGTTTCTTCCGCATACCTTATTTATAAAACCTATAATTATTGGCGTTCCGTTATAGGTCAATGTGTTATTCATAGGGAGCTTGAATGTAGGTATATCACGTGCTTGTGTTGTCTCCAAAGGAATATACTGAAGAGTGCTTACTGCTCTCTTGGTCTAGTGGTTGCTAAGCGCGACTACTGAGTACTAGGTCCTGTGTTCGAATCCCGGGTCAGGCAAAGTGTTACTGGGTTTTTCCATTGGGTAATTCTCAGTGGCAGCACGGAGTCTGGATTGGTGCCCGGTTGATAGCAATAGGCTCGCCCCCTATTACATTGGGACCTAAAAACATAACTGGCGAAATGTGGGTGTTCTGTTTCTGTGTTCTGCTATGTGCATCTCTGCCTACCCCTTCGGGGAATACAGGCGTGATTATGTTTTATGTGTTAAATAAGCAGCACGGAGTCTAGATACAATAATAATATTATAAATGCTTTTCGTTAACCACCAGTCACCACGCTATCGTCATCAGTCATAGCATCAAATGAAACAACGATTCCCTTAAATACCTTTTGAAAATAAAATTGTTATAATTCACGTAAAGTAATTACACTTACAAAAAACAATTGGGTGGGCGTCCACGAAAAAGGTTTATTACGCAAAGGTCTTTAGAATAACATTACGCCAGCACGCACATGTGTAATTAGGGATGTCTAGCTGGACTAATTGGGAGCCTACCTTTTCACTGTTTTGCGTTTAGACGTGCAATGTTACTCTGCCTACCTCTTAGAACAATTACGTTACTAAGGGTCGCTCTGAAGCCAAAATTTAATGTAACATCACGCCTGTATTCCCCGAACGGGTAGGCAGAGTTGCACATATAGTACACCCACATTTCGCCAGTTATGTTTTTAGGTCCCAATGTAATAGGGGGCGAGCCTATTGCCATCAACCGGGCACAACTCCGTGCTGCCACTAAGAATTACCTAATGGAAAAACCCAATAACACTTTGCCCGACCCGAGATTCGAACCCAGGACCTCGTGCTCAGCAGTCGCGCTTGGTGACCACTAGACCAACGAGGCAGTCCTACTTTTTAAATCTTATAATATTCCTATAAAATCCGTATTAGCATAGGCCTTAATTTAACAGAACTACGGTTGATATTGACCCGGAAATTGAGACATAATTCAAAATACCTGGAGGCTATTTAGCAAAATAATGGAAAATGGAAATGAGCATGGCGCGCCTGCTTCTGACGGTTAGTTTGATACAATGCCGAACATAAACTGAACAGTTCATTAATGTGTCGAAATGTATTGTTTCGTTTTAGTGAACTAATTGGTGTGGTAGCTTATTAGGCTTTCAGCGCTGCGTATAGTGAACTGTATCTACGTATTGCGGGGCTTGGAATATACCGCTCGTCGCCCATCATAAGCGAGCTTTTAAACGTAAATTATGAAGCACTTTTGTTCTACATAAAATAAGCATTAACTTTATAATTATTAATACCACGTGTTGCAAATACAAAGCCTCCACGATTGATGATACCGAAATATCCCCTGTTGTGTTGGAGGACGAGCGATGATATAGGCGTACGTTCGGCATACCCTAGGTCAACCTCACGCCGAATATGAAGAAGATTCAATTCAAGAGTGCTAATTACAGTTTTGTACACCTTAATACGTCAAGCAATTCAATTAGGTAGATTTTGTCTTTCGTTCTACAAAAGATAGGTAGTCGAATTGTAATATTAGGCTCTATATATACTCCAATAATTTGGATCACAGAAATACCAATTTGAGGCTACACTCGCCTCAAATCAATGTTGTTTTTTCGTATATACGCGGACGCTGTCGCATGCACAACAATATTAGTTTATCGGCCGTATTTGCGCTGATTCCCGGCTGCACTGCGGACGAAGTTACGGTCAAAAGTTATTATACTTAGCCTACATTCACAAAATAACTTCTAGCCAAGATATAACACAATTCTAGAGCAGTCACGTCGTGATAAATGTTGTAAGTTACTGTGTCATATGTCAAAACTCGTCCTAAGTCACACGACGGACAGAAGTTCAGATAACGTCTTTGGTCCTTGTGTACGCTAGCGTAACTTAGGTATATAAATAGTGATGTATGTAGGGTTAAGTGTTAGCTCTTTGTATTCGGTTTCAGTAGCAACCTAAGATTGGTATTTATCTGATTTCAATTTATCGTAACAGATCTTCAGTTAGCCATGTGTCAATATTAATGGTGTCTTATTTAGAACTCGAAACTACAAAATAATTTTCTAGATACCTACAGTTTTTATTCTATACATATTATTGCGTTGTCTCTGATTGCAGAAGAACTTCAATAATATGCCAATTGAAACGTCATTACTCAAATAAGCTTCACTTTACATAACATTTTTTTTAGGCAAGTCATTGCCAAATAACTTTAGAATTCATCTACGTTAATTATACGCACAAAAAATAGCAATCAACCCATAGTGCTTTAGAGTTTAGACAATAGCTAGACAAAAACATCAACCATTAGTCTTCAGACTAGTAAAAACGCAATACGTTATTACTGCACTGCAAAAAATATATATTAGCTAGTATATGCTGGTCCTTCGAGTCGTGCTCCGTGGGTATAATGTACAAAAAGACCCGTAAACAAAATTTGAGGCTATCACGCTAATCAATCACTTTGCTTGGTTAAGCAGCACTTGCCGCTATCAGTTCTTAGATAGGTGACCGTATTATACACCACGGAGATCTGTCCAGGCCTCAGAAAGCACTTTAAGCTGTTACTCCAGCTTTTGATCTCCAGTTGCGTTGTTTTAGGCACCGTCCTATGTAACGGACTATGAGTTATGGGGAAATAGATTATATATCTATGTTTGCGCACACAGTTGCGTAGTTTCCAATTCTCAGTACATAGTAATTATAAATACAAGCCTGCCAATCAACCTTCAATATTTCGATGTTTAGTCAACGTTAATATTCTGATTGGTTTGGCTGTATGCTTGTGAATAGTTGACAGGTATATGCTGTCCTTAACCTAAATGGTGACACAGGGTCATTGAGAGGGGTCATTTAGTTCCTTATTGTTTCAGTGCTTCCAGGCATTTAACTGCCTCGTTGGTCTAGTGACTGGTGAGCAATGAGAACCTAGGTTTGAAAACCCGGATCGAGCATCACTGGGATTTACTATTAGGTAATTCTCAGTAGCAGCAGCTAGCCTGGATATGTGCCTGGTAATGGTAATAGGCTTACCCCCTATTACATTGGGGCTTATAATAGTAAAATGTGGTTGTACTATAATGTGGACTTCTGCTTACCCCTTTGGGGGGAATACAGGCGTGATGTCTCTCGTATTTTTGGACGAGTGTCTAAGTAACATTAGTGTCAAGAAAAAAACAATTTGCGTAGAGCTTCTACTACAAGCTAAGAGTCAACACAGAGACAACACTATGCTAACATTCAGCATTACGACAAGCATTCGGACAATAATTCACTTTTTACTGTTGTAATATATTCCACAAAGGGAGTTAGTGATGTGACTACCTCAATTTCGCTAGAAAGACAAATCTTTTTGTTATATAGAATCATAAACTATATTTTATTTCACACGGGCCAATAAGAAATGTTTATGAAATTCGTCAATGTAATAATATTTTGGCCACTTTCAATAGGGTTTTAATCCATGTAGTACATATATTTATTATCAAGAAAACCATTTTAACAAGCTTATATGCCTGCACTTACGTCATCTCGAGTCAAAAATCGATTAAAACCGTAGCAGACTAGCCATCTAATCGCCTACTCGCAAAGTGCACATCACTAGCATTGACCGACTTCGCGTGATATTGCACGCCTGCCATTCAGGGCATGTCTACATTCAACGGTTACACAAGCCTTACGAAGAACAAGTGTGAAGTTATGATGTTCTTTTTATTGTCTACGGACATTTTCTTTAGAATGAGAACGTTAGAACGCGTTAATGTAATATTTATAGCTGTAAAATGTTAAGAAACACCATCACCATCATTATTATCTGAAAAACCTCCACTGTAGAACCTAGGCCTCCTACTAAGATAAAGGGAGGGGTTGGCAAGCGGCTTGGGGATCGCAGTATTGCTGATGAAGTTACAGAAGACGCTGCTGCCCATCTTCTGGATTTTCCCTTAGTCGCCTCTTACGACACCCACGGGAGGAAAGGGGTTGGTTAATTCTAGGCCGGATACAACTCGGCAAAAATGTTAGGAATAGACCATAATAGCCAAGCACTGCGGCTTAAATCTTACTCTAAAATAACTAACTGCTTCATTGATCTTGTGCATTAAGAACGACTGCTGAGCCAGAGGTCCTAGGTTGGAATCCTGGGTCTGGAAAAATGTTACTGGGTTCTTCCATTAGATAATTCACAGTAGCAGCAAGAAGTCTGGATTTGTGCCAGCTACACTAAATTGCTTCAGTTTTTCCCTTATATACATACACACGGTACACACCCTAAGAAACTCAACCAATCTATCTGAGGGGCCTGTCATGTGACGTACCTGTTCAATGACAGTGATCGACGCGGCAGCACTAGGAGGGCGAGCGAGGGGTGAGGAAGACAATAGGGAGAGGGGGCTACCCTGTCATACCCATACTTTACAGGTGGGTCACTTGCCCAGTAAACTTGCTTCAGATTCTTCTACACAAAAAACATCGCCTGACACAAGGAATTTGTCCTGTATCGTGGGTACGTTTCACAAACATCAAATATCACATACACAAACACCCGGTCTCGGGACAAACATCTGCGGAACGCACAAATTTTGTCCCGTGCGGGAATCGAACCCTTAGTGCCACAGTCCAATCGCTTAGCCCCTGCACCAATCAGATCATCGTATTATTACTGCATTCTAAATCCATTGAGGATTCTACCTCCAAATCTCTATCTAAAAAATCAGACAAACCGTTATGTTAATCAAAAATACAATACACCAAAACTCCAAAAGGAAGATAGGGTACAAAAAAATACCACAAATGAATCATCACAATTTTTTACCTAGGGCCCGTACGTTCACCCCGTCTACTAACAATACAAACGGTACGTTGCCGCATTCAAACTAAATTATAAGTTGTATTTGCTAGACTGATAACTTGTAAAGATCACTAAAACATCCATATAACATTCCACGTGTATCCCTCGGAGGGATTGGCAAAGTACACGCGCGTTTCCCTGGACATGTTAAATATAGTTCCCTATTACATTGGGAACTATTGCCATTAAGCGGCAACAGATCCAGACTTCGTGCTGGTACTGAGAATTAATTCATGGACAAACGCTGTAACTGGAGCCGAACTCAGGACTCAGGTTGCGCTATGCGACCACTAGTCTGACAAGCCAGTCAATGAGGCAGTGGGAGACAATGAACGACAGCTTGCTAATTGCTGCTGCCCATCTTCTGGATTTTCCCTTAGTCGCCTCTTACGCCTATTCGTGGTCAATTCCAGGGCACTCGGGTAGAAAAGGTACTTCTCTATAACTTATCTGTCGTAATTGCCCAAATAATTTAGTTTTTAGTTCAAGACCAAAAAGATAAACATCAGACGCCGTGTAACTACTGACACCTTTTTAATTAAGTATTTCCTTTCTCAGCGATATTAAAAGGCAAAGATAAAGATAAAAATGTTTCCTTAGTAATAACTTGTGGTAAAACGTAAATTAAAACCACCGGCTCAATTAACCTTCAGAATATTTAAGGTTAAATATGAGGTTATATTAAAATTTTAAGAGGAACCTCAAGAATTATGCCCTCCATCTATCTCTTAAGACATTTTCAAAATAGGCATCTAATGATCTATTTCTTACGGCATTTTCTTTAGCCTGGAACTTATAAGTTTTCTGCCCCCTTACCATGAACTCTTAAACAGTTTAGCACTAATTATTATTGATGAAGCAGGACATTTTGCGTTGTGGAAGCGAGACGCGCCGCTACGTAGTGTAGTGTGGCATCTCGCTTCCTTAATGCTAAACTATGGTCAACTGTTTTCTTCCTTTTCTCTTTGAAACATACTTATAAATTAATTAAAATTTGCTGTGGCCAAATCATATGCCACAGTAAGTATAAGATAAGCTTGCATGATAAATTATAAAATTTATGGACTTCACAACCTTCGTAGATAATTGAAAATTGAGATATAGTTATATTATAATTATTATTATTATAAGATATAGTTATATTATATTATATTATAATTAAGACTGCCTCGTTGGTCTAGTGGCTGCTAAGCGCGACTGCTGAGCACGAGGTCCTGGGTTCGAATCCCGGGTCGGGCAAAGTGTTACTGGGTTTTTCCATTAGGTAATTCTCAGTAACAGCACGGAGTCTGGATTTGTGCCCGGTTGATGGCAATAGGCTCGCCCCCTATTACATTGGGACCTAAAACATAACTGGCGAAATGTGGGTGTACTATATGTGCACCTCTGCCTACCCCTTCGGGGAATACAGGCGTGATGTTATGTTATGTTATGTTTTATGTTTTTTATAATTATTATAAAGGCAAGTACCTATATAACTCATAGCAAAACCAACTCTATTACAAAAAAAACGGCTAGCAAGATGGCTCATCATCACCATCAGCCGGAAGACGTCCACTGTTGAACAAAGGCCTCCCCCTTAGAACGCCACAATGAACGACAGCCAATTGCATCCACCGGTTGCCCGCAATTCTGACGATATCGTCGGACCACCTGGTGGGAGGCTGCCAACGCTGCGTCTTCCGGATGATTATTTGATGAAAAATAATAGTACCTAAAACACTACACGATCTAGAAATAAATTCTAGACTACATTTACGCACTAAAGCAATCAGGTCAGATATCAATTCCAGTTTTGGTTGGACCTCGAATGTCAAATGACTCAAAAAGTTAAGTTAGTAACACTTAAAGCCATTAGGTAATCAATTACGCCATATTTTAAAGTTACGCGTTACAAATCTGACATAATATTTGGCAAACATTGGGGCCAAGGTTTCGGCCAACTTCGGAAATACTTCATTAACATTTTTTCTTCTATTGTTATAAGTTAAGTAAAATTTAAAAAACCTATTGTTTTGTGATTCTTGTGTTGAAGACAAAATTAAATGATTGACATAAAGGATTTTAGGTAGGAATTTAAAATGCACGTAAATATTTTTTTTAAGTCTGCAGAAATGTCACTTGTCATGTTGTCTGCGTATTTATTGATAATAAATATGAATAAGGTAAACAAAGGACCAATGTCATCCGAACATGTTTACCTAGGTATATATTTTTTGTACCTAAGATGTCAAATAAACAAGCAGAAATATAATAACATCAAAATAACTCTGTTTTCTCGTTACAACCGGTTACCCATGTCTATTTATAAACGTAATACAAAAAATCATAAAAAAAATATCCCTTGTGTCCTTCATGCCCAATACTGAGAATTAAACCAATATTTACTAGTAACACCAACACAAATATTGGCGACCAACTTTCCTTAACATCGGTTAAGGCTAACCCTATACAAGTCAATAAGGCCATTGACCATAGCTAGCTCATTCAAGGATGGCTAAAACTTGAAATGGTAATTTTATTGAGTAATCTAATGACTATATCTGCTAGTGTATGAGAGTGATCTTAAGTAGGTCAGCACCATTTAAAACTAGTTTCTAGTATAAAGATTAAGGGTTTAATTGGAATTGAAGGTAGCGAGTTGTAGTCCATATAGTTAAGTTAACATTACTGTGGAAAATTACCGAAGAAATATCAATCGAGAAGGATAATAGTCTCATTTGTGCAAAATATTCTTTGTAGCGTTATGTTGTAATGCTGTAATCGGCCTGATTAGTGCAGTGGCTAAGCGATTGGACTGCTGCGCTAAGGGTTGCGGGTCCGAATCCCGCACGGGGCAAAACTTGCGAACCACAGATGTTTGTCCGGAGTCTGGGTGTTTGTGTATATGATATTTCAAGTTTGTGAGACGCACCCACGACACAGGAGAAATTCCCATTGTAGGGTTTTAAAAAAATAGAGAGAAAAAATGGCAATAGACTGGCCCCCTATTACCTCGGACTATTCAATGGACGGAACGAACGACTTAACGGCTATGTCAACTTCGTTTAAAAGTTGAAAAAAATATCTTACCCAAAAATAATTGAAGAAACAGTGTGTAAATACAATAATTGCTTCCTACAGCAAATTCGCCAATCCGTTCAAAATATAATTTCGATCTCATTCCGATAGATAACCAACTATGACAATTATGTAACGTAAACCAATAACAGTTACCACCTGAATGGCAGTAAATCGTCTCGACAAAGGGTGAATCGTCCTTAAAACCCATTGTTATTATTTTGTACCTACTAACTGCAAAACCCCATGGATTTATGGGAACCAATATTAGATTGTTACGTTGTTCCATGGAAGAGTTATGGTATTTATAAGATTCAAATACATATCGTTCGTGGGACGGCAAATTTGCTTAAGCGTCAAAATAGAAATTTTCGGAAGAAATATTTAAATATTTTTAATTTTTTACTATATAACATATCATCACGTTTGTATTCCCCGAAGGGGTAGGCAGAGGTGCACATAAACTTTCGCCTTTATAATATTAGTGTGATGTTGTTATGTATAAGTATAAATATTATTCATTTTTTAGATCACCACAAAAAGTATTATGCTTTATCACGTTCAATCAACATACATTACCAAGTTCTGTTTATGGCATTGACACTAGATCTAAACTGGATTTTGAACATGACGAGAGTTGACTTTATACAGTACGGATCTGCATAATCTAGTAACGCATTCACGACTTCGATTCTCAAATAAAATGACCAGAAGCAGTTTTAATATCTCTGCCTACCCCTCAGGGAAACAGGCGTGACTTTATGTATGTATGTTTAATATTACGTACGAGTAACAAGGTCGTTCAGAATAATTATTAGCACAAATATGAATATACTAACGTCCTTATTTAAATAAACTAACTCGGTTCAATCAATGTTAACTCAATATTTATACTGTGTTACTATGTAACCGGACAAAGTGTGTGTACAACTAAATACCTATGCTTGTATCAACACTGGCCTGCAAAACTATGTATCACGCTTTTAAAAGTGCAATAACTTTTTTTAATAATAAAAAAGCTCGAAATGAAAAGGACTATAGTCAAAAAGTTTACAATAGTTTTAAAGAAAACTGATAAAAATGGCTATAAATTGGTTTTTATTTTAAATACCTTAAAGGCTTAAAACATGGCGAAATGTGGCTGTACACCTCTGGGAATACAGGCGTGATGTTATGTTATTTATTACTAGCTGCGCCCCGCGGTATACCCGCTGTTTTTTTTCAGGTTAAAAAGAAGTCTATGCGTTAATCCAGGTTGTCAGCTACCTCCATATGAAATTTCATAAAAGTCGGTCCAGCCGTTGAGCTTGAAGAGGTAACAAACATTCAAACACGCAAACTTTCGCCTTTGTTATATTAGTGTGATGTGATGTTTGTTATAAATCTGCTATTAGCAAAATTGTAGGCCGTGAACACCGTAGTTCCTAACATACGTACTCAACCGACGATGTTAAGGAAGGCAAAAAGTATCCTCAAACTTACCTTGATTTTTCACACAATAGCATTATTTATCTATTTAACAATCTTCGCGCATTTCCGGAACAAACATTAATAAGTACCTATGTACATAGTTAGTATGTTTTTTTTAGTTTTTTCTAGCGTCCGGAACAAAAAGTATACTTGCTTTTTATAACTCAGTCAGAATTATTGTATTAAAACTATTTTTTAACTTCATCATCATCAGCCGGAAGACGTCCACTGTTAGAAAAAACCTGAGAAGGGGGATGTTCCTCGAAAATTACTTATTTTTTAATTTTTTTAGTGTGGTACATAAATATTCTGTTTATGTACCACATAACCGGATAATATTATATTCATGAAAAGTTTTAAAAATCGGCTAATGGACAACCTATAAGAGCGAAGAATAGTTTTTAGAACCCCAATTTCAATGCAAATGTATGAAAAATCGTAAGTACATTATCACGCCTGTAATCCCAGAAAATAAGGCAAATAAATTCTCCATTATCAAGTCTATAATTTTTAACCCTCTCGTCCCTAGTACAGCCGGCCCGGGACCAAGCACTCGCACATAATTTAGTCCGTAATTAATTTAACCAGATCCAGCATTCCCTGTTGTTTTGTTTAGGCAGCGATGCACCAAGTCGAGGTTCCAGTCCCGCAGGGGGCGACCTTGGTAGCATCGCTTAAATTCATTAGTAGTTAGCCTGGCTGGAGGCAGCAGTCTCGCATTTGTCCGATTACGCCCAATAAGACCCCCTCAGGGTCGTCGGCATAAGCGAATCCGAAAAAAAAATCTATAGTTCTACATTCTATATTAAGTATCGTTCCTTCAACACTTTAATACCAAGGCGGTACATATCCAAACACGTGAATACCAACCCAACAAACAGAAAACCCGAAGGTTGCCAACACTTTCATATTTACACGTCCGATGTAATTGGCGAGTCAGCAGAACTGATGACTAATGAGGCGAAATACTTTATGTGTATTAGGAAACTTTACGTTTTATGAAATTCTGTTTAGCAATGTCTTTAGTGACTCATTCGGTAGTGCTGTAAGTGTTTTGTAGAACAAAAAGTTTGATTCCTTACGTCTACTGCTGAATAAGCAAGGCCAGGCTAGAACATATGCCACATCACACTAATGTTTTAAAGGCGAAAGTTTGTGAGTATGTTTGTTACCGCTTCACGCTAAAACGGCTTGACCGATTTTAATAAAATTTCAATCGAGGTAGCTGACACCCTGGATTAACACATAGGTAGCGTGTAACACCGCGGGGCGCAACAAGTTATACATAAATAAGGATGATACCTGGCTTAACTAAAACCCGTCTTATTTCTATTAACATACTCTTTGATAATATGCAAATGACAATGACAAGTATAATTTAATTCATGGTTTAAAACTGGCACTTTTTGTGATTAAGAGCAAAGTCTTACTGGTTTTTTCCATTCGATAATTCTCAGTAGATACAAAGTCTGGATTTGTGCCCGGTTGATGGCTATCTCGCCCTCTAAGTCATTAGGACCTATAACATACCTAACTGGCGAAATGTGGGTGTATGTCACTTCGGGAATACAGTCGTGATGGGATAAGCGTTGAAGTGTGGGTATATCGACTCTTTGTAACGGAAATCACCTTTGTTTATCGCTTCTGGGGTTACAAACGTTACTGTAAACAGAATAATTGGTTCAATTTACCCTATTACGTCGAGGTAGCCCTGTGGTTGCAGACCGGATTCATGTCCACAAGGTTGTGGGTTGAAATCAAGGCTTATGTGCGTATCTCAATGTCATATGAACTTTCATAATTTTTCTTCTGCTATTGAACCACAGACTTTTTAGTATGAACGCGAAGTATATGGATATTTACACACTTTCCGAATTGTTGTCAGAGGGCGAGATACTAGGTAGGTATTCTTCTCCTTCTTATGTCTGCTTTACTAGAATGAAATTCGTTCCTGCGAACAGGCTCTGCGTTGTTGGAATTGAGGCGCTTTTTTTTAATTTTCGCTTGGCTTAACACTTTGTTAATATTTGGAGAGCAAGACCTTTTGAATTCTCATCAAAACCAATGCCCGTTGTGGAGATTTATGACCCAATATATAGTTCTTTGCATCGGCGAGCTTTTACTTTTGTGTTTGACTTAACTACGTGATAAATGTAAGTGATTAGTAGTACTTGAATTTAGTGAAGAATTATTATGTTCTAATGTCTCTTTCAATTGAATTGTATTCTATTTATAGGTATGCTATTTACCTTTCAGTCCTAGATAGTAAGTAGTAACTTCACCACTACCAGTGGTGAACCGCCTTATTAGTCCAATTCTGGGTGCATCGGAAGACTCCCTGGTTGGAGGCCTTTTATTAAGTCTCGCCAATCGTCCAGTTCAACCGTCAGAGCTCCTTCAAATCTAACAGCGAGAGACAAGTTCGAAATAAAATCGTCTGTCTCTAAAATGGACTTGTCAATCGATCGTACTGCACTCCCTGCTTATTTTTTTACAGCATGAGTAATTATTAATTTCCTACCAATTGAATAGGAATAATTATTCCTATAGAATTGGAAGGAATAGAACAGGAATAACTACATTGAGTGGGCCAAAAATATATCGTCAGAGTTGCAGGCAACCGGTGGATGCAAATGTAAGAGTCGGATGAAAGATTTGCACACACAGACATGTATTACAGTAACTTTTCTTCGATGTTATATTTTTATACTTTCATATTGAAACTAACGAAGGAATGTAATGAAGAAACCTTAAATCGCCAACCCGCCGTGAGCTAACGTGATGATCACAGCTCATACCTTCTCTACATAAGAAGTCTGATACCCTAGGCTTTAATTAAAATTAGTAACTACTAGTTCCAAGTCTGTTATTTTAGTGACGTTAGCTCGTTAAAGTTTATTTTTAATTATAAAACTTAATTTAAACAGAAATACAAATTTCTTCAGTGAAAATGGTTTGCTTAATTGTCCGAGCCTATAATAACTTTGCTCTGCAAGATTTTAGAGAACTATTTGTTTTGGAACTTAATTAACTTAACAGCACAGCAAGTATGGTCTTCTGTTTATTTTCGACCGCATTACTGACAAATTCGTTTCATTTTATTTACTACATTTTTTGGAATAAATTTCCCATTTAGGAATAGCTTCGTCGAAAGATGCGACACTCGGTGATTGTCCGATTAATCGCACGATGCTTGCTGTTACTGGAAGACTGATGATGGTCGTTGTGGCAACTACAAAGTAACAAGGACTTAACAGTCGTTTTATCGTTATAATAAAGAAGTACTTTTACCCACATCTGGGCAATGACAGGCATATAACCTGAGCAGGCAAGCAAGGGTGACTAGGGCAAAAAAGCCGGAAAAGAGTTATGTCAGAGGGCGAGCCTAGTGCTGTCAACCGGGCTTAAATCCAGACTTTGTGCTGCAACTCAGCATCATCTAACTGTAAAACCCAATAACACTTTGTCCGAACCGGGAATGGAACCCAGGACCTCGAACTCAGCAGTAACGCTTCGCCACTATACCAACGAGGCAAACCATACAGGCGTATGCATTTATAATTTGAATTATCTACAGCTTCGATTATTTTTTTAAACTATAAATATCATAATTCAGCCATTTTGTTTATTAACTTTAACAAATCATAATTATTTAGATTAAAGTCGCTCGCTAACCTACAATTTTAAAAGACGTCCTCTACACTATAAAGGCTTAGTCTTAAGTCCTTTACCTACCTCAAAGTGCCTAAAAAATCTAAATATAGTCCTCTAAATACAGGTTATGAATATAAACTTTAACTGCCTACAAATAGGTGTCAAATTCAAATGACAAACCTACCAAAATAAGACTTAGATATTTAGTGTACCTACATAGGTTTCCAAGCCAGTGACTTGCAACCGATGCAGTAGACGTTTTTTATCTTAACCGTGTATAAATAAATGTTTTGTTTTACGCAGTTCATTGAACTTTAACGGGAACTTGTTTTTTGTATTTTGGATTTATTTTTGTGTATTTGTGTTGCACGTAAACGTTTAAAAAATGTATGTTTCTAGTTTAGAAAAACACAAACGTTGTGATTGGTTCTATTGAGGGGGCTCACACTCATGCACAACGCACTCACACATCGATGTCTCTTACGTAACGTGTTGTAAACCACAAAATCGCATTTTTCACAAAAATGTGTCTAACTCATGATTATCTGCACCAATAGAAAAAACAAAAATAACTATTATATTAGGCAGTTTTGAGACGTCAGTTCGGCCGGAAGACGTCCTCAGTTGACGCCAAAATTAACGACAACTTGCCATTTGCATCCACCGGTTGCACGTAACTCTGACGATATTGTCGGTCCACCTGGTGGGAGGCCTGCCAACGCTCCGTCTTCCGGTTCGTGGTCGCCACTAGAGAACCTTTCTTCCCCAGCGGTTATGGGTTCTTCGAGCGATATGGCTTGCCCAAGACCACTTCAACTTGCATATTCTTTGAGCTATGCTAGTGAACTGATCTTGGGTTCATTTCCGTATACCGGATCCTGTCGCGCAAAGAAACTCCGAGCTCTTTCCATAGCTCGTTGTCGTAGATAATGTTGTACATAGCCAACTATTGTTAAAAATATTAGCTGCCTATCTTTTACGTATACTGTGTCTCTTTTTATACAAACATGTTAATATATTGTTATGTGAGAAACATGTCATCCCATTGTCTAGGCGATGTATCACCTTGGGCAATTACCACCTCCTATGACGACTTTAGTACCTCCATGGATATATATAAACAATATTAGCGTTAGTCTAATTGAAAACACCATTCATAAACAAGGATTATACCGGCATTAACTAAACCGCGTATTAAGTCTATTGACATCTTTATTATATTTTACTACTAGCTGCGCCCCGCGGTATTACCCGCTACATTTTTTCGGAATAAAAAAGAGCCTATATGTTAATCCAGAGTATCAGCTACTTCCATGCGAAATTTCATCAAAATCGATATAGCCGTTCGAGCGTGAAGAGGTAACAAACACACCCACAAACTTTCGCCTTTATAATATTAGTGTGATTTTAAGAAATTGTTCATTCAATTAATGGTTATTAAAAAAAAGTTCGGCTACATAAAATGCTGACTGTACCTACTTGTCCACGTTTACAAGTGTTACGAATTAATAGATATTTGATTACTCGAAAGACTCTTTATGACAATTAGATTATCAACTTAATGAATGATATTTTAAATTATTGCTAAGTTTCAAGCCGTCTAGGAGTAACTAGCAGACATCATTTAAAGTACGATTAAAATACTATTGAAGGAGGCTTTTGCCTAGTATGAACTAAGTAAGAAAATAAAACATAACGTCACGCCTGTATTCCCCGAAAGAGGTAGGCAGAGGTGCACAAACAGTTCACCCACATTTCGCCAGTTATGTTTTTAGGTCCCTATGTATTAGAGGGCGAGCCTATTGCCATCAACCGGGCACAAATCCAGACTCCGTGCTGCTACTAAGAATTACCTAATAGAAAAACACAGTAACACTATGCCCGATCCGGGATTCGAACCCAGGACCTCATGCTCAGCAGTCGCGCTTAGCAACCACTAGACCAACGAGGCAGTCTTCAGAGGCTTAATATTTCAGCTTCGTTTTTTACACTTCAGAACCCTTGCCATACCCTTGCATGCCACACTGAGTTTTTAGTCCAGCACCTTATCTCACAACAATCGTTTCGGTTTGCCGTCTCATCAGAATATGAGAGTGAAGTGAAGGAGGAAGTAAATTTATATTTCCACTTTACATGGTGTAACTGCCTAGTATAATTCTCTCCTGCGAATTTGGCTAGTCAGCCCCCGTACCATGAACTCTTAGCATTTTCCGTTGTGGACCGCTTCCACGACGGAAAATATCCTGCTTTTAGACTTCATGGTAAGGAGGCTGAGTGTACATTAACCTCCGCGCCGTGACCAATATTCGATCAGCAGTTATCATTATTGTTTGGGAAACAATTGTCGATTCGACCTCTGATTTCCTTCTCTTTACCCTTAATCTCTTTGATTATAGCCACAAAGAGCCAATGTCACACTAATTAGGCCTTTTGCGAAAGGAAATTGTAGGCTTACAATTATATTTTACTCTGAATGTCATACATAAGGACTTTATCGGATTTGCGACTAATCGTTTTGTATCTGCGACTTGCGATTGTAGAACCATCATCACATTAATCGTTACCGTTTTGTAAATAAACAAAACAGTCCTTTTTAAAATGATCTTAATTTTTTTTTTAAGATTCTTTCTAAAAATTAAATAGAATATTCTTTAAGAAACGACATTGCGCTGATTTTATAAAAGGCACTTAAATCCCAAATATAAACCGTTTTTTTTATTTTTTTAAAGCCTATTTTGTTTCCCACTGCTAAGCAAAATCTCCCCTTTCCTCTTTTTGTTTCTGTTTCTGACCACATGCGTCCCGCCATGTGGGTAGATCACTATAAACCTACTCTTAGAAAAAATCGTCTCATTCTTGCATACTCAGCATTTCATTAATAAAAAAAACTTGTAATTCTCAAATAAACTTGCATGATTCATCTTAATTTGAGTTTTGTTTTTTAAGAATAACCCACGTTCTATTATTATTAATAATTTGGGAGATTAAAGTATTAATTATTCACTGAGACCTCACATTCTAACCGAATATGATATACCAAAATAATGTAAAGAATACAGAAAATCTAACAATGAATTACCAGTCAAGGTCGATACGAATGATAATACAACCAATTACACATTTTGGGCGCTATTCAAGTTATCAAAATGTTTTAATAGCTATAATATTTGTGATGGTAATAAATTATAACCAAACGCAAAAAAAAGCATTAGCAACAACCACTCACATACGAAACTGAGCAAAAACTACTAGAAACATACATAATTAGTTATTAAAAAACAAAAAGACGGACAAGTACTAGTAGTTCCGTAATATTGTATCCTGTCACTACAGCAGTAACAAAAACGCCAGTTAATTATTCTTAATAAGTTATTAAGTATAACAAGACATACATTAGGTTTTATAACTTCACTAGCTGTGTCCGCGGTGTTACCTGCCACATTTTTTCGGGATAAAAAGTAGCCTATGTGTTAATTCAAGGTGTCAGCTACTTCCATATAAAATTTCATCCAAATCGGTCTATCTGTTTGAGCGTGAAGAGTTAACAAATACACAAACACACTCACAAACTTTCGCCTTTGCAATATTAGTGTGATGTGATCATTTTGGAGTGTAAATTAAAATTTAGGCCACTTCGCCTGCTAAAAAGCTTCGAACATGGCAATAGGCTCGCCACCTATGGGCTTTATGACTTGAGAGCTGTAAAATGTTTTATGGCCTCTAGATAAAATAGAACACCTCTGTACAAACATTTCAGAGGTTACAAGATATTAATAATTCGACGTATCTACCTGTAAATTAGATAAAAGCAATATTTGGCCCCACCTCAGCCCTGCCCCCTTACCATGAACTCTTAAAGCAGGACGATATCCGTTGTAGAGGTGAGACGCCCTTTCAGTGTAGTGCGGGGCGTGTCACAACCACAATGGAAATTGACCTGTTCTAAGACTACATAGAAACTTAAGGAAGCATCAGTTTCCAAGCAAATGACACGCTGGCATTCTTCCGTCGGCTCTATCCTTTATGAATACGTTACCCTAAAATATGTCAAACGTATGATACAATTCATTGATCAATATTTTTGATTGACAACAACATAACAACTTGTGATTTTCGTCTAACCTTGATCAAAGATACACACTTCTTGGTATTTATTTTATGACGAACGTATCAACTGAGAAAAATCCGGTTTTTTTTTTATAATTGAATCTAAAACCTGAAGCTTATAGGCTGTCAGAACACCAATCTATAGCATGGTTTTATATTAAACATTTTACGATGATTTAATTCACGACTGCCTGGTTAAGTGGTTGAAAATCACAAGTATAGTTCTAAGCTCAATTCCTAGGTCGACCAGTATAATCGGGATTTCCAATAGGTAATCCTTAGTAGCAGCACGGCGTTTGGATTTTTGCCCAGGCTCACCTACATAACATTGTGACCTAAAACATAACTGGTGAGATTTGGGTATGTAGTATCAGCCTCTACTTCGCCACCCCTATTATACAGATCACTATTACCACTCTTTACGTCTGCATCAAACCTAACGATTGTTTCAAATTCTTAGATAATGTTAACAAGCCTAATGACTAATTAAAGATTTTTTTCTATTTTCATTAAGAAAGAATTACTATTGACATCGATTGTGTTAATGACTTAGAACAATTGTAACACTTTCATTGTTCTTTTTGTTTAGTTCGCATCAACGGTTAGCAAGTACTAATGTATTGAAGGTCTAAGCTAATGAAGGTGTAATCATCAAAGGTTAGACCTGTAGACATTTGTCAGACCATCAACAAGGACATACGAAGAATTAGTTGTAGAGAGGTTGATACCTTCATTAACTTGTTCAGATTTTTATTTCCTTTTATCTACTTCATATAATTCATGCTAAAATTCTAGATACGGTACCCTATTCAGTTAAGCTTCTTTTAGCTTTCTATTGGGTACATGTGCCGTCTCTAAATTATCAAAATTCAACCTCCTCTCGTAGTGTATATAATTACAACGTCAGCTCCTGTATTTGTACTATTAATGGAACTTACAACGTAAAAAATACAGTCGAATTGAGAACCTCCTCCTTTTTTTGAAGTCGGTTAAAAAAGAAGCTGTCGTTTTGCATTAGGTAAAGATATTATTTTGACTGCCGCGTTGGTCTAGTGGTCGCTAAGCGCGACTGCTGAGCACGAGGTCCGTGGTTCGAATCCCGGGTTGGGCAGTGTTACTAGGTTTTTCCATCAAGTAATTCTCAGTGACAGCACGGAGTCTAGATTTGTGCCCGGTTGATGGCAATAGGCTCGCCCCCTATTACATAAGGAACTAAAAACATAACTGACGAAATGTGGGTGCACAATAGGTGCACCTCTGCCTACCCCTTCGGGGAATATAGGCGTGATATTATGTTTATTATTTTATAGCATCTAAAAACAAGTTTTAAAGCTACGCCATTTGCTAAATTTATTGACACCTCAACAGAAGCTAAATAATTAGCAAGCTCTTTTAATAATATACTTAGATTAAGATTCGTTCTTTAATTTGAAGACAAGTTTCAAGTGCCAAGATTTCTCAATTAATGTCGAACTTAACGATTCCTTGTCCGGTTATACTATAAATCAATGTCTATATTACTTTTGCCGCTTATTCGTCACCCAAAGTAGAGCTAAGTAGGATTGGTAGTTTTTGTAAGACAGGTTTCAATGACGCACGAACTGGAGGACCTTACAAGGGCCTGGACCTAAACTGGTTTGACCAGGTTTGTTCTTATCGCTGTAAATACGGAGCGAAATATTCTCGGGACTGTGGAATTGTATAAAGAAGTATGTATAGTTCTTGAGCTTACTGCAGGCACGACAGCAGTAGATTACCTAGGTACGAGTAAATTTCCTAGGTAAGACAAAGGGTAATTGGTAATTCGGTATTGTTCTGTAACTTAATGTTAATTGACGACCTGATTAGCGCAGTGGCTAAGTGATTGGACTGCTGCGCTAAGGGTTGCGGGTTCGATTCCCGCACGGGGCAAAACTTTGTGCGATCCACAGATGTTTGTCCCGAGTCTGGGTGTTAGTGTATGTGAATATTTTATGTTTGTGAAACGCACCTACGATACAGGAGAAATTCCTAGTGTGGGGCGACGTTTTTAAAAAAAAAAAATGTATGCTTCAACAAGCCCAACAGGATTGTCGGCCACAGATAATAGGTAATTATCTAGTACAATCCTGTTGGGCTTCATATTAAAGACTTATGTTGTACATAATATAGTCGAAGAACGGTGGACATAATCTCATCACAATAATATTAATAAGACGAAAAATTGGGTTTGTATGTTTGTTACCTCTTCACGCTCAAACGGCTGGACCGATTTTGATGAAATTTCATGTGGACGTAGCTGACTCCCTGGATTAACACATAGGCTACTTTTTATCCCGAAAAAATGTAGCAGGTAACACAGTAGGGCGTAGCTCGTAGTAGTTTAATAAGCGAATATACCACCTTACCTACTCCCCTGACATTGTAGGTTTAGAGATATTTTAATAATAATACCACATTAATCCAAAAACATATCGATTTTTAAAGTTAACATCAAGCCTTAACTTAAAAGAATTCGGAAGAAGATTAAATTTAGTATAACCAACCTCTACGTACCGATGAGAATGAGAGCGTAAAAATAATGAGATATTGGTCTTAACAGGTGACCGTGGTCAAACGGACGTGGGGAAATAATGACGTCACGCAATGTCAGTGATCAGAAGCTAAGAATTACATTCAATAATTTGTGTGTGAACAGCCAGTAAGTTAAACCGAAGGTTACTGAGAATTTAACATGATGCGATGTTCATAGATGCCTATGTAACGTAATATTATAATGATTCATGAATAAAAGTTGCAATGTATATACTGTTGAACAATTTTAAATGTTTAAAAAAAAGGACAATTTCCTTCGATCTTGGTAGGTCATTATCATTTTTAAACTGGCTTTTAAATTCAAAAACCCGAATTTAATAAAGTCAATTGATTACAAACTTAAAATAAATTAGGTAAATTTTATTTTATGAATTAATCAAGCCATAATGACATGAGATGTGAGAAAATCAAATTACAAAAAATGTATATAAATATAAACTGTAATATTACTATTTGTATTAAAAAACCTAGAGGACATATGTGTGTTTCTGATAATATATTTTTTTTTGTTTTATTTCCCAGAGAACCAATACTGTAGAGACAACAAACAACTATGATACATCACTTCTTACGATCCGTACAAAAATAAAATTCAACACAGTCATTATGATGATGCAAAATCTAAACTATTATAAACCTATCATAATTAACTTCGAATCACAATTTCGGTACCTAATATGTGCTCACGAAAAATCGAGTAAAACTATTAGAAACACGGATCTTGCACGTCACGTGGCCAATGAGATGATCACAATTATTTATTACATGCTTTTTTTAATTTGCAATGTTTGCAAGATTTGACTTAAACAAACTCACATATACATATATGTGAGTTTGTTTAAGTCAAATCTTGCAATCTAAATTAGATCCGCTTTTTGACTGCCTCGTTGGTGTAGTGGTTGCTAAGCGCGACTGCTGAACACGAGGTCCTGGGTTCGAATCCCGGGTCGGGCAAAGTGTTACTGGGTTTTTCCATTAGGTAATTCTCAGTGGCAGCACGGAGTCTGGATTTGTTCCCGGTTGATGGCAATAGGCTCGCCCCCTATTACATTGGGACCTAAAACAACTGGCGAAATGCGGGTGTACTACATGTGCACCTCTGCCTACCCCTTCGGGGAATACAGGCGTGATGTTATGTTTTGACATCCGATTGTAATGAAATTTTACATTTTAAATAGGTTTAGTGACAATACAATACGAGTATTACGGTACTTTTGATTTAAAAGCTTGTGTTAAAAATATATTTTTAATATTAACTTATTTTTGCATACTATAGCTATCCATGGAAGGAATTTCTTTAATTAACCTTTCAGCTAGTGTTATAATATTAATATTTTATTATATGTATATTAATATACTTATCAGTCTCTCTGCTCTTCAAATACAATGTTTCAATAACACTAGATGGGCAAACCCGTGTCATTTGTAAATCCAACAACGCTGATTGCAGCAAATCGAGTTCGCCGGTATCATTAACACAATGAACTGATGAAGTATCATTGGACCTAGATCTGTACCTTTGGGAAGTCCGAAATCAATTTAGTAGTAGTTACGGTAAAGATCGTCATTTTCACCCGTTACGGATTGTAATCACCGATACTGGGCTCATCTATACATACGAACAATCCTTACTTATCATAGATACGCAGATTATATCGACATGAACTATTTATCCCTGTATTAGAGTCTCAATTGTCTCGTCAAGGTGCGCTTAAGAAAATTTCCTGAGTTTCACACTCCGCCAAAAAAATATTATTGTTTCATTTGAAATAACCACAACGAAAGGCACTGTATCAGTATGTATATTTTGCATGTTAACCTATTATTCTCAAACACTACATCGAATGTCAATACTTCGTCGTGTCATACCGTATGTCAATAGGTACTTTGAAGCCTAACTAGCCGTCCTTCAGGCCCACCTGTATAAGCAGGAAATAGTATCATCTTAAGGAACTAACACGGTTTCATGCTCCTTAATAAACATAAACATTATTAATTATACAACTATAGCTATACATTTAATAATTCCTACTTAAATCTAACAAAGTTCAAACCCGCAACACGACATGCCTGACATTTTGATTGACGTGATCTTGAAACAAAAGTTACTTAAGCTTTTGATGAAGTAAGTGTTGTTTAAAATTAAATACAAGCGTATCTTAATGCTGATTGTTTAGTCGATAGTACTGGTAACGTTGTGAATGTTCGGATGTGTTCAATCGATCACACTAATCATGTTGATGTGCAACAACCAGTGTACGGTGACGAATGAAAAGACACACATCGCTTAATTCAAATGCGATTTGCTCCTGGTTTGAAATAGTATTCAAACGGAAAAATTTTGCCTTCATTAATGTTTTAGGTTTTATTTCCCTATTTGATGTCGTTAATTTAGCAGATACATTGTATTTTTTTAATGTACAGGTATTGACAAACTTGACAGATTCTTATCCTATTTCCTTGTATCAACCACAGTCTGTGTCAGCAAGTTCGTTATGAAGAAACAAGTTGACATTCAAAATTTACGACATTACATATCAGCACGCATATAGATTCAAACCAGTAAAATGACTTTATTTCTGGAAACAGAAGAGTTCGACCAATTACCTACTTTTCAACGTGTAAATCTCTGAAAGCAAAGCCGTGTGCAAAGCTAGTAAGAACATAATGCCAATTATGCAGTATCCGTGTTCATTTAGGTTGATGTGTTCTGTCATTAAAATATAACAATGGATGCGACATTGTGTTCGCAGTTAAGTGAGTAGGTACTTTGTTAGCGACATTGTAAATTTTGATACGTGCTGTATTGACAGTTTTTGCAATAAAATTGAGATCAGTATAAAAACCTGCCGAAGTTATAGGTCAAAGTATATTCTTAGGCTGAAGTAATTTGGGAAGGAATTGTGGATTCATGGAAACATTCCTAGATTAAAGCATCATGTCTAATACTTACAATCATTTGGACTTGAATAAAAAGGACTAAATACAATTGAAATGTGATAGTAATCACTATATCATCAGAATTCTTAAGAAAAAATAATTAAGTCCGTCCCTATTAGCGTTCCAATAAAATTAATTAATGAGTATGTTCGTTCTTGAGTTTTACTTATTTGATTATCTGAACAATCGAATTGTTTATAAAAATTGGTGCTGTTTTCCAATACTTTTTTCAATTTTCGACAGTTTCATTTTCTTTATATTTTTGGCTTGCTATATCCTTATTGTCCTCAATGACTCTAGCAAAGTCTCTGGTAGGACAACGTCTGTCTACTCGGTCTTTGAAATTACTGTAGGTAACTGTGATAATAACAAATTCTATTATCCGGCGTTTAACACTAAAGAAATAAAACCCATGGCGGGCAGAGGTGTTAATTGATGACTGACATGGGTATGATTTGTATTGTATACTAGTTTGAATGTCAGATTTATTTCGAGATTATGAATATTCGGAAAAATTCCGCGATGGAATAAATCGGGGCTTTCTGTGTTTGAGTTAGCACTGATGGGTATTTCCAGGAAATAGAAGATTTGATATTTTATTGCGTAGCTACTGATTACGAAATTTTTGGCTCCAGAAGACGAAGGAAGAACAAGAAGGAGGTACATCTGACGGTATAAGTCGGTAAATTTGATAGTATAGAGAGGACTTGAATAAGAATACTATCAATAGCAAAAAGATTACCGCTCGTGTCCATAATTTTTCAAATTCGAATTAATACAAGATTGAGAATCGCAGAGAAAATCATAATGATCATTTTTTTTTTTTTTTTTTAAAAACGTCGCCCCACACTAGGAATTTCTCCTGTGTCGTGGGTGCGTTTCACAAACATGAAATATCACATACACTAACACCCAGACTCGGGACAAATATCTGTGGATCGCACAAAGTTTTGCCCCGTGCGGGAATCGAACCCGCAACCATTAGCGCAGCAGTCCAATCACTTAGCCACTGCGCTAATCAGGTCGTCAAAACCGTCGCCGTTAGCCGTCAGTTCGCTTCTCATCGTCTTATTTAGGTTTATGTTTCATTTAGGTTCTCAGTATCGGACTATAGTCGTTTGTTTAATACCTAGATATCTTAGTTATTAAACATTGTTGTGTAACGATAACAAATATAGTTTGTTTTGTTTTGATTCTTCGATTTATATTCCCGTGTGATTTTTACCACTGAGAGAACGAAGATGGGTAGACTACAGCGTATTTAGTTTTAAGAAAAGGATTATTTCAAAATCATAGTATGCACCTCGTGTTAATTTGACGACCTGATTAGCGCAATGACTAAGCGAATAGACTTCTGCGCTGAGGATTGCGGGTTTGATTTCCGCAATTAGCGGATCGCACAAATTTTTGTCCCGAATCTGAGTGTTTGTGAAATTTCAAATTTCTAGTGGGGCAGTGTTTAAAAAAAAGTTTATTCCGTTTTTCTTTATTATTATACTTACCTACCTTCTTTGATTTTACAAAACTTTCAATTTGCATAATTCATTTAGGAAAATACACGTGAATGATACATAATTATTCATAACTAGCTGTTGCCCGCGACTTCGTCCGCGTGAATTTCAGGTAAAAACACCAGTAGACTATAATCCGATTTTGTAAGTAAGTGGAAAACACTACAAATTACTTACCGAATGGAATATACATAGTATTTTAATGATAAAGGTATATTTCAAATTAAGATGGGGCTAGTTTACTTTTTGTACCGATTTTGTATGATCGGTAAATATTGAGTGACTAACAGGAAAGTTATTGACACGATTTGTTGGCTTATAAGGAATTTCAATTTTAAATGTATCTTTATTTTACTGTATCTATGTACTACATTGACAGCATGCATTTCTCTGAACTACGGTTGTAGTTTTGTCTTCAGCAGACAACATTTACAGAGAGTGTGGACTGGTAACTCAGAAGCGACCGTCATACAGTAATCCGTGTAAAAATCTGCTGGTTTCTAAGCCTTAATTAAGTCTACCTCTGCGTGTGCTAATGGTGATAGTTTGTATGCCAAAATGCGCCAAGCGCTTGTTTTGAAATTTATTGTAGCCGAAATTTAAACGAACTGCTCATGTCCGTCACCCATAGGTTGGGCCTGTGGGCGACGAACTTGGGCAGTTCGATGCTCAAACAGAAAAGGCGGTTTTAAGGGACATAAGGCACGTAGGCCGTACCTTCGTGGTGAGCGCGACCAATCGCGAAGAGGCGAGTCAGACTTTGTTTAAAGAGATGGTGTAGCATACGCGGATCGCGAGTCCCTCAACCTAAGGTTGTTAGGCGGATACCCTGAGGTTTTAGTTAGTATAAGAGACCGGCATAACCCTCCATCCGCTCATGGTGGAGGAAGTCCATGAGGATTTCCCCAGCAACAAAAATACTTTGATAATTGTGTGGAACTTAGAATTTGACTGCCTTATTGGTCTAGTGTTCGTAAAATGCGACTGCTGAGCGGGAGTTCCGTGTGTTTGTTTACCAGATCGGAAAGAGTGATTGGTTTTTCCACTAATTCTCGGTGGCAGTACCGACTTTAAATTTGTGCCCGGTTAATGAAAATTTATGTCTATGATGATTATCTACAAAAGGATAACTTTTAGGTGGATCACAGACCTTTAACTTGACGATGGTTGCCTACAGTCCACTTTCTGCTAGAGAGTTAAAACATATAAACCAATAAAATTAAAAATATTATGTTGTTTGAATAAGCAAATATCTTGCCGAACGCGGGAATCACACTATTAAATCATATCTTTACCAACTTATCCAAGAACGTGAAATAATGAGCAGAATTCTATATACCCCGTCTAAATATTACTATTTATTGATATTTATGTATATCCAGTGTATAAAGTGAAATATATAAAGAAAGTTTTTACAGAGCATTTAAGTCAGAAAATATTTCTCTAAAATCTCCGACGAACAGGAATGTGCCGATCCATCACATGATTGTTGTTCCTGCTTAGTTATGTCTAAAACTTTCACTATGTGGTATTGTACATTTTTACTATAATTATGACTACATTTCAGCGAATTTCTCTTAAAACTATTGCGTAACTCTCCAAGAACAGAAGTTTTATTGCTTCGAATTGATGTGTATCTAGAGTATGGCGAGCGCTTATATTTTGTCATCTAAGGGAGAGAGAGGTAGTAATTCCGGAAGACAATTTTGCCACCGTCATTTGTTTCCTAACCTCTGCAAGAATGCCAGTGGTAATAAATGTTTTCCCTGTTCCACCAGGAGCATCCAAGAAAAACATTTTACCCTGGCCGAGTCGAACCCTTTCAAGGACAATATTGTATATCTGTGCTTGCTCTGAGGTAAATTTAGTGACGTAGTCATTCACGATGGTGGTCATTGCGTCTTGGTCATAATTTGTTTCGGCGACATACTTCCTGATTCCACGTTCTTGATTATTTAATGGTTGCGGAGCCGGTAAACCGTATTCCAACAGTGGATTGCCCCCGATGGCAATGACTATACGTCTTGATGAGAACTGAGACAGTGGTTCAAAATGCGTTCACCAGTTTCTCCGATGTCTCCTTCAATAGTATGTCTTAAAGCCCATGAAATATCCTCAGAGAGATGACGCCAATATTTTTCCCGCAACAAAACCGGGTTTGCAATACCGCAGAATACCAACATGACGGCAAAAAAATGTCATAGGCGACTTGGGCTATCACTAACGCTAGCCTCCAGGTGAGTGTTGTCCCAGTGTTGGTCACCGTCAAGAAGATTTCGTGCTACGCAGGCTGCACGAAATGTCGGATACTCCATACCATCAACTGTCCTTAAGAATGCAAATGACGTTGGCCCCTATACGATGTGAAGCAATAGCCGTAAATAATAGCACTCGGCATTATTTGGATGCACAGTGTAAATCCTTCCCAATGCAGTGTCCATAAAGATTCCCGGAAACCCTTCGACAATACGACCACGTCGATGTCGATTAAATACACCTCTTTGCTTGTAGTATGTATAGTACGACGGCACCTCATCATACGTAAGTGACTTTGCAAAAAAATCAACTTCACAGAGACGTAAAAATGCCAAGAGTCGTCTGTTGGAATCGTAGATAATACCTGACGTCACCCTTAAGACGTAAATACTAAAAGGGAACTTGAAATTTGATGCGAGCAGTGAGTGACACGGTGGCTCAGTTGGCAGAGCGGCACCACGGTATGGCGACTGTCGCGGGTTCGAGTCCCGCTCGTGTCCATCATTTTTCAAGTTTCCCTTAATCAATTTAAAATTTAAGCCTAGCATGGCAACATGCATAAAAAATACCAAAAGTCATATACATTTGGGTTGGTATTATCGGTTTAGTGGTTTGTAGCTGTAAAGGTACAACACTGAATTGGTAATCGTAGATTCCAACAGATAATACCTAACGTCACCCTCAAGACGTAAATACTAAAAGGGAACTTGAAATTTGATGGATGCGAGCAGTGACACGGTGGCTCAGTTGGCAGAGCGGCGCCACGGTACTGCGACTGTCGCGGGTTTGAGTCCCGCTGGTGTCCATCATTTTTCACGTTTCCCTTAATCAATTTAAAAATGCCAAGAGTGTTGTTTGGCGGGGATTTTCCAATCGCTCTAATACATTGGCGGGGTCGAAAAAAAATGCGCTGGCCATTCTCAAAATGGACGTCCATGAATTCATGACCTCTGGATGCCGATCTTGTATAGAGAACGCCAGCATTCGCCATACTGCTTCTGAAGTACTAATGTAGCGACCAGACTGGGACTTGGTCACTTCATCCCGATCAGTGCTTTGCAAAGCGAACGTTGCCTGGTCACTACCCTTGTTTACGTATTTGCAAATGTATTTAATTGACTCGACGCTGGAACACGATTCAACATTGATGTGTGTTTCAAACGTCCTAGAAAGCACAGGTGAGTATGGAACAATCTATCTGTTGTCAACGTGAAGCGACTGCTTTTGGCTTCAGAATTGTTTAGACATCACTTATTTGAAATGGTGAATTTACAAACTTACTAATGTAGAAAAAAAATAAAAATTTAGAACTATAATTTACTGGAAATTGTTGGTAATAATATTATGTTAAAATATATATTATAATTGTCTTTTTATTGATATTTAAGTCAAAAAACATGCAAAAAGAAATTAAAGCTAACGCAAAAAGAAAAACCTTCGGCTAGAATCGATCTCACTATGCATTACTCGTAGGGCGATCATTAAACCGCCACGCTACGATGACACATAGCAATATGTTTAAAATAGACGTTTCTATACATGTCATGATTCACTGCTCAGTTCCTTGTGGATATAGCGTGATGATTTCTACTTCAGAAGTTCATCTGTAAGTAATCTGCATAATGCAACTATTGGTTTCGTCTTTTTATCATTCTACGGCAAACATTAGACAAAACAAAGACATAATGCAATATTGCTCAGCCCTCTTTGCAAATGCCGTGATGATATTAAGCATACCGACGCGCCGGCCCCTAAAGAATATATTTGCAAACTTTCAGCGGATTCTATTCAGTAGTTTTTACGTTAATCTAACACATACATACAGACAAACAGACAAACAGACAAAAATTCTAAAAATTATATTTTTGGCTTCAGAAGCGTTCAGACATCCCATTGCACTTATTTTTTTTCAAATATCTTCAATGTACAGTTTTGACTTCGTTACGATTTTATTATATGTATAGATAACTAATAAGAAATTAAAATGTATGAATTAGATTGGCCTCTCTATAATATATTTCCTAAGATGCAAATTATAATGCACGCCGCAAAGCGTGCAACGTATCATCACGATGCCAAAATGATTTCGTCACAGTCAAGTTACAATATCATTTGCACATCACTGACGATGTTTTAAATTGTTGAATCATAGTTTGAACCCTCATTTTTGTATACCTACATACATAAAGTCACGCTCATTTCCCAGAAGGGTAGGTAGAGACCACGGATTTCCATTTGCTATGATCCTGACATACTTCTTTTACCTCATTCACTCGCATCATATTCCTCATACACACTCGTTGGTTAAGGGTACTCCTCACTTGAACTTTTTTTCTCGTTTCAGATCTGGTCCAAGTATGATCGCCGAGGTCTTTCTTTTCCGATATTCCACTAACATACACCTCATATATTTGCTTTGTCACTCTTCTTTCATCCATCCTTTCTACATGCCCAAACCATCTAAGCATATTTATATATTACTATAACAGCACGTATACAAAAATGACCTGTCTCTTAATGTCCAATCGCCTTTTTTAAAAGAAGCAAGGATTATTGATTACTACGCTTGCTTGCTGAGTTTCATCGCTGTTATTTCCTTAACTGTCAATTATGCATTGCTGAGGTCGGATAGAACTGAATAATAACTATTGTAAAATGTAATTATTGGTACTGGGTGAGATTTAAATGATTAGACCCTTATTGTAAGTTTCTTAGACTTCAATACCGATTTTCTTGAAATGCTAAATCTAATAACAATATATTTTTTGCTTTTGCTTCATGCCGTTAATTCACATTTAAAATCTTAGTCACAAGAACTAAAATAAACCGAGGATAATAAGAGAAAACAATTGTAAATACATACGACTTATAATTATAATTAATTATAATAAATTAATTGAAAAAAAAACTGAATACTTCACTTATTTTCTGTATAAAGATTGGATCGGATCTTAATTGAGTAGGTACCTATTTTGATTGCAACCAAACCATTTTGCCCTTCTTGTCTTTTAGGACCAACATTTTAGCCTTTTAAAGTCAGGTGTGATGGTAAGTTTAGTGTATTTCGCACTACTATTTTTGAGTGCAGTTCCAGCCCTACAATCATGCAGTTCGTCTTTAGTTCGTGATAGGTTACTCTTGATCTGCACCAACAAATCGTCCCTTTCAGTTGCATTGTAATGTTTCAACATTGCACGATGACTCAGATGCAATTGTGGATTGCATTTCGTACTGCGCCTTGCGTCAATCCTCTTTGGCAAAAATTTCAAATAATTTATTTAGTCTTTTAGTCGACAATACATACAAGTTACAACTTAAAGTAATTTTAAAGTGATTCTTTACATTTTTTTTTAATTGATAAAGGGAAACATGAAAAATTTTTACTTTACTGTTTTAAAACATAATGTACAGTTTCAACTACATAGGTGGAGTGCTCACGTGCCCGCATTGTGCGCGAATCTTCTGTAAGAAGATTGGCTACACAAGCCACATGCGAGCGCATGAGCGCCGCCAACCCCAGAACTGAAGCAGTCGCCGTGATCGGCTAGGATATCATCATCACGACTCACGACAGTTTCAAATAAGGTTATGACTGACATAAAACTACCAAAAGATATTTGCATTTGCATCAAATATAGAACATCATGTATTAATGTATAAGGACCTTAATGACCAGTGATTGCCTTTGTAACTTCTATTTATAAGCCATATCTTTTTACTTTTATTTTATTGTGGATTCTCGCAGCTTGATTGCTTAACTTTATCATTATTAACCGGGCATTTGTCGAGACCCAAAACCGGCCTCCTGTGAGATATTTTTAGTATTAACCAAGACGGTATAAAAATGGATCCTTAAAGAATGTTGTTGCTTTTTACAGTGTAAGTGATGTAGACCTGTATCTGGAGAATCTGGAGATAGTACAACCACTATGACTGTCAACTATACGATCTTATCTGAAAACATGGCTAGTGTTCCTACAGTTATATACTTTATATTTCTGCCAATCGTTGTAGTCAGAACCTTGTGAATATCAAGTCCTAAGTTATCCAAAAATACCAAAAATGAAGGTTGGAGATGGCACTAGCTTAATTTAAAACTATGGTTTATGGATCAGATGTGCATGAGAAGTAAAAATGCTTTCAATATGGATCAAGAACCAACCATCGACCCAATTATTATCAATTATGAAAATTGCCGTATTTTTTGATGTTACGTCACAATCATTTTGTAATGACCACTATTATCATTAAGGTATATCTACGACCGTAATGCGTTGCAATTTGAGTAAACGACGAGATATTACGTGATGTTCGATCTACAAAAAGAGTCATTAGCATTATTATAAAGATTTAATTAATGATGGCCATTCAAAGATTAGAAGGTTTGCTTGCAACAATGATGTTTACGTTATAATATGTCTTATTCTAAATTTTCAATTCATCCATAAAATCATAAAAGAACAAAAGAGACTCACTTCTTATTTTCCAAGCTTCAAAGACACAAAAACATTAATAATTTACAAATAAACTGCACTGAACACACAACACAAACACTTCGAATTTCGTAATATAATAAAATCCACGTTTTTATTTCGAAATGGCTCACGTCCGAGCTCTGCGAACGTTGGTATAACACTGAACTTGAAATAAGAATCATGCAATCCCGCGCAGCTTTGTGTCTTGGTTGCCTTCACAAACATATCAAGAAAATATACACCTTTGCTTCTACAGAATTAAGCATATAATGGCTTTTCTTTTAAGGGCTAGTAATGATGTAAATAATTATCAGATACTTGTAGGATAATTTATATTTTGCGGTTTGTAGTTATACTCCATTCTTGTTCACTTTATGGTCCACACGAACACCTACTTCTTGGTATACCTTCGTTACGGTTACTGAGTCCAGTGTTGTATTTTAATTGCCTAATTGCGATTGCTCATCATTATTTATGATATGGATTAGCCTTAGTAACGTTTTACCTAAAATTGTAACTTGTGGACATTTTATTTTAGTTCCGGATAGGATCCTTGGGGTTTAGCAAAACTTAATTTGAGAAAAAAGATTGCGTTTGTCTTTCAACATCCAATCCTTTTTGAGTATTTTGATTGGTCTCAAAGGCTTTAGAGGTTTCCAAATTCAGCTATTTCGGTATTATTCGCCATTCTTGGATATCTTTGGATGAGCGGTTCACCTTTACAACTTTAGCTAGCAAGCTTTTTGTATACCCCAAGGTCTATCCAGAAACGAGCGTGTCAAGGTATTTGTGAATTTTACATTTTAAATGTCTACGTGTCTGTGATATCGATGTCTTCTGGAATTTCATTAGGGAATGTGTTACTTAAATTGTCTTTTCGTAATATATGGGAGTCAACACAGAAGCCGCTTATTTATTCAGTTTAGATCAAGTCTCTTTGAATAAATGTGGAATTGACAATCTGATTGGTGCAGTGGCTAAGCGATTGGACTACCGCACAAATAATATAATAATAATAATATAATAATAAATCATTTAATCTCAGGCTTCAATGGCCCATAGATATATACCTTACAGACTAACATATATAGATTAAATACAAATTGTGTTAGTAAATAAAAAAAACTTAAAACTATGGTTGCTGGTTCGATTCCCGCACAGGGTATAAAGAAATGTGATCCGCAGATGTTTGTCCCGTCTTGTTGTTTGTGTATGTGAAATTTCATGTTTATAAAAACGCACCCACGATGCTGCAAACATTCTTAGTGTAGGGCAACGTTTAAAAAGTAATTATTCTTGTTAAACGCAGTTCTGAATCGTCTTCGAGGGATCGTTCTAAGAGGGACGCAGTTTTAGACATACGAGTATTAAGTAAAAACTAGTACTTTACAATCTTAATCATATTCCTTAGACTTAAAGTCTTAATGATTTATAGTCAACTAATTATAATTAAACAATGTGTTCTACGTAATGCTATATTAACCGTGGCATAATAAGAAAACAGACTATTATGTACGTGCTTAAGAAATAATTCGTTATACGGTAGCAAGGTTGCACAAAAATGTATGTATAAGCAACTATACATTTCCGCATACATAATGTATTTTTTGTATAAGTTTGAGGCTCTATAACTCAGATGCTTAAAGCCCTTGAAGTATGGTCTTCTTCTTATTGTAGGGTTAATGAACAACCTGACGTCAGAGTTAAAACCGCCTGTAGGCCTCTCATGGCTTTACACACCGTTGAAAAATCTCTCAGGCGGTTCCTCACGAAGCGGTTCCTCAATAAACTCTCAGGCGCAGCGAAGATATTGCATGGTGAAAGGTGTTAAGGCAAAATGTAGAACTCTAGAGTAGTAGAAGAGAGATGAAAAGAGTACCGATATATACTTATATTAACGATTAAAAGACTAATAAGAAGAAAAAAAAAAGATTAACAATAAATTTGTTCCAAACAACTATTGAATGATCTAGGTTTAACGAATAGTAGATTAATAATAGTCTCTAGAGTAGGTAAAGGAGAGATAAACAGAGTGTATCACGACAAAAACTTTAGTAAATAATGAGAAGAATAAGATTATAGAACGCCTTTCCAGAAGTTAACTGCAAAATGTTCTGTATTATACAAATTGCTGTTAGTATGAATCAGGCGTTTGAGATAAAAAGACGCGCAGTTGTCAACAACCATTCGTAAAAATTGTCATAAACACGGTTCGATTCCCGGGTCGACTAAGTGTAAATATTTTCTTTGATAAAGTTAATCTCAGTAGCAGCACGGTATTTGGCATTGTGCCAGGTTACTGGCCATAGGCTATGGATACTTTTATAAAAAATAATTATTTAAAATATAAAAATATAATTTATAACATAATTGACAAAGTGTAGGTAGATATTATACATCTCCGAGTTCTTCTCTGTTTATGTTTTTACAAAGTGAGAATAGTGTGAATAACTTTGTTTTTCACAATTCACGTACCTTCGCTAACTTATCTAATGTCAGATTTTACATGACTTTTAAAGCCATTTTAGAATGTTGCCCATGCTAAGCTCACTCAACAACAACAACTCACTGTTACATTATTTATAGCTATGAATCACTGAAACGTCAATACCAAATTTTATTTTTATCAGATTTATTCCACAATCGTAGAAGATACGTTTGTAAGATAACCCTGTTTTGTAAACTTCATTTGTATCTGTGCCTACATTCATAATACATACCTACAGGTGTGAAAAAAAAATAATTTATATAAAATATATATTTTTAGCACAAGATTTTAAATCAAAAGTATCATAATATTATATTGTCATCAAACTTATTTAAGTTTAGAAGATTTCAGTTTAATCGGATGTCAAAAAGTAGTCCTAATTTAGATTGCAAGATTTGACCTAAACAAACTCACACACATACTGACATACATGCTTTCATACATCCATACATACAAACATTGCAAGTAAAATAAAAACTTGTAATAAAACTGCCTTCAAAAACACGAACTCAAAAATGAAAATTTTTACCTATTTTATTCATTTCACTTTACATAAGCGAAGTTGAAGTCGGTGCCTATTGATCTATTCTATTCTATTCGAAAGAAAAAAAAACATCTCAAACTTATACAAGATTCTCTATAATATTACTCTATTATTTTAACGTTTCCTGATTATTTTATAATATCCAGTTTTTGTTGAATATATGTGGGTGGTGTGTGGGGTAGGCTCAGCTGCCCTGAGTTGAGAAATGGGGCGCCGCGGCCCGCCGGGCATACCACCGCCTGGTTGGAAGATCTTTCCTTTTCGTTGGAAGAACTCCACATCCCTTCCTCCACAAATACTAATAATTAATAGTGTTAAAAGCCTACTGAAGACGATGGGTCGTTAGCCGAAAAGTATACGTTTTTTTTAAATCAAATCAAGTTAGTTTCAGTGCATCACTGATACGCATTACTCGCGCATTTTGCCCCCTGCGGGAATCGAGCCCGTAACCCTTATCGCAGCAGTCCTATCGCTTAGCTACTTCGCTAATCAGGCCTTCTACTAATTAATAAAGGATTATGATTATACATATAGAGATAAAAACAATTAACTTTTAGATTATTGTACAAGATCGTCCGAACAGGAAAACCTGGTAGCATATTTTTAACTTATCTACCACGTGTCATACTAACAAACTCTTACGAAGCGTTTTTTGTATATCTGAAGTGCTCTAAAGAAAACATTTCAGTAGATAAGATGGTGTACAAATCAGTGGTTTGAGTTCTTACAAAATAGCCCAGGTTTTGATTGAAACACACATGTACGAAGATGAATACGCAGTTAAAAAAGCAATATATAATTTCTGGATGCGGTAAGTGTAGTTTTTTATTCATCACACTTCAAACTATAGGAATATGATACTTTAAAGGCGAAAGTTTGTGGGTGTGTTTTTGTATTTGTATGTTTGTTGCTCTTCACGCTCAAACGGCTAGACCGATTTTGATACAATTTTGTATGGAAGTAGCTGACACGCTGAATTAACACATAGGCTAAGCTTTATTAAAAAATATACATAGGTATTTATTATATTATAGCCAGTATAAAAGGATTTTTTATAAAAAATGTATGTTATTCGCTTTATTGTCCTAAAGTTTTATCAAAATCCGTCCAGTAGTTTATTAAACTATCGCGTTGCATGATTATTGTAAAATTACGACCCAGGAATTAAAGCGAACTTATGCATTTAGGTGCCTTTTTGGCTTGAGAATAATTTTAGCGGCATACTTGTTTCATGACATTGAATGTGTTTGCTTTGTAATTTCAGCCTATCTAGGTCAGATAGTTACTGGGTACGGGCTAGGATGGACCGCCCCTATATTACCCAAACTCCAGGACATAGACCAAACGCCATTAGATGACGTCATTACGGATCAGCAATCTGCATTAGTTGGATCTATTACATTTATTGGATCTTTATTGAGTAAGTTCTTGTTCATGTTTACTGTACATTTTGAAATCTTTTTTAGGCTACAACTTGTGAAGAATTTAAATCTTATAAGCCTTGCCCTGCTAATTCTCAATCAGGTATACAAGTATAAGTGCCATTATTCTTTCACGGACAAGTAGTATAAATGCTTCCTAATCTAATTTCGGGTAAGCGGCCACCACACCTGATACTATTCGACTATGCTGAAGATTACAGTGATGTCCTCAAAGTCAGTTTCCACTGTGGCGAACCCTTTTTTAGCACCTATCATGAGCCCCTATGAGGCTTGCTAGACCTAAAGACCCGGTTACAGATAGAGCAATATAATATTCTGACAATAATCTTCTCCGCATCAAATTTCGGTCACGGCGGCCTATCTCATCTGAGACTAGCCAACTACGCAAAGTATGCGCACTAACACAGGGCACACCCTATTCCCTTACTCTCATATACCGATAGGATGGCAGACCAACACGACCGGAGAGAAATCCGGCGCAGGAACAACGGTTTAACGTGCCTAAAATGATAATGATAATCCTACTGAAGATATTTAGTATAGTGAACACGCGTGTATACTCTATTCTGTATCACAGATATGATACGATGAACGGGAAACCGATACTACCGGACAATGATTAGATGCAATACTAAAGATTAGGTTGTTCTCCAAGATGTCTAAACAATAACCTCTTGTATAACTTTTTTTTGTAAGATATAGCAACGTTTTGTTTCCACCCAGTGTTTACCTGTAAGTGATTCTTACACTCTATTCTGATTGGTACTTCAGTTCCAATTGCGTATACCAGTGAATACAATTGTTGGAGAACCAAAAAAAGACTGCCTCATTTGTCTCGTGGTAGATAACCGACTGCTGAGCAAGAGGTGCTGGGTTCGAATTCCGAGACTAGTAGTGCGTTATTAGATTTTACCATTAGGTAATTCTCAGTAGCAGCACAGAGTCAGGATATGTGCCTAGTTGATGGTAATAGGATCGTCCCCTATTACATTAGGAACTTTAACATGACTGGCGAAATGTGATTTCACTATATACCTACTTGCGGGGAATACGCGATGTTATGTTATATAAAACCTTAATATCCAATTCATATTTTCAGGTCCATTCGTTTCAGGATATTTATCCAATGCGGTAGGCAGAAAGCCATGTCTGCTCGTGGCTGGAGTGGCCAGCTTTATAAGCTTCTTATTGCTAGCGTTGGCTAAGTCTATAGCTGTTATATACGTAGGACGATTATTCTGCGGACTAGGAGGAAGCGTCGTACTTATTGTTAATCTCGTCTACATCGGAGAGATAGCGTAAGTGTTACAATGATCTAGCTTTTTATTTAATAAATATTTAATAATACATTAGGTTACAACAGTTCATCAACTATCAAGCATTTGGCTGAGTTAGGGGCCTAATTTTGCTCGTACTTTGGTTGTATTGTATGATTGTACTGTTTTATAATTTCTGTTCGTCTGTGAATATAAACGTTTTTCTTTCTTTCATCTGTTTCAATCTGTCTATAATCAATTCATCAACAGTTAAGTGATTATCACTTAATTCATCATCTTCAGAATCTGCACAGGACTTAAATAGATTATGATTCGTAGTAGAGTTTAGCCCTTTTACCATAAACTCTTAAAGCAGGGCAGTTCACGTGGAAGCAAGACACCGCTATGAGTAGTGTAATGGAAGTCTCGCTTTGACAACGTAAGCTGCCCTGCTTGAAGAGTTCGTGCTAAAAAGGCTGGTTATTACTTTACAGATCTCCAAATATACGAGGGTTACTGTTGACTCTTACGGGGTTCTTCAGTACATTTGGCATCGTACTGATTTATGTAATAGGGCCCTACGTGTCATATTCTGCAACTAGTTGGATTCCAGCCGCTATGACCGCTGTCTACATAGTTGGAGTATATTTTATGCCTGAATCACCTGTCTTTCAGGTTATGGCTGGTAAGTTACTTTCATTTTTATCACTTCATTTTTGGTGTAAAATGTTTCTTAAAGAATTTACGTAGATATTAAATTAGGTAATTACTATAAGTCAAGCCAATAACCTCATTGATCAAATGATCGCAAGCGCAAATATTATGCATGAGATCCTTGCCTCGATTCCAGGTTCGGACAAAGAGTAATTAACTTTTTTGTGAGATTCTCATTAGCATCATAGAGACTTTTTTTTTCTGGCCAATGGCATTAGGCTCGCTCAATATCACAAGGGCACTCAACTGAGCAAATAACCCAAGCGTAAAATTATGTCATATATTATTATAGCCAAGATAATTATAATAATTGGATTTCAGGCAAGAAAGATGAAGCCATTGACAACCTTACATCACTTGGTAGAGAAAAAGATATTGACGATGTTATAGCAACAGTAATTAAAGATGAAGAACAGAGAAAGAACTCAAAATCTAAGATCGCTTCGTTCGGTCAGATCTACACAATCAAGTCTAACAGAAAGGCATTGTTCATATTACTAGTATTGAACATTCTTCAACAATTAAGTGGGTTTTATTCTCTAACATTGTTTGTGACAACAGTTTTTGAACTGTCAGGATCGAATATGGATCCGCATATTTCTACAATAATAACGGGGCTTGCCCAACTAATTGCCTCCCTTGTCGCGCCGTTCTTCGTTGAGAATATTGGAAGGAAAATTCTTTTGATCTCTTCTACGGCAATTAGTGCAATCAGTTTGGTAAGTATTTTCTCATTTTATGTATATTGTATTGCACAATTTGTTTTAGAACAGACCAATATGTTAGATTTGGGACCAAACCATTGCACACTTTTAATTTTATACATTTATTCGTCTACACTACAACTTTTTCTGGAAATATGACAATGTTATCGTCTTCATTCGTGACTGCCTCGTTGGTCTAGTGGTTGCTAAGCGCGACTGCTCAGCACGAGGTCCTGGGTTCGAATCCCGGGTCGGGCAAAGTGTTACTGGGTTTTTCCATTAGGTAATTCTTAGTGGCAGCACGGAGTCTGGATTCGTGCCCGGTTGATGGCAATAGCCTCGCCCCCTATTACATAGGGACCTAAAAACATAACTGGCGAAATGTGGATGTACTATATGTGCACCTCTGCCTACCCCTTCGGGGAATACAGGCGTGATGTTATGTTCATTAGTAGTTTTTGTTATTTCTTTATCATCGTTTTGTCTTTAGTACATCTTAGCTTAGTATTTCAAAACATCTACGAGTATGTCTACTTAGTTCCCATTTAACATGGCCTTCATTTCCAGGCGGTCCTTGCAATTTACTTTTACCTCTACAATAGTTCACATTCAATTGCGGATAGCTTACAATGGGTAACACTAACAGCACTGATAATTTACTTCTTCAGCTTCTGTTGTGGTAAGTTTACTTACTTTATACCTACTGCTAATCAATTTATTCCGCCTTATCGCTGAATTACATTTAGAGAGAGAATCCACGATGTATTGGTCTTATGCAAAGAGCGAGCCCCCATTATCCACAGCATCATTATCATCAGAAGACGTCCACTGTTAAACGAAGGCCTCCCCCTTAGACAAGGGGGGGTTGTCGTAATCGCCACGCGGGATTGCAATATTTATGGTGAAATTACAGAAGACGCTGATACCCATCTTCTGGATTTTCCCTTAGTCACCTCTTACGATACCCATGGGGGGAAAGGGGGTGGTCAATTTTAGCCCACACAAGATCCCACAGGGTATAAGGCCTCCCTTAAGCTTACTCGTTCACCGCGTTTCCGGCCATTAAATTATTGCAGCGTACATCAAAGACTTTGATCGACTTAAACTAATTTTCTTCACAGGTTTAGGTATCATCCCCAACACATTCGCTGGTGAAATGTTCTCTACTAACGTCAGAAGTATCGGCACCTCGCTTTCTTTGACCGTCAGCTGGCTCTTCAGTTTCGGAGTATCAACCGCGTTTGGTTACATGGTACCAGCATGGGGTGCTCAAGTGACTTTCGGAGTATACGCTGGCGCATGCGCTTTGGCGTTCGTGTTTAGTATCGTATATGTGCCTGAAACTAAAGGAAAGACGCTGTTGGAAATTCAAGAAATGTTAGATAAATGATTGTTTGTGATATTTTCTTCATCTTCTTCGCAAAAGAGGAATGCCGTAGGTTCCCGTTTTTTTGGGCACAGAATGAATAATAATTATCTTTTTTACTTTAAACTTTCGTGAGTGTTATCCATATTATTTACTGTATATTCCGGTTATACTTACGGGTGAATTCGGAAATGCCCGACTAGCTTCGAACTTAACCAGAATATACAGTAAATAATATTTATCTTTATAGCTGAATCTTAATCTCGATGACTAATCTCAACGGATACAAGGCAAACACAATAAATATAATTATAGATTTAATTATAATTATCTAAAGATATTATCTATATTTTTATTGTTTACAATCAATTTTTGGTTTCCTACAAACATTACTCATTTTCATTTCATTAATGATATCTACTAGTGAGAACCATGGTATAATAATATACTCTGGTATGAACAATGTATCGTTATTTAAAACAGTATCCCGTTACTTTAAGGTTTCGGACTAGACTCACATGGAAGAGGTAGTTAATTTAAATCAAGATAAAAGCCAAATTACCTATTATCGTCTTGTTTTTAATTATAATGTATGTATAAGTATTTACATGGCAACAAATGTATTTTTATACATGCTATAGTAAGTATTCCAAATCTATCAGAATTACACCGTTTAAAAATAACAGTGTTCAAGAATACACCACTGCTCACCCCATAAGATGCACACGTTATGATGATCGCAGATCAACGCCATCTATGACTACCGGTAGAAACTTTTAAGCTAACGTAGGTAACTCGACCACTGTTAAATACTTTACTAAAACGCCATCTATGAACAAAATTAAAGAACTAGCAGGGACATGTTTACTAACACCACTATTAGATGGCAGAAGTTGATGTATTTTACACTTTATAATAAGTCACAAAATATAGGTAACAAATTTTTATTACGGAGTGTTACAATACCCGTGGGCACATTTCTGTGTTATGTTAATGTTCTGAACTTGTTTTAAAATAGTTAACAATTCTCTCCTCACACAGAAGGGATGTTTCTTACTGGATACGGGAACTTGCTCAACTGATAAGTTTTGGTTAAGTTTTTAATTTTCCAGCAGTTCCCAAAACACAGTTTTACGTATATTCATTGATTAATCATCAGCCGGAAGACGTCCACTGTACTGAACAAAGGCCTCACCCTTAGAACGCCACAGTGAACGACAGCTTGCCAATTGCATCCACAGGTTGCCCGCAATCATTAATTAATCCTTTGTAATTACGATTGACTTCTAGCACCATCGTCATCAGCCTATCTCCGTAAACTGCTGGACATAGGCCTCTCATGTAGGCCTCCCACTGAGCTTTGGCGGTCGGCTTCCAACAGCTGCAAGCCATTTCCACTTCATATCTGGGGGGCGTCTTTTAGTATAACTAGCCTTATCGATCTGCCTTTTAAGCATGGGGCGCCGCGGCCCACCAGGCATACCACCGCCTGCCTGGAAGATTCTCTCCTTTTGAGCAAAACTGTTCAAGTAGTAGGCTCAACACAGAAATTAACAAAATTAATATTTATCAATCAGCTCGATATTTCAATCCACGTGTTTCCATACCAGTATACATAGAAACATCGTTAAAATTGTATTATCAATAAATTAATAATACGTAATACAATAAATATAATTTAGTCATCTCGATAAACCGGTTTTCCGCTACCTTCTCAACAATTTGTTTTGGTATTAATGGAATATATATGGCAAATTAACGAAAACTTAATGAGGAAGATCCACCTGTATAGTTTTAATTTTGTTTGGTTACCATGGTGCTCTCAAGTTATATACAGCGTGTTACGTAAATTCAAGATACCGCGGAAACGGCAGCTGATTTACTGCAATGTGTTGAAATTTTATCAATTAAATTAAAAAAAATATTTTGAAACATAATCAGGTTTTTAGGTGACATCGTGAATGACTCATATTAATAAGTAGTCTAGTACAATTCGTTATTTACAAATACATTCGTTCATATCCACTAGAGCAAACTAATAGACAAAATATTTTGGGTATTTCTTCTTCTATAATTTTTCTAATAAATCACTCAAAATTATTCAATGGCACACTATGGCCTCATTAAACGTTGCTTTAGTCAAATGAGCAAGTTGATCCATGAAGTCCCATCTTGTAAGTTTGCCTACTAAAACATGGGTCCAATGATTTTATATTTCAGGGATCACCTATTACTGTAAGTGCAGGAATGGCAAAACTTCATGAAGCCATAGATGGTAATTAGATGATTTTAACTGAACTTAACCAAGCATACTTACTTATACCTAGAAATTGACCCACTTTTTCATAGGCACCGTAGAATTACCGCTTAAGTTACCCTTGTCAGGCACCACGCCTACCACGAGAATTGTGAGGCGCGCAATAATCTAAACGTGTTTTTTATGCCACACAAGAATTCTATTCATCTGTAGCAGATATACCTACTACTTTGAAGCCATAAGGTCAAAATTCTCATAAAAAATATTGTCTTATTAAATCGTTTTAACACCTGGAACTATTTAGATTTAGGCCTCTTCTTGTATAGTAGAACTCGCTATTATAATAATTAATTATATTATATTGGGACGGATAAACACGATAGGTATGAAACGGCAGAGAAAAACAGAAATATTGGAAAGTCTATACCCAGAAGTAGGCTGCTCAATACTGGTGATGAATTCGAGATATCATGTTTGCCATTCTCTGAAAGGAGAGTCTATAGAGTAGTGTTTAGATGTAAACCTCGGTAACTTCTTAGCGTGTCGACAGCAAAAATAGTATTTATTCTTGTAGTATTTTGAAATATTTACATAACTTGATAAGAGATATAATCTTAAATTAATTCTGCCCAAACGACAGCTGTCAGAACTCGGTATACTACTGAGGCGGTCATTCGATCTTCAGGCTTGCAGGTGACCGGACATGAGCTGAGTGCTGTGACACATAAAAAGTGACGAAAAGAGGATTTTTAAATAGGAATAGTAGGGACAGGGACAATGAATGCCTCTTAAATAAAATATGTCAATACTATACAGTCGTTTGACTTATTCCGAAGGAATGCCGATACGAAACATAATATATGACACTAGCTGCGCCCCGCGGTGTTACCCGCTACATTTTTCGAGATAAAAAGTAGGCTATGTCATAATCCAGGGTGTCAGCTACCTCCATACGGAATTTCATTAAAATCCATTTAGTAGTTTTTACGTGAAAGAGTAACAAACATCCATCCATACTAACAAACTTTCGCGTTTATAATATTAGTAGGCATGTATCTTTCCCCGTTCAAATGAGTGGATACCTACATTGGTTGATTGTGTTTGCCCCCCAATTAAGCATGTTAAACATACCTATTAATACGTATATTATGTATCCGGTACATACTTGACTAGGTCAACGCGACACTTCTACAGTTGATGTTACATAATAATAATTTTCGCAATGTTAAGTCTTTTGAGACTTCCGTATCTGTTGCCGTTCGATTAATATTGTGAATTGGAGACGGCATTATTTTTATTTACTTACAAAAAAACATACTCGGTCACTCCCCAAAGGGATAGATGTATTTACCTTTTTCACAAACATGAAATATCACTAGAAATACCCAGACTCAGGACAAACATCTGTGGATCGCACAATGTTTTATAATATATATTTTTTTATAGTTTTTCTTTTGTATAAGTATTTTTTTTTACGTATCTTGGTGTGTAAATAAGTTAAGCTGAAGTATGGTGTAAAATATTATATGAATAAAAGACTAAAAATACAAAAAAGTAATAATAAATCATTTATTTCGGGAGTTATGTTTTAAAATTATGATCATACAAAATACATTTTCAATATATTTACAATAAAACCATTAATAAACAAATAAAACAGTATTTGCGGTAGCCCTATCGCCACCTCTATCTAATGTCTATGGAAGGGGCAGTCCCACCTTGCTGCAATTACTTTTAGGATGCTATGGTCGCTACTACAGCCGCTTCAGTAAAGAAGAAGTGTTTTTGTTTTGTCCCGTACTAGAATCTAACTCAACCCAAGCACAGCAGTCCAATTGCTTAGCCTCAGCCTCAATCAGGTCGTCCATGTTCTAAAAGTTCATTTCAGAAAACGTTCTTTGCGCACACAAATTGGAATGAGATGCGTATGAAGCAAAAGAAGTACGCCAGGATCGTAGCAAATAGAAATCCGTGGTCTCTGCCTACCCCTCATGGAAACAGGCGTGACTTTATGTATATATGTATGTACACACAAAAGTATCGGAAGTGTGTCTGTTGTTAGATGAGACCAAACTCAAAGGTTATACTTTTGTTTATGCATACTTATATATACTAATGTAAGTATTTGTCAACGTTCAGTAAAGCTTCTCTCAGGGACAACATATTCATCAGTCATATGTTTTTTGCTAGAATTTATCGTAAGTAGGTACTACAAACATGTACTGTAATTCGATATTTCTTATATATTGTTTAGAAGGTATTGTACAGTGTAGTTTAGAGATCCGTGAAGTATATCATACACAGGACTCTGAAATCTACCTAATTTACCTCATATAGAACAAGAACTAATCTTAAACAACATGATTCGATAAAAAAACAAATCAAAGTCAAATGGTTAGGCCGTCATGTGTTCTATTTACAAAGCTCTCAAAGTTTTAACTTTAGAACACTGCTTGTTAAGATTTTGTTTTGACTGTTTGTTTACAAATCAACTGGCAACTATGTACCTAAGTAAGTGGCCAGTTTGATGCTTTGTATAATGAGTAATGTTAATTTAGGCTTTCAAGTAAAAATAAGGTTTTATACCGCTATGTGAAGTGCCAACATTATCTAGCAACACTACAAATTTAAGATATATACCGTATAGCTATAGCTATGAAATCTTTTCGTTTTAAACATTATTTATGAAAAGCATAGAATAAATATTCTTATGAATTTTAATGTCAAGATAATTTAGTACTTATTTAATGTACGACATAAATTCGACAGGTATTAATAAAAGTTCTTTCATCGTTTATATATGGTGCTATTTTTATGTACTTGCAGTTTTTTGAAGAGAAATTATGAAAAAAATATCATACATTGACTCTTTTATTTTACACTAGCGGACTTGGGGAACATCGTACCACCTTTTCATCTTTTAAACCTTCCCTGGACTTCCACTAATATTTCAAGACCAAAATTAGCCAAATCGGCACAGTCGTTCTCGAGTTTTAGCGAGACTAACGAACAGCAATTCATTTTTATTTATAAGATTTACAAAATATAACCAAGAAAATACTATTTGTGTATTAGGTAATTTTTGCAAAAACAATATCTAATTATTCGCTGTTACTCTCGTTACTAAATAAAGTTACCTAATATATTCGTATTGCAAAAACAGAATTTATTAATAGAAAATCATACTTCATAAATATGGCATTAGGTTTCCCTGAAGGTGTTGGTAGACGTCTGTTTATTGCTACTGTCGTAAAACGGGATAAATCGAAACTCGAACCACATTTTGAAACTGATTTCTTTAGCTTGGATTCACTTCATCATCGGTATTCGTTGAAAAGAAAAGACGGTTCAATAAACTTTTTAGTAACGCTAAGTTTATTATAACAACATTAACATAACATCAAGCCAGTACTCTCTGAAGTGGTATGCAGAAATGTATAGAGCATCCACATTTCGCAAATGTTGTTATACGTCTTGAGTAATAGAAGCGGAGCCTATTGCCATTAATAGAGCACCAATCCAGACTCAAGCAGCAAGATAATTAGTTATCGGGAATACCCAATAACACTTCGCCCAACCCGAGAATTGAACTCAAGACCACACAGCAGTTGTCATCATCATCTTCATCAGCCGGAAGACGTCCACTGTTGAAAAAAGGCCTCCCCCTTAAGTAAAGGGAGGGGTTGCCATAATCCCCACGCTTGGCAAGCGGCTTGGGGATCGCAGTATTGGTGGTGAAGTTACAGATGACACTGCTGCCTATCGTCTGGATTTTCCCTTAGTTGCCTCTTGCGACACCGACAGGAGGAAAAGGGGTGGTCAATTCTAGGCCGGATACCACACGGCACAACAGTTATACTTTAGCCCAATAGTAAAAGTTACGACACAGTTTTCCTAACTAATGTACACAATTAGAATTATAACCTGTCTTTTGTTTTGATACATTATTTTGATTAGTTAGCAATAAAGGTGTTTTAATTACATTAATTACTTATCAAAATAATAGTAGCATGTTAGCTACGGTTTAATATTTCTGCCCCCTTACCATGAACTCTAAAACCATGAACTCTAAAAACAGTTTACGTTGTGGAAGCGAGACGCCGGATTACACTGCACGTAGCAGCGTCACGCTTCCACATTTTAAACTGTTCTACTTTAAGAGTTCGTGGTAAGGGGCTGGTCATTGGTTTAGAAGGAAGATCAAAAGTGTTGGAGAGTTCTTATGGCTCTCATTGACGTCATGTAGCCAACACTTAATTGTTACAGGCTTTTATTTAACTTGCAATGTTTGTATGTTAGTTTGTTTAGGTCAAATCCTGCAATCTAAATTAGAACCTCTTCTTGATATCGGATTGAAATTAAATTTTGCATAATATAGGTTTATGACAATACAATATTATGGTACTTCTGAGCTGGTCTGATGATGGAGTCTGAGTTGGTCATAGAAACTCTGTAACGACATGACGCAATCCCATCGTGTTTGGGCTTGTTTAATTCGTCTTCACTAGTACTTTGAGCCAACCTGATTTAAAATTAGACTGTAAAAAAATATTTTTAGTATAAATAAAGTTTAATTTTAGTGATTAAACATAAAATATTACATTTAGTTAGTTAAACATTTTGTACTATATCACTCCTGTCGTTCATTATGGCGTTCTAAGGGGGAGGCCTTTGTTCAACAGTAGACGTCTTCCGGCTGATGATGATGACATCACTCCTAATGTTCTTCCTTTTTATAATATTTCTCGTGTGTACATAAATTGTTAATAAATATTAATTGAGTTACTGTTTTCGCTGAGCAGCTTAACGTTAAAGTAAGATTGATCAGGAAGCTTATTTAATAATAACATTAATTTTTCAACGCCTGTAATCCTCGAAAGGGTAGCCAGAGGTGCTATTATTTTTAAATTTATTCTCTCATACCTTGACTGCCTCGTTGGTCTAGTGGTCGTTAAGCGCGACTGCTGAGCACGAGGTCCTGGGTTTTTCCTGTGATATTATGGTTATGTTTATACGTAGATGCACTATACTAAAATAAGAAAGGCCTGTATCTAATACGTATAACGAAGTAGGTCAAACAAGGTAAAATATTCAAGCGTGTCATAAAAACTACTATAATAATTGGTGAGTTGCATTCCCTAGTGTTGGTGTTCCGATACAGCGGAGAAAGGTGTCTTATATCTCGTGACGTCACTGTCATAGTCACGTTGACCACAGAGCGATGGGGTATTAGACAGCCGGTGTTCACAGGACGGCAGTACAGTCAGGTGCTATAAAAGTTTTGGTGTGTGTGTGTGAGCGAAACTTCAGATTTTTCGGATACGTTTAAAGGTTTTTTATATAAATTCCTAACCAATTGAATAATTGATGTGAGACAAAATGTTTGTTTTAAATGTAAGATAACTGGTTACTATAATAAGCCCTTTTATTTATACTGATACTAAATACACTTGTTTAGACAATCATTAGCGTATTTCAGTCCACTGTTGGACCCATGTCCAACAGTGGACTGAAATAAATATGGATAATGATTATTATGCAGTAAAATGATGTAATCTCATCCCATCCCATATGTGTCGACATTAGTGAAAATCCGTCTCTGGTTAACCTAAATGCAGTAAAAATACAACAAGAGTAGAACTAGAAACGTAGCGAAATAAGTAAACGATAATTTTGTTAGTACTGTTTATTCTAATACTTGCGAAACGAATTTCTTACTTATTTCTATTATTATAGGCTATGTTTGGTTTCCTGTTAATCCTCAGAATTGGACAATTTAGGTACTCAACTAAGACCTGTTCAGAGCAAGGCATTTAAGTTTCACCAGGAAATTCATTATTAAGAAATGTTTGAGGAAAATGACCATTTTCCTTTATGATTTTTGGTAATAGGTTAATGTCAATTGATTCACGAATTGAATCATCGTTGCTGGCCACAAACGAAAATTTTCTTATTAAAACCTTAAAACAAATAATTGGTGGCCCCACAGGCTGAAGCGAAAGCAGTCACACCATCACGAATTTCAGCAAACAAATAATGTTGGTATGTTTATTTAATAGGTTAATAATAAACATACCATTAATCAACATTAAAAACGGTGTCCCCTCTCAAAGTTTGTGACACTGCACTACCTTCGGAGAGAGCGATCTGTTGGCTGACTGGTAGTGCGTTCTGGGTCTCTGTCGTAGCGCGACGTTTAAAAAAATAACCGCGTTTCTCTATCGCAGCTGTCAAATCGCGCGCCGTATTCGTAAATGATATTAAATTCGCCATCTTTTTATATCGATATTCCTAACAGTGATTATTTTTTATTCTGTATAAATTTATCGTGATTTCTATTTAAATTCTGTGTGAGTGTGTTGTATACAAAAGTAAAAGGAGGTGAAACGTTTGTTAATTTTTGGTGAGTAGTGTTGTACGTTCTCATTTTTATGTAATAATATTTTATTAGCTGCCGATGCTTTAAAATTTTAGCGTCATAAAACATGAGTGTTATCGATAAGAATTTTATTAATAAACATCTAGGATTATGTAGGTACCGTGTTGTATTAAAATTAATTAACGACGCTATAAAACTTCATTTAAAAGCAATGAGGATGCATAATAAAAGTAACCCGAGAAACGAATACTTTATGGTTTTGAAATAACTTAATCGATTCTGAAATCGATCTGTCCATAGATAATCAAGTTAATAAGGTTGATAGAGCAATTACAAAACGCTCTTCGTGGTTAATTTTTATGATGTCAGGCTGAATGGTTGATTGTCGTAGCCTACTTATCACTTGAAAAGTATTCTGCATTGAATAATACCATAGTGACTCTACATTTCAACTTAACAATGGACACTTCACTGTAACATTTAACTATATAATTAAGATGCTTGGCTTCTTGTTTTATGCCCTATAATTATCCTTTCTACTAATTAAAATTTTATCCATATTACCACATCGATTATCCATACAAGGAACGTCTAATGTTTCTAAACCTCATATAAACGGCCGCCAAGTTCACATAGCAACTTGTTTTCTTTTTAGAATAGGTCAAAAAATATACCATTGTAGGGCAAAGGCCTTTCACGTACAGCGAAGGAACGACCACGCTTGGTTACATTACAGAAACTTGTACTGGTATGTCATTAGGTTTTCTTTCACCATTACTCTTGCTAAGTATCATAAAAATAGGAAAATAATGTTGTATAAAAACTTATATTTAGATAGTATAGTATTGATAATTTTGTTTCTCTTAGTTCCGATACTTAGTAATAGTCTCTGGACTTGCTTTGAAAACTGTTTTGTTTAATTCCTATAACCAAAGTTTCTAACCTTTTGTGCCCGTATATTAACGTAGTCTATAGAATTGATTAAGTAAAAGAAGAGGCGTCGAGCTCGATTTGGGGCAAATAGCCACCAATTACATCAGGCTGATGACGGCAAAATGTAGAGTATGGACTCCGGTCCCCTTACCATGAACGTGTTAAGCAGGACGTTTTCCGTTATTGAAGCAAGACGCCGCTACACACACAACAGAAAATATCCTGCTTTAAGAGCTCATGGTAAAGGGGTCACAAGCAATCATATGCAGTACTTAGTTCTCGCATGTATTTTCTTTAAAAAATTGGTCCTCGCCTGCTTTTCACACAAAACAAATAGATTTGCATCGAAAAGTGCGAAATAGATATTTATTTCGGCCCTGCGATAGTTTAGCCACAGAGATTGAGTCATTGTGTTGCGTCAAAAAAGTCTGTAGTAATGTAATTTAACGCTTAATTGATCTAAATTATATTTATTGCATAACAATGAGGTAGCTAATAAAATTTTGTAATACTTGTAAATGCGACGAACTCAATTTTACAAGTCGTGTCTGTCATATACATACATAATTAAATGTCCAACTGTCACACAGAGGAAGCTTAGACAAAATGCTTCATGATTCAAGTTATTTTTAGCTTATAATTGGAATTAAATACTAGTTAATTAAGGAAGGTCTTACTAATAAAATAGTAATTTGTAAGGCAAATAATAAAAAAGAAGTACATCAGGATCGTAGCAAATGGAAATCCGTGGTCTCTGCTATCCCTCAGGGAAAAAGGCGTGACTTTATGTATGTATGTATGTAAATAACCAATAAAATCGTGACACGTGATCAAGCATGGTAATCATTTCTTAGTCGTTGTTCTTTCAATAAGAGACAAAGTCGAGATGAAATTTCGAGTTGATATATTATATTGTGGTCATGGTCGTGGTGGCCTAGTGGTTAACATACCGGATTTGTATGACATGGTTGCAGGTTCAATCCCGGGCAAGTATTAATGTGATGTTTTCAATGTTATAAATACTTTCTTAGTTATTCTAAGACACAACTGACTAACGGTGGCGGAAAACATCATGAGGAAACCTGGATTAAATTATCTGAAATCGCCAACCCGCAGTGAGCTAGCGTGGTGATCAATGCTCAATCCTTCTCTATACGAAAAGAGGCCTTTGCCCTGCAATGGGACAGTTATAGGCTGTTATTATATTATTATATTACATTCTGATGCAATATTAGCTAAGGGTGAAAGCTAAATAATTTTAATAAGTGGTCTCAAAATGCTGTAATGTACCAAAAACGTAGCACAATACTTTCTATAAAATCTTTCTAAAATAACTTTCTCAGACATTTCGAGTCCACGAAGCATTAAGGTCATTTATAATAATGAGCAAATGTTACTTCGCTTTTTAGCTAAATTATTTACTTTTTTATTATGATAACAATATGCTTATTAAGTTTGAGTCTAGCGGTTAATGTCTGTATCTACATAAAATTATTTTTCGCAAATACACGGGAGATGACTGCCTCGTTGGTCTAGCGGTTGCTAAGCGCGACTGCTGAGCACGAGTTCCTAGGCTCGAATCCCGGGTCGGGCAAAGTGTTACTGGGTTTTTCCATTAGGTAATTCTCAGTAGCAGCACGAAGTCTGGATTTGTGCCTGGTTGATGGCAATAGGCTCGCTCCCTATTACATTGGGACCTAAAACATAACTGGCGAAATGTGGGTGTACTGTATGTAGACCTCCGCCTACCCCTTCGGGGAATACAGGCGTGATGTTATGTTTTTGTGTTTTTTGTACACGGGAGATATTTAACAAAGACACCAAGGATAATGTCAGCAATATTATATTGATCGTTGCACAAGTCATACTCGTCAAACCTGATCACTGCACATTTTTTTTATTGTAATAAATATTATTAATTATCCCGTTATTTAATTGCTTGTAAACAATGACCCATTTCTCGTTATATGGGTAACTGAGTGTAAATAATAAACAAAAGACGAGCGCTATTTTTTCTATCGTTTGTCGTATTATTCAAGTTCATTGTCCATTGTTTTCTTGCTGTGTAAACATTGATACGTTCTATCATGATTGTCATGAAGATGACTTTTATTCGCGTGATTTTAACAAATTAATCAGTCTATATACTCATTAAAAATTAAATACGTATCACCTAAAGATCCGTCTATCAGCCTTAACTTCATTGGCGCAGTGGCTAAATGATTGGCTGTTGGAAAAATGGTGGCAAGTTTGTTTTCAATTCTTTTCTGTTTGTAATACGCAAACACTATAGAGAAGCATTGGAAAAATAAACATGTTAAAATAATTAAAAAATATCTTCTTTTCGTAGATTTTGATTTGAATATTTTTGAATGACTTGTTTTTTTGTTTATCAATTTGAAAACAAAAAACGTATTTTTTTACCAAAAAGACAAGTTTTAAGGTGATAAAGAAAATACCAAATAAACTCAGAGGTCAAGGTCTATTTTAAAGTCAAATCTCTTAATACAAAATTGTGTAATAAAACTGTAGGGCGATGTGTCAACTGACCTTTTGAAAGGTCTATAACATTTGACCTGCCAGTAGCATGAATCAGACAATCTTGACCTGTAGGTACTTTATTTTCGGGGATTATGGACTATTTTTACTAAGTTTACACTTACACTAATATTATAAAGGCGAAAGTTTGTGAGTGTGTTTGGTACCTCTTCACACTCAAACGGATAGACCGACTTTGAAGAAATGTCATATAGAGGTAGCTGACACCCTGGATCAACAAATAGGCTACTTTCTGTCCCGCAAAAATTCAACGGGTAACACCGCGGGGCGTAGCTAGTATTTTATTATAATTGACTGGCGACCCTCTAAGTAGAGAGCCTCTCAAAGTGTAACTTAGCCATGAGCCGCTCCGCCTATTGACAGTATTTACACTAAAACAGCGAATCAAGCAGCAAGCAGACATTGCAAAAGCGCGGATAAGTAATTGATTGTACTTCCCATTCGACAGTGAGTTCTTGACTGTTGATCTACGAATCAATTGTACAGTATCTATTTAATATTCTCTCCTTGTGTGTATCTGCTAGACATCTGTTTGGGCGTTTCGTATAGGATGTTGGTTAGTTTGTATGTTGAGCACGGATAAAGTGAGCTAAGTGAGGACTGGTCTCACAAATGTCACAAAAGTCTAACAGGAAAATTGCTCCGCAAAAAATTGTCATGTCTACATTTTTGTTACTAAAATTGTATCCTCCTCGTTCGTTGTTATATTTTTTGTTAAAACTATTGCTCATTTGATCAGTTGTGTCTTGGAATAAATAATAAAATACATAGTTATGATACTAAAAATATCACATTGGGTCATCATCATCACTGTTGAACCTCTGTAGGTCGCCCCCCACGGTCGGCAAGCGACTTCGGGATCGCAGTATTGATGGTGATACTAAAGATTAAATTGAATTAATTAAGCATCAACGATGACTTGTAAAATAAATCATTAATACAAATAGTCGGTAGTCTTTGTATAAAACGTCTGGCTACCTCACTTACGAGTGAACTATCTTTTGGTAACTAAAATCTAATATTTTTCATTAGCTAATTTCGCAAATAGGTAGGTAACACAGATCTGTGGTAGGTAAAGACAAGTCTAGACCGAAATACAAAATGGTTTCGTCTGACGTCACAAAAGTAATGCGCTTAAGATGTGCGATTGCGTCCTTTTAGAATATAAAGTTTAATGTCGAGGTTAAATTAGATATCTTGGGAAGCTAAATTCATTTTTTTTTTTGTGTTTAAAAACGACGCGTTTTGTTTAAATAAGAACACCCTATCAGTCGACAGGAGATGAGGAGGAATACTTTGATGCATAATTTTTAGTTTACATTTTTTATTTTGTATATATTTATTTTTAAGGAGTGTAAATAACCTTGTAAATAAATTTCTGTTCTGAAATGTTACTAAAAATGGAATACTTAATAAAAATAATTAACTAAAAAAAAAAAAGACCACTTAATTTTATCAAAATATCACTTCATTGCTGTCAAAAGGTATAAATCATAATTGGAACGAAAAAACGTATCATAATAAACGAACCATTTACCAAGATATGTGTACTCACACACACATAGATATACATGCCATAATCACACCAACACACGTTTTTTTCAAACGCCTATTACCTTGCAAGTATTTTTAAACCAACTCGACTCGAAATGTAGGTAAGTACCATTCATACTTCAAGTGTTTGTATGTCTTTTGAGAGCTACATAGTTGGAGCAAAATAATTTAATAATTTGTTTATTTTGAGTCACGATTGGAGATGTTAGAGGCCTGAGCAGTGCGCAGAACCTATATACTTATTGTACCTAACCTCGTCCAAGGTATCCATAAAACCTCTGTCCTTTAATGGCTACAACACTCGACAGCCCCCTTACCATGAACTCTTAAAATATTACAGTTTACGATGTGGAAACGAGACACCGCTACATGCAGTGTAATGCTGCATCTCGCTTCCACAACGCAAACTAACCTGCTTTAAGAGTTCATGGTAAGAGGGTAGTAATATTATGAGCCTATAATGGCCTACAGCAGGGCAAAGGATTGATTTGACGACCTGATTAGCGCAGTGGTTAAGCGATTGGACTGCTGCGCTAAGGGTTGCGGGTTCGATTCCCGCACGGGGCAAAACTTTGTGCGTACCACAGATGTTTGTCCCGAGTCTGGGTGTTTGTGTTTGTGATATTTCATGTTTGTGAAACGCACCCACGATACAGGAGAAATTCCTAGTGTGGGGCGACGTTTTAAAAAAAAAAAAAAAAAAAGGCCCACTTACTCCAGGAGTCAGTTTAACACACTGCCGCCGTCTTTGTTTGGGCCTACTTCTCTGCTACCTACCGTGTTGGAGCACCCACATATGTAGCATTTAAAGCTAGCATTTTAATCATAGAGTACATGACTGGAGACAGATTAGGGGCAGGTTCGACGACCTTAAGTTAACGAGGGGTTTATGAAGGCTAAATTATAAAATAATTTGTCGATTGCACAAATATTGTTGTCCTACGCGGGTAGGTCCCTATCCGCAGACCATAAAACCCAATACAAAAGCCCCCTTACCATGAACTCATAAAGTGGGGCTGTTTACGTTGTGGAAGCGAGACGCCGGATTACACTGTATGTAGCAGCGTCTCTCTTTGACATCGTAAACTGTCCTGCTTTAAGAGTTCATGGTAGGGGGGCTGGTCATTAAAAAGTAAATCGTTTTTAATAATTTGAAATCCATAATTAAATTACCTGTTGTTGTATACTTGAATTTATCGTTTATATATTTTTCGTTAATTGGTAATATAATGTTAATTAAGGTTTTAGTAAGCATACGTGTTTCTAAACGTGTTAAAAACTTCTTAGGTAGTTTACCGATAAAACTTATTCGTCGTCAATAAAACACCAATAACCCACCTCTTTGGAATAAAAATAACGATTGTTTTTCTAATTCATTTATTAATGGAAGTTTAAATTCTTTAATTAAAATAACACCAACCACCAATCGTCATACGGTAAAAGATTGCAGTTTAAATAAAGAACATCGTCTGCCATTTTGATTTACGAATACAGATGATATTCAAAATTCGATTCTTAAATCAGCGATATCAAATGTTTCGAATTATTAAATAAAAATATTTTAATTTCGCAAGCATACTTAAGTAAGAACTCAAACACTTGCGAAACAAAAATATTTTGAGTAAGTAAGAGTGTTATTCAAAACATCGATATTCAACTTATAAATATGATCGGCTGTGGCTTTTGAGAGGCTATACAGCCCCCTTACCGTGAACTCTTAAAGCAGGACAATTTACGTTGTGGAAGCGAGAAGCTGTATAGATTGCACGTAGCGGCGTCTCGCTTCCACAACGTAAACTTTCCTGCTTTAAGAGTACATGGTAAGGGGGCTGGTGTCAAATACTACATAGAAATCTATCTGATACGTTAAGCGGTACTTGACGCGGTCATCCCTTAGATCGGTGACTGATCTCTAACCACTTCTGTTGGTTTCTGTCGCATTCAACTACACTAAACTCGTGCACTATAATATCTCATGTGCAACCTACACAAGACATATTTTAGTGCGCAATTTCGCATTACAGAAATTCGGCAAAGTGGACGACATCAGCTGCAATACAGGTCTAAACTATAATACGCCATAACGCATTCAACAAGCACGGAGAAGTCATTAAACTATTTGCATGCCCACAAAATGTAACATACAGTATTCTACGCCCATCGCTAGAGAAATTAACCTTGGTTTAACCGATTCCGATCACGTAGTGTCGTGTAACCCGCCCTTGAGCCAACTTAACTGCTGTTATATGTGTGCAGTTCGATTCTTGTGCAAAACGTTAATCGTAGATGTGTTAACTGGCATTTCATGTTTATCTCGTCTGAATTGCGTATGATAGGAAGTATTGTGGATCTACAGGCGATAATAATGTGAATCGTCTTATTTCCTGGGTTTTGTGTACGAAACAGCGTATCAATATGATCACGGGTTTTATCGAAGAAGGCAGAGTGTTGCTCTTGAAGAAAAAAAATATATATCGACCACGAAAATGTCAAGTCTGCGGGGCTACTATAATCTATACTGCACGACGCACGTAGCGTCGCTCGTCTCGCTTCTACAGCGAAAAGTAACCTGGAATGTAAACTCATAGTAAAACACGTGGTCATTATCCGAAGACATAAGCTAGTTTTGTTGTATGGCTCATGTAAATACGATAAAATAAGAAGATCCAATAGCATACCACAGCTTTCAATGGTTTTCTTTCCTAATTCAAGAAAAGAAGGTTGCTTTCAAAGCCAGTTTATTTAAAAAACACATTTAAAAGGCACTGCGTATTCCAAAAAAGTTTTATTCCGAACTGTCAGTTTGTGACGCATGCTGTCAAAGATCTCATCATCATCATCAGCCGGAAGACGTCCACTGCTGAACAAAGGCCTCCCTCTTAGAACGCCATAAAGAACGACAGCTTACCAATTCCATCCACCGGTTGCCCGCAATTCTGACGATATCGTCGGTCCATCTGGTGGGAGGCCTGCCAACGCTGCGTCTTCCGGTTCGTGGTCGCCACTCGAGAACCTTTCTTCCCCAGCGGTTATCGGTTCTTCGAGCGATATGGCCTGCCCATTGCCACTTCAACTTGCATATTCTTCGAGCTATGTCGGTAACTCTAGTTCTTTGGCGAATTTCCGTATTCCGGATCCTGTCGCGCAAAGAAACCCCGAGCATAGCTCTCTCCATAGCTCGTTGAGTGACTCTGAGCCTCTCCAAAAGGCCAACCGTTAGCGACCACGTCTCTGAGCCATACGTAATCACTGGCAACACACACTGGTCATAGACCTGCGTCTTCAGACACTGCGGAATTTTGGACGAGAAGATGTCGCGTAGTTTCCCGAACGCTGCCCATCCGAGTTGGATTCTTCGGGCGACCTCTTTGTCGAAGTTGGACCGGCCTAACTGAACAATTTGTCCTAAGTAGACGTAGTGGTCGACAACTTCGAGGGTATCGTTCCCAACGACCACCGGTACAGGTGCGACATGGACATTGGACATGATCTTTGTCTTGTCCATGTTCATTTTAAGACCCACCTGTTGGGAGACGATACTGAGGTCGCTGAGCATAGTATTGAGCTCCTCCAGCGACTCCGCCATGATAACTATATCATCGGCAAAACGAAGGTGAGTGATGTATTCGCCATTGATGTTGATGCCGAACTCGTTCCAGTCCAAGAGCTTGAAAACGTCCTCCAACGCATTTGTGAACAGTTTCGGAGAGATAACGTCTCCCTGTCTCACACCACGCTGCAGTTGGATTGGTTTCGTACTCTCGTCCTGCAGCCGAATTGACATGGTGGCGTTACTATACAAACACTTCAACACCTCGATATACCTATAGTCGATATGACATCGCTGGAGGGACTGCAATACAGCCCAGGTTTCGATAGAATCGAAGGCTTTTTCATAGTCCACAAACGCTAGACACAGTGGCCGATTATACTCCTCGGTCTTCTGTATAATCTGGCGGAGCGTATGGATGTGGTCTATGGTGCTAAAGCCTTTTCGGAAGCCGGCTTGTTCGGGAGGCTGGAAGTCATCAAGCCTGCGTTCGAGACGGTTCGTAATGACTCTCGAAAACAGCTTATACACATGGCTCAGGAGCGAGATGGGTCTATAATTCTTCAATAAGGTGTTGTCAAAGATCTGCCCTTATTTAAATAAAAAAAGAACCTTGCAACAACAATGATTAAGGACAACAGAGGTTCCGTGTTGGCTGAATACTGCTTCCTTACATTGATAGAAGATTGCATTCATCAAATTTTAATTAAAAGCCCTATTAACATTTATATCACGACTATAGGTCGTTGAGTGCATCAATTAATTGTTTGTTTTGCTTTGTGAAAATCATTAATGACGTGTGACAGTACCTACTATGTTGCTACTAAAGCATAATTTTTCTATAGTTGTAGGTAGAAAACTTAACATTTACTGAAAAATTATATCTTTATCGTGTGTCCCGTCTGTGTAGGTTAGATGGTCGTTTTTGAAACTTTAAATGAACCATCTTTAAAATGGAAGCTTCAGTGAGGTACCACGAAAAAAAAATGAAAACAAAATTAGCGGTAGGTCAGTTTTTAATTAAACACTTTCAGATTGTTACTCATTATGCTACTGAACACAATTGAAACGTCCAACCTTCTTTAATAAATAAAACCAATTGTTATGCCAGTAACATCACATAATGATTGGCTCAAAGACTATACTACGGCTGTGAAATTAATACGCGGTCTCTTGATTCATATACTCTTGATTCATATACTCTTGAAGTATAAAAAAGAACTAACGCGTTGATCTAGTGCATCCTCAGTAAAATTATTCAACACGCTTTCTCTACAAAATGGCGGAAATCATCTGCGATGAGAGCAAAGTGTTCAGGAAACGGGAAAACGTTGCTAATGTTTAAATAATGTTATTTTCTTGCACCTCGCTAGTACAAACTCATTACTATACGATATACATGCCTGTTAAAGTGTGAAAATAAATATTAATATGAGATTTAAACGTAACTAGTGTTGGTGTGGTTAAAATCGAAGCTGAAGGATTAATAAATCAGAAATATATGTAAGTGATTATTTTTTGCTTATTTCCAATATTGTGTCTTAAATATGTCTTGTTTCCAGAATTTTCTTTTTTACCTCCTACTGGCATTGGTTTTTGATGAAATCTTATATAACTCGCGGAAAAGGGGCAAATATTTCCTCTGTAGTTCAATTTACACAGGCGCTGCATTTTAAGGTTAACATCAGCCAGCCCTTAAACACGAATTGACCATTTTTAACCATTTATTTTGGCCACGCATTACGGCCATACATTAAAATAACATCGAGGTATGAGGTCCACTTTAGTATACGCTTTGCGAAGGGTGCACGGAGTTAGCTGGTCCCTGGACAGCCACCAAAGCCGTCAGCAACCAAAAGCCTAAGCTTTGGTCATTCATTCATCATTAAGGCCAACGCAGACCGGGAATAAGTTAGAAAGTCCATTAGTAAAAAAAATAATCCCTTGCCATGTCCCGGTCTGCGTTAGCCTTCAGCCGGAAGACGTCCACTGTTAAACAAAGGCCTCCCTCTTAGATAAGGAGCGGGTCCCATAATCCGCTCGCTTGGGTCGCTATTTTATATTTATTCCAACAATCGCGGCTATATCATGGTCAGTAAGGATATAAACAGACAAGGATTGTTTAAAAACATTATTAGTTTTGCACTAAACATTAAGTACAAAGTAATAACGCATTGGTGTTCTAGGCTTATGTAATAATCGAATAGTGGCTTTAATTTGGGTTAACTAAGCACACAAAGTATGCATAATCGCTAAGGTTACTACATATATAGTATTATATCACAGTCAGGCCCATAGATTTACTTGTCAGGCCAGCCCCTTACCATGAACTGTTAAAGCAGCCAGTTTAAGCTGTGGAAGCGAGACGCTGCTCCGTTCAGTATAATGCAGCGTCTCGCTTCCACATCTTAAACTGTCCTTTAAGAGTTTTTGGTACGGGGGCTGTTACCAATGACCTTATCTTGGTATCGTCATCATCAGCAGCCGAAAGACGTCCACTGTCGAACAGAGGCCTTCCCCTTAGAACGCCAAAATGAACGACAGCTTGCTGATTGCATCCACCGATTGCCTGCAATTCTGACGATATCGTCGGTCCACCTGGTGGGAGGCCTGCCAACGCTGCATCTGCTTTGTGGCCGTCACTCGAACACCTTTCTACCCCAGCGGTTATCGGTTCTTCGAGCGATATCTTGTTATCACGGCTCGAGTATTGTCACATAGCTCTTGGCGAGAAAATAGAAGAAAATTAACCATACGAAAAGGTGTAGGCCCGATGCAAACGAACCGTTTTCGGATCGATGTCCGAGCATGCCCAGATGATAGCATAAGTACTTATATTAGCTTCCTAACATAACCATATCCAGTGTTCTAATACAAACACTTGGATACAGTAAAAGATTAATTATTGCACTTCCTAATGCGCTTGAAGTGAGCAATGATGCTAAACTATTAATGTTTTTATACACAAAGAGACTTACAACAATGTTTCAGCACGTGTAATGATTTCTAGACTCATGTATAATTTGATAAAGGTGCCTTTTTATGGTGTTTGATTAATGACATCTGATCTTATGGTGTTTGTAATTGACATGGTAATTGTTGAAGCAAGTTGCACAATACATACAATGATATGTATCTTTTAGTGTATTGAGTTATAGGCAAACAATAAATGACGGTTAACCATGGAAATGGTTTGATTTCTCTATCGAATTTCACTTAGTAACAAACAGGTTTCAAGTGAAACAAATGCATCATTCCTTCAACTATTCACATTCGCTACACAGAACATACTGTCATAACAACACATAAACATAAACTTCGTTGATAACTTTAATTTACAGACAGTCCAAACAGTTTATCTTAAATATTCTATATTCATTAAATATTCTTATTGCAATAATTAAGTTTACGAAATACCCATCTTAATCAGCAAGCGTAAATATCTTCGTCCACACCTTCACTCTGTAAGAAAAGACAGTTGAACAGCGAGATAGTTCATTGAGGACAATACCTCATACCCTGAGCTATCGACTATGCATATTTGAACGGTACCTTTAGTTTGCTATACAATAGATGAAAAACTCACAGTATACCCCTTTATTTGATCGGAATCTATCATAGTTGCAACCGCTACTCACGCCAGACACGCTCATGCATCAAAAGGATAATACTCATACATAACATAATGATATAGAACAGTGATGACATATTGACATTAAGCAGGAAAACATAATTATTTGCAGATCGGTAAACATAATCAAAGAGGCAATTCAATTGTTCATGAAGACAATAAGTTAACATAATTGTTTAATCTCTGGCACGTATTTCCATGGCTAATTGGTTGTTTATTTATTGCTTTGCGCGCGTTTTCTGGAAGAGAAGTAAATAAATATATACTAGAACGTGATGTAACAATGAGGTGTTAGTTTTGTCTGATAATGTTAACTATTTACTGGAATATCCATCAAACTTGTAATAGTACTCCCCTCTGCCTCGTTGGTCTAGTGGTTGCTAAGCGCGACTGCTGAGCACGAGGTCTTTGGTTCGAATCCCGGGTCGGGCAAAGTATTATAAGGTTTTTCCATTAAGTAATTCTGAGTAGCAACACGGAGTCTGGATTTGTGCCCGGTTAATGGCAATAGGCTCGCCCCTATTACATTGGGACCTAATACATAACTGGCGAAATGTGGGTATACTATATGAGCACCTCTGCCTACCCTTTCGGGGAATACAGGCGTGATGTTATGTTTTAGTAACTCTCCATTATTCCCCCACATAATTCTATTTATCACCGTTTTATGTCTCCCCCGCATTTAACATTTATTGCAGTCAATATTGTTGAAGTAGTCGTAGCAAATGGAAATCCGTGGTCTCTGCCTACCCCTCAGGGAAACAGGCATGACTTTATGTATGTATGTAATATTGTTGAAGTATGTAAGTATGCACACAGCTAACAATGAGTAGAACACTTTTTTGGCAAGGACTTTGCCACTTGTACTTGTATATACAAAGTATTTTATCGCTGTTATATTAGCATGTTCATCAAATAGACAAAATGTTCCACAAGTGTCTCAATACACAGCTCTGTAGTGTTAACCAAATTAAAGCATAAACTTGTTAGAAATAACACGCTTCATAATTATCCTCAGAAATAATATACACTAATACTTACACTTACAAGAACTTACCTTGTTTTTTGTGAATTTTGATACGTAATTCTGCTTCAAACAAGGTAATGGCGATACCATAGCTCAACCTGACGCAAAGAGTAAATTTAGCATCTGCGGCTAAGTATATTGAGGTTCAAAGTGCAACAAAAGTTGATGGTGAGAATGGTGAGAAAAAACAAGGGTTTGTTGTTGACTTAGATTGTTAAGAGCTTAATTCCGGGCACGTATTACGATAGGGCTTCGATTTTCTGCGCAAAGAGTTTGATCACCAAACATATGTGTTTATGATATAAGTAGGCACAGATCTTATGTCCCATCCTCAGAATGCATATAAGGGCAGCACTGATAGCCGAGAGGTATGACCGTTGGCCTGCCAATGCAAAGGAGGCCAGTTCAAACCACAGCTTAGTTATCAGTTGCTAAAACGGTGAAGGAAAACATCGTGATACCGGCACACCTAAGAGATTCTTCAACGGTATGTAAAGCCATGTCCGAGGCCTCTAGGCGGTTTAAACTCTGACACCAGGTTGTTCATCAACCATACGATAAGAACAAGTAGAATGCATAGGTATTTTTACCTTCTTCCTTACAGCCAAATTACGATGACGATATCAGTGAACACGCATTTCTTTTCGCCTGGCATTACGAAGTCAAATCCAGCCTTAAACGTGTAATATGTATTGAAAACAATGATAGGAAACACCGTCTCATATCGGACATGTAATACGAGCTAACGCGTAACATAACATACGCTTCAAATGTCAAGCGGTGACTCGCACAAAAATGTACGTTTTATATAAGTTATTGTAAGCATGTCCATGCTAATATTAATTACCAATGAAGTCTGTCTGAAGATTGTGATGAAATTCAGCTTCATCTGGGAAGGTCATACAACTATCTGACCTTTCATCCCCAAGGTGTAGGAGCTTCATTCTACTTTTGGTTTATTTACTCTTGTCATATTTTTATACGTTCATACATATTCATTACTTTAGGGTACTTATCATCCTTCGAAAATATCCAAAAGTTAAGAAAAGATTGCAGAGGTCTGTTCTCAAATTTTGTATTTTTTTTTAATATACTGCTTAATATCCTACTGTGCAAATGCCTTCCCATTATTCCTCTACAAAATTCTGCCCATCGCCATTTTGGGCCATGTCTTCTCCATCTTATTCACGCTTATGTAAAGTTACGTATTATTTGTTTGTTTGTGCTTTTCCTTTAGGTAAACTATATCCTACTTATAAGTAGATAGCAACTGTACTATCTAAAGTTAAAGTAGTTTTATACAGCCATTATTTATCGATGACCGCATCATATCCCAATGCGACAGGACGCGGAGCTATTGTCATTCATTGAGCATAACTCCGATTCCTATCCATTAAAATTTTGTTGCAAAAAACCCAACATAAAGTGCTGGAAATTCCAGGAATTTGAACCTGTATTACATAAATAATAACGGATTATTTTTTGGGACTAGCCCACCCACCTTAAAAGCCCATTAATGTAACTACTGTAAACCAGGATGTACTATGATAATTCATTATACTACAAAAATCACTAAGGTAATAAAACTTTGTAGGATCCAAATATATGAGTTGATGTTCTTGCAAGCCTCGCAACGCGCAATACATTTAATCAGAATCAATATAAGGAGGCATAGGAAAATTAAATTTCCACCTCTCTCTATAGTTTTAGAAAAATCAATGCAACATGGTAAAGGGTACTCTTCGTTAACAATCACTTTTGCTCAAATGCCACTCAATAATAAACGACATTTCCTTCTCATCATTATCTTGGTTTAAACGTTAAGATAAATAGTTCAACATTAATAAAGCTTAATTCTTTTCACAATCGGAGCACGTTACGTATTAGCGAAACGGCCAGACTTCGCACGAGATGAACGAATCCAGTCGTATGATCACGTCAGCGTCTGAATACCTACCAGTGAAAGTTGCCTCTTATTCCAAATTTATCAAACGGAAGTCGTGTTTGGAGTTCTGCAGATTTAAGAATATGTAGTTTTGTCTACTATTTATGTCCTTCTCATGGTTCTAGCTCAGCAATTTGCGCTGGCACTGCTGCTGCGTAGACCCTTAAGCGGCGAAAATAAAAGGATTGTATTTACAAATAAAACCTATAACCTACTTCAATTTAAACTTAAACTTGCATATCTGCGACGTAAAGATTATACTCTCAAATTTCGATAAAAAGACAGCCCAAATGATGATACATTTCTTAAAGAAAAACATTGATTTAACACACTTAACCTAAGCGCGGTCACAAGCAACAATTCAATTGTTTTCAAAACTACAAGGCTATACTTTTCTGCATTTAATTTACTAACAACGCTACAAAAAGCGCCACAACACCTTCCTAACCTACACAAGAATTAACACGGTCCCCGAGACCGCAATTCTATAATTAATGCTTTTATGACGTAACGAGTTACGTGAAGCCTGTGGGTCGACTCCAACCGGTTCCAAGATCCAAGGGATCACTGTGTCAGGTGCCATTGAGGTTAACGGCGTGATGGCCAATAGAAAATGAAACTATGTTAGTATGTCCCAAATTTTTGGTAGGTGACTAAAGTGAGTCTGTTTTGGATCGTACTTGGACGGATGATAGACAGTACTAACTTCTAAGCTTAGCGTTGCATGATTATAATAGAAAATAACAACACGGGAGTTAACGCGAACACAACTTTATACATTTTTGGCTTGATGTTTTGACCGAGTCACACCGGCCGTGGTCACAAGCAGACTCTCACGTCAAGACAAAACTTAATAAAGATGTGTTCGCGTTAATTCACGTGTTGTTATTTTCTAGGATGATAGACAGGGCTTTAAAAGTCTTTACAGACGGTCAAAAGTCATGACATAATCTAATAATTACTGGGTTATTATAAGGAGAGTTCTAGTCATTCCCAAATTAAAACCGCAATGATAGTATTGTCGTTCTCTGTATATGTACCTACAAACCATTCAAATACTTTGGTATTTGACGTCTTCTTTCTACTAAAACGTGACTGTATCTGAGACTAAATTCTACACAAATGACGCACAAAAACGGAATGTTGAAGTTTTATTTACCTTTTTTGTTAACTTAATTACTGCCGCGACCAAACTATCTTCCTTAGAAATTGGCTATTTAGTAGCCGACCAAATATGTATGTATAATGTAAAGGGTTCCTCATATTTTACAAGAACTGCTGCATTTATTTATAGCAGCACATTGTGACGTAACTTGTTATATCAATATGTCGTGAAGGCCGTCCCTCAGACAACTCTGGGTCTCTTGCAACCGGTTTATAGGGATCAGTGTTACGCTGCCCGACAGACTTTTCATCGTTAATTTCATAAGGTCTTCTAGTAAGTCTATTGTAAAGAGCTATTTGTTATATTTACTATATATTTCGGTTATACTCAAGTGTGTATTCCCAAATGCCTGACAGTTCACGAGCAGTTTGCCTTGCGACTCTGCCGCGTAACCTCTTGAATAATGGCTCCATTCGAGTTCGAAACTAGTCGGGCACTCCCGAATACACACGTGAGTATAACCGAAATATACAGTAAATAATATGTATAACATTCACTAAAATGATTATAGTAAAATAGGTATTTGTTAGCCATATGGTATCCGGCCTAGAATTTATCACCCCTTTTTCTCCCGTGCGTGACGTAAGAGGCGACTAAGGGAAAGTCTAAAAAATGGGCGGCTGCATCTTCTGTAACTTCACCACCAATACTGCGATCCCCAAGCCGTTTACCAAGCGTGGGGATTGTGGCAATCCCCTTTCCCCCCTTACCTAAGGTGGTAAGGGGCCTTTGTTCAACAGTTAGTTTGTAAATAGTTTTTTTAAAGATGTATAGGTTTGATATACGATGTAGACAATATTAATCCCATACATTCACCGAGTCTATGTCTATTCGAATTATGTTTCGCCACTTGAATAGGTTGCTGACAAGAAAATAATTAAGATCGCGTGTTAATACCTAATGTCCAGCAGATTGTGCCCGTTGCGGCTTCCTCGGTTGGATGCGCCTGCGCGTGTGGCGTGTTCACCGCAAATATGACGATTATAGCCGGTACTACTGGTAATAAGTTAAACGCCACTTACTTGGTGTCAAAGAATAATACTCCGCGTCCGTGGCAAAATAAACCTTTTATTTTGAGACTATCTCATAGATACCTATAGACTTCAGAAGCTATTAGAAAACTCACTTTATTAGATGTCTATGCAAATTTTAATGTAATATGGTGCATGACCATTTTCTATGTGATACGTCACGTGACAGTTTGAACGTCTGTATGTTTAAGTTATTTCCATAACCCTATTCTCAGATAATCAAATAGTATTTACAACATGCGACAAAAGAATAATTATCAACACAGAATATAATTAAAACAAGTCCTGATAATTTAGCTGACTATTAAAATAATTGTAATTGCAATCATTATTTTACTAACCAATAGTCCGATAAAATACTGCATAATTATTTATAATAATATAGTAGAAGTTTTTTTTTTTAAACGTCGCCCCACACTAGGAAATTCTCCTGTGTCGTGGGTGCGTTTCACAAACGTGAAATATCACATACACAAACATCCAGACTCGGGACAAACATCTGTGGTTCGCACAAAGTTTTGCCCCGTGCGGCAATCGAACCCGCAACCCTTAGCGCAACAGTCCAATCGCTTAGCCACTGCGCTAATCAGGTCGTCAAAGGAAGTCTGTCTTATTTATCCAATGGTAGCTAAGCGCAACTGCTGACTTCAAACTTCAAAGCCCAGGTTCGCCAATCGTTTATTGGGTTAACACGTTGACAGCCCGCTAAGTAGACAGACAATCAATATGTAGGTACAGTACACGGTACACTGGACGGTGATAGGGTTAATTAATTCTTAGTAGAGTCTAAATATTTGAGCCCGGTATATATACACCTCCGCCATTACCTAAGGGGAATACAGGCACATCTACTGTCATGTATGAGTGTAACGTAGAACTACATATTGATAATAATAGGTTTTATACTGCCTCGTTGGTCTAGTGGTTGCTAAGCTCGACTGCTGAGCACGAGGTCCTGGGTTCGAATCCCGGGTCGGGCAAAGTGTTTTTCCATTAGGTAATTCTTAGTAGCAGCAAAGAGTCTGTATTTGTGCCCGGTTGATGGCAATAGGCTCGCCCCCTATTACATTGGGACCTAAAAACATAATTGGCTAAATGTGGGTGTATCATATGTGCACCTCTGCCTACCCCTTCTGGGAATACAGGCGTGATGTTATGTATAAGTGTAACGTAGATACATAATGATAATAATAGGTTTCATATTACTAATTGTATTTTATTGACGTCAATTTAAAGTAGGTTACACCTTCACTAATATTTTAACCAGTGCGTATCAGTTTTAAAGCGATAGCTACTTATTATTATGTAATGATTGGTTTCCGCTGCGTATTGGGTTCGATGTCCGTTCGCAGCAACGCCACCGGTTTGTATGGCCTACAAACATTGTTTGGTGTATTTACTCTGGCTAATTAGTAGTCTCGCATACCTTCTCGTGAAGTAAGAATAGAGTAGAATAGAATTGAATAATATCATTTATGTCGTCATTTCCATGATCCTTTTTTGTATAATATCCTGTATATTATAATATACAATATATGTGTATTTTTATTAAGGTACATTAAAAAATAAAACAGTTTTGATTATTGACTTGAATAAAACCAGGTTATGTAAAATAAAATAAACAATCCTGATTTAATAAGCTTTAATAAATACAACTTTTTGCGTTCTGTTACCTTTGCATACAGCCTATTTATGTACTTTAGATAGGTACCTTGGATATCTGGTTTTCATGCACCAATGTCAATGACTATCGCATATGAATTCGCCGCTTGAGGCGCTGGTATACCGTGAGATCCCCAAAATATTAAATTTATTTATTTATTTATTTATTTATTTAAATGTCACTGATCGTGGGTTGACTACGCAGGTTTATTTCTAAACAGAATAATGTTGGGAATTATTACATACATACAGTCACGCTCGTTCCCCAGAGCGGTAGGTAGAGACCACGGAATCATTTTGCATCATCATTGTCAAAAGGCCCAAAACTGGAAGCAGTGGTGTTTCGGGGAGGAGGCTTATGCCCAGTAATCCACTTAAAATCTGACAATGATGATGATGTATATCATCGTCATCAGCTGGTTGACGTCCACTGTTGAACAAAGGCCTCCCCCTTAGAACGCCACATTAAACGACAACTTGCCAATTGCATCAACCGGTTGCCCGCAATATTTACTGCATGTTAAGTGAATATTAACACTATACTATAAGCTATACTTTTGGACCTTACTCGACAGTGGCGCCAACTAGTGAACACAAAACGTTAGCCCATTATTTTGGTTCACCGACACCCGATGTATTGCCTAACACTAGAATGTGACCACTCACCTACATTAGAACTCACCAAAATCAATATAGAAAAACAGTAATGTACCGATAACCACAAAACAGTCAACAGAAGCGACACTTATGTGCGTGCGCATATAATTTCTATTGCACAGTTATAGGATCGGGTCGATGACCGGTGACAGTTAGCTAGGATATAGCAACATAGTGTTAACACAACACCAGTGGGCAAACATAGGCCCGTTACACAAAGTACCTAGATGCAAGGAAATATTGCCATGCAGAAAAAAAAAACTGCCAATTTTAGGAAATTCTGAGATAATTATATGCTCTTATTCCTCAGTCCTCTGTCAACCTCTTTGGAAAAGCCAAGCGTAAATATACACATGATACACTTATAAATTAATATCTAAAAATGTAATAGTAATTGTTCAAAGTAAATGTCAGTTTGCTAGTAACAATGTAGCCAAGGATTCGAAACGCCGGGACAAAAAAACTTTTATTTTAATGTCTAGTATTAAATAAAAATAAAATGAATATAACCAGTCCAATGTCAGATTTTTCCTCATTGCTATAAGGCAAAAAATATAAACCTAGCCATGTTTTATTTATTTTGCATTTAAAAATAAGTCAGAGTTCCTTAGTCCTTAAATACCAGACTATAACTTTCAATGTATAAAGTAAAATAACACAGATTATATACTACGTGATTCTATTCTAGTTCTATAGATAACTATTAAAAAAAAATTCGTCGCCCCACGCACTAAGACTTTCTCCTGCGTTGTGGGGTGCGTTTCACAAACATAAAATATCACACACCCAACTCGGGACAAACATCTGTGATTCGCACAAATTTTTGTCCCGTGCGAGAATCGAACTCGCAAACCGTGGAAATGGAAATCCGTGGTCTCTGCCTACCCCCATGGATAATAGGCGTAACTTTACGTATGTTTGTGTATTGTAGAACATAAATCTTAACTTGTACCTTTAAATAATAAACAAATAATTAGCTGAGCTTGCAGATTCCCCTTCTGTCCAGCGTCCGGATCGAATGCTGGAACCATATCTGAATTACACGAGGCCGGCTGCCTTACTATGCGCTCTCAAAGCAGGACGATTTCCGTTTTGAAGGGAGACGCCGCTACGTGCAGTGTAGTGCGGTGACTCGCTTCTACAATGAAAAACTTTTTTTTTATTACTGTTTAGATTAAAGGCAGGGAAGACATTTTGATTGTAGTTCAACTTACCTAACAGCAAACGCACCCGTGCATTGATAATTTAATTGAAATGTCATTCGATGTAATGAGTGAAAGTCGACGTTGATAAACAAAGACAGTATGATTGACAGCGCCAATGGACATGAATGTGTGAATACTCGATAAGGGCGGGTTGCACGATCTATGATTACAGTAATCGTCCGTTAGCGTTACAGTTTTGTTTTTTATGGTATGTGTTTTAACCGGTATTTATACGCACAGGTCAGTGTCATGCAACTCGTCATTTACAAAACGCTAATAAGGGTTTTTGTGACTTTTAATCCTCGTCAATTTGGGAGACAAATACATTTTGTGTATATCCATAAGTGAGCGTTCAGAATTTCAGTATCTTACGTAAAATTCAATTCATTCTCGCGGTTTAACCCTACCGCCATTGCCTACGAGCTTCTAAAGAACAAAGAAATAAAAACCATAAGATAAGCTATAAGGTTTGGTTACGTAAATTGAATATATTATAATTATTACCAAAAATAGCCGTGAATATTTCGTAGCACGTCAAGGTATAGACTGCAATAGACCCTTCTATAGCCACCTTGAGCTTAGCTACCAAATGCAATTAGAAGTAATAGTTGCAAAAGCCTTGGGAACAATGAAAAGTGCAGTCAAACTAAATTAATGTATAAATATCAATATTGTTGCATGTTTATAGGTAACTAATATGAGTTTTGACAATAAAATGGCTTGACCTTATATGAAGGTTGTTATATAATATTAATAGTTTGCGATTTATTTATTTATTTATTGATAAGGCAAACCAACGACATATTTACAATTACGATTTGTGACATTATTTCCATAATTTATGTACAGTGTAAATACGTCACTTACAGGTACGCACACCATTTACAGTATACTACATACAAACATGCTACAAAACAGATATTAAATAACAATAACAAAATTAAGTTAGCTTCATACAGTTACATAGAAATAATAAAAAAATAAGTAATTATAATATAATTAAAATTGACATTAATAACTTAAAATTACTAAAGATAAATCAATCGATCGGATATATCGTGATAGATATAAATAGTAAAATAAGTATTAAAACGATTTTTAGTATATTTATACGTAACGCCCCCCAGTAGTGGTAGCTTCTCCTCCCCCACTGACGCCCTGAGCCGAGGTCCCAACCCTTTGCGGGGACGCCGTTAGGCGCTGTTCGCTTAGCTTTGTAGTTTCTGTTTATAAGCCTGACTGGAGGCCTTGTATTAGGTCTCGCCAATCTCTTTAAACTTGGTTAAACTTTCCGACCGTATTGTTAAGTTAAACTAAGTTTAAAAAGATTGTCTTGACGGGGCACTACCGCGTTCTCATGAAGCTTCACTAGTTTTCACAAGCTTTTTTAAGTAATTTGCATTACTGATAGACAATTATACACTGGTGCATGATGCATCCACCAAGCGGGTACTAGGCGATCAGGCCTTGTAAGAGGTGTCGCGTTTCTATTGTAGTACCTAGGCGAGTTATTGACGCATGCGGATTATTGGTAGGTGACAATACGCTAATTTATTTGACATATACCTACTGAAAAAACTGCGTAGGAAAATAGACCTTAATCTTCTACATTTAAAACATAGTTTAGGTCTTCAAAATAATTTTATATTTAAAATGATTATGTAAAATCAATCACACTTCTTAGATGAATTACCTAAAACATCGGACCATGAGGACCAAGGTAGACAGATTAATAAAACACTCCTTTAAAACATTAACATCTTCTTTTATTTAATAACCCGTAAATTTTATTAATAGCAGATTAGAATCGCTATACACTAAAACAAGTAAAGGACATCCGGAAAATAAATAGCAATACTTAAAAACTGAGGCCAAACTATGTTATATGAAGTTAAAAAAACGGGGTCACTTCTCTAAATAAATCTATCAATAATTAATTGAGGTGTTAATTAGATTTAGCACCAATTAACCTTATAGTAATAACCTAGCACTTGAAAAATTTTGATAGTACTAGATCTTCGTCAGACGTTCCTGATCCTTCGTTCGACGATATCGTCAGAATTGCGGGCAACCGGTGGATAAAATTGGCAAGCTATCGTTCATTGTGGAGTTCTAAGGGGGAGGCCTTTGTTCAACAGTAGACGTCTTCCGGCTGATGATGATGACTAGATCTTCACCTTTTCTAGATAAAATACCTAACATTTGAAATATTTTAATGGTAGCAATATAATATTGTAAATCCACAGCGATCGGTCCGTTAAACACCATTGTATTTCGTATTCTTAAGGGTAAAGCCCCCTTACCCCTTACCTTAGCCCCCGCTACGTGGAGTGTAATGCGGCATCTCGCTTCCACATTGTAAACTGTCCTGCTTTAAGAGTTCATGGTAAGGGGGCTGTACGCTGGGCCTCCGTGTCTACTAGTCGTTGTACGAGGTCACGCATTACTGCTGGGGTCAAGTTTGGATGGCTGTTCTTAGTCAATGGGCATTAACGCTTCAAAGAAATTGACATAATATTTTGCGTCTTTGCTTAAAGTATATGTACCCATGAATCTATTATTCAAACAATTAATAGCATCAGCTGATGAACCTACTGTATTAAATTAAGATTACTTTTATACATAAAAGTCACGCCTGTTTCCCAGAGGGGTTGGCAGAGTCCACGGATTTCCATTTGCTATGATCCTGGCTTACTTCCTTTTACTTTCAGTTCATAAAAAATGTCTTTGTAAATGAATTACCGTATTAAAAATCTGTATATCAATAAGGAAAGTATTAACAAAAATGTCGTTATCCACTTGCATCGACAATTTCGCCGAGATACGAGGTCGATGACATAACAAAGGTTGGCTCACAGTGTTCCGGTCATCCGAGATCACACGTAACGTATTGCATCAAGTATCTACGACGGTGTTTGTCTCCACTGATGCCGACACGCCCGTGAATTTGTGTCGACACTTTTTCACGGGTAATTATTATTATTTACGTTTTAGACTTTGCTTACACTAAAAAACTCACGTAACATTCTGACGCACGTATTACGCGTTTTTATCGTCGATTTACGAAAAATGACTTTAAATGCGAATACATCACCGTAAATTCCACTATAATCATCTACCAAACTACTCATATTTACAAGAAAAAGAAAATAACATTAATTAAACAAGTGACCACATGAAATAAAATCAATATTTCTTTCATTGATCACACTATAATTGGCAAAAAAGTAGCTTGAACACACCTCCGTTTAGCTACACTTTTTGCCTTCCGCCCGCAAAAAATCGACACACAATTCGTACCGCATTGGAGAAGCGCAGCACACAAGCATATACGTTAAATAAAGGCATGGCGCGCAAATAAACACGATGGTGCGTCGGTGTGCGGAGAAAGAGTTCAGTGGGACATACTAACAGGTTTTACGGCTTGAGTGTGGATTCGACCCCGTTTCCGTAGCCAAACTTGCACAAACAATGTTTATGTTTAATTAGACGAAAGAACAGTGTATCAAAGATGTAGTTTATGTAGATGAGTTGGTTTTGATTTTTAATTAATAATCCGGTGATTGTCGTTCTTTTAACCGACTTTAGATAAGTAGGAAGCTCTTATTTCGACAGTTATTTGTATATCTTGTGTTTAGCGATATTTCCGCCACTAGTAAACCTATTTTAATTATATTTTTTTGTTTAAAGATGTTATTCTTCTGAAATGATCCCTTTTAAAGAAAAGTAGTTTTTTTTACTCTTAAAACCCTTGAGACCGTGTATGTTTTTAGCTTTACTTAATGACTTCTAAGCTACGATTGTAACCTCTAAGTACATTAAAAAGCATCTCAAACAAATCATAATATTAAAATGATCGTACGGCACACCCCACGAAACCAACCCCTTATTCTTCTAAAGCATGATCATCGTCGATAGAACCTACAAAATCGATACTATACAAGAGTTTGACATTATCACTAAGCGACCGACTTCATACACAGTATAATAAATGTTTTGCAAAGAACCTCGCGGAGTAAGCGACAGCTGATAAAAATCACAGGTGCATTCATAATACGCTGATGTAACGTAACACATAACATTACATTTATGTATATAGTTATGACATATCCAACCTTTTTCCAACGTGGCTGCGTTTACAGACATAAATCTTAAAGCCTGTAGTCTTAGGCCCGAGTGTAAGTTTATTAAACCCACTAATAAGGAGAAAAATAAATTAGCAACTTATATAATAATAATTCTTTATTTCAAACAATTACGATTGACGACCTGATTAGGGCAGTGGCTAAGCGATTGGACTGCTGCGCTAAGGGTTCGGGTTTGATTCCCGCACGGGGCAAAACTTTGTGCGAACCACAGACGTTTGTCCCGAGTCTGGGTGTTTGTGTATGTGATATTTCATGTTTGTGAAACGCACCCACGATACAGGAGAAATTCCTAGTGTGGGGCGACGTTTTCAAAACAAAAAGAAAAAAAAAAGAAAAGAAAAACAAGTACACATTTAGTTAGCTAGATAAACTTATAAAGTTATTCTTAGTAGAAAAATTAACAAACAATCAGAAATTAAAAAGCACGATTACGTTCAAGTTTTGATCAAATATCTCTCAAAGAGGTCAATCGATCAAATTCTATACACTATAATCTGTACTGTATCCAACAATAGACTATAATAAGTACGTAGATAGCCAATCATTACAAAGCAATGTTACTCTAAGGCAGACGAATTAGCAATGTAAATTGGTGCCCGGATAAGGGGCTGGCGCACGTATGACGTGTTGTTGGCCAATGATTCACTCTCCAAAACGGTAGTGTAACTTTCTGGATTATTCGCCTGTCTCGATATAAGGGAACCTTATGGCAGACCTACGTCTAATGAATGTCTGTGTAATTGCTTCGACTATGTAAGCGGTTATGAACAACTTTTTATACCATATACTTGGACATAAATGATATTCTATTCTAAGCCCACGGCTTTGGCGGCCTAGACATGATCCTAAAGTCTTTAACAAAATATACTCTATACTTTAAGTTACCTATGTTACAATTTGTTAATGATTCCTACGTCAACTTCTTTTTAAATCCTAATCAGTTTTTATTCCCGAACTTAATTACATACACACATAAAGTCACACAATTTTCCCAGAGGTATAGGCAGTGACCACGGATATCCGATTATGGCAAATCTATTTGCTCTCATTCACTCGCATCACATTCCCCTTTCACGGTCGTTGGTAGAGTACTAATGATAAGCGATACCTAATAGTGTAGTTCCGTACATTTTTTAACATCACTCGGTAAACTTCGCTTGCGCGATTCAGGATTGCTGACGTCATGAGAGCATTTAGTAAATGTGTGTCACGCTACACGCGATAAACTTAATTTCACTTGGTCACGGAAGTTATTATATAAAAACACAAATGTCAATGTTTGTTCTAAAATTGTAACATAGTTGTTATATTAACATCCTATTAAGTTACTTAGGCTTGCCTCAAAGTATACAATTTGTTATTATTTCAATGCTAATTAAGGATTTAACACGTAGCGACATCTAGCGGCTGAAAACAATTTTATTGTACCAAATGATAATAATGAATTTTCTTCCTTTGGGAACAGTCCTTTTGTTCTGGATGGAAGGTACCCATGTACTCCAGACGACGTACCTATATGCGTATGCAAAGTTTCATGATGATCAGTTCAGTGGTTTAGGCGTGAAAAGGTAACAAACAAACTAGTTTCGCATTTATAATATTAATTACGAGTGGTACTATTTTGACTGACCTCCTTACTGTTTAAAATTGCGTATTTTGAAGAACTCAAGATTTTCTTCAAATAGATTTTTTTCTCGTTTGTGTATCGACTAATAAGCTAGGTTTTCTGTATGGAAATAGCTTATACCATGTTATGATTAACCATATAATAAAGATTAACCATTCAGTATAAACATAGTGGGGCGTTGGCCTACCTAGGTAGGCCCACCTACGATGCTCCCGGACATAGAATTTTATTATGAATATCGCATTCTACTTAGTAGTTCTAAGAACTTATGTTTACTCGTAATACAAATTAATTAATCTTTTTGTTGTAAATTGATACAGTTTTTAAATTATTATTAAAAATAGTAAGATAAGAGCACTATACTAATATAATCTGTAACTATATACGATTATACATTCTTATCTATAAAAATATATCTATCAAAAACATCGTCATATTCGTAATCTTATAACGCGGTGTAGCTATATAACGTTAATTTCAAACATGATTCATGTGGCTGAGGTGTCCGAGTGGTTAAGGAGTTGGACTTGAAATCCAATGGGTTTTACCCGCGCAGGTTCGAATCCTGTCCTCAGCGATTCTTTTTGTAAATATGTATAATTTTTTTTTCTATATATATTTTTTTTTGCTTTTTTTATATTTTCGTTTTGTATATATTACGTTATTTCCAAAAAAGTTATCTTAGGTAATGTTGTTATTGAAATTATCACTAAAAAATAATAAAATATTTTTTTTTATTTTAAAAATATTTTATTTTTCTCAACTGTTCACCAATAAGTTATTCATGAATTCTTCAATAATGTGACTTCTAGAGAAAATACTAAATTACCATAAAATCCAATAAATATCCGGACATTTGTAAAACAGATCACGCTGTACCATCGTCATTCAATTAGAATGTGAATTGTAAGCATAAAATATAATTAACATTATTGATTCATTAATATAATCTGTACATCTACCTACCTATATGATACCGTGCCAAGAATACTTCATTAAATCACTGATACGTACGATTAGTATCAAATTATATTCTGTAGCAAAATATGTAGATTAGTCCGTTGTTAAGAGGCAATAGGCTCGCTGCTTAAGATAAAGGATTTATGCACTCTAAGACAATGCGAATAGTTAATATTATTTTGTACGAAGTACACCTGAAATTGTTTGAGGTTTTTCCACACATACATGCTTAGCTTACACCTAACAACACTTACTTAGAACTTATGTTAATCTACCTCTTAACTTTTTTATGCCAATGCCAGTATTATTAGAAACTCCATAATTAAGATACACCTTACAATCAAATGATAACATCAATGCTTTATAAATTCTATGTTTTATCACCTCAAACATAAAACATGGCGTAAACCGTATAATGAGCACAACAAATAACCACTCTTACCGGCACGTTTCAGAATTATCCGCGCACCGTATAATTCGCGAAACAGCAGTTAAATACTAGAAACCTTGGCTATTATGCATAATTAACTGCTCTGTTACTGTGGACGGAAGTTAGTGTGTTTCCGATTGAAGTATGCAGGCTGTGTTTTTTTCTTAAATACACCCATTATATGACTTGTCGCATGAGTTTAGCCACGTTTTACTCCGCACTAGTGGAGCGAGCCGAGCTGCAGTTTTCCTAGGAAAGACCTATCATACATGCATGTAGGTAGAATAGGTAATAGATAGTCAGTAAAGTATTAGTTTAACATAACATCACGCCTATATTCCCCGAAGGAGTAGGCAGAGGTGCACATATACCCACATTTCACCAGCTGTTATAGGTCCAAATGTAGCAGCGAGCCTATAGCCATGAACCGGGCACTAATTCAGACTCCGTGCTGCTACTGAGAATTACATAATGGAAAAACCCCAATAATCCTTTTTCCGACCTGGTATTTGAACACTCAAAACCACACAAACCTCTAAATAACATATAATACAAAATCCGTGAAAATACAGTGTACCCACCTGCTTACAATCAAATGATGATAATCTTAGATTAATTATACAACCAAAAATACTTTTAGACACTCTTATGATAAAAACTCGCTTAGAACACTCCTTAGAAAAATAAGTAGTTAGGTTTAGTCTTCTTAATATAGCCTAAGCTATTAATTATTCTATGACAAGTAAACGACGTTGATAGCTACAGTCATGCATTAACATAATCGAATCAAAGGTTTTAATCGAGCTGTGGGGCGGCCATAGTAGAGGCCTATGTCCGGCAGTGGACTGAAATAGGTTGATAATGTTTCAAAAGTTAATTTTAGTTTAATTAAATAAGGGGGATCACATCAGTCCGATTCTACAAAACTCTGCATATTAATTAATTAATCGATACCTATGTAAAATTAATCACGTATGCACCTCGCAAGAACACAGCTCAATCAATACGATGTTAATTAAACTCAAAGGTCCTTTATTTATAATGTCTGGCACAAACGTCAATAACTTGTATGATCAGAATGAACAATACTTTAATCAGATTCGGTGATTAAATTAATATTCTATTCAATTCATCATCAGCCAGAAGACGTCCGCTGTTGAACAAAGGCCTCTCCCTTAGGTAAAGGTAGGGATTAGTATCCCCACGAAGACAATTATCAGTGTCAAATTCGAAATAAAAAGAAGCGATAAAACTTAAATTTTATAGTCAGCAGTTATTTTAGAATAGATTCTAGCGTTACCTCTGGTAGATTCCGATATCAAATACAACAAAAATGTATAGGATTGAAATCATTAATTCATAGATTACACGAAACATTATATCAGCCCCATACATTTATCATTATAATCAAAACGTCAAGAATTTAGCCACTTGTCTAGACCTCAATGTAATTTTAAAAAACTACATGTATAAGTGTATTTTATAAACCTATATGCAAAAATAAAATCATTTATCATGTAATCACGTGAAGCATTTACCTACAGGCTATATACCAAACCCATTGGCAGAAATTATTCTTCTCACTTGTCAAAGCTTATATTAAATGAAACATTTTCTTTGTCACCAGAAAAAAGATGGCGTCTTTGTAATCGGGACCAGCGCACACGCATACCAAAATGGCGGTCTGTTCGGCCGCGGTTATCATCGAGAAGGCCTGCAAGTACTATGGCAGGCCTGACAAGCCAGACTTCAAGCCAGTGCTCAAGGAAATGGACATGGTTGTTGACAGAGGAATTATGTAAGTACACTGATGAATGACATCCCTACCTATACCACCGCAAAAAGGTCTTAAGTCTCACACAGAGTCTGAAAACTATAAGTATTCTTTTTAAATAACATAACAACAAAAAAACATCTGCATGAGACCCCTAACTCGCTTTTACTCGTCAAAGTACTAAAGGACCAACTTTCTTACAGATACGGTTTACTTGGTCCTTCGGGCTGCGGAAAGACAACCCTCCTATCATGCATTGTCGGCAGAAGAAAACTGAACAGTGGTAACGTTTGGGTTCTTGGCGGTAGACCAGGCGACAAAGGTAGCGGTGTTCCTGGACCTAGAGTCGGATATATGCCTCAGGTATGCAGCAGTGTAGTTTATATAGTGTACACTACCTTATAGGATTTTTAGAATACCTTAATCAGCATGACCAAATGCAAGTATGATGAGGTGATTGTTAAATATTTCATTCGTTTACTTTGTGAAAGTTGTAATCCAAAAATCTTGAAATATTAACTAGCAGAATAAACGTGGGACACTGCTTTACTAAACATTCTGATACCCATCTGCTAATTGAGACTGGAACTTAAACTAGAAAAATAAAGGCCTAGGTTTGTGAGAAACGACTCATAATACTCATGATCGTAATTTGTTTTAGGACATAGCCCTAGTCGGCGAATTCACAGTGCGCGATGCGATATACTACTTCGGAAGAATTTACGGTATGAAAATGGAGAAAATGGTGGAACGATTCGAGTTTCTCAGCAATCTCCTGGACTTGCCAAGCGGAAACCGCCTCATAAAGACCCTGTCTGGAGGTCAACAGAGGCGAGTTTCGTTGGCGGCTGCGTTAGTACATGAACCTGAACTCCTGATTTTGGATGAACCGACCGTCGGATTGGATCCTGTGTTAAGAGAACGGTGAGTGATGGCCCTATATTAAATTCAAGTATTTAAAAATTACGTCTTTACAGATATATTTTAGCAAACTGTGCTAGTAAACTTCTTCCCTCAGCTTTTGTTGTCGTCTGTAGCTTTGTACAACTTTAAATAAAACATAAAACATTAGTTAGCCAATGTTACTTATTCTTTGGTTACAGACTTGGTTATGTTCCAAAATCCAATTAGGTTTTAGTGTTTAATCCTAAGTATGACAAATTCTGACAGAAACAAAAAACTTATAAAGTACCTAAAAAACGAATTTTGGAATGATTGCTTTTTCCATTGGACGTAGTTAAGCAGAAAGGATCCAATCCACATCAAACTAATTTTGAGATATTTGACTTTAAAGTTTAGATCCTATTTCTTTATCAATACGATACAGTACACCTGCTGGTTTAATGGCAGACGAAGGGTATTTCTTGTATTTTAATTAAAATATTTGAATTATGGAATTATGTTTACCCTTTTACCTCTTTAGCAAGTCTAACTCAGTTTTGGTGTTTGTGTGCGATGGATCCGTTCTGCTTGACTACGTCCAATTCAAAGGACAGACAATTAAGGATTACATAAATGACATCACGTTCATGACGTGGGTAGTAAATCCAATAATTATACCTATTACTTAACAATAAATAATGTTTTATTGTCAAAAGGAAACGCAAATTACTACCCATTTATTATTCTGGGGGGCAAATAGGTTTTTTATACCATCGCTTTTTTAAAAGAGCTAAACGATTGTCGTTTATTTAACGTGATAAATGACATAGTCAAAATGTTTTTCGTCAAATTAGTAATAGTGGAAAAAAACTTAAACATCAAGTACTTTAGCCAAGGACATGGAAGCGAGTGACGCAATTGTTCAATGAATATGTCTCTGTGCTAGAGGCGGTATGTTCGATCACCGCTCAGGACATATTTGTGGCCCGAAGATTGTGCCCAGTTTGAACAATTGTGCTAGTAATATTAAAATGGCATAATATTATCATCATTAGACGTCCACTGTTGAACAAAGGCCTCCGCCTTAGAACGCCACAATGAACAACAACGTTTTCAGTCTGATGATGAAGATAATGATTGATGATCATTATACGGTCAATCGGTCATGTATAGCCAATCTGTACCTACCATTTGGAATAGACTTGGTATTGGTGGTATGATGAAATCGTGCCTGAAAACTAAAATATGAAAATTGCGACTGCCTATTACCTAACTGATCATAATGCTAAAAACTTACGCAACACTATGCAAAAAAGTGTCAATATTTATGCAAACATTAATCAGAGTACAATGGGACATTTCAAGGTATTAAAAATATAATGAAAAATGTTAATTCTTATTGACTTCCGAATATATGACAAAGAAGTTTGTATAACACTTCAAAGTGAGAATTGAGCAACCCGTCTGTGTACGTATTTATTCAATAGCTTGTCCAATTAACACATACTAAATTAATTATCATTAACTAAAGTCGTCGGTCTCGTAGTTTAATTTAATGAAAAGAACCTTAAGAATAGGTATCGTACAAAGGTTAGTTTAGCTAAAAAAAATCTTTCCACTAGACGGATAATAGTTTTAAATAACCAGGCTGGAGGCCTTTTATTTGGTCTGGCCAATGCCATTAAAGCAGGCAGTGTTCCTTCAGAGCAAGCTGCGAGAGACATCATTGAAATAAAACCCGGATAATAGGGATTCAGTTCAATTTACCGATACCAACTGTTAGACAGAACCTTAGAGTTGAAATTTTGACCGTATGGCTATCACAATCTTTAGAGTTTCTTACTTCTCTATTCACTTTTTTATATAGCCTGTTCGGTGTCCCACTGCTGGGCAAAGGCCACTCCGTTATTCTTCCACAAATTCTGTCCAACATAATTAATGCCACGTAAATTATTTTGCAACCACCTGTATCTTTAGCATGTGCTGATTTTTTTATTGATGTTTGTCATAAAACATAGCTCAATTACTTAAAAATCACGATATTCAATGGATCTATTGATTACATAATACGTTCAAAAACCTGCTGTTAAGAGGATATCTATCCAGTGAACACTATTCCACGATTTGTGTGTAGGTAACATTTTCGTACCCAAGGACCATTACCAAAAATACTATAGAGCTACGTATAATAAGCAAATAACAAGAATAGTATCACAAATTAACTAACTTTTACAAGGAACTATTTATGGCCCTTGCTTGTACTCTAAAGTGAAACGGAGTGGCAAACACCGTACCGAAAAAACTTCTTCCTATAATTATTTTAAAAGTCGCGTCGCCCCACACTATTAATTTGTCCTGTACCGTGAACGCGTTTTACAAACATTAAATACTAGCTGCACCACGCGGTGCTACCCGTTACACTTTCGAGATAACAAGTCGCCTGTGTTAATCCAGGTAGTCAGCTACCTCCATATGATATCTCATCATAATCGGTCGAGACCTTTCAGCGTGAACACACTCACAAACTTTCGCCTTTATAATATTAGTGTGATTACATACACCCAGAGTCGGGACACACATCTGGGGATCACACAATTTTTTTAATTAAACGCCGCAGTACCCGAATCATAATCAGTATTGTCTTAACACGGACGTTCATTGTTTACGTTCACAATGACTCAATCTTGATCACTGATAACGTAATGTATTGTCTATCCGAAAACCATTGCGTCACTGTCATTGAATTTCTTTCTGAAAGGTCATCCGATATGGTGGTACTGTCTTTTGAACAATGAAAAATGTCGAACCTTAGAGCCGAAAACGGTTTTGTTTGACTCCACGGTAGTATTAAAATTGAACTGTTTTTAATAACATAACATCACGCCTGTATTCCCCGAAGGGGTAGGCAAAGGTGCACATATAATACACCCACACACCCACATTTCGCCAGTTATGTTTTTTTGGTCCCAATGTAATAGGGGGCAAGCCTATTGCCATCAACCGGGCACAAATCCAGACTTCATGCTGCCACTGAGAATTACCTAATGGAAAAACTCAGTAACACTTTCCCGACCCGGGATTCGAACCCAGGACCTCGTGCTCAGCAGTCGCGCTTAGCGACCATTAGACCAACGAGGCAGCAAATGTTTTTAACATATATTTTTTTTTTGTAAATACTAGTAATAGAAATATTTTTTATAGATTATTGTATTAACAGTTGTTAAGAATTGCAACAATAATCCGTCTAACATGACGCCTGCCCGTGACGTCAGTCTATTACTGACACTAATGAGTATGTATCGGCCATCATTTAACTATTCTGGTTTATAAAATAATTATTTATATAATATTCTCAGTCACGTAGACTTTATAGGTAATAAATCCTAAAGGACGTGTAATGCTTTGTATTTACTATTCTATTAGCACTGATAGCCGAGCGGCATGACCGTTGGACTGTCAAATCAAAGGTCGCAAGTTCGCATCCCGGCATGTGAAATCATCGTGTGGAAGTCGGTACATGTGAAAGTTTTTCAATTAGTGTAAAGCCATGCCAGAGGCCTACAGGCGGTTTAAACTCTGACATCAGAATGTTCATCAACCTTCCGATAGCAAGAAGTCTATTCTATTGGTCAGTGATTAAGACAAACATGCTCTTCTCGTGTCTCTATCCTCAGCCTTCGTTAAGATAGTACATACAATAAAGCAAATTGTACCTACCATCAATGATATTGGGAAAGTCACATTTATACTCACTTAGATACCATCACGTAACCTTGTGAACATGAATCCGGTCTTTAACCCCTCTTTTCTACCACGAAATCGTGTTCAATGATACCAATAATGTTTCTAAACAGAATTGGTTTTCTTCCACGCGGCCCTGGATCAGGGCAGTCCCTTCTTTCTTCATCGACCTTCACATTCGACGTTCTCTAAGCACATTAAATTTCTGTGTGCAATAGACGTTGTATATTTTCCTTAATGTTCAATTTTCGATTGCATATAAATTTCGAAATATTCGTGAAAAGTGCTAATGTACAGAATCTGGTCCATTGGACCATTTTTTCGTTTTAATGTTAACTGTCTCAGAGAGAATGTTACTTAGGTCAATTTATAATATGTTCACTACTAGTGACAAAGACTTTAGATAGGTGTGAGGTTTCGCCTAACATTCGTATAAAGCCTTACTAGAATCATACTAAAATTATAAAGGCGAAAGTTTGTGAGTGTGTTTGTATGTTTGTTACCTCTTCATGCTCAAACGGCTAGACTGATTTTGATGAAATTTCATATGGAGGTAGCTGACACCCTGGATTAATACATAGACTACTTTTAATTCCGAAAAAATGTAGCGTTTAACACCGCAGGGCGCAACTAGTATACAAAATAAGTCCAAAAGCTAATCATATTTAAGTGATATTATGATCACATACCATCTGTAACCTTCACAAAACAATTGTATATTTATATAATAATACATAACGTTATGTTAAGCAAACAAATATTGTCGTCCCTTGGGAATCCTTGTGAGGTCAATTATAACGCTAACAAACCTGACCCTTAAGTACCCAGAATCGGTTTCTCAACACGGACGAATGATTCTCGAAAATCAATACACACTCAACATTATTTGTTTCAAAATATCTTTGTAGTTTTTGTTCATGGACCTGATTGGCGCAGAGGATAAGAGATTGCGGGATCGATTCCCGCTCGGGACAAACAAATTATCAAATGTTTGTCCCGAGTCTGGGTGTTTGTGTATGTGATATTTCGTGTTTGTGAAACGCACCATGACACAGAAGATTCCTAGTGTGGGGCGACGATTTCTTTTGTTAAGAAAAAAAATCTGATGTGAACTTTATCTAACCAACGTTATCCTGACTTGAATGCAAATATTGAATAATTAATAACCTACCAAGATGTACTGCACACAATACTCTACATTACTTCAGCTAGGCAGCCAATTGCGTTAGCCAATCCGATGGTTGCAGCCAAACTGTTAGCCAATGGAACGTGCTAATAGCATTGAAGTCACGGAGCGCGGAATGGGATGACAATGACAGATATCATTAGGTCCCAAACATTAAGTACTATTACAACATTATTAGATAGCATTCCTTATAAAATTATTCGTAAGCAGTCCTTAGAAACAAGCCTTCAAAACTTACTCAAAAAGTGGAGTGTTAATATAGTGTTATATAAGTCGGGTTAGGCCCTTGGGTTACCATATTTAATATGCATAATTTAAGTTCCTACATTATTAATTGATCTTTCGTTTTGTAATAGTTTGGTATGCCCAATAATCGCATGTACTTATACAGAGGAGTGCAGATCCGTTAAAAAGTTAAGCACTATGACCATTTAGTTTCAAGCGCGGATCCAAAGACCATAAATAACTGTAATTAGAATCCCAAATGGGGTCTAACTAAAAATAATTCTTTATTTATTTTTATATCTCTAGTCTTCTAGTTTCAAATGTGGTCGAAATAGTGGTCCTTTTTGGAAAAAAAGCTAGAATGGCACATAACTTGTATTTTGAGTTAACTTTAAGCTAGTCTGCTAAACACATCGAAAGAAGTGTTATTGTGGTTGCTGTGAATTATCACGTAATTTAATTGACTAATGGTTTGAAATAACATGTTCACAAAGGAAGCAAGCGTTACCTACCTCTATAATTAACGCTGTGTAGTGATATTTTTTGTACCATGGAGCACAGAAAAAGATACTTACTTAAAGGTACTTCTTGAATATAAATTCTGTGACATCATCTCCCTAGTCTTACCTAATTTTGCTAGGGTTGGCTTCCAATCATATAAAAATGCAGTAGATACCAGTATTTTTGTGGCTGGAAGCATGAAGCGACTGCTTTTGTAACCCAACCTCCTTAACCTTTTTACCTACTATACGAGATCCCTAAGTAAAGCTTGTTACACTTTTGAGCATCTGACTGTCTAAGATCTACCAAGGGGCTTAATATGCCACACGGGGCATGAAAAGGCATGGTGGTCACCGCAAGCAAGTGCAGCTTAGCCTTGATCTATCGAAGCTTAGACACGAATAAAAACAAGTCCTATTTTGTTGTGTCCTTCATTAATATCATATAATTATTTTCTAACGTTCTCACGCTTTTTTATTACAAATTAATTCATGTTTACTTTTAAATCACTGAGATAATTACTTTACACAAGTGCTTACAGCAAGGTGCTCATTGATGCAAGTCAGTGTCTCTTGCCAAATCGAATTCTATCTCGTCATTGTAATCGCAATACATTTGGAAACGACACCGACACGACATTATTCTCGTTTTATTTTTCTTGACTACAAAAAGTATAAGGAAAACGGTTTTAAACAAATATTGGCTTCTCACAAAAGTGTAAATGTCAGAAAAGCCAAATAGTCTGACAAACTTGAATAGTCGGTTTTGAAATTTGGAACATTGTTTGACACCAGATATTAAATGTCAAAATGAAAGTTTTGAATGCTTTGACAGGTCCGCTACAGACGTTGTCAACGGCAATAAAAGACCCTTCAGAATCAATAATAGTGTATTACATTGATTGCATTTAGCAAGAAAAGGTTTTAAAGGCTCACAACACGGCTATCTATAGTCATAAAAGTTGGCGTGCTACACATTTGCATACTTCTTATGGAATACAAGCATAGATATAGCTCTAATAAGTATTAAAATAAAAAATCTTTTTTTGTTGGATAGCCAGTTTATCAAGGAAGGTTAATCTATAAAACATTCGTAATCCACGCGTACGAAGTCGCGGGTGGAAGCTAGTTTCCCAAAATAAAAAAGGACGAAAAAAAATAGTGCTTATAGATTTTCACTTACATCAGTAGTCTTAACACTATCCATATACAATCTTTACAATACAAGTAAACAGTTTACTATTGCGTGAAATTACGCATTCAGTAACATTCCACAATGCGTCGTCTCTTGCCAATGTCTCGGTCGCCCATTGTACAACAGCGACCGCAATCGCCAGTCGTAGTTGTGCAAGCGTTGCACGATCATCGCTGATACTAACGACTCCATGATATAGATCTGACAGTTATGGCACTGATTATTCTAATCTAGATTTAATTTATACTGTAAATGAAGGAAGTTACTTTTACAGTTGTTTTAAGACGTTGCTTGAAGCTTAGTCTGTTATGATGCTTAAATGTATTTTTTTACCATATTACTGTTACTGAAATGAAGATTTTTATAAAAATAGATATTTTGGAAGGAAGTTAACAGTTTATATTTAAAACTAAATGACTAAAACTCCAATTTTGTAAACTTTGTCTCTCACATTTCCCTAGGACTAGTGGTCATCTGGTCATACTACAATGTACCCAAATTTCGCCAAACACGTCATGTATATGTCGTCAAAAGCAATCACATGACGAGCTTATTGACACAGGACTTATCCGCTACTCAGCATTACTTACCAAAAGCCTTGTAACACTTTGATCTGAGTAACGAAACCGTCACCGCCTTAACAATCACAAAACAAGAAGAATTAATACAGAGCAAACAATGCGTGTGATCCGCAGAGACTGGTTCCACATCGAGATATCAGCAGTTAGATTAGATAGAGATTAGAGTTTTGTCAGTCAATCATCATCATCAGCCGGAAGACGTCCACTGTTGAACAAGGGCCTCCCCCTTCAGAACGAACGTCCGGCTAGTGATGAGCTACGAGCTCGTCAAATACTTGAAATCTGTGACACTCTCCCACAATACATTCATTTACAATTGTAGAGCAATATTTTTAAGGCAAAAAACACCTAACAGAACTAGTATCTAATGTCATGTCATCATCAAACAATCAAGTGTAGTGGAGTAATCCATATAAAATATTCTATCCACGCTTGCTCTAAGCATATAGGTAAGTTGCGACAGCTGCTTCGTTACCGGCAAGGCGTGTAGACTTCTATGACTTGGAGTATCACAATCAATACCGATGGGAATCATAGCAGTGTTCGTTTCATTTGTTTCAATCAATTACAATAGGACCAATTCGGTAATTATTTGGTCTTTTATGTCTAATCGCAGGTCCTGTGTCTATGTGAGCGTATTTGGTACTAGTATCTGATCTTTTTATGTAAGTTATTTCTCTAAAAAAACACACACGATTTGGTGTGATGATAACAAGTTTCGATTTAGTATTTTTTTCTAGTTTGAACATTGATCGTGCGTCTGTTTCTTACGTAGACGTTGAAATTGACGTTTTACTCCTAAGCTCGAAGGCCCTTTATTTATTGCAAATGTTCATAGTATCTACGTCGTAGACCAATGACACTAAGTAGTAACCAAGTCCCTAAATGAGTATCTTATAAATATGTATGTTACACCCGTTATCATAGGATTATCATATTATAAGGTAGGTAATGATCCTATTTACGTACCAAAAGACCAATTTATTAGCTATTTATGTTAATAAAAACTAAAGTTAATCATGTTTTTTTTCACAAATCATAGTTTTTATGGGATTCAACACTAATTATTTATTCACCACTAATTAGTCATGTGTCATGAACCCCCTTAGTCATAAGAAATGACAATTCTAAACCATGTATTAAAAAAAAACAACATCACGCCTGTATTTCCCGAAGGGGTAGGTAGAGGTGCCCATATAGTACACCTACATTTCGCCAGTTATGTTTTCGGGGCCCAATGTAATAGGGGGCGAGCCTATTGCCATCAACCGGCCACAAATCCAGACTCCATGCTGCTACTGAGAATTACCTAATGGAAAAACCCAGTAACACTTTGCCCGACCCGGGATTCGAATTCTGGACCTCGTGCACAGCAATTCGCGCTTAGCAACCACTAGACCAACAAGGCAGTCGATTAAATTATACCTGTCTAAATGACCTGATTGAATTTTATATATTTCTGTGGCTTGTATGTCAGAGAATAGAAATTTCAATTGACTTATGTCGGGTTCGACGGCCTGATTAGCGCAGTGGCTAAGCGATTGGATTGCTGCGCTGAGGGTTGCGGGTTCGATTCCCGCTCGGCCGGGGCAAAACTTTGTGCGAACCACAGATGTTTGTCCCGAGTCTGGGTGTTTGTGTATGTGATATTTCATGTTTGTGAAACGCACCCACGACACAGGAGAAATTCCTAGTGTGGGCTGACGATTTAAAAAAAAAATACACATGTATCATCCTCATTTACGAATGAGGGAAAATGATAGTGTTGGTATTAGTTTTGTACTCTGTATTTCTAAACGTACGTACTTGTAGGTTGGTTGTTCCGGCGATACGGGTGTGCGGATTTGGACACTGGTAGTCTAAAGCTGATGTTATAAGACGTATCTCGGGGTTTTTATTTCGAAAATATTTAAAGCTCTGCACAGAAAAAAGAAGAACGCGGACAAAGTCGCGGGTCACATCTAGTAAAGACATATTGTAACTTAAGTACAGAGTCTGTACACCACGTGACGTGAAACACACACACAAAACATGCACAACATCGTCAAACAACAAATTGTGTGCACTATGCAGTTAGTATACCTAGGAAGGTATATTATATTACATGCACAAATAAATAATGTGGTTAAGTCTAAGTAATATTGGCCGAAGTCACTATGTGTCACGATCAATAAGTATCTTCGTAGAAAACAACGGAAATAATATCATAACATCACGACTGTATATCTCGAAGGTGTAGGCAGGTAGGAGATGCTATGTTACACCTTTATGTTTCCAGTTAAGTTATAGGTCCCATTATCCCAATGTAATAGAATTAAACGAGGCGAGCTGTTTCTATTTGCCATGCACTATGTGCTACTACTGAGAATTACCCAATGGAAAAACTTTGAAATAGTGGTAGGTGTCCTCTACGCCTCGTCCTACCCGTTCAGGGAATTCAGGCGTTATATCATATTATACCTACTACACTTTAAAAATGTAATATTTTCTTAACTATAGATCTTAGATATTAAAAACCAAAAACGATTTATACCAAATACTATCAGCGATTAGAATCATCTCAATTATCATAAGAGTCCTTTGCCAATTGCATCCACCGGTTGCCCGCAATTCTGACGATATCGCCGGTCCACCTGGTGTTCTTCACTGTGGCGTTCTAAGGGGGAGGCCTTTGTTTACCAGTGGACGTCTTCCGGCTGATTATGAAGTAGAGTCCTGTTTATTTACAAAATTTGTTGCAATTTTAATAGTGTAGTAGGTACTTGGTTTTGCAGGACAGTGTAATAGGTTGTAATTTGCCTACCCAGTGCATTTATGCACATACACATATACACACATACATACATATCTGTTCACTCGAACACTACAAATAATTGTTTTTGCATTTGTTATTCAAACAAAAGATGATTGCTTGAGCACGTGTTCTTCTAAACAAATAATATAACGAGGTAATAATAGATAACAACGTGAATATCTTATTATTAATATAACTTAGGAATACTACGTGATGCATAGATAAATAAATAAAAAAAAATTAATGAAATTAAAAGAATCCCAAACATTTGTATATTATTATTGATTGGTTTAGAAAAATTATAGGTAATATACCTATAGATATTCGAACAAACACATACTTGTGTGTATAATCCAAGTAATATTATAAACGCGAAAGTTTGTACGAATGGATGGACGGTTACTCTTTCACGTAAAAACTACTGAATGGATTTTAATGAAACTTTACAGTAGCTTATACATCAGAATAACACATAGGCTACTTTCTATCAAGAAAAAATGTAGCGCGTGTTAATGTAGCTCGAATTATTTTTCGTGTCTTTTATCAAAGACAAAATAGCATATGTCCACCATAGATATCTATTCAATATTTTGCTAAGCATTTTATTATTCTTTTTCTTTTTTTTTAAAAAGCGTCACCCTACACTAGGAATTTCTCCTGTGTCATGGGTGCGTTTCACAAAAATGAAATATCACATACACTAACACCCAGACTCGGGACAAACATCTGTGGTTCGCACAAAGTTTTGCCCCGTGCGGGAATCGAACCCGCAACCCTTAGCGCAGCAGTCCAATCGCTTAGCCACTGCGCTAATCAGGTCGTCGAAATTTTAAAATCTTATGATAATTTTAGTAGATTACCCGTTAGACAAACAAACAAATTTTACCTCTTTACTATTATTAGTATTGTGCTTACAGAATATAATGACAGCCATTTAAAATAATGATCAATTGTATAAACTTAACTTAGTATTCAGAGTCGCGTTTATGTATTTTTAAAAGCATTTAGAGTGTCTTCCAACAGTCCCTTACCATGCACTCTTAAAGCAGGATAGTTAACGATGTAGAAGAGAGAGGTCGCTACGTACAGTGTAATCCGGCGTCTCGCTTCCACAACGTAAACTGTCCTATTTTAAGAGTTCATGATAAAGGGGCTGATATCTACTTAAGTTTGTTACAGAATCTCTTTACAGATGTATTTGGACAGTTAAGTTAGCCAACATGTAGGTACCTAGTAATGTTAAGTACCTATATACCTATAGGTACATCCAGGATAAACCTGACAAGTTTGCTAAATATATCTTCATAATATCGGCATGAGCTGATTGAAACCCGCAATGAGTTAGCATAGTGATCAATGCTCGTCATCATCAGCTGATATACGTCTACTGTAGAAAAAAGCCTCGCCCTTAAAGGGGATAATCCCCACGCTTGGCAAGCGCCTTGGGGATCGCAGTATTGATGGTGCAGTGAAGCTGATAAAGTTTTTCCTTAGTTGCCTCTAACAACACCCACGAAGAAAGAGGGTGGTCAATTTTATTGTAGGCCGGATACCACTCCGCATGCTGCCGCGGCTGATCAACGCTCAAGCCTTCTTTATACGAGAAGGTGCCTTTGCGTTGCAGTGGGACAGTTATAGGCTGTTATTATTATGATTAAAAAACAAGTTAACACATACTACTTTGAACGGCTTAATAATGTTTCTATAACAGTCTAGTTCTCATAACATGAGATGTTAAGAAACGTTCGAATGAGACCAGTATGTTGATTCCCACTGGCTTTGTTATTGAATACAATAAAAAATTCAGTCAACTGGTTTTGGGACTATTACAGACTCATAGTCTATTGCAATTACCCTTATTACATTTTTTATTGAGCTATTATTTAAATAATACCTAACCACGTTACTTTATAGTTACTTTGCACTTACATAGGTACAGACAATCACGCCTGTAATAGCAGTAGGCGGGGACTGAGGTCTCGTGCTATATTAAGAGTCTAAACAGTCAAGTACCATAACATAACATCACGCCTGTATTCCTCGAAGGGATAGGCAGAGGTGTACATATAGTGCAACCATATAGATACATAAAGTGACCCCACAGATTTCCATGTGCTACGATCCTGGCATACTTCTTTCGCCTCATTCACACCCACATTTTACCATTTCACCAGTTATGCTGCTACTGAGAGTTACCTTATGGAAAAACTGCCAAATGCAGAATTCAAAACGTACCATCTGCGGAGAATACGCTACTTGGTCATGTTCTTCTATATGTCATTTCCTCACTAATATGGATTATAATCATAACGACCATGTATATGACTTTTTGTATCTTTTTGCATGTTGCCATGCTAGGCTTAAATCTAAATTGATAAAGGAAACTTGAAAAATGATGGACACGAGCTGGACTCGAACCCGCGACTTTCGCCGTATCGTGGCGCCGCTCTGCCAACTGAGCCACCGTGTCACTGCTCGCATCCATCAAATTTCAAGTTCCCTTTTAGTATTTAAGTCTTAAGGGTGACGGACCGCGGACCCGCGAAGTCGCTTCGAGTCCCGCTCGTGTCCATCATTTTTCAAGTTTCCTTTATCAATTTAGATAACGACCATAATATATGATTAATTGTCTCTGCTATTAGATCATTGGTAGAGTTTCTTCTGCCCCCTTACCATGAACACTTAAAACAGAACAGTTAACGACGTAGAAGCGAGAAGCTACGTGCAGTGTGATGTGGCCTTTCACTTCCACAACATAAACTGTCCTTCTTAAAGAGATCATAGTAATTGGGCTGTTGTGTCTACAATGCTTTTACACAATTCTTGGAGTGCGCCCCTTGGAGCGCTTCCCTTGCATCTACTTCGTCTATTTACTTATTATTTCACACCTAGCCAGAGCAAGCACTTTAAGGCACTATAAGAATGGAAAGCCAACGGTGCATCACAACAGTAACTCATCCAACACATGATAGACAACATTGCCAAATAATCGGGGCCACTGCGCCCCGGACCTATTTTAGTATTTATTTACAAATGTGCAGTGTATACCATGCCATTTCAATCGTCATGCACCGAAAGAATACATAACAATCTATGTGCAATAAGCACCAGGTTTTACTAGTTCTAGACGAAATCTAGCCTTGCGTAGTTGTTAGGAAATCCCGAAGAGACGCAGAAAAAACGACTATTGTTTAACTCAGAAATATCACATGCATAAATAGGGTTATTTCGAAACTTGATCATCACGACATCACGATACCTGTAATATCATGATGGCTATTTCTAAAATATCATCAATATTATGATAACTATCTCCAAAGATCATCATACTACAATTATTCTTCCCTGAAATGTTACCACCACTGTGACAGTTAACTTTTAAATTCAGATAACTATGCACGTGGAACGGTCTAAGCTATTATATTATCAAAGAATTATCGAAGGAAGCCGGTTATTCTTAGTGTAATCATAGCTCTGATTCAATAATTATATCTTAGGTAACATGTTAATATGCGTGTCAATCAATCAATCAATATTATCTAGATAAATTATATGATGCCAGTACATTTTAAAGCGATCATTTTGTATTCAGGGCGTATCTTTTTTAGCTAATGTAACCAGTATGGTACAGTTGTCAGCCACGCCTGTTTCTTTGACGAGAAGATCGCAATTTTTTTCTTTATAATCTCATTTCTGTAATACCTTTTCAACCCGTATCAATTTTTTTTTTTTTTTATTTTTTTTTTTTTATTTTTTTTTTTTTAAAAACGTCGCCCCACACTAGGAATTTCTCCTGTATCGTAGGTGCGTTTCACAAACATGAAATATTCACATACACAAACACCCAGACTCGGGACAAACATCTGTGGTTCGCACAAAGTTTTGCCCCGTGCGGGAATCGAACCCGCAACCCTTAGCGCAGCAGTCTAATCGCTTAGCCACTGCGCTAATCAGGTCGTCAATGGTCGTTCGTCAGAAAAGTTACAAGGAGACGATCTGAATGTTAAAGTTAATAATTGTGTTTCTTGTCACCAGGATATGGGACTTCCTCGCAGAACAGGCCCGAGGGGGAACCACTGTCATCATCACCACGCATTACATCGATGAAACCAAACAAGCACATAAGGTGAGCCACTCATTACTACTTATACCTTCAAGCAAGATCGTAAAGGTATGTCAAGAATCTGGAGGGTAACTTTTGTAGGCTGTTAAAAAGTTATACCAACAATTGATCTGGTGTGTGTGTGAACGTGGAACATCCTAGTATCAAATTAGCTTATGCAATATAAACAATTATCGAGTCAAGAAAATCTTTATTACCCAATAAAATCTATACAATTGAACTTCGGCGCAGATGCCTGAAGATGATGATAGAAAAACAGCATAAAACCAATTCATTTCCACGACCCATGTCTTGGAACGAAAACAGAGTTGATGGACGCAAAAATCCCGAGTATTCCCGCACGGGATAATCACATAATCATTTGAAGTGTTCACATTCACTAGTTTCGATTCTAGTGAAGTGATAATTAGTCTGTAAATCGCCCCCACAGTACTGAAGAAATCCTTAACGTTGGGCAATGTGGTACAAAAACATGAAACCTCGTGTATACACAGCTATGTGATCATAGATGTCATGTTGAGAAACGATAAAACTTCCACGGCAGCCGTCTGAAGGTCGCTGTAATTATATTAAATAATAGCACAGTATTAAAGCCCTGTTACAATAGCTTGAAGGATGTAATGCAATAATCGATTAGTGTAATGGTGTCGCAAGCAATTGTTTTGTCGCACGGCTACTGGTCTAGAGTGCAGCCACCGTAAACGCGAACTTGGGTCCAATTGAAGGTACCTAATGTCTTCATTAAAACATAACATAACAAACATCACGGCTGTATTCCCCAAAGGGGTAGGCAGAGGTGCACATACAGTACACCCACATTTCGCCAGTTATGTTTTTAGGTCCCAATGTGAGCAATAGGGGGCAAGCCTATTGCCATCAACCGGGCACAAATCCAAACTCCGTGCTGCTACTGAGAAAAACCCAATGGAAAAACCCAGTTACACTTTGCCCGACCCGGGATTCGAACCCAGGACCTCGTGTTCAGCAGTCGCGGTTAGCAACCACTAGACCAACGAGGCTGTCTTTATTAAAACATGGCTTGCAATTACAAAATTGGCTTGTCTACTTCGTTGGTCTAGTGGTCGATTTCTGGTTCGGGCAGCGTTCTTGCGTTTTCCAGCACCTACCTCAGAATCAGCCCAGTCTTGATTTTTTGTTGGCAATTGGTTCGGGGATTATTTATTACATTAGAACCTATATAAATGATAGGTAATATATCTGACAAAATGTAGCTATCCTATATTCACCACTGGCTGTCCCTTGGGGGAAGATAAACGTAAACTTGGCGTACCTAATCTTTTATGTAATGTTTTATCCTAAACAGATCGGTCTGCTCCGTGATGGTCAGCTCCTAGCCGAGGATTCACCGGAGGATCTGCTGCGGAAGTTTGACTGTGACACCCTTGAAGAGGCGTTCCTCAAGCTGGCGATGAGGCAGCATCAGATGCCAAGGCGGCGGTCTAGTAAGTAGCTCATTATTGGGCCTATAGTGAACAATTTCTTTTTTCCAGTTGTTACTCTGTTTGTGGGGAGGCTCTGTTTGTTCGGAGAGGGCGCCCACGGTCGCTTATCTCGAATGAACAAACCTAAATACCGTGACATTCTTGAAATGATAATTTTTTACAACATTTTTATTCAATCGACAGAATGATTGTCTCCATCATCCAGTAACAAAACGTGTGGTGTAGTATCTTGATATCCGGATTTTAAGGGCGCTAATATGTTACTAGGCTACTTAAAAAGTTTATTCTTTATTATTCTTTCAAGAAGTATTTAAACGTGTTGTTTGTTTTTAGCTCTGACGTCATCCCCAGACGTGATCCCCGACAGCACCGTGTGTAACGGCGTGGACAGCCGGTACCACTCGCGGGATGACTTCCCCACCATCACTAGTAGTACTGATGTAAGTTATGATAAGTTGTACGCATTTGCAAAAAGATATACGGAATGGATAATCCCCTTTTTCAAAGCAGTTAAAAATATAGATGGTGATGAAGTCTTGGTCAAATTCTAGATCGAGAATAGTTTTTTTGGATGGCTCTTATCCGCCCGACAAAACAGTAACAATTTTATATGGGTTTGTGATTGTGGACATATGTGTGTGAAAGTGATACATAAAACTCATTCTCTAATTACCCTTTCTTGAGAGTGAGGTGTAATCTGTATAGATAATTTTAGCATTTGTCCGTTGCTTTTCAACTTCTATGAACCAATACTAATGTTTATACTCTTGTGTTACAGGTGCTCACAAAGAAAGAGAAGAGGCCAAGAGACAGTAAAAGATTAGCAAAGTCTAGGTATAAAGCCGTCTTTATCAAAAGTATACAGCAGTTCTCAAGGCATCCAGGGTGAGTTACCATCATAAAGAACAGAACTTGATTTGAGACAGACTTGAGAAAAATTTAAAGTTACGTTATAGCAATAGATTTAAAGCTTACTTTCGAGTGTCTTCTCTTCTCTCTCCTCTGCGTTCTTCTCGGTCTATGCTGACCCTTAGGCAGCATCCTAACTTGTTTATACCTGACTATAATATTAAAATCGTAAATCAACGATCGACTTTGTTTCCAGCGGTCTTATATTCTCGATCCTGTTCCCCATCATCCAAGTGGTGGCGTTCTTCTCTGCGGTGGGACACGACCCGAGGGATCTCCACATCGGAGTGGTCAATGAAGAGGCCGCACTTTCACCATGTATGTATGCTTTATTTACCGAGCTAAAAACTAAAAATTGCATTTGTTATCTATATTCGTAATTCTTTTTTCCAAGGGTAAAAAATCTAGTTCATTGTACAAAATGAAGATACTTTAGCTGGTCAGAAATCAACTGGCTTATAGGTACTAGTATGAAATCTATAGTAGGCATCTGGTATCTATAAAAAGCAATGGTAATAATGATTCCAATGTACTCTATTTCCAGATGGACTTAACATCTGCAACAACAACAGCTTACAAACCGTGACGGTGCTAGATGACGACACGTGCGACCTGTACATGCTCAGCTGCTGGTTCCTCGAGGAAATGAAGGTTAAGCAGCTGTATCAGGTATGTGGACTGAAATCTGGTCTACCGAGAGGAGACTTGGTAACAGCCTCTTCGTTCATTAGTCTACTCTTTCGATATCGTATCACCATATGGCAGGAGACTGTGGTCTACTGAAAGAAGAATCTTGGTATACCTCATAGTAATTTGATTCACTGTTTAGTTATTGAACCTAGGAACATTATTGCCAATCACTTTCTTAGTCAAGATCAAGTATTTTTACTAGTTCCTTTAATTACTAATCTAACTATGAATTCAAAAAAGCTTGGCTAGAGGTCACCTAAACCGGACGCACATTGTGATATTTTGCGTATCCTAATAATGTAAAGAGATTATAATATTATGTCGCGCCTAGTTTATTCTAAAAATATTCCGCTCATTTCCGAGTAGTACATTGAACACAAATAAGTAACAGATAATATAAGATATTTTGCATTTTATCAGTAAGGGTTAGATATTCTTACTTTTATCTAAACAACTACCGTCTCCCCACTTCCCCAGACACCGTTCAACACCTCAGAAGAAGCCAAACACGCGGTGTCCACGGGCAAGTTGTACGGCGCCCTGCACTTCTCCCGCAACTTCAGCAACGCGCTCAGCAAGCGGGTCACGGACGGCGAGGTGGACGACGACATCGTGGACGACAGCAGCATCAGCGTGTGGCTTGACATGACTAGTGAGACGGCGATAAAACATCCTATTTTATTTTAAACCTACATATATATATTCTATTATTAGTGATGTTCCAATAGAATCGAGAATGATATTCAAGTTTCGGTGTAAGTTTGTTTAAAATCCAACCTATAACCAAAATCATCCAAACACACCGCCTTACTTGTCGGTGTTGTTATACCTGTCACTGTCGTTTGCATGTCAAAGATAAGATGGCAATAGACTTAAGAAGTAGTTATCTTAAAACACATGTTAGCATCGTTTTAAAGTTGGTGGGATAACGTTTACTCGTGGCCACGAAATGCCGCATTTTAAGAAGTGCTTATGGATATATTTGCTGTCCATTTTTATATTGTGAAGCAAGCTATTATGCATAGATCTTTTGGAACTGACAACTAAAGTAACTAAAGGGTGTCGGATAATCCACTACACCTACATTGCTCAGATCAGATTCAGAATTCAATGAGACTGGAAGCTGATATCTGAGAACTCACAGACTCTCAGACTGAGAACGTAGGTCTAAATAGCCTCTTACGAATTGCAATTACAAATTTAAGGCCAAATAACTCTGTTCCAAATTTTTGAAAAATGTAATTAGTGAACATAGGTATTTACTTGGGTTTTTTTATCACGGTGTGTAATCATATTTCGTGGTTTTGACCAGTAGTCCCTTTAACCTCCAGACCATCAGATCTCGAACTTCATGAAGACCCAGCTGCACAAGGCGTACGAGAGCTTCACGCGGCGAGCCATGAAGGCGTGCGGCAGACCTGACAACCTCGTGCAGGTAACATGCGGGACATGACGGGCCAATCATGGACAACCTTCCCACTGATCATGAACTTAACGCAGACAAAGCAGGACAGTTGTGAAAGCGAGATGCCGCTACGTGCAGCGTAGTGTGGCATCTCGCTTACTCAACGGAAAGCGTCCTGCTTTAAGAGTTCATAGTAAGGCGGCTGATTAGTATATTAACTGTCATTGGACGGTTGTGTTTTAAGAGTTCGGTTCCTAGCACAGGACAAATTTTGAAGTCCGTATAATAATAATTCAGAGTCACAAAGGGCACCCAGACACGCAAAAAGTACTTTTTCTTGTCGGTAAAATAAAAAAATATGAAACTCAAAAGTACCCAGAACTTGAAAAAGAAAAGTGCAAAAATCTTATAGTTACAAGTTGCTCTCGCGCTCCATGGCAGATGAAGGCGTAAAAGGAAAGTAGGATTTACATACAATATTCCTTATCTAATATATAGTTCTGTAACAGATACCAGTGCACTTCCAAAAGCCAGTGTACGGGACCAGTGAGCCGCAGGTCGTCAGTTTCATGGCGCCCGGCATTCTCATCACGTAAGTTTGACGTTAAAGAACCCTCAGGAAGAGTTGTGAACTAATGTCAGTTTCTCCAATTCTCATTCTCCTCCACTTCATTATCCAGAATCTTGTTCTTCCTGTCTGCGGTGGTGACGTCGACACTGATGATCTCCGACCGGCTGGAGGGCGTGTGGGAGCGCAGTGCTGTCGCCGGCGTCAAGCCCAGGGAGATGCTCAACGTTCACATCACTCTACAGTCCTCTATTATACTGATACAGGTTAGTGTAAAACTCGTGGTCTTCGAAATCAGCAAAGAATTGTTCGTATTTTTAACGCAATGCCTTTTTGTATTCATCGTGTACAATGCTAAACTCCGGATATTATTAGTAAGTATCTACTAGAAAAACCAGAAATCTTGAATAATGCCGACTGTTTACTTTTTTTTTTAATTCCAGTCTATTCCAAAGTGTTATGTAACTATAGTAACATACCTCTATTGTTTGTACAAACCACAATAATAGACTAGGACCATAAGAAACGACTTTATTTTACGTGACGGAAACTATACGTAAAGATGAACTTAATTTCTGTTGGTGAGAAGAAAGAGGTGAGGCCTTTGTCAGGGGCTACCGCCGTATACATAATACTGGGCCCCGGGCCTCAGGGGCCCCAAACGTATAACATAACTTAAGCAAAAAGTTTAGATACAGTTCCCGTCTTAAGGCACGCTACATCACTCGCCTTTGTCCAACAGTGGACGTCTTCTGGCATAATTATAATAATGATGATGAATAAGATGGAAAAGAAGCTGATAAAATACCCAATTTCACAATATCCTAACACTATTCTTCCCCAGACGGCGGAGATGATGGCCCTAGCCTTCGTGGGGTACGGCATCCCATCGGTAGGCTCGAAGCTGGTGTGCGCCCTGCTGCTCTTCCTGCAGGGTATCTGCGGTATGTGCTACGGGTTCCTGCTCTCGGTCTACTGCCCCAGCCACACCATGTCCTTCTTCGTGGCTACTGGAAGCTTCTACCCTATGATTTTGCTGTGTGGTAAGTAATTTGAAGCTTTAGTTAGTTCCCGCAATTTGAAAATAATTATCTGAGCAAGCAATAATTTTTATATCGATCATTTAGAAACTCGTTAGTTGAGAGTTAACGTGAATAGAGGTTAATAAATTTATTCCCGTTGTTCCCTACGACTTGACGACCTGATTGGCGCAGTAGCTAAGCGATTGGACTGCTGAACCCTTAGTTGCAAGTTCGATTCTTGCACGGACCAAAAAATTGTGTGATTGTGGGTGTTTGTGTATGTGATATTTCATGCTTGTGGAACGTACCCACGATACAGAAGAAAATCCTATCGCTGGATGACGTTTTAAAAAATAATACTTCTAGCTAATCCAGTTTCAAAGTAATTCAAAAATATACCTATCCATTATTTCCAGGTATCCTGTGGCCGCTAGAGGGGATGTCGAAAGCACTCCGCATCGTAGCTCTAACCCTCCCATTCACGATACCCTCCAAGTCTTTGAGGGACATCATGGAGAAAGGCGCGTCTATCACGGAACCCTCCGTTATCTACGGGTTCCTCACAACTCTAGCGTGGATAGTCATCACTTTAGCTTTAATATACATCAGGTTAAGGTTCAAAAAGACGTAGCAGGTTCATTTGAATACAGGTTTAGTTTTGTTGAAGTTTTGTGTATAAAGGTGGATATGAAAATAGCCTAGCAATGTAAACAGTGTAGGTTTCTGAATATAATAGTTATTGACATGCACCAAGAACTCTGTAGATATATTATGAGATTTTGACGCTATTGTAACTGTAGTTGGTTACATCAACTTAGCCAATGGCAGACGAAAGAACGAAAAAAAAATGTTGTGCATAGGGCCTTGTTTTAAGGTCGATTCACACATCCACTGTATTGTACAGTATTTGTGCTGAAACTGGTGGGAAATTATCAGTCTCGAAACACAAATAGGTATTTTTCAATCATGAAACACGAACGACAAGCATATTTAACTTTAATGACAGTTATGTTGGCATTTAAATTCTTGTAATTTTAACATCTGATGTTACTTTTGGACTATTTTTTGGATACAAGATAAGTTATAAGTAATATTCCTATTATGAAATTACAATATGCAATATCTTGATTTCATTACATAAAACAGGTATGGATTTAGAGATTGCCTTATTTTCAACGTCTAGGAATCGACTAAAAGATTTTATTTACGCAAATAAAGAATATGAATATAACTTTGTCGATTCAAAACCTGTCTTATATATTTTGGTTAGGTATTTTAAGATTATTTTGGGATCTTTCACAATACCAAAATTGTATACGTAATGTGTAGAATGTTAATCTAATTTGGTTATTTTAATTGGTTACTATTATAGTTCTATTTGTGAAAGGCATCCTATCTATCGGGTAGCGTGTACATAGCTTATAATTATTGTCTCTGGGATAACAGAATATAAAATGTGATAATATTTACTTAAATATTCTGACATTTACACTAGCAGTATATTACTGCTAGGAAACGGATGTGGAGATGTAGACATGACAATGTTTGACAAAGCTTAAAAAGTTAGGCATTGTGATTTTTTATCTGTGCTCAAAGTTAGGGTTTAAAAATATTGAAGAAATCTCCCCTTCTGGGTTATTTCTGTTATTTTTCTATTATGAATGTAGTCATCTAATAAATGAACTTATACACATAAAGGATTTGAGTGTGTCTGTATAACCAGGCTTACTTAGCCGTGCCTTACTTTACCATTATTCTTAATAATCTGACACTTATACAAAAAATACTAAAATACTGAGAATGTATTTAGTAACGCATTTTTATAGTTTAGTTTGTATGTACTTATTATAGAATGTTTCTTTCTTTAGAGAAAGAACTTTGCCGATGTGGTGACGTGATACCATGTGATTTGTGGGTACCTATTTATGAATAAAGATTTTTTTCTAAAAGTATGTTTTATTACAACCTTGTCTCAAAATTTCAAATTGGTATAAAATATGAACTTATTACATTGTTCTGAACTGCAAAAACTGCCCTAAAAATCGTAATGTGTGTTAAAGTGGGTAGAAAAATAAACACAAAATTCAGTTATAAAAATTTTATTATTTATAGGAAATATTTTGATTTAACAACAACTCTTTCCGTGTGAGGCGCACGCGTCACCGTCCCGGCGAAGATCATGGCACATTGATTTTAACTCTGTATTCTACTGATACGGTCACACCGCTAAACACACATTGAAACTTTGTGGTGCAATAGAAACGTTCTTCTGCTTCACAAAGTTAAATGTGGTAACGGTTGAAATTGGCTGATTGTAGATTTTGATTTACGAAGCTACTGTTTTAGTACCGGGTCGTATTCGTGCGTAACAATGGCCCGGTAGAGTCAGCGTCGTAAACGTTCGCCAGCGCAGGGACGCGCGCGCTCACACTGACAGCACGAGGTTTCGTTGTCAGCAAACCGTCCGAGGTTCCTCACAGCGCAAAACGGTACCTCAAAAAGAAAAAAAAGTCTATCCACATCATCATTTCGTCCGCAGACCACAACACACCGCTTATTGCGACATTATCACATTTATCAAGCATTATCTGTTGATCCCTCGATACAGGAAAAAAAACTGATTTTTTTTTTAATTCTGTGTTTTCACAGTTTTCGCCTAACTATAAACTAGTACTTAAATTATAGCTCACTCATCACCTGTTTCGCTCGCATTCTCGCTTCGCAACCACACTCTATACAAGATGTCTTTGCATTTATACTACAGAGCGACATATTTTTACATTGGATCTCATGGGGGACAGTCAATTCCTATACTATTTATTGCTTTTGAAGCAATTATATATTTTAAAAATAACACTCTTCCACTTACAACCGTCTTAGACAGTGTTTCGCTTCAACATTATTTAGAGACGTTTATAAGAGAAAGTAGTACAAGCTGCATAGGCATATTTTTAAATATCACACATTTTTTTAAATTACATAGCGAAACAGCGTGTTCAGCTATCATCGGAACCACTAGAAGGAATTGACCGGGCCCCTTACAAAATAGACGAGAGAAACAAACTAAAACTTAACACAGTTCCTATACAAATCGATGAACATAAAAAATGTTGTGGAGATTATGGAAGGGGCCTGAATACAGCCGAATATTAAACGAATTAGCCGTTACACGTGTTTATGTACAGAATCAAATGTTGGGGTCCGTCTTGCAAAACTATCACGGTATTGACCGGGACGTTTCTTATGTACAAAACTGGATACGTTAGGGGTTCTAGCGACAACAAACGGAGTAACACGATGCACGATACTATGGGTATAACACTAGGCCATTGTAAAGGTTTCTTTCAACTCCAAAATCTTACTGATATTTTTATGCAGACTTATAAGTTTTGCAGAAACAGACACCATTGCGGCGACGTTCTATCGAGCGACAGATCTTATACTTACGTAATAGTGGCTAGCTTCCGTTACACTACCAATTTACAAACAACACAATAATATCGTGTATACTATAAAGATTCCGCTCGATGCAACGTGTTTTAAAGCCTCGATTTACATATTACATTCAGTTTTAAAACAATCTCAATTACAAATGTATGTATAAATGTAGATACATTTAAACTCTAGCTGTTTATCGTAGTACTAGACACAACGTTAAAACAAATTCATATCATATAATCAAACATAATTTTCCAAGCTTTACACAAAATACATATTATATTAACTGTACAAGATTGTGACGTAGTCTATAGGTTCAGGCCTCCATTCATCACTACATATTTACATTATAATATTAACGATACTGTTCAAGCTTCAATCACAATTTTTTAATAAGTATTATACGCCGAAATAACGGTAGTCTTGATGAGTTTGGCTGATATGGCAAGAAATGTGTTATAGAGGCAGTGAAGTTGAAATTGTACGAAAGTCGGAACAAAGGAAATTTTAAAATGCATCTAACAGACCATTGTCGACACCAACTCATAATATTTCATATCGAAACTGTAATTATAAACACGTGCCGTTGTAAATCAAATGCGCATGTGTATCGAGCGTTATGTACGCCCGATGACATGACCATGACATCTACAACCACATGTAATTGTCCATAATTATCGTGATACTCTAACCTGCTTTAATTAATATTACGCTCTCATACATTATATAAACAAAATGTAACAATATTATGTAAGAGTAGAAGAAGCCAGAATGATATAAAAATATTTTTTCTGCGTTTTTTAAAAGGAAGCGATATATTTTCGGCAGGTAACACGCGGTATTGCCAGTATACAATAACATTGTCACAAAAAAACAACCAATTGAAGACCACAGATAAAAATTTGAGTTACAACTCACCAAGACTATAAAAAAAAAACCTTTAAATCATAACCGTAACAAGTAACGTTGATCGCCAATGATTGTAAAACAAATCACAAAGAACTTAAAAAAATACATAATAATATATAATAATAAATAAAGTATTATATCAAGTACTCCGAGCGTAAGGCACGTTGCCTGCAACTGATAACGTCTTCACGCCGAAGTTTCATGTTACGTATGTATTCGCAGGTTTGCGCTGTAAATGCGATATTTTGTCAAAAGGAATTAATCGATATGGCTGTTTTGACTGGTTATCGATTAAAAACGAATGTGAAAAAAGGCATGATCCCAGTTTCATTTGTGCATGTAAGATATTGGGATGCTTAAATCTTGAAAGGACTGAGTTAAAAATATACTATTTTCAGTCAAATGCGTTTACTTTTATATTTATTTTTTACTTAATTCGGCAAATGACTTTTATGGTGATGTAGCGTGTATTTCGTCGTTACTTGTAGATACGTCAATCAAAGAAAAATTGAAAATATCGCAATTACATTACAAGCCTACATTTTGCAATATGGCGGTGGATTCCTTTCAGTTAAATCAATTCGGTAATCATCAATGAGTTTGATACCAATACATCTAAGCGCTGCACTAAAAATGTATGAGATCTGGTGAAAATGTTAAGAGATCATTCTATGCCTGTCCCAGTCGGGAAGACTTGAAGATATGTACGTATTTTGTAAACATGTCTGTCTGTATTCGAGTCAATCGGAAATTATGAAACCTATTTTGATGAAACTTTAATTTCTTTAATTCTATTTCATAAGATGATATTTATGACACACCATTTTCATAAGTAGAAATACGAACGTAAAAATTATCAACACTCAAATGCTGACATAACAAGTCTACTACATCATTTACTACACAGGGAAATATTAATAAAAACGAATCGCCGACCAAATAGAAGCTTACCTCTCATTGAATGACAGGCGAATGTTGTAGATTCGCCAGTCTCTTATGATCTCATACATTCAGAGCTCGCAATCCCTCCACGCCTTTAAGACATTTCGTTACACCTAACTAATCTCATACAACGGGTGTGTCCATTCCTTAATAAAGGATCGCTTTATGTTTAAACAATAAATACTTAATTACCGCTTAGAACCTTAAGTAAGAAAAGCGTATAAATTATTTTTCTCAGAAAATTTGAATTAACGGACTTAGTTCCTATCTACCTAGATGTTGTGTCGTATTGTATGGATACTATACAAATGTGTGGATGTACAGAGGACGATTACGTAGCTTTTGTAAAGCGATAATCTCCTCTACCTAGATAATACTACAATACATGAAGCTAAAATCTCAAATGTTAACGTTTTGATATTATAAAAAATATTGTCTGAATGAGCATTTCTAAGTTATTTGGCGCAAATGGCTAAATTATAATCAAATCAGAATTTAAACAGGAAAAAGACATACTTTAAACAAAATTCATTTGTGGCAACATTAATTTTCAGTACCTACTATTGATATCACCGTTCCACACAATACGACACAACTATACAAGGGCGGCTTTCGACGACTTATTTTAAAAGCAGTCGCGCTTAAGACGGACTCGGTACATGGATGCTCTTACTATCGTACTTACCAACTATAAGACTTTATTTTTACCCTATGTTTTGATAACTTTTTGACTGCAAGTAAGTGTATTTTCGTACATTATCAAGCATGTGTTTCAATATCTTTTGAATTTTGCGGCAGTCAAGCGACTAAATTTATCATTTTCTGTGTCAGTGCCTATAAAACTCGACACATATCTGAGGAATCGACTGAAGTGGCTTATGCAGTCCACATGAGTAACTTAGGAAGTGGTGGTCAAAGTTGTGACGGTACATTCAATTAGCTTGTTACAGATTTTGTCTATAGACAGTTATGTAAGTACCAATAAACATGATCCAATAGCAATAGGAATCATTATAGATTTGATTTAGTTACTAATCAAATTGAATCTCAATTATCGACACATTAGTAGTCACTTATCGTACAAAGGACTGAAAAGTCACCTTTCTTGTTGCTCCATACATCAATTTTTCATTCTTAATTGCTTGTAAAGCAGTGATTTACAAAACGCTAAACAAATTGTGATGCAGCGATATTAAACGATATGTCACGGAAAGCCGCCATTGCAGATTTGACAAGTTAATTTTTTTCGCCCGACGCACCGAGGACACACATACAATGCCTGTTTTATTTATTTGTGTTTTAAGAACTATTTATATTATAATGAATGATATTGAGCACGATGTGAAATTGTGAATTTATATTCAATATAACAGGCCAGCTTTGTGTTAGTTATTATTGAATATATTTTGTCATAACAGATTATATACTGCGACATTAACAAAATATTACTATTCTATCTTCGATGTCCGGCATGCGGTAATTTTATCATATTCGCAAACAATTTTAGAATAGCTTGTGATATAAATGTAAACCAACTTCTATCCTTCAACAATCACAATCTAAATATTTAAGTTTTTGCATATCACATGTATTATTTCAACACCCGCATTAGTACATACAAAACAAATTATTGCTATTTATGCGTAATACGTATACGCGTCGTACATTTACATAGTCTGCATGCGCAAGTCCTCGCAGTAATAAATAAAAGAGTTTACGTTGGAGAGAAGCGTGTATCATTGGCCGATTCAGTATCGCGTCATGAAACGTGTTGTTGATTGGTTACTGGGTCGGTACTCTCTTTATTACTACGAGGGCATCACAGAACAGTCATGCATATCCTATATGAATGTCCGCGTGCCTCCAATGTATTTACCGTGCATCGGACTCGGTGCGTGCTAGGTAGTCTAAGCGGCGGGCGGGCGCTAGAACTTGTCCTGGAAGATGAACAGGTTGTTGGTGGCGGCCACGGCGATGATGCTCTCGTGCGGGTGCCACGCTGTGTGCAGAATCTTCTTGTTGAAGTCCAGGCAGTCTACGCTTATCTCGTCCTGAGGAAAAATAAAGGTTTCTTAATATTTATGACAAAGGACGATACATTTTTTTTTTCAAAATGTGCATACTGTCAGCGGCAAGCACGACTTAACTATACGTTAAGCCGGTGACTGTTTAGTGACGAGATGTCGACACTCCTCAGTACTTCAGAAAGCAGGGTTAAGTTGTCTTGCGCCTGATCTCACTCCGGTCGGGTCAGTCTACCGTTCTATCGAACTATACGAGTGAGGAAATAGAGAGCGCGAGTGTATTAATACTCTATACGACCGAAATTAGGTCAGTTTAATAATGAATCACATAGGTGAATTACCTTCTTCCTCTTGGCCGTGGCGGCGACGCGGCGCGCCCGCAGCGGCTGGCGGGGCCGCGCGGCCGCGTCCCGCGCCGCCTCCAGCGTCAGCTCCCCGCGCCGCGCGCCGCAGCCGCCCGCGCCGCATCCGCCGCGCTCGAATATCCTGGGGGGACTTCACTTGTACCAAACACACTCAAACTCTAAAAACTAAACAAGTTATAGAGACGAGCGATATACGAGCTACTGCTTATCTAACAGAGAACCGTGTCACTGTTCCTCGTAAATCAGAAGACATCCAATGTTAAACAAGTCTGTTGCCCACAAGTCTATTGATATCGTCGGTCCACCTTGTAGGAGGTATACTAGCACTGCGTCTTCCAGTTATGGTCGTCACTCGAGAACCTTTCTTCCCTTCTTCTCTACATCTCAAGACCTGGAGCGATGTGGCCTGCCCTTTTATTACTTGTAAAGTGCTATTCTAAATAATGTCTAACAATCTTTCTATGTTAATTTGTCCATTTCATCTATTGTATGTTGTTGCCTTACCTAAAGAAGCCATTATAAGAGCCAGTCATAAGCCGCTGGTCGTCACCGCTCCAGCAGCACTCGAACTTGTCGAAGATGCAGTCGTTCTCGTACAGCGAGCACAGCTTGGACCTTAGATACTCGTGCACTGGGTACGTCTCCACTGGCTTCGTCTCCATACGAAGATCCCATACTTTTAAACCTAGGTAGTCGCGTGACATCATGTATCTGTAAAATTAATTGTTTTTGTTACTTAACACATTGAATGCTACTTGGCCCACCGGTGAGCTGCGAACAATAGTTTATCTATTGTCTACTGCGCGGCAGTCAACAACTTAATATACGTACAATTTAAATTCATCTCAGCGTTTTAGGCTAGAATTTGTGCTCAGTGTGAATGGATTAAATCATACTAATACCATATTCAGAGACAGAACATTTCGCGATGTGGCTGGTGATGTCATTATCATCATGTGCCATTGCAAAGTTAAATCGAATTACTAGGTTTGAACCTGCAATCATGTGCACATAAATCTAGTCCATTTGTAGATTACGTATAAATTGGACTAAATTTTAAGCAATCTGTGTACTGGTACTGTAAATGTAATTTTTGAAGACCAACCTGCCAGAATTGCTAAGCTTAACATCGCTGATAGACGATATGATTTCCGAGAAGAAGGACCTGGCGTGCGGGTCCTCGGGCTCCTCGAACAGCTTGGCGTGGCGGTCGCACAGCGCCGCCGCCCGCATGTCGCACAGCCTTATCGTACCTGCACCGACACAACACGTTACTTAACCCTGCATATTGGCTGACTGTTTTACTTATATATGGTACAAGATGCGTTCTAAAGGGGAGGCCTTTGTTCAACAGTAGACGTGTTCCGGCTGATGATGATGGGTAACACGTAACACTATAAGGGTAAGTTTCGTAAACATGTCCAATCTCAAGATGATTTACTACACAACGATGTTCTACATATGTATAATAATCAAGTTGAGGTGCAACCACTGTCTCAATATATCATTAATTAATACCTTGTGTCATTCATATACCCATGTTCGCATCAATAGAAAAGCTCAATAAGGATCTATATTTGAACTATTCTCCCCAGTTAAAGCATATCAATACAACCGAATTTATGGCTTTAATAAGACAGTACTCAGCAGTTTTTCAAACAAGGAATGAAGACCATTTAGTATAAACATAATATTTATGTAATTGTACTCACCCTTACTACTAGAATAGACAAAGAGATTGCATTCAGTCGGATGAAACTCCGCCGCAGTGATCACCTGTAACAACAGACATATTATTTTAAATGGAGAAACAATGGGTATCATTTCACTACTGAGTATATTTTAACTGCACCTAAAATTGGTTCAAAGGCCGAGGCGAGTCAGTGCACGACTAAAAACAGGTAATATGTCGGCCAAAAGATGAATACAATGATGATTCCTTCTTATATTTTAAGTTCACAGCTAAATGCCTAAGTAAAACGTTTATATTACATCCCAAAATGAATATAATAATTATTATTATTTATTGTTTTCTTCAGAAGGTTACCTTAAATCTAGACAAAGTTGCTTACAATGGCGGATATGAACGTAACACTGCGAGAGACTGCCTGAGGTAGGTTTTGGTACTACCTGTATTACAGGTCACCAGGCCTCCACACGGTGATTAATATCAAAGTTTATACTGTACGGTAAGTCTATATAATTTTCTAAACACTATAATATCACTTAGCTTCAAGAATTTATTAAGATAAAGTAATAAGGTTATCTACGTATCGAAGTGACAGGGTTATTTGGCTTCATAAATCCCGCCAATTATGCTAATTAACTGCAACATACTGGCTTCCTTCAGATAATTGAAACTGATTTATTGATTATGATTAAATACATTCCAGAGACCATAGTAACGATTTCGGATGCCCAATCCATTGTCTCTACCCAGCAGAACTCGAATAAAAGTCATAATATTTGGTTACCATTGTGTTATAGTTATAGTATACTAGTTAATGTGTATAGTAGTTTAGCATTTGCTTTCTGCACTGGGCAGCGTGTTTGATTTCCGCATCGGATAAAAATTATTTGTCCTGAATCTTATCTATTGCTAACATACATAATTTCTCTAACGTACCAAACAATATAGGAGAAATTCCCACATTTTCTAGTATGGGTGATATATAAAATGAATTGTTTTGGAGAGAAGACCACTGCTCGGCAAAAGTAGTGTACGACGCCCTCTAGTTAAGTGGGGCGCCGATATACGCAAAACGAGTGGCAGCGGTTGGATGCGGAGGGCCAAAGATCGAGCCCAGAAATGTTCCATAGACGAGGCTTATGTCCAGCAGTGGACGACAATAGGCTGACAATGATCATGAGTTGAACAAAACAGTTTGGTTTGGTTTGGTTTAGCTGGGCATTTACCGCACTTAGCCTCTTTTAGTGGGCCATTGTGCGTGACAGAGATTTCTTCCTTTTACTCCAACCATCCCAGATCATCCCAGAAGGCGAGCAGCCTTTTCAGGTTGCTACAAGCCTCCTGAACAAAACAGTTAGTATCATACCTCTGTAAGCTCCTCCATGTTGGCAGGTTTGATGTCAACGATGTTGAAGCTCTGGTCGGTGATCTCCAAGTGCCACAGGTTGATGCGCAGGTCGTCCGCAGACAAGTACGTCTCCTGGTCCGAGTTCAGCGATATGGAGTTTATGTGGTATGTGTGGGCGTTTGCGAATATCCTCCTGTTGTTATAAAGAAACGTTATTAATTAACTTTTATTGTCACAAGATATTTTTATGTCGCCTTATTCAAATTGGCATAAGAAATGGTCGAATGAAATAATGATCAAATTGAATCAAGTAAAATAACTTATGGGTCACTAAAGATGCTTTAAAAATCGAATTTGAATCATCTAATGAATCTATGGAATTTAGATTTACCAGCCTTAAAAGTACTATATTACTTAGACGAGACCGAAACTGTCTTTTTACCTTTATCTGCTTGGTTTTTTAATAGTGTTTTTCGGGATTTAAGGAACCGGGAAACTCCATTTTAAATATTGGTTAAATAAGTTTTAAATCTGATGAGATTGTTTTGACTAGACTACCCCTTAAATTAAAACATACGAACTTACTAACATTACCTCTGATATAAATAAAGTTGAGAATAGAAGAATTTTCCTACAGTTCAAAGTCCATAATAACAAAGCTAGCACTCAAGTAACCCACTCTACATAACCCATATAAAATCACATTTCCCCGAAACAATATCGCTCAATGCCAGATAAAGAGTATATTAAAAACATTTCATAATCCTATCCTATGACGATAGCGATCGAGTATTAAGGTAAATATACCATAATATAATCAAATTAGATCGCCCGCGGTTATCAGACGACAAGTATGCGATATTAAAAGCTCTCGACATTGCAATAACGTGATAGCGCTTAGCACTTTCGGATTAGTATTTGCTACTGGCTATTTACAAATACTTGTATACAATTGTTATTTAATGAAAAATAGATTAAAAAGCACTGCCTATTGTACTAAAAAACAGAACAAATAAAGATATTGCAGTGCAGATTATTTTTTACAAATTAACGGTAGTTTTGCTTTGAAATTGTTAACTTTTGTTTTAAATTATGTTGAGAATTTTGCAAGTATTTCAGATGCCATTAGCTCTACGGCCAATGTCTATTACTAGTTTATACACTGCGGCGTGTTTACCGAACGAGTGGAGATGACCATGGTGACCAAAATTACAGTCAGGAGATCTAGTTTAAAGGACCCCAAAGGTATATGGTAGGATCCGTCTAAGCAATAATAGTGTATGTCAACATCGTTATCGGTCTATACCCGAGATCCTATTTAATCTTGAATATCGTACGATAAATTGTCAGTGTATCCGACCGACTCCTACCGATCGATGTTCGATCGACACGTGCATCGTATCGTATCGTATATGGGACCTTTATGGGCTGGTGGCTTACCTCGGTGAGGCCTCGACCATGAGCTCTGCGGGGCGCACGGTGGGCACGCGCAGCTGCGTGATGCGCGCGGGGTCCCGCGGCCGCCCGCCCTCCTCGCGCGTGTTGTAGCCCGTCACGCGCTTGTCGCGCTCCGACACCTGCGGGCACGGGGCTCGTGAGACACGTGACGGAAAGTACATAACACAAGATGACTTCATCTATGATTTCAGAGTTTATGATCATGTCGCTGGAGTCGATAATCTTGTGTTCATATTGCCTCATTCACTCATGTGTGTGAGTGGGTGCGTTACAAGGAGATAAAATCTCACTTGTGCTAAATTCTCAAAACTGAAATAAATGTCGCTAATACTTGTTCTGTTTGGGACTCGAACCCCTTAACCTAAAGCCAGGTTATAGATAGACATAGCTTGGACTAAGGAAAATATATTTGTTACAGTTCATAACACAAAATGTAGATACGTGATTATTTTTTTTTTCCCCCAGTCCACAGTTGACAGAGACTAAGTTGTGTTTTAGTTTCTGGTAAGTCCAGTGAATTACTGAAACCTAACCACGTCGCAAAACACCACGCAAATTTGGGGATCGAACCCAGGCTGTGTATAAAAAACCAAAGTTTTATGAAAAAAGCCAATCATCATCATTATCAGCCTGTATCGACCCAGTTAGGTATAAAACCTCTGTACTTAAAACTAATCTTAAGACTAAAATAAAAAATAAATAAAAATCCATACATACAAGACTAACCTTCCACAATTTAATGGTCTTGTCGTTAGTGGAGAGCAGGAAATGGGCTTGGTTCTTGCGCTTCAGCCATCGGATCTTGTTAATCTTCTCCTCAATTTCCAACGACTTGAGATAGTCAAACTCTGGTTCATGTGATTGGAATGTCGAGTACACGTTGTACTCCCCCTTTTTCGGCACGCATTGCTTTGACGCCGGGTCCCTCTGGAATCGAAAGGTGCTTGCTTTATTATTATGAGTGCTACGCGATATGAATTGATTTTCAAACGCATCTAGATTGGCAGCCGACCCAAATACTTTGGGGTGGACGCGGACGATACGACGCGGGATGAATGTTAATATTTATTTGGAAGACGTGAAATAGCTTTTTATTTGAATATATATCTAGAATAATATATTTTAAATGCAAGTCCGGTAAATTATTAGGTAAAAAGCGCGATAACTAAGGAAAACCTATTAAGGAAACCTGGAATCAACAGCATGTAGTGAATAAGCGTGGTGATTAATGCCGTTGGAAATTTTTACTGATCGTTACTTCGTAGATACTAAGACACATCGGTATATTTATCAATTTATGTTATTTGCTCGGTACAATAAACACAATATCGTGATAGATAGATAGATATAAATGGTAATAGGCTAACCACATTTCACATGGGAATTGGGACTTATGACAAACAGAATGTAGGCGTTTACTTGTCATAAAGGAAAATCGTTGCCCTTACCTTCGTATTACTAACGTGCGTATAGGTATAGGGTAATAAAAAAACGCTTTCTACACTACTCATCCATAAAACTATACCTAAGAATGACCAATCTTATTGTACTCCGTGCGCACACGCCATTCTTATGAAGGTATCCGTTTGTACATTATATGGTAATGGTACACATAAAAGTCACACCTGCTTCCCAGGGGGGTAGACAGAGATCACGGATTTCCATTAACGGTATCTCACCTGAAATATAACAACCCTGCCACCCTTATCCCCGGTGGCCAGCAGTTCGCCATCATGGTTGAACTCCACGCAGGATATCAGGTCAGCTTCCGTCACATCGTCTTCTAGAGTGCCCTTCACCTGACTGAAACACCATGTCGTCTCCCCACCATTGCCTGGAACACACACAGAGTGACTTAGAAACGTGACGTCCTGTAATGTTTTGAACTTGGACCTGCCTATAATCTAGTTTTGTCGCAATGAAGAATGTTTATTTATTGTTAAAGTAATATAGGCTGGTTTTAGTTTTAAGGTTTTTCTGTATTCTGTTTCTTGGTATGCAATAAAGAATATTATCTATAAGCCTTCAGTGAAAAGCTTACATTGTCTGTTGAAACTACTAGACATTTATGTGCTACTTGTGGATGTATACTGGATTATACATCATCATGATTGCCAGTAACATAGGTGTGCCAGATAGATATGAAAAGTACCCTAATATGACCAATATTGAATCTCGCCCATTACAAAAATATCAAATTAGACTTCTTAACAGAGGCTCGGTTAATTTTTGATTTATATAGACTAAATACAACAAAGTTTACTTGGTCTTGAAAGCTTTTTATTTCAGTAAAACATTAAGAATTTTAGGCATGTTATAAATTCCTAACTGGCAACTTAGCATTTTACAAATAAAAGTACCTTAGTTTTAGGTATTTGCAGTATTCAAACTTTAGGTTTATTTATTGACGCGGCCTTGATTTTATGTTTATTTCGACCGAACAAAAAAGTTACTAGGCATGTTACTTCCAAAATATTTTACATTAAACAAATAAATATTATAATGCAAAGTATAGAATAGTATTTTAACAGTCCAATTAAAGTACTTTAATATATTTTTAAAGACGAATAGTGTTAAACTAGTCTAGAATAATTATCTCTATCTATAAATACAATAATCTAAAGTTAAAGTTTTCCATAAATAAATTACTGGTATGAAGTTTCAACGCCGACATCGATAAATTATTAGAAAACTTTTGTACCAACAATAAGGTACTTTAAAATATTATCTTAAAGACAGTTTTGATACCAAATATAAAGTGCTTCACTAATATCGATGTCGGTACGTGAAACTATTAGTTATTTCAACACAAGTTAATATAAGAAAACTGTTAGTAAACAACGAACACAAAATTGTAAATGCAATGTATTATACAAAGAGAAACAAGACATTATCTCAAGATATGTAGCATACTGGAAGGAAAATCAATCCTTATTAAAAAGTTTAGTTGATCACAAAATGCACAAAACTGTTAAACAAATGAAGTCCTACATTAGTTAACAAATAAAGGAATATCTATAACCCTCTAGAACATAACCTCGAGCATTCACGTACTACCTAATTGCATAATATTCCCACAATGGTCTTTCATATGAGACTAAACGTTTGAAGAATGATACGCCATTATGTTCTACCGTTCAGAACCGAGCTTTAAGGAAACATAAAACGAGAGTCATCTAAAAATACGTGTGAACTTACGCGTCAGTGCAACCAATTAGAAATCTCGGTCAAATTATCACGATGCATAAAAATAAAGATTCAAGTGATGAAGCCGTTAAATGTGTCCGAGTTGTCACAAACTACCCGTACGAACGAGGCAAGTTTTCCTCACGAAAACAAACGGCGCCAGCCAATTGCATGCCGGCATTGAAACGATTGGAAATTAACCTATTTATCATGTGAACAACAACATACAATCACAAGTCGTATTCCAGTGCACCCGACAAGAGTGATGTCTCCAATTGGCGAAATTGTCCTGGATCCTAATACGATGATTCGAGTACCACGGTACTTCCTTCTTTTTCAACATCTCTACACTAACTAAACATTAGAAACGGTAAAACAACACTCATTTCACAATTTTTTTTTAAGAAAAACGTTCAACAGTACTGTACTGTGACATGTCCTGAACGCAAATGTCGTAAAACTTGGAATTTGGAACCTGTTCTTTGTTCGCAGAATAGTAATTTTATATTTGTGAATAGGGATAGTGGTTTTGAAACATTACACCTTTCTTTTGAGGCATTGTGTGGTGGGTTTAGACAATGGGATCACAAGGCTTGACGCGCAACAATTAGAGGAAGCACCTTGTACATATGTAGTACGTAATTGAATGGATATAAATAGCGTTGCAATGATAATTAATGCTGGCAGTTGCGTGTCTGCCGTGAAGATAGTTTTAGCAATGAAATACTGAGAACAACGCGACTGCGTCAGTTTTCGTTTTTCTTGTTGGACGACTTTAAGTTTTTTCACATTACCTTATGGACATAATTATGAAATACTTGCTCGGGGTTTCACTAGTTGTTCTTGAATTCTTTTTAAAGTTAGCTACGGTTGTTATGATAGGACATGGTTTTCTGTACCATAAAAACAAGTTTATTGTACAATATCTAAAGCGTAACACAGTTCTACAGTTAAGAATGGATCAAATTAACGGAATAATACGTAATTAGACCCAATAACTGAACTGAAGTTCAAGTAAAAGACATTTAGACGTCGACTCTAAGCCAAGATAAGTACTTTCCCGAATAATACGTATTACTATTCGAATCTTTACCATAAGACCTATATCTATAGTCCACGATTACCAGAAAATAAACGGCTATAATTGCAAGAAGGTTTATGAAAGGCATTATTATCGGATAAACAAAACAAAAGTAAACCATTAAAATAATGATAACGGATTAAGAAATCGATATAGACAAATCGGAAATGCGTATAAAGGCAGGTGTCTATAAATCTTTCCAGTCTACATAAGGGTGGGAAGCAAATAAAACGCGCTACGTAATAAAAAAGGAGACGTCAAATAAATGAATGACGATGTCGCCTAAAGTTGCGTCAAAGATTATGACGCAGATGAGTCGTCTGAGCGGTCCTATAATACCAACCAGATTGAATACATAAAAAGGAATGTTTATTTCCCATGATCAGGGCTAATCTGAGGATGAAACAATTGTTTTCATGTCATTATAAACTTGTCTTATAAAAGTAACGTTTGTCAAACGATTAGAGCAGTACTTTAATTGTCTACAGTAAAAGTAATACCGGAAATTTGGCGTCATCACACTTCTGTTCTGAGTCATAACAATAAATAGACAACTTTAATGTTAGCACAGTGATAAGAAATTCATTATTTTCAGTTTAAATTAATTAATATGATGTACACGATACAATCATGTCATCAAAGAGTAGCTTGAATAAATACTTCTTTTCCCTTAGAATTCTCAAAATTGTATCATGGTAAATGATAAGGTCATCAAGTTCAAGGTCATTTGAGTGGCAGCCGTTTATCATAATTATATAAACAAAGCTACATAGTTTGTTTACATCTTGATATCGTGTCTAGTGCGTCAGTTCTTCCTCCTATCGACCTTGTGCGTGGGTAGATAGAGAAAAGGTAAAAACCATATGATATGCTCCATAGATAAAAGACACATTTCATTTGCGTTTTCTTCGTGTTTGTGTGCTGAGACACGGTTTTTAAGTAATCCAGTTATAGAACACAACAGTACGCCAAACTTGTTCTCTGCTCCATAAAAAAAAACCGTCGAAAATCGCGAAACCTGTTCTATTAATCCCAAGTTAGACATTGGCTACTCACTACGCCGTAGGATGCTAATCGCGTCAATGGATGTAGATTAAATTAACGAAACAGGCGCAGTGTGTTGTGGATAGCATTTTAAATAGGAAGCTTCTTTTTTTATATGAATTGTCATGTTATTCTACTTACATGGGTAAAAGGCGCAGGCTAAGGGGTATCTAGGGTTAGCCACAGTATTCGGCTACGACTGTACTAAATGACATAAGAAGCATCCTTATAACCACAGACGTATTTTCACAAGTGTGACATACAACAAGACGCGCGCACCTCAATCAAATCCGGATAGGGGTTTGTAGTGCTCTGAGGATAATCTTTCACGGTGTAAGCATTTAGTAAGCTAATCGTCACGATAGAAACAAACGAAGCTAATGCAAATTAGCTCTTAAAAAATCATACCTAACCCTTTTGCGTAGTTTTTGTAATTTGCTCATTTTATAGTGTTTTTAGACTGCCACTCCTACTCATGTCGACTCTAACCTACTTTGCATGTGATATAGGATGCATAACAAGGCCAGGTTTTACTTAACATTCTGCATCAGTAACATTAATGTTAAACTTGGTGGGATGCCAAATTAGCACAACTATTAGCACATAACATTTTCCTTGTGCCATACTAGGTGTTGGTGATCTTCTTAGGATATTAGTTTGAATAATAGGGTCATTACAAGAGTTATAATAATAGTCCTAAGTTTATTTTTTTCTTTTATTATTTTGGGGTTTTGATCAATTTAGATATGTCAACCCCATTGTACCTTTTAACTAGTTCTAAGGTAATGTGAATCACATTTAGTCTTTTTGGATTCATGCTCAATCACCTAATTGGTAGTAAGATTAGTAGTCCAGGGTCCTTTGCCCTACAAATTGTTAACCATGGCTCTTTAAAATGTCCTCTTTAATTAATTTATCTCATAGTCAGACAAACAACAGATGGATCATGAGTTCACAGTTTATATACCAAATCCATTTTTCTTTAAATACAATAATATGACATTTGGTACGGATTATTATCTGTGGATTAACAAAATACGCAAATTATTAAAGTGGGAGATAACAAAATTGATAAAAGTAAACTTAGTAGGTGTACTATGTTATTAACACATTTGTATTATGTAAATACTGGCCAAACATTAATTTTGTGCCTAACCGATACTAATTAATGCATACCAGTCTTTTGAACCAAATCTTTTAAATCTATACAAGTGTATTGCCCGGATAGGTAGATGGATGTTATCAGAGAAAAGCTTATTAAAAAGAAATTTAGATTTTCATACCTAAAATATGATGACTAAACTATGAATCTACACAGATAAAATCAAATGTAATCATGTCAGATGATAATACAGCAAACATGTTTTTAATCAATAAAACTTGGTAAATGTGTTGTCAAAAGCAAATGCTGTCTGTTTTATCAACCAGTTACTTCATTCATTTAATTATACTGAATATAAACCAAATCTGATTACTATAATTTTTTTTTAAATACTTTGAAATTGTCATCGCAGTTTCTTTAATTTAAGTACCTACTAAGTAAAGTATGGCTCTGAAGTGTATGTAACACATACACAAATGCCTAGACCTAATCAAATGCTTTATATAATTACCTTTTGACACATTTTGTCATCATCAATGAGCCCTACTAATTACAGATCACCCGTTTTCATTCACTTACATCTCATAAACAATATAATTTATTGCTACAATTGACTATGAAACCTTCACACATGTCCTTATATAACATAGACAGTCCTTAATTAATGGTAATTAACATCAGTGTGTTATCGTCTAAGTAGTTGATTCAAACCAGAAAACGGATGCATCATATAAAAGTTCAAAGAAAATTAAATAAAAAGGTCTATCCAGAGCGTAAGTAAATTTGGTTTTCTCAAATTAATCCTTGATCCACATACCATCAATCTTGTCTAAAAAAGCATTTGAATGATTGTGGAAGTAAAATAAAAAAGTTAAAGGAAGTTTCACAAAATTAGACTTTCAATTGTTTGGGTGCATGAGAACATTTGTATCAATAAAAAAGATGGCAGATAGTCACATCATTGTCAGCATTGGGCAAAGCTATCAAAGCAAACAAATACTTCCTATAGTTAAAAGGTTGTTTTATAATAATACTAGTAGTCTTTTACATGTAAACATGAGATTTTGTAGTATGACAATTTTAAGCTTATCTCACCTTGTTGTCTATTTTCCTGGTAGTTTACAATTAGACATTTAAGGAAACTGATATGTATAAACCGAAATGTATCCTTGATAATACGGTACATCTCTATATATAATATTTCAAATCAAATTCCATTATTTCATATGGTTATCTAACAAATGATCAAGACTCTAGTTACAAAACAGTTATCCAAATCAATTCCTATCTTAAATCAAATAGTTTTGATTGGTTGGCCTGCTCCAAATTTAAAGACCAACCAATAATATCTGTTAACATGGCAATTGACAGTTGATTTAAAGATCTGAATAGGAACATTAGACACTGAATGACCTCAGTAAGTACTATGTACACTTTTCATACTTAGGTGCTTCAAGCAGCATTAAACAAAGACAGTTGACCAATGGTTCATCAAGTTTTAAGCAGGAACTTACTTAAAACACTTAAAAAATAATCTAAGCAATGCAAATATATCTTAATTCAATAATGTACCTAATAGAAAACAAAAAGGAGATACTCTTACCACGGCGCTGGCAATGTTTAGAATACATGTGCTCGTACACATACACAGGCATATAAAAATGTTGTTTTACAAATAAAAAACAAATTAAACAATAGTAAGACTAGATAATTTTTGAATTTAAATTGAACAACGGAACACTTTAATTGAACCCAATGCAAAACTCATTAATAAAACCGTACATATGTTTGGCTCAAGAAAAAGTTGGTAATAGGGATTACCTTTAAACTGAGTCATTAGAATGACTGGTATTATTGTTTTAGGGCATGGGTAATATTTCACAAATATTTCTTATGAACAAAATATTTGTATTAATATTTAAAGATGAATTAATAAATTGCAACAAAAACATCTAAATTATTTGCCACTGTTGAAACTATTGATATAAATTAAACAGACAATGAATTCAGCAAAAACATATGAGTCGAACCATAAAGATTAGGTATATAGGTTTCAGAACCAATTATTTCAAAAGCAAATTAAAAATACTTGACCATTCATTAGAGCCCGAACTTTTTGATATTGTGTAAGTTTTGTAATGTTTGAATTTAAAATGCATATCCAGTATAAAATAAATTAAATTAAGTAAGAATGTTTTCATGTCATGGAGGTTATCTCAAAGTTGATTAATCATTGTTATGTTTACACAGCAAATAATATGCCAAAATGTTTTCCTAAACCTTGCAGTTAGGTAATATTACAATCATTGTTTATTAAATACTAATAAAATATGTTATATGACCTTCTGGTATGCTAATTCCAATAGGACATGTTTCTATATCTCTCTCTTTTCAACACAGCTGTTCTGACGCGAATTTGAGAAGGATATCAGAATTTCAATTATGTTCCAAGAGTAGTGGGATGAATAGAATATTATTCAAATGTATTAGATGTACGAAAGAGCGTTTATTGATAAAACTAATGAGTTCATAAATGAATAGGTAAGTACTATTCCAAAAATGTCAAGATACGTAAGAGCGAAAATAAATCTTACCTGTAAGTAACACCATCGAAATAACGTGTTTTCTTGATTAAGAATGAATCGCTGGACATTGAACAATGTCTCTATATACAGTACTAACGTATAAATATGCTACGTCTCAGCTAAATACACAACCGCGATGAATTACAATCATATGTTCTCGCAAACATTCCGTGTCGCCCGCATTTTTATGTAACAATAACGCAGTGAATTCGAAAACAGACGCCGAAAGACCGTTGCGAGAACTTCCCCACATCTACATCTCTAGCAATAGTGAATTCAGAGAGCAAAAGGTTAAAACTATCGGCGTAAGTAATGATAACCAAACATTAATCCAAACAAGCTATCGTCACAGTATGTAAACACTAAATACTAAAAACCAAACTAATGACAATAACATTGCATTTACCGTCGGAGTTCGAACGATAAAACATCTTCGACTTATTGCGATTCCCAAATCCAATTTCGCCCTTGACTAGCGGGCGCAAAAAGTCACCACTTACCGGCCATGACAAAGCCCAGCACAAAAACTTTAAGAAGTTCAATAGTTTTAGTACACAATCACTTGAGTGTTTTGCTAAAACATCACACAGATTTGCCGATGAAAACGGATTAGAATCATTTCAACATTACATCGGTAAAAAGTAATGGCGCTGAGAAATACATACAAATAATTACTGCAGAGTATGGTGTTGCCATACTGACATTCACAAAATCTACTAACCACTAACAACAAGCACACGACGCTGACGCGACGTCCTTGTCCAACTAGCTCGGATTAGTTAAGTGTATGGCGTAATACGTATTTTTTTATATTATGTTTTGTATGTTTAAATAAAATAATGACGTTAAAACTAAGTTTCCCCAATTAAAGTTTTAGATTCAAGATCTTAGGTTTATATTGACGTGGGTCAATATAAGATACTATAAGAATTATTTAGTAAGAATCATCATCAGCCAGAAGACGTCCACTGTTGAACAAAGGCTTAGAATTTGGTTTCTTAGTATGAGATTAGAATTAAAGAATCTACCTTCAACGACAAAAATGTTTTGAAGCATTACCAAAAACTTATTTATAGGTTTTAGAGTCTTTTAAAGAGAATAAACCTGAACTTTTTTCTCATTATAATAAATAAGCAGAGGAAAGTCACACATTGATTACGTTGTATCATTAGCTAACATATTATGATTGTTTTCTAAATTTTGGGAAATTATTGACTTCATTGCTTACAATTAAGTCAAAATTAAGAGGTGATGCAACCTGTTTTTATGTTACCGATAATGTGCTGTAATTAAAATTGTCTAAAAATGTATTATTAAAAGATATAATCTTAAGGTTAGCTACCCAAACTGTGTAAAATATACTGAGATGGTAGACTTTTTATTAAACTAGTAACACTGAAGATCTATATGTCAAAAGGGACGTTAGGTGAAAAAACAGCAATGAAAAACCGCGCATTTCATGACTGCGCTGTGCTGCCATCTAGTATAGTCTGAATGAACTCATACCTGTTTTACCGACGCTATTATTATTAGCTCTTAAAACATAGTTAAACAATTGGAATTAAAGTTATATTATTTGTTGTACACATCAAATAAATGTACTCTAACCTATGCTAGTAGAAACAATCTCGTATAAAATAAATTATACAATTAATTACAATTATGATATCGATGTTTCCGGTTCCTGGTGGTTTATTTTAAAAACTCGAAAATAACGTCAACGGGTCACAACATTTAAACGTCAGTGTCAGTTTTAAAAACATTTTAGAAAGACGAAATATTTATTGCTAAAGAATAGAATCAAAAATTCCTCAAAATGAGCGTGGATGTGAAAATGTGGGATCCGGTAAGATATTAAGGCATTTAGAGTAGCAAGCAAGCAATGCGCGAAATGTGATATTTTTGAATAAAAGTTCTTAAGATTTATTTGAAGCTTAGATTTGTAACTATGCAATGATATTGTATAAAAGTAGGTGCTTTTAAATGTAACATCGTCGCTCTTTATGTCCGCTTTATGCATGTTTACATTTTATTTTCCTGTTCCCTAGTACTTAGGTAGTCTTTACAAATGAAGCGCTCAAGGCATACCATCTGTCTACGGGAATTATAGATATTCCTTGTAATACGAGACTTGGCCTACATAATATTACCTTGTTTCACTACAAAACATGGTTTAGGCACATTCTTGATTTATGTGACTGCGTCCACTGCGCATATCCGTATCATAGAATCTTTTAGATTTGCCATAAATTTCACGTAGGTAGATAAGTTCATTAAAGAAATTATCAAAAATTTCCAATTGAAACGGAGCGTATAAAACCTTTTTTGTAATAAGTAAAAAAGGACAACTATCTACTAAAATGTACACCTTGCCTTTGTCCATTGACCTTTCGCGCTCATGCAAAGACAGATGTACCACCGAACACCACCCTGCACCCATCCGGTACGTAGGAATTATTTAATTATATTTGAACAAAGGAGTCTTGTCTCGGCTCCGAGTACCTTAATTAAGTTGTCAAATGTCAATGATTGACAATTAATAAGTTCTTTCATTGTTTATTGGCTCATTGAAAAGGTAAAGAAGTTTTTGTGTTAAAGTGGTTTATAGAAACACATGTAGATGGCGTCACTTGTGTTGTGACTTAAGTAGCTTTAATAATCTGTACTCGAACAATTATAACGTCCCAGATTAAATACCAAGGAGACTTTAAACTGTAGGGAGTGGCTACAACCTCTTAGAGCTAATTGTGCTTGCATATGATAGTTTAGAGAGTCCTAAGAAGGAAATCTCATATATTCAAGCACCAAGAGCTCGCAAAAGATTCGATTAGCTTAATTACCTAGTTACCTACATCCCTCAAAAGCTTATTATTAATTTTAAATTCATAAAGTAGGTACATAAATACTTAAAGTTTTAGGTTTTAATTTTGATACCCGAAAACTTTAAATCCACCGTTGCAAATATGTTTTCATTAGGCGGACGACTAAAAAGTAGAAGCTATGAAGCTGGTAAATAGTTAGTAGATACTGTATAAAATATATGTTAGTCTGTAAGAAACTTGAAAGGTACTGCTAAACCCAGTTTGCGCCATTCCTGAACACCTCCTACAGATAATATAATAGATAATAATGTACAATATGAACTTACTATTTTTATTTCCATGATCGAATATGATGCTCAACTTCTGTAGGCTGTTTTGTCTGGCTTCCGCGAATAGCCGCCGCTTGTTCTTCGGCGAAGGCTGCGTCGCTAACGGTGACACTACCATTGTGGTGGTCGCCATCTTTTATATCACCATGACACTTATCTGGAACAAGAGGAGACGTTGATTGTACAACTAAATTCTTTTTTCTAGCTTTTCCTCTAGAGGTAGATCAACTGATCGCCCGTCGACGTTTGTTGATTTAAGTAGTGTCTCTTAACACTTTGATTTCGTAACTTATTTAAAAAACTGCATATATTCTGAGAGATTTATATAGTTCTTGGGATTAATAGAAGTATGTTGTACTTATAGTATTAGATATAACTTGCATTCACTTTACGCATACTATTTTTGCCTTTAACGGTATATATGTTCATTAATCAGTGAATTGAGTACAATGCTCATAAGTAATGTAATTGACTGGTACATTTAGTAACCTTACGAAACGCAACTTTATCATTTCATAAATTATAGCAATTGATGAAACCGAGTATAATCCAGATCGTACTTAAAAGATGCGGTTTCAGCCGCATTCTGACGTCTTTAAGACATTTCGAGGTTTGTTTTGTGAAGGCAATGGCTGTCTGCTTGTCACGAATACAGATCTTGAATTCTTGAGTATAAGGTTTAATGTAAATAATTTAATTTGTGCATGACTTTGTTTTGTGTGCCTACAACTACATGATTGGATTGTGATTGGCCAGTCTTCTGAAATAATTCAGCTTCTTATTAAACTTTTCGTCACATTCTCTGAATTGTGTTTATGAGAGGCCTGATGAACAGATATTATAAAGATGACATTTTTTAAACTTACGTTCCAAGTTTGCAACCAAAGTAAAAAACGTATGCATAGTTAAACCTTAGGTTGGTATCCATAACAAACGAGATATTACTTAATATTATGTAATTGAGCTCGTCAACGTAAAGGAAAATTTTAGTGAAGTGCTTTGCCATTTTATTGTATTACCAAATGACGATAATGAAACATGATAATCAGAAACCCCAACAGGTCGCGCGGAAAATATTTTGCTAACGTTATTATAAGTGCCAATAAACGTGGTTCTTACATTAAGAGAGCACATATTAACAGTTTGCCTATCCCATTATTATAAAAAGCAAAATTGTATGATGGATCGTGAAAAAATAATTTAGATTCGAATATTTTACACGTGGCCTTCGCGTGTGTTAATTACCGAAGAAATAACCCGTAGATTCTTAATATTTTAATTAACAACTACTGTAAAGGGATTTAATTATGTGTTGCGAGGAATTTAATGACATATAGTATCCACGTGTATTATCCGAAAAATTTGAAGTGCATGTTCGGTATACTTCATAGCTTTATTTTACTTTGACATTTTATTTTATTTTATTCTGACCGATAATTTTTTCCAGAATATTTTTGTCTCATTCGAACAATTTTGAGGGCGAGAGAAGCGTTTAAATACTCGATCCTAATGAGACGCTAAAAGAAAAATTCAAACAAAAACACTAAACATTCAAATAAAAGATTAAATAACTTCGAAGGAAAATCTAAATTTCTAAAATTTCTTTCATGTATTAGCGCGATGTAGGTACTTAGTAATTAAAATCAGGGTTTTTGATTATGATTGAGTACACTTAAACTCTAGTTTATCACCATGGTAGTTGTGCCGTGAAAATTATGAAATATTGCGTAATGCTGAAGGGTTTGTACAATTAAAACAATTGACTGATTGGCTGACAATACACCCAATATGTATCTACAATACTTGGGTAGTATTCAAGTTGACTGCAGTAAAACATAATAAAAAAACAATAAACAACTCGTTAATTGCAAAAACACCTCTGAGGAGGTTTATTGTGCAAATGTAGAAACTAAAAAAAGAAAAATTAAACAAAAATGAACGTTCTAGAATTCATAATGCTATAAATTAATGCGCGCGCGGCAGCCACGCGTTAATTCCGGTCAAACTTCCCATTTACAGGGCATCATAAAAGATTTGATGCTTGTAGAACGTTTAGGCTGTCTGGATGGGTTCATATGGGTTCGTTTGCATACCAAGAACTATTAATTAGGGCGCCTAAATCTGGTCCAGCTGCAGCCGCTCCATTCAATGTTTCAAGTCTGGTAACATGCTGGCAAGTAGTTATTATTTTGCAGATTTTACGTGTTTATTTGCGAATCCCAAACTAGTTTCGGACTCAAAATAATACCATAGAAGTTAGATAAAATGTTGGTGTTGTTCTGAAGTGTGCGTAGTATTTTTACGCTTCTATTTACTAATAATGGTGTTCTATGTGCCACGGAACACGGAAGTTATTTACGTAATCAGCTGATAGTTCAGGTGAGTTGTCGTTTGTTTACATACCTACCGATATTAGTTGGATGATTTCCCGCGGGAATCGTAACTAGCGAATGGATTGTTATAGCGTTTGAACGCACGAAGCCGTAACTAACGGGCTGTCACTTGTTCACTCGTCACTAAAGAATATGGAAGACCAATTTATTATATTTTCTGAAGAGAACGTCTAAGAAAACCAAGGCAATTAAAATAAATAATATGGAATGCTCGTACGATTAAAATTTTAATATCAAAAGGCTGCCACTAAAGCACGCTAATAAGAACAAGGCCGTTGAGAAGACAATGTGATTGCTATCAACGAATGCATTCAACGGATTTTTGGCCCAAATTCAATGAAAGTACGGTTTTGAAATTGTACAGTGACTAATTCTCACGTTCATGATTTCAAAGAAGTGCAAATAGAGATTTTTGTATCATTGCATGTGTCATCTAGATTTCTGGAGTAGGTAGTCGAGATGAATGGGTCAGCCGCCTGCATTGTATAGTGATGAATAGGTCAAATGCACTGATTCTGAAGATGTCGTAGTCGCGCAAGATTCTATGAATAGGACATTGTCTTCTAATAATTGTTAACTATCTATTTCATTTAAATACCTTTGTGTATGAATACTATAACTTGTATTCAACCGACTGAGTTTCAGTCTAATGCCTGTTTACAAAACTGTCCGAAACTTTTGTGGTTTGTTGTTGTACTTTCCCTAACTCTAATTAGTATATTTCATCATTATACGAAGCCAGCCTGTGCTAACACATATGTAAGAAAGATATACGTTTACACAGGTCACATGAATTGCGCATTACTGGAGCCTAAAGATCAAATTGCAGTTTTGCTTGACTTGTTGTGCTTTTGATCGACATGAACAAGCCAAAATAATGCGCAATTAGTATGCAATTTTGGCGTATGAACCTCATTTTACTGCGTCATCACAGATATTATACTAATTAATGACTTCAAACAATATATACATTGCCATAATACATGCCTAAAGTTGTTTATGTTGCGTATTTTTGTTAAATGTGTATTTTGACGTCAATGTAAACCGGTCAGAGTGTTTGTGCTTGATAACGTGTTTATGGACGAAAAGTTTAATATTCAATTATTTTTAGTACCTACATTAGCCCCTGTGTACTGGGTTTTTCATTACTTTGTGCAATTTTTTGCCAGAATCCTATCCTATCGTGTATATATTTTTAAAAACCAGTAATTTGTTTCTCTAATTGCATGTTATGTAGATGCATGATTAATCACGCGCGTTTTCCGGGCATGCCTGAATAGTTCCAAGTAGACCGTAGTGGTGAGGTCTTCATACACGGTGAATCCCGAACAAAAAGATTTTGTTTTTAATAGGTTATAATTTTTATCTCAATAGCAAAAAATCTTGGCGGTAAGCCCCACTGCATATATTGAGCTTGTTTTTATCCCGGTAACATAACGTGTCTTATAAAAGACTGCATTGAAAAACTTAGCTTTTAGATTCATGAAGTTATATGAGTTTCTAACAATCTCTAAGATTCTACGGAAGATCTTCGGACTGTTATCCTGAAAGGGGTATACAGATGTATTACTTAACTAGGTACAGTTTGTTCGTCAGTAGGTATCTACTATTCATTTATCTAGCATCCAATAACACGCCAAACAACAGAAATGTTTAGGCCCAACCGAGAAACCTATTAAGTATGGGCAAAGAAAATTCAAAATACCGACCAAGTGCCCCAAATATTCTTTTGTCAGGTTTCAATAATCGATAATTCTTCGCTTACATTTAATAAGTAATATGTAGGTATGCTTCAACGTAATATTGGGATATTATTCTATTGTTGTCAGGTCTAGCTTATCCCCCTTTCAAATTGGATTTAGCAGCCGGTCTTTAGGGCATTATGATGTTAGGTGAGGTTAAGCGGTAACCACTTTATCATTACTTAATGGTTAGTAGTTATAAATTGGTTCGCTTTACTCGTATGTTTAAACAACGAGTATTTATTCACAGTCCTTCGAATTGTTTCTACTCTTCCTGCGACTTATGATCGCTTCCAATCATTGAAGTAGTACATTAGTAGGTATTTTTCCTTACGATTTCTGCTACAAACCTGGACTACTTAAGTACTTTTTACTGAAGTATTTTTCCACGACATGAGGCGTTGATATAAGAACTCATGTCAATACGATGTCTGAAATCGCAAACCCACATTTAGCAAGCCTGCTGATCAATGTTTTTTTTTAAAGAAAAGGGCTTTGCCCTGCAGTAGGATAGTTACAGGCTAGTGTTATTATTAATATTAATGTAGGTATTGTCTTCATTTATGAAAGTTTGGTAGTTCAACAACTTCCATTATGTGGCAGTTATGGAGACGTAAAGTAGTCCTTACGTCTCTATAACTGCCTCCTTGCGTCTTAACCCTTTCGCAGTCCAGTGCACCACATATGGTACACATCACACACTATTGTGTCTACTCAGCGGACAGTAACGTGTAAATTGGTAACGTAATTTAGTAATACATATAAGTACATCCATATGCTATACTATGTTCGCAGACGCCACAAGAGTTCGTTAGCTAAGCGTTTAGCCGCGAGTAATTCAACAATGTCAAACGCTATCCCGTAAGGGCGACAGCAATTATCACGCTCGATAGAACGCGGTTTTCTGTTAGGGTTGACAAGTATTTTGAATTAATTATTTAAATAATTAAGTATCGTCTTTATTCAAGTACAAAGTCGTTACATATTTCGCAGAATATGAGATATTATGTAGGAACTGTATTAAATGGTATTGTTTGGGTTTAAAATCAAGCAGTCTAGAAATTAATTTTAAGTTTAAATGGCTTATAAATTAAATTTAAAGTTGAGTTTCTGAAGATGAATTTCCATTATCTAAAATTAACATCAAATAAGTTATATTTAGAACTAACAGACCCGGTAGACTTCATCCTGCCCAGAAAACCAGCGTGACGTGACTTTCTACATGCCAAATTTCATCAAAATCTGTCTAGCGGTATAGTCGTGAAGGCGTAACAGATAGACAGTATGATACACAATAATTATACATATAATTAATTGATCTACAGAGGTTATTAAGATTGTCTGTCAATACGATTGTTCCAGACTTCAGTGAGTGCAAACAAAACGAATCAATTTCGTCTTGGGAACCCTATAATTTAAAATGCACATTGACCTGAATGTTTCATTTATGGATGTAATGACATACAATGTAATGGCTGTAATAACATGCCCGCGCCATTGTTTTATTACAACAATGGAAAACCACATGTTACGTTTGATTTTTGATTTTTTGCACCAAAGTGCCATCAATTTGCAATCTTTTTAATTGATAAACAGTCATCATTTTGTTTGTATGACTGCGTTACCGATATCCTTATGTGCTACAAATTTTGCGAAAACTAGATTAAGTATTGTATTTGCTTCAGGATTAAAAATGACGTTGTTGTCTCCAAAAGCAATGTTGCACATTTTCCGGTATCATTACGATCACATAATATTATATATATAGGTACCTACTAAATATGTAAGTTAGAGGAATTCAGCTTTTCAAACAAAACATCTTATTTGTCTTAATTCACGACCTTGTCTTTAAGAGATGTTTTATTTCACGAAGCTTATATTTTAGTAAGCGACTTACTTGCTTTATATAATGGACGTAATAATGGAAGTAGTGACGTTAATATTGCCTCGACATTTTAAACATTAAGATATATTATGACCAGCCTTTAGGTATAAGAACCTTATACAACAAAGAAAGAACGAAAAACGTCAACACCCATATTCATTTTAATCCAAAAGCAACAGTCATTATGTTTTTTATTAATTTCATCGTTAGCCATAAAAAGGTCGCAGTTTCTATCGCTTTCAATTATAATTATTATTTATCTAATATCAACGGCAATCATTAATTCTAATGTTATAATGTAAACTGTTTGAGAAATATTTTAATATCGTGTAAGACTCATTGTCACCGTTCATAAGAACCAATTACAAGGTTTTCGTTCATGGCTAAGGATTTCTCATCTCCGCGAAATAAGCAGTTTCAAATCAAGACAATTGAAACCGATTCTAACTGATTCAATGCGATTCTATGCAGGCAGATGTGTGTAATTCTCCGCCCGCTGTACGTAAACTACAGCTCGGAATGAATGTCGGTATAGTACGTAACATTATCTGAGAAAAAGTGCTGACTTGTTTGAGAAAATACTCTTAGAAGAATAAAGACAAAAATAAAAGAATTATTGAAATAAGTTTGGTATTAGTAAAAATATTTGTTCCATTGCATCCACCGAATGCTTGCTTTTTCTTAAATGCCATCCTTTCATTCGCCGTCCCCAAATGCATTCCTTTTCTTTCATTCCGTCTACTTCGACAAAGTCCCTCGCAGGCGTACATATTTTTGCGAAATCAAACTATAAGCATCTAGGCAATGAATGCTGCAATTCTATTCTACCTACCCGTATTTCTGGATGGCTGAGACTTGCAGTTCGACATCGATGCATTATTAGCGTAAACTTGAGCAAGTTCGAACTAAATTCTAGTCTAAAGCTTGCGTGGTGAACTTAGTTGGCGGTTTTAAGAAATAATGACTTCGATGCATTTATTGTTAAAAAGTAGCCTATGTGTTAATCCGCGTGTCAGCTACCTCCATATGAAATTTCGTCAAAATCGGTCTAGCCGTTTGAGATTTGATCCATCCATCCATACTTACAAACTTTCGCGTTTATTATATTAGTAAGGATTTTAGAACACCAATATCAATACTTATTTTTGTAGTTATGCATCACATAAAAGACATAGACAATGAACTGGCGGCATAGGAATAACTGGCGAAATGTGGGTGTACTATATGTGCACCTCTACCGACCCATTCGGGAAGTACAGGCGTGATGTTATGTTCTGTTTCAGGAAGCTAAAGACCAGCTAACGAGGGAGCGAGGCTTATGTTTGGCAAGTACGTTGTTACTAAAAATTGTATTATGTCCATGTTGATGTATTTTGACGTATCTATTTACGATTTTTCTTAGTTTCATGTTATTCATTGCCATGTTATTAGTTCCAAGCAGCATTGTACAGATTTTAATGTAATCGTTCATATATGATATTGCTAGTAGTAGATTACTTTTCAATCAATGCTCTAGAATGCGCTTACGATAACACTATTATAATTATTATCTTCATCCTATCAAACTATTTGCTCACGATAGACTATTTGTATGATATACGGCCAGTCAGCATATCGGAGGGCCTTCTGCCCACGGCACTTTGACCGCACGTAGCTCATAAATGCCAAAATGTTACCTATTCATATAGAAAAAGGTTCGAGTTAGGCGAATAATGTAGAAATTCATCAGACTATATCTAATGAATTTATAATGGCTTTATTATTTAACTAACGAACTAAAACCTATTTGTTGCGAAGTTAGAATGATTTTCTATTGCGGCGCTTATTTTCATAATTGGAAAAGTTTTTAGAAACATTAAAGAATAAAATAACAATTTGAGGTTTTGTGGGTGTCATTGTCTTGGCTGTCTGTCTGTTTCATTAGTTTGAAAATGAGAAAGAAATTTGGGTAATTAATGTATTCCACAACTTAGTTTGGGTTGCGTTTTACGGCAGTCAATAGGACTAATCGCATACATTTGATACTCAGTTTCAGGCTTAATGATTTAATGTTAAAAATCGCATCATTATAAGAAAATTTATTAGACCTACGAGGCTGTACCGTAATTGTAGTTAAAACGGACGAGAAAATCCCCAATAAGGCTTTAGCAGACGTTGGTCTAAAATCGCACGGCTAACAAAGATACCAGTAGCTCTTAATCTGATTAACAGTTCTTAGACAAGCAAACACATTATAGTACCAGATTATCCAAGATAAAGCCGGTATTTCCAAAGCAGAAAGAAATAAATCTTTACCTAACCTTACGTCCGTATATACGCTACAGGAATTCCGGTACGAACCCCTAAATGCGTCCGGAACTCCGTATAGTCATGGAGACGACCAAAATTGGAATTACGTTGGCTTACTTACGCGTTTCTTAACAGGGTTAGACCCTTATGCATCTTTTATAGTCATGCAATTTTTAGTACTACACTCACTCGCAAACATTAACAAGTAAACGAACTTAGAAGAAGAAATAAATCAAATACGATTTCGCTCATTGTGAAACGCTCCGTAACTATGGGATTATCTGAGTAAACCGCCGTTACTGTGCCTACGGCCTTTAATATTCAATTTAGGGATATCCAGTAACCCTCGTATAATATACCTCCCCTTTTTACTGAAAATGAAACGGGATATTTATTTGCTATTTATCCTCGTTCTACTTGATGAATATCGTTCTGGATTTTAAGGTATCGTCTAGAAACTCAAATTGATTTTCGGGAATTCGCTTAACATTTTTGTTCAGTTTGACTAGGGTAAATAGTTAATACCTACCTAAATGTTCTTAAGATCACGAGTGGTAATACTTGATAACAAATTCTGTGTATTTCGCAATTTAGGATACTATTTCCAAAATATATTTTTGCTAAGTTTCATGTGCTTATAGCTAATATCTTTCAAGATTTGGTCTTTGAGGAAGCATTTAACAAAGTCTATACAAAATTATACTTCATAAATGTAAGAAAATCAATCTTCTAACTTCAAGGCAACAATCTAATTGCCTTATATATTACGTTGTCTTCAGGCTACAATACATTACAAGAGCTGACCTCTGATCGCTTCCTATGTAATCTGTTGTAACTATTATCCTGTAATGTTACACTGTTATGTAACATCTAAGGTTGCATGTGTGGTCAGTGATGTAGTTAACGTAACACCAATGTAGCCTGACTGAAGCACCTGCGCATATGTAAATAATTTGCAGCAACTAGTTAGCAGAATATGGGTTTATAAAGTGTGAAATATAAAATTTTCGGACGTTTGCTCACGCCAGCTATAGCTAATGTTCTTTTATTTAGATTTCATCATCAGCCGGAAGACGTCCACTGCTGGACAAAGGCCTCCCCCTTAGATTATTTATTTAGATTTACCATACATATTTTTATAATCACTAAACAAAAATTATCTTGAATTTGTTTCCTAATGATTACGATATAGTTCGGCACTTATTCGCGCACATATTGTTGACAAAATATAATGGTAACTGATGTCGACGTTTTGAAGATTTTCAATTTTCTCATAGGTACGATGAATGCAACGATTTGCGACTTTAAAATTATGTTTTTAATCATTTTGTCACCTCAATTAGTTACCTTTTGACGGTGGGAAGTCGTTAAAAAAATTACGCTGAAGAATCAGCCCTACCAACTTACCGACTGGCTGGCTTATTAAGGTTATCCCATCAAAGAGCAATAAGTGAACCTTCATATATCTCAATATTAACGAGATTAGTTATCACTGTCCGTGTAGCGTAAATTATTGTTTAATTAGAATATATTGTCACACTAGCCTACACTGAAAATAGCAAGAAATATCTAGTCTAAATGTACATTTAGACGACATAAGAACCTGTTTCTATTATTCCAGCAAAGTGACAATGTTTGATGCTTTTAGGGAACTGCAGTGTAAGAAAAACATTCAACGCACTGAGAGAATGTACGGCGAGAGTGACTCCAAAGCTCAGCTATACCAGGGAAACGTGCCATGAAGAAGCTGTAGATATGATGGAGTCCATTGACCAATGCGTTAGAGATAAGGCTTTTGTTAAATTCAAGTAGGTAACTTAGGTCTGCAGTGCACAGAAACGCCATGTAAGATGGTGTGCATATTTAACAGTAACTAGTAAAAGAGTGGATGTCTACCGTAGCTATAACAAATACTTCTGTGAATTTCTTCTAAGTATTTTTAGTATCTTATTGCTATGATTGTTTAACTTTATTGGTCGAACAAATACAAACTTAACCACGTGCATTTGGTGCCATAGTTTGTTTAGTTGTTACAAATTAAAAACTTGAATTAAATTAAGGTTTCATTTAATCTTATTTATTTGTTATTACAGGACAAAGGATTGGCAAAATATGGGTAAAATATGCACCATTTTTTATGATAATTACAAATCTATAACCCAAGTTCTTGAGATAGCTAGGTACCAACTGGTTATAGTTTATTTGCTCTTATGTTTTTTTCGTGGAGATTCCATCTTTTTCTTGTAATAAAATGATAATACGAAGGTTGATGTTAAGACAACTTCTGAGAATTAAAAAATCTCACTTTGGACAATTTATTTTAAATTGGCCTGGTATTTTTATAGGGATTCTAGTGTTCTCAGCTGATATTACAGATAATTAAATTTTCTTACTGTAGTCTGGATACTAAATACTTTAAGGGAAAGGTATATATCTTACCCTCAAAGTATTTGTAGTTTAGAGGTACTGAATCGTTTTATTGTGTGGACTTTAATATCCCTGTTCTGAGACCAAAGTTAATGTAAACAAACAAAAAGTAATTGTACAGAGTACAGATAGAAGTATTGAGCAGTTTCCAGAACTCGCGCAAGCAGCGTATTTACATAATAAGTGTGTGTGTTCGTATTATTTCCAAGAAAAATATAATTGAAAGGAAAACGTTGCTTACAAGCATTCCTTTGTAGTTGCCAAAGGAGTAAATAAGCTTTTGAAAGCCTGTACGAACGTTTAGATAATGTATAAGCACCAGTAAACGTATGAAGGTATTAGGAGAAGATGCTGAAATAACCTTTGTGTGTCGTGGCTATGACTGTTTAAGTTTTCATGACTTTTTTTTCCAAAATGGCTACTCAGTATCATCATCATAATCCACAGCCTTCAATATCCCACTGTTGGGTATAAGCCTCCATTAAACAGTGCCATCCTCCGCGATCCTGTGCCAATCTTGTCCAGATATATAATCTACTCAATATAAAGTTATATATTATTATAGGGATTCGCTATTAGCTGCAATCCGACTCACTGGTTTCTACCTAGTTCGGATGTAGATGTCCTCAATTCTTATGTGCAAGACCTTCGCCTTACTTTCAGCTGCTATACGAGTAATGTAACTAATTTCTTTGTACTTTGAAACTTATAGTAAATAGAAATGTATTATTATCATGAAAGAGGGTAAAATGGGAGTTAATTAAAATATGATAGAGAGGTAAAGCGATAGAACCTAAACAAACTTCGATCCATTGCGGAACCTCAGAAAGCAATATGGAAGTGTAATGAAGTTGGATGGTAATAAACTGGGCTAAGGTCAGTCTGATATTGAAAATTTGCTTCGGAGTTCGTATGAATATTACTAACCCGATTCGTGACAAATAGCCTAACAATATGGACCCCTGCCTCATACCATGAGCTCTTAAAGCAGGACACTTCCCGTTGAATAAGCGAGACACCACACTACATAGCACGTAGCGATGTTCCGCCTCCATTAAGGAAAACATCCAGCTTTAAGAGTCCATGGTAAAGGCCCTGGTATACCACTTGACGTAGCTTTTAATACTAACAAATACCTCAAAGTATTCTTTCGTATTTCCTTGATTTTGGTAACGATAGAACTCTGGAGTCCGACAAACCTAAATACGTCATCATAAAGTTTAATATCACTCAAAGTCTCGGACTAACGGAGATAGTTTTCATTTACAGTAATAGGATTCTTCTACTGCACTCCGTTATAATAAGAGACACCGTAACTCGCCCCTTAATCGATCGTTAAATCCTTGAACTTTATACGTCGTAATATCAAGCTACGAGAGATAATATTCACATATAACTCTTAATAAGGCATTCCGTATTGATGCCTTATCCTTGGCAGTTATTCTTAATATACTTTCAACGTGTTTAGTCCCTAATAATAAGCTTATAGCCTTCATGTAAGTTGGTGATCGTATTATTAACGCCTAAATTGGTTTTTGTCGGAAGATTTTGTTGTAATACCATCTTATAGTATCCAGTTTTGGATTGATGGTCTTTTGATACAGTCTTGATCCTTTGTTCCTACACTGACTATGGTCCTTTTGGTTTCAATTTCTTACACAAATATTAACTGATGTTTGATTGTATGCGTTGACCTATAAACAATTTGTCCTATCCAACTTTCTCCTCTTAAATCGTCTAGAAAGTACTAGTTTGTCAGTAGGTACGAAGGACCATTTATCTGTTGCACCACGCTTTCCGTTATTCGACCCGTGGCTCGAATAGCATGACGTAAACAATGGAAATTTGTTGCAGACATTACCATTAACAGTCGGATCACATAAGTTATGGTAGTTGGCTCGCTAATGCATCAGACCACCTGACAATACAGTAGGTACTTAAAGGCTTGGCTTTCCAAACAAATATATGGCAGACCTTTATGCCCTTCGACCGGATCATAAACATTCGCGGCGAAATCTTTTTTCTAATCTTCAATTGAAACGTTAAGGAATCATGAATATTATATACAAAATAATTTCTATATACTTCGTCGTAATTTTGTGGCAATTAACTATAAAGCTTATATATAAGCATATAAGGTACACAATACCTATTCATACTCATAATTAAAAACCTTTGACCGGCACTTCAAATAATATGATCATCATAGTAAAAAGATATTCGTGCAAACCTCAAAAAGATACTGAAATGTACAAAATCACAGCTTCGTTCAATATTTTAACGGAGTTTTCTCAGAATTCCTTTGTCGCTGGGATGTTTGAGCGATAATTTATATTCTTTTCAATTAAAACGCAAAGTAAATTTCCAATGCTAACATTATGATTGTGGAAATTAGGTACGCTTTGGGCGTAGTTAGACCAGCTTTAAAAAGGTACTATGCGATGATTATACAAACATAACATAACATCACGCCTGTATTCCTTGAACGGGTAGGCAGAGGTGCACATACAGTACACCCACATTTCGCCAGTTATGGTTTTAGGTCCCAATGTAATAGGGGGCGAGCCTATTGCCATCAACCGGGCACAAATCTAGACTCCGTGCTGCTATTGAGAATTACATGGGAAAACCTAGTAACACTTTGCCCGACCCGGTATTCGAACCCAGGACCTCGTGCTCAGCTGTCGAATGTTGCTCAGTCGATGATTTAAATACAAGTCACATATAATATATTTAATCAATATGATTTGAGTATAACTAGAACTTCTACGGTGTGCGAGTAATGAGCCAAACCAACTAGTTAGTACCTCACAATGACTTACGGCAGAATCTGTACAGAGTTCCACTTTGTAAAGATTGACCTCAAAACCCCGAAGGAATTTCAAGAGACCTTTGGCTGGGTTAGCGATGACTTTATTATCGATAATATGAATGTAATAACTCTTCAACAAAAAGACTTGTTTATGGTAATTTCATTTTATCTTCAAGAAAAAAAATCGTTTCTTCCCGTGACAATTTTCTCCCATAAAATATAGCCAACAGTAGTCAACTGGTCAAGCGTGTTGATAAATGACCGTTGCTTCTCTGTGGAGAACCCTCTGTCCTGCATAGAACGTATCAAGCCAAGAAATAACGCTAACACAAATAAAGTAGGCTAAATCCTACCGAGAATTTGGAATGTTACTTTATTTTTTATTAGGTATAAGAAAACCTTTTATTCTGTGGTGAAGCCTTTGTACTCACTTTGATCTCAGTAATGTTAGACTTTATAAATTATTCATCTTGTTAATTAAAATTTAATAATTACCATTTCGAAAACAGTCAAGTATCAAGGATGTTAATTAGCAAATAATTAAAACTTAGACTCCACTTCTCTCTTATTTACATTTACTAATTGTTCATGTAATAAAAAACTTTGTTAATAGTGAATGTACGTAAGTTTTTTACATTCCTGGTACAGATCACGACCGAGGATTAATTTTAGGACCTAGTAAGTGTACTCTATGCTAACATTTTATCCATTGTAAGGTCGATGGATAAAGATAAAACAATTGCAATGTTAAACCTAAGTATATTGTATTGCTTCAGTGATGTCATGGTGAGAAATGGCGTCTCAGTTTGGGTCATAAAATGTACTTATCGCTATAAGAGGTTTGTATGCCAAGGTTACCGTATCTAGTCATACCCACACCAATTGAAAATGAATGACAAATGAAAATGAATTTCAGTGACTTTTTGCATCTTTTTTGCATGTTGCTATGCTAGGCTTAAATTTTTAAATTGATAAAGGAAACTTGAAAAATGATGGACACGAGCGGGACTCGAACTCGCGACACGGTACGGCGAATGTAGATTACTACGAGGATGGTATGATGAGAAATAATTAGAAGCATCGAAATGCTGTTGTGTTGTAGAAGGATAATATATACTATTTATAATTATAGATAATTACTAGATCAGTGCCTGCGGCTTTAAGCGTGAGGAAAACAGTAGCTAACCTTAAGATAAATCCTTATTTAGTAAATACAATTAATATGCGAATAAACCAAGTCCTAATGAAGATTATTTGAAGAGTATAATTATTATGTTGTACTCTGTCTCAGCTTAGCGTGTACTTCCTGGCCGCGCCACAGCCGCAATTTAATTCCGAGTTGTCTGACGTGCCAGGCGATAGGTACGTTGCAAACCAACATACGTGGACCGAGACACATGAATATACGCTGAGATGAATATTTAAAGACGTCTGAGACACCTTTGTCTTTTTTTAAGAAAGTGGCGAGTTATAAAAGTGAAAGAGCTCTGTCTCACTGAAATAATATTAAGTTTATGACGTATAGGCATACAACGTTAATTTAATAATTCTGTTTTAATAATAAAATAAATATCTTGATTTGGCGCACGAGGTTGTTGACATGTGGGAAGTTGACTCGCAATCATTGTACCGATAGTCGTTTCGGCCAATGGCCTTATGGCCAAGAGTCTCGACCTCGACCAACACCTGGAGAGGCTCACGTTAGGCAGTTGGATCAAGGGTTTGCAGAAACCGGTACTCTTCAACACTGCACGTATTGTGAGGAAGTTTCTCTCTCTGGAACCCTAACTACTGGTAACTTGGCCCTGTTTCTGCTACCGGTTGGTCCCTACTTTTTATAATGAATATGTAAGATGTTTTGAATAAGGAAAAAATATAAAGTAGGTAGTCTTATGAATTATGCCTTTTACAAAATATTCTTGCTTTAACAAAAAATATCTACCCTTACCTTATGATGAGACGTACCAAAAAGATTTGCAACAATCTATTCGGAATTAGAATCATTAAAATGCTTCTGCAATCACAACAGCAAGACTTGCCGGGGTTGCTACCGGGGTCGTCAATAATAAAAACAAATATTATCGTCAATTAAGGATAGCTAAAATACTTAATAGCAGAGGTAATTCTATTACTATGACATGTATACTCTGCAGTTGATTGGCTGGCTTATTTACGAGGCGAACAAGGTTGACTGGCGGTTGACAACCTTGTGCTACACAAACACAGACTTGCTACATCCATGTGTATCAGTTCCGTATGTAAATAACAAGATATAAACAAATAGAAAATAATCCATGCTAATGTTTTGATGCGAATGCTGTTTGCCTGACTTTTACGTTTTAGGACAAAACCGCTAAACTGAAACTGATGGAATACGTGCTGAAATCACTGGGAATGAAGCCCTGGATGTTCTCTTCTATATGCTGGAAAATCTTTTATTTGTGGAAAAGATTTATTTCCAGGCTACATTTATCAAGTGACACAGAGCAAGCAGAAAGTATTTGGACCAGACGAGTCCTTGAGAGAAGACCGCAATCGGCAAACTTGGTTTAGGACCAGTCCGATGGACCGACGATCTGTAAAAGGTAGCTACCGGGTGCAGTTGTGGGGCAACTTAAGAGAGGCCTATATCCAGTGGTGGACCGCGATAAGCTGACAGAGAGAAAGTCACTTAAATTGTTAAGCCTTTACATTTAAAAATAGTACCTACTTTGATTAAGTAGGTACATGCTTTAAGAGTTTAGACCTTATGATTTGACTCTAAGCGTTAGTATTCGCATATGTATAAAAGTGATTTCCTATGCCCTAAGGAAATCGCTACTGTTATTACATCTTCTTCCGCATTATAACAAATGCCTTGGTTCGTTTTCTAAATGAGTTCGATATCAACAGATAAGGTACTTTATCTCTCTTGGATTGAAATAAGTACGTAAATTATTTATATCTGGGCTATGTAATTAAAGTTTGTCGACCTTATAAACAAGCTTGCCGAAATAAAATAATAAGTGTTGCTACCAAACCTGAATACTTACGTATTAGTCTTATTGCCAGGATAATCTTTGGCTCAATGTATTATCCAATTTTAATAGATTGGCCAGAAACATACGGCTATTTCAGTAGATAAGAAGATGTTGGTACAATTTATTTTTCTGGCTTGTAGTTATTCTAGGTACAATAAGTGTTCTGATTTCAAGTTGATACGAAAAGAAGGAGCGATTAAAAATACTATATAAGGGTAATATTCTTTACTCGCCCTTGAACTGCCCTAAAGGCCTGAACGATAAAGATTCCTGTGAATACTTAGGTCAAACGCAAATGCGTATATTAAAAATTAGAAAAATATTCTTCAAATATCTACCAATAAGAACCGCTCGGGAATTCTAAAAATCCACAATATAATAACTATTTTCTACACGCAGACTCATGCCAACATTGATTAAACAAAACATATCGATTGTCACTTTGCCTAAGTCTATTATTCAGGTAAATTTGTTTATGGTAAGAGCCAATGGCCCGTTAGTACAACATGCGTCGGATCACCTCTATAAATAATGGTCGTTCAACGATGGCATTTGGTCGGTGGATAAATAGGGGTACTCCGAGTAAACAGGTGAATGGACTAATGAAAATAGCTGGGTAAGTAATAAATAATTCGCACTTTGTTAGAACGGGGGAAGATTTTGGTCCAAGAATTTTAAAGTATCTACGTGCTTCAAGATTATAAAGAAAATTGTAGCAATTGTAGTTGCTACCCAACTGTAAAACATACTGCCCAATACTATGAAAATATTATTAGGGATAATAGCTAATACTATAGTAGTATGGTACTGACTACCTGTGGTAGACTGCCTCGTTGGTCTAGTGGTTGCTAAGCGCGACTGCCGAGCACGAGGTCCTGGGCTCGAATACCGGGTCGGGCAAAGTGTTACTGGGTTTTTCCATTAGGTAATTCTTAGTAGCAGCACGGAGTCTGGAATTGTGCCCGGTTGATGGCAATAGGCACACCCCCTATTACATTGGGACCTAAAAACATAACTGGCGAAATGTGGGTGTACTATATTTGCACTTCTGCCTACCCCTTCGGGGAATACAGGCGTGATGTTATTTTATGTTTTACCTGTGGTACTAACCTAAAAATTAGCACAGTGGAGAGACTAAGAGGATTAAAAAGTATTTAGTTCCCAAAACGCAAGTTGAGGCTACCTCATTTGGGCCTAAAAGCCGATTAATAGCAATACTCTTACCACCCTACCTAAACCTTGGAATGTGCAGCTAAATATGATAAAGGCACACGTCCACACGACTTTAGCCTACCTGCCTTTGGAGATTATAATTTATTTGAAAGATGTGTGATTTAGAATGGCAGAGAAAAAGGGAGGCCTATACCCAGCAGTCGGTGATATACTGGGCTAAAATAATGATGCATGATGTAACTATTAAAGTAAAAAGTACCTAACTAAAAACTAAGTACGCAACACATGTTAAGATTTCTCTTACAATTTAGATTATCGCACTTAAGTAGGCCATAACTATATACAAAATTAATTATTGGTTTCAATTTGTTTTATTTATACTAATTGTATTTTGATAGCTTCCAATTAATTGAGCGTGTGGCTACGTGACTTGTGACCAGTAATGTCTTTTAGTAGTGCTTTGTTCCCACTAGTTCAATATTATGTACCTACGAATTTATTCATTGAGTAATTTGAAAATAATTATTTTAAGGTTAAAGAACCCTATTATACTATGCAGGTGTAGATATGTCTAAACCTTTGTGGTTAATCGAACGGTCGTTCGCAATTTAAAAACAATGGCGGGGTATATAGTCACAGATAACTGACAGTACTAAAAAGCATGTAGCCATACATTTTGAATCTCTCGTTTTAAACAATTTTGATTCACGTACATCTCTCACAAATATGAAATTTTAAACACCCAGACATGTAACAGACATCTGAAAATGACACAAATATTAATCACGTGCGAAAAACCTACTGAAACTCCTATTGCTAAAGTTACAGGCGTAACAAAACCTCCTCATGTTCAAATTATCGCAACGTAATAAACAGAACACTTGATCATCCGCTACCAATCCAATTACAAGCCTCGTTGCACTCCACTTACCCTGACGGTACAGCACGGCGGCCGGTAGCACGCGATTCGACATCACGTGTCACACACGTGTTTCAAATGACCTTCTGACCAAATTGCATAGTCATTTTAGGTGATTATAATATGATGATACTGTGATAGACGATATCATATTTAGAGGAAAACTAACATCGCGATTGCTTGCTTCGCGGTTGCGATTTTAGACTGTCCAAGCGGTTGGTCTGATCAATGATCGGACGAAATTGAACCTATGAATAGACCACCAAATTGAACTTGCCCTCTTTCTTAAACTCTTAAAGCAGGACAGTTTACATTGTAAAAACAAGACGCCGCTACCTGCAGTGCAATGTGGCGTATGCTATTCTGAAACACTAACACCTTGTCGAATGTCATCTCGCACGACACTTTGTTATGTGCAGTGTCGAACCACACTGCGGATTTAGAAGTGAGTTCGTAAGTGATATCAATAGACTAGCACGGCTACTTCAAGAGTTCGTGGTAAGGGGGCTGGATTGGACAATGTAAATAGGATAGTTTATTCATGAAATAATAGTGTTCTTATGCCTATTAACCACTCCCCAAAATACAAAGAAAGTAAACGCAGGCTTTTACAACGTTTGACTTTTCTTTATCTCCACTGGCTATTAAAACTTCTGCAAGCAACATAACAGTACATTTTACAACATTCTAAACCATAATTGGTAATTTCCTGAAGCATTTAAACCTTGTGCTTCTAATCTGGTCCATATGTTATTATCATCATCATCAGCCGGAAGACGTCCACTGCTAAACAAAGGCCTTCCCTCTTGGGGGGGGGGCTATAATCCCCACGCTTAGCAAGCGGCTTGGGGATCGCAGTTTTATAGGAAAGGGGGTCAATTCTAGACCACTCAGCTCCATATTTAATTATATCCAAGAAATAATAGTAATTGTAGGCCTTCGCTTATTGACTTATTCCATTGCACTTTCCCACAATTCTTCATAAATATTAATCCGACCGTCCGCGTCTTCTTAATCTGCAGGTCAATTAAATAATAACTGAGGAGTTGTCTGGGTATTGCCACGCCACTAAAATTGACTTGTTGGACTCTTATTCAATGTGGAGACAAAAAACTTGCGGATTATCTAATTGTGTGCAATTGTCTTTGTTGGCAGTATCACGTGTTACCAGAAATACTAGGTAGGTAAACCTACGAGTATGATTGTAGTTCGGCGTATATGGATGTGATTTTGATTAGGAAAATGAATAAAAATGTGTACTAAGTATTCACTAGAATTAGAATAAATTTATTTGTTTAAACATAGGTAACATATATAAAAGCTCTTAATAAAAAAATAAAGTCTCACTATTTTTCCCCTCACTTGGCATACAAATATTTGCTTAAAACTATTACAACCATGAATTAGACATAAACCCTTAACTAAAATTTTGCACATTTAACAATTATAAAGATAATGTGAACAAATACAGATATATTTTTTAAGAACAATATAATTAACAAATCAGAATAATAAATAAAGTTTTTGTTCACTAAACAAGTACTTTAGTTATCATTACAGAGATGGAAACGAGACGCCACGCCTCTAAGTGCAGTGTAATGCGGCCGGCGTCTCGCTTCCGCAACGTAAACTGTCCTGCTTTAAGAGTTTATGCTTATGGGGCAGGATCCCATTCCGTATGCGGAAGACGGAGGACCTAGTGTTGTGCCGCAACTTGAGAAAGGCCTATGTCCAGCTGTGGATGCGATAGGCTGAGAGAGAGACAGGATCCCAAAAACTTAACGAACGCTATACGACTCGAATCACACATTTCTTACAAGTAGCGACAATACGGATAGAAGTACCTACCACACTTATCACAAGTTGGTTAAGTTTAGAGGTTGCGTGAAATATTGCAATGCATTTCTACGCATCGGTCAATCTCTGCGTAGGACGGAGCAAGGACGATGGTACACCGTAGGAGTCCACGCTCACTCCCCCAGGTAGGTGGGTGTCGACGTGGGACTCCCCAGCCTCAAAAAAACAGTCCAGTGGTAGAAGTGGTTGAAAGCGTTTATCCCGGAACATTACGGTTCAACTCCAGTCTTCGTTTGTCTTTTAAGATTCTTTAGTTAATAACATAACATTACATAACATCACGCCTGTATTCCCCGAAGGGGTAGGCTTATACTTATAGGACACCCACATTTCGGGTGTATAGTATATGTAATAGGGGGCGAGCCTATTGCCATTACTTAATGGAAAAACCCAGTAACACTTTGCCCGACCCGGGATTCGAACCCAGGACCTCGTGTTCAGCAGTCGCGCTTAGCAACCACTAGACCAACGAGGCAGTCTTTAGTTTATTGTAATTAAAAGTTTTCTCTTCAGTACGCTTACTACCATCACAAGTGCGTGTGCGGTCAAGGCATGAGGCCAAGCGACACATCGATAGTTCCGCCTACCAGTTTAATTCACAGTAAACACTTAACACGTGCCATTGTTCCGTTTTTAACTTGCATTAATTAATGAGGAGAAGAGTTCGTGCTGATAGTAGAATCCGTGAGAAACGTTTGTCACGGTCTTTAATCTTACGGGTTTATTAATAGATATGTTAGTAAAATATCACAGTACAGAGAGTACATAGTACAGAGAATGCTTTAATATTGTAACTTTAAAATTGTTCAAGTTTGTTAAGTATCATCAATCACTTTCAATATCACGTTTGATCAATTCTATTTAATTAATTATAGATGGATTTAGTAATATTACCTACGTATACTTAGTTATTAATTTATATAAAAAAACGTCGCCCCAGACCAACTTCTAAGTAAATATCACATAGGTACGCAAACTCCTCTCTCGGGGTTCATCTGCGGATAACATTTATTTTTGTCCGTGCTGAAATCGAACCTGCTACCCGTAGCGCAACAGTTCAATCTCTTTGCTACTACGCCAATCAAGGTCATCTATGTTCTACCTATACCACATCTACATATACCTCCACCTTAATTATTGAAAAAAAAATCTGCGGCCAAGCGCAAATGGTTTTAACAAGATTGTTTTTACTTGAAGTTATGCAAACAATCTCTTTATGGTCTTTGCTATCAACGCTGAGCTTCAAGATAAACTTACAGCACTTTCTTTAAAACGTACACTATAAACTCAGACTATAAAGTAAACAATAAGACGCAGTACAACCGTTAGCATAAAAATGGCGCCCAGCAGCGTCACGAGGTGTCAAGCCGCGAGCACAACATTAATAATAATTACAACTACAGTTAGTTGTGTCATGACTGTTGGCGCTAACTAAACGCGGAAACCTTTTAGAAGGACGTTGTAAGGAAAAGTTAACGACGTACGGTACCAATAACTTAGTGTAGATCAAGGTTGTTAGGCTAGACAGAATATGTAACAGTTACCCATAATTATATACCTATTTTTCTTCAGGAAAATGCGTTACGTGTACCGCGCTGTTAGGAGAAGAAGGGGGTATGTGGGAACTTCCCCCATGAACCCAATAAGATCCACAGGGGCCTACCTACTAAACAATAATATAATAAATTATGATGACCGGGAGGCGGATTCGCAATAGCATTCTACCGCCAACTACTTATTCCTACTAATATAATAAACACGAAAGTTTGTAAGTATGGATGGATGTTTGTTAGAAGACGTAGACTTTCACGTAAAAACTACTGAATGGCTTTTAATGAAATTTCATATGGAGGTAGCTTGTTTTAGTATAGAGGTAGACACCCTGGATTAACACATATGCTACTTATTATCCCGGAAATATATAGCAGGTATCACCGCGGAGCGCAGCTAGTATACCATATAAATAATTAAATATACTAGTAACATAGACCAAGTATTATACATACTCCATTCTATTACTATAAAGTAACAGTTACCTATATTAGTTTTCTTTTAAATTAAGCGTTCGACCCTAAAACAATCCTAAAAATAAATGTCTAGCTGAGCTGGTACCTATAGCTATTTAGCTAGCAGTAACGCAGTGAACCAAGTTTAGCTAAAATAGAAGTAGCCGCTGCTTAGTTTTGATCTATTTTTAGTCAGGCTGGTAGAGGGCTACCAACAATAGATTATAAACATAAAAGACAACGGCATATATTCAAGCCTGTAATCACTGAAGGGGTAGGCAGAAAGGTAGACAGGTATACCCCATTATCAGGAGTCCCACTTATTACAAGTCCCATGTAATCGTATTGTACTATGTGTACAACATGGCCCCACTCTAAGAATTTCTCCTGTATCCTGGATGCGTTTTGCAAACACGAAATATCACATACAAACACCCAGATTCCGGGCAAACCTCTGCGGATAACAAAACTTTTTGTCCGTGCGGAAATCGAGCCCGCAACCTCTAGCGCAGCATTCCAATCGCTTAGGCACTGCGCTAATGAGGTCGTCAGATAGTATACGTATACTATACCTATGTAACACAACACTTACTTTTAATTGTATATAGGTATACCTTCCTAGAACTTAGCTATCAGCCATTGATGCTAGGCTTGGTGAGGGTGACTCTGCTCAATATTTTAAAGGTTGTGTCTGCGACAGCAAAAGTCCGACACTTAGGGGATGGGGGGGGGCATTATTATTTTATGGAAAGGTTGGCTGGTAACAGCCACCGTTCTAAGTACTGGAAAAGGGATCTATTAATATTCTGAGAAAAGGTAGATACACAAGCAGATACGTAGCTACAATTTAAAGTTCTTAATACTGAGGACTGAGGAGTAAGAATAGATCGCCCATAACTCTCTAGTTATAGCTCCCAATATATAATAATAAGCGGTGAGCCTACTGCCATTAACCGGGCACAAATCCAGACACAGTGCTGCATGAAAAGAACTTAACGGATACAACTAGTAATACTTTGCCTGACCTAGGAATCAAACCCTCATCTTCAGCGGTCGCTCTTTGCGACTACCTATTAAACAAAGTTCAAAAGTATCTAGATTCTTAAAATACCCATTGCACTCGGGAATAGAATCTACTTAAACATAACATAACATCACGCCTGTATTCCCCGAAGGGGTAGGCAGAGGTGCACGTACAGTACACCCACATTTCGCCAGTTATGTTTTTAGGTCCCAGTGTAATAGGGGGCGAGCCTATTGCCATCAACCGGACACAAATCCAATCTCCGTGCTGCTACTGAGAATTACCCAATGGAAAAACCCAGTAACACTTTGCCCGACCCGGACTCGTACCCAGGACCTCTTGCTCAGCAGTCGCGCTTAGCAACCACTAGACCAACGAGGCAGTCCTACTTGACGTAGACAATTATAATAATATGACTAACTAGTTCACTACTTATTTTAATACAGACTGCAATCAATAATCGCGTCGATAAAGTTTTATATGGCTGACGGAAGTTCAATATTACACCGGTTTTACTGTTTATGGGCCTAGGGCCTTAATGTATGCTGTGAATGTGTCGTTATATTGTTCGATGATAAACTAATGATTGAAACTTGTCTCGGTCAACTTCTATCTGCTAGAGGAGCGGTAGAGCGTCTCGCTACCACAACGTAAACTGAGTCCATGATAAGGGCTGATACATAATATTATAGTAATTCCTCTCATAGTCCGATGTTCCTATGAGAGTGAGTGAAAAGCGAGTGCACGTGTGTATACGCGTCTACTTGTGCACTATAATATCTCCTGCGTAGTTGGCATTTCTCAGCTAAGACAGGCGGCCTTGACTGGAATTCGGTCAGGAGAATATTATTTTAGTTAGATACCTTTTCGCCTGTAGTGTGAAGGAATACGTCGAATTATTCTTCACTGTCCAGAACTCGTAAAACTTGGTCGTCAAGCTTTATATGCAGAAAATTGCATGTTAAAATGAAACAGGTCAAAAATCCTTCCTCGGAATCATGAATTCTATTTATGCAAGCATATACAAACAGTAATTACCTATAATTTTGTACACTTTTCATTATTGTGTTCATTTAGCTGTAAGTTTTCCAAAGATATTAAATAAATAATTATTTGGGGTATATGCTAGCAATATTTCTATAAAAAGAAACCATGTAACGAAGTCCTAGTCAGGTGAGAAACTTTACAAAAAATGCTAATTAATTATACAATGGGTTTATAAATTGTTTGAAAAATCTTTTCCTTTTGAAATTGCCACGGATAAGCGGCATATGACAAAGTCCGTGAATGAAAGGACTAATTAAAACAAAAATGTAATATCACGCTGCGTCCTGCGATCAATAAGTCAGTCTGCAGAGAGGCAAGCCAACCGTCACGTACTGATAACATTTTTTTGGAATCCTGTATTCAATTTGGTAGATTACGGCATGACGGATTGTAAAGGATAAAAAACGGATATTTAGGTATTGAAATATTGAAGCATTGGTGTCGCTGAGCCAGAAGGTACTTGGTAAGCAGGTACTCTTTTTATTCTGTGGCCAGATGGTTGAGGTTATGAATTTGTCTATAGCTGTTTGAATTTGGAATAGGCAATATGGTCGCATAATATATGAAATAGTATAGTATTTATGTGCGTTCTGAACTATTGAGATTAGTACTTACACATCTGATAGCAAGATAATATTCTTTATTGCACACCAAGAAACAGAGTACAGAAAAAATCTACATCTGCCTACCTCTTCCGGGAATAAGGCGCAATACAGGTAATAGACACAACATCTGCCCTTTAATAACGACTGGTATAAAATGATTCGCAATAAATGTTCATTAAACTAACAATCGATGAAATTGCAACAATTAAGCGTTTACCGGTTTGAACCAGTAAATAGCAGTTTAATCCAGTTCTTTCCGGTTACAATTAAACAATTGAACGAGCTTGTTCTGGTGGGTAGGGGACGACTTTTGCCTGGTTTTAGTAAACGTGATAAACATTTTGAAGACATATAATATAAATCTTAGCATAATATATAGTTACCTACCACAAATTGGTTACCTATATATACGCCGCAATACCCCGAAGGGATAAAGGCAGGGGAATACTGCCCAACATTTTGCCATACTTTATGAGTCCAGTAATAAAGTGAACCTTGTCTTATTTACCAGAGTCAGCAATTCAGTTCAGTCACAAATCTATATTATTATTGCATTGATCACAATTATATTGCAACATTGCATATGACAATACCGTCGGTCCACCTGGTGGGAGGCCTGCCAAGGTGGAAATGGCAAGTGGTCGTTGATTGTGGCGTTCTAAGGGGGAGGCCTTTGTTCAACTGTGGACGACTTCCGGCTGATGATGAAGAATGATGATGGATTGCACATGAATCTGGTCCTTAGAACCCTAACACCTAAGGCCACCATGAATTATTATTTTGTGACCAATTTCACAGGTTCAATTCCTAAACTAACTTATGGCGATAATTAGTTTCTAGTCTATTGCTTATTCTAAACACACCTACGAATACAAAGACATTCATATTGTTTGCTAAATTATGATGATTAGCCACTTAAGAACGTAAATCATAGATCAATTCGCAATAAACAAACACACCTATGTTTTGTGTCTGCGCAAGCGACCGTGGCGAAACTACGGTTTGTTTTGATTGATTATGACCTTTTGTTTGTCGTGCCACGGTTGCACCACCTTCTAGTACTCTTAACCTACAGTCTACACGCACATGATAAACAGGGAACCAAATAAATGGTTTGAATAGTTTTAATAATTCAAGACCATATTGCATATGTCCGTATCGCCGTGTGGTATCCGGCTAAGAATTGACCACCCCTTATCCTCCCGTGGGTGTCGTAAGAGGCGACTAAGGGAAAAATCCAGTAGATGGGCAGCAGCGCCTTCTGTAACTTAACCACTAATACTGCGATCCCCAAGCCGCTCGCCAAGCGTGGGGATTATGGCAACTCCCCCCCCCCCCCAAGCGGGAGGCCTTTGTTCAGCAGTGGACGTCTTCCGGCTGATGATGATGAAAAAGACCATATTATATTTGTAAGGAAAGTCTTGGATCCTAGAATTGACTTTTTCAATATCTGTTGGTCTTCTTTTTTGCTTATTGTCATGAGCTATCTTGCTTACTTATAGAAGGCTCATGTTATAGTGTAGAGTGTACCAGTCAGAAAGATTGCAACAGTACCTTCCTACTGTCCAAAATGCGCCGGACAGTCACTTACGTACTTTTACAATTCAAAGAGTTTCTTAATTAGATCTTGTAAATCGACGTGAATGAAACGTCAATTAACAACATTGTCAGATGGAAACAGTTTATACCCAGCTACAGAGATTTGCCGGTCGTCAAGGATGGTAGCGAGGTTGACCGTTCAGGGTGTGCCGGACGTACTGAGGTGTCGTCATTCATCACTCCTGGTTTATCTAAAACCTCCACTAGTATGTTAATTAATTTAGCTTACGTGCGTATTAATGATTAAATGTGTGCTTTGTTTACAACAAATAGGAGTATTTTTTTATAATGTTGCGAATGACACGATTTAAAGCTAATAATAAGACGATTGCCTTTAATAAGGTCGCGGTATCGAAGAGTAACATGTTCGCTAGTGCCTTGGTACAGTATTTACTACTACGTGCGATGTTTTCTTACGTTGTATATATGCATTGTAGTCACGAGTGTATTCCTAGAAGGTAGCCTGTTATTGTTAACCCACATTACCCGACCATGTTGCTAGTTTCAAAAATAGAAGACGAGCCTATTGCTATTTTATTGGGCCTATTAATCGAATGACAGCATAAGGATGAAAGTATATTAAAATATTGTTAATGGTAACATTGACTTATGAATTTCGGTATTTAACCTCATTTTGTAGAACAAACACCGGGGCTAAGCGCCTACGCGATCCCATTTGAGTCCGTTCCCTGGCGAATGAATTTAAAAGTCTTTTTATAAATTATAGGTATTTCAACTATAGACATAATTTACATCTTAAATCAAACACGCTTTAAAAAAATATACGGCTGGTTCATTTTTTGGGGAAACGATTCTCAATCAACGTAGCAATGCTGCCAGTCTTTTGGACACGTTAAGGTTGACATCGATAAATAATAATAGTATGATTAATTTATAGCTATAAAGTATTAGACAATAAACTATATTATGGTTTTTAACAGTTTATTTTTGGACTAAAAATAAGCATTTTAAGCATTGAAATGTGTCTGTGTAGGTATATTTTCCTCTCTGCCTACCTCTGGATTACAGGCATACCTAATTGCATGTACGTATATAGTAAGTCAACAAGTAAATAGGTATTATTTGTGCAACGCTTAATGATGATGGCCGGTCTTACATTATCTTTTGATGAATGTGTTTGTCTCGGGTAAGTAATGATTTTGCGGAACCAAAGAAAATTACAAACAAATAATGTCCCATTGTACTGTTGATTTGTTTGTTTTAAGAGATTTATTCAGACTTTTGAAGAGTGCGGTAGATATTATACCTATATTATATGGTACCTACATACCATAGTTCATTGCAATCACATCCTAGTGGAGGGAAATACTTTTCTTTTCCTAACATTAGAGTTACACTGCATCGAGATACTAGATGTAGAAGAGAAACATATCGCCCTGAATGTTGCCTTTATTCCAGAGGGCTGAACAAGCATTGCGAGGCATTCTGAAGACTCGATCCTCCCTCCATTCAGCTATAGCCATGAAAAGTAAGCATTAAGCAAGTTTAGCGAGTGTATTGAGTCTGCATCGCTAAACTTGCCAAATGCTTACTTTCATAGATATGGCTGTAACTCCAATGTTAGGAAAAGAAAAGTATTTCCCTCTGAAATAAAGGCAAAATTCAGGGCGATATGTTTCTCTTCTACATCTGAAAGAACAGCAATCAACCCAATTTGAATACACTGACGTAGAACTTATGGTAAAGCTTTGGTATCGCAAATACTGTCCTGAAAAGAGCTGGTTAGGCTCAAACAACATGCCTCGACGTATGGTACGTCCTTAGGTATGTTATGGCATGCCTAAGGACTCACATTAGCGTGTAAAAAAAGCCCAGCTTGCTTTTAGGGATGCCAGTAGAACAAGCCAACAAACGCTTGGCCTAATTAATAAACTACCTAAGTATAACTTCTGTACGTACATGCGTATCAATGGACCAATTTTTTTACCAAATATGATGGTCATAGTGATAAATGAAATCCTTCCTCAAATTCTGGAACTGATTTCTGATGCAAATTCATCAGCTACGACTGTCACGTCTGCTTGTTTTAAAACTACGTTCATCATAATTTATTATTTACTTTATTCTCTTTCTCGTCTCTATAGCACCCTGAAAGTTTAAATTACGTTTTCTTTGGTTGCGAGTAAAACCAAGTAACACGGTAAACTCTCAAACTGTTTATTTACTAAATTAAAAAGTTTGATCGTACTCTGAAATAGGCGGGAGGCTTAAATATTTTAGTTTATTAATATCAATCTGTATTGCAACAAACCTACGTTATTAATAGAAAATAAGTATTATGAAAAATATACTTACCCAAGTGTATGTGAACTATATTCCTTGACTTCAAATACCAGGATTAACACGGAATAACAGTGCACTTACAGTTACATCAGAAGAAAAAAAAAAGCGCGTAAAAAGTTTACCACTTCAATGTTCCAAGTTCAAGCACAAAATCACTGTTATTATAGAAAGAATAAAGTTTTAGTTTCTAACACTCGTTATAACAAACGATATGCGCGCGTCCACGAGAATTGAGTGTACGACAGTGCGTAAACAAAATCGTGTTATGAATGCGGTTGCGGCGCGAACGGCCGAGGTTATTATCAAAGGCTATTGAACGGAGACAGTCGCCATCAAACTTTGATAACAACGCCATCTATAAAACGTTTTGGAAACTAAGTTTGGCTCAGTTTTAGTTTTGAACGTTGGTTACAATTTTATTGAGATGAATAATTTTTAGCTTAACATCGTAATATTTATAAGTCTTTTATTCTTGAGGATACTATATTTAATCATACAATATCAGCCTCAGATTCAATTACCGAATTACTGCTAAACTACGCCTATCTTGAATATAGGCTCAATCAACAGGTAGAAATACGGCGAGACAGATAAATACCTGCCTACAGTACACTTTTCTGTTATTTTGATACAAGAAAAGCTTGAGTCTTCTTTTTCGTATCAACTTATGCCAATAGCCACAAGGAAATAGGTCATGCCGTGGTGTAAGATTGGTCGGTGAACGAGGATCGTAGCGAAATTGATTGTCCAGGGTGCTCCGGACGTACCTACGTAAATATCGTCACCCGTGGACGCTCTATACTTGCACCCCAGGTTGAAAGCGTAATATTATAATGGTTACCATGACATCTACTTTAAAACCGTTTTTCCACTGTGGTAAGCTGGCCCAGAAATCATATAACTTTCAATCAATCTTTTTTGTTTCGTTCTTATAAGAAATGCAGAAAAAAATATCCTACCTTTTCCAGGGGTTCCCAGAAGCCGGAAAATTTAGTTATTGTGACAGCTTCAGCTCCTATGCTGAAGTTGTTTGTCAAACGAGTAGTTTTAAAAGTGAAGACGTGTAAAAGTGTTTTTTTAAAACCTATTTGCAGAAATAAAATCATTTATCATTATCATTTAAACCCAATGTTTGAAAGGTAAAATATAAAAGATATCATTCTTATTAGATGATACATTTTCTGCATCAAAGGTGTATATTGTGTGGCCAATTAGCATTAGCATGATCATGTTGGTCAAACACTGGATAAATATTAAAAATAAAAGCTTACATAAAGCTAGGTAATAACAAAACAAATAAATCTTATTGTTATTTAATTCAATACACCAATATACAAAAGGGATGAATTGAATCAGTACCACTTATGACTAAGGTTTTTGGAGAATACTTCAACACATTCAGACAGACATCCATTTCCCTGTACACTGTGTTTACTTGCCGGCAGCAGTTGCTAGAGGGTTTCTTAACACTAAGATCACTGAGTCTCCACGGAGGAACATTTTTGAGATAAACCTATCCTTGTTCACAGCCTTACCCTGAAAAAAAAAGTTTAATTCAAGGTCAATGCAGACTAATGAGATAACACTGAAATATAAACTGTACTGATCCTCATCACTCAGAAGATGTCCACTTTTGAACAAAGGCCTCTCTCTTAGAATGCCACATAGCATTAACTGTAATACAGGGTTCATTTTAGGCATTGATGCAGTGCATTAGCACGCCACAGGCAGCCTGTATCAAACTCAATTATTTTTCATCATCATCAGCCGGAAGACATCCACTGTTGAACAAACGCCTCCCCCTTAGGATGCCACAATAACCAATATATTCTTCTTAATAACTATAAATATGGCAATAGTGTAATAAACTCTGCCTTTTGCTCAAATCTCTGTATATGTTGATATACTTAAGACTTTTCGAGCTGTAGCCATATGTAACAAGGCTGATAGCAAGCTTCATAGAGAACAAGTTAATATTTTAAATTAGAGGCTTTAAATTAACTTGATTAACCAACTGGTTGCATATTAAATAGTTTTTAACACAAATCCTGGACAAGTATCCCATTACATGAACTAAACTAATTAAATTTTTGGTCAGCGGGTTATCCGAGAGGCTTATTCGAATGATCTTTGACTTACTATCAGATGAATTTACTTATTTGACAAAACTAGTAATAAAATGTGTGAAAACCTAATTATTTGTCATATGTACAAGTACTTAACGAGTGCTGACAATTAAAAATACTAATTGGAAGGTAGTTTTCCACTGATACACTGACCACTTGTTTGCATTTATTGTCACTTTAACCATAGTATTCTACTTACTTTTAGATAACCTCTAAGCACTAATGTTTGATTGTTGTGATTTGATTACATACTGTAATATTTAAAAAAAATCATTAGAAAACCAATAAAACATTACCTTCTTGCCTTTGCCTAGCCTTGGCACTTCAGTCCACATTTCTTTGACGTTCTCTAGTACCATGTTGCAATGCCGGTCGAATGCCTTGACGCGTCCTAACAACTTTTTGTTATTACGGCAGTTGATCAACACTTGTGTGTTGTTTTTTACAGACTGTGTGAGCACTGAAAGGGGACCTGTACTGAATTCTTCCTCCTCAATTTTAGCCAATTCTTCCAAAGTCATCTCAGAGCGTGGCTTAGATGTAGACGCCCTGGAACGAGATTTTAATTAAAGCAACTGATTTAGATCACTGGTATACTTAGATTTAAATTTGTTGTAATATAACACTTACATTTTTAAGGTATTTTTATTAACTTAATGTGGTTTTTCAAGTAAAAATTCAACAAATCTGATACCGAAACAATCACAGATCAACCAACAAACACGCTTTTATTTAGTGTTGCAATTTTTTAAAATTATTCTATCTAACTTAAGTTGAAACCTAGGCTTTTGGGTTCGGCTTTACTAAACGGTCGTGGGCTACTATAATTCTATTTGATTTCTATTATTTCATTGGTTTAATAAAGTAATCGCAGGAGGCAAAATTAAATAAGTATTATTGTACCCATACTAACGATGTGCTAACGAAACAGTCAAGGCAGCCCGCGAAATTTTAATATTCTGTTTATTACAAATTGCAGTTGTGTTATAAATATGTAATAAAAATGCCTTAGTGTCTTTTTCGTCGAATTCAGATACGTCCAAACTACTAATCTTCGAAGCAGCATTAGAAGGTTTAATGGCTGGTAGTGGTTGAAAGCGTAAAGCCACAGATCGAACTCAGTGGTATGTCCAGCAGTGGAAGGGGAATTGAAATAGGCTGATGATGTTTTTGGGTTTGCTTCCTCGTTAGTATAATCACCTATTATTATTTAATTGTTCTTAAATAATAGACTGTTACAGTTAAGGTTGTTGTCTTCAAAGGAATAGGCAGGTAGGTTTTTAAATTGTACCTAGTTCAAACTTTGTAAAGCGATTGATGGTTAAATTTGCGAGTAATGCTAACGAGCTAGCTTTTGTTCGCAGCACCAAATATCAAATCTTAGTGCATTAACATACCTCTCAGAATTACGTTTTCAGTAACGTATTTTTTTTAAACGTCGCTCCACACTACTTATTTCTCCTATATCGTGGGTGCGTTTCACAAACATGAAATACCACTTACACAAACACCCAGACTCGGGACAATCATCGATCGCACAGATTTTTGTCCCGTGCGGATATCGAATCCGCAACAGTTAGGGCAGCAGTCCAATCCCTTAGCAACTACACCAATCAGGCCAATTCATGTAATAGCTTTCACAATCATATGACAAGTATTATTATCTTATGTAAGAAAGTAGTTAGCATGTGCGCTTTTATTTAAGTAAAAATTAGGTTGAGTGCCATAACTCTAATAGGGACTAAGTAGTTATTAAGGGCCTTAACACATAAACGCGATGCGGTGCCGAGAAACAAAGTTCTACATTACTCTTACATGGGGCGTTTCTTGACCAAAGATACCGGGCCACGACAACGTTGCGACGCCGCAACGCTGTTATGTGTTTCGGCCCTAAGATGTCCAATCTGTTTTAGCTGAAAAAGACAAATAGGTACATGGTAATAATAAAACTGTTTCTTGAAATATTTTTATTCATCTTTTTTCTGTAATAATAAGAAAAATGAAGTATTCAACTAGCTTTTAGTAACTAATTTTGATATAATAATTCAATATATTTATAATTCACAGTCTTGGAATAAAAATAAAGGCTAAATTTAAACATAGACATGCCATTCCCATGCAACATTAGTTTTTTTCACTTGCAACACATGACGAAAACTTTAAGAAAAAAAAGCTTAGAATACAAAATGCGTACCGGGACCGTCCTTAAATAAATTTCTTTGGTTATATTTACAAATATGTATGTACTTCTCATTCAAAAATTAATGTAAACTATCACAACTTAATAAAGAGAATAGCAACAAATAGCGGAAAGGAAACATAAATATGACAAATATGTATAATACTATAATTAAAAATGATCAAATGAGTTTTATTTTCCTTTACCCCTTAGTCAAAATTATAAAAGAATTTTATTCCCGTACGCAAATATAGAATACTTTTTGTTTTTAATAGCTGCTTGAATGAGATAATGTCATAAAAATACAACGTCACAATAGAGAATGTAAAGGGCCCTGTACGAGCAGCCAATACTGGTGTCCAACAAAGGCCATTGTGTACAGGGGGTCATAGGTAAATACATTTTTGGCTTATAATAATTGAAAGAAATCCAAGTCACTCTGTTCTTTACAGAAAATATTTCAATCACAATATAAAAAATATTAATTTCACACCTTAAACCAAAGACAAAATTTCTTTTCAATCGCCTGTATATTTCGTTGTGTATTCTCACATTCATCCTCTGACTTTTACTGATATTGCTTTAAATCATTTTAACAATAAGATTCACGTAAACGTATGTGCTCTAGTACAGAAAATTTAACTGCTTATCACAGACTAGTACATAGTGATAATAAATGATAGGAGCAAGTACTGCACACTGAATTCATAAAATAAATGTATACTAGTCTAGGGCCCAGCAAAACGTTTAACAAATAGAAATCGAATCGACTTGTAAACGTATCGGGTTGACATAATGTTTCGACTATGTTATCTACGACATATAATAATAATAACAGCCTACAACTGCCCCACTGCAGGGCAAAGGCCACTTTTTGTATAGAGAAGGATTGAGCATTGATCATCACGCTAGCTCACTGCGGGTTGGCGATTTCAGATAATTAAATCCAGGTTTCCTTACGATGTTTTCGTTGTTTTGCTACGACATATGACAATCATATATAATATTTATTCCATTCAATTTCTATCCATTTTCCCATTTGTTAATGGCCACAGGTGTATTGCAGTTTTAGCTGTGTACAAGAGCACAAACGTTTTGCGACACACTTTGAATTTCACACTAGTATTAAAGTTTATTTGCGACATTCCAGCACCATATATTTTGTACCAAGCTGTGGCAGTGATTACGACTATGGACGACAATTATTATGCATCTATTTATTTATAAATTATTGCATTACTCCGATTACAATATAAAATGTCAGTTCTATGGGCAGAATCTGTACAACCTTTACGTGATTACGTAATGCGTAACTACACTCAACGTAATAGAATTTTTATTTCTTTTTTTTTTAATACGTCGCCCCACACTAGGAATTTCACCTGTGTCGTGGGTGCGTTTTACAAACATGAAATATCACAAACACCTAGACTCGGGACAAACATCTGCAGATCACACAAATTGTTGGCCCGTGCGAAAATCGAACCCGCAACCCTTAGCGCAGCAGTCTAATCGCTTAGCCACTGCGCCAATCAGGTCGCACAATTCGTCAATTTAGATACCAACTACATAGTATCAGCTACGTTGTTTTTATATATATTAAATAAATCCTGCCCATAGATCTGCCATATAAACATCAAAATTATCAGTTTTTAATAATATAAAAATATGTCAATATACTATGTTGGTAAGCATGTTTGATTCGCTGTAGCACCATTTATATATGGAATAAGAACGTATGGGTTTATATAAATTATTGTAAAGCATCAACACTCAAACTAACACTAAATGCCTTTGCAAGTCGCCGGTTTAATAGGGGAATAGTGGAAGCATAGGGAAAGACTATAGTATTTAACGAAGCCTGCCAGTATACAGCGCCCTCTACCAGGACACTAAACAGTGGCAGACAAAGGTGAATGTAAATACGACAACATGTGTTTTTTATTATTTAAACGTCGCCAGTCTGAAGTCAAAGAGAGTAGGATTCATCTAACTTAGACAATTTCTGTGTCAGCCAGCGACAAGTACGAAGTTAGCCGATTACCTGCGCAGTAGACAATTTCGTTCCTAAAAGATCCATTGCGCAGCTAAGCTTACTTCAGGGTCGCCAAGATACGTCGGCCGTATTATACGATTGTTTTCCGATAAATAGAAATGTTTATTACACATTTTACCACAGAATGTATGTAACTGTTTTACATCGCATATAAAAATAAGTACTTATAAAGTTATAATTTAGTTTCAATCTATTAAGACGGCGACAAATAATTGCAAAGGCACTAATTTTCTATAAATCTCAAACTCTATAGTCTTTATAAAAATACGAATTAAGCATTATGTACCATAAGACACTTCACATATCATCTTCACTAACTTTAGGGAATAAAAGTTACCTAATATTTACAGAGATCGCTTAGCTATATCTAATCAATCGTTTAAACACGTATATTTCACGTTTCAATGTAAAATAAACGAATATTTCGAAATATACTCTACATTTATATGTACAGCTATTTCTTACCGTCAATTGCTTTTCGTTATTACAAAATATGAACACTTTCGTTTTATGTCTACTTGTAAAGAGAAAGCTGAATAATTAAAATAATTTCTTTACGTTCCTTCCTTTTTTAAACTTATTCTTATTTTGAACATTCATTTTCAGAGTGGAGTACTTTTCTTTGCACGTCGTCAACTATTGATCTGATAGATGTGGCTAACTAAAAAGGTGTTATGCTTTTTCATATTGCGTGATATCGGATTATTAACAGCTTTATAGCAATACTCAATAAGGTTTATAACCCGCTACAATATGATGGATAAGATAATAAAGCTTGACTGTAGAATACATCTCAAGTCTCTTCATTAAAAATTCACTTGAATTTAGTTAGCTACACTATAACAGATAATTTCGGACGTGCAACTTACAATCCTAACCAGCCATATACCAACAAAAACAAATCCAATACTACTGTAGACATCCGATTTCGTCCATCACAATAAAATGCTTTGTGAAAATCAATGCTTACATACTTTGTTACAATATCGAGTCTTCTGTGCTAATGGCCTTTAAATATATTTACAGACTAGATAACTCAATTAAATTATGCGCCATTTGTAAAATATATCCCCTACTTTTTAGTTACGGCAATCTCTTTGCCTAACGACTTTCTGTTTTCGAATTTTTGCTGTAAACTGGCAACATTCGAAGGTTTGGCCGTCAGTTTAGTTACATTCGGCTTATTATTATCTGTTTTCTGGACGATAGTAGGAGGTTTGGGAACTACTTTAGGTTTGTTCTTATTTAAATTGTCTGCTATTGCTTTAACGTTAGAGTCTACTTTTGAAATGGCACGGTTCGCGGGCGGATTTTTGTCTGGAACTTTGTTTAAGTTAGAATTAGAATTGACTGGTTTGAGTGCGGTCGTTTTGTTCGTCTTCTTGGGCTCTGCGGGCGCGGGTCGCAGCGGCGGGCGGTTGTCATTCGGCTTCACAGTAACAACTGGCTTTGTAGTCACTTTCGGCGTTTCGTTTGGTAATTTATTATTGTTGATGACGTCAGGAGGTTTTACGTTCTTCGTGTCGGGTAACGTACAGCTCGACACGACGTCAGGACTATTGGTTATTTTTGGCGTAAAGTTGTTATTTTTTACTGTTTTAGGCGATTGTGGGACGTTTCTGAATGTTGACGTGTTTTTGAGAGCAGGAGGGGTGACTTGTCTCGAGAATGTGGGGATTTTGGAGTTAGGACCCGGTAATGGTGGGGCCTTATCTTCTTCCTTCGGTTCATCTTTCTTCAAGTACGTGGGAACGTTGACGGCTGAAGGATGCAAGTATCCACTACTGGTAGTCGACACGTTAGACTTCGCTCCAGAATTGCTATAAACACTCTCAGGTGTTTTATAATGTTCAGAGTTCATGTACGTACTGTCTCTGTTCTCGGCCGCGGCTCTTGCCTTCCTCTCCTTTTCTTTCTTTCTAGAAAGTGTTGAGGCCGAGTATATAGACTCGAAGTTTCGGTTTTGTATTTCGTTAACTATTTCTCCGAGTAAGCCCATACTTTCTGAACTCCCTGAGTTTGATGGTACAGGTTTTGGAGTATTGTAACCTTCAGGAGGCGATTGTGGGATAGTTTTCATGGGAGGTGGAACACCTGGTAATGGCTTCGAGTGCTTTTCAGGACTCTCTTCGATTACCGCGTAAATATTGTCTGTTGATTCTTCAGCTATATGGGCTAACGGTGCCTGTTTCTCTTCAATACAGTCTACGTAGTCTGAGGGCTTAATTTCTGGTTGTGGTTTTGGGTTCGGAGGTGGTATGGGATCAGAATGGTTTGGTAACGGCGGAGGGGGGGCGGTCGGTCTTCCAACTATTGATAACGGTCTTGGAGCAGTAGGTGCTTGTCTCATAGAGCCGAAACTCTGTATAGGTGTCTTTTGGGACGTTGGAGCTCTCATACTCTGCGCCCGATTTACGAATGCTTTAGGATCGTCACCGTCTTCAGAATCAGATACCACTGGAACAGTATTGACTGGTAACTCTATTTCTTTCTGTAATATTGGGTTCGATATCTGCATGTTTCTGAAGGCCACTTTGTCCACTTTTGGGACTTTTATCTGATGATTTGGATTCTTAGGTAAGGAGTGACTTCGTTCTACAGGATTACGTTCCTTTTCTTTAGGCTTGTCGTGCTTAAGAAAGGAAGTTATACGGTTTAATGATATCCCTTCTCTGACTTTTTTTGGTTCTTCAGGTAGCGGCTTTTGAGGTACACCAGTCGAGTGCATACTCAGAGGTCTTTTAGGAAAGTCTGGGGAGGTTGGAATTGTTGGGGCCGCCCTACTCGGACCTAAAGTTTTGGACCCTTGCAATGGAGATATCAGCTCCTTAGCTGTGCATGTAGAAGCTTCTAGAATAGGACTGGATATCACCGGCCGTGGAGGCGGATTGGCCAGAACTGAAGGGGATATGTCTTCAGTTTTCTCAGTATTCATCAACGCTTTTATTTTGTTTTGAACGGTACTGTTGGTCCGTTTAACTGAAGGACTTGTCTTTGGACTGGACTTCGTTGTTGTAGGCACAACAGGTAACGGAGGAGCGCTCCTCATGACGGGTTTTAAGACCCCTTGAGTGATAATAGTCTGACTATTGCTCCCACTTCTATGAACAGGCGTTATTTTGGCGCTCTTCAGACTTTCCGCTAAACTCTTCACTGGTTTTTGCGTTATTTGTTCTGGAACTTCCTTCTCTGCCGCATTCTTCTCTATAGGGGTCAAAGAGAACCCTTTAAAGTTGCCGAAGAAGTTGACGGACGGGTTGATATTACCTGGAGGGCTTCTATCCGAGTCGCTTCTAAGTAGGCTGGAGCTCATATCGTCAGGGTTAGACAGAGTGTGAACGTTGACCGGTTGAGCATTACTTTGAGCGCTGTTTTGGAAGTTTGCGGCGAACTTGCTCGCACTTCTTGATAGTCGATGTTGTAAACTCGCTTTCTTTGGCGATGGGGCCCTGTGAACATTAGATAATATTAGATAGTTTCTTTATTGCCATTTTAACTTATACGCTTAAACGTTATTTATACAAAACTATTCACGTACTCAAAGTTCGGAATCAATTAGAAGTCGTGATATAATTCAGCTAACTGGATGCCAATATTGCGTTGTCGCTTAGTATTTAAACGTATTGGGATAGGTCAGAATACATGCCAGATAACAAACTTTTTAGACTACTAGAATATTTCATAACCCAGAAATAATCAAGATACACAATCATGCTTCCATGCACAAATATCATGCTTCATATGTTAATATCACATCTGCGTTGCATTATAATACCTTACACAATAATAATTAAATGTGTGTCTAGCTGGCCGTGAACAGTCTAACACATTTCTTTAGACATACGCTATTTATACATAAATATAACTATAATGTTCTCCTAACCGAACTTCGGTCACGGAGGCTTGTCGCAGAGACCAGCCAACTACGCAGGAGATATTATAGTGCACAAGTATGCGCGCCAACACAGGTGCACTCCCTATTCCCGCCTTCTCAGGGTCTGATGGGACGGTAGACTGACGCGACCAGAGGACGGACTAGCACTGATTGATGAGTTCAATAACTATTTAAAATATATTTATTAAATAGACTCAGTCGAGGATTTTATCGCAATATATTTATTATTTATTTCCCGACCTGTCAATTCAATGTCACGAGTAAATTGATTATAAATATTCATGTGTAACTCGTACCGATGGGATAAAGTTATTAGTAACACGCAAGCCAACCCATGCAATTATTGCTTTAAGCAGAAACGTGCAAACTTAACTATTACGCCATGCGTTGTTATTGTAAAGCTTAATTACAGCAAACCACTCACCAAAACAATGCAGTGAACACCCTGTTTAGAAAGGGGGTTGAAGTGTTGCCAGCTTTTAAAATTTCCCAGTTTAATAGTAATTATCATAAACTAGTTTTTAGGGTAAACCAAATTAATGCATAGTTATTAAATAATTGTTAAAATGTTATTGCGTATCAGTATAAATATTTATTAAAAGTTACTTTTTTAGTATGAGCCTGATAATTACTTTTAAAACTGGCAACACTTTAAAAAAGACCAATGCAGAGAAGAAAATTAATGTATTAAGAAAAAGATTTATTAAATAATATGCATTAAACTAACTACAATCAACATCTACACAATACACAGTGAAATAAGCAAGCTAACCCTGTTTAAGATATTCACATTTAATTAAATATAACTTGTAAATTGAGTATTTTCGTATTAGACAACATATCTTTGGAGGGTTAACTTAATTAATAAATATCTACAAAGATACGATGATACTAACAAAGATATTGAATGAACACTACAGACAACCAAATGGTGCAACTAACAAGACGAAAGAAAAGGGAAATTCTCGTTTATAAGAAATCTACAAATAGGCTAAATAAGAACTGAGTTCGAGTCTGAAACCAGTCGGGCATTCTCGAATATGCACGTGAGTAAAACCGGCATATAACATAAATAATATGTATCACACTCAAAAAGTTATTATAGTAAAATGTACATACTGTTTATATCTGAATTTAATCAATGACACTATTTTTTAATTACATTTAGCAACCATCTTTAGATTTTTTACACCGAGAATTATATTGTCCATTCTTAGAATGCTACCAGATGCATCAACAAACACACGTTTAACATGCACGACCCCAAATGATAGAAAGAAAATGTTTAGTCATCAAACCATTTCTTATGTATAACATTACTTAAATACTCTAGCCATAGGATATCAGCCCATAAGATCAAGTGCATAAGACACAGATTAATACACCAAAAGATAAATAACTAAGTGATCAATGATTTGCTGTTATGTCAAATTTTAACGACGACACTAAATTTGAATGTGTGAAAAGTGAAATTTAGTGCACCACTTTTATTTGTCAGTTTGTGATCTAATAATTAAAACATACAATATGTATTTCCCAAAGGGGTAGGCAGAGTAGACTGTTAAGTACACCCACATTTCGCCAGTTTATAGATCCACATGTACGGGGCGAGCTTATTGCCATCAGCCGGCCACAAATATAGACTGTGCTGCTACTAAGAATTGCCTAATGGAAAAACCCAGTAACAACTTTGCCCGTACTGGGATTCGAACCCGTGACCTCATGCTCAGCAGTCGCGCTTATCGACCACTAGAGAACGAGGAGTCAATGTCCAATAATATATTATAATGAAGACATGTATCACGAAACATTAATTATTATCTAGAACTTAAATCTATATTTATTTAAAAAGCGTTGAGATAAAGGTCTAGCTAGATATAGCGTAGTAATTATTCTAGTTTAATTATCATAAATTATCATAAGCTTAGTTACCATTAAGTATAAATTATTACTTAAAGTATTCCCAGTAAGTATTTTAAGAATAAAAGGATGAAAAATATCAAGATTTGATCGTAAAATTTAATAATTATTTTTTACCATGCAGTTTAACCTGCTTTTGAAGCACACTCTCAATATTTTGCATACGATGTTGCTTGTTCGATAGCATTTCGTTAGTTGTAGATTCCAAACCCTTCTTTATTATAACTAGATTAGGTTTATTTGCCCTTGACAAGTTACCCGAATTCGGCTTAGGATGGATAGGTGGCCTGTCGATTTTGATATCGGCAGAATTCGCAATTTGAATGTCATCTTTATTAATTTTTTTCAGAGGTTTCTTAAGGGATTTTTTTACTACATTTTTTTCGGCCATACTAACGATATTGTAGTTACTTCTGACGTCATCAACAGTGTCGTAAATATGATTGTCTTGTAGTGCCTCCTCATTACAGATATTGGGGCCGCCATGTTTTTTGGAGCTCAATAAATGCCGGACAGACGATGCACTGTTTTGGATTCTCTTGAATTTGTCTGAGAACAGTTGTTTCGTATTAGATTTGGGACTGAGGTCGTTTACGTACGATTTCCTCGGTTTCTTCCACCAGAGTAGCACGTTGTGTCGCGAGTAGTATATGAGGAACAGCACCAGCAGGATCGCAGGTATGATGCCCAGGAATATCGCGTACATCGCCACCATGAAGTTCCGTTGGACTGTTAGGTACAGAAATACATGCATTTTAGTATACGATATATCCACCTACAATCTCGCCTATAACTCCTGAATAGGTAAGCAAAGGTGTTTTCCTCTCTCAGCCCGCTTACCATAAACTCTCGAAGCAGGAAAGTTTACGATGTGGAAGCGAGACGTTAACGACTGTGATACGTGCAGTGCGCGGCATCTCACTTCCCCAAAGCGTCCTGCTTTAAAAGTTCATGGTAAGGGGGTTGGAGTCTATACATCCACACTTCGCTGTTTATATCGAGGCCTAGTATAAAAGGCGGCGAGTGTATTGCCATTAATCAGGCACCAGATATGTCGCCTCTTACGAGTCGGATTTTCGGCGACAGAATAATGCCTAATGCAGGGAATTCATTAGGCATTATTCTGTGCGTCAAGAACAAATTAACTTAACGTGGAGCTTTCAAAGTTAGAGGATCAATTGCCGCAATTTGTTATTTAGGACTCCTTGAATATAGAATGGTACTTGTAATACTAGGTTAGTATTTACTTGTGGGGTCCGTAGCGGGCCCGGACGCAAACGACCCCCCGGGGCCCGGCAGCGCGCACAGCGGGGGAGCGAAGCCCGCCTCGCAGTGACACTGGCCTGGAAACATAACAAATATACCTATATTAAAACAGTGTACATAAAATTGAAGGGTTCTTATAGTATCGTTACTTTGAAAGTTGAGTTTGTCTAAATTAACTTAACTGCTAACTAACTAACCCGCTGGTTTATATATTAGTTATGGAACCAAATAACGAATATAATTAATTATTGGCAAGTTGTCGTTCATTGCGGTGTTACAAGGGGGAGGCTTATGTTCAACAGTGGACGACTTCCAGCTGATGATGATGATATAATTACCGTAAAATTGTATTATGGATATCTTAGAACTTACAGAAACTAGTCAATTTTCACAATTTAGTTTAAACTAGGCCACCAAACCGTAGTAAGCAAGCGTGGTGATCAATGCTCGTACCTCCTCAGTACGACAGGTACGACAATGGTCACGTGACAATGAATAGCGTTTGTCGCAGACCTTGGAAGCGACGCCACACATATCAGTGCTGGCTTCACCTTTAAAGTGTAAATAATGTCGCACCGGTCGCGCGTATCGGTCGCGCGCATCTGTCGCGTGCGTCTGCCATCGGCCGCGACCTTCCGAAGTCCACCTTTAGCCTTGGGACTCTTAGCAGTGGATAGTTACAGGGGGTATTATACAAGTCCGTGGTTACATACCTAAAGAGTTGCAGATGCCATGTCCAGAGCAGTTGGAGGGACACACGGAGGAGTCCAGCGCTGCGATCCTGTTCCTGACGGCCGCCACCGACGTACAGCGTTGGTTTAAACACATCTGAGAACAAAGCACGCCATTAAAAAATGTTCAATGGAGTAGTTCTGAGTTTTGTTCCTCATCTTTGAACAGTGTACGCACCATTTCGTCCCCGCATTTTGCTCCGTCAGGCACCAAACCAGGGTCCACATCGCTCAGTCCCAAGTCTATGATGGCTGTCCGACATGCAATGATCGTGCCTGCAACAAACATATTTGTATTAAGAGATTAAACATCCATAATATGTTGGATAGGCGTGCGGTGCGCATGCGCATCCAGCAGTAGCGTTTAGAGTAACTGGACTGAACTATGACCGTGTAAGTTTCTGTAAATAAGAAGATAATAAATCAAAAACGTGATAGCTACGCGTTGATTCCGCACGACACGTTTTGATAAGTACATTAGGTGAAAATATTAGGGGGAAGGGGGGAACGGTGGTAATCAAGTCGCGTAGCAGTAAATAATAGCATTATGCTCGTCTTTGTGCTAAAAAAGAAAGGATTTTGTATGAAAAAATAATTAAATAGAGGTGAATCGACGATATTGAATAAATGGGTAACAGTCCAGTTTGCGTAAGTCGAGGTGTATCTGTATATAAGTACCGTTGTTGTTGATGAAGACGGCGGACAGCTGCGCCACGGACTCCATGCCGAACTCGAGCCGCTCGTTGAGGTGGCGGCACTGCAGCGTGCCGCAGCGGGCGTCCCGCGCCGCACACGGCAGGTAGCGCTGGTTCAGGCGGTCGTAGCCGCAGTTGCCGCTCCTGGGGTTACGGGACAATTATATTCAGGGATATACTATATACCCCATGTTTAATTAGTTATTAGTGGCTAAAAACGGTGAAGGAAAACATCCTGACGATAATAGAATAGAAAACCCCAAAAATACCGATAGGAAGTTCCTTCCAAGCAGGGAAAAATCGTTCATCTTTTTTGCCTTCCCTCATTAATATTACATATTTCCATAAGGGAATGGATTTCAAATGTTTTTTGTAGCGTAAGTATAGAGAAAGCAATTCGCTAGGGCGACCCGGTAACCCGGTGTGTGCTCGATGAATGACAATGGACCCGGCACCTATTATTACCCGGGGCTAAAATTAGCGGGGAAAATGTTGGTATATCCGTTTCAATCAACTTCTAGAACTAGTAGCCTTTGTTTTGTACAGATTCAATATCAATAATGTATTCTATAGCTAGCTACATAAGGTATACATACTTGTCGCCCTTCACGTTGGTGCTAGTGTAGCACTTGTCGTGCGAGCTCTCGCCCGTCATGCCCCACAGCAGCCGGCACTGGTCGGTGTGCGAGCGACACGAGCCGCGCACGCAGTACGCCTTCTGTGATATAACCATAATATTTGAACTATGCCAATAGGCCATATTACATGGGAGTTATGGGGAAGAAACTTTGGCTTAAAGTTCACCGAATTCATCATCACCCAACTAAAGTAACTAAATTTTTTTCAACAAAATCACAAATGTGTCCACGAATGCTGATATCAGCGCCATCTAGCGAGTCTGCATTTAAGAGTAAAACGTTTAAAAAACGAAGATTGTATGTTAATACGCGATTTGCGTTGCGTTTACGCGAAGTGCGTTTCTAAACAATTTTATATTGAAAGGTATGTATGGCAGCAAAAATATCTTTTTTAAAGAATATTTCCCATATTTACCTCTCCGTCTTTCCCACAGGGCGTTGTGTCCATTTTAAACACATCATTGGGACAGAACTCCGAATGTCCGGTACAGAATTCTGGTAAGTCGCACTCAATGTCAGATGACCGACATACAGTGCCCGCCGACTTCGGACGACAAGTCTGTAAAACAAAATATATATTTTTGTAACCTTTAGAAATGTCATGATGTGTACTACGAATAGGTACGACTAGCTGAGCACCGCGGTGTTACCCACTACATTTTTTCGGGATAAAAAGTAAAAGCCTATGTGTTAATCCAGTGTGTCAGCTACCTTCATATCGCGTTTATAATATTAGTAGGGATTACTACTAAAAAAATACTTAGAAAATGATTATACCTATTCTAAAAAAAAAGATTAAAATATGCTATTTTTGATATGGATTTAATTTGTGTGTTTAGATTTTCGTATAAAAAGCTAGGTAGATTTTAATTTATTTCTACGTCTATCTAGTCATCAGCTCTATTATTAAAAAAGGTAGTCATCTCAAAACCTAAAGAAAAGAAATACTATCAGAGCCAGGTTTCTGAGTGTTAGGGTTGTCACCCGTGTACCTGCAGGTCGCAGCACATGCCGGCGCCGCACGTGGCGTTGGCCCGCAGCATGCAGGTGTGCGGGTTGCAGCACGCGCTGCACTGGCTGTACGAGCGGTCGGTGCTGCTGCCGCAGTCGCACTGCTCGCCCGGCTCCACGAACCCGTTGCCGCATGTCGGAGACTTGAACAGCCTCTTTGGTTTGTTTCTGGTGGAATTAAACTTAGTTTAGTATTGTGTTTAGGGGGAAATTTAACTTTTTCGTTCATAAAAGATCCATTGCGCAGCTAATCGACTAACTTCAGGTAAAATAAACATCTCATAATTATAACTTGTTTTTCGTGTCAATGACAAAAAGAGTAAGTGTAATTTGTGTTATATTCGTTTCTACACCATTGATGAGTTTGTGATGAAACTTTGGTAGGGTCTTTTAAGGACCCTCGAAAGCTCTTTCGAGCGTTCTAGCCCAAAAACCGATATAACTGTTATCCGACATCCACTCGGACGAAGTCGCTAACTTCAGCTAGTATATAATATAAAAACATATATATTTTTGGACCCATAACACGGTATCTTGAAAAGTAGTACTAAAATATAAGTCTCACCTTAAGCAATAGTCCATTCCTCTTTCGAAGGCCAGCGCCAGAGAGTTGAGACTGCAGGAGGACCAGTGTCCCGGCACAACAGAAGTACTGGAGGGACTCATGATACACTTCTGATCAGGACACTCGCACAGCTCATCAGTATCGTGCTCCATGCCGAAGTTGTGACCCATCTCATGGGCGATAGTCGTGGCCACCAGGCCTATCACTTCGGAGTGATTCGTGGACACGCCCCCAGAGAACTCGTAAGTACATATAGGCCCTTTTAAAGCTTTCCCTACGACGCCATCATGGAATTTTTGACGGCTGAAAAATTAAGTAAAAATATTTATTGATAACTGTCAGTTACTCAGTATTTTAGTGATTACATTTTATTTGAAGTTGTAGATGAATCTGTTTAACTTATAGTATTTTCTATACAATATATAAATTTTCAAGATAGTATTTTAATTTTAAACAAAGATTAGGTAGGCGTTTAATAATGGGGTATTAATCGAAAAATTCTACGTTTTTACCAAAAAAAATAAAAAGACGAAGCTTAGGTCGAGATCTGCAAAACTCAGTCAACTCATATAAGAAACAATTAAGTCATATAAGTTATATCTCTTTATAGACCTCAGCCTTAAATCCTAAATTTGTACATCGTAATATGCACAAGTCCCGCAAAGCAGAAAAAGAAGCATTCAAATATGGGCTTAAACTCCTACTCTTTAGATACATTTTACAGTGACAGTTTACAATTACAGCGTGCTGTTTGCTATTTTATACAGTCAGCCTAAAGTGTACCTACAATGTACGAGCATAAACTCTATATTTGAATGCTCATTATTCTGCTGTGCGGTATAACTGGCCTGTAGAATTAAAAAGTAATATTTACATAGTTACTCACGTTAACAGCTGAGCGTTGTCATTGGGTATGTCTCTTGCTAGCTCCGACTTCCTGTATCCGAGGAAGTTGTTAAGAGTGCTGTCTCCATTCTCTTCTAAAGAGATCTCATCTCTTTCAGTCCAAACGACCACACCCACTAGAGCTATGAAGATGTTTAGGGGCGAGTATACCTAGAATAATATGAATAGCAAATTAATATACGCAATACAATAGTGTCGTTACAACTGTTGTTATGTTTGTTCAATATCGATATTTAACTTTTGATTTATTTCGTATAATAAAGGCATACCATATATTTTCTTTGTCGATAACAAATTCATTGATATATAGGTACTAGAGACTTGACTTTTATTACTTAGATTGCACTGAATGCAAGTGTGCTTACAACTTGATAGGCGAAATAATGTATGATACAGGTTTTGGCACGGTAGAGTGAGCTATTGCTATTTATATTTTGAATAACTAGCTATTTCTCGCGGTTTAACTTCATGTTTTTTATAAATAATTTATCGCGTTTGTTTACCAGATTTCTAAGCTACTAGAAGTGCTCCACGGTTTCACCTGCGTTCAATTTTCATTAATCGAAATCGTTATTAATATTAGTGTTATTCTGATAAATAAGCTATATTAATTAAAAGTTTCATCAACAACCAATAGTTTTTGCGTCACGGAGTAACAGACATCCATTCAACCCTCCTTACAAAAGTTCTCGTATATAATACAACCTGCGCCCACGGTGTTACCCGCTACATGTTTTTCGTGTCACCTACCTCCATACCAAATTGTATCAAAATTGTTCCAGCCGTTTAAGCGTGAAGAGGTAACAAACATACAAACACACAAACTTTCGCCTGTAATATTATTAGTGTGATTTGTAGGACTTACGGAGTTAATAATATTGGCTACGTCCTTCAGCTGGCGGTGCACCGTCTCTAGATTCTCGCCGTTAGCTTTGAACTCTCTGTTGTCTGCCACGAGCACCAACTCCACGTATCGAGACAGTTTGTTCGCGTTGTACGGACCTCGGACTTCGGTGTCGTCGGCGTCTCTCTTGTACTGCAAACAATTGTTAATAAGTATATTTAATAGCATCGCCCGAGTTTATATTCGATTAATGATGTTTATCTCTTTTTCAGCAACATTCATGTACATATAGAAAAGGAATTAAAATTTTATATTAGCGAGTTAACAAAATCTTTATCACTGTCTACGCTTAGTGCGCTGGGTAAGCACTGTAGCTTGCTGTGGCTCCCTTCTTGCGCCCCCAAATTATTTGTAAAGTAACAAAACTCGAGATGGAACTGAAGTATTGTAATTCACATAATTTGGGACAGTTTCAGTTCAGTCACGTGAGCTACGTGTCACATTCTATACAAACGTCACTTAGTCTTTAGATCTGAACTGGAACAAAGTTTAAAACGTACAAGAATTTGCCCCAAGGGCGCAACTTACCCGACTTATCCTACTTCTGTGCATGTCCTTCTCTGAGTGGTACTTGTGGAAGAGTTGAGGGTCGTAGCTGGCGTTCTTGGTCACACCGCCGACGTACCCGCAGTGGTTCACACTGTTGAGGTCTGAGTGATCGTATATATAATGCTGTGTCTGGATGCCAGGTCCTGTGGAACAGTTTAAGTTAGATTGTTAGTAGAGTAGTAGTTAACAGTGTAGAAAAGACCATACTATTGGTTTACACAAATAGGGGGAGTTTCGTTGTCATCCTTCAAATCAACAAGACCTGTATTAAAGTCTTGTCATGGATAGTAGATTCGCAAGCCAGGAAGATTGTATTAGGCTGAGTGCCCCTGGGCAGCATGCAGCGCACCGAAACTTAAGTTATTACACTTATCTGTCTCAAGTTTGATTTAATTCATGATTCGATCTTGTGAATGAAAGAAAGAGTTGCTGAAAAGTTCGTTGCGACGCTTCTTCTTTTCATTAGCAACTAGGAAGCAATGAGCGAGTATTTTAGGCAAACGAGGATCGATTTAATGTATTACAGCATCAATCATTTTCTAGGTCGTACCTTCAGCTGGCTCGATGTAGCGCATCTTGTGACCATCGAACACGATGCCTCGGACGCCATGACACGTGGACACCGCCACCCACGACCCCGGCTTATCTCTTACGGTGCCTGCGTATTGGCACAAGTCTATATCCTGAAAACACAATATAGTATTATAATCATGGAAAATTTATAGAAAGAAGAACGTTTTCTTTGTGGACGTGTACAAAAATGTACCTGGATTTTTAAAAATATAACATAAGTTTTTTTTTTCTTTTCTAACAGGGATAAGACGATACGTAGTCCGTTAAAGAAGTTATGCTGTTTTTATATTTTCATTATTTCTAATATTGCGATCACTGTATAAGACAGAATATTTTACGTTATTAACAATCTTCTAATAACTATGTAAATATAAACAATGTGTAGACCTCGCTGATCATTAAAATGTATAAACATAACATTGAATAATTTACAATTATAATTATGTGTTTCCAAGCTTCGAACGGCATGCGCCTGATCAGTCTCCGGTCCTGCGGTCTACCGTCTCATCGGACTATCAGGAGAGTGAAGGAAAAGCGATTGCACCTGGGTTTGCGCACTTACTTGTAGATAGTTTGTCAGCTAAGACAGGCCGCTATAACCGAAATTCGGTCAGGAGAACATTATTATAATCATGTCATAGACATAAAATTACGCCTGTATTCCCCGAAGGAAAGGTGCACATATAGTACACCCACACTTCGCCAGTTATGTTATAGGTCCCAATGTAATAGGGGGTGCGCCTATTGCCATGAACTGGGCACAAATCCAGACTCCGTGATGCTACTGAAAATTACTAATAGAAAAACCCAGTAACACTGCCCAACCCGGGTTTCGAACCCAGGACCTCGTACTCAGCAGTCGCGCTTAGCAGCAACTAGACCACCGAGACAGTCAAGTCATTATAATAATGTAATTGTGTATTACCTCTATCTTAGGTTTATGTACAACAGTCTTGCCATTCTTCTGGTACCTAAGTACATGGTTGTCTGTGATCAGGTCCTGGTTCAGTCTGAGGTCCAGGACGTACTCCTGTCCATCTATAGGGACCTTTACTGTCACCTCTGAATGATGTGCACCGCTCTGTAACAGAATTGTTAGATTAGAACTAGACTTTACATCGTGTAATAAGTATATACATACATAAAGTCACCCCTGTGTCCCTGAGGGGTAGGCAGAGACCACGAATTTCCATTTACTACGATCCTGGCATACTTCTTTCGCTTCATACACAGGCATAACATTCCTCATACACATGCAATAAGTGAAGGTTAAAACGATGTAATGATAGGTAATCTACGGTCTTCAAGCAAACATCCATATTTTTTTTATCGATTTAAGTGTGGTGCATTTTGTTAAAGAAAGTTCGTAGTTTTGACTTGTATAGTGGAGGTAAATAATTCTAATTTAAAAACATGTAAACTTCAAATGTCGTCGATTACGTTAGCAGAATCTGAGGCTAACTTGACCAACGTCAAAGTAGAGTAGTTTTCTAACCGTTTCATGATAAACTAGGTTTGACTGACGATTTGTCGGTAACAGTGCTAGCTCAGAATAACTGTTCTAGATATCTTCAACCACTGACCAATCAAAATAAGCAAGAAAATACCACATAATAATAGTACAGTAGACTAGTAATTTCTTAAACAATTTTCTCTGCTTGAGACCATCTGAGGTCAGCGGCAGCTTCCGTTCTAAATTCAAATCCGTAATGTATTGTTTTTTTTCTGAACACACGACATGCGAGCGAAGGTTATTAATAATAAAGCCTTCCAGTTACGGTAATGCATTTAACATTGAATTTTCAACGTGTATGTGCGTGTATGGCTACGTACAATTACATAAATAGAATAATACAATAATGCTATGGGTACTATAATGGCACTATATAAGTCCACGGCATTATCCGCGTTCCAGCCCCCTTACCATGATATCTTAAATCAGGGCAGTTTACGTTGTGGAAGCGAGACGCTGCATTATACGGCACGTTATGGCATCTCGCTTCCACATCTTAAAATGTCCTGTTTTATTGATTCGTGGTAAGGAGGCTATTCTTCGTTCCTAACATACATGTCGGCAGATAGCAAACTTTAATTCACATAGTTATACCTAGGCTTATAGATATTATCTTAGTTAAAGTATGATAGACTTCTCTCATTTAATGTTGGTGCTCTTTGAGACTACTGCCCCCTTATCACGTTCTCTTAAAGCAGGACAGTTTAAGATATAAGCGCGAGACGCCAGGTGTCGTTTTCGTGCCATAAATCCATAACTGCTATGTTTTTATTGATTTACAAGTGATTTTTTTATATAATTATCTTGAATAAATATAACTTTTAATTAATATACTCTTGGGCGTTAGCTTGCTGCATATGCAAAGTGTCGACAAAACTGAGTAATAAAATTTCTTCGAATATTCGCGACAATTTTAGCAATATTTGCCTTACAATTGCATTAAAATTCAAGTATGTAACTTGTGATAGCAACAACATAATTCTCGCCACTTTCAATTAACGCAAGACAGCTCGCGTTTGTACAGGAGAATTCACACATGGCGCGAAGGAAGTTTGACTTCTGCTAATGGCAACTATGAATGAAGAACCTTAGGTAGGTAATAATTTTCTAGACAAGTGCGATATCTTACAGTAAATAATATATGTAAATTGTGTGTGAATAATCGTGATAATAAGTATATTATCAGTATGTGGTCAAGTGGTTTTCCTATATATTTGATATCAAATTTTATAAAAAATGTGGTGAGGAATATTTATCTTTAGTTTATTCCATATCTCAATAATACCACTTTATTCACCACAGTACAAATACCATATATGTATAATATAATAAATATAATATAATGATATTATATTTTATTTATTAAATAAATAAAATCGGTACATTTACGAGCTTTGATTTTTATGCCAGTTTCATAATTTACAATTTTTTTTATTTTTTTTTTGATGAAACCAATCTTTAATCATTTATTTACAAGGTTATTTACAATCCTTAAAAATAAATATATACAAAACAAAAAATTTAAACTAAAAATTATGCATCAAAGTATTCCTCCTCATCGCTGTCGACTGGTAGGGTGCCCAAAAACACCTTACTAAATTAATATGTAATGCATTGAATTTGCAATTTTACATTTTTTAAATTACATTTCCTATCGCACATGAGTACGAAAAGACATTGGTGCTGGCTGGGGTTTGAACTTGCGACTTTTGACTTAACACACCGTCGGTCGAACCAATCTACTATCACTGGTGTAAAAAAAAAACTGCGGCATTGCAAGGCAATCTAAATCCGGCACCACCAGCACAACCGGCACCTTGACAGGTCGGTTTGAATTCAACGGAACTTACCTACGAACGACTTTTTTCCCAACAACTAACTTGAATTTTTTTCTTCTTGCCTTCGTTTCAAAATAGTGAAAGTGAGCCTTCTTAACGAGACATAATATCATGCTTCGTACGACTATCTAAGAGAAATTGTTTTAGTTATTTTTTTGTGCATTCTTACGCACATTTACCCACATAGCTATCACTCTCGAACTGTCATGAATCGCTATGATTTGATGTGGATTTAAAATACATACATTTATTAATACTATGTATTAAAACGGTCACGTATAATTAAATTGTCGTCTGTTTTATGCTGAAGGATATGATGTTTTTTTCCCCAGAATGGGGAAAATAAAAGTGCGATAATACTTGATTAATCATGCTCTCACATGTTCGGCATGTTTACCGATAGTCTATATTTTACTCTGTCTACTTGAAGAACTTGGTTAAAAAAACAGTATATTATGGTTTCTAGGAACTATAGAAACTCAGTTAAAACTAACCTCGTCTCTCGTCGTAAGAATTTCTCTCTTTGTTCTAGCATGATGCACGATTGGCCGGACTATACTGTGCTTGTCGAAGTCTAACGCAGGTGATTCTGAAACAATATAAACAATTTGTTAATTATGTGCCCCCAGAATTACGCAATATACCTATATAAACATAAATTGCTGTTCGTTAGTCTCGCTAAAACTCGAGAACGGCTGGACCGATTTGGCTCATTTCGGTCTATAAAAATTCGTGGAGGTCCAGGGAAGGTTTAAACGGTGAGAAGGCGGTACGAAGTTTGCCGGGTCTGCTAGTATACCTATATAAATATTAATTGCTGTTCGTTAGTCTCGCTAAACCTCAGGAACGGCTGGACCGTTTTGGCTAATTTTGTCGGTGTCGGTAAACGGGGAGAAGGCAGCACGAAGTTCGCCGGGCCCGCTAGTTATAGTATATATTCTGGTAAAAAATTGCAAACAATCGAATCTCGATTGTTTCTTCGGCTCGATTACAAGCCTAAAGTGCTTGTATTCTACTGCTAATAGCATGACAAACCTTAATTCTCATTCAACGAGCCATGAAACAATTACCGTTACCATGAACCCGCACTTGGTTTCAAATAACCTTCTGACCGATTGACGTGGCGACCAATTATCATCGCCAAATTAAACGCACATGTTTGCCTTTTTATGCTAAATATTACTACAGCTAAAACAAATATTTTACATTTGTGTCTTTATTGACAAAATATGTAAAAGTCAGTAGACTTTGCGTTTAGTAAAATGGTAACTGGTAATTGCGGTGCTATTTTGCGAAATAACAATTTTTAGGAAAGACAAAACCTCTTGACTTTTCCCAAAAATCATTTATTAAGTCTTCATAAGGTAATTTCAATGCCAAAAAAGATATTTATAAACTTAAAATCACAAACTCCGAATCTTCGCAGCCAAAAATTCCACAGGACTCAAAGAAGACTTGCTACTCGTCTTGTATTTCTTAAAACATAATACCTGTATTACTTTGGCACCGATTCCCACCCTGCTCAACCAGTTAAGGAATATAAACATGGTAACACAGGAAGGTGAGATTGTAGATAATATTAACATGGTGAGACAGGAAATACATTCACTTTGCCAATAAAATGATTCATTAGAAGAATTTCAATTTGCATTTGCCGTTATGTCGTTATCGTGTAGCCTTTGTTTTGAAGCCGTGATGGAATGAGGTAGATTATGTAGAGGTTTATTGTTTTTCTGAAGCAACAAACATATTTCATAGGATAATCCATTTTAACTTAAACCCGCCTAAAGTTTGTCGTCTCTATCCACTGACATGCAAATGACAATGACATGTGTATCTAATTTAATCTATGGTTTAAAATTGACATTCCTGAATAAGGGGGCTACTGTCTGAATTGTTTATTTCGGAGGTCTTAGGTTAAATGACAATATAACCCTAAGTTTCCTGGAAAAGTGTATCAATGAGGGTCGACGCCTTCATTGGAAAAAGAAGTTATCATTTGCAGTTATTTTAAATCATTCTCTATGTCCTACGACCACTATGTTTCCCTTTGTCCTTTTCTGGTTACATCCAGTTCTCGCAATTCCTTTATGTAGATATTATTCTTCTATTCAGCTGTTGGACGACCTACACTCGTTGCCCGTCCTAGAATGCTCAGTTATGTCCAGTTGAAAATTGGTTCAATTACAAATTCGTCATGAATTGTGAAGCGAGTTGTTTATTTCCGCTTACAATAAGGAATGCTGAAACATTACGGTTTTGCAGAAAAACACGTGCCTGTGCTCAAAAATAGCGAGCACTAAAATACGCAAAACAAGCGAGACTTAGGTCTTGGGCGATGCAGAACTGAAAATTGAATTTGTCATCTTCCAAGAATTGTTTGCTTGCAATTAAGTGCGGAAGTGTATATTACATCATGAGCAAAACTATTAATCATGTTATATGGATACAAATTAAGGGGTTTGTAGTGTTTTTGATAAAAGAAGATTTTACCTAATCAATTTGATACAAAATTCTCATAGCTGTACTAAAAATCTTCTCGTTCCGGTTATAATAATAATCTATTTCAATTAGTTGTTTGTTGGTAGGTCAACGTTTGCCAGGTCTGCTAGTAATATATAGTCCTGCCTGCCAATTGTGTTTTAAAACCATCCAGGAACTCATTGAAATACACACACAAAATTTAAATCAAATCAGTCAAGCCGTTTAAGAGGAATTAGGTGACAAACACACGTACAGAAGAAAAAGATATTAAGATTTATATTGTAATTCTGTCAAGACATCGTTACCAGCTTGTGCTCAGCCATTTATATACAAAAACAATATAAATTAGTTCCATCTTCAGTCAACACAAGTCGTTGCCTCATCGTACACATTAACTATTGATCGTTCTATTAAAAGATGGCGACAGGTTTCCTCATCAAGTGCACAATGCCGTGCGCGCGCGCATATCGCGTTGACCAATCATGTGACGGTCAAAAGTGTAGCTAGGTTAGATCAACGACCTACGTTTATTACTATGTCAAATATTGATAAACTAGCGTCGAGCCTAGCTCTGTGAAACTGGATAACTCACCGATTCGTATGTAATTAAACCACAAAACTTTCAATTACGACGTATTTATTTCCATTATATTAATTATAGCGTATAGAACTGTTATTAATAAAATACTTATCGTTATTGTTGTTATGGAAATTTCGGTAGAATTAACTAACTAAATATTGGAACCGCGGGAAAATCGAAACTGTTTTCCTATACTGAAAATACACAAAGACATAAAAGACTTCATACTAAATGTAACCTTCATTTGTGGAATAAAAAGTAGAAAACTATATAATAAATGAATTGGAAATTAACTAGAATAACATGGGTGTATGACAGCTTGGATTCCAGCTACAATACCTCCTAAACATATAAAGAACAAACTTTGCTCTCTAAAATAAAGTCAAAACGAATTCGTCGTTCGCGCACCTCGCCCATATTGTACAAAGCGGCATTGTGATCCGCTATTATGGTGTCAATAACACTGACTGAACACTACTGTGTAGATTTCATCATGCTTTTGGACTTGATATGGACTTTTGAACGAAACAGAGCATGCCTAAAGTAATTATACAACAAGATTTTATCGGGCTTAGCCTTATTTCAAGTACCAACTAATAATAATAAGTTTATATTAAAAATATATTTTAAACCCAAGCTTTTAAAACAGCTAGGCTCAAAGTACTTGTACTAGAATTAAACAAACCCAAACACGATGGGGTTGCGTCATTTCGTTATAGTGTTTCTACGACCACCTTCGACTCCATCAGACCAGCTCAAAAGTATCATAATATTGTAATGTCACCAAACCTACATATTTATGCAAAATTTCATTTAAATAGGATGTGAAGAAGTGGTCCTAATGTACATTGCATGATTTGTCCTAAACAAACTCTTGCAAGTTAAATAAAAGCTTGTAATCAAAAGGTTTTATTATATGAAATAAGGACGAAAGATGAAGAAAGGAAATATTCTTTCTTTCATGTTTTCCTAAGAAACCATATCAATGAATATATATTTTAACATGTATCTGTAAAACCTAAATAAAGTAAGGTTTCCTTATACTTTCAATTTTCTGTTGCGCTTGTATAGTCCAAAATATAAACAATTTTATTTTTGTTTAGCTCGAATGCTAATAATATCAAGTGTAATTGGGCCGGACGTAACACCGTCAGAATAAAATGAAATCGACTTGGACACATTAATTGTATGATTATTAAGGACTGGCTAACAAGACATGAATATTACTGGTGCTTAAGAGGAAGCTCATCACCTGGTGTTACTAAAACAATTAATGACCTTCAGTATCCAAATTCTACATCGAGATAACAATTTTGTGTGGTTACAAATAAGAATGTCGGACGTGAAGATTTCATATCGGCTCCTGATAAAAATTCGACTCAACAATCGATTTGAAACCAGTCATTGCTTTTTATTCGACTAAAAATATCAATAATCGGCAATCTAAGGTTTTGTGTCCAGAGTTTTAAGGCTAATACGGTTGTTAATATGACTTTAAACGAATAAAATCGACTCACTGGTTTAACGTGACCAAGAGAATGAAACTTTGTCTCATAATCTCATCATCAGTCATAGAGACGATCATGAAAGTATTAGAATCAGTTGCTAAAAACGGTAAAGGACAACATCATAAGGAAACCAGCACGCCTGGGAGATTTTTCAACGGTGCGAAAAGCCATGTCAGAGGCCTACAGGCGTATTCAACTCTGACATGAGGATTTTCATCAACCATACGAGAGGAAGAAGAATGAAACTCTGAACTAATATTTGTTACGATCATTGAAGCCATTTAGCTTGTTAGGTTAAATTATAAAAATATTTGTCGTGTTAATCAGACATATTTGTCACGTCTAATTAAGACTTTGCAGTGTATGTCCTAAACGAGTGTATACCACACGCATCGCGCTCCCACCAGTTTTGGGCTGGCCCAGTTAGTGCAAGCTATTTATAGTATTTCATTAAATAGCCAAATGTGCGACCAATATTGTTTTCTAGTGTTTTAATTACAATAGAACTGTTCCTATTTATAAATTAAAAAGATAAGTGGGTACTTACTTAAGAAATACAAAAGGATGGTAATATTAATTCAACGCAGGAGTTAATGCTTTTTATTTGTGGTGTGTTCCGATCTTTTATAAAGGGTACCATTATTCCATGATTTCCCTTTTATTGTACTGTTTTCCAACACATTTTTTTGCAAAAGTTGTTTTGAATTCAATTGGATCGTGACTGTTTACTTTACATGATACTGTGTGGGCTCTTATTGTACGGGAATTATGATTATTGGTAAATGTGGGGGTGTATGTTGTCTCCTCATAAAGGAGACATGTCAACCCTAATATATACATACCAGTAATCGTATCCTTCGGGATTTACAGGCATGAATATAATTATATGTAAATAAAATAGGGTTGGCGAGTGCACAACCAGTTATTAAATATGAATAAAAAATTGTTTAGGGTACTGACCGTATGAGGTGGCTGTCTGCGAAATAACAAATGATATTTGCAATATAAGAGCTTTGTTTATAGCCGACGATAATTGCTATATTCAACAAAGGCCAATTAGCGTTTGGTCGTTGCGTTCCGAGTCGTGGGTTCACGTCTTCACAAAACCAATATTAAATTTTGTGGAAACACCTAGTTTGTTAGTCGATGTTTTGGGTATAAACGAAAGGAATTCATATAAAAGGACAAGAACATGGATAGGAATTGTTCTTTACTTATTTACTATAGATCCACTATAAGAACGTACACGAGTGTTTAGTAACTATATCAACACGTAAACTGTTTGTCTCGCATTTTATTTGGCGACTCCTTGACTATAGGTAAACAATTGACAAAATATGTTAACACTATATAATATTACCATACCTATCTTACCGGTATGAGTTATAAGTGTTTTTAAAACATGGTTTTGGTATAAGAAATAACTACGGTTTTAAATTTGCCACGGTGCTACATAATACTTAATTTATGCCTTCGAACCCTTGACCTACACCTAGCACACAGATATCCTCACAAACTATGGAAGACTCGAGGGCACAGCTAGTTAATCATACGAAGGAAATCGGCCAAGTAGGCCATAAACAAACCTTATCACCGTGTGAGAGAGACAGCGAATAATTTACAACAGAATACTGTTGCAAATCAATATGCAAAACTTCATTGTCAATTTACATAAACTTTGTATGCCTTTTTGGAGATTATCGGCGATACAAGGACATGTGGGGATCAAGTCCCATCTACACCAAGTCTGATCCGCGACTTTTACAATATAAAATGTAATCTATGTCATCACACTCCCTACTAATATTATAAACGCGAAACTGTGTAAGTATGGATGGATGTTTGTTACCTAACTACTGAATGGATTTTAATGAAATTTCATATGGAGGTAGCTGTGACACCCTGGATTAACTCATAGGGTACTTTTTATGCCAAAAAAATGTAGCGGGTAACACCGCGGGGCGCAGCTAGTACTACTAAATATAATTACGATCGGTCCACTAGTTTAGAAGTGTTGAGGTTGCAAACAAAGATACATTAATAAGACAAGAAAGGTTTTCACAGGGTAAATGAGTCAAGTGTTTAAGGGTAGGTTCATATATTATATGACCGCTACCGCGCGATGAACCTAGCCTTAATAAAAAAAGAAGGTAACGTTAAACACACTGAGACATATTTACAGCTGCATTAATCTACCTAAATCTGTTTGTATGTGGGTATAGGAGATAGCGATAGTTTTACGGAAACAGGATGTGGCACACTGGTTATCTCTAACCGCACTTTTTAGATAACAACTCGATGGCGAAATTAAAACCACCCGATGTAAAGTCATAGCGTGTCATGTTCTTCGTAGAGCTTTGGAACAACTTCGTAGACTTTACTGTTTTGTGAATATAGCTTCTTATTTGCTTTATTTCCGGGATAATTCAAAATATTCACTGTTTACCGTATCTTATACAACATAATTCAAGGCTGTTATACTAAATTAAGTTGCGACTGACTTAGCCTGGGCAAGTACGTGCATAATAAAAATGAAATGCTTACAAAACATTTTCATGATACAGTGAGCCCGCAGTTTGATCGTCAAACAACCCCTATCATCCTGTGAGATGGTGAAAGCTATTGTATTCTCGGTTTAACAATATCTATATCACACCATTGTCCAGTCCTGTTAGCATTAAAACGGCCGGAAACCTCGGAACCCAAATCCTTCAAATGTAATAATATAAAACCTTGTCTGTCATGTTTAGTAGGTCAAATAATAGAAAGATAACCAAATTATTTTTGCCGCTTTTAATTTATTTTATTTTTTATACTTTTTTGATGTTCCACTTTATTAACAGAGAGGTAATTTATTCCACAGCCTAAACAGCCGGAGCTAGTATGTTGCAATTTTGGCAGTAGATAAGTCTTATATCGTGGGCATTTACTAAGGAAAGATTTTCAGAAATTCCACCCCTATGAGGATGAAATAATGAGGATGAAAATGAACGGATGCATGGAATTCTGTCATTTTTATAATAAGAGTTACATTTTCGAGTTCCACATTCATATTTATGGTAAACATTGAAGATTCCCACATTTTTCTCGATTCAACCCGTGTACTTAAGTACTATATTCCTGGAAGTTCTTATCCACTTCCACCAATCTCTGAGAGGGGCAATCTATACTTAGGATGTGAAGCGACCCTCTCTACTAAATCTATATTTATTCTAAAATGACAGGTCGGTTCCTTGAATGCGTAAACGAATGAGTTTTGATCCGGTACATTAAGTCCTCATGTACTAAATCAAAACAAATGTTAAGTTTATAGTTTCCGAGTTGTGAGTTTATAACAGATGGTGGGATCAACATTCAAAATGTCTTCCCTGCCAAGGTTTCCATGCTTATCACCCGCTAGGGAGACAGCTTCGTCAATGTAGGAATTACTTGCCAAACCGGGAGTCATTTTTTTTTTATCAAAAATTTGGTCTGTGTAGTAGGTTAAACATAAGTTGTAAGCAAGTATAGGCACTGAACTTGAAGTTATTGTAATAAGAGAAAACAAAACCCCTATTATTATAGGCTATAGGCGAAGAAAAACTTTTAGCAGATTTCATCAGTTCTTAAGTAGATGGTTAATATAATTATATATACAATAACATCTTATGAATAATACGATATTACCACGTTAATACTAGTTTTTATTCTGTGATGTTTCATATTTTACCTTTTGCATAATATACGATCATAGTAAAAATAATCATTATTATTCCGAGAAACAGAATGAGTAATATAGGTAAACATACGGATGTATGCAAACTAAGGTACCTATTTGCTGACTATTAGCTACTTACATAAAACAATAACAGCTATGTTTACATAAAGTCCACAGAAAAAAAAAAAAGAAAAAAAAAAAAGAAAAAAAAAAACTAAACCACGTAACTAATAAAATGATTTCGCCAAAACCACGCAGTTCCTTAATATACACTATTCCTTATCCTAACTTTAATAAATGCACAAGTCATCCCGTCTGTCTGTTTGTAACTTAACACTACAAAACAACTAAACAGATAGTAATTAAATTTGTTCTGGAGAAAGCTTGAGCTTTATAGAAGGACATGTCGAAGCTGGCATCGCAAGACTGTTACATTCTCAGTATACATCATTCAAATTAATTCTTGCTAAGCAAACATTAGATAATCTTCAGATGCGGCAATCAATTGATAGCTAATTATCTACGAGTATGAAAGGTCTTTTAACCTACGAGGCAAGGGATTCCATTTTATTTCTACATCTTTCCTCAGTGAGACTGTAATCATCGGCAGCGCCCGCACGGGTGTTGAATACAAATTGCAAGCTATAAAATCTGTACGATCCATTGGTTCTATGAAATAGGTTTTACTTCCTTCGTTGACTGTTCGGCGTAAAACTTATTTACGCAGCTATCTTTAAATTCAATTGGCATATCTTCATTTCTATTGATAATCTAAAACTGTTAACATTAACTATATTATAGCTATTGGTAAGTTTTAACATCGGAAATACGAAATCCCGTATAGCATTCAAGGGTTATTTTACATTATAATTACATGCACTAGTCCGTAACCCTCCAATGCAGTTGTGTGACGCGAAACGCCTATTGTCCGGGACTTTTGACAGTCAGCCAACCTGAACAGCCTCTATCGAATGCACCTGGGTCAGTCAACTCTAAAGCTTACCTAACAGTAATAAGGGTTCATATAAATGAAGCTGTAACTTTGTTAGGGTGTCGTCCGACCAGGTCAGTGACATGCGACTTTTAGAACTCTATTCATACGCGCTGCTCTGTAAATAGAATGACATAGAAACTGTGATAGAAAAAAGATTAATGAATAACGTGGACTAATTATAAATGCAATTTATTCAAAAGATGATTAAGAATACATAAATAAACGGGTCTGAAATTCTCTATAACACAGAATTGAACATAGGTCCCATTTTAATGGGTCTGTTCTACATTGCAGAGCAAAAGCCTCAAACTATACAATTAAACTTGTTTGAGAAATAATTCTATTTAGTAAGGATGTTTCGTAATATTTTATTATGTGTAGGTGCTATGCAATTTATTTAGAATATCAAAATATGTAGGTATGTTAATTTATTTAAACTAAACCATATTACACTGCAGTAGCATAACATTATTCATAGTGGCACAGCCATAACCAAAATACAACCACCATTAAATTATCCGAACGCAATATTACACATCTTTAAAAACAAACATCATCTATGTTTGGATTATTCGAATTTCGAATATCAACAACGCACGTGATACTTTTTTCAATAAGTGGCATCAACCGCTAAAGAAATAAAAAAGTTCAAAATGCATTCGCGCCTTTTTTAACTTTTTTTACGCACGATGACGCACGGTCTGTGAACTTCCTCCCATTGTGAGAATGTATCTGAAGCCAGTTGGAGCTTGGCCTAATACGGTAGTAAAAAAAAAGAAACGACCTATTAATGTCCTGCAGCACGCAGCTAAACTTGAATCCTCGACATGGAGTTGAAATACAAAGAAGGATAAAAACCTCAAGATGATGGATAGAATATGTTTTAATGCACAACATTTTAAAATCCTATTTACATACGATATAACCGTTTAATTTCGATTTTACGTTATAGTCTGATAAGCCTACGTCTGGCTCATATTATCTAAGGTCACAATTATTTCATCACTAAATATGCATTCAAAACCAAATTAAGATGTTATCTGCTGTATAAGGATAAATTTGTCTGCAACAGAGCTCAATCACGTGTGTCCATATATAACCCAACATTTTCCAAAAAGACAAATATTTAGCCTTCGTCTTATGTACGTCCGTGCCTGTTAAGAACTGGGTGGTGTAGATACGAGAATGACCTTACTGGTTGGAAAATTGGTAGGTACTTATCACTTTTATTTTATACACAACTAAACTAAAAGAGAAGTGAGGAGTACCCTCAACCGACGAGCGAGTAGAACAAATGTGATGCGTGTGAATGAAGCAAAATAGTATGCCAGGATCGAAGCAAATGGAAATCCGCAGTCTCTGCCACCCCTCAGGGAAACAGGCGTGACTTTATGTATGTATGTAAAACTAAAGTAATGACATTACCATAGTTACTAGGTACCACGGTATTGGTACCCCATACACGAACAGCCGGTTCCTGATACAACTAACGTAACCTGTCACCATTCTCATGGTACGTGCGACTAATGTTTTTCTTATGGCATGGGGTATTATGAACGAGTGTTGCCTCATATTGCTCTCTTTATAATAATAGATTTATCGCTGCACGCAAGCGCAATGTTTTGAATAATAATTAAGTATAAAAGGGGTTCATTAGCCATACAGGTTGTTGCAGTTTTGATGTGTTTTTGTAGCATGATTTTGACAAAGCATGGTTTCTTTTCATTTACCTTACATTTGTGGACGGAAGACGTCCACTATTGAACAAAGGCCTCCCCCTTAGAACGTCACCTTTGTAAGTATAGGACAAAAGTAAAAATACCTCTAAGTTTCGGAGTGACTCATGGACTGGACAGTATACCAACTGTATCTCTAACCTAATTTCTCTTTAATGCCCTTTCCTCGCTCGTAGTAAGATATGTAGAATTTTCTCACAACATTAATGGACTGCCGCGTTGGTCTAGTGGTCGCTAAGCGCGACTGCTGAGCACGAGGTCCTGGGTTCGAATCCCGGGTCGGGCAAAGTGTTACTGGGTTTTTCCATTAGGTAATTCTCAGTGGCAGCACGGAGTCTGGATTTGTGCCCGGGTTGGTGGCAATAGGCTCGCCCCCTATTTCATTGGGATCTAACATAACTGGCGAAATGTGGGTGTACTATATGTGCACCTCTGCCTATCCCTTCGGGAAATACAGGCGTGATGTTATGTTATGTTATTAATGTTGTGTCATTAGCTACAAGTACAAAGATATTACCGACTTAATCCTGTACATTACCGCAGTAGTGTCCAGTGCTATAGGTCGTAATTTACGTAATAAGAGAGAAAGTAAACTGGCTGTAACTCGGCGACCTTGCTTATAATTAACATGCTAAAAAATTATATATGTGGTAATACTGCTCTGCTCTATATACTAGTTTTACAATTATAATGTTGTTTAGACGTTTCTGTGGATTATTGTGAAAAACTAACGGAGCGATAAGGACTAAATGATTAAAGATAGATATTTTTGTAAGTGCGGCCTGTTTATATAATATATATAATGCAATTATACATATAATATTATACATCTGGCCTACAGTTGCTAATCTAGTTGTCTTACATTGGAAAGTCGTAATAGCGGCTGCTGCCTGATCACTGATGTTGTTATACTTAATATACATGGTGTTTTCTGTAAGAAATTCTTTTAAGTTCTTGTAAGTGGCCATGACCTTGCCAATAAATTATGTGCAAATAATGTTAATATACATACACTATATTTTGGTACTACAGCTATACGTAACGGTATGTAAGTTAAAAGGCTTAAAAGCCATTAACTTACCCCACAAAAGGACTGTAGGTAATGATATCAATACGAAGGTTAAAAATATATCGGAACAAAGTCATGTAATCCAACGTATTTATTACTGTAAATAAAATAAATAAAAGTACTTAAAGTGTTAGGTACTATATTAAGACTAATAGAACTTGTTAACACTAAATACAAGGCCCAACATTACTCAACAAACTAACTCCGAAGTTAGGCTGTTTAAAAAACAATTACTGTTGCTTCAGTAGTTAGTAAAAGGTTCCTAGCACGTATTAAGTACAAGGCCAGCAATAGTACAAAATCTATTTCAGCCGTACGTACATATATCCGAACGCACAGTGCACCTGTCAAATAAACAAATGCAATTTGCGTTCGGATATCACGACGAGTGTGTGACAAATGAGCGTATTTAATCGATTTGCTATGTAAATTCGATGCGTTGACTTCACGATTTCGTCAAATCGTGCGTTTGCAAGTATTGTTTAAAAAATAGGCTGTATAAACATGTCTTGGTCACGTTTAATATCGATAAGAATTAAAATTCATACGTTTAATACCTCCATTTTAACTAAATGAGAAAATCATTTAAACGGACGTTTTTTTATGCGAAAGTACTTTAAACATAATGATAACTTAAATTAATTTAAACATAATGATAAGAGAAATTTTTACTAAGTTGAATTTTAAATTAAATGAAAAGTGTCTCGAATAGAAATTACATTAGTATGTAAGACTTTCTCCAGGTTTTTTATCGCGAATAATTGAAAGTCATATATTAGTACAACTTATATCAGTCTTCCAGCTGATGATGATTAGTACAACTTGCCATTATGTTTAAACTAGGATGTTGTACTTAGCTATGTATTATTAAATTTAAGTTATTTATTAATTATTGCAGCCAGACTAATAAACAAATTATATATCAGGCATCACACATATTAGTTCCATGCACAATGATATTTCAAAAAGTACAGATATGTTACCAGCTCGCTCATTTTGAAGACAAGAAAAGGGGACAATCGTGGTCTTGGGTTGTACAATTGTTGTTGCAAATCGTATCTATACTTTTGGATATATCATTGCCCATGCAGGAATCTGATCGTAGCATGGCATATCAGGTACAATGATTGCTATCACTTTAGGTACTTGGTCCTACATCTAAACTGCATAGTATTTCTAATTTCTATGAAGGATCGACTGTTACCGATTAGGTACCTACTACTAGGTATAATACTAATGAGTTTCTTTACCCATGTCTAAAAGTCTAGGTATAATCCTTTACCTGTTATGAATACAATACGCAAGTGACACATAAGTAACTAGAGCCTTTGGTTCCGTTTCGAACATGATTCATACCATTAATATTATTCTAAATCTTCCGGGTAAATAAGTTCTATAATATATTAAATGAACGTGTAATACTTTATACTATAACTTGGCTTTCACAATAGCAATCGACACATTGGTAATTACTATCTCAACGCGCTTTTCCCACCATATTTCCCACTCCAGATAAAGCTAAACAACTCTTTGATTGCTACAACAGTTCATTTAAGTAATCTAATCTAATATCTATTGGTTACATATTAGATGTTATTCAGTCCATACTAAAAACACTTGTATTCATGTATTTGCAACATTTTCTCGGCACTATTATTGACAATTATCACCTAGTTTCCAACATATAAAATCCAACATCCAACAAGTTTATGAATGAATGACTCATTTTCCGCCATTATTATATTTTTTACGCGTTAAGACGTGACGAAGGCGTTAGTCATTAAGTGATCTGAATCTTCGTAATATTGTAAATAAACTCGCGGCACCTTGATAGTATCCAAATGAGATGTAGTTTGGTAGATAAATCCTTTATAATATGCGGCCAATGTCAATTTGTCCGTTTGTGTCATTACTAGAATACTGTTTTTAGCGACAAGGTCATGTTCTACCGTATCTCTTACTTTTTAAGAAAATATTTACTTTGTTTTATTAGTGTATATTACTTAAATTAATCGTTAATTATTAATATCCCGTCTGTAAATATTCCACTAAGGCCTTGTCCAGAAGGAGCGAGCTCGACGCGATTCTCTCCAGGATTCGCGCTGCTTGTGGATGCGGTGTATTGACATCCAGTATCTTGCTAGCGCGCGTATGAATTCGCGGCGAATTCGCCCCTTCTGGACAAGGCCTAACAGCACTGATGCTTAATTTGCGTCAGTGATTATAAATCACCGTACCATATCTCCTGCGAAAATGCTAATCTAGATCGAAATTGGCCACCGTGACCGAAATTCGGTCAGAACATAATTTATCCATTGAGGAACAAAAGCATGATAAACCACTCACTAACAAAACAATCAACGTAATCTATTTGTAAGAAAATTTAATTAATTGCTAACTCGGTCACAATTTGATAAGTATTGACGTTTTGCTCCAATTCATTTGAACAGGTAAACCACATCGGGCTGCCGGGAAGTGACGTGATTCAGTATAACGTTAATTAGTGTTAGCATTAATTAAGTGCTTACTAACAGATGTTATGTACACCTGTCCGGTTATAGGACCCTGGTATGTAGGAAATACATTACCGTCTGATAAGAATAAATTTATGCAGATAATTATAGAGGTATTACGGTAATGTAACTATTTTAATTTTTTTTATATTATTGTAAGCTTTATTCAATTTGTTAATAACCTTTTACACATATGTAGATTAAAGTCCGTTTAGTAGTAAAGGCGTAATAGACAGACAGTTACTTTCACATTAATATTAGTATGGAAGTATGGATATGGATTATTTACATCAACCTGTATCACCCTAATGTGGTGTCCGCAACCTTTATACAAAAAACCCTTTTCAAACTGCAAAAAGAACTATAACAAAGCACTATTATGCAAACAGATAGATGCTTTGTATCTATGTATATAACGTATTTTATCCAATACAAACGACTGCATGACTCATACAATACAATAAGTACCTATCTAAATGTATACAACAAAGTGTTACGATTTATCACTACAAACAGTGGCATTGTTCATGCGATATCGGGGGTTATCACCGGCAATATGTATGTGCATATGTTTGTATATTAATTGTATAAAGAACAAATTTTTACTAAAATTAAATAAACACACTAATTTCCCTATAGTGTTATCTTAGAATTAAGTGGAGCTTGAATTAGCATTAAGTACCTACATAGTTGGTTTTTATCGCTGCTTATACTGTTCTGTAAACTATTATTTACTTTTTTATTACATATTTTACGATTTAAGTGCCTTAATGATAACTATTAGTTTTTCGTCTAGCATTAAGACTGCAGTCTGTTTAGTCGTTAGAAATGAGACTGTGAGAGTGAAGGTTTGGTTTCTACAAAAAGTTTCCATTTGTAACTTGAGAATATTTGTTCAGAATGTGGACTTACATCCTTAGTATACGATAGCTTTTTGTTTTGATAACTATAGCAAATGACACATCTTTACCTAAGTGTGAGTGAGTAAATAGACAATTATGATGACCTATTCAGAAAATATCTAGTTGTCCATCTCCAAAATCATAGCTCAGATACGTGTATATGACAAAGATATTAAGGTTCTACGTACCTACTACAACCTACATACCTATAGGATATATTTCAGCCTTCATTTTTCGTCGTGCTCGTAAAGAAACTAGTTCAGTTCAGTAGCTAAGATAAAACCTTGGCTAGTGGCCTTTATTTAGGTCTCTAGAAGTCCGGTTAAGTAGTCTCAAGTCTTCTGAATTGAGCTGAACTTAAGGAGAGAACTTAAAGAGCTTAAGTTATAAAGGCGGCTAGTAAATGACTCATGGTAATATACTGTCAATATTTTTATACTGACATCTTATTGTCAATTTAAGTAGGTACTTAAAAAAGGTATTTCTGACTCAACTACCAGTCAAGTCACTAGTTCAATCCATTGGTTTTACATTGAAGGTTAACTCACTTAGTAAACGTTTATATTACAGGTATACCATTAGCACTTATGCAACTTCCGATACAATTGCTCAACTAGAATATAAGTCATGAAATTTATTATTTAACTTTTTATTTTTGTATATACTGTTTTTATTTTGTATAAGAATTAAGTTGTAAATAGTTGTAAAATAGTCTGGTATTAAATACAATAATAAGCGAAAAAAAAACTAAAAAGTGTATGCTATATTATTATGTTCATAGAACACTACGTCTAAAACTTCAAGTTGTGTGCATAACTTAGTTGCTTATTTGCAACTATACACGTGGGTTTAGGTCTGTTGTTGATTTATACTATAGTACAGTCAGTTATTGTAATAAGTATGTACTATAAGCATACTTACACCAACGCAGTACCACTGTTCCGTTTCCTCGAAAAATACTCAGTTTATAGTATTTTTCGTGGAACAAGATCATAATAAACCTTAGCTATAAACCGTGTTATCTCTGCAATCTAGACTAGTACAACAACTGATACACTAGTCCAACAAATGAATTCCTCGGCACCGTTAAACAAATCCACCTGTCAACATTCGGTGCACGTCTCCTTACAAACGCCGGATGAATCAACGAGTCGAACCAGCGATGCTCAACATTTTCCGCGAATCCGACACTATAATTGTGGAACAATCGTAGTGTAGGTACCGTGAAAGGGTTAGGGTAGCGACGAAGCACGGTTGACAGGTCATGCCAAAGATTTTGTGAAAATAATAATATTTAGATAAGTTTAAATAAAGTGTTTGTTATTGTTAAAATTATTTAGCATTTCTGAAGAAAATGTTGATTTATGATGTAATAAGTATTAATTACTGTTATTGGTTGTGCACAACCGTTGCAATTAAATAAATAAATAAAGATCGTGAGACACATGCAGAATTTCTTATTTGCGTAGACACCTAGTTAGACGGAACTGGCCTAAGGTTGACGTTTCGATTAAGTGATGCAACTGTTATGAATTCAACCTCTTAGTTTCGCGCGATTTGATAACAGTATCTTAAGAGCAAGGCGGTCCCTACACCGCTTGTCTACATTGCATAGGTACTTATATTTTGAGTACTTTATTATATTCATTTAGATACAATAAAACAAACAAACAATGCCGCCCTTAGTTTGAGCACCGCTGACTTAATGAATCAATGGAGATCGCAGGATGTGTGTAGGCGCTTACAATCAATGCGGTGGCGTTTCGAAAGACAAGTTTTAATGAGGTCTGGCTATTTGCGAAATTAGTGCTTTTGCGATAATATCTTCACGCTCTGGTTTTACCGGATGGGCAGGGCAATGAACAATGTGAGTTTATGTAAGGCTATTTGTGTTGTTTCCGCTTGGAGCACAAACCTCGATTGTAAAGTACCCTTCAAGTTACAATGTAGAATTGTAGATACTTAATTTACAATAAAATTAATAATAATGAAATAATTTACGTATGCAACCACGCATACTTAAACTAATAATATGTGCAAGCTTACAACGCCTAACCTGTTTGATTTGTCATGACAACCATGCAAACAAGAAGCAGTAAGGAAATTATAATTTAGTCATGCTAATCCAAGTCTGAGACTGAAATTGGTCTACATTTGACACTTGCGAAATTCTCTCAGTGGCCTACAAAGGGAAAGCTGGTCGCAAAAACAGTCAGATTGGAAATCGACACGTGCCTTAGAGCCTTTGTTCAATCGATACTAGTACGAAATACGATTGGTGACAAAGTAGGTAATGAGAGTAGGTGGCCCGATTGTCGGCTGTTTATTTTCATTCTTGACAGATCCGATAAAATCACTTTCGTTACTATCTCAATGAGACATTAGTTTTTTACGCCCCTTTATAGTATGATTCAGTATTTTTGCGTGTGTGTGAGAATAACTTATTTTTAGCTGCTGTATACTAAAGAACGAGACGCGAAAAATTTGCAAAACTGAAGTTACTATTTAAATTGAAAACTTAGGCTCGTGACTTCGTATAGAAAATTGTATCTAATCTTTACACTCTGGAAATATGGCCTATAGTACGTCCCTACCTAGGGTTCAGTTTAAGCTACCTCCATATAAAATTACATTATGATCGGTTCAGTGGTTTAGTCGATATAAGGTAACAAACAGACTAAAGTTGCTGCATTTATTATAATTAGGTGAGGAAGGATAATCGAATAGGTACTAAGGATTATTATTTTAGAAATAGGTGCACATAAGTTGACAAACAAATTGACGTTTAACAGTGAGTGATTGTGCAGTCAAACAAAATACAAGGTAAATGAAACGCAATAAAGCTTGAATGTGAGCCATACTCTACATAATATACCTACTAGCCATGTGAGACTCACCACGGGAAACACGTGAATACGACCTACTAATCAACAGGTTATAATAAGCTCTCCATAAAAGCTGAAAGGAAAGTACGATCAGTACAACTGCACTCTAACACAAGTGTTTCTAATACATTTGTCTGCTCACAGCCCGCCTAACGGTTTCCCATGCCGCGTGTCTCGTGAGTACCACGACAGTGTTGCTAATCAATGCTATCGAGAAAACAAACTCATCCTTACGTTTGTCGAGACACTGTTTGATTCAACACATGCCACTTTTAGCTGCAACTACATTGCGAATGCAACTAATTGTGGCCACTCGTTAGCCCTATATGACTGCACAAACATTTATACTTTAAAAACAATCTTCTGTAACCACAATAAGGTAGATATTCTTTTGTCTCTGGTCGGTTGTTATGACGTTGCGTTGAATTCAAGTTAGTTGTGAGTCAGCGTTCAATACGGCTAGACGCGCGAGTTCTTGACCTCCCGTTATTATTCGTGGTTTCGCTTACGAACAGCTGTTTCAGACAATTTTACTTTAATTATTTGAGGTTGGTGTTGATTATGTACGGGCTACGGATCGAGTTGCAAAAATCAAGTATTAAAGCTGTAGGTCGCGGGATACAAGCACTTAAGATACTGCTGTCACGATAACATACAGTTCTTATTACCCATATTATGGACTCCCACAGGTTTTACGAGTCAAATAAAATCGCTAGCTGGAACGGTCAACAATAAATATATCGTTTCTTTTTAATTCAACAACCAATATGTACCAATAAACTTCGCTATAAGCAGACGCGGAGAACGAAATTGTGGCCAATTAAAGAGTGGTCTACGTCTGACAATGCGTTAGCGATGTTGATTGCAAACATTTTGCATACATTATATCTACATCTAATATAAGAATAGTATGCAATATCTTCTAATTAAACCTATCTTTAATTGCATTAAGTCGACAACATAGTAGCTTTAGCTATAAAATTTATATAACTTGGTTATAGTATTTTAAACCGGTACATTTTTATGCAGTAGCATTGCCAAAATCGTTACGAATTCAGACAACGGCAGACATGAGACAGGTACACGACCGATTTAAAGTCAATATTTAGTCTCGCGAAATTTAAGACAACGGCGTCTGCGCAGGCGCGTGCGCGTGCAAAAACAGTTACTGTTGTTGTTGTAAAACAGAAGTAACGCTATCTGCATGCGATTGCTTCAATATGAAAAGTGTTATACTGCAATTATGATTTATACTTCGATTTGAAGCGCTAGGAGATTTATCCCGAAAAAATGTAACGAGTAACACCGCGGGCACAGCTAGTATAGTGATAAATGTATGGGGATGATAATAATTTTTTTTCGTCTATGTTATTGATGACATATGTCAAACCCATATATTTTTCATTCTATTCGTTAAGCATTTTGCCACTTGTCTGAGAGAGAAGGAGCTGGTAGAGACTTCACGAGTTTCAATACCCAAGTATGTAAGTCCGGCGCACACTGTACATTGTACAGTCAAACTCACTAGCATCCTTGTCGACTGGACAATCTACATGACCTGCTTCCATGCGACAATAAGAGTAATGGCAATATAAATGTAGTTTACATAGCAGCACGTAAAAATTAGTAGTCTGAGGACGTTTAATGGAAACTAGATTACAGTGAAATGTTAGTCTAAGTAATGTCGTCGACTTATTGACATACTTATTTGAATTAGTAAACGAGTGACCGTTAATTCTAACACACCCCTAAGCTATAAACACCTGACGTATATAAACGAATTATAATTAATTCATATATACTTGTCCTAATACTTTGAACCCCTTATTCATTAAAAACTGACAATTTAAACCATGGGCTAAATTATACCCATCGTTTGCAAGAATAGAGATGTCAAAAGATTTAATACGGGGTTTAGTTATACCGGTATGCTCCTCGTTTATAAATAAAAGGATGACAGTTTAGTTTTGCTGGTTTTCGAAACTTAGCCACTTGATTGGACGATTGTGCGTAATACTATGAGAGTTATATACATGAGTTTTGTCAAAGAACATGACGTCTGTATAAAGTATTTTATTAAATTTTAAATTGATAAAGGGAAACTTGAAAAATGATGGACACGAGCGGGACTCGGCGCCGCTCTACCAACTGAGCCACACACACAATTTAAAATTTAAGCCTAGCATGGCAACATGTCCAGCAGTGGACTGAGATAGGCTGATGATGATGATGATGATGATGATGGCAACATGCAAAAAAGATACAAAAACTCATATATTTTAGTAAATGTTTGTAAATCGTTATATCGTGACACAAAACAAACATTTTCCACCTCCTCTTTAAGTGCTCTCACTGCGCAGGCACTTTCCTACAATTTCCATGATTGTTCACTTTCGCGTCAGATTACTCATGCTTGAATTTAAATGGCCGGATAACGTGCCGGAAACGTGTCTATGATTAGCTGTCTATGTCTAACTATTGTTCCGAAGTCTTCTAATAGGAAACTCAGCCATAGATTATTATTTCTCGCACGTTCCTAACTTAAAGCTCATTTGAATGAACGGTCGTAAACGGTTAAGCTAGCTAGCGAAACATAATCGATTAATAGGTTGTAATTATTAATTGATTAGGTACAGTCAGCTACTAAAATAACTGAACAGATTAGTTTATATTAAACCAGTAACTTTATAACGTATATTTTTCTTCTTACTCTAAACGGTAAGTTTTCCATCCTGTTTACCAACTTGTGTTGTTGAATCAATCTAAATATACAATATAATAATACGTACTGCAGTTTCAATGTGTACTGATAAAGTCAATTAAGTGTTTTCCCCAATACACAACGCAAAATTATAAGAATACATTATTATAAACCTAATAAATATTTTCCTTAATAGGTAATAGGCTATTAGGTGTTAATTTGTGTTTTACTATCAACAAGACTTACGAAGTTTTACGAACAACTGACTATCAACAAGGTGACGACATCTGGGGGATCTCCATTGCGTTGGGAATTATCAAGCGTTGACAACTCGACATGTAAATAAAATTGATAGGCAGTACATTATTGTCGGCGCGCGGTGCCACAAATATGACGACATAATATAGGTACTTAAGTAAACACTAATTGGCGTACTTAGTAATTAAACTCTATCTCATTACCTGACTGTACTAACACAATAATTATTTACTATCATAATATTATGGAGATAGAGTAGCCAAGACTCCGGAATGTATATTGTACAGACTTCGATACATATCAGTACAAAAACATAAATCACAAAACAGTCGACGCACTGCCTTTAAAAATGAAATAAAAAAAATGTGACTGGCATTGAGGGTAAAATTACTAGTTATATTATAGCTCAAAGTCCGAATTTAGTATTTTCGGGCTAACTGGTAAGGCCAGCTTACTTCTTCGTTCTTCGCCGTTTTGTTCTACCCTACACATTTTTTTCAAAAACAAAATACACCCTCGGACCCTAGTACAAAATCCCATATTCATCATTCAATTTGTATTTCAATTTCCAGAAAAAATGCATGACTACAAGTCAATACGTTGACTAAACAACGCAGTCATGATTTATCAAGATTCATAAAAGCCCAGACACTGAAAACAATTAGTCCAATACATATGGCGCCCAAAAACCGTTGCCATAACGACTGAATCATGTCAGAGCATTCAATAAAATCGAATCACGCTACCAAATGCGCATCAATAAACATAAATAGTTGGGCATCCGTATTTGGGAGCTATCTTGAATCATAAAAGAGGAACTTTGGTATACATTGAAATATGTCAACTGCTTCATCGACATAGGTTTGTAAGAAAGCAGCAATGTATGTTTAACGTCGTTAGTTTGTCCGTAGCTTTATAAGTGGGCGACGTCGTGACGTTTCCGCTATTGTTGTTGTACAATAGTTAAAATCAAGCACCTGTGAATATTTGAGTGTTTGTCGCAGTATCTTGTGACAATAAACCGTCTGAAGACTGGGTTACATGGTTTGTTGAGGGAAACAAAAGAAACAGGCATTGAAAGTGCCTTTGAAGTAGGTTATGCAATTAATTAGCCATCAGTTATATTATTTTATTTGACTATTATATTATTCATATTATATTGTGTATCTTTATTTGGACATAAGCCTTTTCTTATGATATCGATCTCGCGCCTTTTGCGAGATAAAAAGCTAATATCGTTCCCTAGGGGTACAACTAACTCCATAGCGAATGTCATTGCGCTCGAATCGGTGGCTCGTTGTGATAAAGACTCAAGAGACAGACAAAAAGAGTCATCACATCTGCGTTCCAAATATCGAATTAAGCATCACATAAAAATGATACAAATTAATTTAAGCCATCGACATCGCAAGGCACGCTAAAAAAATTACTCACGTATATTTTAGCTGAAACTATGAGAGTTGTAAACTGAAAACGCTTGCTAAATCTGTGGCTCTCCTATTCGACCTCCGTTTAGTCATGACTGATGAGTCAGCCAATCCGATTTGTTTTAACTTTTCCATACGCTACGGTCATCTGTTATGGTGATAAAAACTCCGAGTTACTTATACTTATTATTACTTACATGGCTTTACTATATAAACGTGTTTACATTTTACGATTGCAAGGGAACACTTTAGCATGTTTAAAAGACCTGTTGCTGCAGGAGTTTATTGTGTCGTTTTCTCTTCTTAACTGACCCGAGGAAACGGAAGATTTAGTGCTTTTGGGGGATACCTTATGTAATTTTCAAAAAGTACACACTAGATATAATTAATAGTCATTCTATTTGAATCATCCTCCATCAAACCATCCAATCATCTCTCCATCAAATACCATATTTTCATTATTTAAATATTAATTTTAAAATTGTATAACAAAAATGATTGAAATCGTGTGATATCTTAAATACATACTTTTATAAATAAATGATGAAGACGATAGCCAAGAGCGCGGCAGAACAAGATTGACTTTCTCCTTAATTCGCGGCATTACCATCTAGAGTGCACTTGTTTATTTACAACATCCAGACGACCTTTAAGCTACTTTTAAGCGCAACGATATGTATAACCATATATCTTGATCCAAGACTTTAAAATGTTAAATTAATTCAAGATAAAAACATGTTTAATGTACCTACAATCTACATGTATTTATAATGCAGCGGGCTCATATTTTTGAAAAGGAAAGGCAGAGATGAACTGTATTTCCACCCTCGTTAGCCAAATATAGACGATCGATGCTTAAAGCCGCAGACCGGGCTCTGTGGCATACCTTGGGAGAGACCAATGGACTGCAACGGGCTGATGATGATGATACGATTTTTTAGTGGGTCTCACGTGTCCCTCAGTAAGTAAGAAGTATTTAATGCGTTACCAAGCATTAGAATAAAAGCATTGACAGCCAAGGAGGTAGACACAATAGAGAAATTATTGTTTAGGGTGGGGCTCGCCGGTAGGCATCATTCCGTCGAATACTCACTTACTTAATACTTTAAAATACCGAAACCAATAAATCTGTCCTTGTATTTGCAAGGAAAAGAGGAAGCAATATATTGTACAGCTATTGTTATAATTAAAACTTAATATGTTTATGTATAACGGGAAATAATATTCGCTGTCCATTCAGTGTGGCCCATTTTTTTCCATACCTACACATCAAATCGTAATGCTTACCGTCTGTAAAGTAACCGTTACCTACATTACTTCACTGTTACGTCACTGGTGCAGTCTTGCTCAACGTCTGAACAGGTCGTTAATCAATTCACATTAAGTTTTAAATGATATAGTTATACGTAGTCTAGTCTAACAAATAATTCAAACAAATTGTTTAGAATTGGGGGCACTGAGATGCTAAAAGTTGTGCTATAAATAATAGATAGGTTTAATTTAGTGGTAAAATATTGGCTTATATGATCTACGATATCAGGCGGACGAGATCTTGGAGAATAAAAACTAATGGATCGATTTATTACTTCTCTACTTGTGTAATGTATTCAACTTTTGTAGAGGTTTCATGTAATACGGTTTTTTTATTCATAGATAATTTGCAGTGAATTCTACATGACTTAATTTAGCTTAAAGATAGTAACAAATTGATAAATGATAAATGATTTTATTTCTGTAAATAGGTTTAAAAAAAACACTTTTACACGTCATTTTTTTAAAAACTAGATGGCATCGGCATTTCCTAACTGACTACCTCTGAGAAGAAATACCGAAACAAACTCAGGGGTCAAGGTCTCTTTTAAAGTCCAGACAAGCTCAATATTTTATGCGAGAACAGTGTAGGTGGTCTGAGAAGTGGTCTTTTTAGGAAAGAACCACGGCGAGTTTGAGTCGACCTGTCCTTACAGACGCCCCGTCTCGTACCATCTGAAGGACATTTGGGTAGGCCGCATAAAATACTCAAACCGTCAGACACGCATAGGAATAAAAAAAAAAAGGAAGGAAAAAAAAACCTACGCAATGCTCACATTTACAAATACACGACATGTACAATGTAGGACGTCTGTGATGGTCTTTTAAAGAAAGAACCAAAGCAGATTTGAGTCAACCTGTCCTGACAGACGCCCCGTCTCGTACCATCTGCAGGACATTTGGGTAGGCTGTATAAGATACTCAAACCGCCAGACAAGAAACTATCTAAGAAGGAAAATCCTACATCGTACATTAATATAACAATAATAATGAGAATAAAGAAAAAAAAAAAATACATTATGTCAGTTTGTAAAAATATAAAAAAACAAAACAAAATGGATCAAAAGATCAAACAATGTCAGTTTTGCGTCAAATATGTAAAAAAGGGTAAACAAATTAAATGTCAAAATTAAACAATACAAGAAGAGACTTAAGCCCAAGCATTTTTATCTAGCATATGTATTATCATCATTAAATGGTTATATAATTTTTGTGTAGAGTCTAAATTAGCTTTAGTAATTAAGTCCAACTAAGCACTCAAATAATTACGTTGTAAAAATCTAGAACCTTCAGGTGCTTCAGTTTCAGATTTACCGTATACACTGCAATACTTATACATTTCTAAGTTACCCACACAACCACAGAACATACATAACAGGCAAAGTTACCGTGAGACGAAGCATGACAATCGACAGAACCCAAAATGTAGACAATAGGCAAAATGTGTGCCATGTATATTGTATGTGTACACTAGTACTTAGATACTTCTAAGCAAAGTATACGGGCGCGGTTTGAGTTAAATTGAGTCTTCCTGTGCCCTAGTCTCGAGACTCTATAAAACAAAGGACTGGCGAGGGCCACGTCTACGAAATGTAAGGGAAATGTCCAATTTAAAATTGAAGAAGTACGTTTTCACCTTTATACCTACTAGGTACTATATGAACTGAGAAACTGCGTGTTGTTCTAAAGATTGTTTAACTGAAATATGCAAAGCTCGCGAACTCTACTTTACACATGAAGCAGAAAAAACAATTGGCGATCTATCAAGTATTTAAATGCTAACGGCACTTGTTTGTCTTTTACTAAAAAGACTGATAGCATAGAAGTATGTGAAAAACTGGAGGCAGGTGTGACTACATAGTTTAGAGACTACAGGCTACACCATTGGTTAATAGAGAAAGCAGAAACACTGCTAGCGTCACTTCGCGATCTATATTTAACAAAGATAAGGTGAGTTAAATGTGATCGAACAATGCAGTGGCAGGTTGCCAACCTATCAAAGCTCAATGCACCGATATCTAGAATATACCTATTCGCTGTGCAGTTAGTAGATGAACCCACAAGTCTGGCGGAGTGGGAAGTTCTTGGCTCCCAAAAATAATCTTAGGAAGTCATTGGGCGTTAGAGAAAAAAAGTAAAGAGGGCGATAGAATATTAAGCTTATTAAGCTACACTTATGGAGGAAACAGATATTGATGACTGAGGTCTAGGATTCCTTGTTATGACTATTCTGAGACGAATCGCACTCAAAAGAACTCATTCACACTCCGGCTACATTTCTCCGGTAATGAAAAAGGGAAACATCTAAAGTGAATTTAGGTTTAAGGCGCATGAAACAGGTATACATTTAATTAGCATACCCGGATGAAAGTACGCGTTTGGTAGTAAAATGATCGTAAAAGGAAAGGAAAATGAGCATTTCTAAGGTATTCCACGTGAATCATTGGCTGTCAAAGTTGTTTACACGATTATCATTCTTATAAACAATATATTAAAGTTTATAATTCTTACGCTTGGTAGTTTATTGTACAGGAGTCAGTAACCTGGGAAGTTAGGGTTTTCGCGAAGTCTGTGTCATGTCAGTTTGTTATTGCTTCTTGAGGCGTGAAACAGTATTTTTTGTCCGAAGCAGCACAATATAGTGAATCATTTAAAGAAAAACCATTAGAAACCACAGAATCGCGGGTTTCAGACTTAAAAACTGTTCAAGTCATCGTGGGCTCAGTACCCACAGGCCACACACCAAATAAATATTTCTTATTGTTTTATGTTTGATTCTAGACCGTGTGACATTGTTCTGAAGACTTGTACCTGTAAAACGCCTATTGTGTCTCAAATATTATAATCTAGGAAGACTATTAATTGGTACAACTGCCAGACTCATACTAAGTAACTAATCCTCTTTTCTTCCTATTTACTTTGTTTTTAAGTGAATTTGTCGGTTTATGCTTTTCTCTTCTTTCATGTAATATGTATCTGTAAGTGTATTGTACCAATAAACTGTTTGTTTCTTTCTTTCTATTATTATCGCAAGCATTTCTGGTGTATTAAAAAAGCCTCCATGAGTGACGATGCTCAACTGACCATATAGCTAAACTGGGCAGTAAGCCGGGTTCCAAGCTCTTTTTATCAAGGCATCAGCAAAATAGCGAATAACAACTTGCAACAGGCATCTATAATAGGGAGATAGTCCAAAGTTGAATGTACTTCTTAATAATTTCGAAATAATTAACGAATGAAAACGTCAGAAGCTTGCGTTGCTGACCTAAGCGCGAGTCAACTTGCGTGACATGAAAACATAATATTCCAGTTTTTATTTGACGACCGTCTCAAGAAAATCGTTAACGAACCATAAAAACGGCCGAATAGAAATGTTCTGTAAAATCGAGTAAATTATAATGTGAAGATATCAAAGACTAATTTTTAAATTTTGATTTTAAATTAAGTGTCACATCCTTAAGTATTATTACCATTATCGTGATAATACACTTCTAAATATTTTTAGCTGTTTTACATATCCGCGGAATTATTTCATTCATTGCGGTTACAATTAAAACATCGTTATAGGAAGGCTAATGAGCAATGTTCCTTGTTTGATTATCCTATAAATAACTAAAGGAAGCATAGATTTAATAATTAATTAATATCCATTTAACTCCACATTCCATTTATGTAGAACGGAAAATAGTTGCATTTACCGGCAGATTATAAACTTTGCCGAAGGTTCAGGAAAAAAACAAAATAATCATTGTTTTTAATAAGTATTTATTAACTAAATAAAATATAAGGACTTGTTTTGATTTAGGTTAATTAATTACGAAAATAAATTTAATTATGGTAAGTAACTATTTATCGTATTGTAGGAGTGGGAGCGGCTAGGGTGGGGGAAAGTCAATAAAACTCGGCGCCTCACTCGGGCTCGCTCTCTTTTGCACTCGCCTTCGTTGAGATAGGTCGTTACTCTGTCCGATTGTACCTAACTTTTGTTAATTGTTCAGTCATAAAGAGATAGTTTCTAGGTCTTGTTTAGATACATTCGTTTTGTATTATTTTTGTGTGTTAATTAATTTAGAAGCGGAATCATTTTTGTTGTAAAGTTGTTTGTGTTGAATTTATTTTGTCAGGTAGTATTAAAAATTGTTTTTAAAAAAAATCACTTCTGGTCTTATTTCTTAGAGTATCTACATTATTTTAAATAATTGGTGCGGTAATTATGCCAAAGAGTAAAATTCTAAATACCAGAACAGATGTCATACCAGGTAGGTACTATTCGTTTAGCAATGGTTTTATAGAAATTGATGGCTTGTTATTTACCTCAAGTACCTACCCAGGATTACGCATTTAGTTCCTATAATATGCCACGGGCACGTTAAACGCTACTCGCTAGCGTTCCTTTTTCAAATATCCAGTAACGGTTTGAACTGTCATGGCCGTCAATTTTTGTCAATACAGAATTTCCTTGCAGTAGGTATAGGTAATAGGTATCTACCGCCTAACCGGTTTCCAATTACGTAAGCTATGTTATTAAAATGTGTAGAATTTGCGTGTCTACATGTGACGTAATAGTATTGATCCACATTTTCGTTATGTCAAGTTAGCTAATTAAAAAACATACAAGCTGATTGCAGGTTATTTTATTTTAAACGTTACATATCTATGCTAGGTTTTGGATGGGTAGTCAATTGTAATATCTAGGTAAGTACTAATGATCTCCTCTTCTAGCTTGGATAGATCATTTACAAGTATTCAAATCAAACAGGGTATCATATATGACAACAACGAATAAAAAAAACAATGGCAAGAACATAATGAATGGAACTGAGAGAGAATGTGTATTTAGTATCTAGTTACGAATAATTTTCTACCGAGTAAGCACTAAAACGTAATACGATATCTGTCATACCAAACAAAATAATGTATTTGGTTTCATAATATTATCTAGAGTATGTCACATGTGTATAGTACAAACCTACATGTCCTACATGCATACAATTACGTTTAAAATAACCGAAGTCTTCTCCTGCAATTAGATCAATATACAGATTTGTGGAACGTGTGTGTATCGAAAGTCTCCTCGACTTGTCTTGTCTCTTACTCTTTTACCAATCATTGGGCCAACAAACAGGTGCACAAAAATGTAATCTGATATCTTCCAACCCAGGTAGACGACCATCTACAAGACAAGAAAACATCTTGAACCATGAACGTGTAATGTAACGTCTGTCATCAAAGTTTACAATGACCAAAGCTACGTGTTCAGACGTTGATAGTAATTTAATATTCTGCTGTTATTTATGCATAGAAGCAAGGAGGTGTGGCCTACTTCTATAGTGCACATCACGGCTAGTTAACCCCATTGATCAACTTTAACCATTAAGCCAATTGACTATTGCACACCTCATTAATTCTGACCGGTTTCACATTCAGGCGACATTATGTCATCAATATACTCAAACGTTGAAGGATATTGGAACGAGAGTTTTCTGATAAGTCAAGCACTAATATCGACGTTAGATAGAGTAGATAACGTTAGTGGCAGCCCTCGCATCTGTTCTTCCGTCCTTTTCGGATTTATGCGCAACACCAAAGCTGTTTTTGTTTAGCCCGCAAGTTTGTTTGCTTATTTTTTTGGGACACCCCTGGCATTTGAGATCCTTCGCACCTTTAAATATTATGTTCGTGTGGCACATCTGCGGATATTTTTTGTGTGTAGTTTATTTCTTGCGAAGTTCTTTTATTTATATTACAAGGATAGGTTATACAGATGACTATGACTCTCAATATAATTTCGAGAAGACTGATAGTACCTAAGCTAACGCAACAGTTATGATTAACTGTCAACAAAATGGTACCTATACTAAAATTTGGATACATCAAAGCTACCCTAAATAATGAATAAAAATATTAATAAACAATCATAAACACAACCGCGGCGCACGGAAGTCTTAAGTTAATACATGTAAACAAGCAGTTATTTCCATCATTTAGCAGAATCAACTTTATTCACTGTTGCAAAGTTGAACGTATTATAACCGGGTCTTGTTTAATTTCAATACACACCTGCGTTAACACAATTAACAAAGGCAGGTGCGCCTAAATACAGAATTTGTACCAATTAATTCATATTTTATGGAAAGTTATAACAAGCTTCGCAAACTTACGAGTGAATGCACTTTTTGTACATGGCAACACAGCATGCTCAGACGTGCTACGCGGTTTTAAATTTAGAAATGCTTTCCATCTGACATCTTCGCCGTTTCAAAATTAGAATAGCGTTTGACGGTCCCTGTTCAGGACTGCCGGCACGAAATCTGTTCTACTTTTTAACGTGGTAACATTAAAGGTTTTAGATCCTTTTATCTGGTTGTAATAATTTTTTATAACCATTCCATATGTGATCATACGTATAACATATCAACTTGACAGCCACTTTAAACACTCCGTGCCGGCTTCATTTTATTGGCAGATACTAAACATTGAGAACACATTACTCTGAACTAAATCACACTTGTTTTAAATTGCTTTTATTTACCATACGTACGGGCAAGGCCAGTAGACAGATAACGATCTACACAGCCAGAAATATGCCATTCACTTAAGCTATCGTAATTAAAATTACCTACAAGTATATTGACGAAGCAAATAGTAAGGGGATTAGATTAGAAGAGAATGAATTCGGCTAACCAAACAAAAAGAAACTAAAACGAATATATTCAGGAGAAAGGTGCATGTTTGTATAAACAATACCAGGATCAGAATATGGAAATCCGTGACCTTATCGGGGAAACAGGCGTGACTTTATATGTATTTGGCGGAATTGATTAAAAAATACATGACAACAACAAGCAACACGCACTTTTGCTTTATAAAGCGACTAGCTTCCGCCCGCGACTTCGTCCGCATGGATTCCGAATGTTTTAGATACTTATAGCCTTCCTCAATAAATGGGCTATGTAACACTGAAAGATTTTTTCAAATCGGACCAGTAGTTCTTGATATTAGCGCGTTCAGCAAACAAAAAAACTCTTCAGCTTTATAATATTAGTATAGATATAGAACGCATAATGTCTAGGTGTGAGTAGTGACAGTTAAGAGCGAATTATTGCATTATCGCGGAAGAGTGCCGTTGTAAGATTTCATCTCTAAGCTTACAACATTAGATATAGTTCGAGTCTAACCGCTGATGTCGCATTATCATCGCTCAACCACACTGGGTACGACCGGGGTTCGACCAGACAGTGAATGTGACGGTAATGGTCGTTGAATAACACCTTTTTTTAACAAAGGTAATAAGTAAATACTGACTACAATATTGAAATGTTACAAAATTTGATGAAGGAACTGAAAATGACTTTCTGATACCTACTTAGTTCTAATTAGAAATTCGATTTACTGTATTTTTAGTTACGTTTTTGTTTTTTTTTTAACGTCGCCACACACTAGGAATTTCTCCTGTGTTAAAATATCACATACACAAACACCCAGACTCGGGACAAACATTTGCGGTTCACACAGTTTTTTGTCCCGTGCGGGAATCGAGCTCTTAACTCAGCAGTCCAATTGCTTAGCCACTGAGCCAATCCGGTCGTCGAATTTACTCTTAAGCGAAATACACCCATGATATTAACAATTTGTAGGCTGTGTGATTTATTTTCAGTGTAAGACATAAGATCAACTGCATCGGTAATACGTTTAAAATGTGGACAGGTGCAGCTTACACGTGTCGTTTGTTTGATGTGATCAATAAACATGGGAGAAAAAAACAATTACAACTATTGTAGAGCGTTGTTTTCTTTTGTTTCAACATGCAAAAAATGCCTGATGTTACATAGCAATAAATAAACACCATTAATGATTATTATTTTATCTGTTGCTTTAAGTTATTTATGTCCTCTCGTCGGTGGAGCAATGCTTATTGTTTGCCTTCTGCCTTCCAGTTGTCCTCTTGATACGACGTGTTTTCATTTATCATAATTATTACGATTATGAACCACTTTAATGGCGCCTCAACAGGGACCGTCTTTCGTTTGTTCAAAGCCCTAATTAAACCAAGAACCACGCCATTTTGCATAAACATATATACTCCATTTCATACTAATTAGTTTTACCTCGTGTAATGAAGTGCAGTTTTTCACAAAAAATAATTTATACTGTAATGCTGGGTGAGCATTTCAAATTTGAACTAAGTATAGTAATAGTAAAGTAATTTAGGATAAAGTAATTGAAAATAAATCCAAATCTTTTAGCAGTCATACATTTTATGAAACTAATACTTTTGTCTCACATTTCATCTTTTTATATCCATTGACCTACAGAACTGGCTTGTAATATCTTCATTTTTAACATTAGTCAAGCTTGCGACGTTGATAAAAAGGTAAAACTGACCAAAACGGACGGTTTACGACTCCGTAGTTTTCCAGGTCAAGTGTATTAGGTTTGCCTTACTAAGGAAATTGTTAGTACAGTCAGTGAACCTTTTAGGAAGTTTGTAGTTACCTGGGATTTGTTTGGCAATTGTTATGATTGTGATATGTATGTGCCCGGTAAGGGCATCGCTGTAGTACTAGTTTTTCAATTAGAGCAACGAGTTAAGCACTCGAAATTGTTGGAAGCTTCAGGTTTGTTTCAAATGAAATATATATACAATTAAATGGTAGGAACTGGTATAAATCAATTAATCATTAGCAAACTGTACGCTAGCGTTATGGTTTTGTTTTTTTTCTTTGTATGATATTCTAGGTATTTCGAACACATGATTCATGTAAGGGCAATAGATAAAAAATGGACTCAAGTTCATTAAGATTCATGATACAACGCCAGTTCAAAATAGGGTTTTATTGTGTAGTACATAATGTACATATTTGAACACTTATTCATTTAATTATGAAAATAATTTATAATAAACTGCATTTCAATGCCAGACTTGAACGTAACGTCGTAGATAGTAAAAGCGCATTGAACTACTAATTAACAACAGGAAAACCAATTAAAATCCCTAAAGGCTACAGGGAAAAACAATTGTTTATAATTTTTATTCAACCTAACTTTACCTTTGTGACCACGCATAGGAAAAGTTTCCACAATTCTTCTTAGACCTGTATAATCTATATTTTTATTTTGTATAATTATACAAAAACCAAACATTCCGGTTGAACAGATTCTGCGACTCGAAAAATAGTACACAAAGCGAACAAGAAAAAAAAAATCCGTTAACTTACAGAACGCGGTTTTTACATCGTGATCGAAATTTAAAATGGCTGACCTTTAGGCGTTCTTTTGCGCTGATAAGTCACTAAAACTCACATTTTATCTGAGTTTCTGGAAATTATTGTACAGAAAGTTTGCTATAATATTTCATTTTTACAAGTTTTTACTTAACTTGCATTGTTTGTATGTATGTGAGTTTGTGTAGGTCAATTCTTGCGATCTAAATAAGAACGACTTTTGGACATCCGATTGAAATTAAATTTTGCATACGTAAAAAGGTTTGGTAACAATACAATATTATGGGACTTTTGATTTAAAAGCTTGTGTTAAAAGTTATAATATTAACTTATTACAAGCATGTTTTCTTCTTAGCTTTATTCCCAGCGAAATATTAGGAACTGACTTCGTCTCAAAAGACCAATCTTTTACGCGCTATTTTCAAGTGCAAATTATTTTTGTAATCTTTTTTATTAATTACGTTATTGATTATCAATACAAACATATTAAAATATAAATATCTTTCGATTATTCTAATTTGTTCAAAGTTGCTCGTGCTGAAGAAGAGGACCAAACAAACGAGTTTTATTTTTGCATCGTGAGACGACCAGACAACTGAGTCAACAGTATATTAGTTTTATAATTGCATATCTTGCAGCAAATTAATTTATGCAAAGACAGCCGCGTAGTCAGGGTCTTGTTATTAATAAAATCATTAATAAATAACATTTGATTATCGTCGCGATGAAGAATATACACAATGTTATTGGATAAGATTGCTTAGTCATCCCATTTGACACCCACGGTAACATTGTATGGCCTATTATTAGCTTACAAGATATGAAAATAGTACAAAGCCCATTCGTCTAGTTCACCGAACTTATCGGGTCTGCTTTTCTCACTCGCTTATCCAGCTAAGCCAAGACATACAATAAATCATGCTAAATAATAGTGCACTAGCTGAGATCAATGAACGCTGTTTATTTCAGTAACTATGTAATGGATCTTTGTTTACCCATTAAACATGGGTTGCCTAAGTTTGGCTTCCAGCCAATGAGTAGCAGTGACTTTCGCAAGTCTTACACATTTCCGGAATTTTTATCTCTTACTACCACTATCCTAGTTACTATCAACGCCTACAGTTTGGAGTACACTAGTCATTGCTTCATGTGATTTAAAGCTGCTAAAGCTCATTTTATATCAATTTATTGATTCGTTTTATCGAAACCATTGTTAGTCATGATCTGCTATTGTCAAACACAAGGTGAGACCAAAATGCTACAAGCGGTAATGAAATAAAAATACAACTTTTTTGTGGATATAATTTCAAATTGTTGTGGGGCTTCGTTAATCTGTGAACAACTCTGTAACATAATAAATAAATAAATAAAGAACACTTCAGATCGTATCAAATTAGCACAGAAACCAAAGTTAATCATCGCAAGCTTTACCTAAAATAGAGCAATCCAGTAAAAACAATGTAGATCGTAAATAACAGTCAAGCATCGCGTGCAGATCCTCCTCGAACGAAATTAGCTTCATCCTGTCCTAAGTCCTCATTTTCAGGTGTAATTTACAACCCATGGTGTAGCAAAACATTTTTACTTGACGCCATTAGGTATCAATTTGGCTAATTGGCAGCATCGTTTACAACCATTTCTAGGTATGTAAGTAATGGAATCTATCAGTTTTGGGCTCGGTTTTTGTTGTCCAGTGCTAATGGTAACCATTTAGATTTGAGTCACTATTAAAAACGGGGCAAATTTCAAAGCGTATTAGAAGGAAGTAAGAAGTTAATATAAAATAAGCGCGCTGACAGAGAATGGCAGCAAAAACTGACATCATATAATTATTTTTAGCTCGCCAAAGTTTTGGGATGTAAAAACAGTGTTAAATTCAAACTAGGTATATCAGATAAGTCGCAATTATTTCGCCATTATACGAAGTAGAAAAAAAGGAAGTTATGTCTTTGATACAGATTCTAATGACAGAACAGAATAATGACCGAGATCATCATTCAAGCCTTTGAATGCATTAGTCTGCACGAGTGACGATATTAGAAGTGAACGTAAAGGGTCCCTGGACAATCGACTTCGCTACCAACTTGCTTTTCTTGACGGCATGATCTATTGTATAGATTTTATCGACACAATAGAAATCAAGCCTATTTATTTTACTATAATAACTTTCGTGAGTGTTATCCATATTATTTACTATATATTCGGGCATTCCCGAATACACCCGTGAGTATAACCGGAATATATAGTAAATAAGCCTATTTATCATCACACTATCAGACTTCACACTAATACTATAAAGGCGACTGTTTGTGAGTGTGTTTGTGAGTTTGTATATTTGTTACCTCTTCACGCTCAAACGGCTAGACTGATTTTGATGAAATTTCATATGGAGGTAGCTGACACCACCGCTACACTTTTTACCCCGAAAAAGTGTAGCTGGTAACACCGCGGGGCGCAACTAGTAGTTCTATAATTGTCACTATAATAAAAATATTCACGTTCCGCAATTCATTTATTATGGATAATCTAGTATCCAGTTGGTCTGCTGGCTCTGGAGAGACATAATCCTAATAATTTTGCCTCACTGTTTATATCATCACACACTGAATCCGGTTCCTCAGAGAGAAGCAGTTGGTAATCCAGAGTATGAACGCAACGCAGCGAGCTTTATTAATCAAAACGATCAGAAACTTGGCTTTATAATATAATTTATAATCTCTTAGTACAATATTGTGGTCAATAATACAGAACATTTTCATTGTTGAATGTTCTTAAGCAATAGCATAAACGGCAACAATTGCGAATGCTGTTTGCACGTGCGCATGAGTCGAAGTTTCACGCTCTTTATATGGACAAAGGAAAATTTGTTTTGTATGCCACCTCCGAGGTAACAGTTAAACCGATTTGACCGAATTCTTTCTTTCCAGTTAATGTAGTGATTTCGATTCTTAATTGCTTTTAGTAATTAAGAGTATTGCAGGCTTTTATTTATGTATATAGTAGCACAAGGATTTAAATTGAAATACCTACTTGAATTTAAATCCTTGTGTGTGTATCTTATTTCTCTGTTATTGTGATTGTGAAAGAATGTGAATTACTTACGGTAGGCAATGTTGTTTCTGTGCACAGTAAACTATTTTTTAATTAAATAATTTCTCTGATTTAACTGTGTTTTATTTCTAAGTGCAAATTGCTTTGTTTTTGTTTAGTGCTAAAAGAAATAAAAAATACTAAAAGATTTTATAGATTCCAACTATAATTAAATAACTTGGTACTTACCTTACTAGGTACGCTTTCTACTTAAACTAGTTGTGAAGGCCTATCGGGCGTGAAATGATACCAGCCTAAAATATCACGGTTGGTTCGCTAGAAAATCTGATTTCACACTGTTGCAATTTTATGCAAAAAAAAATATTGTGCCTATCCCGTAATCATTAATCGAAGACGAAAAAGTAAATTACCAATAAATAAATATGTGTTGTTTTTGATTTTACTATTATTTGGGCCATATTTCTGACTTCCTTCACTTGTTCACATTAAAACTACACTTTGCTAGATCCGGAAATCAAGCTCAGGACCATGAGGTCCTGAGCTCAGCAGAATATGTGTTGGTATGCTACATAATATCATGTAAAACTTTCGTATGGTGTTTTATTTTCTTTTTAATATTCCTTTATTTATGAACTACCTAGTTATACATAGCCAAGGGGTAATGTGTATATCAAAAAATGGAATCAAAAACTAGTAGGCTTAGTCCGGGCTGTTCAGAATCCAGAAGGTGTAAGAACCAAAGAGGATAATAGCAATGAGTCGGTTATTCATTGGCTTTTAATTACGTGTCAATGTTCCTGGGTCATAGGTTAAGGAAATTCTAACCTAACTTAATTATACTTATCTTTCGGTACGGGATTTACGCGTTCGTTCGGCTCCCGACCCAACCAGATTAACAGCTCATGAATAAGGTTCCCGTTTTAGCCCGAAAATTGTCGACATTCTAAAATAAAAATATTATTGAGTACAACCGATTTAAGAGGAAAATAATATATTATGGAAAACACTATCTCTATCCATCATAGCTTTTATAGTAATTTAATACATGTTTTCCACGTAATTTTAACATGGCCTGATAACAGAAGACTTTACATTTTACATCAGAACTTTTAAAATTTCTTTCAATTTAAATTAAATTTATCAGTGCGGTTTTGTTCTTCATCAAAAGTGTATTGCGCCAACATGTTTTAATCTTTAATTATTTTTTTTTTCAAGGCATTGACACACTTTGGAATAGTACACTTGCATTATAGTAAAGCCATAATTATATTTCTTCAACGCTAACCCTCTCTCCTAATCTAAATGTCCTCAAGAAACTAATTAAACCGGTTTCACCGGATTTGCGAGCCGTTAAGGCCGACTAAAACCTTATTAAAACGACCTTAGATTTTTTACGTTTGAGAATTTTCTTTTTTTCCCTTTGTGCTGTCATAAGGTTATATAGGATACTTTATACTCTCATACTTTTAAATTCTACGTGACTGTGGGATAAAAAGTAAGTGTATGCATAATGTTCTATACTTTTGTTTTAGGAGTCGAATCCGGGGAAACCATGAGAGCTCGAGGAGACTGACACGAAGGACTTTCTTAGCTAAAACGCGAATAATACCTATTATAAAACAATCCAAATAAAAATATTTGTAAATTTGGATTGTCCATCTATTATAATAGATGATATCTGGATAATACATATATTTTTAGGATATTTGAAGAGTTTGGATTGTTTTATAATAATATTCACGGTTTAGCGCCATTTTGATGATGATTATCTATTTTTAATTCATCTTCTGTACATGGAATTGTTATCAAGTATGCGCGATATATGCCTGCAGATAGTAATTTTGTAATTGAGCTGTACGTGTTCATAAAACCCCGACACCAATAAAACCGTTCAACAATGCCAAAGTGCCAACGCACTTTCAGGTTCGTTTATTTTCACGACACAAACCCAAGTGCATTCTTAAGTTCTTTCTCAACGAGGTCACAACTCACAAGCACTCATGTGTACGCAAATGTCACGCCATATGTCCGCGAACACATGACTATGCCGAAGTTTATAGGGCAATGTCAGCAGTACGTGTGAATGGGGAAATTGTTAGTCATTGTACATCTTTGTGTTATGAATGTTGAGTAATATTCACGCGATAGTGTTAACTCTAGAATTATTTAAACGGAACAATAGAAATTACTCTAAGATTTGGACGCGCAACATATTAAAGAAAAGTATAACCTCTTGAGATAATAAAACCCAATCGCTTTCGCTCAACATTGAGTCATTTCGGTAAATCAAAGGATAACTTACACTAAATGGCATTTAACATAAGTACAAAGTGATTTAATTAAGAAGTTAGTATAACTACTGTCCCTACAATATCCTGTGTCCTGTCCCCTTAAAATCAACGCTATACACGTCACAGTCACCGAATGTAATTAAACCTTCCACATCCAGTGCATAGGTCAATTTACTAATTACCTACCTACCTAGTGTAGATTATGAGGTGCTATTAATTAAGACAGGCGTCCCGTCATATCATATTCAAGAAATTAAATGACAAAGAGACAGTACTAGAAGATCTATGATTATATGGAGTTGTGGGCTAACTGAAGAATTATTATAAAGTTTAATTAACAAATAACAAGCCCAGACATCACGACTTTGTACAAAACAAAGCTACTTAACATAAGCATTTCATTTCCATTGATTCAGCTGGCACAGCCTACGTCATTACGCTGGTATTCCCGAACGAGGTTTGCAGCGGTATTTAATTATTTACAACCATAGCTTGTTATGAACTAAGTGAAAACTTAGAAACAACACACACGGAGGCCTAGTGATTAACGAATTTGTTTGCACAACGTTTATGTTCGAACCCGGGCAAGTTACAATGAAACCACATCACTGACTTACAGTATAGAAAACATGGATGGCTTGTGTAGAAATCACCAATCTAAAGAGAGCAATTGTAGTGATCAATTCTCGTTACATAGTAAGAGATAAGAGAGAAATCACCCGCAATGACAAATATAGGTTGTTTTATTAATACTATTAATATTTTAACACACTACCTATCTAGAGACAATTTTTTACTATAATATTCGTGCTACATTCTCCGTATCGCGAATAGGCCTCATGTAGGTACGCAACTACTTGAATAGGGGCTTCGTTTGAGTCCGAAACTAGTCGTGCATTTCCAGTAAAAGTATTATACTTACCTAGTAAATAATAAAGAGAACTTATTGCAACCAACAGCCCCCTTACCATGAACTCATAAAACAGGATAGTTTACGATGTGCAAGCGAGACGCCTCTACGTGCAGTTATACGTATCGGTTCCACAACGTAAACTGTCCTGCTTTAGAGTTCTTGGTATGGGGGCTGGTTCGTGATCTCAGCAGACATTGTCACGTACTTCATTACTAGATAATACCGCCCACGCTAGCATTACGAATACGTACTGTTCTGCCAGACGTGTCTGCAAATTGTTATGTTTGTTTGGGATAACTGTAAATATTTATAGATCTCTATGACACACACGTGTTTTTATAATACTATGAACCTTATCTTGTTCAGTTTATTAGTTTATATCTTCAATGTAACAACTAGTAGAATTTGACTTGACTTTTGAGTTAATTCTATGTACCGTATTACTTCTTTATAAGGAAAAGGTTCTCAATTCGGTTGTATTTCTATGATTGTTACTAAACAACTCTCTCATTTACGGAATTCAATTACGGTAATTCTATTTAGATTTTCTTTTTCATAAGGTAAGTACATTAGAAAAAAAAAAACAATTCGTTAAGAATCTAAGTCGGTTACTTTGTAATTTGCATAAGTCAACAATAAAGTTTAGTTTTATTTTCTGTATCAAATTAGCCAAGTTAATTAAAAGACTAATAATATTCGCTTACCCTAAAACAAACATCTGTGTACCAGCAACAATGGTAGGTACTTACTAACATCCAAACATCCAAAAGTCCTAGATTCTAAACACAAGTTTCCGACCCAAATAGCGAACTAGGATAGCAATAAACGAGCTTGTACGAAAACAATCATAATAAATACCGGTCGTTCACACTACTCTGCATGACCCACTCGGCGTTGTAATCACCGGCTATTATGCCGGTTTACAATAGACCATGTTTATCAAATATTATCGTTATAGAGAATACAGGAAAAGCATTTTGTTATAGATAAATAATTGAGCTATTTCCTAACTTTTTGTTCTTAAATACGTACTTTCTAGCCTAGCCTTAAAGCCTTCATCGGATTTTGAACATGAAATACGCTTTATAATTATAATATGATCAAGCATTCAAATATGTATATAATAAGGTCTATAATAAAGATAGAGGTAGGTACATTTATAAATTACTAGCTGCGCCCCGCGGTGTCACTCGCTACATTTTTTCGGGATAAAAAGTAGCCTAATATCAATCCAGGGTGTCAGCTACCTACATTTGAAATTTCATCAAAATTGGTCTACCCGTTTTGAGCGTGAAGAGAGTACATACAAACACACTCACACACTTTCGCCTTTATAATATTAGTTTGAAGTGTGATGTGTGAGAGAGAGTAAACAATTTAACAAATGTTTCAAATATGTAATAGTCAAGTAAACAACATCCGTTAAATAAACCAACATCCTAACAGACTGCTAGCACCAGTATTATGAAACCGACGTTGACAATAATAACATACTAATTTCATAAAACTCGTGTACATCGGACGTGACGTCACTCGGAGGAAACGCACTGTCCTGGTAGGGAAGTCATTATTCCCATATCGTCTCTAACAGTTAGTATCTAGAAATAACGCATGGCCACTATAATTTGGTCCTTTGGATCTCAAGTGGTGTTAAGAAACGAGAGGGACAAAAGGATCAACAAGGATTTGTCGATTCTAAAAACAGCTGTTGACGAAGAGCGTCTCTTGAATATTTTTATTTCTCATTGCAATGTTAGTCGTTGAATTTTTATTAACGGTTTAAAGATTTTCAGTACAATAACATCACGCCTGTATTCCCGAAGGAGTAGACAGAGGTGCATATTTAGTATACCCACATTTCGCCAGTTATGTTTTAGGTCCCAATGTAATAGGGGGCGAGCCTATTGCCTTCAACCGGGCACAAATCCACACTCCGTGCTGCTACTGAGAATTACCTAATGGAAAAACCCTAGTAACACTTTGCCCGACCCGGGATTCGAACCCAGGACCTCGTGGTCAGCATTCGCGCTTAGCAACCACTAGACCAGTCTTTCCCAAAGTGGGCGATAACGCCCCCTTGTGGGCGCTGCAGGTCTCAAGGGGTGCGGCAAGAGACCCAGAAAGAATTTTTTTTGCTAGGAGCTTTATTTAGCTAGGAGGACTCTTAAACAACGACTGCAAGAGCTCTCGACTCTCAACAACAACTTGTGAACATCAACTAATATGAATTAAAAGTAAAAGTTTCGTTTAGAATTTTCCGTTAATATACATAATATACATATATAGGTCACAATAATTAATTAATTTAATTTGTAGTTATAGTGGTTTTTAAATAGGTGAAAAAATGGGGGCGCTAAAAAAAAAATATTCTCAAAGTGGGCAGTAGACAAAATAAGTTTGGGAACCACTGCACTAGACCAACGAGGCAGTCTCTCATAATTTAGTAATATGTACCAGTAATAGGTATAGTCACGCTAAATTTAAAAAGTTTAGTAGTTTCATTTAAAAAACGATATATCTGTCATCCTGTCAGTCTGTTCAAAAAGTTTCATATTGAATGAAGGTGTATAGAAAACATCCATTCATAGTTGTCCCGTAGTTAACTCAGTTTGTATCAAGAAAGTAGATTTCCGCGTCGATAATTACCGCGCAGGGGCGAACCAAACTGGTCCTTCGAGCCGGATTCTAATTATCGGGGAAACTCAAGAAATTGCGTGTCTAGGCTATCTTATTGATGAATCTGATTTGCAAAGTAATGCTGGCTGGTGCTAATGAATATAAAGCGATGATTTGTCTGTTTGGGTCTGTTTTACGGTACCAATCCAGTGTAACTTTTTTCTGACAAATGTGTGATATGTGTAAGGCACGTTAATCCGCATAGTGTTATATTTGCCGCCTTCCCTTCGAGACTAGTTATATCCTCTATTAAAACATATTATGATACCACAATCATTTTTATTGTTTCCATGCGTCCCTTTATTTTGTCGTAACGACGCACACCAAACGACATAAGTGCATCAGTCACCGTACAACGCTCATAAAAGTCTACGACGAGCAATAACTATAAAAAGATAGTTAAAAAACAAACAGGGGAACGCACCAATGTGTATACACAACTCACGCGCATATGCTCTGACGTAAACGAAGTCCGATCGGCTTGCAGCGTTCCAAATTCTAAATTATTCCTTTCTGGTAATTTATTTTTAACGGTTGAAAGATGTTACTTTCGTATAGCGAACGGAAATGATATGCATGAATATTATTGATACTAAACGGGTACAACCTTTTTTCTTTTTAGCCATGATGCGGCCAACAAATTACTATGTAATAAAAGCCTCTAAATAAATAAAGATAAAAAAAGTATTTAGGTACGGTTAGGTTAGGTTAGGTTAGCTAGGTAAAATATGTTTTATGAAAACTATTTCGTTAAACATACTAATAATGGGATTCTAAATGGCCACTTCAAAGTTCTCAAAACTCATAATGACTAACAAAAGAAATTATGGCTAGTATTGAATAATAAGTATCATCATACAACAGTAGACAATTAGCATATGTATTGGCAATGAATCAGTGAATGAACACTCAGTCGGAAGCAGTCCATGATTCACTAGGATGAACAGTGGCTGTGCAGAATAAAAAATAAAGGTCTAATACACGCATCCGCAGAACTCACATGTCGACGCTAACTTGCGCGTCGTACCATTTGTGCTTAATGGTACTACAATTCGCAATTTCGCAAAAAGATTCAAGTTTCAACTCCATATTGATTGTTGATTTTATTTGGAGTTGTAAGTTATAAATTGAAAAATAGATTGTAACATCATAATACTAGAATAATGACCACGGTTTTATATTAGTCTGGATAGTTACTTTGAGTCGCGAAAGGACCGGTTTAGAAAATGGGCACGTGACTTGCTAGGAGTCAAGCGAAAACTAAAAAAAGCACTAATTTAAAATTACAATATCAAGCCTGCGCAGGCGCGCCTTATGCATGCAGCGGGCTGCGGGCAAGTTCCCTACGATCTTGTTTCGTATTCATTATGTACTGCTGTATTGCTATGTAGGTTTTATAAGACTCAATGCACATACCAAAATTAGAGAAATTTTAGAAAAACAAAAGATTGCAGTATTGGCGGGTATCTTCATGTCTTTACAAATTCCTCGCCTGCCTAGTATTATACCTCTACAAAAGCCACAAGCTTCTTGTAGTGAAGGCCGTAGAGGCATTATAACCAGTGGACGACTGGCCAATATGCTGATGAATTGTATCAATTGGTCCGCACTTAATATTCCAAGCGCCATGCTTATTATATTGTATTCAAAGTGTTCCAATGAAATTGTTATGCGCACTATTGGTAATGCTGATCTAATACATCAAACGTTTCATTTAGTAAGGAGTACTACAAACCGGTGGATGCAATTGGCAAGTTGTCAGTCGTTCATTGTGGCGTTCTAAGCGCCTTTGCTCAACAGTGAACGTCTTCCGGCTGATGATGATGACAACAAAATGTAATCCCGACTTACGCTTGTCATCACAGACTGTTTGGAGTCTTTGGAGTTACCCCAAAAATTTACAAGTTTACGCGGGACATATTAAAGTTATAAACTTAATCAGAATTTCTAATCATGAGCAACAGACATACAGGGCGTAAAAATAAAACTATTTGCATTTCCGACAGTCCATTCGACACCACCCTTTCTTGGGCCCTGTCGCAACTTATGGGCACGCGTCAGATGGTCAGATATGAGCTTCCCCTATAGAAGGTAGGCCCGGCGATTACCGTGGCAGGAACGAATTATTTATGAGTTAAGCGTGCAGACTTGTAAGGGTTTCGGCGGGTTAATAAACTGCGGACAAAAATATGCCTTCCAGCTTTTTGCGTGCTTGGAGCACTAGAACTCATTCGGTGATGGCATTGCTGTTTCGTTTGAATTGTTAATTTTTTTTAGAAGTACCCTAAATCGACGAGAATTTTGAAGAATGTAATGTGAGTCAATGAGGCGTAAGGTTTATGCCAGGATCGAAGTAAGGGGCATTCGAAGTTCTCCGCCCCTGTGTGTGACTACAAACAAAAAATGATCAGAAAAATTAAGAAGAATCTTGTGATTGGATCAATTAGTTAAAAACCGATATCAAAGCTGTGTTGAGTATGTGCTATGAGTTTTTGCATTTGCCATCAGGTGGAAAGCAAGTTGGAATATTTTTTATTAACGACAGTGTAGGAGGAAGACAAAGTATCTTTTTATCGCCATTTCAATGGGTTCAGTAAAACTTCGCAACAACGGGCTCGCTCGACGGAAGTCCGGTGATACCGCGCTTTTACTCATTTTACAACTCTACCGATTATCAACATATAGACATCTTACTTTATAAGTGTTTAGTGCACATTTGCCAGTTAATGGCAATAGTCTTGCTTCCTACAACATTGACACCTATAACATAACTGGCAAAATACAGGTGTAATATACACCTCTGCCTACTCCTTTGGGGAATACAGCTGTGATGTCATGTTTTTATCTCTAATTTTTATCCTTGTTATTAACATAAGGAAAACTATAGTGTCGAAATTGGTCTTTTGAGACCGATTTTAAGACAGTGTTCCAGGCTTTTCGGTTTGGTAGTGCCAATGCTTTTTAATATATAATAAACTAAAGAATATTGATTACATATTAGTAAACTAAACTGGTGGAGCATAACATAACATAACATCACGCCTGTATTCCCCGAAGGGGTAGGCAGAGGTGCACATATAGTACACCCACATTTCGCCAGTTATGTTTTAGGTCCCAATGTAATAGGGGGCGAGCCTATTGCCATCAACCGGGCACAAATCCAGACTCCGTGCTGTTACTGAGAATTACCTAATGGAAAAACCCAGTAACACTTTGCCCGACCCGGGATTCGAACCCAGGACCTCGTGCTCAGCAGTCGCGCTTAGCAGCCACTAGACCAACGAGGCAGTCAAACTGGTGGAGGCAATTGGCAAGTTGTTGTTCATTGTGGCATTCTAAGGGGGAGGCCTTTGTTCAACAGTGGGTGTCTTCTGGCTGATGATGATGATTAAACTAATATCCCTCATAACATGGTTCATAATTATTAAGTTCATCTTAATTCTCATTAGTTTGTAACTTTGTATGGATTTGAAACTGAAACTATTAACAGTAAATTATACAACAATTTGAATGATAATTTGCATATATCAAATATGCACCAAATAACTACACAAATCTCAATTATTTTTAATCCTTTGTTTATTTCAATGGATAATGTTATGTACCTAAGTTTGTAGAGTCAATTCTGTCTCAAATCAAGAGCCACCATCCCTAAAAAGCTAAGAAAGGAGAATGACATAAAAGATTGGACATTTGTAATTAAATTAACATAAAAAGGATATCATTTGACATCCAACACATGTTTCAAAGGTATGATTAATTTTTAAAAGTAAGGCACTGGCTTTAACACTCAAAAACCTTTCAATAAGTAAGTAAATGATATTTCTTAGTAAGTAACAAGAAGAACAGGATACTGTACATAGAAAAACATAACATCACGCCTGTATTCCCCAAAGGGGCAGGCAGAGGTGCACAAATAGTACATTCTCATTTCGCCAGTTATGTTTTTTTATTCAGGATACTGTAATTACTAACTATAACAAATAATCTATTTACACTATACTCTTGAATACTGTGTTTCACATAGATATGCACTAAAAGTAACTAAACAATATACTCACACTTTTTAATAAATCATTTATTTATTTTATTTTATTTATTGAAGTATTAGCTAGGATCGTAGCAAATTGAAATCCATGGTCTCTGCCTACTTCTTTGGGAAACAGGTGTGACTTTATCTGTGTCAAATGTTTTCAATAATATCTTAATCTTTAAAAACTAAACAATTTATAAATAATTTGATTAGATTTAAAAAACAGTTTAAGGAAAAGGAAACAAATTAAGTATTTACATTTCTTGTTTTTTTTTTTTTACTGTAGTCACTCATAGTCTGAAGCCTTAATAAATAAGTAAATGTTATTTCTCTGCATGTCCTTATGACAATGACAGACAGAATATTAACAATGCTGTTAGAAATATATAATTGAACAGGATACAGTATACTATAATATTATATTCAAAATCTGCGCAAAGATGAGCATAAACTTCACATATAATCGTAACAACGAATAATTTCCATTTTTTTTAAGTTTGGTTCTTAACTAATATGTAACAGCTGAAGCCATAATATTAAAGAAATAGCTGAAACAATTTGTTTGAAAATGAAGAGAAAATAGGTTTCATGAAACTACCTGTAAACCAACCTAGAAAGTAAATAATGCTGATAACTTACTTAGTTCCTGAGCTTCCGCGGTGCCCTTTGTCAGTACTAATAATAATAATAAATGCACCAAGCACACAACACAAATATTATCACTGAACATTTTCACACTGAAAGTTATTAGTGACATTGTCAACACGAGACTTGCAAATAAAGCTAGGAAACGAACAAGTTGCTTAACATTTGTTTCATTATGTCCAAGCAAAGGCACTGCACATCATTCAATACACTTGACACAACATCAGCCACAAGCCTACGACTTCACAACTGCTTCACAAGCGCTGCTTTGTGAAGTTTGTGATGACAGTTGAGTTGACACCAAAAAATACAATTTACAAACGACAATGACAGACGTCATATGACCACAGACAGTAATTATTACTTTTAAGAGTGCGTAACCAAGCCCATTGAGAAAGTTTTTAGAATGGCAACATTTGCATTCATAATCGTACGTCGCGAAAACGTGACTTAGTTATAAGTTTATATTTTTGTATGTATGTTAGTCTGTAAGGTATATATAATATGGGCCTCTGTAAGCTTTGTTTAGCATTGTTTTATATTGCCTGAAATAAATGATTATTATTATTATTCTCTTTATTTTTACTCATTATCTTATACTTTACATTTTTAAATGTTATATATAAAAAATACAAAATTTAAAAATATAAAATACAGGGTCCAACCAGTAGCGGGAACCGGGTCCAAGCCACCGGTGGTTAGGCCTCCAGAGAGAGGAACCTCCTCACAATGCGTGCCGTGTCAAGGAGTACTGCTTTCTGCATCAAGCCCTTGACCCAACCGCCTAACGTGAGCCTCTTCAGGTGTTGGTCGAGACTCTTGGCCACGAGGCCATTGGCCGAAACGACTATCGGTACAATGATTGCTGAATCCACTTCCCACATGTCGACAACCTCGTGCGCCAAATCAAGATATTTAATTTGTTTATCTTTTTCAGCTTTCACGAGATTCTCGTCATGTGGGATTGTGATATCAACAATCATTGCACGGCGTTCTAATCGATCTATCACCACTATATCAGGCTTATTGGCAACAATAGTCCTGTCAGTGATGATAGATCGATCCCAGTACAATGTGATATGATCATTTTCAAGAACTGGGTCGCGGACATACCTGTAGTATGGTATCTCGGAATCCACAAGTTTGTATTTCAAAGCAAGTTGCTGGTGGATAATCCTGGCCACTTGGTTATGTCTATGCAAGTCTCAGAGTAATTACTAAAGCATAGAGAGAGCGAACAAATTAGACACAAATTACGATAAATCCAAGCTCCTCTCTCTTATGACGCAGATTATATATATAAAAGAGACAAACATATATGGACTCATATATGCTTAAAACTAAATGTACATTCCGAAATTGTCAAACGGTCATACTTGGTCTCTTACTACACTACCAATTAAAAAAGGACATAGTTGCTTACTAGAACGGTTCTACACGGTTAACTGTACAAAGTATTTGATTTAGTCGTATTATATGTAGTGAATGTCAGTCCTTGTCCTGACATTGTTTATTTTAAAAATAATATAATTTTTTGGATAATATAAGCAACTTGATTGTGTACAAAAGGTGCAAAGGACAGATAAATAAGCGTTTAATATGAATGAATTTGTAAGATTTCATGGGTAAGTGTTTTTATGCAATTTTCTTATAAAATCACGCGTAATTTTTGTATATTATCACTTATACATACACATTAGATTGATGATGATCCCTTCAGACTATCTTTTTTACGAATTATATTGTGTTAACGAATTAATTTAACAATAAAGTAATTTGTTTATTTGTCATGCTAGTGAAGTAGATATTTTTCATCGATACTATTCGATACGATAATTAATTTTATGTCATTAAATTACAGCAAATATCGTTTTATTTTACAGTATGCCTCCAAATGAAAGAGAACTGGTGTAAAGTGCTTACAAGAGCTAGAAATAGATGGACTAAGCATAGCCGCTGTTTTTGCCATTTGGCTATAAAACCCTAATAATATAGAATAACTACAAAGACATCGGTAACGACACTTATTGACGCGGGTGAAACCGCGGGGCACAGCTAGATTATAAAAAAATATATATTGTTTCTATTTATTAAAAATTTACTAAATTTATATGTGTTTTTACTTTTGCTCCCAGTTTCTAAAGGCCGATCAACATAAAGATTAGCCATTAATTTATCAAATGTTTCATATCAAGTACAGTGATTGGTGGACCTGTGTTGCAATATAAATCTTTTAGTCAACAAATCACGTATTTGTTGTAATTTAAACCCTTACTAGATAATTCTTAAATTTGGGACTAAATTTATATTGATGCCTTGGTGATGTATGTTTTATACAACGTGAAAATAACGTACATTCAATAGAAGTACATTTTCTGTCAAGAACTAAATTTATTTCGATACTTCGACTTACCAAATACGGCACATCACTACCGAGGCAAAAAAAGTGTACAGTATTGCTGGAAGCAACGCTCCCTCTATGCTTTAGTCATTACTCTGAGATGCAAGTATTCGCCGTTAGCAAGACTAGAACAACCAGAAATAATATGTCTCAAGGATTCACCCGGACGGTGACAAGCCCGACATATGTCAACCGTGCCATCAAGATTGGCATAACCCAACCATTAAAGGCACGAGCCTTATTACCACCTGATAACAGACTTTTCAGTACTTTATTCAGGCGGCCAAAGAAACGTTCCCTCAATGATTGTTTTATGTCAACCACGTTGATGCCTAACGCCTCTGACATACCCAAGTATTTGTAGGTTTCCGTTGCGGAGAGTGACCTAAGGTTTATAGAATCCGAGAGTTGAATTCCCTGGGATTCCATAATCCCCCCACGTTTTACATGCATGACTGCACATTTGTCCACACCAAATTCCATCCTGATAGAGTTACTAAAAGTTTCTGTAATCTTTAGTAGCTTTATCAGTTGGACTCTGCTGGGGGCAAACAATTTAAGGTCGTCCATGTAAAGCAGGTGGGAAATTACCTGACTCCTTCTCCGCAACGAATAGCCTAGCCCTGAATTCTCAAGTAAAGTACTAAGAGGATTCAAGGCCAAACAGAACCACAAAGGGCTCAGACTATCGCCTTGGAATATTCCCCGCTCAATCCTGATCGGTTCACCGTCCTGTTGGATATTTCGACATCCTGGATAGTGAAGAACCGTCCTCCACTGCCTCATACATGACAATAAGAAAGTGCGTAGAGTTGCATCTATTTTGTACAACTCCAGCACTCTCATGAGCCATGTGTGAGGCACAGAGTCATAGGCCTTCTTATAATCTATCCAACATGTCGATAGATCCTTTTTTGAACGACGTACCTGTTGGCAAATGGTCATATCTATGAGGAGTAGCTCCTTCGTACCATGGGACCCTATCTTACATCCATTTTGAGAAGCAGACATAATAGTGTTATCATCAATGTGTTTTGTGATCTTTGCCCTCAAAATGGATGTAAGGAGTTTATAGATGGTGGGTAAACAAGTGATAGGTCTAAAGTTTCTTGGGTCCGTGGTACTACCTGTTTTGTGGAGCAGGTGGGTAGATCCTGTCGTTAAGAACTGCGGTAGCGATCCTGCTTCTAGGGCTGATTGGAATTGAGACGCCAAGCAACCATGCGAACTACGCAGCCATTTAATCCAAAAGTTGTGCAGTCCGTCAGGTCAACGTGATTATTATTATTATTTTGTATCTCTTATTCTTTTCTCGGGCAATCAACCATGCGGAAGATACCCGGACTTTTAAAAGGCTTACGTGGGGACACAGGTCCAACACGCAGAGGCCCGTTGAGAACTTTAATCTAAAAGGGAATGGGACACCAGCTAGAGACACCACACAAATGCTCTATAAAAGAACAGCCATGAAAAGTCCCCAGAAGGTGTGGGACTATTGAGAAAAATGGGTACTAAAATGATTTGGTCTATTGTGTTGGGATGTTTCGTGGAATGGTTAATTTTAGTTTTTACTGAATAAAAACGGCGTCTGCCTTTTAACATAAAATATTCAGTATATTAGCAGACGGTGACTCGCCACTCACTAGATGGGCCCCCTAAACAGTCGCCACTATAGGCAACAGGGAGCAACACCGATGTGAGTGGCTAGGGGTGTAGAGCGGTGCGGCCCCGGTTTCACCATCGCGCGTCTCGAAGACTCGGAGCGGGTTTCCCCGCTATTACGCCATTAGACACTTCCACCCCCGAGCATATAGCTCTGGCGACCCCTCTCTGACCAGCCAACTAAGGCAAGCAAGAGCTGAGAGTCCTGCGGGCACTCTTCGGTATCCACTCCAGCTACCCATACCGGGCAAACCGGAGATGAGTCCCTGACCGACTCTCTGGGGTATCAGGCACGTTGTGTCGCCACTCACAAACAGCTCGCCACAAGCTGCCCTGCGGTTTGTGTGCTTTTAGTACAAGTCCTTGTGATATATTTTTTATTTCTATCACGAGGGTTGGTAAAGCTATACTACTGTCCCCTCCGGTGTTACGTTATTCTCATGTTGAGGTAACGATGTGCCCAGAGATTATTATTATTATTATTATAATGCTTTTAAATTTTAATTTAAAATCACATGAGCGTATAAAGTTTACTGTTTAATTAAATATACTTATTAAAATTATCTTATTATAATAAATATCTATTTTATTGCTCTATTCAAAGATAATTAAAGACTCTATTTCCCTATGAAGGAAGGGTCTTGCTCTATTGTCAGAATTTCCCGACGGCTATGCGTATACATACTAAGTGCCAGTAAGCAAAGTACTGATAATCACCCACTACCACTGTGTTATAAATTTAAAGGTTTTAGTAACGAGCATCAGTTTTGTTGAAGAATTCGTCTGCAAAAGGTCACAGCATCGGGTCACATCATAGAACCGTGAGTACAACAAAATAATAATAAATTACTTACTTGAGTTATAACTACTAATCTTGATACTTTTCATCAATTTATATATATTTTTATATCTATTATTAATTGTTAAAGTACCTCCTTATACATTTAGGTATAGTTATCATAGAGCTCAGGTATGAGTATGGATTACAATATATAAACTTATAGCGGATTTATACTTGTCTAACGTGTCGTGTCGTGACGTGACGCATCAAAAATGAATCGGTAGCAACTCTCTTTATTATTACTTTATTTGTAGTGTCTAATGCTGTAGGTACTTATAACTAATAGACAAATAGAATTTTCATCTATGTTATAACTTATCGGCCTTTCGCAAGCATAATTATTTTGTGTTCTTTAATTATGTTATTGGTGTACACCGTTTAATTGAAGTAAATAAATGAATTGTAAATTGAAAATGAAGTTAGGTATGTACATCACATCAGACTTGTATAAATATCACGCTAATATTATAAAGGCTAGGGGCTCGTAGCTCGTTGCTACCGTGCGTATCAATAGCTCAGCGGGGTTTAGCCGTGCTCACCGCGGTCAGCCTTGTGATGGGTGACCGTTGTCACATGTCAAGCCTCTTCGTGCTTCGGAAGGTACGACATGCCGTTGAGCAGCGCCTGATCTCTCTCCGGTCGTGTCGGCCTTCCGTCCCATCGGACTTAGAGTGAGGAAAAAGGGAGTGCTCCTAAGTTTGCGCGCATACTCGTGCACTATAATATCTCCTGCGTGGTTGGCTAGTCTCTGCTGGAATAGGCCGCCGTGACTGGAATTCGGGGAGGAGACGTCTTTGTGATGCGCAGATGATTGTCTCTAGTCTAGGTGTTTGTGTAAGTGATATTTCATGTTTGTGAAATGTACCCACGATATTAAACAAATTTCTATATGGCGACATTTAAAAAAAACGTCTCTATTGTTTACACACAATATTCGATAAAAAAGTAAAACATAGCCTTCCATCATAATCGCATTAGATAGTTAATTAATAGTTAATCATAAAATTATGTTTTAATAGTAGGTAATTAAGGGTAGATGGAATCAATATTGTTATTTTTTAAGTCATTTAATGATAACAGTTAGCTAATTGCACCAAGTGGCTTTATTTTATCTAAAAACAATATTTTTTTTGTTGGTAATTAACTTAAAAAAGCATATTCAATGTCACTGTCGTTGGTCTATAAGTCATTAAGCGCGACAGCTGAGCATGAGGCCCTGGGTTCAAATCACGGGTCGAGTAAAGTGTTATTGGGTTTTTCCATTAGGTAATTCTCAGTAACTCAGGGAGTCTGGATTTGTTCCCGGTTGATAACAGTAGGCTCGCCTCCTATAACATTGGGACCTATAATATAACTGGCGAAGTGTGTGATGTACAGGGTGTGTACCATATGTACCTCTATCTTCAACAGTTCAACAGATCAGTCTGCCATGGCGTACCTACTAACTGCTTTGAATCCTTATTTTAAGTTTTTAACCGACTTCAAAAAAGGAGGAGGTTCTCACTTTTTCGCAACCTTTTTTGTATGTATGTTCCCTCATAACTCTGTCATTTATAAATCGTTTGGAAAAAAAATTCATGCAGATGGGTCTACTTTTCGATCAGTCCCCTAAAATTTTTTTCAAGACATGATAATGAACTTCGGGGATATGGACCGGAACTCCTCATAAGATCACACTAGAACTGTCGTAACAATATTATTGCTGAAGTAGCAGTTGATGACTGACCTCTAACAAGGAAGACTGGGAGGGGGGAGCAGGGTAGTTTTAGCATAAAACTATTTACAAAGCAACCGCATACAATTTGGCACCGATTTCCACTTTGCTTATGTAAACTGAAGTAGACAAAATATCACTTTGAGTTCGTGATTTTTGAAGGAGTTTTTTTTATGTGCCTTTTAAAGTTAGGCCCGTGTTCAGAACCGCGCAGGTTCAAATCTCTCTATCTATCTCTTTTACCGTCCTACAATATCTAGGAATCCTGTGAGGCGCAAACTCTCGCGGCTAACATCCGAGAACTCATAAATATTTGCGCGACCTGTAAGTGCCTCTACCGGCGTCAGCATAATTTGTCAGTAATACAAAGTACTTATCTAAGCTTATACGGAAACGGTTGTTTATGTTTAGTCTGGCCTGTAGAACAAAGAGTTAGTAAGTTAACTATATTATAGCACTAGTAACAAATATTAATGTTAAAAGCTGTGTTCGTAGAAATAAATTATATGAATAGAACAATAAGCTGCTTTTTACGCACGCAAGTACCTACCACATATACCTACACGTACACGCACGTGTATACACACACACATCACACTCACTAGATCGAAGGGTATAAGACTACAGGTACAAAAATACAGTTCATTTTGTATTCTTTTTAATTCTTGTCTTTGTCAGCCACGTAGTATAATTTGTACACCGTTGTATTAATAAAATATAGTTTATGCACTACATTGCAGATAGCGGCGTCTCGCTTCCACATTGTGAACTGTCCTACTTTAAGAGATCATGGTAAGGGGACTGCTCTCATACAGTATCGTTTTTGAGGAGAAATAAAGATGCATATACCTATGTTCTAAATTGTTGAACTTGTCGCCCTAGGTCAGCATGGCTTATTCGTTACATGCGAATGGAATCCTCACCGGCACCATCAATTCCTTTTGTTTGGCTTGTGAGAGTTTTTTTAAAACAGACCAAGAAGCCACGGAGCATATTCAACAATCTAACCATAAGAAGAATTTGAATGCGATTCCATACATGGAAAAATTCAAGAGTGACAATATACGAAAGGTATTTAATTTTTCTCTATAAATATTAATTTGTGCAGGTCGCTCCTATTTTTGAGCAACGCCGAGGAATACAAACCTCATTTTTTTAAAGAAGTTGACGATTGTTATCCTCGATGACCCAAAAGGTTAAGAAAGAGCCTATAAGCCCAGATTTGACCACATATCGTCCAGAAAATTTAATGCTGTATGAAGTGGGGAACCATTATTATTACTATTACCACAACGGAACCAGCCCATTAGACAAAATATGGCAACTTTCCACATATCTTAGCATAGTGTGATATTTGGATCATGTATTTGGCCTCCGCCGGTTGCAATCCTTTATAAATGGTCTGATAAATCTACATTCTTCCATTTTCAGTTTAAAGCTGGATACTTCTGTGAATTCTGCAATATATTACTACCGATTGCTGCTAAAGTTAACTTCCATATACTTGAAGGAGAGCACAAACACAACAAGGGTCTCGTTCATCTGAGACCAGAGGGTGGGGATATTATCGCTTTTAACAACGTTCTCATCGAAGAGAAATCTTGGCATGGACTGATGGAAGGAATCTGCTCTGTGTGTAGTACAGAGATTGACAACGTAAACGAACACAAAAACGATACTAAACATTCTTTGAATGTGATATTGAAGCCGGTCAAGTTTGGTGGGAATAACGCCATCTATCGTCAAGTAAGTTAACTAACTCCATATATTCACGCCTAGGCACGATACCTACACGTAGTATATTAGATTTGCTAAGTCTGATACTATAAGTATATATATCTCTATTTTCGATAATAATTTGGTAATTTTTTTTTTCATATTTCATGCTGTGAAATAATATTGTTGTCATTTGTCTATTTCAGATAGACGCCTCAGCTGTCCAATGTCTAACATGTAATAAGCTGCTAGCGACAAACATGTCCCACAAACATTTTAATGAGACTGAACACCTTGATATATTCGAGAAACACCGAATTGAAACTAATGGCGTGGCTCAAGTAGAAAACAAAGCAGTGTATACGAATGAAAATGAAATCTTGGACACAAACAGTAACGACTGCACTAACATATTGACGTCCAATGAACAGACAGATATACATAAGATCTTACAGTCTGTTCATAAATATCAGAGCAAAGGAGTTAACATTAATTTAGAAACAGAAACCGCTTTCTGTAAGAAATGTGTTACGGAGGTAAAATTGGAATTCGCAGAACTTGAAAACCACATTGAAAACCATTTAAATACTACAAACGTCGAATCTGATTTTTTGTACCCATCCGATGTCGATCACAACCTGAATAGAGTGAATATAAATGATAGATTATTGTCCACAACGGAAGAATTTAAAGAAAGTGATATGAATAAGACTAAATTACTTCCTATCACAGAAACTGAGAACAGAGTCGATGCGACTGGTGTTGAGAAAGGCACTGACACCTGTGATAACCCATGTAAAAATTCAAACAATAACAATGATGAGAGTAGTAGTCAAGAAACACTGGACTTCGCGAAACAGAATAACATAACATATAACAAAGGCATGGGCAAGGCGTTTTGTCGTACTTGTAATGTACAAGTGCCGTCCTCACTGAAGTCTTTGAAAGAACATGTGATCGGTGGTAGTCATAAAAAAATGGCAGCCGCTTCTAACCGGACGGTCAAATCAGAACATGCCTCACGCGCTATCAGGAAGCAGTCAACATTAGAATACCTTGATTCAGTTGTTATTATACAACGTAGGCTGACGCACGAACATAGCTGTTACGATTCTGTGATCAACGAGAAGTTTTGCATTCCTCGGTTAAGTTTTTGGCTGATATCTGAGAATTTAAGGTGTTTAGTTTGCAACATGAATTTGCCACCATACTTCAATATTAAAAATCATATCGAGTCAGCATACCACAAAAATAATTTCGAATCCATACCAGTTATTACATCGGTTCCAGACGAATTTATTAGAGAGGTAATGTTTTTAATTCTTTTTTAAATTTAATTTTATTATGCTCTCCTAAGACTTTATATCAAGAAAAATATAGTATTGTATGACATATTATAAAACATTTTACCAAAATACTTACCCCTTTTTGAGTATACTAAGTCTTGTGCAAATTGTATTGTCTGTGGGCAAAATTGATCAAGGTCACAGTTAATACGGAGAGCGACATAAAAAGTAGAATAGTTAAAACCTACCCGAATCCCCGCGCTTGTGCGCCGACCACCTCTTTTTTTCTTTCTATATTGTAACTTAGTGGCTTGTCACAGGTTCGCGAGGGGGTCTATCATTGCGGACACTGCAACGTTATCGCATTCAGTTGGGGAGAGCTGCAGCAACACCTCGCATGTGACGAACACAGGCGTCAGAGAGCCGTGGGCAGGAGCCTGCTGAAGGAACACCTGCCCGATATAAAAACACATCTATTTTTGAAAAGATTTGAGTATTTCAGTTTAATTCGGATGCTCGACCTATTAGAATAATAACTATTAATTATCACTGTTAAATTAGTAAACTATATTCATTACTATTTTCAATTTTACCTAGTTATAAGAAAATATACCAAATTCTTGTAATCTGTATTCGTGTAATTTGTTCTTAATTTTAGTATGTGTACCAAAACATGATTGTCTATTCAAAATGTATTTTGCTCTTCTGTACCTAATTATATTTTATTTCTTACACAATTTGTTTTGTTTCTTAAATCCTGTTTAATTTAATACGCCAAAACGCGTTATTAATCTACATCGACACGAGGTGCTGGGTTCGAATCCCGGGTCGGGCATAATGATACTGCGTTTTTCATTCGGTGATTCTCAGTAGCAGTACGGAGTCTGGATTTGTGCCCGGTTGGTAGCAATAGGCTCGCCCCCTATTACATAGGGACCTAAAACATAACTGGCGAAATGTGGGTGTACTATACACCTGGTACTGGCTACATACGGTGCATCTCTGCCTACCCCTTCGGGGAATACAGGCGTAATGTTATGTGCGCACCATCAAAATTAGATGTCTGGCTAGACCCTGTATAGGTCTTTGAAGGTTGTAACTTATATACATGTTATAAAAATACCACCAGAAAGGCAAGTTCGTATTCGGAATAATAAATAAAACACAACATGTTTAAAGATTGTTTTAATCTTTGCTTTGCCCCTTTTATCATTATATGGGTAACAAAGTAAATAATGTCTACATACTATTTGTCAACTTAAGTTTACCGGTACAAAAAGGAATAACGTTTACTCTATACAGAGTGAGATAAGGGCCAGCCACACTCATTTTCACTTCAGATACAAATGCTATGTCATCATTACCTTATATGCACACCGACCATGCGAGCAGGTCCATGCACAACAATGTAACCGTGTATGTTAATTAGTTTGTTTTATACTAAATACAAAAATGTAAACAATTTTTGAACTTGAGGAGTTGCATAAACTTGTATACAGTAACAAGACCATCAACTGTTCCTACGACCGTTCGATACAGCCCCCAACCAACAACTCTTAAGGGTGCGGTACCACTGACGCGGAGCCGGGCGGAGTGGAGGGAAGCGGACCGTGAATTGGCCAATCACATTGCTCGTAATCTCCACTCAGCATCATTGGAAACAGTGGATTGGCCAATTCACGGCTCGCTCCTCTCCACTCCACCCAGCTGCAGCAGTGTTACCACACCCTTAAGAGTACCATTTTATCACAGTAAGGCGAGAACGCTTCGTGTGATGTAGTGCGGCGTATTGCTTCCACAACGGAAACTGTCCTGTTTCAAGAGTCCATGGTAAGGGGGCTGGCTGTCGCAATGATATCGTAAGTAAACAGAGGTGGATAAGTCATACGCGCGCCGATTGTGCTATAAACCATATTCATGTAATAACACCCTTCTTTCATCCTTTAAATAGTTGAACGTTAATTATTGTTTTTATTTCGTTAAAAAGTGTGCAAATAATACATTTTAAACGTGCTATTATAAAAAAAAAATCTCGGGGACTGCATTGTTCTCGAGAACTCTGCATTCTGAATAGAATGTTAGCTAATGTAGTTTTTGTTGTATGCTAATTTAAAGTTTTTTATGGACCAAAGGTAGATTAAACAAAGGCCTCCCCTTAAAACGCCACGAACGACAGCTTGCCAATTGCATCCACTGGTTGCCCCCCAATTCTGACGATATCGTCGGTCCACCTGATGGGAGGCCTGCCAACGCTGCGTTCTAAGGGGAAGGCCTTTGTTCAACAGTGGACGTCTTCCGGATGATGAAATATAGTATTACAATATTGAGTTGCGTAGATAACATTTCTACCTCTTTTTACTTACAATATCATTGGGTAATCGTATTCGCAATCTTGAGATCACAGTTATTCAAGACCATCTCAAAAAATAATGTTAACTTAGCCACAATATATACAAAAAAGTAAGTTTACATAGCTGTCACATCACAGGTCAATAACATGGTACAAAACTAACTTCACGAGTTGATTCGCTCTAATGTTTGAGCAGCTTTCACTTTGATACGAAGACATGTACACACACGACACTAAACGGCCAAGAAGTATCTTTAAGCATATTTTAGTCAAACACTGCGCTTTGAAACCTACCGACAGAGTAGAAATTGTGGTGATAACTGATAATCCATACTTGGAGACATTTTATATATAATACATATTTTTTTTCAAATCGTCGCCCCATACTAGGAATTTCCCCTGAGTCGTGGGTTTCACAAACATGAAATATCACATACACACCCAGACTCGGGACAAACATCTGTGGTTCGCACAAAAACTTGTGTGATCCGCAGATGTTTGTCTTTTTTAATAAAACTTTTAATGATTATCTAAACTAACACTAAGTAAAGGGATTCTTCTTGAAATGTTTACTTAGTGTTACTTTAAGTAATCATTAACGTCTCTGAACGCAGTGGGACATACAGATATCACAACATTTATTCTGATTGTAAGAAAGATAACATATTCCCTGTGATATATTTTATTACAGAAGATATGTTATTGTTCTTTTTTTCTTAAGTTTGGACAAGGAATATATGCATTAGAGACGAGCCTGACCATTTAGATTCGTGCGTGTACGCGATGGATGATAACCTTGACATCTATAATACGTGATACCTTTGTCGTGGAGCCGAATTCGTTACAACGGAGCCTCGGCCTACGTTGAATGGCGGACGGGAAGGCAGAGCATTTTATAAGTATCAATCGAATTTAAAACTTAGCCCATCGAAGCAAGGTCTATATTTCAGTGTTCGGAGATCGACCTCGGAGCATCGCAGCTCAGATGCAACAGATGAAGCAGAGCATTGAAATGTGTACTTTATTTCGATTGGATAAGCATTAAATTCGATAGACGAATTTAAAATTTTGTCGTTCTGACCGTCAATCTGCGCAAGCCTGAAGTTTTGTTGTCAGTTAACTCAACTACCGCGTTTGCGTTACATTTTTACATTGTATGTCGTACGATAAAGGTCATGCGGAAGCGCGGTAGGCTAGGCGACTGTCAACAATACTAACACTACTAGCTCTGTATCTTAAGTTACTACAACTTAAGATACCATGATTATACAATATTGTTTGATAATGGTGCGTTTATTTGATAACGCATATCGATGTTTCCCTGGCGTATGTTAAGCATAAACTATGTCCACTTGTCCCAAACATATGGCCTTACTGGCTAGAAAGAAATAACTCGACAAAAAAACCTTTCACATTTTAATATTGGAATTAAATATGATGACAAGTTATTTTTTATTGCCTGCAGGGCAATGGCTTATGAGTTTCCGAATCCCCCTATTCTCGGCCAGGTTTTTAGTGTTGAACAAACAGTCATATCATCTTCGTGGTTTATATAATAAAAAATGAAAAGAAAAAATAGTTCTAATAAATTAAAACCTAAATTAACAACAGTCAGAACCTTATGTTACATTGAATTGAGCTTAACATTTATTCAAGCATTATTTATCGATACTATTGTGCCTTTTTACTTAAATTGTTAAAATTTCTTAACTACATAACATTAGTTTTAACATCACACAAGGAAACAAACCTCTTTACAAGGCATAAGGATAAGATAAAGAGCAAAAATGTATTGACTATACTAAGTGTTGAATGCAGCTGTCAGTGTCATTTTACCAATGCAATAAGTATCAAAATTGCTTAAACTGACTGCAAAAAGTACATCTCAATATCTAATGTGGATCATATATCCTAGACAATCGAATTCAGCCTATAAAAATATATGTATTTCATATACATTGGTCAGGATAGTCAATGGAACAAGTGGACTACTTTAAGTAACCCCACGCTCTACCTCCCGGGGCCCATAACTACATGACAATGAAAACATACTCCAATGAATTGTATTCCCTTATGATGAAACCTAAATCTGTCAGGAATTCCTCACGATCCTTTGAATTTACTACAAATTAGTCTCTTTGGTCAGGTATACAAGATTTTTGGTCAACCAATCGTACAGCTTACACTACATCACAATTTGATATCAAGATAGTTCAAGTCACTGCACAATAACTTTTACATAACAATAACATTCAGCAGTTTGTTATACTGTATTCATATCGTGTGTATCTTCACTTTGATACCGAGACTGAACTGTGACGAGAAGCGCGCCAGGGTAAAGGATTCTAGTCTGTCCGTATCGTGACGTCTGACGCGCGAATAATATAGGTATGTACTCACTCGGCGAGGTTTCCCAACCCGCTGTGTCACTAAACCGTGCACACTCCGTGAACGAGGTCCGAGCTCACCACACCCGTCATGACACACTTGAACACACACCGACACAGTCACACAGTGGCAGTCCGTCCGTCCACGCGGGCCCGTGACGTCACTTGGCCAGCAGCGGCGTGTCCATGTTGAACTTGTACACGTTGCTGCAGACGGCCTGCAGCGCCGCCGGCGAGTCGTAGGCGGCGCTGATGCTGAGCATGCGCGTGCGGCCCTCCGTGTACATGTCGATGACGCCCCACTGCCGCAGCAGGCGGAGGCAGTTGCGGATGGCGTCCGTCGATACCGCTTCGCCTGGAAGTGTAATATATTTATTTACTACATGCAGTCACACTTGTAATTCCATATTGTATACACATGCCGCATAAGTATTCAGAATGTCGCCATATATTTATATTGATTTTAAGAGAGTTGTAAATGTTTTATCTTTGAACTATTCACACCAAACGGCGTACGCATAGGCTCGTTTGAGCGCCTCAGCGAGAATAAAATGTTTACTACAGGATCAATATCTTCTTCATATTGGTTTGAATTAGACGTAGAAAGAATCAAGGGGACCACCAGGGTGCACCGCACGCCTAATAGTTATAATGTTTTTAACGTGGTGTGTCAGACAGTGTGTGGTGTATCAGACCGTGTGTGGTATGTAAGACAATGTTTGGTGTGTCAGATAGTGTTGTGTGTCAGACAATGTGTAGTATGTCAGAAAGTGTATGGTACGTCTGACAGTGTGCGGTACGTGTGTCAGTTCGTGGTGTGGTAAGTGGTTCCCGAGCGTACCGTAGAGCATCTTGTTGTGCGTGTAGTCGTCGGTGAGCGCGTCCAGCGTGTCCTTGACGACGTCGCCTATGGAGGCGCGCCGCAGCCGGCGGCACGTGGCCGCGTACGCCTCCAGCAGCGGCCGCAGCGTCAGCACCAGGCGGCGCCTGCGGACAGCGGCACGTCAGCCATCTGCATTACAGTGCAGCTGTGAAGTGTCAGCACTGCACAGCCGGCGGGGCCTCACCTCTCGGCGACGGCTTGCGGCTGGCTCCCGAGGCGGTAGCGCACGCGCGCCGAGGGGTGCGGCTCGCCCTCGTCCTCCTCGTCCAGCCTCCGCGCCGCACGACACGCCCACTGTTCCTCTTCCAACAAGCCCGCGCTCTTCACGACATAAAACATACAATACGTAGCAAACACGATGGTAATTATTTTTTTATTTTATTTATTTATTTGGCTCAAACAACAAAAGCCCATATTAGAAATACAATAATACTATACAAAATATTAAATAGGTACAAAAATAAATAATTTCGGCCAAAATTCGGGAGAAATGAAAATTTGTGAGATGCTCAGTTGGCACACCACAAAGGAATTAAAATTCGCGTTGTGACGAGATTCCAACCTCACAACTGTCAAAGTCCATTTCGGGTTGATCTTGATGTACTCTACATCCAAAGGCCAACAGTAGTGCGGCATACCTTCTTCCTGACGATGACGTCGTGCGCCTGCAGCGAGTCGATAGCGTCGAGCATGCGGTCCTGGATGCGCTGGCAGGGCGCGCACACGATGAACTCGTGGCTCAGCACCTCGCACAGCTGCAGCGCCGTCTCCAGCAGGCTGGACTGGCACACCTCGTCCGCGCCGCCCACCACCAGGCTCTCCAGGGCCGTGGCTGCGGAGACAGAGCGACGACGTCAACAAACGTTTATTTTAAAGTTACCACATACTAGGTCAGTCCTTTATAATATTGTAGGTGTAGGTGTACACATAAAACGAGACTTATCACAAATCCAACTTCCATTTGTTGGATCACCGATAGCGTCTCTCAGACATTAAGTTTAAATTGAAAAACGTTATTTATTTAGGCTGTGTTATTCTACTGCAGAGTAAAAGTAAAGGGAGCAGTGTCGTAGTGTCGTAGTGTGGGGAGTGGTGCGTACTGACCGACGATGGCGGGCGCGGCGTAGTGCGCGACGACGGCGTTGGCGTAGTACGCCAGCTCCAGGCTCGCCGACACCGACGGCACGCCGCGCACGCCGCCCGCCTCGCGCCGCACCAGCCCGCGCCCCAGCATGCCCAGCTGGAACAGTACATGTGGTGTTTTAAACACTTTTACATGTCAGATTCTAATTAACACAATTCAGATGTCACTGGCATTTCCTGGCTCATCATCAGCATTTGAAACATGTCCACTTTTGAATAAAAGCCTCCCCCTTAGAGTGGGAGCTAGGTTGCCATAATCCCCACGTTTGTAAACGGCTTGGGAAAGAAACAAGTATTGGTGGTGAAGTTACAGAAGACGCTGCTGCCCATCATCTGAAATTTCCCTTAGTCGCCTCTTACGACACCCACGCGGAAAAGGGGTGGTCAATTGCAGGCCGGATATCACTCGGCGACAGCATTTCCTGGCTGCCTTTGAGAAAAGATTTCGGAAAAGACACGCCATATATATAAGTCGCAAAGTGTATGTAGCAGGAGCTCACCGCATGGTTGACGGCCTGCGCGGCCTCGCCCGTGTAGGCCAGGTCGCGGCCGTCGGCGGCCAGCGCGGCCTGGCGGGCGGCCACGCGGGCCGTGAGCGCGGCCAGCGGGGCCCCGCGGCGCGCCTCCGTCAGCAGCACGTACGACACCACGTTGGTGCACATCAGGGCCGTCGCCTGCGCCGCGTCTGACAACACAACCAAACGATGACTCAAACTTCAATTGAGATTTCTCGTTTTTGCACTGCGGCAAGTGTACTATTTATTATATTAATCTCCTAACATCATTTTACGTCATAATTTAATATTATCATACAAAATGTATGGAGAAATAGCGTTTTGACAGCTCATAAAAAGTATGTCAATTGATTGGTGGTGTCAAATTCCCAATAATAAAGTGGATGGCATTATTTAATGGTGGATTACACCCAGCAGTAGGATATTAATATGGCTGTGGATGATGATTATGTTAAAAGCAGGATCGATCTATGGTTTATATACGTACCATAAACAAGATGTCTGCCGATCGCCTCGACCATCATCTTGTGGTCGGTGCTGACGTCAGCGCCGTACAGGCTGGAGTGGCTGTGGTTGTACAAGATCTGCCTGTCCAGGTTCACGGCCAGGTTGTTGTTGGGGGGCGTCAGAGACGTCTCGATGGGAGCCTTGTAGTGCTGGTACTTTTGGAATGACGTGACCAGTTCCTGTAAACCAATGGTTAAATTAAAAATATTTATTGCTAAGCTAAATGAATATAATGACTTGATGAATGATGGTTTTCCCATTAGATATTACTCAGTAGCAGAATGGAGTTTGGATTTACGCCCGGTTAATGGCAATAGGCTCGCCCCCTATTACATTAGGGCGTAAACCATAACTGGTGAAATATGGTCGTACTATATGTATGTGTGCACCTCTGCCTATCCCTTCGGGAAACAGGCTTGATGTTATGTGTTATGTAGAGTCAGCCAATTTGTTTCACTAACAAAGTACCCTATGTCTACCCTGCAAGTCTATTCTAAATATTCATGAAAGAATTTTGGATATCCGATGGATAGTTTCAAAGGGTTCCCCCTACATAGACTTCATGCACAGCAGTGGCGCTTAGCGACCACTAGAGGAGACCCAAAGAGGCTCTAGTTGTCCAAAAAACGATACTAAACAAAACATCGTGACATCATCATCACCCGGAAGACGTCCACTATTGAACAAAGGCCAAACATCAAACAGCAAAACTTCGTGTAGCCAAGCATAAACCGTACCTTCAACGATATAGGCTGGTTGAAGTCGACCCTGATGCTGCCGTGGTTGGTGTTGAGCGTCCGCCAGATGCCTCTGAGCGCGGACCAGAAGGTCTCCATCTGTTTGGGCATGCCAAGCTGCTCGCGCACGAAGTTGCCGTCCACCAGCTTGTCGTAGTTGAGCGTGGCGGGCACCAGCAGCGCGTCGTCGATGGTGCCGTCGAGGTACGCGTCCATTATCACCGACAGGATGCCGGCTGGAAGAACATTATAATAACTTGTTAGATATTTGAATATATGAAATTATCTATGAACTTCGTGCTTCCTCTCATCTAAATTTCTGTGCCAAACTGACTCCATATTTATCGGAATAATTGTTAATTTTAGAATACAGAATATATTTATTAACATTAAATGGTATGCAAAGATGTAAATATATGAAGAGAATAAACAGTTTACCACCTCAAGTATTTGTAGAATGAAGTAAACATTGATTATTGTGAAATAAAAATTGCAATTAACATTGAAGCAATCGAGTAAGTCTTGAATTTTTTAAAGATTTTCTTTGTCCTGTATCCGGAGGTCGTTGTCATAACAAAAACAGATAATAATCATAACCGGGTCACAATTATTGGCGAAGTTAAGGTATAAATTACAATAGAATATCGGATTGAGTACATCCTTCTTTTTGATGTCGATAAGTGATATTGCATTATATACACGAGCAGCGGAAAGACCTAAATAAATAAATTAAATAAGAGGTTAATGCATTCATTGAAGTTTATATTAAACTACTGTATAAAACATTACTACATAAAATATAACTATATAATGAAGATTAATGATTCCTTTGGTCAGGAGTCAAACCTTGTGTAGTACGTATATAAACATACCGGAAAAATCTTCATAGTCCAAGTACGCATAAATTAAAACACATGAATTAGTATAATATAATAAAAATCTACAATTATGTCATTAGTTTTACTACAACTATATAAATGTGTTACATAACTTACATATTAATAATATACATACAATAAGTCAAGCCCGTTTCCTAGGGGGGTAGGCAAAGAGCACGGATTTTTAGTAGCTACGATCCTGGCATACTTCCGCCTCATTCTCTCACAATAGTTTCCTTATTTATAATTACATATTTTAAATATAATATCAGCTTTTTATTAAATGCATATTTGTGGTTGATACTGTATAAGTGTGTACCTTTAGGTGTCTGTGGTTTCCCAGTTCTAGTGCGTCCTCCCTCAATGAAGAATTCCAAGTTGTTGCCGGCTGACAAGCTGTTCAGGATATACGCCCTGGAACGATATTCAATGTTAATACTAAATGGAACTATCGCTCCGACAGTTGGGTAGTTGACAATAATCACACTAATATTATAAAGGTAAAAGTTTGTGAGTGTGTTTGTTACCTCTGTACGCTCAAACGGCTAAACCGATTTTGATGAAATTTAATTCTAATATTGATATACAATTCTCAGAAAACGATTAAGTGGACTGTTGACTTATTGATCGATTCTTACCTAAGTGCTGATTTATAAGTGTGATCGCTGTGGTAATCTGAGCCTTCCACTCTCCGTCGGATGTAGAACGCCCCGCAGCCGCGCAGGAACCAACTGCAAATAAATTTATAATTATAATAATTATCAACCGTTTGACAAAGGTGAATCAACTAGTCTGTACTGACGGTAGACTGAGGCATATCACAGTACAATTTTGGGATACATCTTTATTACCATGAATTGGTTGATGAAAGAAAGTAAATGGTGCTTCTTAGCAATAATAAGTTCAACCTTATTAAGAGCTTGCTGACTGAATGAGATATTTACTCAAATATAAACAAAAGAAACTTAACACCACAATATAGGTATATATATTGTGGTGTCGATATAAAATACCACATTTACAAATCTTACCCGAAGAAAGGTATCCTCATGTTATCTCCAGCGGCGACTAGCGGAGGTCTCAGCCCAGTGAGGTACAGTGTGAAGGTCATCAGGATGTAGTCGAAATGAGATCGGTGTAGGGGCACGAAGACCAGCGGCAGGCCGGCGGCGTTGGCGCGCCGCAGTCGCTCCACGCTGGCCACGCGCGTGCCGCAGCCGCCGCCGGCCACGCGCCGCACCGCCTTGTGGCACACCCATGCCACGAACCTACCAAACGAACAAGTTACTACACTTTTTTGTAAAAATTTTGATATATTCTACGCATCAAAGACTCAACACACGGCTATGTATCTGCTAAGGTCAAGAAGCAAGAAGACGACCCACTGGACGTGGGTTGCAAACTTCAAGGAAACAACTTGGAAAAAGAAACAATTTTCTTTCGAGTGATGTTGACAATTACGAGTATGACTGTTTTTAGGAGCTGAATGGTTAATTTAAAACGCGGAAATATACCTAAATCAAACTCAATATGAAGATGAAACAATGGTGATTTACTGGACTCCAGTAGTCCAGCTCCCGGCTTAATGGCTGGACACTGACTCTGGTGAACGGAACTGCACCCCAGTGGGACAGTAAGTACTCATGGTAAAATTAACAGAATTGCTGTTATATTAATATATAAAAAAGTATGGTTTGAGGGGATCTTACATACAATAGAAACCTGTACATCGTCGGTACTTACTTAAGCACATTTGAGGACATAGCCGAACTGATGTCTTGAATGACTTTGAGCGCGCGCGCTTCCACTCGTTTCCGTATATTCGCATACTGGATTCCCGATTTGTCGCTCTCCTTCGATTTCTTTAGTTCTTCTTGTGTGGCCTCTTCTATAGCACGGTTAACGCTGTCGTCTTTTATTACCTAGAGTATAATAAACGTAGTGTAACTTTCTATTAACTTTAAACTCAAATTCAGGCAAGTATCAAGTATTCTTAATTATTAAAGTAAAATTTTGGAACTGAAACTTGGATTTAATAATTTAAAATCAACAATTCGCACTAAGCAAGCTTGTTTATCAAGACTCTTTCTCCTTATGAGAAGAGGCCTTTTTCCAACAGAAGAGCTATCTTTTATCAAAGTTAGGTATGTTATATAATAAGTAAAGATGTTATTTTTATTATAAATGGTAAGGTTTCCGTATCTTTTAAGTTGTACTTATAATTCATATTAATAATAAAATTCTTACGTTAGGTACAACATCTTTGTAGTCGTAGTTAGTAAGGTTGCAACATTGAGCCAGATCGCATAGGTAGCGGGAAACGACGCCTCCATTCGCAAAGTTCTGACGACCAATATCCAAGATGTTGATGACTGCGCCCGTGTCTTTGGATTTAGGGTCCTGCCACGAGTTCTGTGGAAAAAGAGAGTTCACGATAAATAGAAATAATTAATAAATCCTAATTTAATATTTCACTAGCAACACACAAGTGAAAATGGCAACACTCCAACTGTCACCTTATTTTTTACGATGGCTAATTAGCTCAGACGTATTTATTTCATTCGTTGAACATTTATGGTCTATCAACCGTACGAGTTTTACTTTGACCGGTATATTCACGACTTGCATTTACAGCCAAAGATAATATAATTAGGTTTTAGTAGCGCTTGCTTATATAAATGTAATAGCGCTGGTATAGGCGGAGTGGTATATTAGACAGCCTGTACTGCAATCTAGCCACATGTGTATCCTTAGTGGCGAGCCTATTGTTTTACATCCACGAAATAATGACCGCAATAAAAAAATTAAGACACATCTACCCATTAAGTTTTGAAGATTATGTAAAAACATACTTTTTTATTATGAGCCATTTGTAATGCACACACTTGTATCAACACAACAGTATATATTAGACATGTTACCGATACGTATGTACATACGTACGTACGTTACTCAGACTACACCGACATTACAAGACTGCTAACTTTCACCCGCGTATTAAAACTGCGAGGAAAATATTGCCGCGTCTTTTCCGAGTAAGTAAAACTTGCATTCACTTCTAGTCAATTGCACACTATAAGGTACAATTGGTATTCCCTTGTCATATTCAAAACTGTTTGTTTGTCCCCAATAAATAAAATAAAAATAAATAAATAACAATCGGCTCAGTGGTCCAAGCGTGTTAATAAATAGATATAGTTATTTTGACATTAAAGATTAATTTCATATCTATGCAAATGTAAGGTAAATTCTATGGGTCCCAAACTTAAGAGTGTTCATTGAAGAAAGTACTTTAAAATGAGATTTATTCATTTCGTGTTACGGTTTATTTGTTTAACATTTATTTATTTAAAGTTTATGTACACACAAGAAATACTTATTTTAAAAGGACCATCGAAACTAACATAGTATAAAGGCCTAGCTTATTTGATAAAGAAATTTTTTCCAAGATCAGTGACAGGAACAATGTATTAGAAATGAAGACGACAGCATGTAGGTAAATTAATGGTTAATAGAAATCACTACCCAATTATAATATTATAATAATAATATTAACTTAATAAAAGTATAATAGACAATGGCACAGATTAGTTATCTTTAGATATGATACATACAATGATTTTGTCAAAATCAAACTAGTGTGGAAAGTATTAAATTAGATAATTCAAGATAAGATACGATTAGATAGGTACTTTATTATACACTAGATAGGTGATTTATTAAGAGACTGTAAAGACACAAGAGTTTAAAATAGGTAGTTAGATTTTAATTAAAGATACATTGTGTCATGAGGAGTTTATTTTATATATATAATTCATTAATATGTGGTATGAGCGTCGTATAAGACCGATTAATGAAGAAAAGCAAGGTAAAACCCTCATAGCACACTGCACTCAGTAATCACAAATCAGCCCTTTACCATGAACTTTTGAAACCGGGCAGTTTACGTTGTGGAAGCGAGACGTCGCCGTTACGTGCAGTGTAATGCGGCGGTCTGCTTTAAGAGTTAGGTAAGGGGGCAGTCCCTATGACCTCATCATGCTTGTTATCCCAGTGTTAGGGGAGGTCTCCTAATCCTGGGGTCTATAATGCACCCACTTTTCGCGCTAATCATAAGTCCGACCGTATGTGGCGAGTTTATTGCCATTAAACTGGTTTCTCGCCTCTTACGATTCACTTTCCCAGCAACGGAAGCGAATCTTGTTCCTAATTCCCCAATCGGTTTGCCATTAGGCATAATTGCATGAAGAAACTTGAAGACTCCAAAGGACAGGTTGACTTTGGCATGAAATAAAAACCTGTAACTTGGAGACACGCAAGAAACGTGTCACTATAGCAATACGCTATGGGTTATCGACCCGGCCTTGACTATCTCAAGAGAGCACTAATTACAAACAGTCGACTGGACACATTTTGATCTATATAAAGTAAATATTTTGGTGCCTCTGCAATAAAATGATAATAAACATAAATAACTAAACTCTTTGTTGAGATTATTACGAATTTAAAACTGTTGATACATTATCTGATGACAATGAATGAAAAACACTTCTTGTATGTCTACAAGAAGAAAAGAAGAAGAGGTTAAAAATATGTGGTATCTGAAGACCAATAGCCATTCATATGCATTTTACCTCTACTTATATTCAGTACGTGTGTGAGACATGACACATGTTAAGGGAAAGACAATTATAATAATAACAGACCAGGTGGCCATGCAACTAAATAGTTTATCGCGTTTAAAAATAAACAAAGTGTGTGTAAGACAAAGTACACGTGTTGCGTTGATAACAACGTATGTGTCGAAATTAGTAATAATAAAGATATAAGCACTGAAATTAAATAGTCATGAGAATTACCTAAGCTAAATTAAATACGGTAGCAAGTGGATTATGTATAGGTACTTAACTCTATTGTATACTTTTAAAAAAAAACTAAAAAACACGCTTTTTGTCGAAAACCGAACTAAAAATAGGAAATAAGTTTTAATCAATTTAAATTAAGAATATTGTTAAAAATTTCAATAAATATAAATTAATAATAGTGTGAATAAAAAAAATATATTTAAAAAAAAAGCGTGGGGTGCTTTTTAGGATATTATTAAAATGATAATCACTCTACTCATATCTGTCAGTAAAATATTTATAACTATTGACACCATGCACCCCACGCTTTTTTTTTAATAATTTTTTTTTTATTCACACTATTATTAATTTATATTTATTGAAATTTTTAACAATATTCTTAATTTAAATTGATTAAAACTTATTTCCTATTTTTAGTTCGGTTTTCGATAAAAAGTGTGTTTTTTAGTTTTTTTAAACTAAGTATTATTTATTTTCTATTTTTTTTTTTCAAATTAGTGTATTGTCATCGGTCCTCGATAAATCTACAAAGTTTGAACGAAATCTAGCCGTTTAAAGTGGGTCAAAATCGCGCCCAAAGAAGTCGGTTACAAATATACAAACAAACATACATACATACAAGTGAAGCTAATATAAAGCGTGTAAAAAGGTGTCTAGGAACTGGCCAGTAACAAAAGAATGTGACTAAATCTAACAACATACCGTCTCTTCAATAAATAAGGAAGAATCACATAATAAAGGTTTTTTTGTTCTTTTTTATTATAAAGGTTGTTACTGCAAAATGTTAGTTATTAATTATATTTGACACCGATATTCGTCTTAAACGACAATAATTTAAAAAATAAAAGATGATACATTCATCAAGTGCTGCCGCACTAAATTCAAGCTGTTTCATTGTTAACGTAAAGGCTTTATAATTGTCCTTTATCTAGTAAACAGAGGCCGCTCATAAACGCAGAATTTTAAATAATCAAATACAAAGCGTCTTCATCGAGTATCGATAATGAATCGATTGTTTAATTGTGTCTAAGGGGAGAGGTCGACGCACTAGAAGCGCGGGCGCTGCGCGCCGGTTGGCCGCCGTAATGTCACGCCACCAGAGCGTCCGCCCGCTTTGTGTTTAAATTTGGAATATAAAGCGGCCATTTTCAAGAGCCAGCCAGCCAACGATGAATGAATGAACATTGTCAACATTGGTACGTTGAAACGAAACTTTTGTTATGTACGTATCTACTTCTAACAAATAAAATTATTCAAGAATCTATAAAACATAAATAAGACTGATGAATCAACTGTCTTATTATAAAATGTACAATATAAACGGCATACATGTATACACTTTGTAGTTCCTATGGACTATGACATATTAAAATTATTTTTGCTTCTAACTTCATGTAGGTACTATACAGTCGCCTCCGAATAGTTCTCCATAATAATTGGCAAGCGTAATTATTTCTTTCTTTAGGTATACCTATCACTTTGTACGCACGCACATATTTTTATTGGAATATATAAATAAATCACATAGTAACTGGACGCGTCAGATTTCGTAATCTAAGGTTGCGCAATAATTGTGATTAGGAACTTTGTGTGCAAAATATGTAACTACATTTTTAGAGTACACTGTAGAGATGGACAATTGGACATATTCCCTTTTATAAACCTATTATAAAACTTCTCTTAAGTTAAACACCTCTTTATTGTGATCATTTTTTATAAGAAGGGGTAGAAGTAGAGAACCGCCACCAGTAACGATACATAAGTTCGTCCATCGTAGACAGTCAAGGTAGCTACCATCCTTTCTACACCACGGCGTGACCTATTTCTATGTGGCTATTGGCTCATGCCGACACAGAGAAGAAGATAAGAGAGGGCGATAAGGGTGAGAGCCATAATTGGCAAGTTTCCAGTTCCAGTAAAACCGTTTTAGAGTTCAAGAAGACCCACCAGTATGCTCTGTACACTGAGAACTACGGCTAAACGCAGAGAGCTAGATGTGAATACCGACACAGCTAATAAAATTTCAAATTCGTTAAATACAATGATAAATAAAATACATGTTAATGTAACTTAACACTTGATAGGGAAGAAAAGGCATATTAATTGTCTTAGAATCATGTCGGCCTCGTCTAAAACGTTCTACAGAGGAAACACCTAGAGGAAAATTAGCTATAATAGTTCCCGAGCGACGTCTTAAAGCTTCAAGGTGGTATATTCGCCTGGCATATTGATGGACTAGAGTCGACCGTGACCTGCCCTTGTCCGCCAGTGGCCTTATCTTTAGACGTTGAACTTACACCTGCGTAATAATATTTAATTGATAGCATAATTATAATAAGATGTACATTTCCACTCAAATGTGGATAAGTAGCTCATGAAAACGCGCTTATCAAAATAATAAATCATATCCACAATAAATTAAATGACAATTGACATTTGTCTAAGAGATTGAACTACTCGGAAAGATTGCAGTACGTTTATTACAATAAAAAAGAAAACATGCATCTACTACATATTACAAAAATTTGAAAAAAATAATATAAACATGTTAAAAAGCAAATGGCGTACATTTAAGAATAGAATAGAATACCAGTTTATTAAAAACTAGTTTAATGTGGTTGTATATTGTTGCATGATTACGAAAGTGATAATAAACTCGAATAACTGAGTGAATCCTTTAATCCGAAATGTTCATATTCGCAATCGAAATAATCCCAGCTAAAGGCGGCTTGTTGTCGATAAGTTTGTTTCCATCCTGGGTTACTTATCAAAGCGGACGTCATACTGGAACGTGATTACATTTCACGTTTAGCCTTTGTAGGTGAGGAAACTATCTGTTACGAGTTCATTACACATGATTGGATATTTATATAATTATGATTTGTTATGATTTATTTATAATATCACCCCGTAAACATAATTCAATTAATTATAATAAGCGGCTATACTTGTTACCTAGGACTGATTCAATCACATTTCAATATTTAAAACACGATTTCAATGTTGCACGGCTGGGTGTGAGATTGCTTAAATTATACCATTCGTATCGGTAACGCTAATCTCATGCAGGTTTGTTCCAAGATGAATCTAAAATAACTCAAGGATTGCAATCCTTGGATTATTTTAGATCCATCTTGCCACCGGACAACCTACCCTTCACTTGCCCATACGTGGCCAGCTGAGTAATTACTACGCTTAAAATCCTACTTAAAATACTAAAGATACCAGCACCCATAAAACTTTACGCCCTACAAGGATTGGCACAGACCTTATTGGTGCTGTCCTAAATGGCAGGTGCATAGCATTCACAAGGAGCGCCCATGTAAAGATTCTTTAATGTTTAATAAGCATTACGATTAAAGCATAACTGTTTGGCTTTCTATAGATATTAACGTTTCGCACCAGTGCTTCTTCTCGTATTAACATAATATACAGTTCATTTTTGGCATTCGATACCATTCTAATAAAATTTATATGTTTTTAGCCTATCTACTTCTATGTTTTATGCCTAACAATATGCCTATTAAGATTGAGTTTCTTTATGCCCAAATGTCCAGGCACAAAAATCTACTATTAGCCACATTCTTCTTCAAAGGACCATAGCTAAGGCTGCGGACACATAAGCAAGCAGGTCGTCATTTTCAACAAAATATTAGGTGTGTAAATGCAATTGCTACTGTAGACTAAACAACTGGCGCATTATGCAATCCGTTAGTGTATTGTTTTTGCAACCTTTACATAACAAACTGAGGTATTTAATGAGTAATAAACCATACCTACGGTTTTGATATACTTTAATGTGATGTGTTACTTTATGTGAATATAGGTTAACCACGGTAATTTGAATGTAAACTGTAATTGAATTTAACTTCAGTAGATTTTTGTTTTAATGATATACTAACTGTTAAGTATAATAAAAACACAAGTATATGGTCTCTTAGATTAGAACTCCCCTGATTGTTAATAAATTAGACCTTTTTCGGAACGAAGGACCAAGTCTTGGTCTTTAAAGACGCAAAAAGAATTAACGTTGGATAAATATTTGATATCAAGGATAAATAAAATCTAATGTAAAGCACCTACTTTTAGTTAGAGGAACTTAACAATAAATGAATAATACGCAGGCAAGCGCGGGGGGTTAGTATCCCAACACAATGCGAAGATAACATTAATCGTACAAGGTGCATGTCAAGAGAACAACGTAAACAAGTGTAACAAAGGACTTTGTTAGGAAACGTATTGTTTCAGTTATATGTTACACGTTGTTATACACGGAAACGCATCCTTTGTGAATCACACACGTTATATTTTGTTCGTCAAAACAACGAGTAAATATTACATAATATGTGTGTAAATATTTCTTTTCGGTTATGGAAATGTTTACCGCTAAAGTTTTTTGTTTTAAGTGTATGGTTTTTCAATGGATTAAGCGACATAGCAATCATCTGGCTAGGAAGCTGGCTGGCTGGCTTTTGAATACAAACAACTGCTAAAGAAGCTAAAAAAGGTGTAAAGAATGTGGAGTGAACTCTCCAAAATATTTAAAAAGCACTACATTAAATCTGACTAAACCTACCACTGCTACCAGGCAAATAGTAGATATTTATATGTATACAAAAAAATCTTTTACGTCATAGACAATAGACATTTTTCTGTACCTCCTTATTCTTTAATTACCTCATGTGTAATCTCTATTGTAAGTTCACACATAAAGAAACTACGAGAATACTAAATATATTATGTATTAGAACAGCAACAAAAAAAAACCTTGATCGTATCAATATGTTTCTTACATCCGTACAGGCTTACTTAAACATAATTAGATATTTGGATGCGTGTGAGTGTGCATGCAACACTAGCTCTCAAAGTTCTAACTAGTTAATCAAGGCATTTTCCCGATTGAGTTATTGTACAGGTTTCATTTATTCGGACGACACTTGTGTCAACCTTGGCGGTATGTGTGCCGTGTTGTTACATCATTCGTTCATCTTTGGGTCATGGAGTGTTACTTATTGAGGTCGCCAACAACATCCCGAAAATGTAATGTCTTTATATGGACACAGAGTATTATTTAAACTGTGGTACAATTAATGAAAGTAAGTAGATATCGTGAGAAGAACACACCAAAGTATTTCAATCTTCATCAATTCAACTGACAACTTCAAATTCAATCACCAAAGTCTTTAATCATAATATACTTACGCTCACAGTTAAAGTTGAGTTCAGTAAAGTTATAAAAGTACATTAAATACATATCAAACCGAGACATTTTGGTTGATTAACAGACTATTGAACCAGACATTTCAAGTATCTAAGAAATTCTAGAATTCACTTTTGAATTTCAATCCTTCTTTATGAGTAAGAGTATAAATCCTGCGCATGCCTATGCGCACTGTGTGTATACGAACAGGTGTTACGATATAACACTTGTTCTTCTGTATCTGGTTAGACTGGAAACCGCACAGAGATAAGGCATGGAGAGATTAATAATGATATCGTACAATGACGTTAATTGGAAACTACGGGGCTTAAGAGCTAATTAGGGATAGGCAAGGAATAATTATATAACAGAAGCTTCTTATATTAATTAAATAGTGTACAGGACATGAGTCGTGGGAATATGAGCGATTACATCGGTATATTAGTTATAGGTAATAAATACATAAAAGAGAAAACTTGTTATTCCTTTTGAGCAAGAAATGAGAAAAATGTGAGATTTGGGACAGTTTTTATTTAAAAGAAGAACTGAAAATTAAAAAATATCTATTTCATCAGTATATAAATACGAAACCGATGCATCAGAGATTTTCTCCAACCACATCATTAGACTTGCAGAGAATAGATGCGATACTTGGGGCTAGACATAAGAATGCCCGAAACAAAGAGGTCGACAACGAGATTAGGGTATACTATGAAACAAATGATTGCTATAATACGTACCTATAATTATTTTGATAACCTGCAGTTGTACAATAGTCATTGAGCAATAATAAGTGCGGACATTACGGGCTTATAGCGGACGGAGAGCCACTTATTTGAGGCCGTCCAATGATTTTGGTAATCATCTGATAAATTGCGTCGTGGCCTTCCGAAGGTTTCTTGTCTCAAACAGGTATCTTGAGAACAAGGTAAGGGTTAACGAGGCACCAAAGTTACTTACGAAAGGTCGTAGTTTAATAAAAAGTTGCTTAAAAAGAGGTACTTTAAAAGAACTCAACCAGTATTCCTGATTACACACGTGAGCAAAACCGGGCTTCAAGTAAATATTAAATAAATTGCCAACATGCAAGGAGTGATCATTGCGCTTTCTGGATGGTTCTTCTCTGTTACACCTACAAGGGATTATTATGTCTATGAACTCATAAAAAGGGTTATTTTAACGCGTACTCTGCCTGCGTTGCTAAGGGACGGCCCCCTCTTAGCTAATAAACTATATTTAAACTAGTTTGACAAACGATTCGTCACTTCATTCGTTCCATAATTTTTATATCCTGAGTGTCAAGGGCGCTATTAATTCATTGAATTCTATCATATCTCGCTGGTTTAATTTAATTTTATTTGACTATATAGCAAAAACGGTTACATTAACGTTTTACACCTCAGTCTGCCCGTGACCATGAATGCTGTAAAGGATTCGAAACGTCAGGACCAAAAAATCAATTAAAACCGCGATAAAATCCGTAAAACTAGTTTAATTTCAACGGTTACTTTAATTTATCAAGAGATTGCTACACGACATTGATTAATTATTTATTAGATTAATATGGAGTGAGGTGTTAAACCTAAAGTAAAAGTACTTTAATTTAAATTAAATCTGAAATTAATATTTAAGTATCTTTTTGTACACAATTATGTACTAAATATAGTGTTTTGTGGTGCTTTTCTGTATTATTAGATTGGCGCGGACTTTTCATTCGCCATCACAATCGAACACGTTCAAAAGTAAAATACATTTTATGATGCCCTTAGAAGTTCCTAAGATAATTCTGTACCCCATACGAAGGCATTGTATTCGCAAACAATAAGCTGTGCAAATATCCCTTGTAGCATGTGGTCATGTGCCTTGAGTGAGGTCAATGCTCGAAATCGCTGGCAAAGTGGGCGGGAACCGCATAAGTAACGGTCGTCGAATTATTCATAGATGCTCTATAGATTTTGCTTATAAATATGTGTAAGCATTAACTACTGTATATGATTAGTATGGAAACGCGTTGAATCGGAACGAATAACTTCTTAATAATTATTTATTGGGCAAATATCAAGAAAACAGCTATACCTCGAATAAATACAATGCATGGACTAGCGGGTTCTTTGGTGGTCTTTACTGAAAACTTGACGCTAACTTAACTCTCCGCCAGGGATAGACATTACATACCAGTGTAACTATTATAATCACACATGGAAGCACTATTAAATTATAATTTAAATGTCCAATTTAAATTCAATCCGTAACAAAACTTAAAAATTAATTAAACCATCAAACAAAACTAATATGTACTATGTTTCAAAGAGTTACGTCGCTTTGTATTATTTTATTGATGCTAGTTTATCATGAACTTGAACTCAATATTATATTCAAGCGGTTGCAAGATCTAGAATGATAGAAGCATACATTATTCATAGTTCATTCTTAACTTAATAAAATGTTTATCTAGCGAATCAAATTAAGCAACTAGAATATTCATTTTCTTATCTAACTGGGTTACTTTTTAAGTTATGTGTAGGTAGGGACATTTTTTTTCTTGTAAGGTTTAAAGGTGTATATCTTGACATGACCTTTTACTTCGCAAAATGCAAGAAGTAAACTAATTCAAATATCCATCGTCACTAGAAAGTTAGCATACCGGCACCCAATACACCATGTTTCTCAAAGCGAAAACGAACGGGTTGCTTGTCTAGCATTCCTTCCACGTGCGACCGCGGGGAGTACCGTAAGGTCGGCCTCACATTTGTAAATCACACACAACACTATTCTCTATAATCCTTAACACAGAAGGACCATTGAAACAAAATCAATGTAATCACATCACACTTCACACTAAAATTATAAAGACGAAAATTTGTGTGTTTGTGTGTTCGTATGTTTGTTACCTCTTCATGCTCAAACGGCTAGACCGACTTTGATAAATTTTCATATGGAGGTAGCTGACACCCTGGATTAACACTAGGCTTTTTATCCCGAAAAATGTAGCGGGTAACAACGCGGGGCGCAGCTAGTGTAACAATATAACCAAGAAAAAACCAACTGCCTGCGGCGCAAACGCAGGCTATTTTAGACTTTAGACAAAACCACGGTTACTGGCGAGAACTGCGAGATAATTGCATGGAAGCGCATGGGAACGACTATAATCTTCGTGCCTTGTACTAACCATGAAATCTTAAAAATAAAGGTGGATGTAGTAAAAAGCACCAGCCTGAGAACCTATATCATAAACACTATCTCTACAAGCAATAATTGTTAAAAGTTTAGCAATTAACGCATGAAGAAACAATTGTGTACTTTTGTATGTCTTTTAATTTGCATAAAACATATTTGATGATTTTATTTTTGGGAAAATGTCTAATACAGCAAGTTCAGATTCACCTTGGTATTAAATTATCATTAAATGAAGATTCACATTAATTAATTCTGTATATGGCTTCTCACAATTATCCTTTGTTCTTTACTAATAGATAATAAACGTTGGTGTAATATCTTGCAAGTAGGTAATTTGCATGATACGAGTATCTGAATAAAGATCTTCTATACTGTCATTGCCGACAGCGACACGATCTGGAAGATATTTTTTAATAAATTGAGTTATGTACTGTAGGAGAATAGCCCATTATGCCTAGCGTTTATTTCGTTTATTTTTAATTGTGAGTTTTGACGACCGACTTACGTTTGTCGAGGACTAGACCCAGGCATAATCTTATGTATAGGACCATAAGTACTTGCAACTATTGAACCTAAATTTAGTTGTTTACCGTTATAATCATGCTTAATGCAAGGCTTAATTTGACAAAAGAAACGTGGTAATTACTTTTTTTTACCAAACAATTACTTGTGTCGATTAGAATTGATTATGTTATGTTTTGCATTACAATACACGCCTCTTTCCAAAACTGCCGTTACTCTGATACTATATAACAGTGATTTTGTTTTACAACTTAAAGCGATTGCATAGACAATAAACATTAGACTATGTAAACTTAGTTCCGCCAATTACATCTTACTAGGAGCTACGATTATTTTGAAAGTTTGAACAAAAGGTCATTGCCCAGACATAGCACGGGAAAAAATGCTCGAAAAATTGTTGATTACATTATAGGGTATTGTTTGTCTAAGACGTTGGTGTAAACAAATGTATCAATAAAATGATTATGTAAGATAAAAATTGCAACATATTATTTATTGGAAAATAACGTTATTGCATTTATAATTTCTGTCATTGGCCTTAGTGGGAAAATGTAAGTTTCCGCTTTAGATTTATGTTAATATCAGGCATATTTACTACGACGAGTTCTCAATATACAAGAGCAAGTGTTTTCACTTGTATAAGAATTCCTATCAAGTGTAATAGTGGTTCTACATTGTAGGCACCTTACCTTACCATAGTGTTTTTGTTGATAGCAACCCACACTACAAGCCTTTGTGTTTGTCTTTGGATTTATCTGTCATTTCACAAAAGAAACTCGCTAATAAGGTTATTTATACACACATAAGGTGCTTAGATGACTGAATGTAATCAGTGCACATCTATAATTATCTTTTTCTTTCCAGCCGACATGAGCTAGATATACAATGAGAATAGCTTATGCCATGGGAGAAAGATTAGCCCGCCGTCGCCAGTCGGTTGATACGCTCTAGCGATATACAATGAACACTATCTAGATTTATATAACAGCAATATTAGGTTTTCATTAGTACAAATTAATCAAAACAGATGTGTAATGTGGCCTTGAAATATTTACAGTATATTTACTTATACATATCAAATAGGTGTGTGTGTACATGCTTTCGTCTAAATCACAGATAAATAATAAAAATAATCCTAGTACACTTACGAATACCTACATCGCTATCACATTATCATTCGCACATGTACAATCTAGTTTAAAAATGTGTTTTAATCCGCCACTGATAACGTAATTACACTTCATTTTAGGTTGCCATCGAAATTTGATATCACATGTTAATTAATAATCAACTTTTACGGTAGGTACCTATTAGCGATTTAATCTTGAGGTTATCTATAGGAGAAATTATTTATAATCCTGATATCGGATAGGAGAAGGAACTAGATAAGCCTGAAGGATTTATTAACAACGGATTAGAATAAGAAAGTGGATAATTGCGAAAATCATTCGTATACCTATATTATTGCGCCGATACTTCGACAAAAAATCACCAAAGCATACAGTTAGGGTCACATTAAACTTTTTTGAGTGTCTTAATGGTTTTATTCAACCTAAATAATTTGATCAACGCATTACTATAATTAAGTCACGTAGGTATGTTGAGAAAAACTCACCGGAGCTGTATAACCATAAACTGGAGTCACTGACCTACTCCGTGGCAAATCACTCAGCAAATCTCGGATAGCATTCGAAGAAACTATTCGGCCAGCTTTATCAAACACGTTTTTGCGCTATAAAGACTGGACAAATTATTTACACACATATTTACATCTACGGTTAGTTCAAGGCTAGCAATAGCTATCAGACTATTATATTTTTAAAGTGCATGTTAATGACTGAACTGCGTTATATCTAAGCGATTGACTAAATAACGTAGTGACCAACGAAATAAAAAGATAGACCATTCATAGCCATGAACTTTCACAGCTCTGACTGCAGGCATTTGGTCTCGTGAAAAGGCTTGTTTTTTTTTAATAACCTGTTCGATGTCCCACTGCTAGGCTACTCTCTGTTCAGCAACAATGTTTGCAAGCTTAGGGAAGTTATAAACATGGCCAGACAATTTGGCGATAACACACACACAGTTTTAAATACAAAAAAATAATATTAATAAGTTGCATCATTATCGTCGGCAAACACATGTAACACAAATAGATTTTTATCGAGATTCCAATTTTCTAGACTTATCAGATCTGCCAGTAGATCACAATTCACAACGAATGCGAAGTTTTATACCTACTGTCACAAGTACTCGTCGTACTGAAACAAAGGCATGTTATCAGTTGTGCTAAAGTCCTACACGATAAATAACCGATACATCCGTTTGCACCAATGATTTAACAAAGACTTTCAAAGGTTTCTCATGTTTACATTTTTATTTATATTAATACCATTTTATTGAGCGCAATAAACAAATTATTGCTTCTTATATAAAGTCATTGATCACGTCTATTAACTACGGGGTAATCCCTAACTTAACCATAACTGATAGGCGTACCCTTCCGTCTGCCCCAAGACGGAGGAAAGGGGTTCTTATTATCAATCAAATTCTGCAAACGTATACGTCATGTATATAGGTAAAGATTCACCCCACACATCAGTTCCCACAAAATAACTAAGGAATAGATTGTAAAATGTTCCTATTTTGCACACATTGATATCTATTACCTGTAACGACTTGAGAGTCTTAAAGACAGCATCTGAACTAGCTGCATATTTTTTTTAAACACCATTAACTGAAGAACAATTTAATACATAATAAAAGAAGTAGGACCTACTGAGATCATCATTGGATCTCGCTTATACTCTCACTCTCTCATAAAATGTTTAACTATAAAATCAAGTATTTGTTATTAAGTCTCCCCATATGTTATGCATATTATGTTGCTAACCGTACCAACTCATTAGAATGCAGCATCACACGTCACACATAAACCAAATTCTAGGTCAAGAATTCGGATAACCTTTAACCAAAATAGAATTGAGATCGTCTATTTGTTCCTGCTAGACAGGGGCGGGCAGACTTCCCTTCACGAACCAGGTATAAACATACTTTTTTATGAACACAGACGGCATGTGTTTACACGGCTACTACACTTCTGTGTATCGTCAAATTTTAAAGAAAACTTAAAAGATTTTTTGTATTATTGACTGTTTAAGAAATTCTATTACATATTTGTAAGTAGACAGAGAAATAATAGAGGATTTACTTAAGTCCTTCAAAGATGTTACGCAAAAGATCGTTGCCCCTATAAAGTATTACCCATGTAATTGTTATCTGGCGTGAAATGAAGTACATATTATATAAATATTATCGTATCAAACTTGCCCATCCCATCAATCCCACTCAATTAAACAAGTACACTATCAAATACAGTATATGTCGGTACAAGTGTACAAGGTTTTACCATGCTGCTATCGCTAAAAATATTAATATTAAAACCAATTAAAAATGATTATAATAATGTGCTCCTGTCCGAATTTCGGCCACGGCGGCAGCGGCCTGTATCTGAGACTACCCAACTATGCAGGAGATATTATATAATACACAAACACAGGTGCACTCATCCTTCTATTCCTTCACTCTCATAGTCCGATGGGACGATAGACCGATACGACCGGAGAGAGATCAGACGCATGACCACCGGCCTAACGTGCCTTCTGAAACATGGAAGGGTCTTGACATGTGAAAACGGTCACCCATCACAAGACCGACCGCAGCAAGCACGCTTGAACATTGCAGATTAACTGATCTGCGCGGTAACCTCGTGGCTAAGCCCTCAACTGTATATGACTCAAACAAGGGTCAGACTTTAGTGATTGTCCTGTCCACGTACGTTACTGAGAAAAACCCGATCAATGATAGATATCATAGGGACTAAGGACTAAAATGACTTGTCAAAGGAAAAGGCCTTCACTAGTATGCATATGCGGCCTTACTTGCACGTGATAAATATATGGGGGCCGATATATGCACGCGTTACTTATTATATGCGTAATTAATAATACTGCAGTGTACAACATTGACATACTACTATACATATAACACGGTAATAATGCTAAAATAAAGAATATTACATCAGGCATAGTGGCACACTCATCGCGTGGTATTACAGGCTTTAAAACAGCTGAATAAATACTGATATCTTTAAAAAAATGGGAATTGTTAACTTTTGTTGAGACGCGTGTAACCAATGTCTCAGTGCGCACTAGTTTAGATTTGTACATACAATTCACAATCCCATACATATGAACTGTTTTAGTAATACAGGTTTGTATAAAAACTAAAAAGAATGTCTCAATAAAGTATCAGTGATTTCATTTTATTCTGCAAACTATCGCACATGTTGCTATTTCAAACATAACTGGTGGTCGTATTTACTTACGTGACGCGGTATTTCCGTCTCAACACGCGACATAATGTTTACCTCAACCATATATTGTCACTTTAGTATTTGCTATGCCAGGTAAAACCAAGATTAAAGACCAAACCCCACAAAAAAGCCAAGAACATGACTTTTTCAATGTCTCTATAAAGTTCAGACGTTATTATAGAAATATAATATATTCTCTAAAGAGGTACATCCACATTGCGTCAGTTATGGTATATATAGGACTATAGGTCCAAAGTAATGGGATGCATGCCCATAAATAATAACCAGGCAAAAATTCAGGCTTCGTGTCGCTACAGATCTAATGAAAAACTCAACAACACTTTGCCTGTACTTAGAAGTTATTATTATTTTCTACACTAATACTTTCATTAAAAAAATATGTCAGTGGCACAAGAGCTATCAACGAATATATACGCAGTAGATTATGTGCGATGATTACAAGTGAGCGAACAAAAACCACTATTCTAATTATAGAATCCGGAAGACATTGGTCTTTGCACCAGGGAGTGATAACAACCTCAAACGTGCTCATACTATGTGCTGCGTAGTGAAGACAAGTAATTTATCTAAAGTACATGAAACCTTCCTTTTTATTTAGTTCAAGTAGGTATATTATTTATGGTCTCTTATTGGTCTTGTGTATCAGCTATTCTCAGGTAGGATTTCTATTTGGAAATTCTCTTTTATAACAATTTGTTAGTTATATGTGTGTTTTCCGGTTTTTCACATAATTTTGTATACATGTTTATAAACAAAGGCTTATTGAACTACTATAAAGGCGAATTGCATTCTATTAACATGCATTGAACACATTTCACTTCACATTTTATTTTAAAGTCACTTCCAGACTTCAGAGAGTCTTTTACTTTAACGTGTAGAGCTGTAACTTGTCAGGATATTTTGCGTAGATAATTAAATTAAATCGATTCATGTGGAATTCGCTATCACAGTACTGTCCAGCACTGAATTGTAAATAACCTATGTATAAAATGTTACCATAAATGAAGATAGATTCCAACACTGTCGGACATGACATCAGACCGGATAGTAGACATAAAACAAATGTCATCACTACGTACTACGTACAACTTCGATGGACTTACCCTGGAGACGGGAGCACACCTGCCGCACGCCAGTCCAGCCGGCGGCCTGGTCTGCGGCTCCGGGGCTGGTACCACGGGCCCTTCCTTCAGTCTGTACAGCGATGACGTCCGACACTGAGAAAAATGCTAACATTAGTCGATACTATCAATCGGAAAACAACCGCAAAAACAATTAATAATTATTCTTAGTCAATATTTTCAACTTTTTTTTATATTTAAGACTCAAATTGTAACTAAACCTCTGTTCAACTAACATTATTTTATTCAGATTAACTGTCCCACTGCAGTGCAGTGTTCTATTCTACACTCTAAAACCTTTTGCGCTTTAGTGAACTCTACAGAAGACTCTATGATCAAACTTTGTCAGTCAACCTACGGTAAATTGTCGATTTTTGACCATTAAATTCAAAGTTTAATTACTGAGTTACTTAAACTATACGCAATGGTGAGTTGTATAACCAAGAAAATAAGTATAACATTGAAAGTCAAATTAGCAAAATGTTGGTCATGAAAACAACGCTGAATTGTCAACCTCTACTTAACACGAAAACAATAAAAAGGTAAAGTCCAGTTTAAATTAGGCAACATTATTATTGTGACCCCTAGAGAAAGGCGTAAAAGGGGTTTTGAACAAGTAAGCATAATATAACAATTGCAACTTATTTTGTATTAAACCGCGACAAAACACGTCTTGCTACACAGCTATGAGTCATGCACTAACACAATAAATACATTACAATATTTCATTAGTAAGAACTAGTAACCTAATCTCACAGAATGAGTATTCGATAGTAGAAATTAACAATTTAAAACACAGTCCATTTTGTTACGACGCATACGTATTCTGAAAAGTGGCTTATTCCATTTCTAAGTAATCAAAATCATTTGAAGAGAAAGAAGGGACAAAATAAAAAGTAAATACGTATGTGAATAAGCTTATAAAATAGTAAATACATCTCTATCTACTACACAAGGATACATGTATGATGAATAATACAGCACAAAAAATGGGAAATCAATACAAATATGTTAACTCGTGAAAATCAAATAAACGGTGTGACAAAGTGATATACCAATTACCTAGTATAATACATTTACTAGTAAAAACTTTACATGCGTCAAAATGAGTTAAGGCAGTTTCCAAATAAATCTAGTCATTTCTTAAAATTTACGACTTGTGAAAATCAAATAAACGGTTTGTCTAAATTAGTGATTAAGTTAGTCATATTGTATTACTTTTTAAAGCAACCTTGACAATTTTAGAGTCATTTTACAGAAGTTTAACTTGAAACCGTCACAAATTAAATCATTCCCGGCTTGCATTATTACGCAATAAAAACAATAACAACAAAATCTGCGATAGGAAAGTAGGTTGTAAGAATAATTATAATATAGAAGATTATTAAAGAGTATTTCCACAACTGTTGCCAAATTGTCGGCGTAAAGTGTATCGTCACGGATAGGCGTCCATATAACAATAATGACGACGTTACTTCATTCGTAACCGACCAACGTAACAGATATGTGCACTCAATGACAAAGTCGTTTGTGAATACTGTTGCCTCACTTACTCTGAGTGAAACTGGGACTGCTGTAAAAAAGGCATTAGATACGAGATTTTGTTGATCGACAAATAAGTTGTGCTGTGACAAGATAAGGCAAGAGAAATGCCATCACGGTGGAAATTGCATTACATAACAAGTCTGAAATAGGTGTTGAGCAGTTTTCACTTATTAATTGCCTGGCCATACTCGTCAAACTGCTAGGGATTGAGTGGTTTGAAAGAAGAAAGAAAGACCGTTGCCTAGCAGAACACTAACTAATGAAAAAAATTGTCTAAGGACGAAATAATTATTTCTATTTAGATAATTTTGCAGTGGCAACTTGTATTCGCGTCTCGACACCTCCCTTGAGAGCTCTACGATAATTGTGTACTTTATGAGATGTGCAGAGGAGTACGAAGTTTGTAAATTCATATACTTAGGTACGTATTTTAATTGTTATGGGCTTGAAAACAAATTCAATCAATCATTTACGAAATAAACGATTGATTGATTGTTTTTTTTCATCGGCGCTCAGTCAAGCCTTTTAAAGACACGATATTCTTAATCTAAGAACATCCAGCATACTCTGGGCAAACGACCCTATTAAAATTGTAAATACTTTTGAACACGACAGAGCTAATTTCTGTTCTAAAAGATGATACTAAATGCCAATATACGTATTAGGTACCTTAATAGAATTCCAATGAACAAAGTAAGTTGGACTTTAAAAAAAAAACTCGTACCGAGTGTTGATATGCAACCAGTTTTTGGTGTTTCATTACAACAAAGGAAAGAGGAAGTATGGAGTGAATATCAATTTGAATAGCATTGTTGCTGCAGCGGAAGTATTTAATAAAACATCTTCGACAAAAACTTTGTTTATTTGTAAATGTATAATACGTGTTAAGACAATAACGATTGTCGACTGTAACTGTTATCAGTTCAACAGACTGATAAAAAAATTAATGGTAAGGTTTTTGTCGACCGGTGTTTCGCGTTTCGGATGTCTAATGCAAAAAAATATTAATAATCTTGTTTCAAATAATTTACATTTTAAGTTTGAATAATTTACAATAAAAATGTTAATAATACATTTACGTCAATTCCGATAATATTAGATATATTATAAAATGCGACCGCTGTATGGCAACAGTTAAATGAGAAAATAACTTTTTAAGGTAAAGGCTTAATCGTGGGTAGAGGGCACTTATAGTACGAAAACCTATTGCGATAACATAAATACTAAAATTTGTTATACACAAAATGCTTTCCTGCTAATGCTCTATAAACAAAAATACTATACAGGTACTTACAGCGACGTCTGAGTCCAATTTTAAAAAGTGTTCTTGCTGTCGTTTGCGCGCGCGTACCGCCTGGCGCAGTGAGCTGCTCGTATCGCGCCCACACCACCCCCCAACTCTTTCTCCCACCACCTCCAGCATGTCTGCTACACGGCTGTAAAGAACACATGATGTTAAATACAAAGGTAGATTGAATAACAATAAGAGTCGGCAGTCGAGACCTATACAGAACACGTTCATTGTAGAAGAATTGATAACACGCTCTACATAAACTTGTTTGAATGGCCGTGTTACGACGTTTGTTCACAATAAATAATATTAGTGTATAGCTAGGCCTACTGCAGGGCAAAGGCCTCTTCTTATGCAGGAAAGGGACTAGTTTTGGCTTATCTATCACCGTAGGTTAGCGATTTCAGACAGTTTATTTAACAGGTTTTGACAATCAAAAATAGAGTTTAAGGCGAAATGTTTTCATTGGATTGTATATACAGTCAGCTGTGTGCACGTGTCGTAGTTAATTTAATTTTAAATGCGAAAGCGATGCCGTCAATTTGTCAGTAGTTAGACTACCTAGGTTAACCAGGCCGTGCAAAAGTGAAAAGTCGGCAACCCAAATCTTCATTACGAAATACCAACATTACATATTATTTCGCGTACATTTCTACCCATTGCCATGATTAAGTGCTTATTAATAGATTTAATTACCTACGTCCTGATAATATCAGTAATGACATAACAATTCAATAGCGAAAAGCATTTGGCAACACGTGAAAAACTGTTTAAAACTTAGGAGCTAGTACATTTTTTTCGAATCTAAACTATTAAGAAATGTTCTTCTCCACTAATCTAACGACCCAAAGGAAAGATAGGAACACTATTTATAACTTATAAAATTGAATGTATGCTAAATTTACAGATAGAGCACACGATATTCGATCTATGACAATATGCGAGGCAACGTGACGTAAGAAGTACCGTACATAATATCAAGATCATTTAAGGTACTCAAATTAAAAAAAAAGTGTACTATAATGTGGACGTACAAGTAATGACTCAGTCCCTGATTGACTATACAAAACTCCAGCGCACCTTGGGCGGTCAACCTCGCTACCAACTTTATTTAACCAACTCTACCACGAGTGCTACAACTCAACCGACTTATTGTCATGTATAAAACTATAACATAATCAACATGCAACCAACTTTTCCTCCTAATTTAATCCGCGATTCCACCTGTGATATCATTACCCAAGAGTGCCGAGACTAACAATCAGAATCAAGTAATGTTTCATCAACACATTTTTAACGGTGTACTCGTAGATATATATTATGTCACACCACTTACAGTCAAGTAATTTTGGCATTCAGTGAGAAATGCGGTCACTGAGATCATAGTTCTAGTTCGAATTTTTTTACTTTTTTATAATAATTGCACATAGTATTTCGTACAAAAAGGGCTCTATACAACTGGGAGGTTGTAATTTTAAAGGTATTTTCAAGCCAAACAAGAATACCTAAGTTGGGTTAGTTTTTATACAATCTTACGTGCGTATGTTAGCTATTTTTAGGAAGTCTTTTAAAGATGTGGAATTAGGACGTTTACAGACCTAGATAGGTTTCACGGAAATCCGCTAATGGATTTTAACAACTTATGGAAAATAACCAGCGAACGGATATAGTTCTCTTGGTACAGTTCCCAATTGTATCTGTTATATATCTATTTTTAGTTTTCTCTGCATGATAATACAACAGGTACTCAAAATGTGTCGGTACACTATGTACGTACAATGTACATGACGATCAATAGAGCGATAAATAACTAAACCTCTTGAACCGTAATGGCCTATGATCGCATAATATTGATGTTAAACGACTTCATCATTAGACCGATCAATTTAGTATTATCTAACATGGTTATGGAGATGTACATGTACCATAATACATAATATGTATATTTTGATATCGCGGCCCAAACGGACTAGCAATAGTCTTTTTAGCAGGGTTTATTTACTTTACACATACGCAAATATTTGTTTGAAAGTATTGATATGATTTTTATTTTAAGTTAATGAGACCGAGAAGGCGATGGCGAGATAATCTGGACATCTTTGCGGGAAATACATGGCCTAAAATGGCATTGTACAGGGTTTTGTGGAGAAAAAATGGGGAGGTCTTTGCCCAGCAGTGGGACACCGAACAGGATACAATACATAAAAAAAAGATAATTAATAAATGTGAGAATATTAAGAATCAAATTATGTTCACAATTTAAATTGAATTAGTATCTAATACACACCACAGTAATGGTTACTTACAAAAATGTGCAGAAAATCTCAGTACATTGAATATCGCTTATATTCAATAATAAAGCAAGCGTTTAGCGACGTATCTTGGCCGTCTTCGAAGTTAGCCGATTAGCTGCGCAATGCATCTTTTAGAAACAAATTTGTCTACTGCGCAGGTAATCAGCTAACTTCAGGCCCGCCAAGATACGTCGGCCGTATTGTATGTTTATAATGCTAATATATTCTGAAAACCAGTATAAATAAGTGTGAAAAGACCACGAAAAGGAACCCCTTACTCTACCCAATTCTTGAATAGTACGCAGATATAATTCCATCAATATTCTAATATTTAACGCTACGCATTTTATTTTAAGTTTATTTTTATTGCGTTGTATTATTTCTATATCTTATGCTTGTTAATCACGCTTTTATCTATTCGACTGTTTATAAATTAAGTGATTTAGGCTGCTATTGAGGTCATTTACCTCACAACGTAAGATTGTTTTCTTTGTTTATTTCGTTTAGTAAGAATTTCTGATAGAATAGTCTATTAGGACAACTATATTATCTAGGCTAGAGTTTTTGAATTCGAGCCTTCAAAAAATCAGTACCTACTTCTTCGTTTTATTACCAATGCGTCAAGCATGAATCGTGTAGGAACATACTTTTAAAACTCAACCACATTCCTCCGTAAAATGTGGAATAATTAGCTGGATGGTTACATAGATCTCGCATTAAAATGCAGCCACCTTGCGAGATGAACTTATATGTATGTAAATATGAACGAACGTATTCAAATAAGACGTTGTCAGTACACGACGTTGACCAATGAGATTGTATTTATTTATTCATATTAATAGGTATGTAGTACTATCAAACGTAAATAAAGTCTATTGGATTTGATGTACTATATTCTCTACTATAATCACAAATAATAGATAGGGGTAAGGCTTTGCGCTATACGTTTTCTCACCACCCCGCGCCCGCGCCGCCGCGCCGAAGCCAGTGTTGCAAAAACAGAATGGGGAGTAGGTGCTATTTATTAAAATTTTCAGAAGCTGTGAGAACAATAACATAATTATGTTATTCGACAAAAAGAGCTTACTTAGCGCTAATCCTTGGTCACTTTAATTAACAGTACCTACTTTATAATGTAGAAGCGTTTACCTATGTTTGAATTCATAATGAATCCATTCGTTATCGAAGTCACGAACATTTTAAGTATTTCTTAAGGATGTATTAGAATGTTTCTAGTTATCTGTCTTTTTTTGTTCTTTACCGTCTTCCGGAAGATGACTCACTTCGAGGACTTACATTAACCTTATAGCGATGTCCTTTCCGTGGACGACAATTACGTGAATTTACTAAAAGCGTGGAAGCACTGTAAACTAAATAATATAGGTACTTATAATGAATATAACCCTTTTTGGTTCCAGATTAATGAATGCATAACTATTGAATTGCTAATTGTAAGGTTTCTCAGTAAACAGGGTTGATAGTAGGAAATTTTTTTCCCGAAGATTTTCCTCGTGTCACTTCCTTATAAGGATTCCACAAGATTTTGCCTTTTAGTACCTATAGGTCTGAAGATAATAATTATCATCTTTGAATGATGTTCGGTGTCTACGTTAAAAGTATAAATATAAAATGGTATAGATTCGAAAATGCCTTCTTTTATTAGTAAGATCATCATCATCATCCACAGCCTTCAACATCCCACTGTCCCACTGCCGGGTATGGGCCTCATTGAAACTAAGCCATCAGCCGAGATCCTGTAGCAACCTTATCCACTAGTAAGATACTACATATTAGAAATGTATCAATCTGCAAACCACAAACGATCGTGGGTGGTTTCTATAAGAGAACAGGCTAGCTTTCGATTAAAACTCGATTATAAGTCTAGACTCTAGGCGTAGGCACGTGACTTTTTTATATTCCTTATATAAAACACACTGCCTTTGTAATAGAAAAACTCAGTGCGCACATGTAATTAACTAGCGAAGTAGGATGAAAGATTACAGTTGCAAAATTAAAATAATGTAATTAAATGCGGGTTTCGTTGATAATAATATGTTTTTTTTTATAGAATTCTTTCTTATGTGGAGCATAGTCGATTTTACTTGCGGTTCACGCCAAGAATATTGTTGTGCAGACTAAATAAGGCTCCTCAAGCTTATTTCAGCATTGGTTAACGACTATAACTTCGGTGTCTGTAAACTGCACCAAGTACTTGATGCATTTTATATGTCCTATTAGCAACAAATATTTAAACAATTTTGCGCAAAAATGTCGCGTTGTCTATGAGTACCTACATAGACTAGATACATTACACGAAATTGTATTTCCGGTTCCGTGCGTGTTACGTACTATTTAATGAATAAAATTACATGTATTGTTCTATACTTTGTAAAGCTACAGTTTTGTACAATTTCTAAAATTACAGTAGATACTAGGTTGACTTGTCTTTATGAAATTAATATTTTAAAATTTTTGAAAGTGCTTAATTTTCAAGTTAATTAATAAAAAAAGTGTTCCACACTTAATTTTGAGTCATAATTTAATTTATTACAGATTTTGCAGACAAAATTTACAGCTCCTGTATTTTTGAAATAAAATGAACACTAAATACGACAAAAGACATTCGGAAGTCCATGAAAGCTGTCAACACACCTGGAGGTGAAGAACCAGTAGAGTATGGCCGTGAAGATGGCGAGCTCGGCGGCTCCGCTGGCCACCCGCACGTGCTCCACCATCGTCCACACGCTTATCATCGTATCCATCTCGCTGCTGTTGTGCACCGACACTACATCCCCAACTGTCCAGTTCCACAACGCACTTACTTCCACTATTTTGGACGAAATCTTCACAAGTTTATAACTCAATTATTAATTTCACTTGAAAACTTTCGAAGTAGATACGCAACTTATGTTTGACGAGTTCTAAGAAAAATAGGAAATATAAATTAATCGATTTCAATTTCTCTGCGACCGAGGTAGGACGTGCTACCTCGTCGAAAGTCGGAATGATATTGACAGCGCGGTGGTGCAGATGTCACAACGTGCACTCCGCTGACCTATGTCCGGCGATTTTCCTGAAGCATTTATATTAACGTGATAGATATCGACGGCACTGGCTCACCATGCGGCATCGATATGAAAACAGTAATTAATAACGACCTAATTGCTTAGTGATAAACTTATGAACTGTGAACGGGCAAAGTTAGCGCGTGAAGGAGAACACGATTGATACGGATGGCAAATTTCACGCTGGCTTTTAGTAGGGGACAAGCACTCTAAAGGACAATGAAGGGGAATGAAAAGAGGGGCATTGACTAACGAAACTGAATACTGTTAGATAAATATGTTAGTAATATTATATCAGAAATTCTTGGGAGGAATTTGTATGCTTAATCTAACAAAATATAGATACTTGCGCTTTACTAATAATTAATTGCGATCCAAAGTCTACATTCCACAGATACATAACAAATACATGTAACTGTAAATTCGTATGACATCAGATACAATTAAGAGCGACAGAGGTGTGTCTGAACGCACGAAACCGGTTATTGATATGAAAGGTCAAGAGTAAAAAGTGCAAACACAGGTGGATTACATATTTCTGATGATATCGTGCGGATGAACATGACCGAAATGACGGACGTAAATCCAATGCTTCACGAATGAATTTAATAATTAATTGAATAAATATAAATAAATAGATAAGTTACAAATTCATATTGTTTTTATTACACGTAAACTAATCACTGGCACTTATGAAAAGTCAATTAACTAGTTGCTCGGTTCGAGAGATTTGTTAACCACTGAAGTTGATTAATACCAAACCCAAATCAGTAACTACATTACGTAATTCTTAAATTCAAGAATTACTAAAATATGCTAAAATTCGCTTTTGTTTTTGAAGACACATCACGTATTTTAGCGATGGTTTGGTATATATGAATAACTTAGGTAGTTAGTAATAGTTAGATAAAATACTTGCACGATCATTGTAGGTTTCAAACTCATGTCTGTAATTTGGAACACAGACCTACCTATAACATAACACACATGAATTTGAGAACAGATGGAAAAAATAAACCCATGTTAATAACGTTCGTCATGAGTATTATGGTATCGTAATATTCTTAATATACTGATAACATTGTACTTTTGTATTCCGATCCAGTGTCGAGACTGGGCATTATAACTCAATTTAATTCTTTGAATGGAGGCGGCCATTGAATATCGTGTATTGGACATTTGCCTTCAGCATCGCATCACAAAATACGGGCTGCTAACATTGTAAGAATGAACCGCCTCATTTACTATAGTTTTATAGGAATATCCTCATAAAATATAGGTACATTTAATGACATAAACCTTGAACCTAACACATTAATGCCTTGTGACCGACACAGCCATTAATATCGCTTGACTTTTTCATCTTTTATGGGATTTTTATCTACCTTTCAGAGACTACAGCAATAATAGAGTCATGAAGCTAACTTTGCTATACTGAGTAAACTGGTTAAACATCGACAAAAAGATTTTTACCCTATTTTTTTTTCTCACATACGTACTTTACTGTATTGCACTTGTTAATTGTTATATTCAATATTATCCAAGTCCAAGTATATTTGTTGAAGATCAAATAGGAACTGTAGTTTAACCATAAGTACATACATACATACACAAAGTCACGCCTGTTTCCGTGAGGGGTAGGCAGAGACCACGGATTCCCATTTGCTACGATCTTGGCATACTTCTTTTGTTTCATTCACACGCATCACATTTCTCATACACGCTCGTCAGTTGAGGGTACTCCTTACTTGCCCTGTTTGCATTTTTGTTTATTATGCCATATGCAAATCAAATTAGTAAACGGAAAGAAGAACACTGACTACCAACATTGAGTCAGCGCAACATAATTATTCAGTCTAGGCATTGTATACAAATTACACTTTGTACAGGCCGAGTTTTAAATTGGCGCAATCGAATGAAAGTTTATAGGTCAAATTACGTTTATTTACATATATTTATTTGAACTTTGTTTCATATTGATAAGTTTATATCGATTCTAGGATAAACATTAAAAATTACCGATACAGTTTTGCAATAAAATAAACAAAAAGATAATTAAGTTCGACACTTCTGTTGGTAGCAATTGGGGAAAATTATTTATATAATGAGGTCATCAGAAGTTCACACATAGTTTCAGTTATCTATAATGAAGAAAGAAGAAGGAATATAAAGAAAAACACACATGGTAAGTAAACCAAGGCTACAATGACCGCCTCAGAACATCATAGGTATGCAAAGAATGCTTGCTTAAAATTACATGACTTGACTAACGATGAACCAGCAAGAGAATATACAGTGAGTTGCAAATGAAGGATACAAATAATAAGTTTATAAGCAGAAACATTGTTACATAAATATTTCGTGTATTCAGCCTTTTAGATACAAAGCATGTGTTGTAAGTAAATAAAGAGATCTCTACATCTTACTTAATCCATTAATCCAGTTAATAATATATTTTTTGAAAGTATTCTTGTATTCCCGCAGGTAGACACGCACAACTGCTCAGAATAATAAAACATTGACACACCAACGTCACAGCTCGAGGTTTCACATAAGTTTGTTTAACTAACATTTACGATACTGCAATATTTCCTTCGCCCATATCACAGACAAATTAAGTTTTTCCATTATTGTTTAGCAGTATCGCTAAAATTTCACACAGCACCACTACAGCGGTCACGTAATGAATGCATAAATAATTGTTGATGAAGAAAGCGAAAATTCTACGGAAGCAAACACAATAATTGGAATAATGAAAACTTGACACGGGATTTCGTTCGGGAATTTGAAAATGTTGAAATATAAAATGAGTTAATATTTCTTTCGTGTGGTGGTACGAGCAATATTAGTCAAACAGGTTATTATGGTGATGAGCTAGAGCGGACTAAGAACATTATACTAATAGTTGATGATTGTCGGTAGAATAACATGAGAAAATTTTATAATGAGAACACATAGCAGGAGCCATTCAACACTTCATACAAAAATAGGTTCAACTTCCATCACAAGAGAAAGGAGCGCTACCATATTGATGTTAGAAGAAATTGTAACCATTTTACACTTCAGTAAACAAAGCGTATGGACGGTATAACCACTCGAATTCTATGCATCTTTATGAATGAGGTAAAACGAAGCAATCAGGTCGAAACTAATGTATGACTATCATGCGGTCTGGTTACTATTATCATTCAGTTCTCAAATAACCATTTCCAGCAAGCATTGGACGAGTAGCCTGTTAACAATATCGTTTACAATACTGACTGAAGGGGTGTCATTTAACAATTCGAAATTACAGCTCCGACGTTGGCACAGAAAGTGAAATCGACATGCAAGCATGAATGCTCGCAAATAGTAGTGTTGCGAAAAAAAATGCATAGGTTGTTTTCTATGCACAAAATATTTTTGGATACGTTACCCAAATTATATCCTCAATAAGTTTTAATGTTACGCTTTGGAATGTAAGATGATTTAAGTAAGAAATAATTGATAATTTTGTAGCACTTTGATGCGGCTGGTAACAAATGTCGAAAGAATGCGAATTTTTATGTAACACGGACGTGATCGAACATTTGAACAGTTCGCGGACGCGAATACGTGTGGTCACGCGCACGGACGACGCAAAACTGAGGCCAACGCCGGCGCGCACGAACACGTCATAAACGCGCACCGTTCTATTATAGTAGTAACAGTGATTGAGTTAACGCGTAAAAGAAATGGGAGCTCAATTGTTGGCTTAACCCTTTATGCTTTTTACCTCGGAGGTTAACGTGCCATAAAAACCTAAAAGGTTTCAGTGTCAAAAAAGACCTTTAATAATCTGTTTAGATTTGTTTGGAGCCACGTCAAATATTTTTGGGCCAAAATAAAAACTTTTGAATTAGATAAGATTTATTTCTGAATTGATAAACCAAAGACATTGGAAACACCTTGGTCAAGTGAAAGATATGATTTAGGCAATTCACACCTCAAGGAGTTCGGTCTATGCGATGTGAAGTGCTCTCAATCTTTTCATAATAGGTTGACTGATGACCTAATCGTCCGTCCGTCCAATTTGTTAATGTAAATGTTATTATAATCTACAAGCTTAAGACTAGATCCAAAAATGAATACAATTATCTAACGCGTAAGCCATTTTAGTTTAAGTACGATTAGCATATGATTAATTACAGATTAGCAAAAGCTACCAATTTGAATACAACCATAAAACAATCAATTGTTGTCTTTGTCTGACGCATTTTGTATAATCTGTAAAGGGACAGTAATGACACGTGAGAGCGAAACGCAGGTCATAAATAGCCGTTCTATTGAAGCCATCCTAATAGGAAGCTGGGAGTAACGAACGTTATAGAAGCCAATAATCTTACTCCACGCGGTGTATCTTTGATACGAGTAATTCTTGATGTAGATCATGGAGTGCCAACCAATGAACTAACCTTAATCTCCAAGGTTTTGAATGCTAAGGTTTAAGGAAGATAAAGATTAAAATGGGACTTATCTATTGCAACACGGCTCTAAAGAAACAAGTTCATTCTTCCCATAAAATATGCAGGATACCTGCCAATTTGTAATTAGAAGTGACAAACTTGGTATCCATTTACTTTGTTATCGCTAGGTAATAATCGTATTTTGTATGATCGTCAAAGACTGCGTTTGTTTTATTGTAGAAATATCAGTGTCGTATCGCATATTGCCTTAATTACAGGTGAACGCAACATAGTACCTACAAACAAATGTCTTTGTCCAAAACAAAGCATTTCAGTCCGAACGCTGTCAACTTTCCTTTAAATAATGCAGTTATTGTGAGGTACATGATTACAATAAAGTATCTACTTAGGTGGTTAACCTTATTACATATTATCGTGTTACAAAAGGTATAAAGTCGTCCTTGCTTCTATTATAGATGGTTAAGTTACAAGTTATTGAACTCGTGTAGCCATTAATATTATGTGAGGTCAGGTTTCTCTTCAAGTGTAACAAAAGCCTTTATTTCACCGATTGAAGCTTGAAGTCCTTCATGACTTAGGTTTTCAGGTTTCCTAGCCGTGCTTTGGTCAACAAATACAGTTGCTATAAAAACAATAGCATGCCCAAAATTTGTTTATACCTTAGTAACTTAAATGAGTATATTTTTATTAAGCCTCATTGGTGTTGTTCGCAACAGTCGGATCCCTCCTCTCTTATTCTAAAATTATATCAATCATTTCTGTCTAGTGTCCTGTCTGTAAGTTCATGTCATTGTGATCATCATTGAATTAAGAACAAAAGTTTCTTTAGCATTTATTAGAAGTGCCATTTTTTCCTTTGATTTTTATATCAGTGAACATCGTATGAGAGAAATTTGATTAAGTCCGTTGCAGAATTAGCTAATATTTATTTTGGGATAAATAAAACAGGAGCTTTAATGGAGCTGCGTCAGTATAACAAAAACACATTTTTAAATAGAAAATGTTTCATACTATTTGTAGTGAATAATGAAATTGTTTGTGTTTAAAATGGCAATCTACCAGCAAACATTGGCATAGGGAATGCTGCAGAAAGTGCCAATAATGCAATCTTTAAAATATACCAGAATTATTAACACTATTTATTGATAACAAAACACTATGCAGTCTTACCATTATTGTATACTTTATTTATTTTAATCAAATTATATGTGAGTATGTTTTATTAACAGAGTTCATAATACTTCAAATATATATCAAAACATTCACTAGATAAGATAACAGTAAAAAAATTAGGTCAAAACCACAGAAGTAAAATCTCTTTTCAAAAGAACCGACCAGAGACCTCAAGGCTAATCCGTACAGTTTCTTATCTATACCTTTACACAGGAAAGACAATTTTGACAGTTGGTTTTTTATTCTCATCAAAATCCTACCACACGTAGTATCTGTTAGAAATTAAATAATAGGAGAAAATGTATTAATCATTTACTACATACCTACAACACTATGAATGAGAGCTACTTTGCCTGAGATTCCATTGTAACCTTTTACAGGCGTCCGGTCTGCTAATCGCTCTGAACAATTCGTGTTCTCATAGCCGCATAAGTCTATCCAAGGTTAGTACAGACATGTGAGCAGCTATTTGATGCGTATAATTCTATAACATATTAATTATATAAATAGAAGGTACAGAACGCGCTAATATAAACACAAATTAACTCAAAACATGCAGCTTTATCCGTGGACTTTGTCAGTATCTGACAGTGTTCCCACCTGATTTAGAAGTGGTGGAATATTTCTAATTAAAACATAAACATCATTGTCAGTCCGAAGACGTTCACTGTTGAACAAAGACATGGCCCTTAGAAGAGGGGGAGGTGCCATAATCCCCACGCTTGGCAAGCGGCATGGGTATCGCAATATTGGTAGTGAAGTTACGGAAGACGACACCCACGCCTCCTAGGACACTCACGGGACAAAATGGGGAGGTACTATTCTGGCCCGGCACTCTACGGGAACATACAAAAATATAATAGTGAGGAACATCTTAAATAACTCAAAACATGTCATAAGTCTTCAAATCAGTAACTGCAATAAATAACTGAGACGTCAATTAAAATAATAAGAATTGTTTGCAGCTCTTTTGTTTAATATCTATGTCTTATCAGTCTGTAAATGTCCGCTAAACGTGGCTGGTGACAATGACTGAAACACTTTGCAGGTTTTGTTTTAAAACGCCTCTTAGCCATTCATAATGTTAATAAGAAGAGAAGCAGAAAATAAAGCTAATTTAGTGCAGCCATAAGCAAAGTGACCTTAGAATGGCGACCTAACCTAAATACAAACTAATCCCGATTTAATCTATAGATATTAACAACGTCGTAAAATACAATGCCGTCAAGTCCAGGGATGCCGTGCAAGTGGTCATAAACGACGCACAATTGTCATTTGGTCGCCCAATGGACCGGCAATTGCTTCACACTGGTGTAATTGTGGCTCTCGAACGCTCCCGGCATGCAACATCGAGGGCTGGCCGATATTAGCCACATTATACATCGTGAATGTACGTTGGATGAATGAAATAAATATAGTGTACTCAGTCCTTGTAACTAGCACATTACTCATATTAGGATTGTGGCACTTTTTCCCATTCCCAGCCATTATTTAAACCCCAAGAATGTGGTCTTTAAGACAGTTTGTAAATATATAGAGACAGAGGGCGATTCAATCACACGGTCCACTGCCATCATCAACCTCTATCTAGAATGACCACTAAAAACAATTACCTACATTCGTAGTAGAACTATTATTAGCAATGTAGCTCCAGTATTTTCTAGTGAATGTAAGCTGAAGCGCTGTCTAATGTGCCATGCTTTCGTAACAGCAACTAAATTTACACAAAGACAATTGCTATATACATAACACAATAAAGTTTTAATTAGATTTTATAATAATGCGGAAGACGATATTATGCAGGACGAACAAGATTATGAAACTTTCCTAATAATTTAACCAGTTCATTGCCAAGCGCAGTTTCTATACGAGTTGATTGCTATTCTCACCTTGTAAAGCAAAAAAATATCTAGGTAAAAATGTTTGTAATCTGCGATAAATCTTTTTTAATTAATCGCCTTTCATTCATTCACACATGACTAAACATTGAATACTCTTTTGTTTAAGTGGAAGTCTAGTTATGTCCGTACTTATGAACGATGATCATTTTCCCACGTATTGCTAAAAGAAAATAAACGTCTAATGACACTGTAATTTCTTCACCACCGAGGTCTCGGTATGTTCACAGCGTCATAGCCTTTAGTACTTATGGTTTAGGTACTGTAATGGTGTGTGCCATTTTCGTAATAGTATAATCATCGGCATGTGGTGTAACAGAGCCACTGTGTCTAATGACGCTAAATTGGCACCTTAAGGAATTTTTAGCGATCCTTGGTAATGCAAATAATTGTGATATTCGCGCATTATTTTGACCAAATCATTAATGTTACACAGCGCACACGAAAAGAAAACGAATGCTTCGAAATATACTGAAACTGTTAAGTAAGAGCGCAATAAACTTGAGACTAGACATGTTAATTAATTAGAAGATTGGCCATTTATCGTTTGAAAATATGGCAGAAATCTTTAAAACCGACAAATATTCCATTGATAAAAATTAAAAATATTGTATGCCTAAGAGTACGTGAATATAAAAGCTATTTCTATCATAAGCCTTCGGAACCCCTTTTTCATTTTAGTCGTAACACTAATTTTCATATCCGTTGAATATTAATAAAAACCGCAGATAAGTAAAAAAACTTGTAGTTCTTAAGAGGACAGGTTTAAACAGCAGGCTCATCTTGGGACTATTCGTTTTGAGAGGCAAGTAGATAGCGGCTAATTATGCCCTTGGAACTCAGTGAATAATCTTCCTTTACTTTATGTTGCTAGAATAGGTTATTATTAAACCTTGTCGTAATTTCGAAATTGTGAGTTGTTTTTTGAGACGTTGTGTATGGCCTCGACTTTTTCATGAGATGTATCGTTTTAGATATGAAAGACCATAAAATATCTCTGCCATCTTTGTGATAGATACAATAATAATCACCCTCATTATAATATTGGTATTTTTTCTTATAGTATGATTGATGAACAACCTGGTGTCAGAGTTTAAACCGCATAGAAGGTCTTTTACATGACTTTACACACCGTTAAAAAATCTCTCAGGTGGTTTCCTCACGATGTTTTCCTTCACCGTTTTTACCAAGAATTAGAATTCTTCTTCTAAGAGACAATTGGTGCATGCCGAGTGAGCTGAGTCTGAACTTGCGATCTTTGGCTTGCCAGAACATCGGTCATACCACTCGGCTATCACTGTCAAATAATACTGGCAAGTACCATTTGTTGCTTCTAACTTGCCGGGATTGATCTGGAAAACGTCCGTCTGGATTTCGTTATGATCTTTGCAACGGTTGAGTATATTCGAGGTACATTCTGTATGTGTAAAGACGCAAGAGCATTGCAATAGATTTTAAAAATAACTGTTTTATCATTAAAGATAGACAACTGTTTACAACAGCGTTTACAGTCCATAAAACATCTTTATTTCATCTAATGATATAAAACAGGCTGGAGACAACAACTATAATCAAAACGTAAAGTAAAATCATTTTAAAATAAATGTTAAAATTCAGTAGTGCTGAATAGCAAACATGGTATGACTGGCGCTAAAAACGGATGATACACCCAGCGTTGAAGGTAGTCGTGTATTTATGAAAAACATACAACAATACGTGTTACGTATTCGATTTTAACTCCTCAAGTTACAATGTTTCAATACTAAATATCAGTTGTATAGCAGTGGTTAAACAGACCCTACACGCAAACCTATTTGCCAGCGGATACTCATAAAACCAGCATAATTAAACAGTTTTATTTTATATGATGTATTAAATACCTAAGTATAAAGGTATTTCCATCACTAAACATTTTTGAGGAACTATAATGTTAAAGTAAGAATAGTTTAAATTACAGGTAGTGTTAAGTCTATATTCAGTGAGTCACAGATATTATGACACATGGTGATTGTTGAACTATTGTGTCCGCTGTATTGACTGGGGACAATGAAGCCACCTTTAAGGGCAAACTCTACACGTGCAATTAAGAAAAAGTCTAAATTCCGTTCAAAGAAAGCCAATATCGACACCTGCAAGGAGTAACATTGTAACTAAGATTTAGCAACTTTAGAGTAGAGCGCGTCAAAGATTTAAAAAATTCTCACTGCTTTCATTTTAGTCTTATTGCCAACCAACTTTGAAATTGTACGTCAATGAGGGAATAGCTACAATTGCGTATGATTTTATTATTATATATAGGTATGTGTTAAGTATTTTTGTGAGTTACAATGAGAATCCACAACATATACTGTATAAAATGACATTGTAACTCAGACATACGATCGCATAGTACGATAATAGTCTTGTTCTTGAAAATTATAATTTTCAAGAACAAGAGTGTATCTTGTATTACAATGTAATATTAATAATGGTGAGCATAAACAATGATGATGATGATGTGTAACTAAATATACCCTTTTATTAACTACAGTTGACTCGCACTTACAATGTTTTTACACTATAAAAATCTTTACATAAAGGAATTTAGGCGCAGGTGTGAGTGCAGAAAAAATCTACGTTTTTTGTACAGCAAGAATATGATTGTAACTCAAAATTGCCCAGAACTGAGTTACGATGTTATTCCTTGCAGGTGTCGATATATTTATATTTATCTTGATTATTTGATATTATTACCCTGTAACTAGGGATCAAATGGAATCAAGTGTTATCGTAGAATCACATGTGATAAATAGGAATAATTTCATTAATAACAAAAACAATTTCTCGACAAACAAAGCGAGTACGTCAAGTAATGACGTCAATGAGAGAGCCTTTACACAAGATTAGCTTGTCCTTTGCATCTAAAAAATCTATAAAATACGCATAAGAAGCGGATTTAAAAATAAGCTATATTGAGATTTCAACTAGCTATAGATAAATGAAGAAACCAAGAAGTATCAAAAGCATCTATCGGATAGACGCTGAGGTGGTTTCTTGATAGACTATATCCCGAATATTTATATGGAACTAAAAATTACACCTTTTACTGTCAAAGTTCAAGAGACTTTTAGCATGCCTTCTTTAACGAACTCAAAAGGCAAACTAAAACGATTTTGGATCTGAAGGTCTGGAAATACGTCAAAATATTGCACTAGGTAAGCACGATAGGATTAGATGGTTCTTTAATCAGGGTTTTTCCACTTCGACAACTTTTACCCGTTACTAGGCAAGACAATAATTCCACAATTTTGTCAATGAAATAATCCCTTGGTGGTAATCATCTAATAAGTTATTTATCGAAGATTATTGATAAGGTATTACGTACTTTGGACTCGATTTGGTACGACATTGGGCTGACCGAACACAAATCCGGTTGGACATTGTCAACCTACAAAATAGCATGAGTGCTCGCACACTGCGTACTAAGTCGCAGAAGGTACGTAGGTACAGACTTATGGAGAAGCTGATTTAGCTTTGACAAAGAATTAAAAATAAACTTCAACGAATGCCAGTATTATTGTTCTTTGGGGTTTCCAAAGGAAACTCAAATTTTGCAGATTTTTTTTTAAGACTTCTGTTGTGCAAAGGAAAACCGAGCAAAATCAGGGTTTTCAGCGATACGGAATCAACTCTACAAGTTCACCACACGCTTAACTGCGGGTAGTATGTTTTTTACACCTGAATTACGATATATTTTTTCCTCATGATTATTATAAAGGTATCACTGAAATTCATAATTCAGTGTCACGATTATCGTGACCAGGTATCTTTACTTAACCCACCTTGCATACAATGTGACAATGAATAATTTAAATAAATATTTAAGTAATTAACACAAATATTATTACATATTCGCCTTAAAAAAATAAAGGAGTTCGGTTCAAGGGTAGTTTGTGAGAGAATAAAATTATATACATACAGCGTGTTTCATATTATTATTTTAGAATAATGTTTGACGTAATAAAGGAGGATAAACAAAAATGTCGCGGCAGTTAATATTCAGTCTACGAACAATTTAAAAATAAAACGTCTACTACGTTATTTCGTAACACATATGCAGTGACGCTGTGAAAGATATTTTTAGCTTTTTTCTCAGGAATTCAGTCGGATTTAGAATGTTTTTGTTCGTTTCATTTTATTTGTAAATAGTACCTATTTGAAATAATTTTTCAACTAAACTGGAATATCTAAAATAATGATAAAATAATCATATTTTATAACAAGACTGCCTCGCTGTTATTACTGTTATTACGCGCGACCGCACTAGATTCTGAGTCCGAATCGCGGGACGGGCAAAGTGTTACTGAGTTTTTCCATTTGGTAATTCTCAGTAGCAGCACGGAGACTGGAATTGTGCTTGGTTGATGGCAATAGGCTCGCCCCCTTATTACATTGGGACCTAAAAACGTAACTAGCTAAATGTGGGTGTACTAATTATGTGCACCTCTGCCTATCCCTTCGGTGAATACCAGCGTGATATTATGTTAAGTATTTCATAACACAAATTATTTTTATTTACAGGATTTGAGGCGTTTATGAGCTCTTATTGCATAACGTACACTCATATAAGGAAATTTATAATATTCGAAAAAAAATCCGTACATATGTAAGTATAGATACGGTATTGTGCATTAAGGAGAAATATACCGACCAAAGTTTTAAAGATATTCGGTAGAACCGTAAACTACTGTTTGAACTAATTCCCTACAATTATCGCCTATCCAATTGTCATATAATCAACTTAAACATAAACTACAAAGTAACAAGCAGTTAAAAATGAATTCAACATTCTGAATATAGTACATTACAAATCACGTGAAAACAACACTCACACTCGAGGCCTGCGTGCATACAATGCCGATGCTATCAATGTGTGCGTTTGCGTCTTATGTGTAACTACTTGCTACCTTGCTGTTTATGTTTACATCGAGTGCGCGGGCACTGAACGCACTCATGAATTTCATGACTTTTTTTACATACATTATTTTTTTACCTATTTCCTAGAGGGGTAGGCAGAGACCACTGATTTCCATTTCTATCCTCATATACTTCTTTCACCTCATTCACTCGCATCACATTTATCCTCACTTGGCCTTTTTGTATAACATCTCCAATCTGTTTCAAGTATGCCTTTTTTATATTCAAAAGTAAATCTATGGAAAGCGGTAAGGCCTATTAAATTATTAAACTTATAGGCCGTATCACACTAGTATATTTCTACACGATACTCATTTAGTTACTCAGATGATACAAGTCTAATTTCGTAGCACGACATTATTAGTATTTCTGAAAGTATAAGAGCGGCTAGTGATAACAATATTTACATAATACATTATTAGATTGACATGATTGATGATTATAATGATATCATTGGGAGTCAGTAAGTAAAGACAAAATGGGGTGTAAATTCATTTGTCAAAAACAATGAAGTATTTAAGTCTATTTGATTAATCCATCATTTATAACCACGTACAAAGAGTAATGAAAACACTAGGCTTTTAAAACTATCAAGACTATTTCCATATTATAATTAAATCTATTGTATTTTAAACCATTGCGTAAGACAATTTAATTAGCTATTTAGGTGACATAGATACCTAACGCTGTCTGCGTCAGTGTTCATATTATAATGCTATTGTTCCCTGACGCGCAATCTCAAAATCACTCTTCATCAACGATATAGCCTTCCGAGATAATTAGGTACCTATAATAAGTTTATTAGTACAAAATTATGAAAATAGTGGCCTGTACTAATGAAACTAAAATTAATAACCGCTTTCTAGGCTCCTAAACTAGGTACGCACACCTGTATCTTAGTCAGAGATTTTGCGGCTTTAATTTAAATAATGTCAATATTTTAAATTGCAAGTTCAAGTGACCACAAAGGTCTGTTTTTCAAATAAAACCTTTTTTAATTTATTCTTATAACAAAAACTAAGTAAAGTATTATAAGTGGTCTAATATACCGTTTTATAATAGGAACACGTCGAATCAGGACTAATGAACTTTTCATATTGATCGGAAAAACCATTTTTCGTCAATCTGCAACCAACAAAACAAACTTAGTATTGTCTTATTACATTTAAAAGAAAGGTAGGTGATGATTAGGTCATTGTCTCAATACTACGATGCTATTACTAGTCTTTGATGGAACGATCACAGTACACTGTGACTGCATTGTATAACTGATCGATCGGTCCAGCGCCCATACCTGACTAAAATATTTAGGATGTCCATGATAATACAAACCTAGTTAATTATTAATTACTATTTTTCCAGGTCAATCAACAACTCTACAGACCGTAACATTTCGCATTCTATCGTCCGATTCAAGACCTTTTTCCCAGTATTAACTGACAACCGATCTTTAGGTCAATACGCATCTTTAATGGTTCAGTTGCTGTAATCAGCGGTCTTTCCTTGAAGCCGACCTCACAATACTTAGGAATGAGTGAAAAAGAACATAATAGAGGAAACAGAGTGATGGTTTCATATAAATGCAAGACACATTACGGCGACATTAGCGAGTGTTTCGCAAATGATCGCGGTGCGCGTACGCCGCAATCTTCCGCCAGGGGCGGCGCGCGGCGCGTTGCATTGCGAAACGTTCTGATCACATGTCGCGCTATTTGTACGTAGCATTAGGGTTGCCTGTATACTCAGTTTAATTCCTACAAGAGAAATTACTACTGTCAATAAAGAGGTACATTATAAAGTAAGTAACACCTACATAAAAGAAGCAGAGCTTCTGAGATGCACTCAAAAAAAGTAAAATCGTCCCTAGAAATTAAATGATATATTATATGAATCTTCGAAGGATATCGGAACAAGATAAGAGAAAATTATTAAATATAAATAGGACGATTATAAAACTTAATAAAGACGTCAGTTAGTAAGATCCACAAAGCGAAAACCCTGTCTATTGTTATGCATATTGTGTAAATTCATAAGCAACCGATATGAATTATGTTAGTTGACAAAACAATAGGAAATGTTCCTCATATTCATTGTTAATCAGTTAAATAAAGCCACCGTTTTCGTAGATTATTGAATAACAATAGCCTCGTGGATCAGGACAACAGGTCAAATAACAAAGAAGTGCCTTCATTACGACGATAAGACTCCTCATAAAGACTCGATTCCCACAATGACTTTACTTGCAAGTACCTATTTGTGTTAATTTTTGGGCGCTTATGTATAAGATATTCATGCCCGTAAAACACACTTACGGTGCAGAAGAAAAACGAAGTCTTGACACCAGTAACGCATAAAATGTCCTTGAATAAGGTCAGACTAAAATTATAAAGTTTTAAAACAAAAAGCTCAATATCATTATCATAATGTTCAATTCACTCGATTATAAAAGCGTGCGTTGGCATGTACTGCTTAATTATACATTGCAACCACAGAGCAGTGAGCAACAGAGGGCACCGACTTTAGCGTACAAGAGAAGCTATTTTATCCAAGTTCAGAAATAAAATATTTTTTGTCCACAAGACTGAGGCTTGCTATATTACCTATATTGTATAGTGTGTTAATAGATTAACTGAAAGAGCAAGACCCAGAACAGACGAGCACGTAAAAAGATGAGGTGATGAAAGAGAATGAGACGAAAGGTGTGTGATTATCGTAGCTAATAGAAATCCGTGGATTTTGCCTTCACCTCCGACAAACAGTCGTTGATTTTATGTATGCTAGTATGTTGTTTACTACAAAATTTCCTACTCTATGTTCGCAACGGTACTTCCATTCTTTCTACTTATTCTATTTCATTTGCATAACTTCGACACTATTGTGAAGTATCACTAATTGATATGCTTTAGCACGTCGTGCGGTAATTAAATTTTTAATGTGATATTAGTCGGCGAGGTATTATGGAATTGGAGATGTTTGAGTTATAGAGAAACATCACTACTCGTATGGCTGGAATCCGTAACGAATTAAGTCTTGTGCGTATTAGGTATTAGATAAACAATCTTATAAAAAGGTATGGTTTTTAATAGTAGTCATAATCTAAAGTTTTAAAAGTAATTTTGCTATGATCACCGCGAATGACAGTGACAAGAGAGTTCGCTTAGGCAGGAAACTGGTATCTGGACAAGATAAATATGTAGTTACTTCAAGTAAGGTATTGGCCTTTTGAAGTCATCGTCGGTTACGTCCAAGTCCGTCCGAATAAAAAAATATTATGTAGGTAGGTATATTAGGTTTTTTTAAATATTCATAGATCATGCTGCCTTTACGTTAAGTTGTAACAATTCTCATTTGAAGAAAAATGACTTAAGAACAGCATAAAAAATACTTCACATTACTTCTTATCGCAAAACGCGTAAAGTTAAATAGGCTAAGTAAACAATGTTTTAATTGAAATAGAAATATGTAGGACTTCACAATAGCGACATAATTCGCGCTGATCTCTAAATAGATACCGTTTTGCGTCATACTGTTGAGTTATAATAATTAAGTATTGGACACACGATGTGAGCATGCTTGACCTGAGATAAAGGACCTACTTAGGTACAGAGAATGATGTAAAACAAATAGCAGGAACTTAGGTGTAAGGGTCCAACGTTCAGGGAATGATATACAATAGAATTTATGATTGTTATTGACTTGTATAACTATTGTTAATCAATTTAGTGATATGTGTATAAATATTGAAACTCTATTAGCAGTATTCACATGCATAATAATTTTGTTACACAACACCAGAATTTAATTAGATTTTTCTGCAAGTTTTCAATAATAAAATGAAGTAGGTATTCTTACTAAGGCCAAATCCACAGATAAGAGCACATTTTATATTATTTTTTAACAGAAAGTACCTTTTCTGTGCTTTATGTTAAGTATTTTATCCATTAAGAACTTGCTAAATTGTCGTGCAGTCGTAATAAACTGACCACCATATGAAATCTAAGGAATACTACGTAGCAAAATGGGTATACAGTAATCGAACAACAGTAGATCAATATGCTAAAGTGTAAGTCTAAGCCATTACAATTTTTTTAAAAACGCGTTGGCATCATCAGGCGGAAAACGTCCACTGTTGGACAAAGGCCTAAACCTTGCGGGTGGAGGTGTTGCCATAATCCCCACAGTTGGCAAGCGGCTTGGGGATCGCAGTATTGATGGTGAAGTTACAGAAGATGCTGCTGCCCATCTTCTGGATTTTCATCTTAGTTGGCATATTGGAGTAAAATTCACTTCTAGCTCATCTAACATTATAAAAATTGATCATGTTTCGACTACGGCTACTATCCAAATAAATCTAAAAAAAAGAGCGAGAATCTGAAAGGCAGTTCACCATCAAATAGAATTCCGTATATCAATAAAGGAGAACAAGTAACTTTAGGTACCCATTGAAATCATCTAAATACATCAGCAACCTACTTAAATTACCTACGTAGGCAGTACCAATTGGTTTTTGGCCCTACTAACATGATTCCATTGAAGTTCACAATTTCCTGTCATCTATATTAACGTCGGCCCGGTACTTATGTCGACGGATGAGTTAATGACTGTCAATCAAGTTCGCGTGATCTTCAATTAGGTACTGACGACGCAACCACTTACGGTTATACCAAATAATTCTTGGGTTAATCATTATATTAAAGGCATAGTGCTCAAATCATATTTCTTAACCCTTTCCTTGTCCCGTGTATCACATAATATGATAGATGGTGATTGTTTGACTATTGTGCCTAACATATGGATAGGGAACCTGACAAATTAATTATATTACTTTTTGGTTTTAATTGTAGCCACCTCGGTATATTACTGATCCAACTGTTACCCTGTCTACTAATAATAATGAGCTTTCTTTTAGGGATTTTAAAATCTGTGCTGAATTTAAAATTTTTAACTACAATAAAAACAATTTATTTTTGATATTTTTCTTATGACTCATAATATCCATATTTAACTTGACTGCTTTTAATGTTAAAGAAACTTCTATTTATTCTTGTAGTTTTAATACAGAGGAGGAAATTTATAAGCCCCAATAATTCCAAATACTTTTTGGTAATATGAGCTTTATTATTGTTCCTTTTTTATACCTATAATAATAATTATATTGTTTTATTATGTGTTACCTATAAAGCCTGCAAAATAGTACAAATCATCATCACCATCCACAGCCTTCAACATCCCACTGCTATAAACAATGCAATCCACCACGGTCCTGTGCCAATCTTATCAATAGTACAAATAGATCTGTTTAAATTCCAAACTTGTAACTTTGCCGGGTCAACATTTATTGTGTCAACTTGAGGTTTAAAAGAATAACCAATTCCATTGTACAGAGCCACAATAATCAGAAAATTATAGGGACCAGCTGGCAGATTGGTGTCAGTACTGACCGCCCAGGGTGGACCAAACCATCTGACAATCAAATTAGTATCTACTACACACACCTACACATTACAATATTATTAATATTTCAACCATCTAGTTGTGACAGGATATTTATTATTAAGGATCTTGTTGGCAACCTACAAGGCCACATACAGTCATGCAACACCAATCGTCAATCTTGTGAAAGATAATAAAACAGTTGTTTTTTTTTTACTTCGTACCCACAGACCATATATACATACTAATTTATAATCAATCAAATAATTTTATTTAAAAAATAATTTTGCCACAACCTTTTTGTAACACAGGATTACATTATTACCCAGTTCAGGCACTAAATGTTATTATTTTAGATATTTAAGTACTGGAAAAAATTTGTACATGGAAGCTTGTGGCAAAATTATTCAATTAATAAAGTTGATTGATTAATTGATATTAAACTCGCTTTAGATAACACTTGTGTGTTTCTAGGAAACTGTTAGCGTTATAATTCAGAAGCGACCAGAGCTACACGGCGTTAAAAGCCCACCGTCGGGCGCCGCAGAAAATATAAAATATTCATATTCGAATAACCTCAAAGTTAAGATTAAATATTGTTTGCAATCTATTTTATAGTGGTTACAATGTAACAGTAACTGAAATATGCCAGCTAAGGTCAGACTCAGTTGCATCCGAAAGATTTATACAAATATAGCACATCTAAAAAAAGACATCGTGAAATCTGCCGGGTTGTTTGGGATAAATAATAACTTACCTGGTTTATATCGATTCCAGCAAATACCGTCAACCACTTACTTTATTTCAAAGCATTAACGAAAACTCACTTCACTTTACGTTTATTTTATGCAAACAAAGGAAATAGTTTTAAATTTCGCACCGACAACAAAATATTTGTGAAACTGAAAATACTTAGTATTGCTAGTATTTAATTTGAATAAGTCAACATTATATACAAAATGTGGTAGAAATAAAATAATATTATTTCTTACGGTATTTGTAAAGAACACTATAACAAAAGAAGTTCTAAACCATTTAAATGTAGAAATTTAACCTAAAAAGTGACAAATTTTCTACCAAATTAAAAAATCAGCCACTTAAAAAAATGATTATTTTTAGCTTTGGCAATACTATCGCAGTGTCTAATTCTCAGAGTAATGACAAAAGAGTAATTACTCTGAGGTCTAATTAATTAAAATACATTACATGCAGTTTTCTAATGTACAAGTACATTAATGTAAACAAAAACAATCAATTAAATTATTACAGGCACAGTAATAAGAATTGGATTATTTGATATTTTAGAATATGTTTTTTATGTTCTCAACGTTCCGTTGTTTGTGTTTGCTAGCAAATTGAGTAATCATGAAAACAAAACAAAATGTTAAAATAATAACATAATTATTTGATGTAGAATAATAAGGAGAATACAAGACAAAATAGATTTTAAGTATTTTATCAAACGTAGGATGTTAATCTGCTACAGTCACGGGTATAACGGACTGCAGTGCCGATGAAGTCATCGCATCATACGTTTGTCTTATTTGACACATTGACTGTCAAAACAAATTCATAAATTGGAATTAAAATTCAAAGAGTTTATACAAAATGGGTCTATTTGGTAAATCTCCGGAGAGAAATCCAAAAGAAATGGTATGTGTTATATTCGAGCTAATTAGGACGCGGCACACGTAATATGTTATTAGTAATATCCTAATAATACGCTATTATTTTAGGTAAACGAGTGGTCTCATAAACTACGGAAAGAAGGATATAATTTAGATAGACAAATAAGAGGTATGTTTCTTACAGTATGTAATCAAAAGTGTTCACAATGTCTGGCGCAACAGGATGTAGTACTACATTCCTATCTTGAAGCCTGAATTCCTGTAGGCTCTGTTAAGCCAAGGTCACGGTTCTGTTTATAAATCTTTGAACGACTATTTTTGCATTAGTTCGTAGTCTGCAGACATTAAAAATCTAATTTCTTCGCTGATAAAACTTTTTTTATGTTTATTATTCTTTATGATCAGCTGGAAGACGTCCACTGTTGAACAAAGGCCTCCCCCTTAGAACGCCATGTTTATTATTACGGTACTCAATTTATTTTTTATTTAGGTATTCAGAGAGAAGAGGAGAAGATCAAACGGTCCCTAAAAGAGGCTGCATCTAAGAATGACAAACAAGTGTGCACAATACTGGCCAAAGAGATCATAAGGTCTCGTAAGGCTGTGAGCAAAATATACACCAGCAAGGCACATCTTAACTCAGTCCAGTTGCAAATGAAGAACCAATTAGGTAAAGTTAAAAAAAATATATTTCATGTTACGTTTTTAAGAACAGTATGCCACATAATAATCATTTCATAAGGCCATTAACACTTTGGCTGTGGCTGAACAAAGTATCATGGTCCACCAGTACTAGTAAAACAATCCGTGGCAAATTCAATCCGAACCTACCAAAACTACGGGCGCACTCACCGGTTGTGTTTTTATTATTATAACTACAAGACAGATTTACTCACTTTGAGTTACAAGGAATTGCATTTATTAGTTTATTTGCAAAATTGTTTCGGTAATTAGCAAAGAAGTCATTGTTGAATGCACACTAAGTCAATGACTTTATTACTGTTTCTTTCTATTGTCCAAAAGTGGCAATATAAAAGGATTAAAAAATGCATTAATGTTTTAATTGTTATGATATTAGCATTTACTAACTTTTGGAAATGCATTGTAATAAAATACCTTTCAAATATGGCTAAATAACACAAAATCTTAAACAATAGATGCCGTAGTGATAAATATACAATTAAATAAGCCAAAACAAAGGCAAATATTTAATTTTGCACATGCAGTCATAAAATTATTGTTTTCATAGTTTGAAGTAATAATACCTACTTAAAAATAATAATATGACCACTTAATATGGTGTGCTCACAAAACATATTTTTTTACGAATATTTTAATCTGTTATTTGTAACCAGATACATAAATGTAATTGTATTACATATTTAATTGATGTCAATGAACGCAAAAACCTTAAATTAGACGGACAAAAACGCGGCTAGCGTGTTATCCGTACTGGTGGCACACAGCATGTGCGTTTTACTGCACCACTGGATCAAAAATTTGGGAATACATTAGCAGGTGTGTGCGCGCCGCACTGGTGGCACTTTTAGCTAAACGCAGCGTATATAAGCCGCATTGAATTTGTTATAATTATTAACTTCTGGTTCATAAAAAAAATATAATCTATAAATTAAAAATACGACTGCCATATCAAAAAACTAATTAAAACAAAAAAATATATATTCCATTGCATCTTGTGGTCATGTGGAGGTGGCCAAGTAACCATTCTGGTTTATTGGCCACTATAACATGATCTTTTGACTATTGATTTGCACAGTGTGCACCTCTCTCTCTGATTGTAATATTACATATATCCTATTATATTGTTCACAGCTACTTTAAGAGTTGCAGGATCATTACAACGATCTACAGAGGTATGTTTTTATAAAAAAATATACAATCTTAACTTTAAAAAAGTCCAGTTATTTGCCTCCAGATAGTTACATATACTACACAAGTGAATAAACACTCCTTACTACATAATCCTATAATAAACCTTTCGAAGGCACGCTTGTGCGACACACTGAAGCTCGACATTACCCTAGTGCGACAAACAACTGTGCGACAGTACGTCGACACTATGGTAGTGCGACAACCGATTGTGCGACAATACCATAACACTGCGTTTATGCCGTGTTACGGTAGTTACTACCCAAGTGCTGCAAAGTACAAACGCTTTTGCGATGTCGCCTCGATGGTTTTTACATGAAAAATCAGGAAAGTAAAAATTTAAGCAGCAAATGTTAAATCAAGTTAAGTAATTAGTTTTAATTACAAAACTTATACACACTGTTGATTTATTAATCCAACTTCCTGTCATACTGATAAGGATGCAGCTAGTCATATCCTGTATAAGTGGTATCTGTAGCACTATTGGTAACGGCGAACGAGTAAATCTCATAATATGGTAAAGTCTATGTTTTTCACATTCACAGCTTTCTTTACTTACTTTTCTAAAATTATCGTTTCCGAACCCGGGCAATAAGTTTGTAGCTGGCTAAGCTAACGGGGGCATCAAATAAAAGAATTATACATATATATAATTTTGAGCTGTCGGTGTCGCTCTAGAGTGATGATGAACTTTAATGTGTCGCAAGCGCGCATTCGGACTATGGTGTGTCGCAGTACCGTTTTGTCGCAGAAGCGTTAATCGCACGTCCAAATGTCGAGCTCATCTGATGAGTGGTAATATTAATAAAATTTTGCTTTTAAAAATAATAACCATAGAATGATAACTAATGATTTATTTTCACCATATTAATTAATAGGAATTATTAATCAATAGGCCTTTGTTCAACAGTGGACGTCTTCTGGCTGATGATGACGATGATAATGATTAATCAACCTGTCTTAATTATACAGGTAATGCAAGCAATGCAGGCACTAATCCGCTTACCTGAGGTGGCAGCAACAATGCAGGAGTTAAGCAAGGAGATGATGCGCGCGGGCATCATCGAGGAGATGTTGGACGAAACCATGTCGAGTATGGAGGACGAGGAGGAAATGGAGGAGGCGGCGCAGGCTGAAGTCGATAAGGTAAGGTTAAGTTAAGATTCTGTGTCGCGGTCTGTCAGTTTCTGACCATCCATTTTCATTTTTCATGTTGTGTCTTTAGAAGTAAGACACCCTAGGTTTCCGCTGTCATTGGTGTCATTACAGTTAGTCAGGAGTTAAGAAAGAAAATTAGGTATTATCGAGTCTATGGCCATTTAACGAGCCTATTGTTGATACATCTTACTACTTTTTAACTTGCAACTTTTAGGGTCCCACAGTGTATTTGTAACAACGTGGTAAGTACCTAACTACGTCATTAATAGGAATAATCAATGCAATACTTTGATCCAGGTGCTATGGGAGCTAACGCAGGGCAAATTGGGAGATGCGCCGGCGCCGCCGACCGCCGTCGCAGCGCCGTCGACCAGTAAGGAGGAAGACGAAGTGGCGGAGCCGGACGAGAGCGAGCTAGATGAGATGCAGACCAGACTACAGGCGCTGCGGTCTTAGTACAACTTTGATTGGAAGGTAAGAGGCCTAATGGCTGACATTCGTTACCCAGTGACCACACATTGGTCACATATTTGTCCGTAATTTAATGATTATACATTTTAATAAATATCAGCTTATAACTGACCCTCTGCAAGTTTTCATAAAGAAAACATACATACATTATAACATTATTACTATATAAACATTACCTTGCCGCATGTCTTTTTCTTTGTTAGCATTTGGAATAGTAGTATTTCAAATGCTAACAATGAAAAAGACAATATATTTACAACTTTATTGGATTTTCAAGTTGAAATGTAAGTAAATTTATATCTCCGGAATTTCATACCCTAAATTAAAAGACATGACGTGTAAAGTTAATTAAAAAAATTAATGCTCCATTTAGGGTCAGATGTCAATTCACAAGCTTAATTATATAGGTTAATACGTCGAGTATAAGGTTACACTAATATTATTTTTGTTCTGTGTAAGTAGGATGCGCCCTTATGAATGTTAAACCTAAACTTAAAAGTCACACATAGGGCAATCGATCGCAGCGATCCGTTGCATCAAACAGACCGATCGCAGCGAGGATTCGCACATGTATGTCAACATCGGAAGCGATGTACTTTATCGCAACGATATCTCGCATCGCAACAAACCCTATGCAATCTTGAAAAAAACGTTCCTTTTGTTCGTCCCAAACAAGAATATGACAGATCGCAGCGCCCTCTCGCCGTCGGTTGTGAGTGGCGAATTTGAAGCGATCGATCGCTGCGACCGTATGCCCCGTGTGTGGCCCCGCTCTTTAGGTAAATGTTAGTGAATCGTGCTGATAAAGCCTCTTTACTAGGTTTTTTATCTTTATTTATTTAAGGGAACTTTTAGCAAAAAGTTATGCTGGTTCCAACGTAACCTAATATTATATGTATGTACATCAAAATTTTATCAACAAGATACTAATGAATAGACCATTGCAGCCTCCGGCGACATTGGTTTAGCTAAAATATGATTAAATATACCTACATCTAACTTATTTATTCCTAAATATGCAAGTAAATAATTTTTTGCGGACTTTACTAGTGTTGAAGAATAGTGTCCAATTAACAATTGGAGTTATGTTAAAAGTTACATGCCCTTTGAGTGAGCTCGCAGAAGTTTTGCTACATGCTTTATACCACAAATTGTTATTGTTTTTATTTTAGCTGTTTATTTTTATTGATGTTAATTTTTATTTTTTTGATGTAAATTCTCTATCCTGTAATGATAGTGGATAAGAATGAATATAAATGAATAAATAAAGGTTCTCTAATGAAATGTTATCTTTTCAGATACCTACGTATTCGAGACAAGAATTGAAAAGGCGATGTCATGTCGACATGAAGTTTGACAATGCCTTAAGAACAATGTAAATAATTGTTGTATGTATGTAATTAAGTTTGTATTGTAATACTAGAGTATTTGTTTCAATTGAGAGTTAATTTTAACATTAGATAAAAAAGATTTGATTTATTTGGTCTTGACACTTCGGTGTATCGGACAAAGTTGTTAGTCATCGCTTTTTTGTGATGTATAGTTGGCATAAAAATAAGACAGAGATTTGTATGCTATATGGCCGAATCTTGTTTGGCTATTTTGAATGTTTTATTGTATGAGTCATTACAATCTAATCATCATCATTACAAAAACAAAATCAGTTGTCTGAATAATATATTGACGTCGATATTATACGACATCAATTATGCCTGCTAACTTACTAGTCTCTTTTGCCGACTGTACCTAACTTTACACTTTAGACGTGTTCTTTATTCAAAGGCGACCGACCTCTTTTGCCTTAACTCCACAAAAATATTTCATAATTATATAAGATTTTTGTACAAAGGTGAGATAATTCAATATTGCATAGTTTTATTGCTAGTGTACAGAATGTACTGATAATGGCCGTTATAATCGTTTTGTATGGAATATAAAGCTGTTCAATGTTCAACTAAAGTACTTCTATATCCGTGCCTGATTAACTCTATTGTTATAGAATGATCTTTTATACAATTATCGCGCTAGTATCGTGTGATTGTGTCTCCAGACTAATTTATTATTACAAATTGATTGCTTCAGCGAGAAATTATACACACTGCCTTGATTCTAGTTTTCGTGAATAAGGGTTAATAAGGCCGTATGAAAGTTATTGGTTTATGTTACCATCGAAGAATAATTTTAAAAGGCCTCAAAATTATTGTTTGAAAGCTTAGATCTGCTCGATGGGACTTTAATGTGTGCATTATTAACGTTAACGTCGTAAGTTCACGATTGTGATATATTTTAATTCTGTGAGCTTTGTTAAATATTTTATGTCTACTACAGTTAATTAAAATGCACTAACTATTTGTATGTCTTTCTTTCCACCATTGTGGTGGCCATTATTCCTAAAACGGTGAAGGAAAATATTGTGAGATACCTGGTACACCTGAGAGATTTTTCAACGCTGTTTAAAGCCATAGGAGTCTACAGGCGGTTTAAACTCTGACACAGTTTGTTCATCTACCATAGAATAAGATGACCATCATGCCTGAATGCTACTAGTCCTAATGTGGCAAAGAATACGAAGTTTCTAAAGCATTTTCTTACTCCATTGAAATCTCAAAATTCGTCTAAAATCTGATACCTACCTTACCTTCGTCACCATGCATGTCTTATAATAAAGTGGTGTCCTCTCTATTTAGTAAGGCCTTTTCCTTATTTGTCATCAATATTGATAATACTTGTGTAAATAAAATACAAGTCAAGTGCTGATTACGGGCTGAGTGGGTGTTTGTCAATGATCGTAATCTATTCATGTAATAATCAAATGATATCGCATCGGTACTTCAAAAGATTTGAGATTATTTTTCTAATAGAACAATATAACCTAAGAGTTAACTCTTATTAGATCAATGCATGTGAAACTATTTTTAATATACAATTTTTTGTGAATGCCTAAGCGCACTGTATGAGGCATTATATGGTTCGAAATTTTGAGCTGTTTGTTATTGAAATCGTTTGAAAACAACAATATTTGCTACTTAGTTAGATTTTTGATCATCAATAACTTGATTGGCGCAGTAGCTATGCGAAGGGACTGGTACGCTAAAGGTTACGGTTTCGATTCCCGCCCGGGACGAAAATTTGTTATCCACAGATGTTTGTCTCGAGTCTGGGTGTTTGTGTATGTGATATTTCATGTTTGTGACACGCACCCACGATACAGGAAAACGTCCTAGTATGGGGCGACGTTCTTTAAAAAAAAAACAAAAACATACTGACGTCACGTGGGACTGACAGTAGAACAAAAGGGAACAATATATATTTACGTAGGTTGTGTTATAGTTTCCAATAAAAATGAGAGAGAACATTAAGAATGGCTATAAATATATTTCGTATAATACTATAACAATAATTATCTAAAGTATAAGTACAGGTATCACAGTTAGTTACAGCATCTTGGAGGAGAGGTCTAGTTCCAGTTGCATGTCTTGTATCGACTCCTTCTTGAGCAAAGGCTTGCGATCACTCTCTTTTGTCTTTTTCATATTCTTTTTGTTTTTCGTTAATCTGAAAAGGAGAGAAACATTCATTTTAGATTCATCACCATCAGCCGGAAGACGTCCACTGTTGAACAAAGGGCTCCCCCTTAGAACGCCACAATGAACGACAGCTTGCCAATTGCACCCACTGGTTGCCCGCAATTCTGACGATATTATCCCACCTGGCGGGAGGCCTGCCAACGCTGCCAATTTTAGATTATCTGTGAAATTCTTTCTGATCCAATTGTCATCGTTTGGTTGTGGGGGAGGGGTTAATCCATATTGTAGTAAATAGGCGATTGTGTGTGACAACGTTATGCCTTTAAACATCTAAACGTCTTCGATGAAATAAGGATAAAACTAATTATGACCAAATCAGACGAAGAATGTGACCCTTATATACTTAATATGATTAGGTCTACAAAGAGTTCAAATAAAACATAAATGTTTTATAAACAAAATAAAATAAATTACTGCAATAAAAGAAGCATTTCATGATTATTACGTGCTGTAATCTCATGTGTAAGTCACATTGCCGCAGACACAACAATAAATGGCATTATGAAATGACGACATATTTAAATTTTTACATTACGCCTTGGCTACCATAAATGGCATATAACACGAATTGTCAATGGCCAACAAAGAGTCCAGCCCCTTTACCATGAACCCTTAAAGCAGGTCAGTTTACGTTACTGCATGAAGATAATTTATGCTCTCCCGACCGAATTTCGGTAACGGCGGCCTTTCTCTGAGACTAGCCAACTGCGCAGGAGATATTATTGTGCATATATATGAGCACAAATACAAGGGCACTCCATTCCCTCACTCTCATAGTCCGATGGGACGGTAGACCGACACGACCAGAGAGGTCAAGCGCTGGACTAACACGTGCGTAGCTACGTGCACCAAAATAATTGCTGTGCCCATCAGGGTCCATAATTGTGACTTCTATATTTCCTTTTCCACCATTAATGTACTTTATGGATTGCAATAAACAATATGAATATAATTATCTGCGCCAGACGTGAGCATATGTTATCCTACAATCGAATCTGTTAAATGTTTAGCCTTACCTATTGATGACTCCATCAGGGTGGTCCATCATGCGGATGATGTCCGCCTGGTCAGAGGAGTCGAGCGGCGCGACGGAGATGTCCCGCACCGCTCGGAACTTGCCGCAGTTGTTCAGGTGCTCGTTCTCCAGCCGGAAGAAGTTCCAGATGAAGCGGCTGGGGGGCAAGGAAAATTGTAAGAACCTGTTCTAATGGCGGTGAAATAGATACCTTATTGTGAGTGATATTAGGTTCGTTTTAGGTTGAGAAGTTAATTTTGATAGTTATATGCAGTAGGTACGTATAGCGGTCGCAAAAGAGACCTTATTGCTTATGACATAGAGTTCGTTTTGAGGTCGAGTAGTTAGTATATTTACAGTTGTTGTAACAGTGGTCGCAAAAGAGTGATATTAGGTCTATTGCGAGTGATATTAGGGTTGTTTTAAGAGTACGATAAGTTACATTTTTATAATTGCGGCCGCAGAATAGACCTTATATAGCTTATGATATTAGGTTCGTTTCAGATCAAAAAGTTATTTTTAACAGTAGTAGTTATGGCAGACGTATAAGAGATCTAATATCACAATAATATATCCGTTTCAAATGGGCAATACTTTTTTTTACTATTTGCTACGTTGCTGTCGCAAAAAAGACGTTACAGCATATAACACTAGGTTCATTTGACAAAGTCAAGCAGGCCATTCTCACCGGAACACCTCGAGCGGCGCCAGGATGGAGACCATGGTCTCCCCGCTGACGATGTTGTTCTCCGTCACCACAAACGACACCGTCCAGATGAAGCGGAGAACGAAGTCCTCCACTATCGCGAAGTAGTAGAACTGGAAAACGAACAATGGACCACGTAAATACGGTTACTAACCACACTAATATTGTAAAGGCGAAAGTTTGTGTGTGTTTGTTACCTCTTCACCTCTCAAACGGCTAAACCGATTTTGGTGAAATTTCGTATAAAGATAGCTGACACCCTGGATTACCACATAGGCTTTTGTTCCGAAAAAATGTAGCGGGTAACACCGCGGGGCGCTAGTACTAAATAATAGTAACTGTAAGTGCAGAGTTATTGGGATAAATAAATAACAAATTAAGCTTATTGGAATTGTACTTAGAGGTGTGTTTGTTGAGTAAAATTGGGGAAGTGTTTCTATGTGGTTGGGGATTTCATTTTACTTTTTCATTCATAATGTCTTGTTTCCGCCATGAAGGAAATAATTAATGGTCAATGGTGTACCAGGATAGGTACACCATTGACCATTAATTTCAAGATATGCCCTGAAGTCAAGTGTTCCCTTCAAGTGAATTTTAAAATATAATATGTTAATGATGTGTTGTGAATGATTTATGCTTGGGTAAGTTTGTACGTCACTTAGTACATTTATCCTGGTCTTCTTCTTATCGTATGGTTGATGAACCACCTAAGTTAAGCCAAGTTAAGAAAAATGTTAAGTTCTCAAACTCACCCCAGGACTGTAAACGATCTCTTCCCTCAGGAACTTGTTCTCGGCGTTGGGCCCGCAGCTGAAAAGCCCCCAGTCCATCTTCACGTCCCACGTGTATGTGTACAGGGAGGACACCAGCTGACACGCGAACCATGCGTAAAGGAACGGATTGTCGTACGGGTCGTCGTAGCAAGCTGGAATATTAGGTTATAATAAAAATAAACATAACATAACATCATGCCTTTATTCCTCGAAAGGGTAGGCAGAGGTGTACAATTACATACAGTACACCCACATTTCGCCAGTTGTTTTTTAGGTCCCAATGTGGGACGCGAGCCTATTGCCATCTACTAAGAATTACCTAATGGAAAAACCCAGTAACTTTGTAGTATTGTTGATGAACAACCTGGTGTCAGAGTTTAAACCGCCTGTAGGCCTCAAACATGGCTTTACACAGCGCGCAGCGTTGAAAAATCTCTCAAGTGTGCCGGTTGTCTGACGATGTTTTCCTTTACCGTTTTTAGCAACTGATATCTAATTTATAGTACGTTCATGAATTCGAAAAGACATTGCTGCGTGCCGGGATTGGAACTTGCGACCTTTGGCAGTCCATTCCTTGTTCCCCGCCTAACAATCCTACTAAAAAATATCAAATCCGGTCCATCAGTTCTGGAGCTACGACGATGACACATACAGACATTAAACATATAACACAACTATTTTAGAATTTAAATTATACTAACAGCTATATAAAGTCCTGAGCGTCGCGAACAGTACTACGAAGAATGTAGTGGAGTATTTCCCGGCGTTGACGAGATGCGGGAAGGCCTCGCGGCTGTCGCGGTACCGGCGCAGGCACTGGAAGAAGCGCGTCCAGGCCGGGACCACGTTCACCAGCGCGCGCGTTATCACGAACCACTGCGTCGCCTCGAACGTCACTGGGGACATATTGGAAATTTATGATTTATGACGAATATATGAGATGAGGCCTTTGCCCTGCAGTGGGAGAGTTAAAGGCTGTTATTATTATTATGGAATCGGATTGATCTGGTGAGCCTTTCGCTGTACGATACATAAACAATATGAATTTAGCTTATAACTGTCCCATTGCAGGACTTCTTCTCTTACGGAGAAGGCACTATATGATGCTCTATTTTCCTCAAAACTAAGCTATTTCCTTCACATAAAAAACAAAGTTGTAAATAATTTGTGTTGAGAAAAATAAAGATTTATTATTATTTCATAGGAAACGATATTAATTGTTTAGATTAAGACAGAATTTCGGATTCGTTGATTCAAGCTGATCCTTTCTCAAATGTTCTTAGAGCGACATGATATTACTTAAAAAAATTATAAGTTTTGTAGATGATATAAAAAAATATAACCGATCCAACTTTCATTTCTTTCTTGCGTTTAATTCGCAGCATTTGCATAATAAATCCAATAAAAAAGTAAAGGCTTGAAAATTTGATAACTAACGTATCAAAATGGATTTCTCTACATACCGTTGACATTAAACCAGTCGCTGCCCGCCACGTAAAATGCGATCAGATAGTGGAAGTCTAAGAAGGCCGCCGTAAAGGAGTTCCACTGGTCAGCCAGCCAGAAGTCTGCGAACAGGACCGGCATGAACGGAGCGGCGAGGATGCGGCCCTGGAACAAGCAGACACTAGTATATTATTATAATTATGCACAAACTAATATTACCGTTAATACGTGAATCTAAAACTTTAGATTTGTTTAGCGTATGAAGGACACCGAGATTTGCTATTATATGGAAAATAATGGCAGAGAAAAAGGGAGGCCTATACTCAGCAGTGGGTGATATCAGGCTAAAATGATGATGATGATATGGAGCAATTTAGGAAGCCAACATTTTCGTAAATTTTAAGTACTTCTTGACTAATTAGGATCGAATTTCTGGGCTATCACCTTACTTATAATAAAGGCACTTGCTTACGTAATTTTTTTTATTTATAGATAGTTTAATCACAAACTTATTATAACAATATTACTTATGATCTAAATCCTAAACTGGCTAATTTATACAAGGTTCTGTCATCCCTTGAAAAGGGGCCGCACGTACAATTTTTACAAAATAAATAAATCATGTCTCACTGAAGGGTAAATTACGCTGTTTTTTTATCTTCCCATGTTGAGCTATACCTAGGTATTGCGTCCGCAAACAGAACTAGGTCATCATGGTGAAAAACAGTATTATTGAAAACTAAACCTTATTACATAGACCGTTGACATCAAATAATACTAATTTAATCTTTACCTTATCGTGGTAAAACTTTATTTCCTCTTACACTTTAATATATTATAAGTATCCTCTTACAAACCGTTTAATATCGCGAACATGAGTATTAGTAGTATATTGGTCGGCTTGTTCTAGAACACGAAGATTTAGAATTAGATCGTATTTCCTGGAAGATAATCGTTTCTAGGAATCGCAAGTGGTCAGATAATTACCGCTAGAACTAGACTGGGACATTCTACTGACATGATTGACGCACCAGTAGTTAACGCAATGCAATAATAATAAATAGTCAGAGAACATTAAGCTGTTGGTACTATGCCTAATATCTCCGGTCGTGAAGATTTTCTAACCCATCGGACTATGAGTGTGAGAGAACAGAAAGCACATGTCATTGCGCATACTTGTACAATAATTAATTAATAACTTCAAATAGTTAGCTAGCCTTAGTTGAGTTTGGCAGAAAGACGGGATGTCTTTACAACATTATAAACGCGAAAGTTTATAAGTATGGATGGATGTTTGTTATTCTTTCACGTAAAAACTACTGAATGGATTTTAATGAAATTTCATATGGAGGTAACTGACACCCTTAATTAACATATAGGCTACTTTTTATCCCGAAAAAATGTAGGTAACACCGCGGGGCGCAGCTAGTTAATTATAATTATAATTTATGCTAAACCCAATTAGTTCCAATGTGGTGACTTGTGGTTTGATTGTATAATTGGCAAAGTTTAAATTCGTAAGCCTAAATACTAAACTAGATAAGGAGCCTCTCTGTAAAGCCAATGCCAAGCCAATCAACTGTGATAACATCGGTTCCTAAGAAACCTGTCGCTTTGTGTGTTTGTACCATAATTGTCTTTAATTCCGTTGAATGTTGTTCTCAATTGAAGATACTTAAAAACATAATACGACTTGATCTCCTTCATTGGATATCGTAAAAAGAAACCAATGTTTAACGCGTTTACAGGACCGCAAGTCACTAGAAGTTTTAAAAGGAATTAGACTTTAATTCATTAATTTAGCATTCAAATGTCTGAGTCTTCAGAACCCAATTACTTTCAATGCATTCATTATTATAAAACCCATGTTCCATGTTATACCATGTTTTATAGTTCGAATATTAGAAATTTAACTTATTCTTTATTATTTTATTTGTTCGACGTTGTCTCTCTTTAATATAGTACCTACGGCCAACATTTTCACGTTCTAGCTCCAGTAGTTAAGGCTGCCCGTTGATCGATCTCTCTCTTTAATATTGTGGAACATCGAACTAACCTACCTCAGGCCACTCACGCTTACAAATTAAGACAATTGTGCACATATTAAAGGATTCCGTTGCACAATTTCCTGGTAGTTTATTGTCTGTCTGTTTTAGACAACAATTAACAAGACAATTCATTATACATTAGGATGTCACTCAAATTGAGTTGACGTCATGCTGTAAATGGTTAAAGATCAATGGACGTAAAACGGATTTGGTACGTTCAAACGATTATTATGTTAGTGTTAGTAGATTTGGCCGTACACTAGTCTAGACTATTCTTTAGAGTGAGTAATTATCAACGTATACTTCGCATATCTTTCTCCGCAATGTTCGAAAAGTAGTCGATGAATTAACGCGATGTTTTTGCTGCGTAGACCGTCACTACAAAAATAATAGTTCGAAGATAGTAAGTGTTTATGTAGAAGTATATATGTATTTATAACAACCGAATCCTTAAATAAGAAACAAGACCTTAGTTCATAATTCTCACATCAAGTAAGGACTCAAAATATACAATTTCAAAATGAAACCTGTCTAGTCTTTAATCTAGTCTATGTCAAACAAAAACGTAAATACTCACACATATCCTTAGAAACCAAAACCGCGCTTCATGTCGGAACACCTTCAACGGATTCATCAGAAACGCCAACATGATTATCACTAAAGCCAGCGGGTTCACGAACGGCGGTATACTCAAGCTCGCACTGTATATAAAGCTTAGTATGCTGAGCGCCCATATCACACCGAATATCGCTGCTAATTCCATTAAATGCTGCTCAGAGAGATGGTTCCGAGGATCCAGCTCGAAGATCAATACGTGGTTGACCCCCGAAGACCGCCAGCCGTAGACATTGATGCCAATTAAAAATATAAATTCGACTAATAGGAATGGGCCTCGGTACAGTCTGAACGCGGTCTTGAAATTCTCCGTGCCGCCTTCGTGGAATAATGCTAGAACAAGTAATAAGTTTATGTAAATAGAAGTCTTCTTTTGACATAGAATATTTTAATTGGGACATGAACTGTTTTGTCTGCTGTTCTTAATTAAAGACCTATTTAGGAACAATAGATACCGAGTTTGGGTACTTTCGTAGATTCTGGACAGTACATACTATTACGGATTTCATGTATTTAGATCACAAGAAAGCCGAAGGCATCAGCGATAGAGACGATGTACACAGTGGAGAGTGGGATGTTGTCCAATGACCAAACCGAGTCGTATACCGTTACCCGGATTAATTTATGAGGCTCCCATATAAGGATAACTCATCAGCCAGAAAACCGATTTGGCGAAAAAATATTTTACGATTGACTTTGATGCGTTTTAATTTATAACAAGGTCAACCAACTGTAAAGAACACACTGGACAAGGATCGAATCTGGAGCGAAAGAATAAGTAAATATTATCCTCACGAATATCGTTGGTTTTTATCGAAAGGACATCGCTATTGAACAGCTCGAGAACGTCTTACGCTAAGAGAACTTACATTTATAAAGTTACCTGTGAGAAAATTTTGACACGCCTTTTAGGGAAAACAAGTATGTAACATTTTTGTCCTAAGATTAATTTCTCTCCATAGCAAAATCGATTTATGAGTTACAAAGAAACTTTACTTAATGTTAGTTAAATCAAAAACGCGCTCTACAATTGTGGTCGTAAAGGACAAAATCGTAGTTTTATTGTCTTATTTAACCCCAAAAATATAATGTAAACTTATTAGAAGCGGTTTTTATTAAAATTATATTATTTTGGAGTACATAACGCCACGGTCGGATATAGCCGACAAATAAAACCGCGCTCAACACGCCACCGTCCGCGTCAGCTAAATTCGACAAAAGATGACCATTTATTTGTGGCTTGGCGTGGAAGGGGCGCCGAAGCATTCACGAGTTAAGATACTCTATAGATCACACGTCTCACCATGATAAGTAACTGGCAGATATATTTGCTATGAGACAAGTTGTTCTTATTTAATAATTCAAGTCGACGCGATACAAAAAAAATATTATTATTACTGGCGTTTAAAATGATTACACAGCAATAGAATTACGTATGCAAATGACCGTCTCAAAAAACAATAATTGGTGTTTCGTTTCAATAGCTACGTAGACGCTTGACGATTCGGAAATAATGTTCGTAGACGTATGGCTTTGGATATGTGCAGATATAATAAATACAATTACTTTGCGCTGTTGTATGATGTACGTAGCATCTGCCTTGAACATGATTAAATAGAACAAAAAGCAATGAAATAAGATAATTAGATATTCATTATAGACTATGCTAAAGTATCTAAACATAACATCACACCTGTATTCTTTAAAGGGCTAGGCAAAGGTGTGAAATGTGGGAGCACTATATGGTACATCCACATACAGCCTATTGTCAACAACCGGGTACAGATCCAGCCTCCAAGTCGCTACTGAAAATTACCTAATGAAAAAACACTTTTCCCGACACGGATTTGAACCCGGGACCTCATGCTCAGCAGTCGCGCTAGCTAACTAACCAGGCTGTCTATCCTGTTAGTTGATAGTTTTTATGTAGGTATAGTTTATTTCACAAATGCAACGTAAAAGGAGATGGTAATGATTATTTCCTGTAGCTAGATATATATGTATACCTAGATTCTGCACACCCTTATCGCACGACCATAAAACCTTCGCACAATCAGTAATGAAACGAGAATCTCCTTGCATACATTTCCTTACACAATAGCAGATAATCTTTTGTTATCACTAGACAGATATTGCAATGTTACCGAGATATATGGAGAAATCCCGACCGCAAACACGACATGATATAAGCTTATCTTACTGACCATAAAGAACTGGTACCGTTATGCAAATGTGGTACAGATTGTCCTAAGTACTTACTTACCTTGTAATAATTGGGAGTGCTAGTATTTAGAGTCATATTAGATACCGAGTAAGTACAAGTATACAGAAAAAACAAAAACCACATCACGCCTGTATTCCCCGAAGGGGTTTGCAGATCTGCACATATAGTACACCCACGTTTCGCCAGTTATGTTTTTAAGTCCCCATATAAGAAGAAATGAGAATAGGCTGATCCCCTCCCCCCTGTTTAATATTTATTACGTAAGAATCTTAGTTAAAAATAAATACACGATTGGTTTATTACATTTTGGTAGTACCTACTTTGGTTTCATTTCGATTGCACATTTTTGTGATCTTCCGTAAGAACTATCAAGACTGGGATTCGACCCCCTTGTAAGAAAAAATAAGACTTGGTCGACCCCTTACCCCCTAAATCGACTTACATAATAAACAAATGTCCTCTAGTAGTCAGACAAGGGTTGCAACAGTGGAGAGCCTCCTCGACTGACAATAACCGTGTACGTTCAAAGCATCCTAGGCTGTCAACCTCACTAGGTGTCTTTGTCAACTGGCCAAGCTCTATACAAGAGACACTGCTTCCACGTTATAATTAGCTCACGCCGATAGGCAGAGTCACAAATATTATAGGGACGCAAAAGGTGGCGTTAAAGGGGGAGGCCTTTCTTCGACAGTGGACGTCTTCCGGCTGATAATGATGATGATGATGAAAAGGTGACAATTTTCGATGGTTTGACTTAATAAATGACTAGCTGACCACATCTTGTAGATTGTCGATGATACTCGGCCTCACTTTTTAGCAATCAATCATTGTTCTCGTGATAATAATAAAACATATACATCGGATTCAATCGTGATGTTTTCCTGCAATTAATCTAAACCTAAGCTTAATTCTTGGATTTTTTGATTACCTCGATGTGAGTCATCGAAACTAATGACTAGTCTGTATATTAATGAAATATCCAAAGCCGGACTTTTGAAAAACATCTTTAATGTCCGAAGATTAAGGTTACATTTTGAATGTAGTTAAAATAATATTTTGAGGATGATTCTATTCATTTGCTAAACGATTTACAGTTCATTTGAGATATAAAGTAAATTGTTTCTTAATTCAAAGGTTCAGTAGGTAGGTGCATTAATCAAATGGGGAATTATGTAGCTATATCACCGATATTTAATAAGATATAGCTGACGAGAGATATCTATTTTGTATTTACTGGAGACATTTAAAGAATTATTACCTATTTTAAAGATTATATTCGTCAATAAAGTGACACGATGGCTCAGTTGGCAGAGCGGTGCCACGGTACGGTGAAAGACGCGGGTTCGAGTCCCGGTCGTGTCCATAATTTTTGAAGTTTCCTTTATCAATTCAGATTCGTCAATAAAGCTCAATTGTTTAATCCCATTTCAAGATTGCAATGATTTTCTCAGACGTCAATAAATTTTAATGATCGATGTGGGCGAGAGGTATAAATCCATGTGGAACAAGGAATGATTATACAGATAAATATAAGTATGATTAATACTTTTATATCAAAAGGAGTTTGTTTGAACGATGAGACTAATACCAAAAGTGTACAAAATATTAAATCCGGTAAATTTAATACGGTATTCCATTTAAAATTAAGAGAACTATTTAAACTTAAAAGCTATCAATAGGTATTCCTGTCGCTGTCAGCGACCCATTAGTACTTAAATCTCAGACTGAATGTAAAATTCCTTGTCTGTAAAATGAGCCCTTAATACGGCAAAAAAAATGTGAACGAACGCTTGGAAACAAATAAATTAACTTTGTCGAATGTCCGCAAAGGTATTCTAATTATAGTGCCAAATCTCCAACAAGACACCGAGGTTAATTCATAAATATGTCTTTTCTGAAATTTGAGTTTGAACACTAACCACCCGGTCGGCGTAAAGCCAACAGTTAGGTATGTATTACATATTTCTATAATGAATTATATAGCTGGTACATCATTCTTAATCGACTTCGGTAATGTCTAGTGCAATTACATTTAATTTACAAGAGTAGCATACCATTTAAAATAGCCTATAACTGTCCTATTGTAGGGCAAAAGCCTCTTATCACACCTTCATACTAGACCTTTCTTAAACTGGCTGGCGAAAACATAAGGCCATGGAAGAATGATCATAGCATAAAAAATCAAAAGAACACTTACCAGATAATACAACAGTAATGAGCAGTACAATGAAAGATCCAGAGAATAGGCCAACTTTAAACGTCGTCCACGGACTCTGTTGTTCCCCTAGAGGCGGGACCCTGAGCTTCTTCATAGCCTTCTGCCGGTCCCCGCCCTCTAGGTCGTTGGTGACTGTTGCCTCTGTATCGCTTATTAATCTGTCTATGTCTTTGTTGGTGTAAAAGTGGGACGTCTCCACGTGTTCCGCCCGCCATTGCGCGCCGTTGCTCACGTTTAATAACTGCGGATTGCTGATTATTAGTTGGATATTTGAACTTAGTATAGGTTCATGTTTAGGTAAATATATACTTAGCAGGAATGTATATGGAGAAGAGATTGCTATAGATATGTGCCTTAGACTAAGAGGAAATGTATTCTTTCATGTTTCTTATGTATTATTTGTTACATTATCTGGCTAAGGCCTGACCTGACAAAATTTTAAATGGATAGTTTTTTTTTGGCAGTTGCATTATAAACAATGGCACAACGAAGAACAAAGCTAGTTAGGCTCTCTAGGAACTACTAACTATTCTAGTAAGTTAGACATAATTATAAAAGTTTTCTAGAATAACAGACGTGACAAACAGTAAAATACGTTTGTGATCTTATAAAAGGCTTTAGTTTCAAAAAAGATGTTAAAGTTGAAGCTTGGTAAAGTTCAATGGCTTCAAGTCGCATGTTATTTTAACCATCCTTTAAAACGCGATGTTTGCAAGGTCATACGATAGCGTGTTTTAACTTTAAGACCTTTTATAATAAGAAATAATTTAAAACAATAACAATTGGAGCCAACCTTAGACTAACCTACAATTAAACGTAACACACGTAATGGTAAACAATCAGATACCTTTCTGGTATTTTGTAACTGAAAATGTATTTAATATAATAAGCCAGCATTACTCATTATGAAATGAAATAATTAATATCAAACAACAAAGTTGTTGTCGGATATTGTATTGAGGAAAAACATGCCATAAGTATAGGTAATTGAGTATTATAACGTAACCTACGATGGTTTTAGACGATTAAACAATCATTACAGTAGTTTTAGAAATATACTAGCGCTGTTTCCAATCAACAAAGATACTTATGATCTAAGAGCCATTTTGTCGCACACGAAAATAGGTACTTATGTTTTTAGTTACAAAGGAGGAGATTCCATGTTTTCGTTTTAATGTTTAGTTCAAAGATTATTATAATCCTATAATGTCGTGCAATAATCATCCAACATTTTCCTTCTTCTGATTATTTTAACCAGTTCAAAGCATAACCTACAGAGTTACATCTTATAATCGTTCATTTTGCTACATACCGCGCATACAACTTTTTACTTCGTTTTTTGTGTATAACATAATAATTATAGTTCCATGTAGTTGTCTCAAACCTTAGCCATCAAGGTTTTAAATTTTAAAATAAAAATCAACGCCTATGGAGCTAAGACTGGTAAAAAGAAGGAAAACAATGGGAAAACCCAAGACTTGATTCTAAGTAATATTTACAGATATGTGGTATTTGCTTGGCAGTTTGTACCTAATTCCTTTCTGATCATATTTATCGAGAATATAAACAGTTTTGATTGGATTGTATAAATGACTCATCTTGCCTTACAACAGTGAACGAAATGTTTGCCTCAACGAAAATAATACATTTGAAAACTCGTGGCAATAACCTTTATTAGTTGAAACCTCTTTTATCAGTAAAATGTGACGTAATCATAATTATCTTACTGTTTAGCCCCCCAAGACAAGTGGCAACACTCTTGACGAATATAATGAAATGAAGTGTAATAATATAATATGTCATTGTATGCTCCTTCACTTTAGTAAGTAAGGACTCTCCTTAATATCGAATACTATGTGCTGAGTTTGCACTATACCTCACATACCCTTATTGTATAACTAGCTGCGCCCCGCGATGTAACCCGCTACATTTTTTTGGGATAAAAAGTAGCCTATGTGTTAATCCAGGGTGTCAGCTACATCCATATGAAATTTCATCATACATACATCCATCCATACTAACAAGCTCTTTTAATATTAGTAGGGATTGTTCGTGCAGTTAATAAATAGTACGTAACAGATGTGGTGGTTTCCTTGAAAACACACCTTAGGGACCCCAACATTTATGTATGGGGATGACAGCATGTTCATCATGTTATCGACGACAAAAATTTCTATATATTTTTCTTACTAAGTATTTGATTACTATTCGTCAGGCGTTTTGCCTCTTGTCTAGGTGGGCTGTACCCCTTTCGTAATACAAGGGTAACGTAACACGTAATACCAAACACCACAAGCTATTTGCTACTATACAAATGTAAATATTAGGAAGAGATAGCGATATGGTATGACCACTGGCAAGATTACCATTATAAATAGTTGTAAAGATAACAAAATCTTTATCAAACAAAACACAGTCCTTACCTTGTCGTGTTTCTTGAGAATTTTTCGGAAGCCTGTGTAGTTCAAATTCTGGTAATTCTGCAGCAGAATCAGACTTAAATAGAACTCGCTGAATGCCAGTTTTAATTCTTGAACTTTCCGTCGCGGTATAGCCTTTTTACCATCGCCGCCTCCTTTAGGCTTTATTGTTTCGAAATGTGATTTCAATTCGCTTTGCAGTGTGGCGAATTTGCGTGTCGCTTCGGCAAGTTTCTCTGTAATGGAGTAATGTCTTACAATATGAAAATAACTATATACATTTATTATCAGTTTGATTGGAGGTCAGTTGACAGGTTATAAATAGATTGATCCATCCATCCATATGGCCAGGTACTATGTACTACTACATAAAACATATAGTTGTTTACTTCAGCTATACTGCTTAGTCGTAAAAGACGTTTGACAAACCCTGGGTCATCAACCTCACAACCATTCTTGTTAAAATAAACTTGATGTTTGAACTAATAGAATCAAAATGTTATTATTTCTATATCTCTTTTCTTCAATTCCAGTCACCTGAGTAAAATGTGTTAATTTTCTTTAGCTCCTGATCACAGTAATGAAAGAATGTTTCGTCAAAATTTGCAAAGTGTCGTGATAGAACCTCGGGCTCAACATTTTCTGCTGACGGGGCTTCCTCCACTGCTGTATACAGCATTGCTTTCATTTCCTGTTAAGAAAACATAAAATGAAGGTAACATTATAATATAGGTCCCGATGTAATAGAGGGCGAGCCTATCGCCACTAACCAGGCACAAATCTAGACTTCATAAAGCACCATGGAGTCTAAATTTGTGCCTGGTTAGTAGCAACTGAGAACAACCTAATGGAAAACCTAATAAGGCCTACCCCATACTGAGCGTGCGCGTTCCTCAAGCGTGTGCCCGGCTCGCACGCGGCGTTCGCGTCGTGGAGTCTAAATTTGTGCCTGGTTACAGGTACGCTCGAGGACCGCGAACGCCGAATGTGAGGAAGGCCTTACAAATTTCTTCGAACCCAGGACCTCAAGCTTGGGAATTGCACTTTGCTCCTAGACTAACAAGGCAAGCAAACAAATAAAACACAGTCCTTACATATTTATATAATAAACATAGTTATTGAATAATAATAAAACAGATTTCACGGGTTTGCTCAACAATTGGTGAAACAGTCAGCTAACAAGATTATCCCTATACAAAACTACTAAACTTACTTTAGTACTTTTATACTTATCCATCAACAATGGAGTTTAGAGTTTAACCTAATTATTATTTTGTAAATTCACTACTTTTTCTCACCTACAATCAATTTTACTATAATAACTTTCGTGAGTGTTATCCATATTATTTACTATATATTCCGGTTATACTCACGGGTGTATTCGGGAATGCCCGACTAGTTTCGGACTCGATCGGAGCCCTTATTCATGAGCTGATTACGCGGCAGAGTCGCGAGCCGAACTGCTAGTAACTGCTACTAGTCGGGCATTCCCGAATACACCCGTGAGTATAACCGGAATATATAGTCAATAATATACAATCAATTTGTTACAATTCAATTACAAAACTGATGCTCTAACTAACACACAAAGATATAGACTGTTCAATACAATGCTTACTGGGTTAGACAATACACAACATGATTCACAAGCAACACAAAATACAAAACTTGTAAACAACCTCATAAAAATTATGTTGCTGCTGAGTGCCAACTGAAAACCAGTGCTGGTTCCACACTCAGCATATGCTGAGCATGCATGCTAGTAGCCTTTGCAGTGAGGGCCATCTGACAGGACATTCATACTTATATATTTATACTAGCTGCGGCTATGCGTTGTTACCCGCTACATTTTTTCAAGATAAAAAGTATCCCATGTATTAATTCAGGGTGTCAGTTACTTCCACATGAAATTTCATCAAAATCAGTCTAGCTGTTTGTGTGTGAAGAGGTAACGAACATACAAACACACTCACAAACTTTTGCCTTTATAATATTAGTTTGAAGTGTGATTGAGTGATTAATTTACGCAAGTCACATTTTTATGACTCCATATTTTTAACCAATAATAGAGAACAGTTGTCAAGGCCCTGGACTGTAGTTATTTATATGTTACCTTGACCTTATTATGAGACACTCCATGGATTAAAATTAATACTTTTTTTTCAATAAAGAATGATATTTACTACATTTTCAAAAAAAGCCCTTGATAAATATATATTTTTTTTAATACTATTAAGATTAGCAGATTATAATTTGGATATCTTAAATTACCTACAATAAATACTTAAAATATTAGTATGTATACATAAATTTGAATGGTCGATAAATATAACAATAAATAGTGGGTAGCTTACAATAAAAAGGCTAATATTAACATCCTTATCATTACTTTATGGGGTACAATAATACTCGCCTCATAGTTGATATACTGTTTCCGCCACTCGGGCGTTATGTGCGCACTCAAGTGCTCTGCGAACTTCATCTTAGAACCTTTTTAACACGACTTTGTCGCTGGAACAACTCTTAAACACTACAATAACGATAGTTCACAATATTCAACATAAATTGTTTGTCATGGACAAACTAAGTTTACTTTATGATAACTGGTAATGGTGACCTCATTGCACTGAGTATATTTATTAGGGTAAACACTGGAATGATACGGTATTACTTATGAGCAAATTTTTATCTTTTGTATTTTATATTTTTCCATAAAAACGATTGATTGATCGTCTGATCACCTGAATGACAAAAGTAGGAGTACTTCAAATAATGATGTACCTGACACCTGATCGCGTTAGTAACATTCTTTTTTATTGAATTAGTTGATTTATTAAAATGGATATACATCATTTAAAATATTTTGTAAACTGAAATAAAAAACTCTAAAATATTATTTTGTGTACGTAGTACTGTGCTAAATATGTTAAAAAAAAATTGTTAGTATAAATGGTAATTTTTGCGATGTAAAGAATTTTTAATGCAATATGAACACAATCAGTTTCATGAATAATGCTGTAAAATATGCAAACTCGATTCTTAGCATAGTTTTTAGTCAGAAACCATTTTATATGTTATCATCATAGAAATGTTTTATAACATTCAAGGTTTAAACAGACAATATTGATTACGTTTTACATTTATTATTGAAAACAGGACGCAGTAGCCTAATTGCATACTCGTATGGTCAATTTATTAATATATTTAATTGTTGCTTAAAGGCAACAATTGCAACGTACTAATATCATAACAGTAGTCGATTCTTTTCATATTATGTTATTACGTCAATAGACATCACTAGTTGACAAATCTAATAAATATGATATTTGGACATTACCTTTTGCGTTCGGAAATTGCCTTTATTTCACGAAAAAGGCTAATGGTTATTAGCCAATTCAAAAATTAATTTACTGGTTACTAGCGTTGAAAATGCCGAAAAAATCAATTTGTTTTTTTCCACGAAAAAAACAAATTGTGGTTTTTTTCCGTTTTTTTCGCATGTTACATAGAAAAATTAACAGAAATATCCTTTAGAAAGAAACAGGTTTTTTTCGAATACTTCGCTTGATGTTTTGAAAAATTAAAAAAAACATGTTTTATTGAAATGTTTTTAATGAGAAATAGGTAAACTAGAATACTACATGTCGAACAGTGGAGCTGCGCCTACCCTCCGGTTTTATTAATAAGTATCATTAAGGATGAAAAGAGTTAAAACATATGAAATGTTTCCTGTTTCTTTCATTTGCTTCGGTTTTTTTCGGTTTTATTGGAAAAAAACATGAAATATATACTGGCAATTTTTCTTGAAACTTTCGAATGGAACATCGAAAAAAACAAAGGATTTGGAAAAAAACAGGAATTTTTCCTGCTTTTTTCAACGCTACTGGTTACAGAGAACATTACTTTCAGCACTTCATTAATATTTACACTACAAATTACTCATTTGTGTATGTACTTGTTTACTTATAACTTATAAGCATATTTGGGTGCAAATGTAAAAGGCAAAGAATTAACATGGAATTTTAAACTAATTTATTTTCCTTATCATGTTTTTCATTATCATTTGTTGAGTTATTCTTAGCTGGAAATAGCGCCTGATTGATATTCTCAGGGATTACTCTGGCCACTTTTCTAGGTTCCTTCACTAGTGTCTTTGGGCACTGCATTTCTGACCAGCTAATTGGTACCATGCCAATACCCTGGGGCGAGCCTTCAGCAGTAGCTATCACAACTCCTAACTCGTTCTCAGCTGTTGATAGATGATACCAGTGAATTTCTGTCATTGGAAGCTGAATTAGGTAATAAGAAAATTATTGTTTGGTACATAAAACCTTAAAATAATGAAAATGTGAAATACGAACTGCTGCAGTGAGTATCTTACCATACCCAGTAGCATGTGTGGCATGTGTGTTACCATACCCAGTAGCACTGAATGATATTAAATTTTGAAGTTGCAGTGACTAAAATGGAGAAACCTTATAACTTATCTAACCCATATGCACCAACAATACTTGGTAATAGTTTCCTCCAAAAATTGATGGTTTATTATATTAAAAAGGATACAACTCTTGCCAGTATAACATCACCAGGTCTATAACATTTATAAGGGTCAACTCTATCTTTCTCCGTGGCCTTAATGTCCTCTTTCTTCAAGATACCCCTGTAAGGCCTCACCAGTACTGATGAACCAACACACAGAATAACACATTGGGCCATGCGAGGATTCACAACTGTGACCTTTGCTGTCACTATGTCACCAGCTTTAGGCAGAATACTTGGTGTCCTTGGGCTCTCTACTGACACTACGGTCACCTGAAACCATACAAGTTTTAGTTACAACAATTTAAAATAAGGTAATTTATCAACGAGGTTAAAGAACTATTGAGATTAAACTACGCAGACAAAAGAATATAATAAAAATATGTGAAATATTTATTGACCAGTTACCTTATTTTCATCTTGTTCCATTTTAAGTACCCCGCACAAAGTTGCATATATGTAACCTCTTAATTCATATGTGCCAGGGCCAGCAGTATACTCCTTATTTGACAAACTTAACCGCATTCCGGGAATACATAGTTTTCCCATTTTCTTCAATTTTTCGGTAGACGTCATGTGTTTGTGAGGTTATTAGAAATTTCTTCGTAAACGATTCACGACACTATTAAAAATTATGCTTTGTCTTAGATTCAAAAGTCAACATACGAGTTTCAGTAATTAAAGAAATATAAGAATTGTGAATATAGGAAACAAACCACGGAAACAATGTAAGTAACGTGAGTTTGTTGACAAACAAGATTGAACACAGACAAAACAAAATGGGTTTTTAAATGATAACATGTAATCTGTGGTAATCAATCATTTTATTTTACTCTAGCATTCTTTTTTTTTCGGTAATTTATTAATAATATATTAAACATGATGAATGTAGCATAATTATATGGATTTCTTATCACCAGTTTCTTATTATAACATAAAAGGTAAAAACTGGATAAATACAAAAAAGCTTAGCTAAGCGTATTTTCTATAACTAAAAATACTTGATAATCAGTTTGTCTAAAAAGTAAACTTCAGCTTCAAAGTTACATGAACTAACCTTTGGACTTACATTTTGTTTTATCCATTAATAATATATTTAATAAAAAATCAATTCAATTATTAGTAATTTTACTAAGAAATGAAATAGTTAGCGTGTATAAGTGTGCATCTCTAGTTTTGTTGGACGTGTCACGTCAGCCGGTTGTCTGACATTTGATTGTGTGGAGCGATTCTGTTTTATGGGATTTTTTCTTGAATATCTCTAAGTTTTACTAGAGATATGCTTACAAAGTTTGAAACTAAGTCGGCGCGGGTGAAAGGTATATCCTTTCATGCAAAGCGGCCATGGGTTTTAGCCAGTTTGCACAATGGCGTGATACAGCTTTGGGATTATCGTATGTGTACATTACTGGAGAAATTCGATGAACATGATGGTCCCGTGCGTGGCATTTGCTTCCACATTCAACAGCCACTCTTTGTATCTGGTGGTGACGATTATAAAATCAAGGTTTGTCATGAAAATGTTTATTTTGCTTTGGTTCTTACATGTAAGTTTCGTCATGTTTATGATGACACGTATATTGTAGCTGGCGTATCATTTATAATTGTACTTAACTATTTATCTATTTAACAGGGTTCGTTTAATCAAAAAGTTATTCTTATTACTAAATGGCAGGCTAATTTTGTACAGAATCATCTTTAGCATCAAAGAATAATAGTTCAGATGTAAACATTCCTACTCATATATATATATACATAGTATTGTATTAGTCATGGGAGTAATAGTGTAGTAAGTCAGTATAAACTACACATACTCAGTTAGAACTAAAAACACATAGGGATTCATTCACTATTCACAGGTAACAGTAAATCTATATATTTTTAAATTGTAGGTATGGAACTACAAACAGAGGCGGTGTTTGTTCACACTGCTGGGCCATTTAGACTACATCCGCACCACATTCTTCCACCATGAGTATCCTTGGATATTGAGTGCTTCTGATGATCAGGTGAGCTATGTTTTATACTTTAACTATACATTATTATACTTTTAATAATAAAGTGAAATAGCAGTTGTCTATAATATACATTGCTCCAAAAAGGTTAGCAACACCTGTGTAAGCTAACTCATAAATATGATTAATTACTTATGCCTAAAATTAATTTGCCTATGTAGTAAGTAATGTACATCACACATGTCAATGTGTAAATTCAGTTAAAATTTTCAGAGACTGAATGAGATGAGAAATGAATGAAAGTTTCAAATGTTAATTCAAATTTCATTCACTAATCTCAATAACTGATCATAATGTGATGGAAAATCTATTGGCAATAAATCACTAATTATTTACTTCTTTTCAGACAATAAGAATATGGAATTGGCAATCCCGACAGTGCATCAGTGTGCTCACAGGCCACAACCACTATGTGATGTGTGCACAGTTCCATCCCTCTGAGGACCTCCTTGTGTCAGCCTCCTTGGACCAGTCTGTGAGAGTGTGGGACTTCTCAGGCCTGCGGAAGAAGAGTGTGGCTCCGGGACCCACAGGCTTGGCCGAGCACTTGAGAAACCCACAAGCCACAGACCTTTTTGGACAGGTATAATAAACTTTAGAAATTTTGCCCTTGCATGAATTAGGTTTCTATTGGTATTTGATAGTTAAACATTTGCAAATATTTTAATATTGGGTACTTTTGTTTAATTTAGAAAAACAAGTTCAAGTATTATTGCTCAAATTAAATGACTAAATGCAAATTTCCTTTAGTGTTGATAAGAATTTAAAAGTTGTAATACTTTTTCTTGAAGTTGCGGGAAACACGTGGCCTGAAATGGCATTGGACAGTGTTTTGTAGAGAAATAATGGGGAGGCCTTTGCCCAGCAGTGGGACACCGAAAAGGCTAGATAAAAAAAATACTTTTTCTAAAATGATCATTTAGTTTTCCTAATAATGTATTGTGATAGTGTAATGGGGGATGATATATTATCACATCTGTATTTATTAAGGCTATGCTGTGCAATAAGGGACACCGCGCACTAGACAATTACGACCATAACCGGTCCGCAACAACCAGATTCACTAAACAAATCATATGAATGTCGTGCACTTGGCCACAATGGTCAACTTAGTTAACAGTTGTATCGTAGTTTGTTGTTGCAGCCACTGGTCGTGGTCATAGCTGTCTAGTACGCGAGGTCCCTAACCACACTATACTGAAATAATGCTTTTATGTATCTAACAAACTTTAAATAATAATATACTATTGCTATTTATATTAAACCTGCTTATAATTTTTATTTATTATTTGAATGTGTATATATTATGTTTAAGTATAGTATGTAAATATCTATAAGCCATGTAAATAAGAACCTAAATCAATTATAGTGATGGTTTTTCTCAATATACCAGAAGCTTTAAGAGTTATAGTCAATCTCCTAAATTTTCCTGTAAATAACTTAAATTTTCTAAGAAATCATCTATATTTAAACTTATTTGTACTCTATTCTCACCATATCTGTCCATTATATTAAATGTCAGTGCTTTGTTCACTAAACCATGTCATTTCCCGATTAGATAACCATTCAAATTCTATGTTTACTTATGAACTTAATATTATTACTCATGCTGGGATGGCCAATTATCTATAATTTCTCTTTTCTCTAATAGTACCAATGACCCTTTCGTCATAAGTACTTTTAACAATTAAAATATACTAACTTATGTTTAAGGCATAGTTAAAAAGATCAAAGATAAGAAAGTATCAAAAGATATCAAAGTAAAGATAGTGGATATCTGCTACACATATAATAAAAAAAAAATTTTTTTTGTTCCACAACAAAACTTTTATTTTTGAAACTTATCACAATTATAAATATGTATGTATATTATGTATCGATGTTATAACACATCACCAATGTTGCTGAAAGCAACTGATCTTGCAGGCGGATGCTGTGGTCAAACATGTGCTGGAAGGCCACGACCGCGGTGTGAACTGGGCGGCGTTCCACCCCAGTCTGCCGCTCATCGCGTCTGCTGCCGACGATAGACAAGTCAAACTGTGGAGGATGAATGACGCAAAGGTACCTAGTGGGTGGCTACCAAACAACGGAGCTGGCTGGTCTTGGCAATGGATTTATGAAGTTACTTGTGTGGCTTCCTAGTGTTGAATCTTTGACGACCTGTTTAGCGCAGTGGCTAAGTGATTGGACTGCTGCGCTAAGGGTCGCGGGTTCGATTCCCGCACGGGGCAAAACTTTGTGCGAACCACAGATGTTTGTCCCGCGTCTGGGTGGTTGTGTATGTGATATTTCATGTTTGTGAAACGCACCCACGACACAGGAGAAATTCCTAGTGTGGGGCGGCGTTTTTTATAAAAAAAAAAAAAAACTATTTGGTATCATTATCATCGGCGGTGGGTTTCGACCTCTTTTCGTTCCTGTCAATATCTGCTTCCTGTTACCAGTTACATCCATCTACTTCCTGTATATAAGCTTTCGAATAACTCTTTTAGTTTTCTGCATTGATTTAAGTGATGGGATAGTTTGCGTCATCATTTACCTACTCGACATTTAATGGAAAAGCCAGGGTGAGGTAAAGATTGGGTGATTTTGGGTGCAGTCTTTCGACATGTAAAATGTATGATTTTTAATGTCGAGTTAAATTAGTGCATTAATGTAATGTTAAAGGTTCTTCAATTGGTTTCTTGTCAGTTGTTTCCAAATAACATTTGTATATAATTTCTGGTGTGGTCTTTCGCTCTTTCTCGTTTTTGGGCAGGTAATGTTCCAGAATTTTCTTTTTAACAGGTTTTAATAACAAAATCAACTGTATGAGTAATCTTTTGTAACTAAGTTCTTAACATTTAGGTTATAATGAGGTAAGTCATATTCATTCATTACAATATTACCTACTTCTAAAGTGAAAATTAAATTAAATGTAAGATACAGACATATTATCTAAGGTTATCTGTTTTTATTCTTGAAATCTTCAGCCAGACTTAATCTCTCTTAGTCTTTTTTGGAATTAGAGCCTCCATATTAGTCCAAGGCAAAAGAAGATCCATGAAAAGGGTTAAGGTTCTGCCAGAACCGGGGTGGTCTTACCTACTAGTAAGGGGGGATATAAACTCTAGCTCTCAGCCACTTCAATAGACCTTTACACGTGTCGTTAACTTCCCTCGTGGCCTCCAGGCATGGGAGGTGGACACGTGCCGCGGCCACTACAACAACGTCTCCTGCGTGCTGTTCCACGCGCGCCACGAGCTGATCATCTCCAACAGCGAGGACAAGTTTATCCGCGTGTGGGACATGACTAAGAGGACGTGTTTGCACTCCTTCCGGAGGGAACATGAAAGGTAAGTTGAAGAGGTTATTTTGAAACTATAATGTACTATTGGCCTTTGTTCAGCAGTGGACGTCTTCCGGCTGATGATGATGATGATGTACTATTGACTCCAACTATCATTTGTATTATTTCTTTTTGTATAAATTTTGTTTACTTATTTGATAACTTTAATACTGCTTTTAATTCTATTGAATTTTTTACGGCCAATTTACGGCTATCTTTGATTGTATAAACATAAATATGGTGTCTAATATTAAGGTACCTACTTGTAACCTATTAATGCTGCGTGCCTGTCAGTGGCTTATTTGGAGAGGATAAATTATGTATAGTTAAAAATAGACTATAATTTGTTAATATGTTGTTGATAAGCCTTATAATAAACAAAATAAAACTAGGTGGTTAAAACAAAGTTATTTAACATTATCTTGAAATTACTCGTACTAATTAAAATTAAACTGTCTTTTTACATAACATTTGAGTACTAAATCTTCTATTTTTATTAAGTACTTTTGTCCTAAGAATCTTTGTAATCAAGTTAGTAATATCTATGAACTAATATACTTCATTCACACCATGTTAGTCGACGGCTTCCAGTCCAAATGACTCGACATGGAGTCCTTCGACGACGACGACATTCTTATCTGATCTCTTTATCCTAGGTACTTAGTTAAATACCTCTTGGTCTGATTGGTTACCAGACTTTGGGGAGTCCACCTATAGGTATTGTTAAAGATCTACGAATGGCAGCCGGGCTAGAGCTACGACTTAGTCACTTCTACCGATAAGAACTTTCAATATGGCTTATTACTCATTGCTTCAGATACTGGGTGCTCGCGGGCCATCCCACCCTGAACTTGTTCGCGGCGGGCCACGACGCCGGCATGATCTTGTTCAAGCTGCAGCGCGAGAGGCCTGCCTACGCCGTGCACAATAATATGCTCTTTTATATTAAAGACAGGTATGTGATTTATTATATAAAGCGTTTATAACTGTCGTGGGTTTTTTCAATGTTTATTTGTTTATGTTTTTATTCATATTAGGATTATTGTATACATATTTAACGTAATCTTTTGTTACAGACAACTGCGCAAATTAGACATGACGACGAATCGAGATTCAGCAGTCATGCAGATCAAGGGTGGCGGACGTAATCAACCTTACAGGTAATTTGATGATTTATCTTTGGGTTAATAAATATGTTAAAAAAAAAATCTGATTCGGTTTATTCTTTTCTTTCAATTATTATCATAAAATTTTATATTTGTCACTCACATGAAATGTATAGAATATTTAGACGTCGAAATAGTTTTCTAGAGTGACTTGCACGTCAATACATTTTAAGCATTTTGAAAAGTTGATACGAAGACTTCAAATTACGGTAGTGCTTATATGGTCTTTGTAATGATATATTATTGCAAAGTGTACCGTTTCTCCCTCAGCATGTCCCTCAATCACGCGGAGTGGTGCGTGCTGGTGAACTGGCGGATAGGCGACAACAGTTCGTACGAGCTGTACGCGGCGCCGCGGGAGGCGGCGGGGGGCGCGGCGGGCGGCGGGGCGGGGGGCTCGGGGGGCGCGGGGGGCGCGCCCGAGCCGGCCGCCGAGCCCGCGCGGGGGCACGCCGCCTCCGCCGTGTGGGTGGCCCGCAATAGGTTCGCCGCGCTCGACAAGAACAACCAGGTCAGCAGAGCTTCTCTATTTAGTCTAGTTGGTCAGTCGCTATCGGAATTTGAAATCGCACTAGATTGGAATTCTGTTGACTTAACGTTTTTTTTGATGATCTGATTTTCGTAGTGGCTAAGCGATTTGACTTTTACGCTATGAGTCGTGGGTTCGATTCCTGCACGGGACAAAAATTTGTGCTATTCGCAAATGTTGATTTTGTTAAATGAATAATTGCCGTTTGTAAAAATACGTGCAAAATGTATCCAACGAAAATCATAATCTATCAACAATAAAATATATCAACAATTTTTACAACATCACTATGCAGTTTTCGTTCATTTTCAGTAGTAATATGTAAAAATAAATCAATAACCTAACAATGTTAAACAAAATCCTCCTATCTTCTCGCAGCTCGTCATTAAGAACCTAAAGAACGAGGTATCAAAGAAGATATCGACGCCGACGTGTGAGGAGATAATGTACGCGGGCACCGGCATGCTACTGCTGAGAGAACCTGACTCCGTCCAACTGTTGGATGTACAGCAGAAGAGGACTATCGCCTCGGTGAGATAATTCTACCATTAGAGAATCACTAAATAAATCCCTTGTGATTTTTTTATTAGCCTCTTTGGTTCCCCGCACTGCTGGGGCTTTGTGAGTATATAAAATACACAATTATTAGATACACAGAAACGCCTGAAATACATTTTTTCTGGTTCCGTTTAATAGGTTAAAACTTATTTGTCCTACTGATATTTCAATATGTAGTCATCCCATAAGATACATTAGAAATATTTGTTACCGACTTCAAACATGGTTGTATGCATGTATTCAGGGCATATCCTTGTGGATTCACGGAATTCAGAATTATAAGACCTAATTCTCATTTTTAGGGTTCCGTAAGTACTAAAATTCAGCTGTGCGTCCGTCCGTCTGTCACCAGGCTGTATCTCATGAACGGTGATAGTTAGAGAGTTGACATTTTCACAGATGATGTATTTCTGTTGCCACTTTAACAACAAATACTAAAAAACAGAATTAAATAAATATTAAAGGGGAGGCCGGGGGTCATTATAATATATATTGTCTAATTGTATGGGAGGCCTTATACAAGTAGATAACATATAGATAATGATAAGGAAACCCTTCGCGCGCGAGTCCGATTCGCACTTGGCCGGTTTTTTTCTTATAGTATTTAACTGTATGAGTATGCACCATCATCGAATCATCTTCCTACAGTCAGTTCTGACAATACAACATATTCGTAGGTGAAAATAGCGAAATGCCGGTACGCGATCTGGAATGCGGACATGTCGCTGGTGGCCCTGCTGGGTAAGCACAGCGTCACCATCTGCAGCAAGCGGCTGGAGCAGCTGTGCAGCGTCACGGAGGGCGCGCGGGTCAAGTCCGGGGCCTTCGACGACTCCACGCCGCAGCCCGTGTTCATCTACACCACCGCCAACCACATCAAGTACTGCTGTAAGGACGGGTGAGTGGGACGACAGATATAGGACTACTGCGCTAGGTTGCGGGTACGATTCCCACTCGGGACTAAAATTTGCATGATGAGATTTTTGTTCAGAGTCTAGGTGCTTATTATGTGATATTTTATGACTGCTGACCGCATACAAAAACTGCAGATAAATCTTTGACTGTACAGATTTTTAAATTGATATAAGCTAATTTGATATCTATATCTATTAAGTTAAGTACTAATATAGTAATATGTCCCGCAGCGACTACGGCATCATCCGCACGCTGGACGTGCCGGTGTACGCGGTGAAGGTGGTGGCCAGCGAGAGCGGCGCGCGCGTGGTGTGCCTCGACCGGGACTGCCGGCCCAAGGTGCTCAACATCGACCCCACCGAGTACAGGTACTTATTATGGAACCCCCAATTTCTTCTTCTTTTTTTCTTTATTTGTTAAACATAGGTAACATTTAATAGGAAATAGGAAACAGTCCTAGTGCGCCATGAGCTTGCATTGCAGGTCATTTTTCGCCGTGGAAGCGAGATGATGCTATGTGCAATGTAGTGCAGTGCCTTACTTCCACAGCGGATGACCTCCTGCTAAATGACCTGCACTGCAAATTCATAGATACCCCGCTGAGCACAGTTCTGCCTTTTTACGCTTACTTTACATAATCATGATCATCTCAGCCCGGTATCACCCATTGCTAGGTGTACGCCTCCCTTTTTCTCTGCCAATCCTCTCTATCTATATAATCTCTATCCACGAATATAATAATGGTACTAACCTTAACTTTAAATGATAATAATAATATGAAAATTTACCTTCTAAATTGGACCTAGTTTATGTATTTCAAGGTATATACAGGTGAATGTTACAACTCTCTGACCGAATTTATTCGAATTTGAATAAACATAAAGTATTGTTAATTGGTGTGGTCTGTCGGCAGGTTCAAGCTAGCGCTTGTGACTCGTCAGTACGACCAGGTGTTACACATGGTGCGCACCGCCAAGCTCGTGGGACAGAGCATCATCGCTTACTTGCAGGAGAAAGGTAACATATATCTTGGTTATTCAATTATTTAATACAAAACAGTAATATCTTGTACCTACAATGTACGGCATTTGAGCTGATTGTATGGTAGTATTTACCTGCCCATGAGACTACCTCCTATATTATGGGAAATCATAAGTGTTATATATCAGTAAAAAGGTGACAGAAAAAGAATAAAGTAAGTCTGGAAGATATCATATCTGTTATTCGAAATTCAAAAGATTTTTTTACCATGTAACATTTAAAAAGAAAACTACCAAAAATATTATTGTTATTGTAAAGTAAAACTTACTTCTTTTTAACATCAATATTGCAAAACATCTCAACATTCACCCTAAAGTTAATTATAAACGTTCGGTATAACAGGTTACCCAGAAGTAGCGCTACATTTCGTGAAGGACGCGCGCACGCGCCTGGCCCTAGCTCTGCAGTGTGGCAACATCGACGTGGCCCTCGAGGCCGCCAAGAGCTTGGACGAGCCGGCCGCCTGGGACCAGCTCGCTAAAGCCGCTCTGGCTACTGGCAACCATCAGGTAATTATATTGCTTTAATAAAAGGTAGGTACCTTTTGAAAAAATTACCAAAGAATAATGCAAATGTATCGCTAGGTGTAAAAAGGCATACGGCTTACCTAATATAAGATCTTTTATGAGATATGAAATCACTTCGACGGTTATCTTGATCTAATAAAAAAATTAATCAATGATATCACTATAACTATTAACCTAGCCAACCAACCACTGTACTAATATTTTTCTACTTTCTTAACAGATAGTAGAGATGTGCTACCAGCGCACGAAGAACTTCGACAAGCTGTCGTTCCTGTACCTCATCACCGGCAACCTGGACAAGCTGCGGAAGATGATGAAGATTGCGGAGATCAGGAAGGACGTGTCCGCGCAGTTCCAGGGTGCGCTGCTGCTGGGTGACGTCCGGGAGAGCATACGGCTGCTCAAGAATGCTGGGCAGGTAATATACGGCTATTCAATGAAATAGTGTTTTGGATTTAGGGTATTGATATGGTTCAAACTCAACAAGAACAAATCATCTTTGGTGTTTACGTCTAATATCTGGTCTCTGGTCCTTGTTGCGCTGTAGTTTATATCTGTTAAGTCAAACATAAGTTAGCAGTGTTTTCAGGTTTGAAAAAGTAGAAAATTATTGTGGATTTTCCGAACGATATTTGATTTATGGGTTTGGATATAACAGGTTATTTCATTTTAACAAACAATTTTGTTTTCGATTGTAACATAGGTGTGTTTTTTCAGTTTTCGCTGGCGTACCTAACGGCCATTAACCACAAACAATTAGAAGAGGCGGAGCAGCTGAAGGCGCAGCTGGAGGCAGCCGGGCTGGCCGTGCCCGAGCCGAACCCCGCGGCGCAGCTGCTGTGTCCGCCGCTGCCCGTGCGCGCCCAGCAGCCCAACTGGCCGCTGCTGGCTGTGTCCAAGTACGTACACATGCAAAAGACATAATTAGCTGTGCAGTTAAGTTGGTCGACGAGGTTAAGCAGTCCATCCCGAGGTGATTTCTTGGATGGGTGACCCTTTTGATCACATCGAGTCTTCGTGGGTTTTTTGGAGTGGTAAACTGATTGGATCTTTCCAATTGTATTTCTTTACGTCACATCGGACTATAAAGATGAACCTATGTAGCTTAAATTACTTATCATTATTCACAGAGCTTTCCGTTTTCCTTTTCGATTATTAAATAGGTAACTTAGCAGGAGATGGAGGTGTATTGTGTTCAGGTGTCGAGTATTATGATGTGTAACAATGTGTCGTGTTCCAGGAGCTTCTTCGAAGTGGCGGGCGGGGCGCGTGCGGCGGCGGAGGCGGGCGGCGTGGGGGCGGCGGCCGCGGGGGACGAGCCGCTGGAGGCCGCGGGGGCCTGGGGGGACGACGACGACGCGCTGCCGGACAAAGAGGTGCGCACCAGAACACTCGCGCATAATTAAACACACATTATATATATGCATACACATACGTACACACACACTTAAGCATCGCTATTGTTTTGTTTACTGGTACCGAGAGGTGGCAACCTGAAGACCTGTATGACTGGTTTTCTTTACATACGTACAGGCTCCAGCGATCCACAACCAAAGTTTGTTGTATCAGAACAGTACCTTTGGTTTGTGGCCAGAACCGGCACACCTGAGAGATTTTCAACGCTGTGTACAGCCATGTTAAAGGCCTACAGACGGTTTAAACTCTGACACCAGGTTGTTCATTAACCAATTATGATAAGAAGGAGATCATAAGGAACTAATTGTTTTTCTTGGTGCAGACTGAAGGCGAGGAGGGAGAGGAAGTTATGGAAGATGCCTGTGACGACGGCGGCTGGGATGTCGGTGACGAGGACTTAGAGCTGCCCGAGGAGTTAGCACCTGTGTCTGGTAAGTACTGCTTTCTTATAGTGTTTTATAAATTTGTAGACGATATTGGTTGTCTGGTTGTTATCGGAGCACTTAAAATTGTATTTATTTGGTTACATTTTTTGGCGACCTGATTAGCGCAGTGGCTATGCGATTGGACTGCTGTGCTAAGGGTTGCGGACTCGATCCCGCACGGAACATAATTTGAAAGATCCGCAAATGTTTTTCCCGAGTCTGGGTGTCTGTGTGTGTGATATTGAAGAATGATTGTAGTTAAAGAAGTCCTGGTGTGTTCAAAATAAATATTTCGTAAATGAGAATCGCTATTACCATGACTAATGATAAAAATGATTATATGAAGATAGTTCTGTATTCGGATGTCCTTTGACTGATCTACAAAATTGATTAGCATAGTATGTACTACATAAAATATAGTAGCAGCTTAACTGTCCTAATGAAAGGCAAAAGCGATTTTTGATAAAAAGACTGCAAAAGAAAATATTATCGAGTATCGACTATGTTATATACCACACAATGTGACTCATGTGATCGTTGTTTGGTGTGTATAGCGGACATAGAAGGCGGCGACGAGACGGCCGACTACTTCGTGGCGCCCACACGTGGGGCCAGCGCCGCGCTCTCCGGGAAACTCAAGACTGCGCACGATCATGTTGCCACTGGACAGTTCGAGATTGCGCTCAGGTAACTATAGTATACTTAACTTACCCAAAAATACATAAACATAACACACTTAAATTCTTTAATGGGTAGAGGTGTAGTAGTTTTAGAAACACCCACAATATACATTATCCTAAGACTGTACCTGCTTTTATTTAGATATGCATAATCTTAGTGAAATAAAGAGAAATCTATCTATTTATACTAGTAATGTTTATAAAGGTGTTTATAAATGTAATCGGCAAAGTCTATAGCCATAGACAAGACACATCAAGTCAGACTCCGCTGAGAAAACTGACACTGTCCGACCCGCAAATTGAACTCAGGACCTCACGAGACGGATCATAACGAGACAGTAAATTATTATCACGTCACGCCTATTTCCAAGAGGGGTAGGCAGAGACCACGGATTTTATTTGCTACGATTCTGACGTGCATGTTTCGTCTCATTCACTCTAGTAAATTATAACCATATGTATTGTCCACAGGTTACTAAACGAGCAGGTGGGCATCGTGAAGTTCGCGCCGTACCTGGACACGTTCCTGAGCATGTTCGGTCGCGCGCGGCTGTCGTTCGGCGCGCTCGGCTCGCTGCCGCCGCTGGCCGCGCATCTGCACCGCAACTGGAAGGAGGCCAGCGGGAAGGACCTGCTGCCCGTCGTCAGTGAGTATACTCTACCAGTTAAGATAAATATCGATAGTTACTGCCCCACGATGAGATGGACCGACGATATCGCCCGAATTGCGGGCAACCGGTGGATGGAATTGGCAAGCTGTCGTTCATTGTGGCGTTCTAAGGGGAGGCCTTTGTTCAACAGTGGACGTCTTCCGGCTGATGATGATGATGACTGACCCACGGTTAGGTGAACTTTCCGGGAATTAGGCGTAATGTAGGGTAAAGGTTTCTTATGACAATAATGTATCATTCAGCTGGTTTATATTCATAATAATATATTTCACCCGTGTGTTGAATAATTATGTAAAATTATTAGGTTAACTGCGTTACCTTATACGGTGCAGTGCCCTCTGCACTTGCAGCCTCTTCGAGGTAATATTGTAATAAGTCTGCACTGTTCTGGCTGTTTGGTCAATCACGCGAGCGTTCCAATATAATGTAAAGTAACAAAGAAAAACTAGGAGGGATTTTTAACTAATTAAGGGTTGTAACTAGTTTTTGTACCAATTTTTTTTAAGTCGCAATACCAATCAACCTATCATCTTTCCAGCTGCAAAACTGAACGACCTAGTAGGCCAGCTCCAGCAGTGCTACCAGCTGACCACGGCGGGCAAGTTCACTGAGGCGGTGGAACGTCTGCAGCGTATCGCCCAGTCCGTGCCCCTCCTGCACGTGGACACCAAGCCCGAGCTGACGGAGGCGCAGCAGCTGCTCAACATCGCCAGGGAGTACCTGCTGGGCCTGCAGATGGAGACCGCCAGGAAAGGTGAGGAGATGGATGGTTCTATGTGGGTTATGCTAGGGTGCCCTATTATGTGGTCTTACGGGTTGGTGATATGTGGATGTATCGACGTATTAACACATCCCTTAATTACTTGTTGATACTTGCCTTTTGAGACTTAGATGCGCACGCGCAAATTTCGTTGTTACAGTATTCTGATATCCATATAATATTGCTGTTTCAATCTTTGGGGAAAGCTCATGCTGGGTCAACTGTGCATAAGCGTGGCGATTAATGCCAACAGTTATTTATTTCTGTCTTTTATCATATTTTGATAAGTTTCGAGGTTTGACTTCTGATCCGTCAAACCTTATTGCAGCTATTTTATTACAATCTGACTATCCTATTTGAGGTTTAAATACCTACTTCCGTGCCATAACTGTATTGAAACAACATAATTAACTATATATCCACCTATCTCCAGCCATGCCGAAAAACACACTAGACGAGCAGAAACGCACGTGCGAGATGGCCGCGTACTTCACACACTGCAAGCTGCAGCCCGTCCACCAGATCTTAACTCTCCGGACAGCCCTCAACATGTTCTTCAAGTTGAAGAACTACAGGACAGCAGCGTCCTTCGCGCGCCGCCTGCTAGAACTAGGTCCGAGGCCCGAAGTCGCGCAACAAGCGAGAAAGATCCTACAAGCGTGTGAGAAATCGCTCACAGACGAACACCAACTGCTCTATGATGAACACAATCCCTTCAACATCTGCGGCATCAGCTACAAGCCGATCTACAGGGGGAAGCCTGAAGAGAAGTGCGCGCTGTGTGGTGCTAGTTACATGCCCGAACATAAGGGGAAACTGTGCCCCGTGTGTGGCGTCGCCGAGATCGGCAAGGACGTGCTCGGACTCAGAATTTGCCCCCTACAGTTCCAGAGATAAACCCCACACTACCGTATATAATTATAATGAAATTATTGTGTAAGATTATAGAATAAAGTATTGTATCACGTTTTTAGTAATAATTTATTTGTGCAACTGATATAATTATATTGATTATTTTAATGCGAAGTTATAACTATATACAAATTTAAACTTTTGTTCTTATAAATAATTGTTTTTGAGTTTCTATACATCAACAGGCTTGTCTTCCTTGGTTCTGTAAAAGAATAAGTTATTTATCTCGTTAATACTATATATAGGGTGTAAATAATGCATGTATAACTTGAACAAGTCGAAATAAATTCTTCTGTTGCCTTTATCTATCGTCTTCCAGTTTTTTACCTTATCAATAGAACTTTGAAGTAAAAGAACTATCCATAGAAACAAATCTATAAAGATTATTTTTACTTGTTTCCCATCGCAATATATACGTACAATAATATTTTGCCTTGGAATCCCACTCATTTACTTGTCCATTACAATAATTATTCAATGTTCTGTCTACAAAGAAACATTAACCAGTCGATTTCAATATAACACGAAACAAGAAAACGTCCAAGAAATTACTATAGATAGCTTTGAAATAAAACTAATTTTACGGATTTTATCGCGGTTTTTATTAGTCTTTGGGTCCCGACGTTTCGAATCCTACAGCATTCATAGTCACGGGCAGACAGCTGGTGTTAAACTTTTAATTTAAACAATTACTATTACCATACATTTTAATTATTATCGACAATCCGATTCACGCAAAATGAGCTCTAAGTGACATTCGGTCTTGCAGTTTTACGCTTGGAATTAACTTTAACAGAATCTAACTAATTAAAACCGCGATAAAATCCATAAAAGTAATGTCATTTCAATGTCTAATATTCGCGTAAGTGATACAAATCGTTACATAGCTTGTCGATGGTTTGTACAGTTTTAGTAAATATCTGTTTGTAGAATTCACTTCTAAAAGTGAAAGCTCATATGTTGACTGTCAATATATAAAAAATCTGGCTTGTTGATCTAGTGGTTAGTGAACCTGACTGTTAAAGCGGAGGTCGTGGGTGCGATTGCCACCCATGGCAAATGTTTGTGTAATGAGCATAATCATTTTTTCTGTCTGGGTGTTATTTATCTATAGGTATAATAAGTATGTATTTAGGAATATATAAGTATGTTTATCAGTTGTCTGGTTGCTATAATACAGGTTCTGCCTAGCTTGGGATTAGATGACCTTGTGTGAACTGTCCCAAGATATTATATTAGCACACTGGACTTTTGACTAGTTAAGTTTCAAGATATAAATTCCTCACCTATTATTGAGCATATCCTGTATCTCATCGAAGGTCTTCCCCTTAGTCTCCGGCAGTAACGTAGCAGAGAATATGAAGCCGATGCCGCAGCACACGGCCAGGATCCAGAACGCTGTGTAGATGCCGTACGACGCTGCCACGTCGCGGAAGAACCTGATGGATGGGAATAAGGATGGTTAAACAATTTACAGAAGTTATTGATTGATTACAAAATAAATCAACTGATGATATGTCATCGGTAAGGATCGGGTTGTTGAGTATATCACTTCCAATGTTGCAATATAGACTAGACAAAGCTCCTATATTCCTAGATACGATAAAGAAAAATTACAGATAGCATATTAAAAATTATCAGATTTGAAATTCGTTGGGTTCATTAGGTACTTCATTATTACACGATGATGAACCTAACTTTATTGGATATTCATTAATAATTTGGGATCGCTCGTCTCGCAATACATTGAATTTCTACTGTCTGACGAAATTTGTTTATAAGAGTTCATAGCATCGTATTGACCAAGAAACGATGGGAGGATTGTTAGCAATAGGATCGCTATATGGAACTTGATTCGAAGAACAAACGTATATCACACGCAGCTACTCCACGATCGCCTTAATCATCGTAGAGTGGTGTAGTCTAAAGTTGTAACTGGTGAAATGTGTATGTATTATATACACCTCTGATATATCCTAGCGTGATGTTATGTAGTAGATACTTAATAACTGACTTCACGTAATTACGTACCTTTAACACGTACTTATATAATTAAAAAAAAAATGTTATCGAGTTATTTACCGCGTCCACACGAAGCCTGCCAGCCAGCACATGAAGGAGCAGATCCCGCCCGCGAGGCACTTGGTCTTCACCGGGAACATCTCCGCCACCAGGATCCACGGGACCGGACCCACGCCTGGGGGCACAAGTGCTTGTATTTAATGACCAGAACTGAACGAAAACTATATAATATATCGTGGGATTAAAGCCATAGGGGTATAAGCAATACTTTGAGAATTGCTTTGGCTTGAAGCCCGCGATATGTATCAACCAATGGCCATCCAATGCTGTACTGACTAAAGAGTGTACTGACTTTCAAACAACGCCAACGAAACCTGTATAAGGGAAATACATCCATGGGTGGATGACAATGAAGATCCCGGGTCGACGTTATCCATCAGTTTAAGGTCTTTGAGGTATACCTACAGGATAGTATGATAGTATTAGTTGGTAAAGTACGTCTCAAATGTATGTCAAATGAATTCTATATATTTGGCTTTTATTTTTAGGGCTCAAAAACACTACTGCAATCAATTTGAGGCCTATAGGAGGACCAGATTTTTCGGTGTTTTTGTACGTGATATTCCATGTTTGTGAAACGCACCAACGACACAGAAGAAATTCCTATCGACGCCTAAGGCGAATTAAAAAAAAAAGAAAATACTAACTTACCGAGAGTAAATAGAATCATGTAGACGATGAGACAGAGGAGGGGCAGGAACGCGATGGAAGTCATGTCGTACTTGTAGTACGAGTCCATCAGTGCGTACACGCCTATTAATGTCTGAAACAATAGAGAATGCAAGTTCCAGTGGTCGGTACCTTCATAGTAAATTCTGGGTAAACTCCTTGGCGAATTGCTTGGTTGGCTGAATAGAATCGAAGAGCATCTTATTTATCTCCAGTTTTAGTGCTATATAATGGTTTTGTTCAATTAACTCTAAACTAATTACTTAATAACAAAAACTTCTACTTTCAACTTCTTATTATAATGCTGGTTGAGAATGCTTGACAAGTTTCAGACTCAAACGGAGACCCTATTCATGAGTCGAAAGCAGCATATGTTAGTAATATAGTATTCTTACAGAGTTTTAAGATAGAATAGAATAGAATAATTACTTTATTGCACACCAAAAGACAAATAATATAGAATAACCCTAAACTATAAATTGCATGTAACCTACTCACTGCTTTTATTGTTAGTAATAAACAACAATATAGATACTCACCAAGAATATGGTCAGACCGAGTGAGGTGGTCCACATGAGTAGCTTGCGTCCGAGCCGGTCCACCACTAAAGGGGTGATGCAGCTGGTTACCACCTGCAAATGATTTTTTATGGCTTTTGCAATTTGCAATATATGACAATAATTTTGGTTCCCCACACGAGGAGTTTGACCTGTATTATGGGTGCGTTTTACAAACATAAAATATCATAAACAACAAACACCCAGACTAGTGACAAACATCTGCGGATCACACAATTTATTGTCCCAGCAGTCTAATCACTTAGCCACAGCGCCAATTAGGTAGAAATAAGGTGAGAATTATGACAATTAACCTAACTCATTCCTGAAACTTTAGGATGAACTTTGGTATCAGAAAGAGTCAGTGAAGCTTTTATGTTGTTTATTACTTTGTGCAGTCTGTAAGAATATATGAAAAGGGGCAGAGACCAAAGCGACGTTGCCAGCTCGCAACCGAATGTCTTAGGTCGATTGCGAGCTGGCAACGTCGCTTTTCAGTTGGTTTTTTTGCCAATGCTGCTTCATTCTGTTACCTGCACAACTCCCATGATAATAGTCCCGTCGGAGGGCGACAGGTTGGTGCCGACCTTGGAGAGCAGCTCCTCCATGTAGAACAGCAGCACGTCGATGCCCGACAGCTGCAGCAGCATCGCCAGGAACACGCAGATGCCTGAAGCGATAGAACAGAACAGAGAATAGGTTACATAAGTTACATTCTTGGACAAATCTCGTTAGACGATTCCCTATACCTGGAAATTAGCTTAAGTATTTGAAACCTTAAGAGTGCAAGTAGAAGAGAACTTAAGGAGTGTTACCTGCTGTACTCATTATAATAAATGTGTCACCGCACTACGTTGGACAATATATTATTGCTTCAGTTGCCTTATTAATATTATAATAATATCTCGGAACAGCTCACACGAGGTCATCTGATCCTAAACTAGGCAGTGCCTGTATTATGACAATCAGATAACTGATAATTATAATATGACTAGTATTTGCCCGCGGTTTCGCCCCCGTTAAGTAGCCTGTGTCCTTTCTCAGGTCTTAAGCTTTCTACATACCAAATTTCACTCAAATCCGTCTTGCGGTTTAGTCGTGAAGGCGTAACAGACAGACAGAGTTACTTTCACATTTACAATATTAGTATGGATTAAAACCGTTGTCTTGTACTCTAATTGTAAAGACCAAGCCTGCTCAACATTACCCAAAGCCTTAACGTTGCCCTTCGTGGCCCAGAGGTCCTTTATCCTGGGCTCCTCCTTGAACTCGCGCGCGACCATCGCTTGCAATCCCTCCAGTTCGGCTTGGACGCCCTCCTTAGTTGTGCCTCTCAGAGTTTGGAGGACCTTGGAGGCGTCATCGATCTTTCCTGACGAATAGATGGAAAATAATTAAATCTGGCAATACTTTGTATATATATTATATATATAGTAATATCAACTTATGGTTATAAGTCAAAGGCAGATTCATTTTTGTTGCATACATTAAATCACACTTGTAGTCCTGAATAGGCAGGCAGAAATGTTCACCTTCATCCAAAGTCTATACACCAACATTTCCTACTTAGTTGATCTCAATTCCAATATGGTGGCGGACCGCGTACCTATTGGCATTCATCAGGCCACTTACGATAACCTTTATTATCAGGCAACTATGGCCCATAGATATCATAACATCACGCCTGTATTCCCCGAAGGGGTAGGCAAAGGTGCACATATAGTACACCCACATTTCGCCAGTTATGTTTTTAGGTCCCAATGTGGGGGCGAGCCTATTGCCATCAACCGGGCACAAATCCAGACTCCGTGCTGCCACTGAGAATAACCTAATGGAAAAACCCAGTAGCACTTTGCCCGACCCGGGATTCTAACCCAGGACCTCGTGCTCAGCAGTCGCGCGCAGCGACCACTAGACCAACGAGGCAGTCATCATACCTTACAAACTAACATATATATTTATAATTACGCTTTGTATTATATATTATAAACTATTTCCACGATGGAAGAGAGTTGTGTTTTAAATCGTCCTCCTTACAAAAAAAAAGTACTAAGGATATGGTGGCCTTATTAATCTAGATGATTTCTATTCTGGGTTCTGTCAAAACCAATCATATATATATAATATACCCTCACCATATGCATGTGAATCAAATATGGATAATTATTTTTGTTAACTTTAATACTTTACTTTACACCATCAATATTTTTTTATATAATTGCCTTTTCGATTACGAAAATAATTATTAGAAAGTGCCAGAAATGGCTGGGAATTTCAAAGTTATTGTAGATTTCCGAACCTTTGTACACCAGGTAGAAGGGCGTCTCGGGTATGAACCAGGTGAAGGGCACGTACAGCAGCGACAGGATGCCGCCGGTGGCCGTCAGCCCCCAGTACGAGGTGAACGGACCGATCGCGTACGCTAGGAGGAAGCCCACGTTGATGAACAGCAAGAAGAACGCACTCAAAGCGCCGCGGATGTTGTCCTGGGGAAAAGAGTATTGATGATTTACCTGGATGACTTCGTGGAGTATTTTTGAGAAGAGTCAATGGTAGTTTTAAAGAGGTGTTTAGGAGGAGTTGATAAGAGTTAACTAGTTGCCATGGCTCAAGCTACATTACAAACTTATTCCAGCACAGCAATTCGATAAAGAAGTAACATTTTCAGGATTATCCTCGGTGGATTATGTTACATGTACAAAAAAAATTGTATAGTATATAGTCAGATCTTTGAAATTGATAAATTGAGCAATGTCTGTGCCTGCACCAGTTGGAGTTTATTAAGCAGTTGTTTCTTATTTCTAGCAAACATTTGTATGCGATCTCTTTTTTTTTAAATTAGCCTGTTAAGGAATTGTTTCCGTACCTCAGCAATCTCCCCTATATAGATAGGCACGGTCGCAAACATCATGCCCGTGGCGCAGCCCCACATGATCCTGGCCACGTACAGCGTTTCCAGGCTAGTGGTGACGCCGGCCAGCAGCCAGCCCAGCAGCAGCGGAATGTTGGCGCCCATGATTATCCAGCGCCGCCCCACGTGACGCGACAGGGGCACCGTTATTAGAGGACCTGAATTATGGGAGCTTAAGTAAGTGGTGCTTAGAATATAAAAGTAAAATTATCGATATATAAGTACTTTATAAACCTAGCTCATTAGCGAAGGAAATTGTTGGCATTTCTTTTTAGCACGTTACTAACTTTTAGGTACTGCAAAACGTGGCAGTTTGGCAGCTGATAGAAGAGTCTAGGAACTTCAAGTTATATATTTTGACTTCAAAAACAAGATTCACAATAAATATGTGAAACTACGAAGGCAATAAAGCTCATAGGCACACTTTTATTTTAGGCCGCTAGATGGATACGTGTCAAATTTAACGCTGCCGGAACTGCCGGGCACACCTAGTAATACTATATCTACTTAAGATCTGCCCCCTTACCATGAACATTTAATGTAGGATAGTTTACATTGTGGAAGCGAGACGCCGGATTACACTGCACGTATCGGCGTCCCGTTTCCACAACGTAATTTGTCCTGCTTTGAGAGTTCATGGTATGGCTGGTAGCTCACCCAAGAGCCCTCCGAGCACCAGCAGCGAGGCTACCCAGGACTCCTGCTGCAGGGTCGGCACGCTTGGCAGGGGCGAGCTGTCGAGCCGCTGCAGCTGCGGCAGTACGGGCGACGTCCAGCCCATTGCCATCCCCGTGCACAGACTCCCGTAACTTGCTGGAGGTGGGAAAAAACATAAAAAAAATTAAAACTTAACATCATGCCTGTATTCCCCGAAGGGTTTGGCAAAGGTGGTACACCCACATTTCGCCAGTAATGTTATTAGGTCCCAATGTAATAGGGGGCGAGTCTATTGCCGTTAACCGAGCACAGATCTAAATTCCGAGCTGCTATTGAGATATTAATGGAAAAACTCAGTAATAATTTTTCCGACCCGCGATTCAAGCCCAGGACCTCATTCACAGCAGTCGCTTTTAGCAACTGCTAGACATAAGAGACAGTCAAGTGACAACATTTTTTTGGGACATAATGTTCAATGTAAATAGTCAAATGACTAGGTTATAGGCTTGGTTTAACCTCGAAAATTCCGTCAATCCTGGTACCTACTTCTCTCAGACGGTAGCTAGTTTCGTATATGTGTAAAGGCCAAAGCATCTCCGTTTAGTACCCACTTATTTATTAGTTAAGTACTATAATAAACTATAGCTACACGTTAACGTGTAATTTTACGGTTAGTTGACTTAACAAGAGAAGTTAATTCGTTTAGTTAAGTTGTTAATTTGATAATATGGTTAATATTACATTGTTTTATTATAATCGGCCTGATTTACCCACTTCTGATTAATTAATTAAATAATGTTAAACGGTGTAAACGTTAGTTAACTTCCTGTCAGGCTTTGCATCATGTATACAGTGGTAATCAACCGTTTGTTTAGACGGGCCGCATTTAAATACTGTATGTCACACATGATTTTTGTTATAAGAGCTAACTGCTATGGATAGTCAAACTATGGTAGGTAAAACAGTGTGACTATTATATTTCCATTTTTGTTATGGCAAGCAGCTTTTCTTCGTATCGTATAAGGAAATTGTCACATGAAAACAGATCAAGCCGTGGTGTACATGTAGCGAGGCTGACCGCCCAAATCGCGTCTGGTATTATCACTCAGGGCATCTCTACTTGCTCTCAAATAAATTATCCGTTTACATACAAGTATCTATAACATTAAATTAGTCTACCAAACATTAACATTATAAAGTTCACAAAATCTACTCATCTAATAATTTGTTCGCTACTATACAGCGGGCCTTAACTTGAACATCCCTGATATTTATGCTGCAGGTAGTTATCAACTTAATAATTAATATTAACAAGGTCACGTGTTCAAGCAGCTGTCGGTATTGTCCTCTATTACTTGAGACTATTGTAACACTGCTAGTTATAACATGCAATATAAATACAAGTCACTGAATCGTTAAAAAACACATACACAATATAGTGTCACTTCCTATCTATTTTTAATTAAACCCTATCGATTGTTCAATTAGGTTTGTACAGTCAACAGCATAAGTAGCTTAATATTTTAAAAACCTGACGTCAAATGATTGAAAGAAAGAAACAGGAATTTAAGTTATTGTTTTCAATTATAGAAGCGTTTAAATGGTGGTCTGAAAATATTTAAGACTTTTTACTAAGTAGCTATACTATATACCTAAGAACTTGCTCTTTATTTAATGGTATGTAAAAAAACAGATGAGTTATTTTTAATGCTGACTGTACATGTATTGTTTACTCTTAACTCTTAATATAGGTACCTAAATGAATTTATTTAATAATAATTCGAATTTTGTAATCCTCAAACAAAAAGTGTAGCTACAAAAATGAAATGTAGAGCTAAATTAGAATAACGGCATTCCTGTATTCAATTTCATTTAAATATTGTCGTAGGTCGGTTGGTTTTGCTGAGAAAGACGCTAAACTCCAAGTCCATACCTATGTTCACAAATAAATACATTGATTGATTCAATACAACAGATGGGCTTACCAGGGCTTACTTATAATATTTTATAAACATGATCTAGGTTCTAGAAGGTCTTAATTATTAAATTAAATTTATATTTTAATGATTATAAGATTAAAGATATTTTTTGCTTCGTGACCTAACTAGTTATTAACCTATAAGTATTAAATACATAAATAAATATATGTCATACCTAAGGATGCTGCTAAGTATTGGCGCCATTTTATTTTCAAATGCGCTTTCAAATTATCGAACATTACAGCACTATAAACAATAACTACACAATCCGTAACGTGAGACAAAGGTATTTGATCACTTCCAAACACAAAGACAATATACGATTTAATAATACTAAATCGGCAAAGACGTCTTAACAGACTGCCATATCGATTTAATGTGATATACCGATTACTCAACTAATGAGTTCCCTTCACATTTACTATATAAAAAATGTTTGCGTAGTTAATTGTCTTTTAATTCAGGGATAGTGAGATAGTTAGATTGTTATTCCGTAAGGTCAAGATGAAGGCCGGTTGTCGTGAAAAGTTGAGGACTTTTTATAATGCCTATAGGTTCAAGATCAATAAGATTGGATTGATTCTTCAGATAATTTAGATTTCAACGACTAGCCATTAGTAGCAGTTTCTTTAACATACAGAGAAGGAAGGAGCATTGATTACCATGCATGCTTACTGCATCTTACCGTATCCATCTCATAATTTTTGTATAAGTAGGTATAAATACTGATTTTCAGCAAATATATATATTATACGACACGACTGCCTCGTTGATCTTATTATTATTTTTTTAATAAACGTCGCCCCACACTAGGAATTTCTCCTGTGTCGTGGGTGCGTTTCACAAACATGAAATATCACATACACAAACACCCAGACTCGGGACAAACATCTGTGGTACGCACAAAGTTTTTGCCCCGTGCGGGAATCGAACCCGCAACCCTTAGCGCAGCAGTCCAATCGTTTAGCCACTGCGCTAATCAGGTCGTCACAGGTTCTGGATCGGCTAAAGTAAGTTTTTCTATTCAGTAATTCTCAGTAGCAACACGGAGTTTTGGGCCCGGTCGATGGCAATAGGCTCGCCCCCTGTTTACATTGTGTTCTATAACATAACTGGTAAAATATGGGTGTACTTTAGATACAGTGTGTCACTTTGGGGAATACAGACGTAATGTTATGTTATTTATACCTATTTGTAATAGTACGAAAATCATGATCATCTCATTAAACATTATTATTGTTGGTGCCCTCGTGTTCAGCACAGTAGTGAAGCGTAAATAATGCAAAAAACCTTTTGAAAAGACAATTTTAAATACCAAACTCTTTTCAACAGTTAATCGTCTCAGTAGGTAAGTAGGTACTCTATATACATAACAATAGCAAGCTTAATCAACTTCAACAAAAACTAACGAAAACAATTATAGGAATCACTGGACCTCATCAGCTGGAAGTTCTTGCAATTTAAACTCTAAATCCTAAATTTAAAGTTGTATTTTGATAAACAGGGCAGTTAAGGATTTGTATATTCAAGATCAAGGGTAATTGATATCGAAAAATTAGCATCTAATTTTAGAATAGAATGGTTTATATCTAAATCTAGTGATTTGTAATGTAGTAAAAGTAATTGAATTAAGTGTAGTATTTCTATAATACCAGATTAATCTGTGTTTAACTCATAAATATTAAATTCAAGAGTCTACTTCTTTTTTTGGGGCAAGCCCACCACTTGTGCCCATCATTGTGACTCCTGTAAGCCAGGATCTACAGTGATAACCTTTGAGAACCATATAGGCAATGAAGCTCGAAGCGTCTTAGAAAAATGACTCGACTGTCTTGGAACGCGCCACGAAATTAATCATAAAAGAATGGAAGGAGGAGTTGAGTTAAGAGTCGACAGTTGTTAAAGATATTTTTTTTTTAATTCAAATTAGACTTAATAATAGTACTTTTTCAACGTCAAATAACATCAATATAGCCCCCAAAAACGACCGTCCGTCACTGCTTCCTAATGTTGTAGCTGGGTAGAAGAAACGGCGCAACAAACTTACCAGTAGGTTGATAATATTGATCTGTCTACGAAAGGTGCCAGGGATTCTTCATTTACTGTTACATAGAAAGAGCTTATGCTGTGGATACGGAACTTAAGTCTCTCTGTCTGACTCTTGTCCTCAACTGTCTCTCTATCTGTGAGGTCTGATTGGCGCAGTGGCTAAACGATTGGACTACTGTGCTAAGAGCACCGGACAACAATTTGTGCGAACCGCAGATGTTTGTCCCGAGTCTGGGTGTTTGTGTATCTGTATATGATATTTTATGTTTGTGAAACGCACCCACGACTCAGGAGAAATTCATAGCATGGTGCGACGTTTTTTTTCTAAAATAAGTACCTTTTTCTTCGAAATCCTTATAGCAAACCATTTGTTCAAGAGAACGATTAACTAGGTAAAGTTAAGTCACCTGCTTATCATACAGAAACCTAACTAAAGCGAGTATTATATCAGATAATATCCGCGCATTAGCCAAACAGGTTTTATGAATATCTTGATTCTGAATAATACAGTCACGATCATATCTGCACTGTTGCAGTGGTATGCAAGTAACACTGAATATAATGTTATAAGCTTCTTTTAATAGCTTAGATTGCCTTGTTTGTGGACGCATGGCCTGACAACTGAGCATCAGATCCTCTGAGTTGGATTCCCGGATTCGGTTTCACGCGTTGGGCAGTGTTTTTCCAGAGGTCATTTTTAGTTGCAACACAGAGTCTGGAATTGTGCCTGGTTAGTGGCAATAAACTTGCCACCATATAGGGACCTATAACTGTGTAACTCTGCCATCCCTTTGGGAAATACAGTCGTGAGGTTATGTAATGGTAGTTTTGGTTGCTCTTCTTGATTCTTTAGTTGGCAGAATCAATTCAGAACTGGTATACACTATGAGTATTTGAGTAATATATTTTTTTAAATGTCTTGTAGAATATTCTCTGCATATTGCCATATATGCCTGTGTATTGCCATATATGCCCACCCTTACCCACTTCCTACTGTTAGTTCATAATAAATGGTAAAGCGATCTATCTGTCAGAAGATGGAACAATTAAAGTTATATTGAAATCAATTAGATTAGCATTAATTAATTTATAATCACGATCATTATTTACATGTTATAATAATTTATTCACAATGAACTTTATTATTATGAATTCAAATCCTGTTTTAACGACAAAGCCGATTGTTATCGTCCTAATAGTTTATGGTTTACTATGTAGAAGAAATGGGTCGAGGTTGACATCATTATATTGACTTAATTATTGATACCTAACATTTTCTATCTAAAATTCTTCACCCTCCTGTAATTACATATTTTTCGTAACAAGAGACGATCGGCGCAGTGGCTTTATTAGGTAGTCTGTGTTAGCAAGCTTGACTGCTAACTGTGGAGTCCTCGGCTATATAATAATATATTTCATTTATTTAAGTGACCAGGACTCATAATTGTTAGTGTAACTATGATTCCCGGGTCAAGCGCAATGTTCCATGTACAAAATCCTACGATGTAGGGCAGTTTTAAACGAAAAGTGGATGTGGTATTATAGTAGTCACCACTCAGCCTGTCTATCCAGAAAATAGAAGCTTACCACTAAACTATAAAGATAAAGAAGTAAGAAATAATTATGTATGTTGTTCTTAATAGCAGCACGGAGTCTGGATGACCCGATTAATAGCAATAAGGTCGCCCCTTGTAACATAATTCTTATCAGAACTGACGAAATGTGGGAGTGCTATAGGTAACTCTGCCAGCCTCTTTAGTGAATTCAGCCGTGGTGATATATGTTTTTGATATTCACACGTACAATCTAAACCTCGTCGGTATACATTATCGGCTACAATTTTCTCTCAGTAAAGGGTGACAAAGTAAGGGGTGTCGATGTAACCTGAACCCAATTAGCCGCTGTCAGGGCTGCGCGAAATATCCTTAGAATACCGCCATTTTAGTTTATTACTCTTTTATTTTTATATATTGTCTTTCACTAATCCTTCGTTCGGTTATTTAGCAAGTTATTTATCCATAATGACTTTGGATATTCAAACATGGCGCACTGCATTTTATTTATAGGTATATACCATCTTTGCATTTTGATTTGGCAAATAAATGCTTTGATTTGACAGAAAGCTTCGCAGTGGCTGTTTTACTTCGCGCAATTGACGGTGCTAACAGCATGAGTATCTAAGTATTACTTCTACGATCATTCAAACTCTTTCTATTGCTCTCAAGCCTTTGACTACAGGACTGAGACAACTTTATACAAAAAAATAATGGGATACTTTCGCTATTATGCAGAACCATTTTACCAATTTTCTGCGTAGCAAATTACTGTTTTAAACTTGATACAATTGGATCGGACCTGATCAGTACCGACATCTATTCAGTCGCTACAGAACTAGAATGAACCTAATACCTCTCTGATTGAACAATCATTGTCCAAGGTTGTGGTACTTAGTTACTGGCTAAGACAATATTAATGTTTAGTAACTGCGGCTAATGTTTCGTAGATGTCGCTATTAAAGACATAAACACAACATAACATTATACCTGTATTGCCCAAAGGGGCAGGCAGAGGTGCACTTATACTACACTCACATTTTGCCAGTTACGAGGGTCAAACTGAAAGTTCTTAGAACTGGCCACTTATAAACAATATAATAAAAAAATAATTCTAAAATTTGAAAATAGAACTCTTTGCCAATATTACTGAGTATATATTTCATTAATTTGTCATTTGTTTTACGATTTGGCGGCAAATTGAAAATTGTCTGTGTCACGTCAACATGAATTTAACACGAGAAAATTTTCGTGCAATGATTTTTTATGACTTTCGATGTCATTTAAGTCAACAAGAAAGTTATGATAGACTACGATTGGCCTTTCACGATGAAGCCCCATCTCGTGCGACAGTTTACAACTGGTTTAATGAGTTTAAACGTGGTCGCACTAATCTCACTGATGATTTATGTGAGGGACGGCCTTCTACGGCGACGACTGAAGATAACATCTGTGTTGTGCGGCGTATGATAGAGACTGACAAAAGAGTGACCTATCAGCAGATTCGGACAAGCTTAGGCATCGGTATGAGTCAAGTGCACAAAATCCTCCACGAACATTTAGCAGTCAGGAAGCTTTGCGCCCGGTGGATACCTCATAATTTGACTGAGGCTCAAAAACTCCATCGTGTGGATTGGTGCCGTAAAATGATTGAAAGATTTAACGGAGGTGACTCAAATGCTGTGTTCGACATACTAACAGGTGACGAAAGCTGGATTTACTGTTATGATCCTGAAACCAAAAGACAATCTGCTCAGTGGGTGTTTCCTTTCGAGAGGTTGCCAACTAAAGTGAAGAGAGATCGAAGTGCGGGAAAAAAAATGGTGGCCTCGTTCTTTGGAAGGATAGGTCATTTCGCAACAATTGTGTTAGAGGATCAAAAAACAGTTTCTGCAGAATGGTACACTACCAATTGTTTGCCACTTGTCTTGGAAAAAGTTCGAGAGAAACGACCTCGCAGTAGGATCCTCCTTCACCACGACAACGCCTCGTCGCACACCGCTAAGCGAACGATCGACTATTTGGCGACATCAAACGTTGAATTACTGGGTCACCCGCCGTATAGCCCCGACCTCGCCCCTTGTGATTTTTATTTATTTCCAAAAATTAAAGAAAAACTTAAAGGAAAGCGGTTTATGAATGCTGAAGAAGCGGTGGCTGCGTATCGCGATGCCATTGAAGAGAACCCTAAAGACGAGTGGGCAAAGTGCTTTTCCCAGTGGTTCCATCGCATGCAGCGGTGTATTGACGTGAATGGACAATATTTTGAAAAGATATAATAAAACTAATAACTGGCTAATGTAATCAGTTTTTGATTTTCTAAGAACTTTCAGTTTGACCCTCGTATAGGTCCCAATATAATAGGCGGTGAGCCTATTGCCCTTAACCGGGCACAAATCCACGCTCCGTGCTAGAGCCGAGAAAAACTCAGTAACACTTTGCCCGACTTTGGATTTGAACCAAGGACCTCATGCTTAGCACTCGCGGTAGCCATAGTATAGAAAATAAATGTGCACCCTTCTTTAATAAATTAATAGTATATGATTAAAACAGGAACTAGGTAGAATGCCAAATATTTTTTTTTTTAAAATGTCCCCCCACACTAGGAATTTCTCCTGTGTCGTGGGTGCGTTTCACAAACATGAAATATCACATACACAAACACCCAGACTCGGGACAAACATCTGTGGTTCGCACAAAGTTTTGCCCCGTGTAGGAATCGAACCCGCAACCCTTAGCGCAACAGTCCAATCGCTTAGCCACTGCGCTAATCAGGTTGTCAACTTTTCTTCCCTTTTGTCTCTTACAACAATTTCAAGAAAGTTATGATTAAACTAAACTAGACATTTTGCAGAACCTTTCTGAAGGCCTCCATGTAGAATCCAACTAGAGGTAGGCAAAGACCACGGATTTCCATTTGCCACGATCCTGGCATACCGATTTTCAATTCCGACGCAGTCACTCATCACCACCTTCATGCATTCTTGCATGCTTATCTTCAGTACATCTCAATTCTAAAACTACAAATGGAGTTATTAGTATTTACTCTTGTTTTCCACGTATAGACAGGGCAGGCATGTTTCCAATCAAATCACACGGATCACAAACGTTTGCATACAAAACGCTGTAACGATTTCCGGATTGTGTCTATTGCCATTTTTATTTTTTTTCGCCACCTCCAGCAAGCGTTCGCGTTCTTCCTAGTTTTGTTGGCTATCGGTTCCAAAGCCGTATGTTTAAAAAAATAGGAACGCGATGTTGTGAGAGCATTCACTAATTGATGGCTCGGAGTTCGGATTCGTTGCGTTGCGTTCGTGTAAAGGCATCGGATTAAAAAAAGCGAACTAGGGTTGGGCCAAATGTAATTTAAGCGATTTTAAATTGGTGACTTGTTCTTTTTTGTATGTTTTAGTAGTAAAAGATGTTAAATAATGTATAACTTCTTTGAAGATATTTTGTCGTTTTGCTCGTAGGTAGTAGTTAATCCCATTTTTTCCTTAGGTTAACTGATAAGGAAAATTATATAGTTTACCACAACTAAACACAATTTACAACGAAAAAAATATTATGTTATCGAATGAAAAATTGGTTCCTTCGTTCCATTCTGAACACAATTTAATCGATTCGTTTTCACAACAATCGCGCATCTCTACAAAAAGTCGATGTATCGAATCGATTTGTACGGCTGCCACCAGTCGATCTCTCGTCTGTTCACAGATGGCACTGCTTGGGAAACGAGAATCGATCATTGACGGTCCCTGATTAGTTGGGTGATATTTAAACATGTGGCAAGATTGAGTCAATTTAAATCTATTATTGTGTTTTAATTAGATTTGGATGGTCGTAACATGTGTAAACATGGAGATATTTGGGAAAGGAAACGTGATGTAACGAAAAGTTATATAATAGTGGGTTAGCGACTTTTACCTAAATCGTTTTATTGTGGTTATTTAATACACAAAACAACATATCTATTTACACGCGAAGAACAATTAATGTCGGTGTTATAAAAAAACCTAGTGAGTAAAAATTAAAGCCACATATTTGGCTGGTATTAAATGACTAGGGACTACAGTTGCAGCATGTAAAAGAAATGCCACAAGGTTATGAACTCACATAATCGTTAATTAGGAAATTATGATTTCTGCTATATAATAATACCTTGCAGACTATTTATTATAATAGTCCGACGTCTAAACAACTAAAAAAGCATTATTAAACATAACGCGATAGCTTTTAAATCGTGTGAATATAAACGATTCCGTTTCAAAAGGCAATTATCTATTTTTAAATAATCAATGCTCTAACCCAAATCCCGTTTAAAAAATAGCTTTTTGATGTCCGGAAAACGAGACTGTCGGCACGTCGACACTGAAATTTTTCAATGTCCCGATGAAACATGCAAACAAATCATAGGTTAGCAATCAGTTAGGCATGACACCTAATTTGTGTTCAATTTGAAATCTTAATAAGCCGTCAAAGCGTTCCAGAAATAGTTGACTAACTAATTATGTTCCGTTATAAGGGAGGCTGGCGACAATTGACAAATGTGTTTTGTGCGCTGCGATACATACAATTAGCCGAGGAATGTATCCGAACGCATCCGTACTCGTTGACAGCGCAAGCTAGTAACTTTTTGGCGGGAAAATAATCTTTTTGCACAGACAATTTAGGGGTTATTTTCCTATAGTAATTACCCTCAAATTAAGTGTTTGCTTTACGAGGGGAGCTTATTTGGAGAAGTCTTTGTCTGTTCGGACGGCGATAAATCACTTGGGCCCGTCACACGTCTGGTTGGGTGTATGTGACAAATTACCTTCGCGCCATCTATCGGGGAGTTGATAACTATTTTGGAATATATTACTTCTATCCTAAGGTTCTATCAATATTAAATGTAGGCATTCTGATAAGAAGGAGATTAATAAAACAGGACAGGAGTAACCTCCTACCTTAAGGGGAAACATTTTATTCTCGAGAAAATTGGGCCCGATCGAAACGAACTACCTAAATACTTCATTAAAGGTGTATTAAAGACATTAGGTTAGGCACCCTTACTTGGATTTTCTTAACATAACATAACATCACGCCTCAGAATATAGAACAAACCATCACGCCTATATTCCTCGAAAGGGTAGGCAGAGATGCACAATAACACCCACATTTTGCTAGTTATGTTTTTAGGACTATAGCATGTGGAAATCTGAATAACAGACTTGAATCATCATCAGCATCATCATCATCGGCCGGAAGACGTCCACTGTTGAACAAAGGCCTCCTCCTTAGAACGCCACAATACACGACGTGAAGAACTTTAAGATATTGGGATAGGTTGATAATCAAGGGTTAACTGGAAATGGTTAAAAGTAAAATAATTTTACGGATTCCATGCGTTTGAATCAATTTAGAAAAAAAAGTAAATACGTAAGTATTGGCAACCACAAAACAAGTTCTCCAATTCAAATAATTTCACAACAATCAACAGAATAAACATCAAATATAAATGAAAACATTTTCACTTGTTATTTATTATCTGTGCACAAAAAATAAATATAAGAAAAACGCGGCAATCGCGATGCCCGCGACATATGAGCGCGCGTGCGTTCCATTACTCACACGCATCAAAGCCGAGCTAACAGAGCAATAACAATCCAATCCGGTTTCAGAACGTGCATATTAATTTTGATTTATCTAAGGAACGTTCAATTAACTGAGGAAGATGCCGTTTGTAATTTGGGCTCCATCTTTGAGTAAAAGTGGGGTGGAAATGATGATCGACATGGTTGTTGGTTCCGTATCTACTTTTCAGTTGATAATTTGATTTTAATTACCTATATCGCTTGAAAAAGAGACTAGGTATCTAAAAATATGCTAAAGGGTGGCACAATAAATTAACACTATTTGTTAACTTTATCAAACCGCGATTGTTTTTTGGTTAGAGGACCCTAAACTGTAACTTGAATGAAATTTTAATTAAACGCCAGTGTTTCCGGTTTTGGGCCCTTTGCATCCAGGTCTTTCCTGTATAGCAACAAAATCGTTAGTCCACCTCGACAGGAGGCTGGTGTTCTACCAGGAGCTTTCAGAATCCTAGCAAAATGTAGGTGTGTAAACACCTGTATTCCGCTATGGAAAATGCATAGGTTGTATGCATGCTATGTTTTTAGATCATGAGAATTAATTAGAGATGTTACCGAACCCCAAATGCTGTGTTTGAAACAGATTTGTTAAATACAAATTGGTTATTAACATTCTTGGCGTGCGTTACGCGTGACAACCTGATGGGCCGCCATTTTCTGCTGCAACCAATTTACTTTTATTTATGGCTTTACATTTCGTTACATTTATATTGTCATATTTTCAACGGCGCGGTTATTGCAGCTATTACAATTTTTGTGAAGAAGGTTAAAAATATCGCACAAATGCTTCTATATGTATTTAGACTACACAACAAAATACTAATGCTAGTTAACGAAATTGATATCTGTAGGCCTACTTAAACGGTGGTCCATTTAAGGATCCTAATCTTGGGTTATAAGGCCTTTATTTAACAGAGGACGTCTTCTGGCTGAAGATGATGATGAATCTTGGGTTGCAAAATTAAATGTGGGCGTAACGGCGTATACCACGGTCATGTGAGACACCTATACTTTTCATGCTATGCACCTATCCTTTGGATCAATAGGCGTATATTAAAATAGTGCCTAGTGAAGTGTTGCATTTTGTTATGAGACTAGCTCATAACAAAATGCAACACTTGACTGTATAATTGTACAAGTATGAATTAATTTAATGTGGCATGGCAATTTTCCAAGATAAGATACCATACACCCTCAAAACATTGTTACGGAACAACAAAAACTAATTCCGTAGCAATCGACAGGTTTGTTTATCAACGCCAACTATGTAAATTACACATAATTTCTCTTGATGATGTTTTCAAATTCTTTGAGATCGTTCAATTACTTTGGATTGAAATATTGGCTAGCTTTGAACTAGAATCGTTAGATCAAAGCGTCAAAACAATATATAGTAACAAGTTTATTGCGTTTTAAAAGATCTGTTTGGCATGCGACACACGGGCAGTCAACTCGTCACTTTATTGTACTTCAATTATTTTTTACTGATGCTCATTAAGATTCTTAAGAGTGTGTTAAATTTGCTTCGATTTTATTAATGTAGATACAATGTATGCTCTTTATTCGGACCAATTTTGTATGTAGGAAAAACAATTAATATTGTTGCCTCGTCTTATTATCAATTTTTCCCTTAAATAGAAACTCGTATTTATGTAGATGTGTCTGTGATTTAATTTGTACATCATTATTTTCCTATCAATAGCGATTAAATTTTTTTTCTACAAAGCAATTGAAAAAAAAACGAAATAAAAAAAGTTTAAATGTAGATGCTAAAAAACTACTAACAAACCAATTTTTTGATAAATATTTAAATTAATTTACGTTTGTTTTGACAGAATTCGTTAACGAACACTTAAAAAATAAAGTGTCGTAATGAATCCGGCTAGGATTTTAATTGGACCAGAGCTCAGAGGCGCGGTGCGTTCGTCCATTTTTTCTCGCATAAAAAACTTTTTAATTAATATCTCCAGTGAAACGGACAGCTGTTTTACGGTGTCACTTGTTTATGGTAATAATGACGAGAATTTTTTAAATTAGGAATACCGAATATTCAAATTGAGAATAACGACGTACATTTTTTTTTAAATAACTAGACATGATGTTTCAATAATATAAAGTGATGTGACATTTAACTATTGGTTACCAACTAGTGACATTTCGTTTTAATCATGTGTTTTATTATTAGGATGGACGGTTCGCACACGTAAAATATATGATGCATGCAAAGAAAAATACATAAATTACAGTAAATTTTTAGCCGGTGCATGCAAAGGCTTGCAAATTTAAAAGCTTGCTTGAATTGTGAGTTATTATTGTGCTAGTAGATTTTGATTAGACGTTTGCGCATCTGTATACCAACTGGCCCGATCTCTGAAGAACTGACAAATGTCAGCCGTAGGAGTTGTTACTGATACTATTAAGGGCAATGTACAGTTTTCATTACACTCTTTAGTCTTCTGAAGTAGTTAGAAAGTTTCCAATTGATGGTCCTGTGCCGTTGGGCCCTCTATCAATAGTCCCACTCTTGACCTAAACACTGGTTAATTCACTACAGCATTAGCTGTTGCAGATAACTCATGTTAACACGATTGTAAAGAGACTAAAGAACACAGATTAACCTGGTTTTGCCTTATCCCCTTTACCACTCATTCACAACACTTACATTTGCTAGCACCGGAATGTACTGTCGTAAACTGTACCAACTATACAGAACCATCTAAAGCAGGGCAAGAGAGCACTGATAGTGATGATTGTCTATTTACGATCAATAGGAGTGTTACGATTTTATCACGCTCGTTTGTGATAACGATCACAGCACAGCACACATCGTCCATCTAGCCCACAAAGCCTGCAATAATAAACACAGTTAGTGATTTTAAGCCGTCTATTAGCCGCAGCGCACCCCCGCGGTGCTGTAAACTGTTCCCAGCATGATCTGGCACGGTGTCGCGACACAATGCGCCCCCGCTGCGCGCAAATCAAATACATACGAGTGTTGTTTGCTGCCTCTGGTGAGTGTTTGAACGTTTTCCAACAGCTGACACTGTGTTTTATTTGTTGGGTGACTGGAAAATTGAGTGTGAATGTATACAAGGTTGTGAGTGTTGTTCAAAATATGTAGGAATTTCGGTGTTCATTATTATGTCCGCCCGTTCATAAATAAAATAGTACTTATGTCTTACTGACTAGCTGGCTAAAGGCCTAAAGTTCTGAACAGGATTGTAATCCTGTTAATAATATACAATACAGATACATCTGACGATTGACATCTATGAGATGATGCCGAAGAATGTCACATTACTTCATAAGTTTCATCAGAAACTGTTTATGATTCTCTGTTATTTGTGATTCTCTTAACCGGAGGACCAGTAAAAAAAAGATAAATTTATGAACAAGACGACTTAGACTTAGACAAAATAATAGTAAAAACCAATTTGGCGTCCAAAAAACTCATCTGTGAATTGTATAAAATACCTGTGCAACCGCCACCCGCTAATCATCAGTTGCCTACACAATGGCGGTCACAAAACCACTAAATTGAATCTATTAACGATAGCTGTCGGTTTATTGACAACTGCCGATGTGAACGTGTGCTAAGTATCAGTGGAGATATTCAAAAAAGTGTTGTAAGCTCGCTGTAATGGCCGGGGTGGCAGCGTGGGTCAATTGTGGGGACAATGGGGCCCCGTTGCGCCTCCAATCATTCACAGCCAAAACGCTACGAGATGGAATTTGACACTTTTTTGTTGGGATTTCGACATTTATACGGAGTGTTGTTTTTAGGACTTTTGATTCATTTTGATTGAAGTAGATTCTAGAATTAAGGATTGTTTTCTAGCAGGTAGACAGTAAGGCTACGTTATTTAGTACTTATAAACCGAAGTATACATCATCATGAATTTTCAGAACAACGCTACTTCGTAGGCCAAATTATTGAAAGATACGTTCGTGAAAATTAAATGGCACCTAAGCGTAGGTACTCAGTCAACTGCTTTCGCTTCTACAATACAATCTAATAAAACAAACAAGAACTACTTGGTCTTTATAACTTGGTCATCAATTTAAAATCATAATATAGAAAGTAAGAATCTACGGGCTATGAGAAAATGACAAACTCAACAAAATTCTTCCAAGAAATTTAAAGAACTTTGACTTCAGAACGTCTCACGATCCACAAGAGTCCTCAAATTCCTGTCTCGACCACCCTGTAACAGTACCTCGTTTCAGAGGAGTAGCGTGTCGAAAGGCCCCGATCGTGCATGTCATTGGTGGCTCTAAATGTTAGATCTTTTGCTGCGATTAGCCGTGTAAATAGAAAATGGAGCAAAACTCCCCGGCCTGCGCGCTGGTGACGGATTGTCAGTGGTCGGCACGCCGCGACGACGCCGCGCCGATGTTCATAGGGGCAACGATAAACTGGGGACTTGGGACAATTTCAACTGATGGAGAAGCTGTATCAGTCATCAGACGATAAAAAAATCACACGTAGTATATCAATACTTTGTGTGATTTTTTTTAAGAAACGTCTCTCCATCTTTGGAATTTCAATGCCACATTGCAAGGTCGGAACAAAAATCTGCGGATCACACAAATTTTTGTCCCGTGCGGAAATCGTACTCGATTGGGCGATTGCGGATTTGATTCCCGCACGGACAAAAATTGGTGTGATACGCAGTAGTCCAATAGCTTAGGTACTGCGCCAATAAGTTTAGCCTTTGTTGTGATAAGCCCTTCTTTAAATCCTTTTGAATTTTATATAGGTACAGTCGATAGCTTCTGTAGTGTAACTCTAAGCCGTTGCCATTACCTTGGTAAATAATAAACACTGCAAAAGCTATGGAACTTTTCCGATTACGACTATCATTAGCAAAAAACACTATGAAGAAGCTATTCGCTATCCGTTATATCAAGCAGGCTTTAAACGTCCATTGCTGATTTAGAGTTAGCGTTAATACAACTTAAAAACACACGCAGCAATGGATGTCTAAAAGTCACCATTTAAAAACATTCCGTTTAATCGCTTTTTTCTATAATGTAACGGTTTGAAAATACGATTAAGGCCAGGTGAGATGCAAATGTTCACGTTTTTGAGGGGGTGAAGCAGGGGTACATAGCCCCGCCCACTGCGGGGGGACCGGCGAATTTGTCAAACACAATTTACAGTATTTTGAATTGAAGAATTTTAAATTATCACTTAAGAACACAGATGTGACAAAATAATGACTACATTTTGCCTATTTTACTTCCTCTCAGTGAAACTAAATTATTTCGATTTTTTGAGGCATTTTGTACGAGTTGGGTAGAAGTCTACCCAAATAAACAAGTAAAACATAGCGAAATATTCAATTCAAAAATACCCATTCGTGTATTCTTGACAGAATATCTTGCCTTGTTTCGATTCTCAATCAAATCGTTCATTCGTTATTATGGTTTTACATAATGTCCGTTACCAAAATGTTAAAATTTACCATTAAGAGTCTTGGTTTTCATCCGACGTCAATCAAAATCCTCATTTACCTCAAGAAAACTATAAGCCAACAATAAACAACATTGAAATAATGTAAGCACCAAGTAACTTTGCAGCAATGATAGCCGAGTGGTATGATCATTAGACTGCCATGTCAAATGTCGCAAGTTCAAACCCCGGCACGCACCAATGTCTTTTCAAATTCTATGCGTACTATAAATTAGTTTTCAGTTGCTAAAAACGTTGAAGGATACCATCGTGAGGAAATTGGCACACCTAAGAGCCGGTGTGTAAAGCCATGTCAGAGGCCTACAGGCGACTGTCTCCAGGTTGTTCATCAACCGTACGATAAGAAGAAAACCTAGTGACCCACCTATGATTTTGGAGATCATGACCATTCTTTACCCTATTTTTATACTTACGCATAGTTAGGCTTTTTGACTACTTTAAACAACAAAACTAAATTACGAACTATTTGGATTTCCGTATACCACACCCGTCAGAAGTGTCGGCAAAACGCTGATTGTCACTGAAGCCTTCGCCTTGAATACGCGCAACAGCAGTGTGCTCGGGGTGCTCTTTTCGGTAGCGGAGTAACTTGAGTTCTCTCTCCATGAAGATGGAAAGACGCTACAAGTTACGGCGTAAGCATCCTTGGCGGCATCCTCTCGAAGGTTCTCGAGGTACATACCACCGAAGCTGTGCTGCAAGAGGATTTTAGGCTGCGTCTTTCGAGGGTGGATTTTGTACGATAAGAAAATAAGGTCATAATAAGAGAAGACGTCCGCTATACATTGACCATACTTAGCGACGTGTTGTTGAGAAGAGACGAATATGAGGTCGAGTAGAGAAGAAATACAGTTAGGAAAGTGAAGAGTAGCATTTAAAGGAAGAAAAGATAAATTACAGGATTGCAATGTGGATTGGAATGACGAATTTCGTGAGTCCTGTTTGAGGAGACAGGTGTTGAAGTCCCCCATAATAATATAGTGACCGACCGAAAAGGAAGGAGGAAATATAATCGATACGCAAAGAAGATATGTAGACTATAATAGGCACCAAGCAGAACCTTTGAAAGATGACATACCTATTTCTTTAAACAGATGTTCGCCTGCATTCGACGGTGGTGGCTGTGGTGACATACTAACAATTGAAAAAGGAATATTAGCACGTAAATATATGGCAACACCACCACCACCGCCGCCATCAGTGCGATCATTTCTGATGAATTGATATCCAGGTAAAGAATAAGAAGTAGACGGGAGATACGGTTTTAGCCATGACTCAGCAACGAGTATTGCGTCGATATCTTGTAGTACAGATTTGCTAGGATATCATGATAATGAGCCGACATACTTTGGGCATTAATATGGACTACATTAAGATTTTTCGGAACATCAGAAAATCCAGACTCGTGTAATTCAACAAGAGATGGAATACTGGAAAAGCTTTCGTTGATGCTACATGCTGATACAAAACTATCGCTGTCACTAGTCGCATCACAATCAACCATTCACAAAAAAAAGGAAATGTAATAATAATATGTATAAATATAATATAAACAAATAAAATATACCTAATGTTAAAATCTAAAATTAATAAAACAAATAGTCCACCCGCCAGTTGTGTGTAAAAAATAATGAGTGAAGTACTGAATAACAAATAAGTATTTTTTAGCTATCTTAATGCTGCTCTTCTATTTAGTCTCGTATTATTGACGTCAGCTCACTATTGGCCTGAAGATGCTTATAGATCTGAGTACTGACATAACAGTGAAAATTGATTCAGTAGTGCTGTGCGGACGCGGAACTGTGACATTACTGATATGTGTGAATCGGCTTTTAAACCTTGACTATTTTAATGAGACTTAGGCAAGGAATAATTATTTTAAATGCTTTTTCGAAATTTTCGAGACAGCTAAAATGTCGATGTTTAATTTTTTTTTTCTATCTCAAAATATAAGATAAGCTGTCTCAATAATTTCGATTTAAGTAAATAGGTATTTTACTTTACGTCACATCTGCAGCTTACTCTATGACACATACAAAAATCAAAACGAAATTACGAAGTAGTTTTTATACTTATGCATACCATATTTATATATTATTTTGAGGAATATGTATATTTAGTATATTTAAAATGTGGTTTAATTGAAAAATTATTCATTATTAATAATTTTTCAAAATTATTTTTAAAAATAACGCATGTATACCCACCCTTCCGAAGTGTCCTCTGGACACTGACTGACATTGACGTATGCGCCCCGAGTATGCGCAACAGGCCCAGCGGGGGTGCTTCACGCGGGATGGTAGTGAAGATTTAGATTTTTCGAGGTTTTAGTAATGAGGAAATCATTTTATCAAGTCAAACTCAGCGAATTTGCCTAGAAATATTCATTGTCTTTAGTTGAGTGCAAAAATTTAATGTAAAATCGCAGTAATTTAGTCGTCAGATTGAAAAATCATTACAAAAAGAGGTAACTTTGGGATTTTTTTCTATCGAGTAAAGTTCATCGGATCGTGTAACTGCCAGCGACTTTCACTAGACCATATTCTTAACTAGTACATATATTTTTTTCAGAACTTAAAACACTACTTTCACTGTCTCAGATGCATTTAAAAAACTCAAAATTGCGGCATTTGAGGTACTACCTAGCCTTAAGAGCTATAAAAATGATCAACAATGCTATCGAGATGTATTGTAAAATATTTGTAATTTCAAAGCTCAGTTAGAATTCTTTCATGACGGAGTGAAGAGGCTTGACATAAAATTTTACACTTTGCATCAAAAAAGGTAAACGGTTTTTATAGGTATCTCAAATGTAAACGAGATTAGAATATAAGTAAGGATTTGGGAACGACTTCTAGGCCAGACACAGTGCTTCTAGTTTTCTCTGTCAGAAAATTTTCAATTTTAGAAATGGATTTCTTTGCAGAAGGTAGACAAGTACCAAGGTGTCGTTATGATTATGCTTATGCAGGCACTTTTTCAGAATTTTAAGTGATTGTTTCTGATAAATGGTAACATTACTCCCACTAGTTAGGTATACCTATAGGTAAACATGACCTATATGTCTTATACAGCGTCTAGCAAAATTTGGGGAATTACGTCACAATACTTCGGAGAATCTCACTGCAACGAACTGTGAAAGGTCTTATGTGACGTTTAGGATGCAAGTAGCCTTCACGAGTGGTAGTACCAACCTAAGTACGTCTGGCGCATCCCCAACTTAGTGAGGTTGACCGTTTAGGTTTCCACATCATTGTTGACTGGCCAATCTCTACACTACGACTATACTTGTTTTCTTGGGCAAAACTTATGGCGATACTATGAAGGCGGGTAGGCTTTAGTTTTTGTAGATCGATGACTGTCTAGATTTGTAATAAGTAGGTACGTGAACGGAAAACTTTGTAGATACCCGTTTGTGAACATATAAATTTTGAGTAAGTAGAGAAGTAGGTAAGTGACATTTAGCATGGTCAGCGTTTGTATGGATACTGAGTGCAGAACACAAATAAGAATGTATATTATCGTTATTAATTTACGAATGAATCGCATAATACGAAGCGCGAATCGCCAGCAATTTCGCCAATCAAATAAATTTTTATGTACCTAAATTATCGATTGGAATTATAAGACTGCCTATTATTAATGGAGAACACAGGTAGGAACACACTACAAATATAAATATTACTGTGGTGATTTTCATGACTACTATAGGCATACTTTATTATTAATTTAATAAACCATCACCGAGATATTATATATTTACCATATTTGTGAGTACATCTTTTTACATGTGACTAGAATTGTCAACCCTCTCAATGCAACAGGCATGTCAAAGAGGTCAAATATATAGCTGCACTGGGGTACACTTAGTTATAAATTGCGCTTAGATTAATTGGGCTATTTCTCTAATGCAACATTGACTTAATGAACGTTATTGAATGGCTTCAATATTGAGCTGATTAATATGTTCAGATCTCCTTTCTGCCTCAGGGCGTCTGGAGTTCGGTAAAATGAATTGTTTTTGGTTGGAACCTTAAGTCATCAGTATCAATCATCATCATCATCAGGAGCAATGTGCCTTTTTACCAACAGGTATACTTTTTTAGTCCTTAATCTGATGGTACCTATAGGCTACTGTTCAGTTGTATGCGTTTCGTTGTTACTTAAACTAGGTATAGGCAATTGTGTGTATACCTATAGAACACTGATGTGCCAAGATCGTTTAATTATTTAATTCAGAACTAAACCGTACACTTCACGATAGCTACCTGCTATATCTAGCTATATCTACTTAGGTGCCTACCTATTATTTGGTGATCCAGATTATACGCAATTATATTTTCCATCAAAACAAAAGCTGAAACTGAAACGTAATACGTCCAAAGCGTTTCCATGAAAAGTCGTTACGTTGTCGGCTAAACAAACCGAGCTAATGGCGCAAATGGCCCGCGGCCGCGCGCCCGAACCCATTAAGTTCAAAACTCAATAAACATCATTGTTTTAGCGCTTAACTAGGAAAATAAGCGCGCGGCCGCCCGGAGCCGCCCGGGGCCGCTTTAGCCCGATCTTCAACTCGCCGCGACCTCTAATATTCATAAGTCAATTTCCTGGCCCATTAATACGTAACGAAGTAGCGCAAATGGCCTTATCGCTTGTGCGCGATTACTTGCCCGCCGCTCTCTTACATAATTCAACGTATTAAACGAAATTGTTTAAACCTTATTGCTCGATTACGTTTCTCCACCCCGGGCACGCCTCGTTTCCCGCCGCCAATCGGGTGACGAGATTCGCCTTCGGCCCCCACTTTGGTGTCGTCCCCTCCTTTCAGAGCCCGCCCGTTTGCACTCCCGGTTTCAGTTGATACCGAGTTGTGATTATCGGATGTTGGCCTGGGACGAACGTGTCCAGCGCTCGCACGCCACGCGCCTCGCGACCCGCCCGGACTGTCTTACTACTGTCACAGCGTGCTTAGTGATCTCTTTAGACACGTCGTTGGATCACTTACTTTAAAGGACATTAAACATTGACTTTAATAAACACTTAAGTGCAGTGAAAGTGTTGACAAACTTAAATGTTACTTTAGAACAATCAAATGTTTCGAGTCCAAACATCCTCAAAATAGGCCTTGCTATGACGATGCTTGCGATGGCGCGAGGATCGGAGGAGCGTCGGGACAAGGCCGAGGATGAGGCCGAGGGGGAGACGGAGGCCAACGGGGAGGTGGACGTGGTCGGCGTGGAGGAGGCGGCGCCGGTGGACCTGACGCGGCGGCTGGGCCTCACGCGGCCGCCGGACCGGCCCGCCATCGCCTTCTCCGTGGAGAACATCCTGGACCCTACCAAGTTCACGGGGCGCTCGGAGGTGCCCCTGCGCTACGACGAGCAGTACTGGAGGCCGCACTACGACCGCGACGACAGCGACTCCGGTGAGTCAGTGCTCAGTCTTTATGGCCTCATAAAGCTACATTAGTTTGAGGATTAGGTACTTGAATAAGGATCTATTAGTGGTCCTATAAGAATTTTACCTACATTCCAACAAGTTTGTCCAATTGAATTTGTCTTTACTGAAAATATTTATAAAGTTAAAAGCTCTTATCGGGGTATCTTTATCTTTGAGTTTCGTATAGAAATAAGCCAGTCAGCAAGTCATAGCAGCGCTTATTGGCAAAAGTACTCTGGACAGAGAATAAGATACTGTTAATCGACCAGGTTCGATACGTAATTAATTAAGAATAAGAATATTTATTTGCATGAAATGTTAGAAACCTGTGGTGAAGGTACAGCCCAACACAATGTAGATATTAGCAAATGAGTCGGTATATTAGTATATTAAACCGATGTATATATTTTTATAACATTTAATGATTTAACATAAGAAATTGACATTCCTCAAATTACGGCCTTGTGGACTTTCTTGGACGAGATAGCTTTTATGTATACTCTTGTTTGCGTTTCTTACATACCTAAGTAGGTACCTATATTGGGTGTTTATTTTTATACTGTTTTAATAAAAATGGGTTTTCCTTAATGGTTTTTAACTGAATTCAGAATTCTAATTCTCTCTTCTTTTTGGTAGAGATTATTTAGTTTTTAGACTTACGTTTTAGGTCGCTGGTATACTAAACAAACCATGCATTAATGCCATTACTATAACGCTTTTATTAAAAGAGTAATCTTTGGAGTTTCTTGCCGGTTCTTCTCCATAGGAATGACATTTTTGGAGCCATGCAACTAGCATCTTGACGTTTCATAAGTGCCTGTAATTGATTCATATGACATAAAAGCATTTGGAATTTGAACATACACAATACGCAATAATACGCACAAGATAAGCAATCCATTTAACTTACTTTTTTCTTTTCCCTTATAAAGTAAAAAAAAAACCATCTATAGCGTATAATATCTATAACCCTAAAATAATTGGTATAAGAAAAAATACAAATCTTAAATATTAATCCTTTCACTGTCCATCATAATATGGCACACATAGATTATTTTCCTATTGTGCGTACATAGTGGACAGTCAACGTGTTAAGAACTTAGTTATACAATATCTATATACTTATCTACTATCTTACTTATGTATCCACAAAGCCTAATATACCTTATATACCTACCGAACGGAGACTTGGGAGCGCTGGATTGGATGCGCTAGCCCTGTCTGTAGGTATGCGGTAGCGGGCGAGGGGTTGACTAAGCCTCGACAGGCCGACGGCTTAGGGTTGGCTACGGGCTACACGCCGATGGGCTGTAGCCACCGTGTTTATTGAATGTTTATTGCTTGGCTTTTGGCATTGGTTTTCGGTGGGTTGTGGAGAGCGGAAACGTCTTACTAGGCAAAATAAGGATTATTTTTATCGCACCTTAATAACAAAGACACGTAGGTATATTCTGAGGGGTTTGTATGTACGTGGCTATCGCGCAGCGAGGCTAAGCGGAGCTCGACGCGGTCAGTCTTGTGATGGGTGACCGGTTTTACATGTCAAAATCACTCCGTGCTTCGGAAAGCACGTTAAGCCGTTGGTCCTGCGCCTCATCTCTCTCCAGTCGGTCTGCCGTCCTATAGGACCAAGAGAGTGAGGGAATAGGACATGTACCTGTGTTTGCGCGCATACTAGTGCACTATGATATCGCCTGCGTAGTTAGCTAGTTTCAGCTGAGACTGGACGCCGTGACCGGAATTCGGCCAGGAGAAAACTATTCGAACAGCATTGCAAAATGTATTCTTGTCATCATTTCATCTGCTCTATCTCTATTATATTATATTAGGTTCAATACATATATTTTCCATCCATATAGACCAATTCACCAGTCTTGAAGCCGATTAAGCTGAAGCGCCATCATTTTATGCGTTAGTTCGTAAACTGACTTATTAACCTGGTCATACTCAAAGACAAATTATGGATATATAGATTATTTTTTAAAGGCCCAAAACAGGAATCAGTGGCGTTTAGGGGAGGAGGCTTATGCCCAGCAGTGGGTCATTTAGAAGCTGATGATTATGACGTTATTTTTTGCACACCAACAAACAGAATACAGAAACACCTTAAAGCCTCCCTTAAACCTTAACTGATAGGTAGGTACTTCTTTTTTCTGCAGTACCGTTGGCTCCATGGCTCTTAGAAGTAAATTCATAACATAACATCACGCCTATATTCCCCGAAGGGGTAGGCAGAGGTGCACATATAGTACACCCACATTTCGCCAGTTATGTTTTTAAGTCCCAATGTAATAGGGGGCGAGCCTATTGCCATCAACCGGGCACAAATCCAGAATCCGTGCTGCCACTGAGAATTACCTAATGGAAAAACCCAGTAACACTTTGCCCGACCGACCTTTCGAACCCAGGACCTCGTGCTCAGCAGTCGCGCTAAGCGACCACTAGACCAACGAGGCAGTCCTCCATGAATTAAATTCATAGAATAGATTTTTATCATAACACCGCGCTTATCAGTTACAAGTTGACTGCATTGCATTTGATTTCGTAGCAGCGTCGGCGATGAAGCAACTTGTTTAACTTTTCCTTAAGCTTTCCAATATTTGACAAACAGAAACCAATTTTAAAAAGTACATTATCATAGCTAATTGGTATTAATAAAAAATAGATTTCTTAGTTTGTTTTCATCATAAAGCTTAATGATGGAAATAGGTCATCCCGAGTGTAGAGTTGCTAGTCATAAAGTATGGTAGAGAAGTTGTACTCGGAGGGTACCCACATATGAGGACATTATCATAATCATTAGTCGGAAGACGTCCACTGTTGAACAAAGGCCTCCCTCAGACCACCACAACGAACAACTTGCCATTTGCATCCACCGGTTGCCCGAAACTCTGACAATGTCGTCGGTCCACCTAGTGGGAGGCTTGCCAACGTTACATCGTCCAGTATGAGGACATATTTAGCCATACTTCTGCAAATTAATACAATTAAATAAGTACCTATATAAAGTCACTAGTTACCTATGCAGTTGCGTAGCACTTCAAAATTCAAAAATTCAAAATTCAAAATGTTTTTATTTCATATAAACCTATTACAGGCGCTTATGAAACGTTAGGATGCTAGTTGCACGGTTCCAAAATGTCATTCCAATGGAGAAGAACCGGCAAGAAACTCCAGAGGTTACTCATTTAAAAAGAAAGATGGTACAAATTTGTAAGTTTACATATGTAGTTTCATTATGCGACAACAAAGCAAACTAATAGTGATAGAAGGGAAAATAAAAACAAATTGGGCCAAAAACCCACGGTGCAATTAAAACTACTAGCTATCACTATTCATTACATTGTGGTCACATTTACAATATTGATGAAGACCTGGAATCAATTATATAAAATAAATTGCCCGAAAACTGGGCAGAGGTAGAGAGAGGTACTTTAGTTGATTGTCGTAGTTTGCTCGACACACGCATTTCATTGTTACAATTTAGTGAATAATATAAAAGGCCTAATAACCTTTTCTAGCTTAATCTTCTTCTAAGATTCCTAATTCAAAAGTTCAGATACATTAACTTTCTATCTATTGCCCAACGTTGTCACAAATTAAGTAATTATCTATGTTTGGTCTAACCGCGTCAATAAAAAAAGAATTTAACGTTCCAAACTGAAATCGAACTCATTAGAAAGTGTTAAATGCAATAAAACACAATACGTTAAGTCCACTGAAATTACTGGCCGAAATGTGTTACACGCATGTTTAAATCTTTCGCCACTCTAATTTCAACAAATACATTATTAAACACAATTTTATGGTCCTCTATTACCTTTTTATTTATATTTTTTACATCCAATATCTAATTATTCTCCTCACTAGAACATCATTAAAGTAATTCTTCAAAGAAGGAAAAAAGAACAAAGTTTTTATTTAAATATCTTGGAAGCAAAATGGATAGTAACAATGGGAAAACACAAAAAATGGCCAGTTTCATCACGGTTTCGCGGGATTGAAGTAATCAGCACGTAATTGAGTGTAGACTATTGCAGAATAAAGTGTTTTTGTTGGCACCTAGTATTAGACAGACACAATTTATTTAAAAACACGACGTGCGTAAAAAGCCCCGTCTTATTGATAGGCAAAAACTTTGATGCGGTCCTCTCTGGTTCATGCAAAATATGATTGATGGAATCTTTATTTATAATTACGTCAAGAATGGATAACATTGTTTGTATGCGTATCTTAAAGCTTATAATTGTGGAAGGGGTAGGCAAAGGTATAATCTAAACGTTAAACGCTTAGAGACATTTAACCAGGATAAAAATAATTAAAATTAGATTTAATAATAACTTTGTTACTATACTTTCTACATTATTATTGTTTAACATGCCCAGAAGTATTTTTCGATAAACACCATTCTCTGCTTAATTAAGTTTTGTTAAAACCATGTTTCATTAGGCGCCACTCCGCTTAGTAATGTATTAAAAAACTAGTGTATGCTGTTAAAAGTACAAAGTAGTGAGAGAGTACAGTTGGACCACCTAGTAATGTATGAAGTAGTAGTGTAATAAAAGAACTTCTCTTTGTAAAATGCGTGTGTGTGTGTGTATGAAAGTATTTTAATGATTTATACCTATTAGCTAAATATTTTTATTGTTGTCCGGTTGATGGCAATAAGGCTTGCCCCTTATTACATTGGGACCTAAAACATAGCTGGCGAAATGTGGGTGTACTACATCTACACCTCTGCCTACCTCTTCGGTGAATGTAGGCGTGATATTATATTATCATTTTTATTATTTTACGTCTTTTTGAATACATGTGCGTTCTATAAATTAGATCAGTGAAAAAGTGAAAAACGGTGAAGGAAAACATCGTGAGGAAACCGGCACACCTGAGAGACATTTTAACGGTGTATAAAGCCAAGTCACAGGCCTACAGGCGGTTTAAACTAACACCAGGTTGTTCATCAGCCATACGATAAAAAGAAAACATAATAATTATGCTTGTATACTTAGATACTAGCTATATCTTGATTTTTTATTCCATATTATTCGAATCCGTTATTAGGGAAAAGTAGTGTAGTTATGCCAATCCAACTGCACGTATTTTAAAATCGTGACAGTTGTGTAGTAAGCCATTTATGCTATGTCAATAGAGAACGGAATTGGTCTTTCTGTACGGAGTCCGGACGTGAGCAATGTAACTTATATGCGACGTGCTTTTGAGGCGCTACGGCTTCACTGTTAACTTACTCTACGGTTTATTTGAATTAAAAATATTATAATTCTGTTATTGTATTGCAATTCTACCTCATTATAATGTAGGTATATTTATTTATTTGTAGAAATCGATGAGATATCTATCTACATAAATAAAATAATTATAGTAGAAATATGCTATTCATAAGTTTAAAAAAATAACCACGTCAATGTAACACCAATAAAAAATCTGCCAAAGTAAATTAAATATTACCTTCTATAAGTGTTGTAGGTATATTATTTCCTTATTTACACAGCTCATTATATACAGGTGTTATATAAATTAACGCTGGCCTCTAAGAGTAAACAAGTAGCCACAAATCATAAAAACAAAAATAAAACAAATTAATTTCTACCTAATTATCTCCTATGTCCACACTCGCCCATAAACTAATTACATCCAACAATGCACCGGACTTAACATATCAATTTGAATTTCGATCACAATAAGCGGTCTTTAAAATTTTAAATCATGACGTATACCACGTGACCACCAATTTAGACGTCAACTGTCAAAAAAGCAAATATAATTCCAACCGCCGGACAAAGGAAATCATTTTATTATGTGTTTTATTTTGAAGTGATAAAGCATATAATAAATTGTATCAACAGCAAATTGATGTGTGCGTAGAATTTGTTCGAGCCGAAGTCACGTAGTTCAATCAAAAACATAATAACTGAGAGAATTATTAAAATGGTGTTTAAGTTGATAGTGTTTCTGCTCCTTGATGTTTTGAAATCAGTTTGTATTGTCAAAGTATTTACTGTTAGGTCACGAACAGTGTAGCATTACTTTTTTCATTGTACTTTTTCATGTAGGTAACATCACGCTTCTGATGGTTTTTCTGCGAATAACCTAGCGAATAAAGACATTGTTACTTACTCTTATTACAATATTCATACAATTTGAAATTGAATTTTTTGCAGAGTTAAAATACAAAGATTCAGTTTAATCAAACATCTTAAAATATTAGTTTTGTAATTTTTTGTTAACACGTACTAATTAATTTTATCGTGTTTGGTCTAAAATATTATTATAATTTGAGTTAAAACCATTGATATAAGGAATCTTGTAGGTAGCTACTTTAACCCTTTTATTTGCGTAGGAGCGTGGAGTGATTAATAATTTGTGAGATGTTTTAAATACGGCCGGACAGAAAGTAATCATTTTAAGTGCCCTATTACTTAAGTACAAAAAGCACCTACCTCATTTTAAGGCTATTACAATTTTATTATGATGGTAAGTATGTAGAAAATCGACTACAGTACATCTCTACGTGCAATCAAACCGATCACGCATCTCAAACAGCGTCGGAATCGATTACATTTGTCATTTAGAAATAAAAAACCGAATCGTTTCCAAGAATATTACGTGAGAAAATTCCAAGGAGTTTGAATAGGAAAAAAGTTTTATCAACAATAGTACTATAGTTCGTGACATTTTTTGAGCTACAAGTAAGATAGTTCGTCAATTTGCATTTCTCAGAAGATAAAAAAAGTTTTTATTGTATGTTATTTAAAACACGCGAACAACTTTTTAATTTTTGCTTAACGTTTCGACCAAGTTACGCCGGCCGTGGTCACACGCACTGTTCGCGTTAACTCCCGTGTTGTAATTTAATTCTATTATAATCATGCAACGCGATAGTTTAAAAATTAGTTTATCTAAAACAGTTATAGGCCGATCCTATTTTATATCATATATCGTCAGCCTATCTCAGTCCACAGCTGGACATAAGCCTCACCTATGGCACGCCACTCTATGGCAATTATTTTTTCTGTTCAAGTGTGAGGGTGTGCTCCTCCTTTGCTATTGTTTTATAGATAACATTTGGCTATATTGTTGAACTTCTTGACTATATTATTGTCTATTTATTTGCTTTAGTAATTTTATTCGTATGTTATAGTGAAACAGGTGCTTATTATTTACAATTATTAACATGTAGATCAAAACGTTGTTAAGAATCGCTAAAACTAAATGAAATGTTTCCCCGTCAGTGGGGAAGTCGTCTAGCTGTCAACACCAACAGCTGGACCGACCTCTACAGACGGACGAACTGATTTATTCGCACTATGATATATAGTGATCCCGCGTCAATTTCATAGCTGTGTCCGGCCGAATATATCGTTTCCTTTGCTTTATTGTAGAATTAATAGATATGTTTATATTAAATGAAATAGAGGTTTTAAATAGATTATATTTTTGTTAGTCTTTAAATCGGTTAAGTGGTTTGGAAGAAGCGTAAAAGGTTGGTGAGTGTTTAGTTTGTAATATCACATTTATACGCTAGATTATACGTTCGTTTGTTATTGTCAATTATGTATAAGATAATACCTTTATAAGATTGTTACATCATCTCATCACACTAATATTATAAAGGCGAAAGTTTGTGAGTGTGTATGTTTGTTAGCTCTTCACACTAAAACGCCTTGACTGATTTTGATGAAATTTCATATGGAGGTAGCTGACACCCTATTACACATAGACTACTTTTTTATCCCGAAAAAATGTAGCGGGTAACACCGCGGGGCGCAGCTAGTTTTGTTGCTCTTTTACTATAAGGACTGTCAGGAACTGTGCGATGTTTTAAATAGTAAAGGTCATCTTATTTCTGTAGCTGGACTGTAAATAACCCACAATTAATGTACATATTTACCGTTTACTGAAAGAAAAGTTTACATGAGGACTGAAGGACCAATCTAGTGATTATCCTTTCCAAATTGTTTGCGGCTCAATCAGTTGTCCGAGCAACTTTGTAGGTCTGGTGGGATGTAGTATCCCACCAGTAATATAGTATAGTACTTTATTATGATGTGATACAATTTTGATTCAAATCTACAAATCCCTAATAATTCTGCGTCAAGCGTAACGTTTCGGATCGCGGACCTAAGGACCAAGTCTACGGCCGTCCTATTAAGATGCTATAGCCGATAACGATTGATCTATTATGGACTTTGATCGGCTCTTATGCGATTTGCGCGGGCGCTGTAAATAACGCGGAGTTACCGTTTCGTTCAATCGTCTAGACTATCGACGAATATCTAAAGGGTACGACACTGAGTGTATGATGTCACTGTGTGAGCACTGAACAGTAATAAAGTTACAGTGATGGCTTTCTCCATTATCTTATGAGACCGTTATTGATTGTGGATATTTTTTATTTTGATTTTTGGAAGGGTGTTCTTATGACTTTTGGAAGGGCCTCCAGCAATTTTTTTTACAATAGACTTGACTATATTAATGTCCCCTGGAATATCTTTGCCACTGTAGCATTCACTGTATTACTGGTCAATGAATTCTAACTAGAATCTACTTAATTTTTTGACACAAGTCACCAGTTACATTCAGTTTGTCGTCTTACCAATAAGCAGGTACTAATCACAGAAATAAAACAACAATTCAACAAAGCAATTCAAATAAAATATTCGTCGCCGAAGGAACTTAAAATAAACTCCGGATATCCACGAAAACATTTCCACCGCGGAAAAAAACTTCTCATACGTACAAACCCGCAAACAAGGAAAAATAAGAGGAGCAAGTCTGCAACTTGTGCAACTCACTCCCGGCGATTGGACGGCGCTAGACAGGGACGGGGATACCACCCCCAACGCGATCGAGCGGGACGGAGTCAACCCTACGCTGCCAGCGTCCCTTTGCGCAGCAATCCGTGAAATTAGAGTCGTCTAAACGAATCTAACGATTATTTTATTATCCCTTTTACGCTAAGATTTGTTCCTTGCTCACTCAAATAAAAATAAAAGGTGAATAAGGCGTTGCGAGGGTCAAGAGGCGGACATAAATTTTGGAAGCGTTTAGGGTTAGGATTGGCTTATTTTTCGGGCCTTTAAGTCCGGTTGGTCGCCTCGGACGACTCGGACGGCTCGGATGAACGAACGCTTATGGAACGTTTGATTTATTTTAGAGATTTACTTCGACTATGATAATGTTAGGATGATACTCAGACTATTATGTGCAGTGATGTAACTAGAATATTGATGGATGTGTCGGAGTATCTGTAATTATGAAATTAATGATGTCCTGATATCCTATATTTCATGTACATACTTTTGTAGATAAATAAAAACTCTTTGAATGACTTTTGGTGTCATTTTTGCATGTTGTCCATGCTAAGCTAGAATCTAAACTGATAAAGGAAATTTGAAAAATGAATCCCGCTCGTGTTCACCATTTTTCAAATTTCCTTTATCAATTTAAAAACTTTTTGTTAAAATCATCATTGCAATAGATTTAACTTAAACGAGCGATGCAAGCTACTTCGTAGCAAGCCAGTCCTCGTAGCCAATACGTAGCCGTAGCTATAGTCTAGGTACTGACTGCCGAAGTACCACACTCTTAGAAAATACAAGCGCGATTTACCAACTTTTCCTGACAACCAAGATTAGGTATATATATTACTAGCTGCGCCCCGCGGTGTTACCCGCTACATTTTTTCGGGATAAAAAGTAGCCTATGTGTTTATCTAGGGTGTCAGCTACCTCCATATGAAATTTCATTAAAATCCATTCAGTAGTTTTTACGTGAAACAGTAACAAACATCCATCCATATTTACAAACTCGCGTTTATATTAGTAGGGATATATCATATATTTTTGTTTCAATGTTTTTGTATAGTGTCCAGCAAACATTTTCGTATACTTACCTCCACGCAGAATTTTACCAAAATCAATTACTTCAACGCGCGAAAACATTAAAATTATAACACCAACCATCTTTCCGGTGTCACCGGAAGTGTCGCGGCGTGTTAACGAGGGGCTTAATGTTGGCAGCACTGTTCCCGTTGACTTTTTAATTACGGCCCTGAAATTACGTGAAAATGCCTGAAGCTTGTTGTGAATACCAATTGAGGGAGGCTGTTGCTTTTATTATGGTTAAACGGTTATGTTGGAAACCTGGTAATGTTAAAAGCAACCACAGGCATATTCGTCGTGATAGTTATACAATTATTTTGGTTACAAAAAATCTAGTAGTGTGCAAATCAGCTAGTTAATAAGTGCCAAAATGTGGGTACTAATAGACTTCAGACAAAAAAACAGTTCTGCCTACGCCTTTGGAGATTATAGTGGACTGTATGTATAGGAGAGCACAAAGGCAACAAATGAGATAGAGCTGTTGAAAGAACTCTTTAGAGCTGATGATAAACACAAAGTCCACCTCTCCGTCTTTGTATCGGCGTGATCCAATAGCTGCATGGAATTGGTCATGCGTAGGGTATAGATTGGTCAGTCGACTAGGATGGTAGCGAGGTTGCCAATCTAATATCAATGAAACTGACAATGAGTCTGACAGCTATTTATTTGAATTTAGAACAAAGACCATAAATTCTTATGTACAGTACGGAGGCTCTCTACTTGCAATGGGAGCTTCTATAGAAGTATAAGTTATAATAAGTATCAATAGTATTCTGACCACTAAAAACCATTGATAGAAGCTTTCATTGTGGCTTAGATATCGTTGCAAAACTTACTTCAAGTATCCTATATTAAATGAATTCCGCAATAAGGATTTTGGCTATCATATTTAACCTACCAGCAGAAACATCATCTATTTACTGCCTACTGCAAGTTTTTGTTAAATTAGATACACCCACTTTAGAAAAGCTACCGTATCTTATAGGTCTAACTAGGTATGGAAGAAACCATTTACATTTGTCATGAAAAAGTAGGTCTCAAACTATTTTTCTTGCGAATTCTTAGCAACTTAGAAATGTTTTTATGAAATGCTATAAAAAATTTCAAAGACGAATTGCAAACGGTAATATTAACAATTGACTTTACTGTGCAATCTTATGGATTACCGGTAGAGGATATACCTAAATTATGACACATTTATCCTTAATTATTTTTTATAACAAGCTTTTATTTAACTTGCAATGTTTGTATGTATGTGAGTTTGTTTAGGTCAAATCCTGCACTCTAAATGAGAACCACTTTTTGACATCCGATTGAAATGAAATTTTGCATACTTAAATACGTTTGGTGACAATACAATATTATGGTACTTTTGATTTAAAAGCTAGTTTTAAAAATATATTTTTAATGTTAACTTATTAAGTGTATTAATTAAAATTAATTCGGTGTAGGTACAACAAAGCGACAATCTGGCGTCACTCTTGTAATTTTTGTGTTTTTCCGTAATTAGCATAATATGTATTAGAATATTACCTTATAATAACATATACATATGTGCTGTGGGCGAACCTTAATAAAATATCTTGGTTTTGTGCTTAACCTTTTCGACGCCCATCGATATAATACGCGATGTGTCCTCCAGCGCCACGCTACAAATGTATAACGTATCTATAGTAAAACGTAGGGATGGGATTAACGTCTTATCGACAAATAATATTATAAGTTGAAATTAATGTTTATTCACCAATTTACGAAGCTAAATAAAAACTGATATTGAATGATATTAATTATTTTCATATTTTGTTATATTTCATAAAAAAATCAATATGAAAACCTGTATATATTTCCCATAATTAAAAGAAAATAATTGTAAAGTTATTAGACGTTCCGATTCACTGTCCTCTGGAGTTTTATCAAATTCTGTTTCAGACTCCACACCTTGTAAAAGTCGCAATAATTCGTCATCACTGTCAGTCATTTTTTACATTCGCAAACGCGAGGTGTCAACATTGCACTACACTAAAATGCACCAAGTCACTGTGACCTTGAAACTCGTCCGCTTATGACGTCACAGATTTACTTCTATACAAGTTCGTGGCGTTGTGCGCACTGACAACTAGCCACTTTGTAAGGATGGGTTTTTCAAACAGTGTTTCACTATCGACAATGATTACAAAACCTATTTATTCTCGATTAAGGTGAATAAAACGTAGTTTAGTTTAGTTTATAGTTTACAATATTTATAAAATATTATTTATTCACGTCGTATTCTTGCAATAATAGAATTTATGATCGTTTCGACGAGATGAAATATAGCGAGGTCTTCATCGTGTCCCATCACTGGCTTACTTTATATCAAGTAATTGGCGTTGGGGGCATTAAAATATTTTCTGGCGTTTTTGTTTCTATTGAATATAAAACAAACAAGAACTTATATGTGTGATAAAACTTAAAAATATGTCTTATAACGGAGTATTTTTTCATAAAAATATAACAAAAGGTCTTGTAGAAGTCGTACATTTATTTTATACTCTTATTACTTCTAATCAAGTAGTGGCGCTGAGGGCACGAAAATCTCGAACTTGTATAGAAGTGATTGGCGTTCAAAAGGTTAATTAAAAAAAAAAACCTAGCTATGAGAAAGCAATAGACACACTGATTTTATGAGACCGTCGTCGTTTTACCAAAACCTTGCCGATATGTTAAATTATTCCTATCTACATTCTTCAAAATAGGATTAGAAATCCATTCGTTACCAAGACGCGCTAAGTATGAGCTAGTGAACTACAAATGGCGACACGGTCCCGACACAGCCGTGAACTAAGTACACATTACCGGAGCCAGCCGACCAAGAATCCTTCCTAAATTACACATCTCCATTTTCTTCATTTAACAAATTGATGGGCTTTGTTTGACAATACGCACCAACCGAAAAACGATCTTAAAATTCATAGAATTGAGTTCTAAATCCTTCGAATTAAGACCACCTTACTGTTGATGCTTACGCCCAAGAGATAAGACTGGGCCGGGTTAATGGGGAGTCGGTTATAGGATTTTTGACCTTATTTAGCGGGTATTAGGGATGATAATTCGTTGGTTATTGGAGGGCAGGGGTGTGTGAGTAGTGGGGTGGTTGTGGTCCAAGTTTGTAATTAATAAAGCCCTCTCGATTACAAGTGCCTTTCCTCGGCGGGATTTGGGGAGGTTTGGGGGGAGCATGCCCTTGTTCGTTTGTACCGACGTTCTACTGAGTGGGTAACGATTGATATTGTTACGTTGTAAATGAAATAATGATTATTTAATTTAGATTTTGGCTGGAAGGGAGAACTGGGTGCTTTTCTTGTAAAGGAAAATGCATTGTCGCATTTCACGATGATTTTGGGCAAGGAGTTTTTCTGCCGACACATTCTAGTGCTATGCTGTAAGAAAGCTTCCTCCGAGCTTGTATGAAAGTGGTATATTCACGGTTTACATGGCTAAAGTGTCTGATAATTTATGACGTAAACTCTACTAAGTATACTCTCTCGAGGAACACTTGTTTTTCGAGATGAAGAGTATATCTACCAGTTATTACAGTTTTTAGATTTGCAGAAGACTCAGTACTTTCTCGGTTGCAAACGTCCAAATTCGTCTAAGTCTCATCTTTATTTCGTGTTGGTCCTGCACCTGATCTCTCATCGATCGTGTCGAGTTTGCGTTTCATCTGCAGATGTTTGTCCCGAGTCTGGGTGTTTGTGATATTTCATGTTTGTGAAACGCACCCATGACACAGGAGAATTTCTTAGTGTGGGGCGTCGTTTTTCAAAAGAGAAAACACCGGTTCTCTAAAATAGTAAAACAGCATGTATAATTAGGTGGACGACCTTTGTTCAACAGTGGACATCTTCCGGCTGATGATGATGATGTAGGATTATATGCACCAAGGACAAGAACCATAAATAAATAACATTAACAAACACTAACATTGACACTTACAACAATATACAGCAATAAATCAACAACGCCAGTATGTACAATGTACCTACATGTTACACGTAACGTACGAGTATATACGTCCCCCAGTTGTGGCGGGGCTCTCGCTAGGCTTTCCACATCGTCCCGCAACACGCTTGTAAATCCACTCGCAGTTACACGAGTTTACACGGTACATGTAAACGTAGGCTCGGTGGGGGAAGCCGTGATAACTGAGCTGGTTTGGTTTTAGTTCAATGCCAAAACTAGAAGTAAAAAAATATTTTTTTGGTTAATATTTTTAAACTTATTGGAATACGATTTTTTTTTTTTAAACAACGTCGCCCCACACTAGGAATTTCTCCTGTGTCGTGGATGCGTTTTTACAAACATGAAATATCACATACACAAACACCCAGACTCGGAACAAACATCTGTGGTTCGCACAAAGTTTTGCCCCGTGCAGGAATCGAACCCGCAACCCACAGCGCAGCAGTCCAATCGGTTAGCCACTGCGCTAAACAGGTCGTCAACAGGTCGATTGTCGGCTAACTTTACTTAATTTTCTAAATAGCCCATACATAACAAAATACGATTAAGAATTTCTTTACTGACATCTCATCAGTTCAGGTACTGCTGGTAATTGATATTTTGTATACGCAATTATGGTTCACTGGCTGCGCCCCGCGCTGTTACCCGCTACATTTTTTCAGGATTAAAAGTAGCCTTTGTGTTAATCCAGGGTATCAGCTACCTCCATATGAAATTTCATTAAAATCCATTCAGTAGTTTTTACGTGAAAGAGTAACAAACATCCATCCATACATACAAACTTTCGCGTTTATAATATTAGTATTATTTGGATTAATTTTGTTTCAGAAGTGCAAATAGTGTAATCAGTTGCTTCATTATGTTTTGTAATTTAAAGAAATAGACATTGAATTTAATTTATCCTATTATACAGCCTACCGATTCCTAAAATACAGCACAGCTTATTATTATTTTTTTAGATTTAGTTTTTTATCTTGAGGCATCATGAAGAAAAATGGGTAGGTACCCATGGCATAATGGGTACGTCATTATCGTAGCAAATGGAATACGTTGACTTTGCCTACATCTCTAAGTGACAGCCGCTACTTAAAGTAGGTAGTAATGTATACTCACTTATCTGAAGTAAATTCAGGAATTCGCTGTAAATTATTCACAACAAATACCTCGTAAATCGCTCATCCATCAAAAGCGGACTTCGAATTAATTAATTCATAGATGCTAATAGTGCCTGCTGGATAAATATCTATTAGTGGCGTGGTACTTTTAGTGTCGGCCAGTCAATTAACAAGGTATGCTGGGCATCGCAGCCAACTACTCACGGACAGACAAATGAGCTCTTTAAACTATGCGCTTTATTTGTTTGGAATTATTAGGTCGGTGTGCCAGTGGCAGGCGAGCGATGGCTGTGTGGAAGCTATGTATTTGTGCAGCTGACCTAAATTGCACAACTGATTTAAAACATTTATATAACATCATCACGCCTGTATTCCCCGAAGGGGTAGGCAGAGGTGCACATATAGTACGCCCACATTTCGCCAGTTATGTTTTCGGTCCCAATGTAATAGGGGGCGAGCCTATTGCCATCAACCGGGCACAAATCCAGACTCCGTGCTGCTACTGAAAATTACCTAATGGAAAAATCCAGTAACACTTTGCCCGACCCGGGATTCGAACCCAGGACCTCGTGCTCAGCAGTCGCGCTTAGCAACCACTAGACCAACGAGGCAGTCAAATTAAAACAGTTATGGAATTGTAAAGTACCTGAGCATAACTAGATAGTAGATAGGTATATTTTCTAATTATGATATACGTTCATGCTTTACAGACAGACGTGACTTTATGTTATGTGTGTATAATCTATAGACCATTTGCATATTTTATTTGTAGAATATTTCTATGACAATCCACATGCGCTTAATTGAACATACCTCAGACCAAATCTACTTAGTATACTTATCTATGGAACATACGAAGTTGTAGAATATGATTGAAACTTATACCTATTATAACTTAAAGAGCAGGTTTTTTTTTATACTCTAGCTCCAACTACGTTAGATTCCTAATACTACATATTTAATTCGAACAGCGCGCGTCGCATGCGCACCAATAATAATATATCCGTCGTCGTCGCGACATCTGCTCCTTATTTTATCGCGCTAATTCGTGCTGCGTGTCGTGGACAACTAGCTTAGGAGCAAACATCCTAAATGACTTTAATGTACATTGTAAATTAAACTTTATAACGATTGTTTAAGGGCTTTAATCGCGTGAATAGATTTGGTTTATAGGTCTTATATGACGTGTAACTTTTCTTATAAGTATACTTTCCAATAGGGTGTTTTATTTGTTTGTTGTTAGATGTAAGAAATATTTTAAGACGTTGAATAGGATGGGCTGAAATAACATTAAAGTATAACATTTTATTAATAGGAAATTTTGCGAGACGGCTTGGTCAGCCATTGATCTTAAGGCTGCATATGAGACTATACCCAAAGGCAGACACAATGCTTTTGGATATTTACATGTTGGCGATCCTGAGGTGGGTTTTAATTCGAGGTTAAAAATTCACTAAATTAACATCACGCCTGTATTCCTTGAAGGGATAGGCAGAGGTGTGCAGTGCAGCCACATTTCGCTAGTTATATTGTAGGTAATGTAATAGGGAGCGAGCCTATTACCATCAACCGGGCACAAAACCTGACTCTGTGCTGCTATCGAGAAATACTACATGGAAAAATCCAGTAACATTTTGTTTGACCCGGGCTTTTCGAAGCTTTTGGAACTCTGGACCTCAGGCGCACCAGGCGTAGTTAGCAACCACTAGACCAACGAGGCAGTCGGTCAAATAAAACGCTAAATAAGGGAAATAAGAATGTTAAATAAGCCTTACAAATAGAAAAAAACAATGTAATCTTAGGCAAACAGTTTTGAATTATATTCTTTGACACCCTCTAGCCCGCTGAACATTTCATACATCCCTGCTGCACTCCACGTTAGTATTATTCATGCCCACAGTTATTCATATCCTCTTCTTGATCGTCAATTAGCTTTTTGCAGAAGGCACTTGTAATATCATCAGCACCGCCGTCTCGAAATATTAACAGATTGTTAACTGTTTTACGCATATTTACAGAACGTCCACATATAAATCGACGGCGGTTTCAGTATTTAACGGCAATCAGGAGGCCATTCTATGTTTCCGAAACTCAAAATTAAACGATATAAAACACGGAGCCAATTCCGCTAATATTTATATATCCTGTCCACCATTAAAATTCGCATTTTAGTAATTTTACTAAAGACAAAACTGTCCCGCCATAAATTATCTTTTAATGTATCCGGACTTCGAATTTCTTACCAATGTTACCACATTAAAAATTAATAGCCGTTTTAAAACTATTTCGCATTGGCAACACTAGCCACGCGCGCCGACAGAGAAGGAAACGGAAATGTCCATTATATCATCTGAAAAACATGTTTTTTTATGAATATAGTGTTATGAGGAAGCGATAAAAGAGTTTTATTTTAAACTCTGCTTAATAGGGTTTAGAATCGATAATTGATTTTCAAATTAATATTTTAAGATGTTAATTAAGGAGGTAGACAACACTTATCGTTATAAAATTATTAAAAATTTAAATTACTAGATTTTATGCATTTCATCTTTGTTTATTGCAGTCTGCCCGTGATCACATGAGTCCTGTAAAGAGTGTTAGTATTCGAAAGGTCCGGTAGCTAATAACAATCAAATTAACTTCTATAAAGTCCGTTACTTAAGGTTTTATTTCTAAGTCTAGCATTCGCATTAAACACAGTTTCAAAACAGCATGTGTTTAATTACCTATACAGATAAGAATATAAATAAGAAATATTGGACATTGCCACAAATCCATCTTAACTATTAGGTTACAAAACAAAGTAGATTTTATCAAACGTCTAACGTAACTCATCTCTTTGTTGCAGTAAAAGATCACCTCCAGCACTCAGACATTGAGGCCGATGAGGTCGAAACAGACGACCAGACCTCAAACCTCGACGACGACATCCTCACACAATCGGACTTGGACGAAAATGGGGATCCCAAGAGCCCCACAAGTTCCAGCTCGAAGAAAGGCAAGGGGAGCTCTTCTAGGGACTCTAAGGGAGGGACCAAGCCGAGACGGGCTCGGACAGCCTTCACGTACGAGCAGCTGGTGTCGCTGGAGAACAAGTTCAAGACCACGAGATACCTGTCTGTCTGCGAAAGGCTCAACTTGGCGCTTAGCTTGAGTTTGACTGAAACACAGGTTAGTAGCTTAAATGATGTATATTGCATATAGAATAAGAGTCATATAGGTTACATTTAGAAAATTAAAACTATGAACTTAAACCATGTATTTCGCACGGTCCAGTGCCCATCTCATCCATAGTATGCCTGTATTGGCTGTTTCCATACTTACGGTACTATATGTAAATATGGGTTAGGAATCAAATCACGCAAATTTGTAGTGTATTAAAAATAATATTTCTTCTACAGGTCAAAATCTGGTTCCAAAATCGTCGCACGAAATGGAAAAAGCAGAACCCAGGTATGGACGTGAACAGTCCTACCGTGCCACCTCCTTCAGCCGGGGGCTTTCCGTCTGGTCCTTATCCTGGAGGACTTCTATACTCTCACGGGGTCCCATACCCTTTCACCGGACCCGGTCCTTATGCCCCATACTTCCACCACCTCGCAGCTAACCACCACCATTCGCACGGCAGCCTGGGGCACTCTCACACGTGATTGTGGCAGCGACCGGGGTCTCAGGACCTTAGGGTCGATAAAGAAAATGAGAACAGTAATTGTGGACTCTCCCAATAAGTGGCGAATGTGACAGTATAGTAATGTATCATGAAGTTGGTCGCTTTGATCGTAAAAAATAATTTTCAATAAATTAGGAACATTGGAACTATAATACAAAGTTTTTATATTGTTGTTAATTTTAGAATGAGGCCGTATCTAGTTTTTTGGCTAGCAGACTTTGAAAGTAACAAAGTTAAACTCGCTGCATTTTTTGTTAGCGACATGTGTCCTAATAAAAATAACATGACATATCTGCACGAGCTCATAGCTATTTAAATTGGACTTTCAAAGGAACTTAATTTAAAGTGCCACAATGACCATTATCATGAACAGACTGTAGTGTGAAATTGTAAATGACGAAACTGTATTATATTAGTGCAATTTATTTAAGGTAACATTATGAATCGATTGTGATACGTATTCAATAAGATAAATAAGAACATTATTGTATTGTAACTTTAAGGAAAAACCCCTCAATACTCTGGTAACCTTGCCGTTTAGATTTTTGACACAACCAAACATAGATTTAATATAAGTCATTCTTTATACATGTTTAAACTTTGTACATTTGTGAGAATTTAGCTTCTAAGGACATTGGTTATTGTAACGTTAAACATATAAAATTATACAATGAAAAGCTTTTTTAATTCATTTATTTTGTATTACCTTACATTTCTTTCAAATTCTCTGTTATAATCACAATTTTACTTTGCATTTTTGTCTACTCGCAAATAATGATCTCAAATACCTACAAGTTATTTTCTGTCCTACGCGTTCCGGACCTGCTTTGTATTATAATCAAAAGTAAAACTCAAAGGACAATTTAGCAGGTTAATAAATGAAGACTGCAGTTAATGATTAGGGATTGCACGGAATACAACCTCATTAGACACGTGATAATGTCATAAGCATGATTTCGAAGCCTAAAACACCCCCTTACCATGAACTCTTAAAACAGGTCAGTTTACGATGCGAAAACGTGGCACTGCTATGTGCAGTGGTGCGGGCGTCTCGCTTGCTCAGCGTAAACTGTCCTGCTTTAAGAGTTCATGGTACGGGGGCTGGTCCTTTGAGTCTTACGGTAAAGTTATCCCCTTTGTTTCTATTTGTAAATCTAAAGTATGTATTATTTAAAAGTAATAATGTAAATATTTAATGCTAAGCAATGTATAAATTCTTGTAAATAGTATGTCGGTAGGGTCTTATAGATATTGCTATTGTCTACGAATCTGCTTGTTTTAAAGATTTTTTTAATTTTATTTGTATTTAATTTATTTTATACGTTATTCACGGGTCATTTAAAACCTTCCTCATTTGCTCTCATTTGTTTGAATTCCATTAAGATTTTTAGGCTTCTGTATAATTTAGTTGATATCAAAGTGCCATTTTCGTTCTTCGTCAAAAGATTACTATGTCTACTAAATCATATATGGAAATGAAGAAATGGTGATCCAAATCCTTTAAGGTTTCTAAACGATGTATCATTTTAAACAAGCCCTTAATTTGTAATTACGTATATATTTATTAAATTATGTTTATAATCATCAATTCTTTTTATTTATTATTTTAATGATGTCAAAGGTTTTGTCGTATCATAGTCATTATTGATAATATTATATCTAGAATCCTGAAGTGCGTTCAGACGAAAGGCAAAGAAACATTAAGTCTCTTTCTATCTTCAATGACTTTTTCTTTAACTTCCAAAGTACCATTTACAAAGACCCTAGTTTAGCTCACACAGTACTGTGTACTAGTTGCCCTATCCTCAATTGTTTAAAATGGACACTCCTCCGATTTTTGTGGCTAGTCTCACCCATTTCATCTAAACCTTACTTATTCACCTTTTTAACCTGATTCTTTTACAAAGTTTGTTACTAATCACGCCATTGAAAGAACAAAACATTTTCATCTTCTTTTTGTTACCGTACCCTTAAAGATCTAAAGTCCAGTCCTTTAGATTTTACCAAGTCCTTTCATCCGCACTGGTCCTATCTGTCTGAACATACTTTAATGTAAATTAGTTAAGGATTTGCTGATGCTCAACGCTGTAAATATTCGTAATTAGTTTGGCAATTACATTAACTCGATGTTGACATAAAATAGTTTCAAGTTATAATACACTTGTTTTATTTAAACGATTCCTGATTAACATTTGATATTCATCATATTTGTGAGCGCAAAAGGGGGAATTTTGCCCCGTACGGAAAGGTAACCCCTGTTTATTTAGGACAAAAATAAAACAGCAATAAACTCGTGGCTTATTGACCGTAATATATAGAACCAAGTTCTCACATAAAGGAAGAAATATCCCGCTGAACAATAACTAAAACTTTTATAGACTTCAGGCAAAGCCGCAGTAAGTACATGCACGTACACGTACGTACACTTACGTGTTGACTTTTGTGTCTATTAAGCGTATCCTGTTATGTGTATGTTATTAACCTGGTCTAAATTAATCCGATCCTAAAAGCTACAGGCTCATACCTCAAAGTGAAATGTAGAGTATATATGCTGGTACAATAACCGTCATACATCACTCGCTACAAGACCAAGATAAGATCGAGAAGAAGATACAAGATCGGTGTATATCCATAGTTCAGACTGTAACGAGAAATCGTAAGTAGCAGGGATATATAGTAGGAATTAAAATAAGTACTTAGTAGGATGCATAAGGACATATAGATTAAAATATTCCATCCTTTATTGCCCAAATAGTGCCTAATCGTAGCGATGAGTCGAATAGAAAATGCAACTGCCGCGGATAAGCATGAGAAAGCGCTACGAAATGTAGCGTGAAAAACAAAAAATGAAGTCGATTAAAAATATACACTGACACTTTATTCTACCGATCTTACGCCTATAGGTAACTAAATGGCTTATACCTAGACCAAAAACTGTACAATATAACTGCTTGATATTTTTATAATGTTATCGCCTGCAGTAAGCTAGGCGTGGTGACGAATGCTCATTACTCACCCTTTCTCTATACGAGAGGAATTCTTTACCCTGCTGTGGTACTGTTATAGGCTATGTTATATTTATATCTCCAAAACCCAAAGCCGGAAGCATTATTGCGAGCAGACAGCAATGCGACAACAGCACTATCAGTAAATCCGGAAAATTAAACAAAATAGCTATAAGTAGGTATATTTTTATATAGGTAACTCATGAGGCAAAAAGTCATATATAAACCTCAAAAAGAATCCGAGGAGAGGGAGGGCTTAGATACTCCACTGATAAGAGCTGGGTTTTTCTAAAGGCACAGAAACCTAGTTTAGATAGATCTACTACGTGAACACTTAGAGCATCAAAACACCTATTGTTAATCCAACAAAAATTCTCAACACATCGTAAGTATCTAAAATTGGCGAATACTTCAAAGAATAAATAAATTGACGAGCGCGAAGACTAGAAACTTTCACGCTGTCTCTAAAGCCACATGATTGACACCTTTACATCCATCTATCGAGATTAACTAGCTAAAAATGTGTTGAGCGATTTTTTTTTCTAACGCGGCGCGCTTTGAACGAATCCAAAATGGCGACTAGTCATCTGTCATTTTTAATTGTATGTCAAACGGCGCGTTCAGGATCGCTATGCCAACGAGGAGGCATTATGTATATTTAGTTTATTGCGTTATAAACGAAGCTATTATTGGGGACCCTAATTTGAATTTGGCTACTGTTCGGTTGATAGACCAGAGAGATAATTTATTGTTTGACTATCGCGCCGGTTTGAATGAGGTGGTTCGGAGCCTCACACGAACGTATCGTGTTGTCTTTTATTTTGGTTATAGGTTTGATTCTTAGTTGGTATAAATTAACACTTTCATTAGACGTGTATACGTTGTAGGCATGACTGCAACGCCTATCATTGAAACCTCGAAAGCTAGTAGGTGCCGGCACTACCCTTCCGGGAAAAAAGATACACTTAAATATTCGCCACAATTTCGAAGCAAATACCTAATGTAAAACTAACACTTCTATTATTTAAACAGCTTCCATTATTCAACCAATATCCACAGACTGTATCCATAATCAGTTTATACCATAACAGAACCATTTAAAATCAATATAATAGCTAACTGGCCGGAATAGGATGTCATTTGTGTGGTTATAGTCCAATGCCGGCTGTTAACGATACAGTGTTTCGCACATCAAAGCCGTCCCACCAATCGACACATTAATGATCGCTTTGAACGTCATATCTCAGAACACTTTTAATGTCTTAATTTGTTAAAGCTCTGTGCAGGGACGTATTAGTTGAAAGGGATGGGAGTGACAGACTTATAGGTGCGTCTAATTGTGTTGGCGCTTAATTAAGGAAAATAGATGGCTGTTTTTCTATCGATGTCGTTGTAAATTAATGATTGCTGCATGTAAGATTGTACTTAAAATGTAAGCTACTAAAAAAGATAAGTATTTAAATTTGACAGGAACAGTGCATAATAAGTATTTAAAAGAAAAAAATAAACCAAAATGCATATGGCTGTATGTGACTTTTTAAACTATTAATAACAATTCCAATATTAAAAAAACCGTTATTAAAGCATTCGAAACTTAAATTCAAAAGTTCTTTAGGAATGTTTGACTCACCGTTTACGTGCACCGCATTTATTTCACAATAAACTATTTATATAACCTTTCTTCAGACGTTCGACAAGAACAAGTGGCAATTAAAAGTGACAAATGGTATGAGTTATAAGTCCTCGCATGTTATGTTGTAACGGTGTGTTCCAACGCATCAAAGACATCACACCGCTCTCTGATCTTTTCACTGTCCACTTCAAACTCGATGACAGGGCCATGGTGTTTTAAAAAGAAAATATTGTTTCAAAAATATTTTGTCTATAGTCCTAGGTTTATTTTAAGAACGCTGTTTTTATCTGCGGTTTAAACTGATATTTTTTATTAGTTAATTTGGCGCCATCTACAATTAACTACTACTTATGAGATTAATGCGTAGACGAAAATATTTTGTGACCTTCCTAGTAAGTATTACCTAGTAGAAGGGCTCGTAGCTAAGTGGCTGTTGCGCAAATCAGTCGATCTGTTAGGTTAAGCCGTGCTCCCCGAGGTCGGCCTTGTGATGGGTGACGGTTTTCACATGTCGAGACCCCTCCATGCTCCGGAAGGCACATTAAACGTTGGTCATGCGCCTGATCCCGGATTCCGGTCGTGTCGGTCTTCCGTCCCATCAGACTATGCGAGTGAGCGAATATGAAGTGCGCCTGTGTTTGCGCGCATACTTATGCACTCCTGTGTAGTTGGCCAGTTTCAGATGACTTAGGCTGCCGTGATAGAAATTCGGTCAGGAGAACAATGTTTAAGCTATCGTCATCTGACTTTATCAGGTTGTGCCGTTAGGAGCTCAGTTTAGGAGATTTCACGGTAGAAGGTGTGTCATACTATTAACCAAGATTGTATTAAGTGCAATTCTGTTCGTTTATCTAGCTTAAGTGTAACGTGAATAACTAAAAAAAAAACAGTTTTAAAAGAGAACTCCGAGAAAACACTCAAATACGTTTCCATGAAATTATAGGAAACTAAAATGAGTATCATTAATTGTAATACTTTTAAAACGACACGCGAGTTACGTAAAAACAATCAATTAAAAGAGCTGTTATATTTAAATAGCAGCCGGAGTTTTAATAGTTTTAAATAGAACATAAATATTAGCCCGAATTAGCTAGACACTAATTTCATTTAGATTTGAAATGTGGCGATTAATATTGGACCATAGACCTTCCCTCGTAAACAAGGCGGTGTCTAGGCTGTTGGCGCTAACCCGTCGTTATTTTTTGACGGATGACAGATAAAAAAAAGATAAAATCAAATGTCCAGTAATGTTATGACGCGTAACCGCTGGCTGTATAGCCATGTCGTCTAGTACATTAAAAAGCAATAAATGTTTCAGAGAGAAGTGTACAAATACAATTTTGTAAATTATTAGCGGTCGTTTGTGAGACAGAAATACCTTGTGTTGCGTCCCCTTTTGACATGCATTTTATTATTATGATATTTCTTTGATATCTTACCGTTTGTTACGGAGTTTGTTTGTCTGCTTGTTACTCGTTTAGGAATATAGTTTAGTTGACTCTAACTTGTAGTTAAATACACTTTGGCACCTAAATGCAGTGTAGTGTAATCCAAATGCATGATAATATTTTAGTTTATATTAAGATACATATTTCATTGTTCCAGAATTGTTGAAAAGTTAGCAAAAGCCCATAATTATTTAGATTTCAATTATTTTTAAGTGCGTGCCTATAACATTTTATTGCAGACAAACCCACGCTCTATTGCTAGTTATTCAAGAAAAATACTCGCGACCAGATGACCACTTAGATGTTCGATAATATAAAAGTTTATTTTAAAAATTAATTACGACCCTTTTAACAAACGATAGTGGTTGTCAGAAGCTCGAAACATCTCTTGTTTTTACTTTTTATTATATTTTTTGTCTGAATTATTGTCTTTTTGGCGCGGCAACGTGACAGCTGATTATTTTCGTATGTGTTATGAATTATATTTTCGCGTACCGAAGCGTTTTAAAAGAGTTTATGAGCTTCCATACTTTTGTGTCGTTTCCTTTCTTTTATTTTTTAATGATACAGTTAAAACGTTTCCGTAATTTAGTTTGCTAATCCATTAACTAGGAATTTTGTTTTACAGAAAAACAAAGAAATAATATTTAATTGCAGACGAACATTACCACACTGTAGACTTATTCTTAAAATTATTAGATTGTCTTTTTAGAAGCCTTCAAGAAAATTAAACACTGAACCTAATTACCGTCGTCAAACATTTACTGACGTCGAACGATGGCAGCGCGTTAATTTTAGATACATAATGAGCCATCTTAATATTAAACGCATGTAAAATTGGCGCTCCTAACGTGTTATGTTTAATTAAATGTATATTTGCGACCATTACTATCATTGCAGACTGGTCCTTTGATCCGGTCACAGCGAGTCAAGCGATGTGTTTGACAACTGTTGTTACGCTTAGTATTTCGTATTAGTGCATGTTAAATTAGATCTCTTTAGGTAGGTACTGTCCGACTTGAATTGGCTAGCATCTTGCAGTTAGCGGTTGACGGTAAGTAGAAACCGCGCTATCTCAAATGGTCCTTCGGTTCTAAAGTCTAGGGCTCTAGGCCTTTCGTAAAACAGTGTGAGGTCAGATGGGTACTTTTGCGTTACTTTAAGTTGATGATTTCGTTGTACAACACAATTGACAATTTAGTTTTTTTAAATAAGCACCTATCACAAAAGGTCGCTTTTTGTATCTGTCGGAATAAACTTGATATCATCAACGCGTTTCTTCATCCTAGTAAACACTTCACTTTTAAAAAGTATAAAACAAAATAATAAATAAAGGTTGCAAGATTCAAACTAAATGACAATTTAGAGAAGTGTTTGGCCAAAACAAAAGTTAATGAAGCAAACAAAATGTTTATTTTCCAAACCGTTTTTACTTCAGTCTTTAGTTACCGTTCTCCAAACGGTTCTAGCTTTACTGATCTATTTTCAGTACTAGTGTTGTAAAACACTGTAACACCATTATATAAGGCACCACCTGTTTGGACGGTAATTAGAGCAATGATAATCGTTTAGCCACAGCGCCTACAGCCACAGACTAAAACTAATTGCGATATCGTGTTTAAATGCCGCATTCTGATTTTAATTAGGTAATTATAATGTGGAGGTGAGACTTAACTGTAATAGTGTATGCTGTATGTATGCTATTTCCTAGCGTAGGCAGAAGGTGCTATAATACCTACATAAAATGGTGCATTAGTTTTGTGTTCGTGATATTTTTTTTTGGATTTATTTATACCTAAGCTATAGATTAATAATCAATAGATATGATTATAGTGTCATAATTTAATAGATCATTAAATATTTTGACTTATAGATTAGTAATTTAAAAATATACTTTTAAAAAATATTGATTGTTGATACACGTGTACCTTACTTAACTAGCATATTTGTTAGCAGCTACATTACTAAAAAGGAAAGAATGGACATTTTGGGAGCTTGGAATTTTGACCAATACCAGTCAATAGTATAGAGAAAATAGATGGCTGTTATTTCTAGCCAGAATTGTATTCGTTTTTTAAATCTTGCCGTGTTTATTCCTCTTGTATTCTTTCTTCGCATCTAACAGCATCCTTAGCTATGCAAACGGCATGTTTCGCTCAATGTTACAGGCAGCTATATAAAACGGTCCTTATTTACTACACAGTTCCAGCAACAAATTACCCCTGTTAACGGTCATACAAAAATCAACTGTAACATGTAAAGCTTATGGTACATTTTTGTTTAATATTAAAGTGCTTGTTGGAGGGTTGTAAAATATTTTGTTGATTTCGCTGTATTCGATTTTTAACATTATTGACGTTAAAGTGTGTTCGTATAAATAGTTTAGTTCTTGGATTAATCTGTTTTAATAATAATGTTTGTTAATTACCAGATATAACTAATATTAAAAGCCTCTTCTCATATACAGAAGGTAGGAAAATGTATATGTATGGACAACAATAAAGTGCAGATTAATAAGCTAGGCTTTTACAATTCATTTTTTACATGAAAACTCAGTAATAACACACTATATAACTAACTAAACTAATAGATACCGCTGCGATGATTTTAAACAATAAAAAACTGCAGAGTAACTTCAATCAAAATCCGCTTCAATAAAAAAGACAAGTCGAAGCAAGCTTAAATCCATTGTATTCTGAACTGTGAGCTTGGATTGGAGCAAATTTATGGACGCGCAATCGGCACTTAAACGTCACAAATTGCCAGTAATTGAGTATTCAATTCTTTAATAAATTGCTCCCCGCATCAACTTTCGACGTACGTTCTAGTGTGCGTTCGCATTGATCTACTTTTTCAACCGATATGTTATTATACTCCAATTTACATCAGACACAATAACATGTCAGACTAGAATAGATTAAGACAATCTCATTCTGCTGACAAAAAATGGAATCCCTGATGCCTGATGAAGGGCAATAGGCTAGGTAAGTGCCTATTACGAGGGAGGTATGAGAACAATTACATAATGCGGCAAATCAAACTAACCGATCTTTTTCTTCTTCGTATCGACATAAGCCAAAAACCCTAATAGGTCATGCCGTGGTGTAGAGATTGGTCAGTCAACAAGTATGGTAGCAAGGTTGACCGTCCAGGGTGCACCAGCCGTATTTAAGTATCGTCACTTGTGGAGGCTATCTACTTCCACCCCAACGAACCGATAAAAGCTTAATACGTTATTTATTTTTAGGCAAACAAACTTTCTGCCTATTTTGGTACACTTCATGACTTCAGCCCCCTTACCATGAACTCATAAAGCAGGACTATTTACAATGTAGAAGGGAGACGCCGCGCCGCTACCTGCAGTGTATTGCGGCGTCTCGCTTCCACAACGTACGTAAACTGTCCTGCTTTAAGAGTTCATGGTAAGAGGGATGGACTACTTATTTGTAATACTGTGTAGTGTAGCATATATTTAATGTATTAAAGTATACCTAATAGGCTTACACAAACGTTAGACAATGGAAACGCGCCCCATCTAAGACTTCATTTAAAAGCTGCATATTTAGGCGAATCCTGAATGAGCTTTAAGCTTTTAAAAAGAATCATAGCGACAGCGATGTACACCCGATGGTGAAACTGTCTTTAATATTGCCGTTTAATAAAAGTATAGATTATTTTCAGTCATTAAAAGACTATTTAAAGGGTTTTAATTAAATTAGATAAAATAAAGGACAATGTAAAATATCATATAACAATATCAAATAACAGCAGGTCTTTATATAGCTTTTTTTAAGTCGGTTTTCACTAAAATAAATAAATGATTTTGGAGCGGTTAATTAGTGTCTAACTGCAAAATATTTTTGTTTTCCAAAACAGTTTTCTGGTTCAAATTAAATAAAGCTCGATCACATTCGATGCTCGAGCAAGTTTCGCCGCCACCTATACACTACTCGGGAGCAGTAAAGTCCCACGTTAAATCCCTACGAGAAAATTGCTTCCGACGATTTGTTCAGACAAACTTCGCATTTTTGCGCGCCGTATATAAGTATTTGCATAATTCACTAACATATTGCCAAATGTTCACTTCACTTTAACGTAAGTACATATAAATAATTGTGATTGGTCCTTCTTTACGGTTTCAATTATAATTTGGTTCCTATATTGCGGTTTGCTGGTTTAGTTGCTACTTTTATCCTTTATATGAAGTGTTACTGGGTTTTTCCATTAGGTAATTCTTAGTAGCAGCACGGAATCTGAGTTTTGTGCCCGTATGAGGGCAATAAGCACGCCCCCTATTACATTGGGGCCTAAAAACATAACTGGCGAAATGTGGGTGTACTGTATGTGCACCTCTGCCTACCCCTTCGGGGAGTACAAGCGTGATGTTATGTTTTTTTATCCTTTGTATATAATTGCACGTGTAATCAATTAAAAACAAACAAAAAATTGACAATCACCGCAAATTATTGTTATCTAACTTAAAACTAATCAAATGACATAAATACTATTAAAACGAGCACTGGTCCTTCGGTCCCTTCGTGACGTCATCCCTAACACAATTTTCGCCCTTATTAGCCGTCCATCGAGGCGTGTTATTAAAATATAGATCACAGACTGCTTACCATTACAATGGACAGATTAATGGACGAAGCGTTCGAGTTGTCCTGAGTTTAAAGTGTTGCTTCAATTCAGTCAAGTGTAAAACAAGAACTAATGGCGTATAAACACCCATGCTATTGGTTCTCTTTATGATTACTGATTGTTTGTTAGTTTTTGAGTAACTAATTATGCGTAGGTATAACAGTATTATTTACAATTACCTGATTGCTTTTCAGCGCAGAATTATAGTCAGATAATTACACCAATAACCAAAACCACCAATTAAAATCACACGTAAATGATTTAATTTAACTCATTAAGTTGCCGCTTTGGGCCTTTAAATACGGGTTGGGATACAAGTACCAAATATCCTATCACTTTTCAGGTTGATAGGTACATGAAGTATTAAAAAACAGCTACCAGGAGCCCTGAAAATAAAGAAAATCCGTTCCGCTCGCGATGACAAAAGCCAATTCCGCTTTGCCGCCAGTTAAGCTATAACTACCCTCAATATCTCGTTCTACCGTATTAGCTGCTTACTCGGTCGTGTGATTAAAAATTATGCAATCGCGTGCGGGACGCCACGGCCGACGGTCGCGCGTCGCGTGCTTCTATTGTTACTTTTAAAAGCTATTTAAAACGATAATAATGGGTCAAAAGCTAAGGTTTTAAATAGTTCTTGGCGGAATTTTGTTAAATAAGTAAAATATTATTGAAGAACCTATCTTATGACCGCATTTTATGCTACTTAAGATTCATTATTAATAAGGCTGTTGCTTATTATTTGGGAAGTCGAATAAAGCCTGAAATAAAAGGATCGTCGTATAACTAATTTTAGGTACATTTTTAGTAGCCTCTTGAATAATTCTAAGTCTTGCAAAACACGAACATAGTTATAATTATGGTAATCCATATTACACGTCTTCCCAGTACTAGTCCTAAAGCTTATACAATTTGTGTAAATTAAACAAAGATATAATTTAAATATTTCCTACGTCAAATCATGTCAAAATAAGCGACGCGTACGATAGGACCAGCAAACTTCTTACCGCGTACATAAGGTCACATATTTTAAAGGGAGAATTTACGGCATACACTTTCCATATCACGTACGAGTCGATTTCCAAGTTGGTCGTGTGGGTGTTCAGCCGTGAAATGGGTCCCTCTTAGCGTATATCGATTTAGGGGTTTGTACCCTCTCTTGAATGGAATTAATAGACTTCGCCGCAGTGTCGGATGACAACGCATTCAGATTTCGTGTTGCGAAACCCTCTGATACTTTGTTAAGCTCTACATGAACTGATTTGAGTCGGAGCTTACGAAATCATAATTAATATCTACGGCTTCCTTTTTCTTACGGAATTATTTTAACAGCATTGTGTAGTTAGATGTAGTCCAGACGGATGTCAATAGGATTAACACGCGCAAAATTACATTAAATATGCCTATAAACCGAAGTATATACAAAAAACTTTTTTAGCTATTTATTAAACTGAGGAATTTAAGTTCTAATACTAAAACGCCGACAGGCTTTTTGACAACAATCTTCGATCTTTTAGAAGTTTAAAACTGTAAACCTAATCCAAACACCCCTAAATATGATACCCGATCGATCTCGCCAAGTATCGCGTAACTTGTCAAGTCCACTAAAGAAACAATCCAATTAAGTCCAACTTGATAACAAGCTCTGAACAACAATGTGAGAAATCTAACTAGGAATTCTATGATTTTGGTTGCAATTAATATTGTGAAATTTGCTTTGGTTGTTCTGCACCTGCATTAAGGGGAATGAGTTTTATCTTTGTTCATAAAATATTCGACAAATTGTATTGTCTTGTACAATACTAGTAGTAGGTGCTATGAAAAGATATACGAATACACTTAGATAATTTCGAAATTGACTTTCTATTAGAAATAAGAAAAACGTATTAACTATGTAATTGAATATTGAAACAATTATGAAAACTTACAATGTACAAGCTACGCTTGGCTTAATTGCGAATTCGCGATCATCATTTCCGTTAAATTGTAAAATAATATGATTAAGTATTATTGCGTCAGTTCGCTTTTAGTCATTAAGCATTCGTCGCGTTCTCATTTATCATTAATTTATATTAAGTTGGATATTTTGGACGGTATAGTCGGTTACAGCTATTTTAAGTTTTGTATCAAGTGATAGGACCAGTTTCTTGTATAAATTGGTCCTTAGTTCCGCAGATAAGTTTTTCAAAATTATCTGTAGACTAAAATATACGGTCTACCTACATATTTTTAAGGTTTACCCTAAAGTATACTGAAATCGACGACCTGATAGGCGCAATTGCTAAGCGATTGGACTGCTGCTAAGAGTTGCGTGTTCGTTTCCCGCACGGGACAAAAAATTGTGCGATCCACAGAAGTTTGTGCCGAGTTTGGGTGTATGTGATATTTCATGTTTGTGAAACGCACCCACGATACAGGACAAATTACTAGTGTGGGGCGACGTTTTATTAATAATTTAAAAAAATATTAGATACCTATCGGAACCATCTTTTAAAATTGAAAGCCAAGTTGATTACAAAACTTAACCCGATATTCCACGGAACACTCCGAAAACGCGGGCTATATCGCCGGCCTGTCTGGCAATCGGCGCAATTCCACGGTGCAGGCTTTGTGATGCAGATAACCTTAATCCCTGTCTGTCGGCTGCGTGTCAACACCAGCCGCAGGCAGACGAATGAAATGAGGGGATGAGACTTGGTGCTGTGCAGCCACGGGAGATTTGTTACATTCCTGACACAGATCAAGCTTTTGAACATTATTTTTGTCTAGAGAGTGGCATGAATAATGATGAAAATGTGATTTTGGTTGTAATGGAGAGGATACGGAGCAGGCGTCCTAGAAGCGCAATAGCAATGCACTATGTTCATGAATAAAAATAATACAAAACAGTAATTTAAATTATGTTTCATGATCATCATCATCCGGAAGACGTCCACTGTTGAATAAAGGCGCTTGGCAAGAGGCTTGGGGAGCGCAGTATTGGTTGTGAAGTTACAGAAGACGCTGCTGCCTATCTTCACTTAGTCGCCTCTTATGCCATCCATGGGAAGAAAGAGGGTGGTCAATTCTAGGCCAGATACCAAACAGCAAAATTATATATAAAATGTCTTAATTGTTAAAAAAAGGATCCACCATTTTTTTCGCAGCACATCAACATTAGCGCCAACGTTTTCAAGTGCCAAGCAACAGTGCGAAAGGATTATGAAGGGCTGAGATAGCAATTTGCGGCGTACTTAATTACAAGATAAATTAGTATGTAAATTAATAGCCGTGTTCCGCTCTACGGTGGGTAAATATCGCTCCAGTTTGAATATTCCGTTTATTTCTGAAGATATTCGGATGACGTAAATATACTAGTTGTGGTTTCAGTGAATTTGATGTTAGTTGTAGCTGTTATAACTAGATAGTTTACATACATGTCGGGATTAACTTTATTACTATAATGAAAATGAGAGAATTCAAGGCTACAATTTAAAGGAACAATGCAACATAATATGAATAAAAAACATGTGAAAGTAATGTTTACTACGGTGGGATCTTGTACTATCAATCATAATAATCTTCGCTGCGGCTGCAAGTAGTAATTAATCAAATCATTATTTGCAGAACATGAAAATTTCACCCTCAAATCAAACAACTACCGACTACTTAAAATCTCTAAACAAGACCAATTACAAAAATTATATTTACACAATACCCCACATTGAGAACAATGTGTTTGCTGATATAATATTAATAAAGATTTGATTTTGATTTTGCTATCGGCGCCATGTTTGTTTAGCTGTCAAACTTAGTGTGCACGACGCACGCGCGGCACGTGTCTTTCAAAGAGAGTAACGTTTTAATCTAATAGGCCTAAGATTGCATGCTATAAAGCCGGGGGGTAAAAAAACTAACATTGTTGATTTTATGAGGATTCATCTCTATTAAAAATAACTTTACTGTTATGCTTTTTATTATTTCTCACGCATTTTTACGCTGTAATTATCCCAACGGAGATCGTGGGAGCCTAGTTTTTAAATGAAGATGATTTTCTCTATGAGTTTTCACAAAATATTGTATAGGCGGATGGATAAACTACGCGCATAGTAGTTATTACAATAAATATAAATTCTAATTAAAACTATACAATGCCGGAAAGCAGGAATTAGGAGAACCTGAAACAAGAATAGTAGGTACCTACTTACATTTAATAATGAACACAAATAACAAGCTTAGATTATTGAGTGTCATCCATCCATAGAAACCAATTACAGCAACAATAGTGTAAAATAATACCCACAAACTGACACCGCAGATGAAAATGTTATGTTTATCACAGATTATTATCATGGCAACACTATGGGGTGATAGCAACGATGATATAAGATATCAAATCGCAATTTCGGCTAGAGATTGCGTCGACAGATCAACGGGACGTCCCTTATTTATTTGATTAGGACGCTTTTTATTGACGTGTCTCCCCTAAACATTTTTTGTTTTGTTTGCGATGGTAATTATTTTGTGGCCGCAAGTTATCACTGCAATGTGTTTGTGTTTGGGAAATTCGGGTCTCACTTAAAATAAAAAAATAATCGTTATAAAATCTGTTATAAAATAGATCGGCAATATAATAAAACAAAAAATCAAGACAATGAAGTGTCTAAGTTTGAGTGTCTTCTTACAGTAAAAATAAAACAATTTGGCCATCAATAATTATTTTCTCAATACACTGCCGATATTTTATTATCTGTCAACTTGACAGGCAATTTAAAACAAAAACCGGTTGGCCATTAGCGCGCAATTAAGAGCTGCGTTCGCAATTTGAATCGGGACCTATTGTTCGCGCCCTCCGTTTAATCGGCATTTCGGGTGCGTTCCTCGCTGCACTTGGCCGATAGCTATGACATTCTCTTTAAAACATAATGGAATAAAGAAACAGTAAACTGGCCTCCCTTGTTGGGGGAACACTTCGTTATCGACTGAATAGTTGGACGCTACAGTGTTGATATTTGTTCATACCTATAATTTTTTTTAGATTAAAAAAGCAAGAGACTAACGTTAAATACAAAGCATCCGCGGACGAGTCTTATAGATTGATCCGAAGTAACAATCATTTAGACATAAGTATTATCGATTGTGACTAGAATAATTTGTCGCATAGATTTTTGGAATTCTTAGGTCATCATTTCCATAACAAATAAAATACATTACACAATATAAAGTAAAAGACATAATTAAAATAACATGTTATACCAATCAATAAAAAAATCAAGACTGTTCGCCAAATTATACGGGGAAGCTTGTATGGTGTTACACCATTCATAACGAATCACCGTACAAAATGATATTATTTGTAACATAATCCGCGAACAACTACGGCATGAGATTGATATTACACTGGGGTGGTATCGACATTAATTTATATGGATACGGTTTAAAAATGTATAATAGGTGGGTCGCCGACACTAATAAAGTCCCCGGGGGGCGCCATGTTACCAGCGACACTTTTTGGCGCGAAATAAAATACATATTTTGCTAGAAATATGTGTACGCAATTTTATAATTTAATTATTTTATTAGTGTTGACAGTTAGGTTGCAAATCGTGTGAGACATAAAATATGTTACAGATCTTGGCGAGATATTTTTTTGACGTATTTCTTATGATTGATTGGGCAATTGCGTATGATGAGAGATAAGTATATTTCTCACAAAAGTAGTACCCATTTTTATTTAATCTTCATGCGCATAGGAAATTGTGGTTTATAAGAAATGTGTAATTTCCAGCACGGTTGTTATACATTACATGAACATCAATGAAGTTGTAAACTATGTCGTAAACTAATAACCAAATGGCTATGACAAATCGTAATTTCGATTCTAATAATAGGGATTATGCAAATTAGTCGGAATCACGTGTCCGTATACAAATCAAATGTTAAATAATTGTTAAATAGCGTGTAAACATGCGCCGGCTCTCCTTTGTGTTCCGAACTAGACAAACAACATAATTTTATAATTTCTGTATGGCCGCCATACTTCTTCATTCAGAGTCAACTGCGTGTAAAATTTAAATAAACGATTTAGCGCTAATGCACCACGTTCGAATTTTGACTTAGCTGACGTCGCGGTTTCGACGTCTTTATTCAAATTTCAAATAATGAGAATTCAGTCACGCGCCAGTGATCGCATTCATATTTAAAATTCGCTTGCAAATGTTTCAGTAATATTAGTACATGTTGATGCACCAATTAATTAATTCTGCAGTCGCATGTGACCAATTATAGTTTAACTGCTTAACTTGGTGTGATTTATTATTTCGTTTAATAGTGTAGTTTACATTGAGCGCTGTAATATTTAACATGAAGTTTGTAAGCTTGTGTACAGAACACACACTCTAAGTTATGAAGCTTACGCTAGGCTTAGAAGCTGTCAGGTAAGTACCATTCAACAATATTAGCACAATAAATATCGCAATGTTACGTTTGAATAAAACCCAGTATCGAATTAACGTAACAATCCCCAAAATATATGGATCCTACAACTATAATAGCTAATTACCCCACCGAAGAGGCAAAAACACAACACCTAGTGTCCCAAACAGACGATAAATCAAGTAAAGTAAAATATCTGTCCTTGGGGACCGCTCGCAACTGTCAGCTGACATAATAGGGTCTTTTATCGCGAGGTGTCGAGATAACGACCTACAACTAGAGCTGATGATCGCTTACAAAATGTTTTTGAAATAAGAATAGGTGGAATCCGATCATAATTTGTTTGAAATGAAAAACGGTTTTCTTTTGAAAAAGTGACAATCTTATTCTTCTTCAAATACGATTTGGAGGTTTTGATTTCTAGATATAGAACGTGTTTAAGTTTGTTTAAAATATAAATAAACGTATATTTTGAAAAGAGAATTAGGGACCTATGGTTTTGCTGGGCATTTTCCGCACTTAGCCTCTTTTAGTGGGCCATTGTGCGTGATAAAAATTTTCTTCTTTTTACTCCAACCACCCCAGATCATCCCAGAAGGCGAGCAGCCTTTTCAGGTCGCTACAAGCCTCCGGTAGTGATGCTGGACCTTGGAGGATTCGGGCCCGTTGATCGGCCACACTGCTGCACTCTAGGAGCACGTGATGTGGCGTTTCTTCTGCCTCCATGCAGCCTCTGCATAGGGGGCTGTTCGTCACACCTATTGTGAACAGGTGTTTGTTTAGGGGGCAGTGTCCCGTAATTGTACCCAGTACTTTACGGATTCTGTCCCTGTTTAATTTGGTGAGGTTGCGGGCAAACTTTTTCGAAGCCGCCGGAATCGCATTCTTTGTCTGCCTGCAACCTACACAGTTTTTCCATTCTTCTTGGTGGTTTTGCTCGGTTTTGCAACGTAGCCATGTTCTTACTTGTGCCAGGGGGATTGGCAGCATTGGTTCCGGTCCATATACTGCTGTCCTTGACCCTCTTTTGGCTAGCTCATCGGCTGCGTCGTTTCCTAGTGAGTTACTGTGTCCTTTGATCCATTGCAGGATGACGTTGTTTGATTCTGCTATGGACTGGAGTGTGTTATGACATTCCAGTATTAGGACAGAGGTTATCGTATTGTTTTGTAGAGCTTGAAGGACGGATGCGCTGTCTGACACAATTTTGATCTTGTGTCCTTTGACGCCTCTGGCTGCAACTGCCTGTGCTGCTCTGGTTATACCTATGCATTCTGCTTGAAATATAGTGTTAAGTTTGCCTAGGGTAGTTGAGATTTTTATGTTTAGGTCATTCGAGAAGACACCCGCTCCTGTTCCCTGTATGGTTTTGGAGCCGTCTGTGTATATCCTAACTTCATTGATGCCAGAGTTATCTTGCATTTCTGCTTTGAGTTGGATTTTGTATCTTCTATCGAATACGTGATGACACATTATAGTGTCTGTGGGCGCCTCAAGGAGTGGTAACTCCTTGAGGATTTCCCTCAGAATGGTTGAGTGTGTGGTTGATGTGTTTTGTTTCCATAGTCCGTTTGCTTTTAGTCTTAGTGCTGCCGCCCGTGCCTCTTCCTGAATGACTAGGTGTAGAGGCCTTAGGTTCAGCAGGTACTCAAGGGCAGCTGACGGGGTGGTTTTCATACATCCCGTCGCCGCAACACTTGCTAGGCGTTGTAGGCTTTGGAGTTTTGTTTTTATTGTGGACAGTTGGGTTCTGGGCCACCACACTACTGATCCATAGGTAATGGAAGGTCTGATAACTGATGTGTATAGCCAAAGCGTTATCTTTGGGCTGAGACCCCATTTTTTACCAACTAGTCTCTTACACTGGTAAAAAGCTATACAGGCCTTCTTGGTTTTTTCTTTGATGTGACTCGCCCAATTCAACTTGCTATCAAGTATAACACCCAGGTATTTTACTTGTGTTGATAGGGTGAGTTTGGTATTGAATAGCTTTGGTAACTGAAGTTCTGGTAGCTTCCTTTTGTTGGTGAAAAGGATGAGATAGGGACCTATATTAAGAACCACCTTATTTGAACGACATACCAAGTTTGAAATATTTCAATGAAGCTCAATCGAGCTTAAAAGTTAGCTTAACTTAAAAGTCTCACTACAAGGCTACAACTTATTTTACTGTAAAGTATCAACCATCCACACTGCTTACAGCGTTTTCTTTACTAGTGAAGTTTCAACAGAGTCTCCTAAAAAAGAAAGGAAAGTTTACACAATCACATACAAATTTCCTATACTTAAGAGTACGGTCAGCTTATGAATTGAAACAGCAAATTAAAACAAGTCATTACCGTCCGTGAGTGGCACGTGTCTATCTAATTATCTCCCGCTGCCCTCGCCACTAAGATTCCCGCAGGATTAGCGAAATCAATGAGCTGGTGATGCGGCCCCCTATGTAGGTACTCGCGTTCTTTACTGGGTATTTGTACCATTGGTAGCAGAAACAAGTGAAAAGTATAGGAGTGCTTTGTTTTTTGAAAGTATGGTACTAAAAACAAAGGAAAAGAAAACTTAGTAGATAGTGTTGTTTCTGTGAAATACTAGCTGCGCCCCGCGGTGTTACCCGCTACATTTATTCAGCATAAAAAGTAGCCTATCCAGGGTGCCAGCTATCTCCATATGAAATTTCATCAAAATCGGTCTAGTCGTTTGAGCGTGAAGAGGTAACAAACATATAAACACACTCAAAAACTTTCGTACTTTGTAATATCAGTGTGATGTAATGGGTCAGAAGGTCCTCTTAGTGGCAGAGGACTAAGACTTTAGTTGTTCTAACATTCAAAGTTCAGTTCGAAAAGTGTTCGATACCCTTTGCGCTAAAAATGACAATAGTCTTATGATTGAAAATATAAGCCATTTGTTCACCACTGAGGCATTATACTTGACTATGCAAGAAACACAACTGCTTTACCGATTTGTCACTCGCGAAAATTATTTGCAAAACTTTTTGTCTTTGATTTTGAATCTAAATATAATACTATATCTATTTAGTTACATTAGGTACGCAATTTTCACATAGTAGTTATAACGCCATGGGATCAAATGAACCAACATTAACAGTAATACTACTGTAGGGGCCACAATGCCGACACCATTGATTTGTAACGAAGCCACCTGTTTGAGCTAGTCATGGCGGTCACTGCTGCAATAACAACGATCATCAACACGTTTGTATATAACTTTACTATCATTGAAGTATTATTGACAACCCTACTTCAAGTAGCCACAGAATAAATAATAGTATTGACTCATTATTACATTTTAGATGAGCATATTTAGGGCATTGTGTCAATTGGCAAGCTGTCGTCCATTGTGGCGTTCTAAGGGGGAGGCCTTTGTTCAACAGTGGACGTCTTCCGGCTGATGATGATGGTGCTGATATTTAGAGCTTTGAAAACTTTTTCGAACTATAACACACTTTTCTGACTTAGTATAAAAGGTCTATACTCCATAATGACGTGTATGGTTCATAAATGCAACCTGTTACTTTTGTAAGACAAGGAATATGAAGGAATATGATAGAAAGTTAAAGTAACGTTCATACAATCTATACCAGTAATCCCCGAAGGAGTAGATGTGATTTCGTTTTCCAGGCGTCTGCGCAATCAGAACCTACGGGCCGGTCACATAAGTTAAATGCTATTCTTCTGGCTAATATCAGGTTCATCGTTTCGTAGGAATTGTTTTCCCTGCAACCATTAATTTAGCGAGGCATTTCGGCTTACATTAGGTTCGTCGATTCTTATAACATGCCTATACCCATCCCGGTATTTAGCGTGGCACCTGCTCACCAGCTCAACTTCCTTTGCTATTCGCAAACAGTTGTAACATAGGTCCCACTACCTACTAATAATGCTTTCTGCGAAAACCTAGTTTCCGGTTTTCTAAATCACGACAAACGTTCTATAAAAAAACATTGATAAAAAGAAGAAAATCTAACAAATACTACCTCTAACATCCTCATATTCCCAATTGGTAAAAACTTCATTTGACACTGATACTCGTATAATAGAATCACATTATGCGGCTAGGGGACGACCCCATGGGACGAGAGAACATCGATTCTCCGATAGTCGAGTCGAATAGTCGAATAACTATTCGATTCTCGCAAACCGATCCGTATCAAGTGTTTGCTCAGTCCATGGTAAAGGAGTGTAATTGAAGATGTCGGCTTTTTTATTTGGTTTGTTGTTAGTTGTGTGTTCAGGGAAATTGGTTTTTAAACAGGCTCAGATGACCGTGGCAATATGTAGCTCACAACTTACTACGACAGACAATCATGATTTTTGGGCGTCTTTAATTATTTTAATGGATTGTGTAATGGAATACATGTATTGCAGTATTGCTACATTCCCTATTTTCAAAAGAATGTCAAGAAACGTAGATGTGTCGTGATGCACACTTTCCGCTGAAAATAGGTGTAATTATGGTATAGTAAAGTGTGGCCATTGTTTTACTATTGTATCTGAAAAAGGTGCCAAGCGAAAAGTTAATTAAGGAAACCATAGAGAACTTTACCAAGACTGCAACAGGCCAGAGTATCGTTACTAGAAATTAATAGACTCAAACTTATCCAGAGCGCAAGATGCCATACATGAATGAAGTATCATTGTCGACACCATAGTCTAGACTAGACGGCATATTGTTTTTAACTTCTATTATACAATACAAAACTGAGGTCTAGAGCAAGTTTGTTGACTGGTAACGTCGATACCGCGTTTACGTTTTTCTTTTGTTTGGTGTCTCGTTGGTCTAGTGGTTGCGAAGCGCGACTGTTGAACACTAGGTCCCGGGTTCTAATACCGGTTTGAGCAATCTTTTTTCTGTTAGGTAATTCTCAGTATCAGCACGGAGTTTTGTGCCCAGTTAATGGCAATAGGCTCGCCTATTATATTGGGCCTCATAACGTAACTGGCGATACACTATACCTATAATAATAGGTACACCGCTGCGTTTTGTTTTAAATAAAAACGAAAAAGCTGTATAATAATATTAAATAACCTATCAACTAGCTCACACTGGATACCGCAAAAACCTGTATCTAACTGCCATACGTAGTTACTCTAACAAGCAGGTAAACACATAATAAATCGATAAACTACAAACAAATGACATATACAGCGGACCATCCAAGTAAAAGATGCAAGGGGTCGGATGGATCCTGTTAAAACGTTAATCGAATCTGGACGTAATGGGATTTCTTTCTTGAGGGGCATTGCCAAAGGATTAATTTATATCAATTTAAATGGAAGTGAAAGTACAGGCTGATGCTTTTGTTCGTGAGGTTTTTTTACGTGTTGATTTAAGACAAAGATGCTTTAAAAAATGGGTTGATTATGAAGATATTACGAGTAGTTAACAAGTTACAACTTGTTCGATTTTAGGTACAATGTTGAGCTTACCAGAAAATGGCCCAAAATTGACAATATTAAGTGGTAAGTGGCCTATGTCCAGCAGTGGACTGACATAGGTTGATGATGATGATGAAGTGGTATTTTCTTCACGATACACTCAACTATACAGATCGGTATATAGTGCATATTATAACTACAGACCTACTTTGTAGAACGGAACTACGCTAATCAGTGAGCCTAAATGTGCCTATTTTATATAGATGTACCTAATTTATCTAAAACTTTAAAGTTAAATCATTAAACGTACGTATATCAGTAAGAAAAGTTAAATCACTACTTGGACTGTAAACAATATTTTTAGGCTGAAATACTAATACAATGTTACCATAAAACGTATTTATTGTAAGAAATTCATAAGAATCTCTAAATAATAACCTTGTAAAGCAACCAGCTAAGTTTATATAAACGTTTTTTGCTAGAATGTTGTAAGGAGTTGATCATCCTGTACACAGCTGCTCCCGGGAAGGTCTAATCCGCTGCGTTTGTTTGTGTCCCCGGTAATGTATGTGAGAGCGCGCGCATGCCGACAAATTAAAAACATACCGAGACTGTCGCTGGAAGATATTGTCTATTGTTAGTGCTAGATACTCAGCTAGATAGTTTGGTATGATGGCGATAAATGATGGGTTTTAGGAACATAGACAAATTTATTAAATATCTAGAAAAAGTTGGACAAGCAGTTGTCCAACTTTAAAAAATGCCGGTTACTACCAATTTTTTTTTAATATTTACTACGTTCGATTTTGTATCAATTTTTTATTTTTAAAGTGGCATCCGTTTTGGAAGCGAGACACTGCTACGTGCTGTGTAGTGCGGTGTCTCCCTTCTACACCGAAAATTGATGGTCCTACTTTAAGAGTTCATGGTAAGGGGGCAATATATTGAAGTTACTTGTCTTTTTGTGTGTCTGTCATTGTCAAGGGTCATTATTAGTACTACTAGATATACATGAGACTTCTGAAGTGCGACAAAATCTAGGTTTTTACGTCCAAGATCCTGAAAAAGATCAGCCTACAAGTCTAATATTTACGTATCTTCACCACGCTAACAATTTATCCACTCTCCATAAAACTACATCGTAAAACAAACTTATTTCCTCGCCGTAATATCGTCCACCAGAATCAGCCCCTAACATAGGTACGGAATGTAAGTCTGCTCGTTTTTTCCATGGACTATCTCGGCTTACAAAGGATCCAATCCACGTCTCAGTGTGCTTGCCGAGTGGACTACACCGCACTTATCGATTATATGCTAGTACCACGTACAGAAATGTAAAGCTAGATTTATAAAATTGAGATTAACATGCATTTAACGATTAGACAAAACGAAAGGTCTAAACCAGAATTATTAAAAAGGCTTAATTTGAATCTTTATCTAAAATGTTCGAAATTTAATTTAAGTTTATTTAATTTAAGCCCTAGACGTCATATTTTGACATAAAAGTATTTTATAAAAAATATCATTTAAATAGCGAGTACATAGGTATATGCTATTTATTAAAATGTATAAAATACGGCTTTTTGTGAATGAGTTTATTGTAACCATTCCCCATCTATTTATAAAAAAAAAACTCGCGGCCGTATCCGGCGCGACAAAGCTTGCAGAAATTAAAATAAAAAAAAGAACAGCATGCATAGAGGTAAAATAACACTTGTAAAAACACGTAGGAATAGGATAACAGCCCACTGTTTCAGCCATTCTATGAAATCGAAATTCTCGAATCAGTGAATACTACCTGAACTGTGTCTGATCATTGTTTACCGTGTCAATTTGTTTTATTGCCACTATTTTTTAACAATTTCGCTTTTCATATTTGTGTCAGAGTGTATATCTTTAGTCTACCTATTACAGGAATGTCAATGTTTTCAAAAGCTACTAGCATATACTTAATGCATTTCGTCAATTTTGGCATGTTAACAATATCAAATCTATCGTACAAAACCTTGCATATCGATAACCCTTCCGATCAAACATATAAATCTAACTTATCTTTGGTATCCAAAAAACCGAATCTCGTTTACCGACTAAAAACATAACGCAACATCACACCGCGGCCCGGCCGGCAAAGGCAGTAAAACTGAACAGCCTAGTAAAATATTCACGTGTAGTTATTCCATGCGGCTGGTCGCGGATCACCGCTGCAGATTAAACTATTAACAAAATGGTACCTCCACGTTTTTGAACCGGATCCCATTTTCGAATAACGTTTTGCATAGTTAAACGCGCCGTTAGCGCGCCATGATCTGCGCGTGAAAAAGGTTTTATGAAAACCTTTTTGGTGGAAACAAAGGATTGGCCCTGTATGACTTTTAACTTTTGAGGTAGGTACTTGCCTATTAATAAATATATTATTATGTAGTAGTCCCTTAATATGTGTGTTGTGTAAGTTGTATTGGAGAGTCAGTAGTCCAGAAACCATTGGGTCAAACAGAAACACAACAAAAGCAGTGAATTTTTCAAAGGTAAACTGACTTGCGAACCGCTTATCTACAAAGAATGGTCGCACCTATACTACCTTCATGTTACATTTCGTATGTTTTAGCCGGTGCCTTGTAAGCTTTACGCGATTCTAAAATATTATAAAATCATATAGGTACCTAATTCGAGCTTGGAGCCTATGTGTGAAGTAACGGGCATCCACCATAACAGTTTTGCGCGGTTGCCTAGCAACGCACTTAATTGGCGGGAAATCGGCGAATGGATTACGCGACACCCGCTAGCGCGAAATTGTATTAATTTGTATTCCGCCGCCGGCTACGTTCGGAAATCAACTATAATTCGATGGAATAATGAAAAGATAATTCAATGACAGTTATGTAATACAACGATATTTTATTCTTTTTTATAATGACAGTTTTTGTTTTGAGACTGATAGAAAGTATTTTGTACAATTTAGAGTCCGAGATTTTTGTTACTTTTATTTTTTATTTAAATACATTCATTTAAAGATTCATTTCTTGCTTTAATGTTACATCGTAGTCTTAAAAACGTTTCCATGTCAAAGAATATAGAAGTAGAGACTTTTTTATTTACAAGGTTATTTACAATTCTTAAAAATAAATATATACAAAAATAAAAAAATTAAACTAAAAATTATGTATCAAAGTATTCGTCCTCATCGCTGTCGACTGGTAGGGTGCCCAAAAGGCTGGCGGCATTGCCACGTTGAATGGCAATGCTAACTCTTTGGCCGAAAAACAGGCCAGCGTTTTGGTCACGTGAAGCGTCAACTAACCGTTTAGAAAGGTCACTAAAAAGAAGACGCGCACTCGGACCCCATGACCCGAGTGTTTCGACCCCAAACGGCTCAAAAATATAATTACCTATAAGGTTATTATATTTTCGCCGCTTGAGGGTCTCCGCAGCTGCAGTAGAGACTTAAGTGTTTAAATTGAACCGTTTTATTTTCTTCCCGACGTATCTAAATCATACTCTGTACGATAATAATCTACAGTTAAAATAATTACACATGCACAATGCAACAATGACGTCAAGACACGTGCATAATCGGTGCACACGTGCGTCAAAATGTCTGAACACTGAACAGGTACATTCAACCTGAACATTGTCATCAGACGTGGGGTGGATTAAAAACTACTAAATCGCTACACCTGCTAAATAGTAATTGTTAAATTTGATCAACTCACTGACTTAGAATATTTAAATTGGTGTTAACTGATGCGCTTTTTTAAAGTGACGAAAAGGCTGAGTGTTAGGCATACGAGTTTAATTTGTAATGTTCTTTTTTTGAATCATGATACCATACACCATTTTTTACCGCCTCACTCAGAGACATTAAATGATTACTTAAACTATAACTAAGTAAAGATTTTCGTCGTGAACTTTAGTTAGTGTCGATTTAAGTAATCATTGAATGTGTGGCAGTTAGCCTGTTTATTAGGTAAGTATGGGGTACAAAATTCTGTGATAATTACGTGTATTCATACCCCTTCTTTACATGAGTAGGTATACCAAGTTTATTTTTTGATTGTGATAACGCTTCGTTCTCAATAAATCATAAGTTATTCTGAAATACTTTTGAGATTTTTTAAGATACTTTGAGAAAAATTCTGCATTTATTCCGATGACTTAATTCTTCAAACAAAAGAAGGCCACCATCATCATCATCATCTGGAAGACGTCCGCTGTTGACCTAAGGCCTCCCCCTTAGAACGCCACAATGAAGAAGGCCAAACTCCATTCCACTTCCAGTCTTTCTAAGACACGCGTTTCTCCTCTCAAAATCCCTCTCTCAACCCCATAAACTAGGTATATAAACGTTAAAGAATCTGCCAAACACGCCATCACTAAACTGAGCCGACGTTATATACCGTTGTATACAAGGGTTATGTACGTGGGCGTTTAAATTAACTTGTCTATTAATGTCGGGCGCGAGGCGCGTTATCGGGCCAATTATAATTCACCGCGCAAATGACACCGTCATTACCGGCCGCTCATAACCGGCTTAACTGTGTAGCCGGATGCCCGGGTAGCGTCCGCAAAAAATAATGCTAGGCACTGGCAATATTTAACGGTAATCTGTGATTTTTGTGTATTTTACGGAAGTGATGTATAGACATTTGCGTAGATAATGCTTACACTATCTACGAAGATGTCCAGTTACGTTACGCTGACGTTTAGTAAATGTGATTTTGAATAGGCACGTCATTACTTTAATAGAAATAAAAGGTTGTAATAAACATCAATGTCTGTACTCATACGTATTACGCGTTCGCTACGATGTCTATAGAAGAAAATCGGGCTTTTTATTACTTAGTAAGTAGTAGTTTTATTACCTGTAGGCGCGTGGCTACGAGCTGCTACGAGCCTACGTACGATTGTAGACTTTTGGTGTGAAAACCCAACCTGTTGTGAATGAGACGATAACTCATCCATTTCATTTTATTGTATGTGTATACTATAGTATTATGAAGTAACACCCTTACCATGAACTCTTAAAGCAGGACAGTTTACGTAGTGGAAGCGAGATGCCGCATTACACTGTGAGTAGCGGTGTCTTGCTTCTACGACGTCAACTGTCCTGCTTTAAGAGTTCATGGTAAGAGGGCTGTACTGAGTTGATATATCGAAATTTTATTTATTCTCTTAACTCCTTCATCATCATTAGCCGGAAGACGTCCACTGTTGAACAAAGGCCTCCCCCTTAGAACGCCACAATGAACGACAGCTTGCCAATTCCATCCACCGGTTGCCCGCAATTCTGACGATATCGTCGGTCCATCTGGTGGGAGGCCTGCCAATATCTGCTCAATATAATCCATGTACAATATCTGGATCTAAAAAATTGTCGTAGTAAAGTAGCATCTAAACCAAAAACCAACTTAACCTGTTAGCGCGTAAACGTCATCATCCCTCCAGTCCCGTAAAGTTGATACAACAAATAAATAATTAAATGTCTTGTACAATAACTTGCTGGCTGTACAGGGGGAGGCGGGGGCGGCCCACCTCCCTGTTAAACAAAGGCAAGCCAATTATTATTAAATATTCCCAGCTCAATTTATGTCGCTAGTAATCGTAGCGCAGAGAATGCGCGTGATAACCGGCCGGGTAATTAGTGCGCTTAATTAATGTGTTTATGTCATTTTTGTACTAAATTGTGTACTGTTTACTCATGTTTTGTGTTTACAACTGGAATTTGAAGTTTTAACGTAGCAAGCTGTCGTTCATTGTGGCGTTCTAAGGGGGAGGCCTTTGTTCAACAGTGGACGTCTTCCGGCTGATGAAGATGATGATGCAGCCAGGTTTAGGATTGGTAAGGGTAAAGTTTAACTTGTACTGCTGTAAGTTTGGCTTTTAGAGAAAATCCTAGAAATACTCGTGTTTTTAATCGTGTAATTGATTGAAAGTAAACACATTAAGAATGAGTACCTAAGTATTATGCAATTTTTACTAAGTAGGTACCTAATAATGACCCTTATTAAGTACTAGCTGCGCCCCGCGGTGTTACCCGCTGAATTTTTCGGGATAAAAGTAGCCTATGATATAAATCCAGGATGTCAGCTACCTCCCTATAAAATTTCATCAAAATCTATCTAACCGTTTCAGCGTTAAGAGGTTACAAACACACTCCCAAACTTTCGCCTTTATAATATTAGTGTGATAATTCGATAAAGGTACTTCGGTAAGGTTCGTCGATCACTCTGATCAAAAACTACAGACCTCAAGCAACAAAGGCCTTAATTAAAATAATAGGCAAACAAGTGTCATTACCGCATTGAAGTAATAACTAACCCCACGTCCCAGCGTGCCATATGCGAGCTTGTAAACGCCTGTCATTAAGACTAACTGCTGGGGTGCGCTTCGATTCCCGGCAAGTCTCTGAGGAGACGTTGTTTTTATGGCAACTCGTTTATTTTAATGCCACTAAATAATTCTGAACAATGCGCCTAAGTTGTGATTTGATGATTGTAATCTATGTACACATGTGACAGGTTTGTGCGTGTGTTTGGTAAAACGTGGGGCATTGGAGAGATGTCGATTGTACTTATTGGAACTAAGGATAGATAGATTTCGGTTTAAAGATTTTATTTCTTACTAGCTGACCCGGGGTATGAAAAACAGATGTTGGCCGATTCTCAGACCTACTCAATATGCTCACAAAATTTTATGAGAATCGGTCAAGCCGTTTCGGAGGAGAACGGGAACGAACATTGTGACACGAGAATTTTATTTATTTCTTATAAAAAACAATACAGTTTTATTTATCAGATACAGTTTTATTTACAATAAGATTAATCAACTCGGAATTCATAATTTCACATAATTTTATTATCTCTGGCACATTGCATTAATCGATTTAATAAATTTTAAAATAATGTGTACAATAATTATTAAATATTTGTAAGATCAATTTAAAATTCAACATTTCGTACTGTTTATAAAGTTTTTTAATTTAACTTTAAATGTGTTAATATTATATTTCTATTTCTCTTTCATTATCATCACAAATCTAGACTCCGAGCTAATACTGAGTATTACCTCATGGAAAAACCCAGTAACACTTTGCCCAACTCGGGATTCCAACCCAGAACCTTATACCGAGCTGTCGCGGTTAGCAACCACTAGACCAAAGACGCAGTCTAACTTTACGATGTAATCTCGATGGTAAATATATTTAAAGGGGATACCCCTTGACATATCGAATCATTATGTCGCTGGGTCCGTAAAAAGTAATCTCAATTAATGATATTGGATTACATACATGTAACGAAGTTAAAATCTTGATTAATAGTGCTACGTTTAAAACACGTGCAAAGTATTATAAGTAAGTATAATATTGTACTTTTTAATGAAGCAAAATAAGCTAAATACTTACTTTTTAACCATTCAATAGATTATATTTGTTCACAAGAAAATTATGATAATTATAATAATATATTTGGTACCAAATTTCTATTGGTAAATACAAAGGTTTACCCAAAGTAAAGGTAGTATGTTTAATTTATCACACTCTGTATTTAGAACGGTAAACGAAAAATAATGTAACAGAAAAATAAAACACAATCAAACGTATTTCTGGAATGAAATTAACTACACAATTAAACAAGTAATATCGAGCAAAAGATTACGTAACAAATCAAAGACCGAAATATTCCCCTACCTGCACATAGCGACGACAATACAAGCTTAGACCTACCCCCTGAATACCACTTTACTAATACCTTCAACTAAATCTAACACAACCTTTATGCTGACGAGATAAGATCCATAATTCAAGACTTTGCATTTATGTCACCACAACATAATGTTGGCAAGGTATTCCCGCCACTTCATTTGCGAAAATGTTGGTACGCCTGGCTTAAGTGTTGCACGCTGTTAAATTAATGAGCCAATCTCAGTCGGCCGGGGTTGCCACCTCTATATTTTACAAGGTGGTAATGTGCCGTAGTGTGGAGCTTTAATATTGCTGTGTTTTAACAACACCGAAGTACATTAAGGTGAATTATGTTTTAAATTTCGACTATTACGTAGAAACAGATTCACAAGAGTAATAAGCAAAAGAATAAGGAGATTGTACTTCTCAATCGGTGTTTACAGCTTTGCATTTTGCAACCTTCTTCTTACGTATCCACCTTTGTATTGCTGAGACCAAATAAGAAATTCCTTTTGTACTGCATGCCCATAGGAAAATCGTGTAAGAGGCTACGATCCAAGTGTGTGCACAATCAATGGCAGTAGATTCGCCTTTGACAACCACGAAAACGTAATTTAGAAGAAAAGAAAGAAAAAATCATATTGCGCCCCAAATATATGGGGACAAGCCAGAAGGTACAAGTTTACAATCAAAGAGCTTATATAATAATAATAACAGCCTATAACAGTCCCACTGCAGGGCAAAGGCCTCTTCTCATATAGAGAAGGATTGAGCATTGATCATATTCATATTCTTTATTGCAATCCATAATGTACATTAATGGTGGTAAAGGAAATCTAGAAGTATAAATATTACCACATTACAACACAAGCTGACTGCGGGTTGGCGATTTCAGATAATTAAATCCAGCTTATAGTGAGGTAAATCATCTGTTGACTCCACAATCCTGGAATATTTCTAGACAACTTCAGAAACGTCTAATTACCAATTAAAATCCTATATATAAAATTTCACTTAATAATACTATCCTCAAACAAAAACCTTTGAAAACATTATAATTATTTATTGTATTTGCCTCAGTCTCGCATTAATTAGTGTAACAAAGAATTACAGACAACTAGCTAACATTTTACGGTTGACTGGCTTGAGTATTTTTTTTCGTATTTACTTTCTAGCTGCTATTCAGTTTATTCTTCTCATTGTTGAAGATAACGATAAAACAACATCGTTATAATGCCTTGAAAACTTTGAATAAACTTATTTTATCGTCGATAACAGTTTTCATAGTTCTTTCTTTTCAGCGGTTGTTTTTTGCAAAAACTCTTTTATCTCAAAATACTCACTTTCTAAAAGAATTTTCAATACATTTTTATCAAAATTTAGCTCTTAAATGCAGGCCGAACATATCATAGGTGTGCAAAACAGCTCGTTCTATCTCCGACGCGCCCCATGTTAAAGTAATTTTAGTTAATTCTCAGGTGTAGCATACCTGTATAAAACATTATGTCCCCTCACTACTGGGCTCATATTTTCTAGTGTTGTCAATACATAATTTACTAGCAAGGTGCGGCCACACAATGGGCCAGGTTTAGAGGAGGCGAGCCTTAATGAGACCTCTCGCGCCCGACTTAGATGTGGTTTATGAATAGAGCGGAGCGGGAGCGAGAATAAATAAATATTCAGTTAAGTTCCCAAAACTATAACATTCATTTTTCGCTATATCAGCCAAAAAAAGTACTAAATGACATACCCGTTTAATACGTACTGTACCACCTTTTTAATATAAATAAATTATTATTATTATTACTTACGACGTTCAATGACCTTATTGGTGCAGTGGCTAAGCGTTTAGACTGCTGCGGTAATAAAGGTTTCGAGATAGATCCCTGCACGAAATTCAAATTTGTGTGACTTGCAGATGTTTGTCCGGGTCTGGGTGTTTGTGTGGTTGTTATTTGATGTATGTAAAACGTATTCACGATACAGGAGAAAGTCCTTGAGTGAGGCAACGTTTAAAAAACGTCTTACTTCATTCTTCCCTGGAGTACCCTAAATACAGGCGTTCCCTTTCTCCTGCCAAATATCTCTATCTTCCGCGATCTCTACCAACGTGTGCCTTACAAACTACTCCAGTTAGTTATACCATATTCGCAGAGGTCTCAGCGGCAATGTCATGTATATGACTAACACACGGCAAATGGTGGCAGGATGCTTTTAAACGCCATGGCAAACCCACTTTACTTCTGTTAAGCAGTTTTCTCTAACACCTAAATTAAAATAAGTCTGAGTAGTTATTCAAGTCCTATGGTCGAAAGATACAAAATACTGTCGAAGTGAAACGAAATTGCTTAGATGTTTTTACCAAAGTAAAACCTTGATCTATGGGACCTCGCTGAAGGGTTTACCTCTCTATTTCCAAGGAAATCGGTTAAAATCGCTGCATGTTACCTCTATGGTGTCACCCTCAATATAACAAAGGTGTCTATTGTGTAGGTAGCCGGGGGTAGTTTGCGACCTACAAATGTGGCAATTAGCCCGGCTCCTGACTAATGATCGCCAGACCGTGATTAAGACGAACCCGAAGATAACGAATATACTGGAACTGAACTATTACGTGTGTGGAAGGAGATGGCATAGACATTGATGCTATTATAGGAAAAGGTGAAAAGTAAGCAGTGAAATTGATCAGGAAGAAGAAAGATTCAGATTAAAAGAGGTTTTTATAAACTTATAATCTGTTAAGGAACAAATAGAGCTCCCTGTATACTTATTTAGGCTAAATTAGTTTAAAAAAATTAATTGAAGTGGTAACGTATAGGCATCTATTTATTTCTGACAAACAAAACTCGCCAGGAATAGGCAATAATTTGGTTAACACTACAACAAATAAACATCTCATATCCACTGCCAATCTATAATAAATCGAAGTACCAACACATGTCATGCCACAAGTTCTGTTTCCTTGTAATTCAGAGACAATAACAATTGCCATGAATGTCCAAAGAAACACGTAATAGACACCAGGGATCATGCTTTTAGGGTTCCCCTCCGGCGGAATACGCTGATAAGTAGTGCCGTGTTGTCTTATTTGTTCACTTTATACTACAGTTTGTCTCTGTGCCAACCCTATTAATATTGGCAACCGATATAGTACCTGACACAGCCCTGGAGGTAATTTGTGGCGAAATTAGGCTATCAAACATTTACTGGTAAGATTAAAAGGTAAAGTAAAGTTGTTTACGACCGAATTCCCATTACAGCTTCGACTATAGGGTTCGCACTGGCTAATGAAGAATTTCAACATTATTTGTTTGTCGATTGGAACAAGAATGGTCCACACTATGACTTGTATAAACAAAAAGGTAACTCATAACTATTTACAGTTGCTTACGACTGGTAAGACAAGGTCTGTTACATTGAAGAAGAAAGGCCAGAATCTCCTAGCACCACACTAAATCCAATCTAAGCCAATAATCTTGGCAAAGTAACCTTGTAATATGTAGTTAATACAATTATCATATACAATTATAAAGATACAATTATCTATCGATATCTTTACAGAAGATCTTATAGAGTTAAAAATAATAACACAAACACGTCTAATTCACAGTTTTTCAATATGTAACCATGAAAGAATTTTCTTAACCCTATACGTCCTTAAAAAGCCAAGCAAACACGCTCGTTCAATTTCAATGCCCCGCCGATATCCAAGGGGTATTACAAATTGGTTCTACAAGTCGTTCATATAAACCACCACAACTAAAATTACCTGACACCCTTATTTTTATGACAGCAAGGTTTAAAATCCATTAACAAAGGGGTGATTTAGTAGTAGCTAGAAATTTGTATGTGTTGTAGAACTCAATCAATTCGCAAGTCGTGTTTGATCGGACAAGAGCCCTTGGTTCAGAATCGTATCGGCGGCGTTCGTATGAGTTTACACAGTTTTGTAAAGACAGGTTATTATTTTTTTAAATGCAGCTATCTGGAAATCTATTTAAGTTTTCAGAAGCATCAGGGTGTGAACTTCTGAAGTGTTGAATTCATTTCTGTTAAGACGTTAAAATATCAAGGTATAATTAAGTAGGTATGACTTTATGCAAATGGAAAGTTGTCGTTCGTTGTGGCGTTCTAAGGGGGATGCCTTTGTTCAACAGTTGACGTCTTCCGGCTGATGATGATGATGGCTTCTGATTAATCTGTGAAATATTTCCTTAAAATAAGACGCTTAATCTAGTCATTCAAACCCTCAGTAAGTACTAACATTTCCACATCACTGAAGACTGAAAGCCTGACTCTACCATCGAGACAGTTATCGCTAAAACCATACCTTAACAAATACAAAGTAAGGTAAATGCAACGTGTAACTAAATCATGAAGCCCATAAACTCACACACCCTACATAATATCTTCAGCCATACTAACTACATAAAACATGAAAGGAAACTGCCGAATCTCGCGGCGTTATCAAAACGCTGTGCTAAAGGGAGGCTCTCGGCGAAACGGGGCGGGCTCGCGTAATAATTGATGAGTGCATTAGAGACATGTGTCGGCCATCTTTTATTCAGACGCGCGAACTCGGTTCCTGAACGAACGGCGTGATGTAAATGTGGAGCATAATCTGTATGAATTTGGAATTGGTTGCCACAGATAAGGAAGGCTTACGTAGATGTTTGTAGTCTTGTAGTTCGTGTTGGATGTTAAGAGGACTGGCTGGTTTGAACCGTTAGAGATTACTTTAACGGAGCTGTTAGTTTCTAGAGTATTCTAGAGCTATGGTTTGAAATAAGTTTTCAGATATTATGATAAATATTCAGCTACATTTTCCAACACCGTTAAATTGCACTGTATAAGCTTACTTTAAATCTCTCCTGCGTCCTATAATTAAACAGAATCCTAAAGCAACGGATTATGCTTCAGGAAGCCTTTAATTTACTTCATATCACAGCACATCTACATACACTACATCAAATCAATATGCAGTAAATACATTTTAAAGTTGTTACAAAATCCAATACAAGTTCAGAGTAATGCTTTTTAATTCTCACATCGGGAGTATTCCAGAGTTGCGTGGACCTAACAGAACACCCTCTTAACTGAAGCACTTAGTAATTTTGTCTAATCCGATATACAAGTTTTAATACCCGGCCCCGTTCGCCCGCGGCTACAAAAAAGGGACTGTGTTAAGTCTCGAAAAACTGCACATTTTCACACGCTCACACTTGTAGCGGGACAGGGGTCCAGCGAACTGAGGTATCGGAGACCGTCCTGGTATTAGTTGTTTATGGTCAGTTTTTAGAAAGATTTAATACGAAATATTTTATATTTTATTGCGGGCAACCGGTAGATGGAATTGGCAAGCTGTCGTTCATTGTGGCGTTCTAAAGGGGAGGCCTTTGTTCAACAGTGGATCTTCCGGCTGATGATGATGATTATGATGATTTTATATTATTGACTATCGACTTGAGATAATATAGACTCATCCTTTTCTTTAATAGGTTATCTAAAGAAAGCTCTCATATGACAATAAAGCCATTAGAACCTAGATCGGCTCGTGTTTCTAAATTCTTCACTAGTTTATGAATAAGGGCTCCGTTTGAGTTCAAAACTAGTCGGGCTTCCCCTAATGTGAATCCCCTACACACTAAAACTGGTTCATAAGACAAATTAATTGTTAATTTATTGTATGTATCAAAATTAAATAATCAACCAAAACTTTTCACGTCCTATTTGACCTGTCAAACTTGTTTATTTCCGTTTCCATAGTATCCAATCTTCCCCGTACCATTTGGTCATCCTACTCTTGAATTACGAATGGAGATTCGTAACATTCATTCCCTGCTGCTATCTCCCTCTTACTCCTACATTATTAAGAGAAGAAGCATAATATAATTGGGATTATTTTCAGCCGGACCTTCCATATCAGGGATGCTTTTAAACGGTTTTGCATTTTAGAACCTTTTCTGAACCCTCTTAATCAAGTTAAGATGTCTGAAAAAATCGCTAGTATTGTGAGATTATTCTTAATTAAATTAAAAGTATTTTCATGCATGCATGAAAGTGTTTAAACTTAGGCGAGCTTATCTCAAACTTGGATTAAGAGAAAGTATGTATTAAATTACTTTTTTCCGTCTGTTGTAGGTATTGTCATTCAGCAACTAGATAGGTAGTTTGGTATATCTATAATAATCTATATGACACATGGAAGACAAGTTGCGTGTTCAAACCAGGTTAAAACCTAAATTAGGCAATGGCGATAGGCTCGCCCTTAAACATGTAGGTCATATATTAGAACTATCTGTTGGCTAAAATACTCGTGGGCATGATGGTAGATACTATTCCAAATTTAAAAAGTGAGTTTGCACGAAGCCTATTATTTCGGCAAGTTGTCAGCGCTGATTTTCTTCCGTATTTTTTTTCAGGCTGCACAAAATCTATGTAACACTAACTCTAGAATTATTATAATAAAACACAAACACAATTAAAATATGCTCGTAAACTCGAAATGAGACTCAACTTCGGCACCCAACGAATGTATAACAATGTTGTTTTTCGCATCGCATAAACCACCACCGCAATCTACAAAAGAAACAAGTACAAACTTGGCGCAGTCAGACTCGATACAAAGGGGGAACGGGCGCGCAGCTCGTTACCATTCATAATTCACGGGGCAAACTCTTCGTACGTTTTCCCATTAGAAATTTTATAAGGTTTTTATTGCGTCGCCCGTTTCGCTCTCTCGCCAAAAGTTCGCGCGTTCCCGTTTGACAGCTCGCGAGCGCCAACTGTTAGCTGCGTTCACAAATTCATTCGAGTTTTTTAAATTTAAAAATGCTTTAGCAAAGTATTCTCTCTTGAGAAGTATTTTACTGTCCCAAATAAATTTATCGATTCGTTTTATCACAAGAGGTTAAAAATATACTTACCGACCATTTTGCGGTGATCTAACAATTCTAACATTACAGAACTTTCTCATAATCGGGTATTTAGCTGCGCTCGGAATAAATTTAGCGTAAAATTAATCACGTTCTATGCAGTTATATCGTTAAAATGTGTAAAACACATCGCGACGTCAAATCTAATTAAAATAAATTTAACACCTGTGGTTTAAATTTATAAACATTAGATACACTGGAATGTTGTTTGGAATTAGGCGTTAATCACAATGCTATAATGAGTGGCTTTCTGGGCATTTAAGTAGAGGTTTAGACAATTTAGAGCACTTTAAGTGTAGTCCATCTAGATTAGCTATATAGTTTACTAATCTAACCAATATACGTTACTTATTGTTTTTGCTAAACACACGTTTTTAGACACATGAAAATTGTACAGGTTTTTGACCTCACAAATGGTTAAAGTAACTATGTCTGAACTCAAGCCGTTCACCGCGCTGCCGTCGGCTGCAACTTTGGTAAGACTTGGGAAACTTCCAGAAGGGTACCTACAAGGCATTTTGTTAACTTTGATAATCACCGAAGCTAACGCAATTTTAATGTTATAAAATTAGACGTGTAATAGCAGTAATGAAGTATTAAAGGGGTCGGTAGATTAAGCACTTGCTTAAGAAATTAATTTGAACGTATGTTTGCAGAAAATCTTCTGGCATTTGCCTTTTCTGGTTTTTCATTTGCAATTAATAAAATGTTTCGCCCATCATCAGGGCTCTTCATTTCTTCTTGATCCCTACAGCAAAATATATATAGGCCACTGTTATGTAGCTCACGATCGCGACGTATGGAGGAAAGAAAGGGAGGCCTTTACCCTGCCTTACAGTGCCACAACCATGGCTAAAGGAATACCTATATAAATCCCGGTTTCAAAGAGTTTAATTTCATATAAAATAACAAGATAGGTATTTTGGTATTAAACAAATTGGGACGGCTGAACAAAAACTACTATTTCCATTTTCCCGCTCCAATTCCGTAGTTACTTATAAAGGTATCCAAATCTTGTCACCAGGTAACACTAACTAGGTACCAATTTATTTCAGAAAATGTTCTCGGTTTATATTCCAATTCCAGAGGCGAAGTATGTTAGTAGTTAGCTAAACTACCGACTACGAGCTTTCAAAGTGCTCTAATCTGTCGCTAGCCGAGATAACTAAATTTTGACCTGATTTATATTTCTGCGCACATTTAGTTTGGTGACGCTCCTCGTATTTTGGACGTGGAGATAGTAGGGGTGGCGCAGAAGAGATAATGAAATGCTTAGGTGTATTTCCTAGTGGTCATTGTTAGAATGAAGTATAAAATTTAACAGAGCTTTAGCTTGGCTAATACTACAGTTACAGTGACGCCAAAAAAGTTAACGTCAAATTAACGTTTCTAACAATCCTTCAGGTTCTTTAAACACGAGGGCCTTTATTCAGCTACAATGATATAGAAATTTGTAAAATCTGTTACTTTATGTTTATAGAAAATGGTGAGAAAAAGATGGAAAGGCAGACGTAAAAATGACACACGAGAAAAAAATATTTTGCATAAGAGGTATGTACTTCTACGGGGAATACCCCCAAAGAGTTAGGCAAGGTACATAGTAGACTCACATTTCGCTAGCTATGTATTAATAGATGTGTAATATAACAGGGGAACCTATTGCCACTTACCGGGCACTGATCTATATGCCGTGTTTCTAATGAGAATTCCTAAACGAAAAATCTTATATATCCATATCATTTTTGCCGACCGAATAGCCTGAACACAAGACCTCAGTAATCGCGCTTTCCAACCGCTAGAGCAATGCGGTATTCAAAAATATTACACTGTATTTTTTTTATTTTCAATAAATAAAAGGTAATTTGAGCCAGCCCTACGTTAGCCTGACGACCTCTATTAATTAAAACGCTGTGTAAACCGGGCTTTATCGGCGCGCTGGCCACGCCACCCAATTAGGGCGGCCGACGAGTCTCGCGCCAAAAATTATGCGGCTTATCAACTGCCGCGTAATTTTGACAAACGACCGTTCGTTCGGAAACACGCGTAGGTTGTGATTGATTATTCGATGTATTGTTTTAAATGCTGTATTGGGCCCGCTTTTGGTTCTATTCGTAACTTTTTATGGCCAATATTATAGAACCGATAAACCGAGCTTATTGTAAAAACGAGAACTTTTCTGATTCTGAATTCTAGCTGGCTAGAACTAGCTGGTAGTTTGAAAGCACCTAAAAACTTTTTCTTTGTTCAATGTTTTATTCTAACTATTAATTTGTTTCGATTGTGTAGCGTCGCAATACTTATGCTTAGTATCACGTAAGTTCTTTTGCTCAAAATGTAGTTCGATATCTAGAATATTTTTTTGGTTTAGATAAGAAGAGAATTTGTACACAGTGCATTTAATATAAATCGCGAGATATTTTCCTTGACTAAAATGATCTAGGAACAATATCTTTCGTAACACTCATATCTATTCACCCCTTACAGGGTACGCAGGGTTTCACCATCGCATAGACCGTACCAATATGTCATTCATCAGCCGAGGCGTCGCTAAACACCGGCGGCCGGGCGAGATAACCGCGCAGTAAACCGACAACAATGCCCTGACTCGCACTCAATAAAAGATGATAACACATGAAATATGAACTGCCGACACCCCTCTACGAACCCACAAACGAAAAACAAATATAAACCCTAACCTAAGTTAATAAAGCTCAGTTTTTGTTAAGAGTAATTCTAAGTTATGATATTTCAAAAGCGAAGACAGTGTTAGCATAATATGCGCGCTCCAATGAAAACAAACCGCATCCAGCTCACGAATACAGCCAAATTTCCCAAAGAAAACATGCCAAGTTACAACGTTTCGGAACGAAGCGGTGACGGCGCGAAACAAAAGCGCGGGAATCGCCGCCATTGGTGGAGGAGATGGGCGGACTCCCGGATAATATGGCGGAAATATTACGAGCCGAGGAGGTATTCAAGGTGCACCGGGAGGTAGGGCGGCCCAGGGGAGTGGGGGGACACCCCCCGGAGAGGTTAATTACCCGCCGGCCGATAAGGCAGCGGCTCGCTAATTACGTACTTATGGCGGACTGAAATTAAGTTATCGTCGGCGGGAAAACGACGTTCACTTTGTTTGCGTTCCGTTTTACGGATAATATGTATTCTGCGGCGCTCGAGAGTAATGGAACAAAATTGGCGGCTATTCAGTTTTATCTTTTATGTCTGAGCAGAGGAAGCGTAGCGTCGTTCTCAGATAATGGAATCATTGTTCAAACACGGAGCGCTCCGGGGACTCTTTTTTAATCGTTTAACTTAATTTTTGCTTTGTTTTGTATTCAAAAAAGCTTAGTCAATTTGCTTTTATTTAAAATATTAAACCTTCTTTGATGTAGAAGCGAAAAATAATATGAAAAGACGAAACACCGCGTGTATTTGCGAAGAATTTTATTTTCGCAAAAGTCGTTCATATTTTAAGTAGATATTAGATAGATAGCGAAATATACTCAAGTACGGCAAACAACACGACTGGCAGCTGAGCTCCCAAATAAAATGCGATAAAATAAAAAGATGCCAGCGACAAAACGTAGATACTTATACATGAGCCAACTTACTTGTGGCGCCGGGGACTTATTGTAACGCACTTAGCAGCCTGGAGATAAGAACTGAAATCAAAGAGCAAAGAGGTTGGCGAAACGCAAACGTAATTTGGTAAGTTTATACATATTTACCACAAAAGCGGCTCAGCGAGAGATCGCGGGATCTGTTCTCCGGTTTTATTTTTCCAAGCTCTAAATGGAGTCGGTGGAGCATTTAAATAAGCTTCGCCGCCTGAAGTATGGTAATGTTAGTAATACGCGGAAAGAAACCGCGCCGTTGCTTTCAGTGGCGGCCATTTTGAATTTTCTTTTATTTCAGTCCTTCGAGACATGATCCCCTGGTACGTGATTATATGTTAAATAGAGTCAATGTTGCCTGTTATTATTCACCGTTATTTGCTTGCTTATAATCCTGTAAGCTTTTGCCCGCGGCTTTGCCCGCGTTAAGTAACATAATATGTCCTTTGTCGGGTCTTAAACTTTCTACATGCCAGATTTCATCAAAATCAGTCCAGCGGTTTAGTCATAAAGGCGCAACAGACAAACAGAGTTACTTTCACATCTATAATATTAATATGGATTACTCAGTTACAGAAGATAAAGATAAAGGAGAAGATCATCATCTTTATTTTGCTCCGGTAAACATGGTGTTTTTATAAGTCATTGTATCTAAGTATAAATTTTTGCACTAATAGCCGAGTGGACCGTTGGACTGCCAAGTCAAATTATAAAACCTGAGAGATTTTTCAACGGTGTGTAAAGCCATGTTAGAGGCTACATGCGGTTGAAACTCTGACACCAGGTTGTTCATCAACCGTACAATTAGTTTGTAGCTAATTAATGTTTCCCGATATACATAACAAAAATAACCAGACAAAACTGTCTCCATTATTATTAAAAACAAAATTAATTGCTTTTATACCTATATTCAAAAAATCTCCCCGCTTGTCAAACATCTCTAACGAATTACATTGTCTTGACTAATAAATAAATAAATAAAAATTCCGACCGAGAATCTTCATCTTCCTTTTCCTAATTATTACTGAACGATTAATTAATATAACATGTAAACGACATGTTCTAAAAAGGGCGGCCATATGTTGCATCTGATCAAAGACACCGTTTGTTTTTTGGCTCATAATTAGTTACAAATTATGTAACAAAAACTCTGGTACGCTCCCGGTTGTGAGAATGGCGTGAACTTAGTCATGGACCATCTCCCGGAACGCGTTGGAAATGTTTAAACATAGACTTAAAACGGTAGCAGTTTATGAGAATATTAAATCACTTTTAGACTATCTAGGAGCGAGGCAGACTGCAGCCGGACTTAACCTTTACCTCAAACTTGAGGAGCCTAATGTGAATTCAAAATTATATTGAATTATTATTGTTTAAATTATTATAGGTAATTTTAACTGCAAACTAAGCCATTTTTAACAGAACACTGCTGTCTTTAATATCGCTCAAATACACTTACTCAATAAACTCACGAGCTAAACTAACACTGAACTTTTGGAATAGTTCAATTCCCACACATCCAGTGTGGGCTGTGGCAAGCGCCAATTAATAGATACTATACTCAATAACCTTAATTAAGTACTAAAATAGAAGTCTTGTAATATCTCCACCTCGACGAAACTCAGTTAGTTTCTCATGCACCATCTAATCGTTCTCAGTTCTGAGAGCGTCACGTTCGGTTGCACGAGCGGCGCGCATAAGTGGCCGCGCGTAGGGCCCTCCTCCCATCTAATTCAAACTAATTAGCTTCCGTAAGTTGTAAATCTAACGTATACTGCACCGACGTCATCGCACCCGCTTTGATCACGCGGCAAGTCGAACGGAACGAGACACGTGAATGAATGAACTGAACGATTTTTGAACGGAGCGTTTAATGTCAAATGTGGCGGGAATTCTGTCGGCCCTTAGTTTTATGGCTTCATTCCGCTGATACATACACGAAAGTACTTCAAGAAATTGTTGTTTAATGGCTGTTTAGTTACTCGTACTATACAATATCTGTGTTTATTCAGTAATTAACATAGCATAATGACTAAAAACGACAACTTCGTATCTACTGAGAAAGTTTTGTAAAAAATAGGTACCTATCATTCGCAACAATTTACGGGGCTTGGAAAGTTACTACAAATCTGGTTTATTTTGCAACATGAAATCAAGAAAAGAAAAGAACCTTATAATATTTTACATTACAAAGCCGAAGATCCCAAAACGCAGCACTCACCACACACGTCAACGCAGTCAGCGGTCATATCTCACGGTCGCGCGGACGTTAATCGTTCTATCATATCAATCAGTCGGCCAGAAACAATCAATTAGAAAGCGATCCCCTTTCAATTATTCCCCGCATCGGTGGGTAATTGCCTCGGTTGCCCCACCCAGGGGCGGTACGCGAGCCGATTATGTGTGATGGACATTCTATTGCCTTGATGTGCCCTGATCGTGGTTTGATGACGACTTACTTCGGAAGTAATAAAAACGCTATCGCTATGTCCGTTTGATTGATCGTGGTTGTATGGAATAATTGAAGCAACATTTTGGAGTTTAATATTTTTTTATCTTCAATCAAATGGATTTGTTGATGGGATACAATTTGAGTATTACTTAAGAGGAATGGAACTGTCAGTGGACGAAGTAGCTATTTATTTATTTTAATATTAGGTACATTACACATAAAAAAGCATAATTAATGAGGCATCTAGATACTGTTAATTTCATCATCATCAGCCGGAAGACACTGTTGTCGTTCACTGTGGCGTTTTAAGGGGGAGGCCTATGTTCAACTGTTCACTTATATAGCCCAAAATCAGGACTGCATATTGTAAGCCTATTGTATAGTAACCAATACTATACAATATGCTTTGTTGTTCGTCTTAATGCAATCATAATACCCTGCGAGTTTCAGCCTTCCATCTCTCCTATGTTTACCATAACAGTGCACAATGAAGCAGATGATAAGATTATTCTAACTTCAGTGATGAAAAAAATCTTACCTTCTGTTTCATTAAAATTTGTCTGACCTGTGGAATAATCATCATCATCAGCCTGTTGCAGTTCACTGCTGGGTACTGGGGACATAGGCCTCTCCCAAGGTACGTCACTAAAATGATGCAATCATTTAATTTCTGTTACTCGGAGTAGGGTTACATCGTCACAGAGCGCCCAGTCCGCGTCTCGTCTCGCCACCTGAGTCGTCGACACTCGTGATGGATGACGCCGCGTCAGTCCCCTGGCCCTATCCCTGTGCATCGCACTGCCCCCGGCTACCAACGTAATTAAATTTAGATTATCACGGTATGTGACTTTGATACTGTGTGTATAACACGCAATTTGTAGTGGAGAAGGAACGTTTGCAATAAAAGTAGTTTTGAAGACATGAAGGTAGAATTTATAATTGCAGGTTTTGCTAAAATTTACATAATATATCATCACTCTTCTTATATCAATTAGTTTTGGACTTTTGGTGTATCTTTGCAGTGTTAAGAGATCTCAAAAGCTTTTGTTAGTTTTCTTGATGATAATAGTACCTACATGTAAATAAGAACCTGCAAAGAACGTCACAGACTTACTGAGATATTATAAAGAAATCTCTTTTCCGATAACTTTTTCATACCCGAAAAAACTAAACAGTTGTATTCGAAATATAAACCGTGTCAACTGTCAGTTGACACTGTCAAAGATCAAAAGGAAACAAAGATGGCTATACCGGTTTTTGGAAATCTGTGGTAGTGACCCTCGAGGTATAATGATACGCGAGCGTTATCATGAACGCTGCGGTCGCCGCTAGTTTGGGTGTAGCAATCGTTTTGCTACTCCTCTTTATTCGATGGAAATGGAGATCATATACCTATAAGGTGGGCATCGAGGCGACTGTTTATTTAAAACCTAGCTAGCACCTACAATGTATTTGTAAACGTATTGGCTTTGTTGTTCACAAACTTTAGTCATGTATAGGCACTTGTATGAAAAGGTGTATGAAGTATACTGCCTATTTTGACACGTGTCTGTAATATTTATGAGTTAAAGAGACTGTAGATTGTAATTATGTGGATATAGGGCAACACACAAAACTAAATAGATTGGATATTATATTGGACGTGATAATAGTAAAGCAGAAACAGGAGTAGTGTCTATTCTTTGCGTACCATCATGCCTGGTTCATAATTTATTGATAGAAAGCAATACCTATGTATAATCTACTGTTTATTTAGAACTAAGGTTGTTGCAAACTAGTTTATGTAACATATCATGGAAGGCTGAAGGCTTGTGATTGGTGGTTTAGTCTGAAATCAAGTTGGCTCTGGAAAATTATTCATGATTGTATAATTGACTTCACATACGACGGCAAACCTACTAAACATATTAATTATTTTTTTACTTTGGAATTTCTAAAACGCACACAATCTGAATTCTTAATTCCTCATTATAAACAATTACAATATTTATTTTCCGCTAACCCTTTCATTCAGTTAAGGTTGGAAATCTATACTTCCATATTAATATTATAAATGTGAAAGTACCTCTGTCTGTCTATCTGTCTGTTATGCCTTCACAAATAACCACTGGATGGATTTTGATGAAATTTGCCATGTAGAAAATTTAAGACCCGAGAAAGGACAAAGGCTACTTAACGCGGGCGAAGCCGCGGGCAAAAGCGAATAATCAATAATTGTAATAAAGGCGACTTCAGCTGTGCTCGGATAATATAAGCTCCATTTGTCTCCAGACTGAGGCTGACCAGGGCAGTGACCCAGTCGGCATCCCAGTGCAGCTGGTCCACCGCCTCTGCCCACACCACAACGTAGTGCAGCGCTTCCCTGTTGAGGAGAAAGACTCCCTCGACGAACATCTCGACGTTCTCACAAGAAAACTTGCCGAAAAGGTAAACATTACTAAAAACTGGTCCCCTTCCACAGTAGGCACAAAAGGAAATATATTATTCGCGGTCACTCGTTTTCAAGGGGTTAAAAAAACTCTTACTAACTTCAGTAACCTTCATTAACTAGAATTGACAAGTTATACCCCGTAGTTTTTTAGATGCTTTACTGTGGCTCTGGACTGTTTACTATTTCCTTTATTAACACTTTTACTGCCTCCTACATAAGTGCACGAATGTCTATTTCATCTGGTTTAAAGAAAAGTTCGAAATGGTGCCTTATAAGTAAAATTTAAAGCCCACAAATTATAAAACAAAAATCCATATTCCCTCTGAACTGCTAACGCAGAAATCCGTAAGATATAAGGTTAAAGTTATTCAGAGGTCTATAACACTTGATATTCGTGGCCGCATAAATACAAGTGCGAAAATCAAGTGTGGGTACATTATAGCTAAATTCTCACAGGAGGGTCGTCTCCGTCTTTCCAAGTCCAAGATTCGGGAGACACAAAACGAGATCGAGAACCTCCATGCAATAGACCATGACGTGAGGACGAAGTACCGGGAGATCATGGAGTCGCTCCGTTCAGACCTGCTGAGCAACGAGAAGGAGTGCAAGAAGCTGCAGGAGCAGATTGAGTGGGTGTCGAGGCGAAGGGCCGAGATTAAGGACGAGGTAAGACGTGTTTTAAGGCGTTCTAAGGGGGAGGCCTTTGTTCAACAGTGGACGTCTTCCGGCCGATGATGATGATGAAGACGTGTTTTATGTGTTTAGTTATTCTTCTCCGGTTGAAAATTCTACAGAAAACTGAAATTTGAAAAACTTTTGAAAATAGATTTTTGTTGCCTAAAAACTGATTGATTGGACCACATTACTTTTAGTTAATACTGCCGTCTTTCTAGTGTAAAGGAACTAGGATTATTTATATCGTAACGTTTTAGGCGTTGTAGGTCTAGCGCTAAGCGCGACTGCTGTGCACGAGGTCCTGGGTTTGAATCCCGGGTTGGGCAGTGTTAATGGGTTTTTCCATTAGGTAATTCTCAGTACGCGGCACGGTGTCTGGATTTGTGTCCGGTTGCTGGCAATAGGCTCGCCCCCTAGTACATTGGGACCTATAAATAACATAACTGGTGTAATGTAAGTATACTATAGGTACGCCTCTGCCTATTCCTTCGGGGAATACAGGCGTACATAGACACGAATATTCCTGGTACCCAATACCTATATTTAGGTCCAAATGAACTTATGACAGTTCCCAAAAAATCCAGTAAACTACAAAATAATTAATATAACAGGTTATTTTTTATTACAATATTATACCTATTTATTTTATCAATGTTTTATGTTAAGAGTATTAAATGTTAAATTTTCGTTTTCACTAAATGTATACTAATATCATTCAAGGTCGCCGTTTTCCATCGAGCCGCAGTAGAAATGGAGACGTCACTCAAAATGAGACTTGAGGATATAAGACGACATTTAAGTAAACGTAATAATAATTATCTGTTTCATAGTGGGTGGTGGCCGGCTAACTGACCATTAACGTTGGCTTGTCAACAGGTGCGTCGAGGGCAGAAACTGTACGGGGAAGCTGCGGCGGAACTTGCAAGCAACCTGGCAGAGTTGCAGCGAGGCAGGGTGCCTGAACACCGGGTGACTGACAAACCGCAGCGACAGCATTCCCTGACCTCCCTCAGACATCGCAAGGAGCCGATGTTACCCCGCGCCACCCCCGTGGGCTCGCTTGTCATTAAAAACTCACCGCCGATGTCGTCGTCGCCTCTGTCGGGAGGAGAAATGCAATGACCCCCAAGAGTCACATATACCTTAGAAACTATAGACGAAATCGTGTGTTGTAAATTATTTATAATTATCAACTTATTGAATTTTGGTGGTATTTATTTTTATTGTTATTTATCTTATCAAAATATACAAATTCTCACAAAAGTCAATTTAGCATTTCAATTTGTATAACATCATATCCATAGAAAAATAACAACATCGATACTTTCAATCGACGCATCACCAATACCAATAAAAAACTGACGTCAACACACGCATCCAAAACAATGACAGCCCACCGCAGCGCACTCGGAAGCGGCCCCTTTTTATTTTATATCTCTCGTTAATTCCGAGGGTTAAAATCCCCGAAAAAGTGAGCACTTGCCTTGTTTACAAGGTTTTAGATTTTAATTTAGATTGGGGTTGCGTTACGTTTGCGCGCGAAACGACGTAAACGTCAAACTGTTTGGCGGGAAAATTGGGCTCTTTTAGTGGCGCGATTAGGTCGATGGGCTCTTTACGAGGGGAGCTCTCGGTGTATCCATTAAAATCGCATTCGTATGTGATCACCTAATACAATATCATCAAGTCCCTGCCGGGGGTGCTTTGTGAATAATTTCGCGGCAATCTGCTCCCGTTTGTATCGGATTTGTATAATTTCATAATTGGTAAGTTATGCTTCGATAATTTTATTGTTGTGTCAATCTCTACCCGTCTTTGTATGACTATAAAGGCAAGAACTTTTAAACTTTTGACGGTATACAAGTTAATTTCAATTTACTAATTAATCGTTTTAGGACTTTTCTCCAATTAAACGTCTTGAAAAGCTTTAAATTCATTAACACTATGAATAGTCTCCGTCTTCATATTTGCCAGATCAACTACCTATAGTTTAACAACAAACCAATTGATGTTTAATCACACTCATAATAAGTGCCTCGGTAATTAAATTAATACCGGCCCCACATCTGTCGCATTTTAACGCATGGACATCACTTTTGTCTGTTGTTTGTTTTCCTTTGCCTCACATTTGTTCGGCCGGGGGCGAGATTGTTCCACAAACAAACTACTCGAGCTAATGTGTCAATCGATACAGCAATAAGCTTGTGGTGACGTATTTAGCATCGCTTATAGTAATGACTAAAGGCCGGATTGGATGACCAGGATTGGGACCCTACTCATCCAGGGGGATGAGTGGCAAAATGCTGGATAGTTAGGATTTGAATAGAATGATCACGTCTCGCTGGTCGACTGCTGTGCATAAGGTCCTGGGTTTGAATCCCGCATCGGGAAAAGTGTTACCGGCTTTTTACATTAGAGAATCCTCAGTAGCATCTCGGAGTCTGGATTTGTGCCCGGTTGATGGCAATAGGCTTGTCCCCTATTATATTGCAATTGTGACTTATAACATAACTGGTGAAATGTGAGAGTACTACATGTGTACCTCTGCCTACTCCTACGGCTAATACCGACGTGATGTTATGGTGATGGTAATGTTTTTAATAAGTTATTTTGATTAGTAAATTACAAATATACCAGTCAATTTTTTTTATAGATATTATTAGGAGCTACGTTGGCACTGATGTTAGGGACCCAGTCCGCATAACCCCCAAGTAGACAACGGACAGGGGTCGCTAGCTGTCTTGAAATACTTCAAATCAGGCCTGTTTCACAAAGGGATATGCAGATACCACAGATATCCACTTGCTACGGTCTTAACCATTCATTTTTCCTCACTCACTATAATTGTGTGCATTTTACATACAGATTAATAATTATATAGGTAAGTAAGTTGCATTTTCTACTAATCTCGAAGATTGACATTAAGAAACAACAAAAGGAATGTACCTATAATAGTCTACCAAGCAGGGAGATAACGTCTGCCTAGCAGGCACCGATGCAGTGTGCTCCTTTGTCGAGCTCTTCTCATTTGACGGTCCACTTGCTCGCGATACTGCTGCCCTGGTATTATCTGCGCTGTTTACCTTGATACCTTCTATTGTCGGAAACTAGTAAACGGAATACTTATATGGTTTTGTTTACACTTTGTTTTGTACAAACTATACTCAATACCTACGTGTAGTTATTAGTCTTAAATATAGTATCTAGTATCATTTGACGACTCGATTGGCGCAGTGGCTAAACGATTGGATTGCTGCGCTAAGGGTTGCGGGGACGATGACCGCACGGGACAAAAAAATGAGTGATTTGTGAGTCTGTGTGTTTGTGTATGTAATATTTCATGTTTCTGAAGCGCACCCACGATACAGGAGAAATTCCTATCGTGGGGCGACGTGTTTTAATAAAAGAAAATTGCTAAATATAATATACCTATATATTTATAAGCAGTATACATCTAGTTAAGTCTAAGTAGCTATGGTACTCCATATCTAGTAGGTAACGACCGAACTCAAGCGACCGTTCACTTCACACCCGTATGGCGCAGTAGCTAAGGGCTTGACCATCTATGCTAATAGATGGCATATCCGAGAGTTTGTGATTATGATGCCATGACATTATTTTTCACTGTATAAATTTAAGAAAAAATATTACTTTATAGATTAAAGAAAGATTGGTACGACTTGCTTAAGTTTGAAATAGCATCCAGGTACAAATCCGCTAACTCAACCACCAGACCACAACGACACACGGCTCTGGCTTAGGCAAATGCTTAATTTGAAAACCGTAATATAATCAACTGCCAATTAAATAAATATGTAAATTACATTAAAAAGTATTTAATCTCGGTTTACAAGTAAAGGGTGGAGCTCAACAAGCCATAAAAATTCAGTCATAGCTTTGTCTTACCAAATTAAACAAGCCCCTAATTGAGAATCGCTTTACAAGCAAAATTTTCAATTTGTAAAACGCAACGTCCATTTATAATACCCTATTTCAGATGGAACAAGTAGCGCCATCTACATTTTCCACCATCATAACGCCGAGCCCGTATTTCCAGAAAGGGTTGGCAGAGGTGTAAGTTGGTTACAATAATTATATTATAAATGTGAATGTAACTCTGTCTGTCTGTTACGCCTTCACGACTAAACCGCTGGACGGATTTTAATAAAATTTGGCATGTAGAAAGTTTAAGACCCGAGAAAGGACATAAGCTACTTAACGCGGGTTAAGACGCGGGCTAAAGCTACTAGGATATAGCTACTAGGATTACTATCATATAAATAATTTTAATCTTTTTAGAGTTCAACTGCTAAATAAATAGGAACTAGTTATAGTAGTCAGTGCAATTTTCATGTTAACGTAAAGGTACTTCGTCTCTTTAATATTTATACGATAGGTGTATATAGTATACACTTTAAACACGTTATATACATAGGTACACCAGTCCATCAGGAGTAAACACTCCCTCGCGAGAAGTCCCCATCAGTTTTTAAATTCGCTAAGCGCCACACACGTATACTGTGTTTATATTATAAACAAACCAACATAAATTTACCATTACTATAAACAGCTGCCATGCAATATTGAACCTTATTACACCACCTTAAGGTGGAGGGACCACGTTTGTAAGAGCGTAGTTCGCCGTGTAGTGTTATATCTACAGGATATTAAAAGTTGCGCCACCCTTCTAAGTAGAAGCTTTTTCTTTTTGTCCTTAATGTAAAAAGAAAACGCGAAAAGTTTTGGGACGCGGCGAGTTTAAATTTTTCCACCCCTAATGCGCTTATTACGAGTGGGGGAAAATTTGATGGTTCTCAAACTTTTCAAATATGTACGAGTTTTTATTGTGTCTACAAAAAGTTATTTTATGCTTATTGTTGGGCAAATGGAACCTCGAGAATAATATTGCGGCCTAATGGTGGGAGAATACATGTTATTGTTGTCAAAAATCGTATTTAAATAATTTAATTCAAGTATCATTTAGTCTAGCAATTCTGGTATTTATGTCTTGATTCATTTTTTGTCGATATGGAACCCTGATTAGCTATTGGCACAATTTATACCTAGTCTCCATTTGAAGGGTAATTATGGTTTGTTTTCCCACTTATAATATTGTTATCAATATAAAATATTTCCTAAACAAACAGCTGTTGCATCGAACTTGCGCATATTATAAGTCTTACCAGTAGGTACCTAAGTAAGTACTTAAAAATACGAACACTATTTTTGTGAGTGAAACAAGTTGAGAGCCAGTGTCCTTGTAGAAGAATCATCTACACAGCACGGCAGTCGCAGGGCGGGGGTGCGTCATTTACATTTTTATTTTATTTACAGCTGGCAATCGCAACGCACAGATAATTTCTTTCTTTAACGCGGATGGAATAAATTGGAAAGTTACTATAAGGCTTTACCGTACAACTGGAGTTAAGTAGACAATCAAGAAGGATTTTAAATTCATTATTACGTATCCAAGCTAAGAACGCGACGATTTACATGAAAAATATATGAAGAGAAACAGGATAATGTAGGAAAGCATTTGTGATTTGTTTGTTAAAGAGACTGTCGGCGGCATCGTGACAAAATTCGTTCGTTACGATTACGACTCAATTGGTACAGTGGCTGACTGTGCGCTGCCATTAGCGCACAGGGTTCGATTTGAGTTTTGAATTTTGGTACAAGATATATTTTGTTCAGTTACTGCATTGGTAACCGTAAAATGCATCCACAACGCTGTAAACTAGTGTTGCCTAACTATCGATAGCTGACGTATCGATAGTTGACCTCGAAAAATAACCACAATATCGATAGCCCTATCGATATTATTGAAATTTTACAATACTATCGATACTATCGATAGTATCTATCCAAGAAATTGAATAATACTATTGATATAGTGCAATACTACCGATAGTATCGATACTATTGGTTATAGATAATATCGATAGTATCGATACTATCACTATTATGGCGTATTTTATTGCAATCACTGTCGATACTATCGATACTATTGATAGTATCAATTGTTCTATTACATCGATATTTTGCCAAAACGTAATAGTATCGTGTTGGATTCAAACGTTTATTGACGACTTATGCGAAAAAAATGAAATTAACCATTAAATTTATTAATTTAATATATTCTCTTTGTCAGTGACTGTTTTTATAAATGGGTAAGTAATAATCTGTACAACATTGTATATTTTTACTTATAATACAATAGGCTTTTTACTAAAAAAACTATTGGATACGTATTTTTATTTTATTAAATCAATAAAAAAATACAAAGATAAAACGCAACTACCAACGTCACTTGCCAGTAAAAAGTCTACTTGTATGTGACGTCACACGAGATTTCAACTGACCGATACACCTTATTTTATTGTTAACGTGATAAAAGAAAAAATAATGTTGTCTAAAATTCCGGTGCAATACTATTGAACTTTGGGTAAATATCGATGTAGTAAAACTATTGATAGTATTGATAGTATCGATAGTATCGACAGTGATTGCATTAAAATACGCCATAATAGTGATAGTATCGATAATATCAATATTATCTATACCCAATAGTATCGATACTATCGATACTATTGGACTCTATCAATAGAATTGCTCAATTTCTTGGATAGGTACTGTCGATAGTATCGATAGTATTTTAAAATTTCAATGGTATCGATAGGGCTATCGATATTGTGACTATTTTTCGAGGTCACGATACTATTGACAACCTATCGATAGGGAATCGATAGTAAGGCAACACTACTGTAAACAGTCCTAGTGGCTAGTTGTAACGCCTCGTCCTTCGCTAAATCAGATAGTGATAGTAAAAAAAAGGGGAGCGCAAATAGTTTCATAATCAACCTAGATAGTAGATCGATACCACTCTTGTTCACTGCATCTCTAAACTACTATTCCCATTACAATCACTGCCGATTCTTAGAATAAATTTGAATTAGGTACGGTGTTTAAAAGTTACTGAGCAAAATAAACACGTGTATCGTTTCCATCTACCTTTCTTTAGTGAGCTTTATTATATTTTGTTTTGTACCTGCCATTTACATTTAATACACTTTGGAATTCACCTCCTAAGGAAGTGGGTACCCACATCTAAAAAAAGCGATGTAAAAGGCCCCCAAGTTGTTGTAACCACCACCACAGTACAAAACAGATAAAAACATTCCCCCTCTTGAACTCGCCGAGTCGTTTTCATTAGTATTTTATTTTTCCACATTTCCCGCGCCAATGCCAGCCATCGTCGTGCTATTTACTGAAGAAACTTTATTTTTTGAAGGCTAAGTTACTATGAACGGTAGAATAAATTACATTTTTAAGTTTAAATGTAATAAAAGTCGAATTAAATTAAGATAATTGATGAAAATTATAGTTTTGCGTAACTCGTAACTAATTAAATTATAATGTCATTTAAGAATCTTAAGGATAAAAAAAACTAGAACATAAGCTTATAAAATAAAACAATACCCATCCATGTTCCATGATCTTTATTTATATTCTAGATAACATCCGTTACGATCGAATTGGTTATAACATTAACATAATATTATGTTTTGAACATTTATTACTGAAGATGTCATTTTGTGTAGCTTCTAGGTGCTTACTTACTAAATAAGTTACAACTAAGTCTTGCTGTTCACTGTAATGTCAAAAGCAGCAAGTAACGATTGAGAGACAAAAGTTCACACTAGCGGCGTAACCACAGTCTATTAACAGCAATCGATTATGGAATGTGTTCATTCAGTACATACAAGATACATAAAATTCATTTTTTTTTAAGTTTAGCAGATACTGTGACAGGTTTTTTAAAATAATCGCTTGTCAGTTGTCTGATTGCATCATAAGCGAATAGAAGAGAGGGCACACACCTTATCTCATACAGTTTTTACGCCGCAAGTGTGGAAGACATAATATAGTTTTTATCTATATTCCCCCCATTCTTAATTATACCAAATGGTGTGAACTCAACTTTGACTGCTTTAAATTATCGTTATATTCGTAGAGTATGGAAATTAAATCCATACCAGATTACATATTATATCAGAATCTATGTGACTATTTAGTTTTGTATGTATATCATAGATAATCAGTAATACTTTGAATTGTCCATTAAATGATGTAGTTTATAATACACAAAAATATAATTATTATGTCAATACACGTGAATATACCAAGTGAAAACCTAATAGTATTATTTACAAATCTTTAATAATGTGAAAATATACATCATATGTATTTCAATAGTACTACCCATCAATATGAATGAGTAACTTACAATTACAATGTTTAAAATCGGACACCCAGAGATAATTGTATTATATTCATGTGTAATATGTGAGTACATAGTAGTCTGCAATTCAGTTTACAGCCAGTTCACCATGAACTCTTAAAGCAGGACAGTTTACGTTGTGGACGCGAGACGCTGCTACGTGCAGTGTAATACGCGGTCTCACATCCACAACTGTCTTGACTGTCGGTATTTCTTCTCAGAGGTAGTTAGTTAGGAAATGCCGTCTAGTTATAAAAAAAATTACGTGTAAGTGTTTTTTTGAAACCTATTTACAGAAATAAAATCATTTATCTTGATTAGAGTTCATGGTAAGAAGGCAGTATACATTCTTAATTATGTAGCTAACGACTAATTAATAAGTTAATTAAACCAGAGATTTGCGTATCTATTCTATGTTTTGCAAAGTGCATGTATTGCAATAATATTTTAAAACCCGTTTATTTCTATTTCTAAACTCCATTCAGAAAAACATTCGACAAAGGCGAAATAACATAACAAATACATAGCCATTCATTGTATACCTATATGGTTGAAATTACTGTATTGTATTGTATACATTATATTTTGGAAAATAATATATAATAAAGAATTTAGTCATGAAAATATTATTATAAACTTCATAAGAAATGTAAAAATGAATACGCTATTTGTTTAATGTTATAATAAATGGAGCGTATCCGCAACACAAATGATTGACAACGCAAATTTTAAATTTGTTAATTTAGTCGTCAATTTCATTAATATATATAGGATCATACTATATAACAATAAAAGCTAAACTATTATAATAGTTAATCAATCAGTCGACAATTTTATTAGAACCACTCGGCATTATTTTTTTAGTTTCACGCCGAGAAAATAAAATGTTACTAACTTACTCCAATATTATGAGAAACCGTGGTACCCAGTCTATGAATATGTATTTACATGAAGATGTTTTAGTTTTAAACCTATCCTGTGTAAAACATTTGATATTCCTATTAGAGATGAAACGGATATGTTTTGCCGGATACCGAATATTCGGCCAACCTTGAAGCCGGATAGCCGAACAAAGCCGATTGGCGACCCGTTAGACGAGCGAACCGCACGAACGATCGGGCGGACTCTGGTGAGTTCGGGCTATTTTATTTATGAGAGAACCTAGCGTTTGATTGTTTTATTAAATTAATTGCAAATACGATCATTTGAGATTGTAGTAATTAACTAAATAAAGGCTCTGTGTTAAATAAAGCGCCTCTTAACTTCATATATCGTATTTTTTTTTAAATTCAGTATCTAGCCGAATTCTCGATTATTATCCGGTATCCGGCCGAATTTTAAATTTGAGCTGAATAGGCCGTATACCGGATAGTTACCGAATATCCGTTTCATCTCTAGTTTCTATAACTTCAAGCATATGCAATATGGGAGTGATTCAGATAACACGTGCATAATTAAGGCCATGAATGTACTCGCAATATAATTACACTTGCTTGTCCTTATTGCTCTTTCTCGTCTTCTTCAATGCAAAACTCAGCATCAAGTACGACCTGCAATAAATTGTGTACTGTGAGAATATTACAAAATTTTGTATTAAACTTGCCGTAGGGAGTGACCTCTTGCATGTAGTCACTATCTCGTATTTTTTGAAGTTGATTGAGAGTGGATGATTATTTATTTGACCATTTTCAAATTATTCATTTTAAATTCAATTTCGAGAATTGGCTCTGTCATATTTAGAGCAACAAGCTAATATTGTACTCTTATTATCGAAAATTATTATATTCCAAACCACCATTTAGTTTAAATCAATCTTAAAAGGCAACACATCTGACATCGATTTAAATTTAGTCATATTTTAGTATTTTTGATTGAAATTGTTTAATCTCATTTATGCTAAACACATAATTATTTCATATTCAATGATTAAATAAATCATTCAATAAAAATCATGTTACGATTGGTAATATTATACTTACAGCTTGCATGCCAGCGACGGCGCGGTCCGTCTCCTTCTCGGAGTCGTCGCCGGCATCTAGATGCTCCTCAACCACTTGCATCTGCTCTTCGCCTCCATCTAAAGAATATACATCACCCTCATTTAGCACTCCATGTTGTGCTGGCACTTCACTTAGCGTATATTCCCAAATATTCGTGGCATCTTAGTAATGCAAAATACACCAATATATGAATGCAATAAGGTTCATTTTTGTACTCGTAAATATCGCAAATATTTGTACAAATACACCAAGTGTAGTGCCACCATTACATATACATTGATTTTATTTATTTCAGTTAGAAAGAGTATTGAAAGTTGTAGTTAATCATACAATAAATCTACATTGAACTTTGTTTATTAGGCACCTGATCTGATTGATTAGTGACACTGTTTGTTGACATTTTCACGGCTATACAGATTTTGATAGAATTTTGTACAGCGTGATATAAAAATTCCATAAATACATAGCTTGGAACTGCATAAATAACTTATCGCAGGACAACTGTAGTATTGTTTAGTAGCTAGAACGTCGCTTCATTCGTCCCAAGAGGATTATACATAAAAAGGTATAAGGTAGGTAATAACTGGCTTAAATAGGGGAATTGGAAGCAGAAAGGACAGACCTATGCCCAGCAGTGGGACATAAACTAAAGTAAGATTATTTATTTAATCTACCTTCAGACGTGGCATGTATGAGCTGCAGCGTGCCATCCACGATCTGCCCAGAGATGACCCCGGAGAGGCCGGTCACGTTGATCTGTTGGCGCATCTTCTTGGCTTCCAGCTCCAGCTGCTGCTGCAGGTACAGCTCTTTGTGGTGCACCTTGTTGTGGTACTTTAGGTGGTGCGCTTTGGTAAACTTCTTGTTGCAGGGGGCACACCTATGGTAGCAACAATTAAACATAGGATTTAATCATGTTTTAAGTGTTATTAACTTTACTGATAGTAAATTTGACTAGAATTTGCGTTTATTTTAAGACTATAGTAAATTTACGACCTTATTATAGTGCAGTAAATAAGTACTGTATGTTTGAACGTAGAGGTTTCGGGTCCCATCCCAGAATTAAAAGATATTGAATACGACTCTGTGCATCAAACGAATATAAAAACCCCTTTTTCTCGTCGATTAACACTCTTATGTGTGGTAAAGCGATTTGAGTATGAAATATGACAAGTTTAAACTATAATAAAATATCTGTAAACTTAACAATAATGGTTTTAATATACTTACGAGTACTTCTTCTCGCCTGTGTGTGTGAGCATGTGGTTGGCCAGCACGTAGGAGTAGGTGAAAGACTTGCCGCACAGAGAGCACTGGTAGGGACGGACGCCCATGTGTAACCTGCATATTCAAGCAAGATCTTTAGTATACATGTGGAGAATTACAATTTACGCAAGTATGGTGCAGTGGTACTCAAAAACTTAATTTTTATATCAACTTTTTTACAGCAGTTTAAGATCAGGAATCGATACTATATATATAATTTAAATTTCAGAACGTGTTAAGTATGATACCAAAATAGGTGGCGAGCCTATGGGGTAGGCAATCAGGCCCGTACCGATCCGGTTCATCGCGTCTTACGACGCTTGCCCGGTAACAAAGGGGACAAAATATCGAACTCATTGACGTTATTATCAAAAATTCAAACAGATACATACCTTCTAAATAGCTTAGAAACACACGTCTGAATTAACAACAGCGAACGTAGCATCACGATGCACATACACCGTTAATCATTTACCATACCACGCACTTGTGTAGACCATAGTACTGCAGCCTGCACCTTCTTGGTTAAGTAATAAAGACCACAATCGCGTACCTCTCATGTTTCTGTCGAGTACCGTAGTCCCCGAACCGTCGGTCGCAGATCCGGCACGTGTAGGGCCGCTCGCCGGTGTGCCGCTGCATGTGACGTTTCAAAGCCTCCCGCATCACGCTTGCGAAGCCGCACACGCTGCCATAAACCCGGTTTATACATATTGTACCGGTCGGTAGCCAGGAATATGGTAAAGCATTAGACATAACTTTACCATACTCTTCCCGTTAACCTTTATTACCGTGATTCACCTTCCATGTTTTCTTTAGTCGTACTATACCGAAATGTATCGGCGTCTATAGCAAACCGCACACGCTGTTCCAATGGCTGTTGAATTGGTTTATGAGACGTGTTTTTGAGACTGCTGAACATGTAGGTATGTAATATTTGACTTTGCAATTTGATTTTAGTAGAGTAGATTTAGTAAACTTGGTAGAACTAAATTTGATCAAAAAATTGAGTAGGTACATATTTTTTTCAATATCAATCATTCAAGCGGCATAATGTTTTCTTACTATGCACATAACTGTAAAATAAAGTACCTACAAGCTGTATATACCACATAACACGTGTTAAACAGTCCCACTAACGTCCCCCCCCCCTCGGCCACTTGCCTCTCGTGCTTCTGCCGACTGCCGAAGTCCCCGAAGCGCCGGTCGCACACGCGGCACTTGTAGGGCCGCACGCCCGTGTGCCGCATCATGTGGCGACGCAACTCCATGTTCAGAACGCACGCGTACCCGCAAACGCTGCGTAAAAAGTGCAGCGGTCAGACAGATCACCTACTATACAGATACTTGACTTCTGTGTTCAAAGTTATAGTACACAATGCTTTAATGATATATAATGGCAAGTTTTTTTCAATAGAGGTATTACTTAAATAGCATTTTGAGACTTTAGAATACTGAGATTTTAATAAAGATGGAGAGATGAAGATGAAAAACACAAAAATGAAAATCAATTGGTTATTAAAAATCTACAACCCCCAAGAATTTAAATATTAATAACTTCAAATATTAGGTTCATTATTACTTGGTTGTCACGGTACACCCACAGACAAGTTTAGTAAAGACACGAGAGCCTTCCCTAATGTTATGTAAATGCAGCAAATAGCGACTTACAAATGTGAAAAGTCAAATATCTGTATACTAAATAATCTGTAAATAATAATTCAAAATAGGAGAATAATTTAAATAAAAAAAACAATATACTAAATTAAATAATAGGTTGAATCAAATAAAAATAAAATGTTATTAAAACGAGACGCGGGTGCGGGTGCGTTCTTCCATGATTATCATTTCTGATGTAATCTTATACCAAATAGGAACCAGCGTGTGCGGAAAAGACCGTTACAAAATGGGCGCAGGTGTACTTAAATACTTATTTTATCTATTTCAATTGTTGTATTTCAAATTACATTACATTAATACATGTTGTTCAGTTAATTATTCCAATCTATGTCCAATTATGAGACCCCACCGGCACCCATATCTCGCAGAAAACATGAAAGTAACTTTTCCAATCAATATCATTAGTACTACACATAGGTTTTAATCCTGTTTTAATTATTCTCAAATAGCAATTGCGTCTAAAAGTTTAATATATTACAATAATTTATAATATAAACTTTATTTCTTTTTTTCGACACAACAAGGTTGGATGGAGACAAAGCAACTCTATCTTAAAATTTAGCCTTAAGTATTCGTATATATAACTGGAGATAGTATAAAGTGTATATCATCATTATTGATAGTAACCTGGTCTACAGGTAAATGTGGTAAAATTTATTTATATTAAACTAAGCTGCGTTGCTCTGAATTTATAATTACTACCCATAACCTTATAAGTATACACTGTCTTGCTTACAGAGACAAAAGGGCTACACCTCTCAAAGCGGGATAGTTTAAGATGTGGAAGCGAGACACCACTATGTGCAGTGTTTTGCAGTCTCAAGTCCACAAAATAAACTGTCCTGCTTGAAGAGTTCATGGGGCTGACTGTAATACAGACATTAATAAGATGTTTTGACACTGAGCTGTTATGAGAGCAAATCATGAGAAATCCATACATGAAGAATTCTCAATAGTAAGTATATCAAACAGGTCTCATCATTAGCTGTATATATTACTTGTAACCATCAGAGTACTGTAACCATATATTTAATGTTGATTATAACCATCTTATTTATTAACGAGGATCATACCGGAATTAACTAAACCCTATATAAGTCTATTGAAATCTTTATTCTTTGTTATGTGACAGGTATAATTTAATCCCTGGTATAAAATTGTATATTTTTATGAATAAGGGAGTGTGAGTGTGTAGGACGTCCTCCAGCTAGGTGGGGCGACGATATACGCAAAATGGCTGGCAGTGGTTGGAGGCGGAGGGCCGAAGATCGAGCTCAGTGGCGTGCCATGGGAGAGGCCTATGTCCAGCAGTGGACTGAGATAGGCTGATGATGAGTGTGTACATACCTGCAAACAAATGGTTTGATCCCCAAATGGCGACGAATGTGTGCTTGTAATGACGCGTTGGAGGTGAATGAAGCGCCACAAGTTTCACAAGTGTGCCTGTAAATAATACTTATAATTGAACAAAATATGTTTTCACAGTAACTAGTCACATGATATGAATATCTTGAACATACAATATGACTAAAGCAAGGATAATCTAGTTATTTCCCGACAAGAGTATAAGTATGTGTTAATCCAGGGTGTCAGCTACCTCCATATAAAATTTCACCAAAATCGGTTTAGCCGTTTGAGAATGAAGAGGTAACAAACTCACAAACACACTCACAAACTTTCGGCTTTATAATATTAGCGTGATAGTGTGATGTATGGAGGATTATTTCATATTTTTCTAGGAGAATATTTATTTCATTTTCGTCCTAACAATTCCATGTTCCAAGATGCGAGGGTTACTTACGTCTTTTCATAGATATACTTCTTTTTGGTTTGATATTTCTTCTTAGGCTTGGGGTTGAGGATATGTTCAGGGATGGGCTCCGAGAAGGCGAGGATTGTCTCTTTGAGCAGAACATCTTCACCATCCTCAGACTTTGCCTGCTTCAGCTTAGGGTCCTGCGGGTTCTTACGAGGCCTGCCGCGCTTGCGTGGTGGTGGCAACTAAGATACAAGATATGTACAAGATTAAACTACTGAGTTTATGCAAGTTCAAACCCCACCACAGAACTAATGTTTATGTGGCTAGGTTTATGTGCTGTTATTTTGTTTTGCCTATAACACAGACCCTAGACTAAAGAAATATATAGTGTTCTTATACCCCTAATAAAAAACATAAGTCAAGTTATTAGCCACCACAAAAACAATCAACATTTCTGTTCTTACCATTTCCTTGACCTCTGGCTCTGAATCTGGCTCTTCACCAATAGGTTCAAAGTCTGGATCATCATCTGGACTTGCAAAGCCTAAAAAATAATAATCTTGATAATATTTATGTCAAATAAAAATCAATAACCTATATCTGTATAAGTAATAATCTACAATACAAAAAAAAAGGTATAGCATAGGCTATCTCTGCTATAGAGCCGAAATCCCAATTTTTTTCTAATAGACCACTTTCAACATTATAACTGGTTCCAGAGGACCCCTTACAGTCACATTTCTACTACATTCCCCAAAAGCTAGATAAAAATGTTTAGATATTAGACTACATTGATAGGTAAAGTTAGGCCAACATTTTAGTTCTTCACTATTGAAAGCAGCTAATTTTTCACAGACCCCACTTTCGAATTGTGAACTCCCATTGTTTTGTCACGCCGATGTAGACCCCTGTCGAGTCTCCTGTAGGCTCCTGGGGTTCCACCTGCACCAGTTTGGGAACTGATGGTCTAAAGTGAAGCTATATAATAAAACAAGATCAACTCACCATCATGACCAAATGGTTCATCTTCAGCATCCTCTGGTTCTTGCTTTAAATCCAAAGATCCAGCCGCAAGAAGAGTTGTTAGAGCTTCTGGCTCTTTCTCTTGGTTCTTTGGCTTCTTGCGCTGATATGGAGACAGTTCTGGAAGATTTAATATGTGTTGTTACTTATTAAACATGACTTTATAATAATTATAATGCTTATATTAGCCAAAGGGATATTACACAAGTTGTTAAGTAAAGGTCTTATGTAACAGAGGCAAGCTTATTGGTTTAGTTAAGGTTTAAAGTCAGTTTGCATCTGAGAATTAATAAAAATTAACTAATTTTTAATCAAATTTATTGAATTAATCAAATAAATAAAAACATAGGTGCAAGTAATATGATATAGTACACACACATTTCACCAGTTATGTTATAATTCCCAATGTACAAGGCAGCGAGCCTATTGCATCAACAATGCACAAATCCACAACCTATGCCGCTACTGAGAATTAGCTAATGGAATAAGTCAGTATAACTATGCCTGACATGGAATTAGCAGTCACTCTTAGGAACATAATGGGCAAAAGGCAATTATCAAATGGATAAATGAACTGTCTTAGATTTACACATGGATCAAGACAACATGCTCAGCAGATGCAATTCGGGATCACAAGACTAATAAGGCAGTTGTTAGAACATAACATTATGCCATTGAAATAACATTTAACACTAATAAGTAATAAGATTACTCACCAATCTGTCCCTGTTCATTAGGATATTTTCTAGGCCGACCTCTTTTCCTAGGTCCAGGAGCTTTTGTGACTACGGTACTGCTAGGAGTCTTGACAAGAGTGCGGGTCCATTGCCCCTGAGGATCATGCTCCACTGGCAACTCATACTGCAGCAGTAATCCATTCTCTTGCTTGATGGTAATTGTTTCAGTCTCTTTTCCTGTACCTGAAGTTAGTTATAAATTAGTAAACACCAATAATTACAATTATCATGATAAAAATAACTTGTAACACTTTTATTGCGCCTGTCATTTCTGAAGATATTTCGGCGGGAAAATACCTGGTTAATTTAATATTCTATGATCATTCTAATTAGGCAAGGTATAATTACTGACCTTTAGACGTGTGTCCAGCCGATACAGCTTCTGAACTCTTCTTAAATTCTTCCAAACATTCTTTTAATGTATCATTAGAAGTAAGACACTGCTGCTTGAATTGAAAGGCATAAGTAAGCCGATCGACGCAATTCAAGCATATTAGCGTAGGCAAACTATCATTTTTGGAAACCTAAAATATAAATAATCATTACGACTTTTCAATTATTAGCAGATCAAATAATTTCATTATATTTTTAACGTCTGGGATGTCAACAAAAAATCTTATATTTGCTACAAATAAACCAATATAGCAACATTATTGTAGTAAAAAATCAAATAGGGTGGCCATCGCAACCATTTTGATGTGGTAATTTTTACATACCTCCACGCCGCAACAGTAGGTGTACTTGTCGCCGAGTTGTTCGTTATTTTCGTCCCAATCAAAGAGGGATACCATGTCACCGGTTTCTAAACACACTCGGCATGTTAATTGCCAATCCATTTTGGAGAAGAAATAGTGTATTATCCAGTAAGATACGCTAAAAACTCAACAAAATGCAGCGTTTTCTCAAACCGGAAGTTTAGACATTTGACAGAAGTACCAACTTAACAAAGATACATTTCTGTCAAAAGGCGGCAAAGGCTTTTACCTTTCTGCCTCTATGATTCTATTTACATAGATGAATTAGACAGCATTACATTTTAAATAAATATGCTAGATAATATAAAATGATTTTTATTTATTGACAGCATAAAAATATTATTTTATTATAATAACTTTATACCATAACTCCGCAGTGGACCGTACCTAGCATTGCGGAGTGCCAACTTTCTAAAATAAATATTCTGCCCCTTCCCCTTACAAGAAATGTCAAATCAGTGCAAAATACAACAATAATAAACACGATGAAATTAAATCGAAACATAGTGAACGTGTAATAAATCAAACCAAAATGGAATTATTTAGATCAGAGTTGTATTACATATTCGTTAGAAATGAATCAAGTTTATGGTGGAACAGAGTAACGGGGGCATTTTCAGTTCGATCAGGTGAATAATAAAAATCTTAAATTTTTTGGCAACTGCATAACATAATATCTGACCTAGATATTCTTTTAAGAATATGTGAAGATTAATTATCTCCACGCTTTATAGATCCCAGTCCAACTTAATAGCAGTAAACTATAATTGATTAAATATAATTTTAAACATGAATGTTACACTTTGTTTTAGCATGGGATCTCTCTGATATTGAGGATATCGAGTGTCTGGGAATCACTGATGGCATAATTGGCAAAGTCGAGCATACCAATATATATGAACCACGTTTAATGATCATAAAAGAGAGTGCTCCAGTGGGTACCATTTATTTCCACCACACAATAAATAAAATTAAATCAATATGCTTTTTGAACATGGGACAGGCGAACCAAGAGGTGGAGTTAAGTCCTTGCACAAAACATGGCTCTATGAGTTCTGTGACAAGTTCTAATAAATCATTAAATAAAAAAATGGGGGCAAGATTGTTTGAAAACTCAGCTTTTCTGAATAAAACTGTTGGTGCTGTTAAGAATGTCAGCAACACCATTAAGACGACGACACAGCAAGCTGCTACTCAGGTACTTACTGTTACATAATGTTAAAGGTTAGGCCAACACCTAGGGCCCACTCCAATAAGATATTGTGCATTAGAATCAACCATCCCTGAGCCAATTACTTAATACAGTATGCACTAAAAATACACACAAATTTTGTTATTATTGTATTGTAACACCTTTTTCTATTTCTATACTACAAGTAGTGATTGGTTCCTCATTGCAAAGAGCCAGTTATATAAAAACCCTTCATTACAATATTCTAATGAAGTTTATATAAAGTTAAGGAAAATAACCAATGAATGAATAATAGATACTTTAATAATTCCTTATTTTATTCTCCTAGTCACAACATAAACATTTGCTTGCTAAAGCATACAATATTACTTCACTATTTTAATACTGGATTTTACTAAATATTTAATTTAAACGAAAGAAATTATCCTGGTCATAATTCTATTTCTAGTTCATTCTTGACCAGCGATCGAAAATTGAACAAGTAATTAAAAAAAATATGTGGATTTTACCGAAAAATAAAATTTATAAGATAGAATCATAATTATTATTATCATTTATTAGGTATTACATTGATTTATGGTTTTATTTTACTATGTAGTTGTATCTTATCGAGGGCTGGACATTGAAAGAATGACAGAGACAAATGAAGAGAGTAGAGAGGCCTTTGCCCTGCAGTGGGACATTATGGGCTTTTTATAGTAATAATAATAATGTTACATTAGGCTCGCCCCTTATTACATTGGGACCTAAAACATAACTGGCGAAATGTGGGTGTACTACATGTGCACCTCTGCCTACCCCTGCGGGGAAATACAGGCGTGATGTTATGTTAATAATAATGTAGTTGTAAAAATGTGTGTATATACCATATTAATTGGTGCATGCGTCATCTACGGGAAGTAATAGTTATCCTTGTGAGTCATCAATTGTCAATGTGTTTGATAATGTTGCTGTAAATAAGTTGATTGTAATATAACTTCATATAAAACTAGCTATTAATTCATCTCCGCCAGAATTCAAAGTAGCCCAACTTAATACTTAGAGTAACTTTTTATAGTACAGCCCTTACCATGAACTCTTAAAACAGGACAGTTTACGATGTGGAAGCGGGACGCCGCTACGTGCAGTGTGATGCGGCGTCTCGCTTTAACAACCTAAACTGTACTTAAAGAATTCATGGTGAGGGGGTAGATACTTTATTGTACACATTGAAAGAAGCATAGTTTTAAACATAATGTACAGTGTTCTTATCTTAATTTGTGTTACATCACTAAGCATATATTAACTATAAGATGAACAATATTTGACTGTAGATGACAATTTTTACATTTTATGCCAACATTGTCTTTTTATAATTTTGACTGAGGAAAGATTATTATTTAATGATATTTTTATCTTTCACATTCAAGTCTTTCAGCTCCCTCCTGGATATAGGCCCCCTTGTATGCGCGAATCACTTTGGTCCCGTGCCAATGGCATTCCGGACTGACCTGATATCGACGTCCCATTGCGCTCCCAAACTACCGACATGGCCTTGTCGTGCCGCCACGCAGACTCCGCCGACTTTGCGTCACTTTATTAAACTATCGGTGGCCGCCATATTAATCCATTATTATCTCTTCCTGTGTTTCGGTGAAATTTCAAATGCTCTCAGGTCTATATTATGATTCTAAATCGGAACTTTGATGGAGCCTAATCGATCTCCCTTCTACAAACATAAAAATGTGTTAAATGAAATCTTAATCCACCATCATTATTTCCTGTATAGTGGATTTACGGACAGTTACAAAAAGCATTTACCTATACGCGTAGACTCCACTTTTTTTTAACGTGCGGAAAATGCATTACTTATGCGTAATGCATTTTCCGCACGTTAACCCCGTCGTTGGGAGACGACGGGGTTATGTGGAACTCCCCCCATGGACCGAAAAGGCCGATCCACAGGGGTATACCCACTAAAAACCACACATGCCTGCTGGCGCCTATGATGGCGGGGAGGCGGGATCGCTATTAGCACTCTACCGCCATACGCGTAGACTCCAGTATACTATACCAATTTAATTAGCATGTTGGAATTGCATTAAACACCAACAGTACTTGACTTTTGACTGGTCTTGACTTTCGCAATAAAATATTTTACATCATCAATGCTTTGATTACATGAAGTCGTTACTCAGACACGGATGTCTAAATTGCTTTGGTTTCTACATCCAAATAGGTTTAATTGAGTATAATAAATAGGTAATTGAGTATAATAAATTTGTAAATTTTTTATCGGGTTCGTAATTAACCTCATAATTTTTCGTCGTACGTTACCGTGGTAGAACTCGAATGTTTGCAGATTCGTCCACTACATTTAGTTGATACCGCATTGGTTGTACTTCTCCCCTTTTACTATATTAACTCATAAAGTCTCCCTTGATGATCCCCATACATACTTATTTGTTAGACGATCCTTTCCTGGAGAGTAGGTACCTCTACCTAAATGGACGTATCTACTTCATAACACAATTAAATATTGAGTTTTAAATCTATGTATTCACACAGGTACAATAAATGTTCACACTGCTGAAAAAGATAGGTCCAACCTTATAGCAAAATTTCTAGACCTAGAACTTCCTATATTTCTCTAACTACTTTCTTACCAGGTAAAACAATCAGTGAAAAAACAACGCGATCCGAAACTAGCTGAGCGTTTCGAGAAACGTCTTACTGATGAACTTTACAAGATATTCGATGACTCGGACAGCTTTTACTACTCAAGAACATTGGACCTGACCAACTCTCTTCAGAGACAGTATGAGATTGAGAAGTTCTTGGAGTCAGAAGCTGGGACTGGCAAGCCAGTGGTGGACATCACTAAATGGTGGAAACACGTCGATGATCGATTCTTCTGGAACAAACATATGCTGAAGGATATTATCGCGCTTGGCGTAAGTAGTAACATTTTAAGTCTGAGTTAAAACGTAATACGCATTTTAAACAATACAAATTAAGTTACTTAACAGCTGTACGCCATTGCAGGCCTTCGTCGTATATTTTACACTGGCATGCTCAAAATTCTCAACTCAGCACTACCTGAATTGTCCGAAAAATAAGATAATCGCTTATTTTTTAATCTATATCTACCTATCTACTGTCTAGTGTCGATTAACAACACAAAAGTTAAACCTGCATAACAGCTTCAAATAAGAAACATCACACTTTAGTACAACTACAAACAGCACACAATTCCAAACCCAGAATTCTTGATATACAAGTCCCAAAATTCTCACAACAGAGTCCAGACTGCGACCAATGGGTGCTGCCGATCATCCAGGGTTACGTCCACCTGTCCCAAATAGCTGTGGAGCCAGCAGACAGCAACCCTCTCAACACGGAGTCCCTCAACAACGCCAGTTCGTGTGACGAGACCTTCACCCTAGGTCTCATATCTAGGCGGTCTAGATACCAGGCTGGGACGAGGTAAGGTTTTACTTATTTTGGACGATACTTCTTGCATTACGTATTTGATTGAATATCGACATTGAATATCAATAAGTACACGTAGATGTTTATTATACACTTTATATTATATTTATTTACGTATTTTAAGCTTTGAACAGCAAAGACATTTTTTTTAAGTAGTTACCTATATAGAATATTTCTGATGAATACAAATTTAATATTCGACAACCTGATTAGCGCAGTGGCTAAGCGATTGGACTGCTGCGCTAAGGGTTGCGGGTTCGATTCCCGCACGGGGCAAAACTTTGTGCGAACCACAGATGTTTGTCCCGAGTCTGGGTGTTAGTGTTTGTGATATTTCATGTTTGTGAAACGCACCCACGATACAGGAGAAATTCCTAGTGTGGGGCGACGTTTTTCTTTAAAAAAAAACAAAAACAAACAAAACAATATTAAGCAATCAATGACGAAAATGTCCAAGTACTGTCTGGGTTATAATATAAAGGCTTACGCTGAACCTTGATGAATAGTAGATAAGCCAATGAGAATACAACTCGCTATTATGTAGAAACAATACGTCACACTAATGAGAGCTTTGTGTAACAGGTATTATAGAATATAATTGTGTAATTGCTAGTAGCGTTGTGGCTAACAATGCTGGCACAGTTTAATGAGTTTAATTACTATTGTGTGGGTGCGTATTCGAGTAGTCTGGCGCGTGGCGATTATCTAATTAATATCTCTAATTAGTTTGCAGGTGCCTAAATATGTAGTAAGATGAATCACCTTACTGGTTAACGCATTGAAGTTCAGATTATAACTAATATTTACTATACTCTACTATGTAAAATGTTTTAGCTATCTGCACTTCTTCTCAATATAAACTTAAACTATGCCAGGTCTCTCTTCCATGCGCATAATATGCTTGAATAACCTCTTTACTGAATATTATATACCTAATTATGGATGATACTAAAGAACTCATTGGTTAAGATAAAGGTTAATAAAGAAAGGCAGTTTGATTTGGAAGTGTTGGCGAAAGCGTAACGAACTGACGCCGACTAAGTCGAAAGTGAAGTCTTTACTTACACTAACACGGTTTTATCGACCATAGAATCGTATGTTATTGCGAACATAATTACATATGTTTTGAACGAACTGTTGAACATTTGTTCGAAGTTGACGGGGAGAATAAAGCCTGTAGCTGTAGGGTAATTCCTGCAACCTTAGGCTCAGAAGTTCACCTTCATCGACGGCATTCGACTAATTACTTTGCTCTCTTTTTGTATGAAAAAACCGTCGAACGCCGTTGATCAATGTGTCCCATGACCTTTTGATTTATGTAGCGTTTTCGGTATCCCACTGTTGGGCAAAGGTCTCCCCATAATTCCTCCACTGTCCATTGCCATTTCAGGCCATGTGTCCCGCCAAGATGTCCTAATTATCTCGCATCTTACCTCCTGACCCTTACGCAATAGATTTAGTTCAGTTTAGTGTCGAATAAAAGAAATATATTCAATATTGAATCATAGAGAAAATACTAAAATTATCCTGCTAACGAACTTCAACTTTTGTTTTGAATGAATATATTTATTGAACTCTATGACGTAAATAGTGACGCATGCGTACTTTCTGGCGCCGAAATGAGTTATAAAAAAAATTGGAAACAGTGTTACAGTTTATTACCAGTCGACAATAGTTAGGTATAGTTACTAACAGTAGGTTAAGTTCTTGTTTTGTACTAACACTTTAATATGGACACTTTTAAGTATGACTATTGGTGTCATTCTAGCATGTTGCCCATGATAAGCATGAATCTAACATAAAGGAAATTAGAGAAATGATGGACACGCGCGGGACTCGTACGCGAGAAAAAATTGGACATGTTAATCTGAAATAAATATTTTATTACTCTTATTAAAATACCATTATTAATTAAATACCTCTTGTAGCCTAATTAGTAACATACTTCTATTACATAAATTAAGGATAAATTGCTTAGTACCTAAATAATAACTTAGTGTACCTATTCACCAAAATGAATGTTATTATATAAACAGTACAAAGTATGATATCAGCCCATTAATGTGATAACACTAAACAAACAGTCGGTAAAATGTTGTATTGTGTGATTTGTATGAACTACAGATAAAAAAGATAATTGATGGACATGATAATAATGGAAGTGGTTTGAATGAGCGAAGTAATTGATGTATGCAAACCGCAGATACCGCAGTACTAGGTAGGTATCAAAATTGTGGGTTTACGAACAAATTTTTATTCATGAACATTACTGCCAATTTATATTTAACTAGCGGACCCGGCAGACGTCGTCCTGCCCGGAAAAACAGCGCCACCTACCGGGTCCAATTATGTTTTCAAACCAAGAACCCATTTAAATATACACGCAAAGTTTTATTCAAATTAGTCCAGCCGTTTAGGAGTTAGGTGACAAAGACAATGTACAGGAGAATTATTATAGATATTAAGATTTTTATGACATTTGCATTGACATGTCATTGACATGACTGTTTCCTGACAAAAAATCAAATTTTGGAATATTCTATGTGTGGCCCCATTTATATGTTTTTTCTAAGGGATATTCCTCATGGTTTCCATTCAATTTGAGGCGTAGAAAAATAACGTGACTATACCATACCATCACATTATTTAAACTTATAGACTGGTCCACGATAGCACATGACCGAATAAGGTGGAAGAAGGAAAGGGAGGCCTTTGCCCTGCAGTGGGACAACACAGGCTGTTAAAAAAAAAATAGTTACAAGCTTTCAATATGCTCCGTACTGTAGTTACTTCTGACTTGTTTTCAAAAGCTACATCCACAATTCCCGCGAATACAAAGAGCCAACTTTTTAACCAATATTTTTTTTCTAGGTACAACCGCCGAGGTATAGAGCCGGGCGGGAAGGTAGCGAACTATGTGGAAACAGAGCAAATTGTCTCCATTATATGCTCTGACAGCATACATAGAGCCTCGTTTGTACAGGTAAGCTGGTTGAAGAACGATCTAAAATATTTCAGGTGTATGTAAGTATCTTAGACGCTCATTATCATTTATTTGTCATTCTGTGGATGGATGATGTATCGAGAATACACACTGGGCACAGGCTCCACTTATATGTAGACGGAAAAACGCAGTGGCCAATTCAACTTACTATGTAGAGTTATCTGAATTCGTTACATATTTAAGCTTAGCTTTTGTTGGCACAGCAACAGCATAGAAGAAGAATAGTAGCGAAGAAGCAAATGCTCCATAGACATAAAACATTAAACCTCGGACTTATAAAATATATTAAATAATACCTGTCACTGTTACTTGCGTGTTAAAGAATACAGGTAAACTAAAACTTAAGAAACGGTTAAGTTTAGAGTGGTCTTATTAATGTTTATAAGTAAGAGGGTAATTTCTTATGAAATAATAATCTCATATTGTCTATTACTCATAGATAAATTATTACTCAAACCTATTATTTAAATGCTTGTGTTGAAACACAAATAACGATAGCGTAACAAGGTATTCAGACTCCTCGTAAAGAACAGTTACTGTAGACATTCACGTAGTAAGATTTCATGCACTGTTGATTTTACCTGGTTAAGGCAAGGTTTTTTGCTGTAAGAACAGTTATTTATTAAAGTTTTGTGTTGTACTCTGCTTTTTTTATACTTGACGACGAGTAAGGCTTCTTTATCACATCTAATTATATCTAAATTATTGATCCTTAATCATCTTTCTTATCTACGTCCAATGCTGAACACAGGCCTCTCCTATGACACGCTAGTGATATCGATCGGCTTCCAACCTCAACGGCCATTTTGCCTGTATCGTCGCCCTACCTCATCATCATCATCAGCTTTTAAATGGCCCACTGCTGGGCATAAGCCTCCTCCCCTAAACGCCACTGATTCCTGTTTTGGGCCTTTTGCATCCAGGTCTTTCCCTGTACAGCAACCTGTCGCCCTACCTAGCTGGTCCTTAATATTCCTAATATTCCTCGATGATACCAAGTTGTATCCGGCCTAGAATTGACCACCCCCTTTCCTCCTGTAGGCATTGTGACGTACATTGTCCCCTAGGGTACGCCACAAGGCCTATGTCCAACTGTAGACTGCAATAGGCTGTGATGATGATGATTTCTGTCCTCTGCTTCTAGTTTTTCCCTTTTACTGTTGTATAGATATTGTCGTGTCATATAAGTGGGTCAATTTCTCCTCCTATGTTCTAACATAAAATAATAATATGCTTCTTTATTTCTTGTGGCTTTACAAGAAACTACTCACTTTGTTATACAAGAAATCTAGGCCTCTCAAAATAATTTTTTTCATAAACACATCCTGAAACATTCTGCTTTACGTTGGAGTTATTGGTATTTTATTTTTGTTTATCCTTTCCCTCTATTGTTTCGTAAATGTGTGTTAATATAGGTATTGTATAACAACAGGTGAGGGGCTCCGTGCCGATATTTTGGAGTCAACCCGACTACAAGTTTCGACCACCGCCACGTCTTGATCGAAGTAAGTAAACAATTTATTTTATTTAAATTGTACATATTCATGTACAATTAAAATAAATGTATTGCCGTTTCGTGTTTAGCTGAAGAAGAATCTCAAGCAGCCTTCGTGAACCACTTCACGGAAGAGTTGAAAACATACAAGCAGGTGTGCATAGTGAACCTGGTGGACCAGCAAGGCCGGGAGCGCATCATATGGGAGGCGTACGGCAACCATGTGCTCAAGTATAACAGCCCCGACGTCATATACGCCACCTTCGACTTTCACGAGTACTGGTAAGTCCATGCAGATGAAGAATGATTGATAGGTCTATTTTAAACAATTCTGTGTTTGCTCAAAGAAATATTATGTTCTATCCTCCATTTATTGATATTCCATACCCGAATACCATAACCACCTTTTTTAAAGTCGGTTAAAATGTTACGTAAAATTACGCTAATATTATTGAAATATTATCTTACTCACTCCTTTTTACGACTTTAGATGGGAAAGTAATTGCCTACTTATACAATAGCAAATAAATTTTACAAGAACTAAGCTTGCAACCAGATGAAAGACAAGCTACTTATAACGTGAAAATGACGCATTAAAATGTTTGTCGTGTGCGAAATCTAACCCATGATAAACACAAACCACCTATAGATATTATATTAACCTTTTATATATGAATTTAAGTCAGATTTTATTCTCAAAGTATGACTTTTTCACCAGTCGCGGCATGCACTACGAAAACGTCAGCATCCTAATCAACGCGATCGCGGACGTGATCGGTGAGATGCGGTTCTGTTGGCGCGACGACCGCGGCCTCATATGCACGCAGAACGGCGTGTTCAGGGTCAACTGCATCGACTGCCTCGACAGGACTAATGTCGTCCAGGTATGTTAACATATAAAAAAATTAAAGGATGCAAGACCTAGCCTAGTAATACCAATATTTCAAAAATCTTTTGGTCCTATTTGAAAAGTCATCATAACAAACAAATAAGGATCCGACGTGTTCCTAAATTTGCCAAAGATTTTAACTGTCAAAAATGTTGCGAGTGACTCTTTCTACACTTTGGTAATTTATAAATGTGTTTTACTGGCAATTTGAAAAGGACGTTATTTTTTCTAGGTGTCCCTTGTGGCCTAGCCTATTAATTTGCAACTGATAACTAGTTAGATGTTAGATCCTATCATCTAAAATCAAAAACAAGCACACAACAATACCTTTCCAATATAACTTTTGTACGAAACCGTCTGCCTTCAACAGACGGCGATAGCTAAGTTCGTGCTAGAGCTGCAGCTGTGCCGCTTGGGTTTGGGCACTCCGGGCTGTGGGCTGCCCGTCTCCCTGCGACAGTCGTTCCTCACCATGTGGGCTGACAACGGTGACGTGGTGTCTCGGCAGTACGCCGGCACTAAAGCGCTCAAGGTACTGTACATCATACAAAAGAGTATAGAAGATAGTTGTCTATTACAAATATGTTCCCAAAGTAACTTTATATTTTTGTAATAATCAAAAACTCAAATAATCTTGTAAAAATCGAATCCAGAAATACCTCTTGTTACATTGTAGCAGTAGTTAGGGTATTTTTCAAATTATAAGGTTAAAAGTCTAGCCTAGTAGAAATTCGGTTGGAGGCATTATACAATTCTGTAACTACTTCAGTTCAACCAAGTCTAATGAATAATATACATTGCTTGTACCTAACGACTGCTGTGAAATAATCATATTTGTCCCCCATAGGGTGATTACACAAGAACAGGCGAGAGAAAGTTCACAGGATTGATGAAAGATGGCGTCGCATCCGCTAACAGGTAACACTACCTTAGAATATATCCACATTTTCAGGTAACAAAACAACAAACTTTTTCCAGATTCATCATCTGTAATTTTAAAGACAAGATGACACAATGCGCCATAGACATTTTACTCGGTCAAGAAATCAATATGGCGACGGTTGAGACATTTGACAGTTTGTGGTGCAATTTCAAAACTGCATCGATGATGTTGTTAGAGAATGTGGACGGTGACCGGGCTAAGCTAGGGATGATGCCGAGTTACTTCGGACATACGTTGACTAGCGAACTGTTGGGCGCTGAGATCGCTTACGGGATGGGGAGGTCAGTTCTCCACTGCAATTTGGTTTTGTTCTTGAAAACGTTCTGCTTTTTTGACCTCCTCTCCGTATCCATTTGGCACTCTTTTTAGAACTAACGCTTTGTTATAGTCACTCGGAACTTATTAACTACCTTAAACGGTGCTCAGTCGCATCTCTTGTAATATATTTAAAGAAATTTTGTAAAGTACATTTCAATGAACACCTTATCTCTAATTACATAAGGTCTATCTTTACAACTTATTAGATGTGAGATCCGCTTTTTTTATTTGGTTTTCGCACTAAAGATATTTGAGCTTTTTCTTTTGTGTTTGAAATATACTATTGGGTGATTACAGATAGGGTTTAGTCGCACTGCATCCCACAAAAAATACAAACACTAACTACAATTAAAAGCCAATATCATGCAGTCATATGCTGCCATCAACTAGCACAATAACAATTTACTAAATAAACACATTGAAAACAACAGTCAAACGAAAGGTATAGTATTTGCGACAGCGAGTGAGATTATGATATTCTCTCCAAATACAAACTAGTCAAATTTAATGTTGATATACAGAATGTGGAATGGACAAAAGATTCATCCATTTTACAAAGGCAAAATATAAGGATAAATAGTAAAATAAAAGAAGGTTGAAAATCACTCTAATATCAGAAAATTACCGGAGAAGAAAACTACAAGAAGTAGGAATAAACACATGTGTGTGTGTGTCTATTACTGAGTAACAAAAACAGAGATGAAGCGAACTGCTAGAACTTTAGTTACTCCAAACTATAATAATTCACTTTATTTGCAGTAGCATCCACACTTAAGCCTATAACAACATTCCTAGACCCTCAATCTTTCCAGGTACTACCTGTCCACCTTCAAGGACGCTCTCCGTCAGGTGGCCATCGACGTGATGACGGGCGAGTCGCGCTCCATCCCCGACCAGCTGATCGTGCCGGACTGCGCGCGCTGCACCTCCGTCAAGGTTCTTATGTTCAATGTGCGTGCATGTCAAGCTTTTGTTGCTTTTACGCTATTTTACAGCCGCAAAATGAAACTATATAAGCCTTCCGAAGTCTTAAATTCTGAGTTTTTGAACAGCGCAGTATGTCGGACAAATTCTCATGTATATTTTTCACATTCCTTTGAAATTTAAAAAATCTCAACTTAGAACTCATTAAATTATTCGCGCATATATTATATACGTTCAAAGTTTAAGAGCTGGGTTTGTCACTACATATAATATGAATTGATCGTGCTATAATTATGAATCGTTTTCGTTCGATAATTGCATGAATAAAATATGTGAACCCTAAATATTTGTCCGGGGTATAGACGTCAGTGCATGTGATAGTTTATGTCTGTAACACGCTTGAGTATTTATCGCATTATTCGCTTTTGCATGATTTAACAACTAGTTTTGCTATTTTTCAATATAGCTGTAAAGCCTTGGTAATGTGTAACTGCCCACTTTCAAAGCACCTATCATCGGGGAATTGATAGAGCTTCCAAAACTTACCATGCTCAATTATTCGGGCCCACTTCGGCCAGTATCACTGCCGATCATCAACATGCTCATTGGCTTATTTCTTTTACGGCATGAGCTATTTTCATTGTATAGTTAATGGCGAGAAAGGAGACGAAGACTTCCAAAAGTTCCAAAGATCCTGGCGGCTGGCTGGAGGCCTTTTGTTAGGTCTCGCTAAGTCTTGGTAAGCAGTCATAGTTCCCTAGAATACGCTGCAAAAGACCAAAAACATAGGTAAAAGACGGATTCATCCATCTCCAAACCGTGTCAACTTAACCCATCGACTGCCACACAGCAGGCACAATAGAAAAAATTTTGGCGGTCACTTGTGCCTGAAGTGGGGTTGAAAGGGTTAATATTTCACGTTCTCAATTTGTTACAGGACCAATCGGAGCCCGACACGGCGGCGATGGCGCAACACGTCAAGTCTCTGATAGACGACTGCAAGAAGCTGCTGGTCGACACTGAACCGGTGCTCGGGTCCTGGGGATTGATAGATGCTGATCCTAAGTATGTTTAACGTTAGGTTAATTTTTAACTAAGTTTAATATGTCTGCACCTAAGAATCGAAGGGTTTAGACATCTCAAACTTTGTTATCTTTATTAATTGACTAAGTTTTAGACATTTTTACATTACCTAAATGTAATTAAAGAAATTGGCTACTTTTAGCAATATTTAGTAAAAAATAGCATCAAAACACTAAAACACCAAAATTCCCCAATTATTTATGTATTAATAAATTTATTGGTTAAATACAATATATAATGTTGAACAAATGCTTTCCCAGCACGGGCGACCCTCAGGAGTCGGACATGGACAGCGTGGTGGTGCTGACGAGCGACGCGTACTACGTGGCGGAATACGACGAGACCTCCGACCGCCTGCTGGGCGTGCAGCGCGTGCCGCTCGCCGACGTCACCAGCATCGAGCTCGGGCCCTTCGACGCCAACTGCAGCACTGTGAGTACACACACACACACATACACACATCGCTGCTTCTATAAAAAAGGGCCACAACTAAAATAAACAAAAACAGTTTTTTTTTAAATGGAACGCTACTTAACTATATTTCTATATTTTAAAAAGACTCGGTATATAAAATGTATGTTATTTGTGACATGTATACGTAAATTCCCATCAACACAACCACATCAACATTCCCATCAACGCATATACGATTTTTGTCCCCAACTAAACAAAATAATTACTTACATAAAAATTTACTACTTCATTGGAGTTTACACACTTGCCCCCTTATATACGTGTTAAACAATGATTTAAATTATACTAGTTACTGCTTACTTGTCAAAGAATAAAGATGATAATAGACTTAAAAGTAGTTATCTTAAAACACATTTTATCATAGTTTATAAGTAAGGGGGTTACTAAGCGTAAGATAGGTACTTTATTTACGAAGGTTTTTATCGACAAATAAAATAAATAAATACATAACGTACTACATTATGCGAGCTTTTATACACCTCTGTATTTGTAAGGCAATTTTTAAGGTAAATAAATAATATTATGTCTCTAATTAAAGGCAATGGCTGCTACATCTTTTTCCATCTTCTTAAAACAATGTTAATTATTGACTATTTTACTTTAAATTCAAGTATGATTTATACAATTCAACATGTCTCCACTGCCAAGGTTTTTATTTAACGTAATTAAATTAAAAACGTAATTATTTTTATTTTACGTAAATATGGAGATGATCCCTAAGCTCCTTGCCAAGCGTGGGAATTATGCACCCCCCCCCCCCTCCCCATACCTAAGGGGTAGGCCTTTGTTCAATAGTAGACGTCTTCGGGATGATGTTTTATGTAAATGTGTACTAATAAGCTCCCCTGTCCAGCTGTTCAGTGTGGGCCGCAAGAGCGGCTCGGAGCCGGTGTACTGCATCCGCATCAACTACACGAGCGGCGGCGAGGCGGGCTACTTCCACATGTTCCGCTCCACTTCGCTGAGGTTCTTCAACAACATGGCCGTGGTCATCAACACGCGCGACGAGATGATAGGTACGAACTATGTTATACTTTCATATCTTTAACCGACTTCATAAAAGGAGGAGGTTGTTAATTCGATTGCATTATTTTTTAAGACAGAACACCTTTATTTGTAGACAATTAATAATAATACCTCTTCCAATGGATATTCGCTTTTAGGTAACAGAAGCAAAAAATTATGTTTACATATTATTTTAAATACCAATTATTACCAATATCCATATCACATCCTTCGATGAAGCGAAAGCTGTATCCATAAAACATAACATAACATCACGCCTGTATTCCCCGAAGGGGTAGGCAGAGGTGCACATATAGTACACCCACATTTCGCCAGTTATGTTTTTAGGTCCCAATGTAATAGGGGGCGAGTCTATTGCCATCAACAGGGCACAAATCCAGACTCCCTTTTAAAGGAACTTTATCCATTTTAAAGGAATATTACGCGACCGAAGGAGTTACATTTATCATACTTAAAGATTATTTGGAAAAGAGCATAAAGCTTAAATTTGTATCATCAAAATCACGGTAAAGTTTTGGGCGCTGGCGATCTTAAGTAATATTTTATTTATTGTGTGTACAGAATCCTTGCACTCGATCTGTGAATCGTTGATTGTGGCTCGCGACGTCGCCAAGTTGCCGCCGATACCCTTCCACGACGGAGCCAAACTGGAAAAGAGGAAATCAAAGGTATATTAATAGAATATCATATTGATTTTAATTTTGTTTTGATTGCTGTAGATAATTGTAAGTATTCCTTTACCGTCTGGGTTCTCCTAACCCTTAGGACCCGAGGGATAGGTTAACTGTCGGCTTTTCCCAGCACCGTCCTAGAGAGAATTACTTAATAAAACATCCCGACCCGGGATTCGAACCCAGCCCAGGACCTCATGCTCAGCAGTCGCGCTAACCAACCACTAGATCAACGATAACTACTTAGAACTACATCAATCTTACGCATTATTTGAGCAGGTCCACCCCGGGCAGTCGGGCCACGCGCGCTCCTCCCTCTACCTGGACCTGTCGCGCCTGCCGACCTTAACGCGCAACGTCAGCGAGACGCAGCTCGTAGCCGATATCAGGAGCGTCGGTATGTCAATGTTTACCCTTTATACTTATTATGATTATCTGTATACAGCCTGTTCTTTTACAGTAAATATCATTAAACAGAAGTTTGGCTAACGTTCTGCCAAATAATATAATTGAGGACGACTTCATTACCATCTTTATTCTAAATTAGCTAGATCGCTGGCTAATTGGTATCGAGATCGTCATATTCAGAGCTCGGTAAATGCAGCTTTTCGTGTAATCTTCCAACTGTGACTCTAAATGGTCTAAAGAGGTGAATGACGTCACTAAAACGTTCATGCATAGACAATGTTCTAGTGTCGTCCTTCACCACTGTACTACGGCCGCTATATGTCGGCACCGCTATCCTAGAAAACAGACAGACAGAGCTTCATACCCTCTGAACGTTAAGAGTTATTTTAAGGATCCTTGGATTAACAACATAGTGTCACAATGTCTACCCATTATGTATCTTTACCCACTTTATGTCCATTCCTGACCTGTCCTGTAGGGTGATTCTCCTACATTTAAAGCACAGATTCAATATTATCGCAATGTATGAATGTCAAAAATGACAGATGTCATCTTTGACATTTCTACAATTTCGGTATGCCAATATATTTGAAAGTTAGGAGAATGACCCTACTGATCCCTTTCCCATAGCGGGTCAGCCGCGGATGTCAGGCGCGGCGCGCAACCAGATCGTGCGCATAGTGTCGCGCCCCACCATGCACATGCACAGGAACGTCGTGGCCACTGCCAGTGACCGGTCTCACTCTGGCTCGCAGACCGTTAGTCTTGCTTGGTTTTTAAAGACAATTGTTGAGTTATTGATGTACGATGTATTCAGTTTCTTATAATCTTAATAGATAATTTAGGTCGATGGAATGCAGTTGTGATGACTGTTAAGATAAACATACCGGACGGTAAAATGATAATATTACCTTACCTTTTGGTTGCGCAAAAAGACAGACACAGATACAAATTGGAGCATATTATGTAATATATATCCGTCGATAAATGTACCTTGATCTGTTTCCTGTTTTTCTTTTCCAGTTTTCCACACTTTGCTCCAAGTTCAAAATCTCAGAAAGCCCTCCTCTCATATCTTCTCCTCTCCTCTATGTTCAAATGTAAACAAGAGTAATAATATTCTTATCCCAAGTTCATACTTTAGATAAGAATATTTACAAATCAATATGTTTTCTAGGATCAAAAGCCCTGACCAACATGTCGGAACAATTTAGCAAGTTGAACAAATTGAGTCACTCGCTAAACGCGCGCGCCCGACCAAGTTTACAGTTGAAATTTGACCAAAGCGCCTCCCGGACAAAGAAGATATTCGCTCTCGGCCAAAACAAGGACAACAAGAAAAAGGGCAGTCTGTCCGATGGCCTGAGCTCCGACTACTCTTCAGACGACGAAAACAGAACTAATATTTTTGAACCGACCTTAGACAACTTCGAAAACACCCAGCACTACATTGGTAAACCAGGCCAGAAGAGTGAGAACGAAAACGACTGCGAACTGATCCAGAATCCGTTATACTCTTCCAAAATCGAACCGAATGATACCCAACAAGTATTCATTCCAGCTGAAATAGTGACTAATGTCGACAAGCAAGCTTCCAAAACTCCGAGCAACATGAGCAAAATTAATCCGTTCAACATAGACTCGTCCAAAACGCCGGAGATTCACGTAGAAGGAACATTCCCTAAGCCAGCACCTCCCAGTTCCCTGATGCTGACTCAGAAACTGTCTCAGAGCTCGAGTGAATTGCATTTCGACGACCAGTCTGAGGGAGTGAACTTCCACGTTCGTTCTAACTCGCAGCACGAGATCACCCTGAACATTGCTCAGTCGCACAGTGAGTCTGCTATTAGGCAGTTCAAGAATATCGCGAGCCCTGTGTCCAGTTCTACCAAGGATATGGTGCTCTCCCCCCTGACCAAGTTGGCTAAGGGAGTGCAGAATTTAGGCGCTAATTTGGATCCGAGAAAGATGAAGGTAACCGTTATTATATATTTAGCTATAATCAAATTATGTCTATATAGTAGTCGTTACTGTAATCACCTATTCATAAACTCTTCATAAAACACTCATGTGACTTCCTTTGCATAAAATGTTCTCTAACATTTTAATATATTATGTTCTTTATTATCAATAAAATAAATAATAATATCAATCCCGATCACTCCACTAGATAATGTGTAACGGAGTCCAAACTAAATATTAAATTAAATAACCACAAATTTTATTTTATGCGTCTACAGGCGTCGCCCGCAGTAAAACAAGTAACCGAACAACAGTACGAAGAACACAGGAAGTTGCAGGAGAAGTGGCGCGGATGCAACACCCGATTGGTCGCGCTTTAATACCAGTGTTGCCAACACCAAACTAGAGTTGTCAGGTGAAGAATTCTGTTTTTGTCGAAGATGTCGTATACACCCAGTGATATATTTTATTTTATATTGATTTTATTTCTAGTAGTTTCTTTTTGTGTGCACTATTTGTATATTTATGGCGTAGACTTAGTCTGCATTGTACAGTTGGATTTGTAGATCACGTATATGAGTGTCGTTTTCAAACCATACAGTATTCGGTAAACTAATTAAAGTTAGTTTACAATGATTAATGATACGAATAGTTTGCAGGGTTATAAACGTACGGTCCTTTAGCGTTAGGAAATTATTTTAGGGCAATTATTGTTAATCTACCTCTGTGTTTGTCCCTATTTATGATCCTCCTAAATCTTCAAGCTCTTATATTTTCTGATTACGACAACTGAATGTATTTCGTCGCTGTATTTCCATGACTTTTGATACGTATTACTCGAAGCTTGTTAATAATGTTAATGTTTTTGAGCACTTATTAACTATGAACTATCAGCTACAATTACTTTATAATGTTTGTAAATGATCAATCTATTCATGATAAAGCCGACACGTGCGACAAGCGTCTCCATAACCTTCTCACATCATAGTCATCGATGGTTTTTGAATATATACCAGACCAGTGGCTTTTTCTAGCAGTAAATTTAGACGCTAGAAAATGAACTTTAATCTACACTACATTGGCACTATAATTTGGTTTATAACTGACTATAGAATAATAATGATTAGTTGAAGCCCATCTAGTTTCAGATTTATAATGTAGAAGTGTCGCTGCTTTGCAGATACAGTAACTTGTAAAAACAAAGTTGAATGATGTTATGAAATGAGAATGTTTGAGTATCTGAAGCTTTATCAGGAATTTGATCTAAATGTATGTGCTTTTGATGTTACTTATAGACTATACTAAAAATAGCTCAAAAATTAGTGCGAGATGTCTATTGTATCGTATTGTACTGATTAGAGATTTTGACGTCGTTTATAGCTGATAGTTTCTAGGACTATGTTTGAGCTACGACTTTATAACAAATGCGAATAGTTATATTTATAAACGCGCTGATTCTCTACTTTTATAAAATCGACATTCCTTATATTTAATTATAATAGTACAATTAAGGCCTCACTTAGATAAATTGGTAGCGAAATTAAATGTTCAGTATACATTACCTAGTACATAGAGTGCTGTGTGTGTTTAGTGTTAAATTGTTCGTACATCGCAGGCAATGCATGTTTAACAGTATTTATTCTCCTAAAGTAAAAGTGTTTATTCACACGATCTCCATCGACTAGATGACCAGAATATCGATCGTAAAGATTATATTGGACTAAAACTAAATGCTTTATAAAGAAGCAAGTAGGATTATATTGTTCCAGCTGGTTTCGTTTCTTATTACAGATATATGGATTTAAATATAAAAGTTATAAAATTCCCACCATCATAGTACAGGTATTCAAAGTATAGTTTTAATTGAATCTAGATTTGTTACCAACTTATGTCTCGAGACTATAATTCCTAACGATGTGCGTTTGAAGTGTTTTGGATCAACAACAACTTGTGACGCGCTGGTATATTTTTAAGGCAAATAAAGATTTGCCTTAAGAACCTGCGCTCTAAGTTGTGTGAAGAGAACACTTCAGCACATCATTTCGATGTAAAATGGAAGTCTGATACTATTATCGGAATCCTAATTTACATTGAACAGTCAAAACAGTATGACCAACTCTCTATTGGTCAAAACACAGTACAAGCCTAGGTACGATAATAATTGCTTCGGAGCATACTAGCCTCCTTGTAAAAAATATTTATCACGAAGATCATTAGTTACTTTTTAGGTGCTCATTAGTTGGTAACTAATCGAATATTAAACACATAATATGTTGTACCAAAAGATATAACCATAGCTACGTTAATTTAGGAAAAATATTATTCCATTATCAACTTTAGTGAGTAATTCAGTATTATATAAATTGTACCTACATTATATTATAATTATATTGTACGTTAGTGTTGAACGAAGCTGATAAAAAAATAATAGTTTAATCTGTGGCTTTCATAGGGAATATTTTGATATAAGAATGTGGCTACTACCGTGACTTGGCTGCAATCGTGTAAAACACATTTATATTCTTTGAGCAATTAGAAAAGAGGTTGTCAAGTTCCGTAAGGTAGTACAAAACAATGCAAACTGTTAACCAACCTCCATGTACTTGGCAACCTTTCCTTCTATAAAGCTCTCTCCTCCTCCTATAAAGGTAGACAAAATAATTACTATATTTAATGTTGCCCTATTGAAATATACGATTTATAAACGCTTGTTATAATACAATAGTCCAAATATATTAACCTGAAACGCTTTCCAAGCAGTAGTTTGTTCCCAGATGTAAAGGTATTCTTATAAAAATATTTTATTATTCTAATTGAGCCATCAATAACTACCTACTCGGAATTGAAACCATAGAAAACATTTCAACCAAAACTATTTTAGATTTGGTTACCGTTAAATATCGGTATAAAAATAATTATTTCTACTATTTTGGTATATTTTTCGAATATTTTAGCATCATAATATTATTTTTAGAGTTCTCACTTCTATGTCTATCAAATCTATAAATGCTAAAATATATAGATTCCAGTGTATTGTGTACTAAAATTACAAATATATTAAATAAACCATTCCTAGTTTATTAAATATAGATATAGAATGATTAATGCACCAATTTATTAGACAAATGTTATTAATTAATATATTTCAATAATTTATATTAATATATAGATACATTTAGTTTTAGTTCTATTTTTGCGGATTATTAACGCAATAATTGATGTCTACGATTTTTTATCAATTTTCAATAAAATTAACTTTGTAGTACCATTGCTGTTCGTTATTCTAACTATTTGTTACTCGCACGATGATAGAGTTTTAAAAATAAGACTCATTTACATATGCCAAAAAATATAATACAAGTTTATATTTGTATGGTATTCGTTAATCGTTCAAAGGTTTATCTTTATTTTATCCATTCAAATGATACAGTTTTTTAGCATGTGAAAATGAGGTCTAATTTAACTAAATAACACTGTCATGTTTAATTACAAAAATATCTCAATTAATTCACACTAACTTGAAAATTTACACATATTCCTTACTGTAACAATACATAATATAATAACAAAAAGTGAGAATAAAATAGTGTTTTAGCAATTCCATTTAGTATTTAAAGGTATAATAAATTAGTTAATTTAGTAAGTACGCCGCCGTCGTCAAGATAATTGTTCATTTAAATGTATCGAATGGAAAGCTTATGAACAAGTTTACGTTTAGATTGTTGTTGCCAAACGTATTGAATAGATGTCGCAGCGATATCGCACATAACAGCATTAAATGAGGACTTCGGTCATGTTCCAAAATTATATAAATGCACTGACTAATTTGGCAACCCTGATTGTAACCGTGGTGTTGCCATTGACCCTACAAAATATACCATAAACAATAAAATTCCAGTTATAGGATCTGTCGCGTAGCTTTGTGTGGGTTTTATGATGCAGTGTGTTAGCATGTAGCCTGTAGGATTTTATATTAGCTTTATATTCGAGTAGCGTGTCGTCGCTTTCACAAATAATTTAATTAGTCATAAAACGGTACTAGGCGACAATAAAGTAGTCAGCTAGCTTTTAGATGTTGATACCGAATCTCCTGTGTCTTTGTCATACGTTTGCCGCAATTTGAATGACAGACCATCTATAGTGGATGTTACAATTTATTCGCATCGCATGGGTCAATAACGGCTGTGCCAGTAGTATACACCAAACCTCAATTACATTATAAAATCATTAAGATAAACTGATGTTTGGTAATTTATGATCTGTTTTATTTTAAGATACTTATGTTATAATGCTATTGGACGCAAAGCTATAGACATTGCTTCCTGTTCTATGTCTTCCATTTGACCTGATAGTCAGGTCAACAAGCTGTCCACAAAACTCTGATTGGCTTCTACGACATTCTATTTATAAAAGTGTGAAACTGAAAAATTGGAATAGAGGAAATATCGAATTTAATTCCAAAATAGCGCTTTTATAAAATCCTACTGAAACGCGTACAAAGCTGTTGTCTTTATGTTATTAAATATTTAAACACGTTAGGTCAATTTTGGATATTTATTCGGTGTAGATTATGTAGCATGTTTGCTAGTACAAAATGTTATTGGGCGAATATAAAAAAAAACTTATTTATTTATTCAGTCATTTTTAAAGTGTTGTCGCAAATTAGTTGTCCTAAACAGATAAATAATAAAACCGGTTCAAATTTTACATTACCTAATTTCTTTAAAATATTGTTGGACTTAATACTTGTTTTTTTTAATATTTATTATGAACACTATGACCAGAGACATGTTTGTTATGTAATAAAGAGAGTAATGAGAAATATTTACTTTCTGTACATGCTTGTAAAATAAATTATTTTATTTTGTCATACTTATTTATTGATTTTGATTTATCATAAAGGCAAAAAGATTACATATATTTGTCTGTGTATTCATTACAAAAATGAGTTTTGTCTGTGATTTATTTATGTCCTACTTGTAGTGGAGACACATTGGTCCTATGTACGCAAAGTACGCAACGCATTGTGATATTTGGATGCTTTATTTTGTATGAAATCTAATAAATGGGGACACATTGTCGTATGCAACGCAATCCTTCGCTTCCCATACAATGTCAACATGCGATGTTCACAACGAGTTTTCGACGTGGAGATCATTGAAGTAGAAGGTATGTTTCGACATTACCTCAGGCTGATAATATCACATATACATAAACATGTTTTGCGCGTATAGTGCACCTTCTGAGAAATTACAACGGCGTCCGATGCCTATGTGCGTTGCATACGTGGACTTAGTGTGCACAACCAGTCACATTACGGGCCAGTTTGTCTCTACCTTTATTATTTTGATTATTATATATTTTTGAACATAAATAATAATAATGCTTTTGACGAACATGTTGTTGTTTTATCTATACATTCCCTATTTCTTACCTATCACTACCATTATTGCAAAACAGAATTTGGAATCAAGATTAGAAAACCACTAAAATTAACTTTTATTATTGTCAAAATGTAGCTAGGCTACCACATTTCGGGTGAGCTGTCTATGGGGTAAAACAGCCACCCAATGCGTCGCAAAAGGTGGGCAAGCCTAAAAGAAGCTTGGTCCGCAATTAATCTTATAGTCACATATTACATGTTAGGGGGATAAGTAGCCTCCCTAAGCAACGACCTATATGAACCAGTCCTGTATGATCTTGTTGACTGATAAGTCATTAAGTCAACGCATTATGCTATTTCTGTGCGTGATTTAATTTTAAGGGACTCGTAGCTACGTGCGTTAACCTGGCTCAACGCGGTCAGTCTTGTGATGGGTGACCGTTTTCACAGGTCGTCCCCTCCGTGCATCGTGATTCGTGAGGTAGGTGCCATTGGTCCTGCGCGCAATCTCTTTCTGGTCGTGTCAATTTAACGTCCCATCGGCTATAAAAGTGAGGGAATAGGGGGGGGGCACCTGTGTTATATTTGTGCACTTAAATGCCTCCTACGTAGTTGGTTTATCTCAGCTGAAACAGGCTGCCGTGTAAAATTTCATAGTCCACCATTTTATAACAGCCATCCCGTTAAGCAATCATAGTTAACTGATATATATATATATAACTATTTAAAAACCACTTTTGTCTATAAATACAACTCTATAAATAAACAATTAATGTCAATGTCAAATATTGAAATTTGAAGTTGTACTTCATTTTACTTTCAACTTTGACTACTACTTTGAGGTTGGAGTTTGAAGTTTTTCAATTCAGTTATTTCAATTTTAACAATGTTTTTGAACTAATTACTACAAGGTACAACAATAACTTAGAGAAATCAGTGGCTGACAGTTAGTAGGAAACTAAACACTTGAGTCAGTAACGCACTAACAATGCTTACGCGAAACAAATTGCGTAAAAAAACTTCTACAATATCTAATGATACAGTTGAGCACATATATTCGCCGGAAAAGTGTAGAGTGTGTTTAGATGACGGTGAAATACCAATTTTCGGTACAAATGATATATCGGGCGATGTAACTGAGTTTGGAAATATTGAAGTCAGTATAAATGATAACCTCCCTCAGTATTTATGCGAGGGTTGCTACACATTGCTGGAAGCTGCAATCTTATTTAGGAAAACGGCAAAACAAGCTGAAGAAATTCTAAAGAAGTCGGAATGTATAGAAATGGCATCAATAACCACGGACAATTCTAATTATATAAATGAAAATGAACCATTCATAAAAAGAGAATATCTGGAGCTTAACGATACTTCTGACTCCGAATCTAACCATTTTAAATCTGATGATGAGAGTATGTATGATAACTACACCACATTTTCTGAAGCTGATACTCAAGACAGTCAAGATAATAAAGACTACCAAATAAAGTTATTAAATATAAAAAATGAAGAGGAAGAAAGTATAAATGAACCAGACAATGAAATGATAATGATAATAGTGTCTGATAAAGATAAACAGAATCAAGCCCAACCCACTTGTGAGCAATGTAATCTGGTATTTGAAACCATTGAAGAACTTATACTGCATAATGAAAAAACTCATTTAAAAGCCTTTAATGAAAAAGAATGTGAAATATGCCATAATTTAGTTAAAAAAAGTTCTTACAAAGTTCATTTGATGGAACATAGAAAAAATTATAAACAAAAACACGACAAGAGGTATGATAAAGTTGAATGTGAAGTTTGTGGTAAGAAAATAAGCAGAGCTTACCATAAATACCACCTGAAAATGCATGGTACTGCTGAAGAACAAGCTCAGAGGCAAGTGGATTGTCCAATATGTAAGAAAACATTTAGTGCCCATTACTTCAAAGATCACATCAAAAGAGTCCATGCTAAAAAGACTAAACACAAACATTCCTATGAAAACATTAAATCCAAAGAGGAACCTATGAAGATCAGCTACAATAAATGTCCAATATGTGACAAACGTGTTAAAGAAAGTGATTATAAATTACATTTGACAAAGCATGGTGGTCCACTGAGACGGTTCATTTGTGATAAATGCGGGAAAGTATTTAAATACCCGTCTGCCTTCAGGACCCATTGCTTAACACATGGCAGTGAATTAAAGTACAAATGTCAGTTTTGTCCATACAGGGGCTTGCATCAAGGACTCCTTAAGATCCATGTACGGACACACACAGGGGACTATAATTACAAATGCTCTGAGTGTCCAGCTAAGTTCATAACAAAGAGTAACTTATCCAAACACCTCCTACGGCATAAAGGACTGTGTAACTATAAATGTGAGATTTGCCAAAAAGGTTTTTATACGAAACGTGATGTTGATAAACATACAAAAAATATTCATTTAAAATTAAGAAATCATGTATGTGAGGTTTGTGGCAAGGTTTTTGGACATAGAGACAACATGTTAAGTCATCAATTAAAAGTACATAAGAGAGAGAGGATTATAAGTAAGGGTCGTATGCCTTCTTATCTGAAAGCAGAACATCAAATTATTTGAGAGTACCTACCTCTTTGGTCTAGTAACTACCTAGTTATCTTGTTGTTACAACTGTTAGTTTTTAATGAAAATGGACAACAAACCTATCTGCCTGAAACTACTGTAGTGGTCACTAGATCAATGAGATTAATAAATGTGAATATTTGTAAATTGTTAAATAATGGTAAAATTAAAATATGTATTAAATATTTTAATATGCTGTTCCATTTTTCATTTAGATTTCTTGGATATGGTGGTGTTGGTGTACTTAATGAACATTCATATTACAGCTATGATAAAAATATTAATAATGCTTGTTTTTAAAAATGCTTTTTATCAAGGACTCATATAATTTTGATGCCTGAAGTTGGTCGCACCAATATAGTGCATTACTAATGTGATGAGTATTCCTTTTTAACTTGGGAGCCCAAATAATGTCCTGTTTTGTTTTAAATTAAATATATCTTATCTTAAATGCCAAATAAATACACTGCACAGTTATATTATAATCAATGATTAATTTTCAATTTTATTAGTCACTGTTATAAAATGGTATGTATGTAATGATGTATTTATAATAATGTGTGAATAGAATATAAAAACTTAAACTTATTGCTCATAATCATTATAAATAAGTATTCAATTTCTTTAGTTCAGCCTCTACATAGGCTGGTGTTCTCCCTTTCATTTTCTTTTCTCGTTTATGAACACCAAGTAGGTGTCTCATCATTGCTTTCCTATATCCAAATACTTTTCCACATAAGTTACAAGCATGGTTCTTTATTCCCAAATGATCTGCTTCAAAATGTCTTTCCAAATAAAGTTTAGAGTGGAATCCTCTCTGGCAAGTATCACATCTGAACATTGGCTCCTTATGTCTGAGTGCATGCTTGTTTAGATTACTTTTAATAACAAATCTTGCAGGACATTCTGTGCACATAAATCTAAAATCCCCTGAATGTGTATGCATGTGATTTTTCAGAAGAGCTGAATGCCTTCCTCTGTATGGGCACAACTTGCATTTATAAGGAAATTCTGAGCTATGTGTGACATAGTGTTTTCTATAAGAGCATCGCTGGCGAAATGATTTTCCACAGATGTCACAAACATGTCTAGGCACTGTGTGGTCATGGAGAGCATGATGTTCTTTGTAGTAGGCTTTACTGATTGTTTTAAAGCACACCCCACACTGTACCTTATCTGGAGATATCTGTTTAGTCGATATCACTGGTTTAGATTCGTCAGTATCAGCAGTAATGTCAGTGCCACTTGCAGAAGATGAGAATAGATTTTCCAATACTAATGTTGAAGATTTAGCCTTATCCTCTCTATTTTCTACATTTTCTAAATCTTTAGGTTTGATTAAACACGTTGTGTTCTTAGCTACTGTGTTCTTTAGAATCATATCAGATTTTTGAGCGGTTTTCCTAAATAATACTGCAGCTTCGAGTAACTTATGACATGGATCACAAATAAAATGTAAGCTCTTATCATCCTCACATACTTCAATATTACCGAAAGTACAAATATCTTCTACGATATCTGTTCCCTGACTGCTATAAATCGGTATAGTTCCTTCTTTGAGACAAATTCTACATTTGTTATTGCTCGCGTTTTCTGGAAATGTCACAACTGGACTTTCTCTACTGTAATCAAGATTCCCTTTTAACCTTTCGAACTTAGCTCTTTGGAACAGTTTTACTAAATAGTATGTAGAAGCCATTGCCCAGGTTTGTTTTATAACAAACCCGAAATGGTAGTAGTTTGCGTTGTTTATTTTGATTAACCTAATGAATAATGACAACTTGACAAGTTAACAATGACAACTCAATTATGTCACTACGCATGACGCATGTGATCATTAGCCGGGTCCACACCGGACGATCCATCGCGCTCCAATCGCGCGCGGCAGGAGCGCGATCCAAATGTGCGGGCGGTGTGGACGTGCCGCGCGCGATCCATGCGCAAGTATTGGAGCGCGCGATCCCTGCTGCGCCCGATCCGTGCGTTGTCGGTTTTTTTGCCAGCCTCAAAGGTGCCTCAGTTGCGTGCCGCGCGCGGTGTGGACAGTTGTGTGTGGTTCGCGCGATCCTTCACGCCATGGACATCTCGCAAAGTCGTCGTCTGATATCGCTTTATAAGGAATTTAAATGTTTATGGGACCCAAAAGATGTTAATTATACCAATAGAGGTATAAGAGACGATGCTTGGCGTCAGATTTCTCGCGAAATGGATAACATAAAAATAGAAGACCTAAAGAAAAAAATGCGGTCTTTGGCGGGAGGCTATAGACGGGAAAAATTTAGAGAAAAACAAAGCCGTATAACTGGATCGGGTAAGTAATCTTCTCATACACACTCTCACCGATTTTTTTTCGCCATTTCTTTTACCGGTGGGCATTTTGCTTTGCTTCCGAAATGGTGGTAGTTTATAGAGTAGCTTATTTAATTTAAATTTATAATTATTCAAAATATTATAACTATGTAAAGACGTGTCTAAGTGCCCGTGAGGGCCTACAGAATAAAGATGCTTTGAATTTTGAATTTTTACATACCTGCATATTAGAACAGTCCGGAATAGTGCACGGCACTTGAATACCGCAACCGATCTTACCTCAGCTTCGCCCGCATTTCTGAAATCGACGCGGGCAAAGCTGCGGGAGTTCAGTTAGTTTTTATATAAATTATAATTTTGTTGTTGTTTTTAAATTTATTATGTTGAAAAAAAAAACGTTATTTAATGAATTACTTGTTTATTTCAGGTGCACAAGATACATATAAATCAAAGTGGTTTGCGTATGATGACTTCGACTTTATGGCGGATAAAAATGAACCCGGAACTACTCGAGATACTTTGGAACACGTGAGTCAAGTTCACTGATATTCATTTTGCCAAATTATTGTATGGTTTGTAACAAAGTGTCTTGCTAAATGGGACCGTATTGTATGGGCACTTTCTACTGCTCTTCTTGGTATGACGGCCATCGGTTGTAGTGATTGTGATGGTGGTTCATTTCGCCAGCTTCCAAGTATTACATCTCCATTGTCCTGGACCATATCAAACGTTCCAGGCGATGTAAAGTTAGAATTACTACGTAAATAGTTATATAGATGAACCGTTGCCAGCACGACTTTAGTCGCAGTTTCTGGTTCCAAAACATAGGTTTACGCAGAACTCTATAGACAGAACTAAGTACTCCAAATGCGTTTTCTACTACTCTACGTGCTCTTGACAGTCGGTAGTTGAAAATTCTTTCACACGAGCCCCTTTCCCGAGTACCATCGTATGGTCTCATTGTATAATCATTCAACTGAAAAGCTTTATCACCTAGTATACAATAGGGTACTTCAATTTTATAGGGAACTTGTAATATTTCCGGGGGTGGAATGTTTAGTTCTTTTTTTTCAAGTTTTTTATATAAATTTGTGTTTTTGAACACGCCTCCATCTGATATTCTGCCTTTAGTCCCAACATTCACATACAGAAACTTATAATTTGCATCTACTAACGCAAAAAGAACAATACTAGGAAATAATTTGTAGTTATCAAAGTCGTTGCCACTATTAAAAGGCGATTGCAAAACAACATGTTTGCCGTCCATCGCTCCTATCACGTGTGGGAAATTCCATTTATCCTCGAATTGCTGAGAAATTTTACGCCACTCTTCTTCAGTAGATGGCACCTGAAAATAAAGATGCCGTGAGATCCTTAACCTTTAACTGGGGACATGACAAATTTATAACACTTTAAGGGACATGTAGTCTCACAGGCTACAGCCGATTTTGTAATTAGTATTACTTACGTATAAATCAACCGATGACACGTCCACCCTAGCCCTAAAACAAAAGCTACTGAGAAGCAGGGTTGAGGCAAGTGGGGGGAAAGGGTTAATTCTAAGAATTTGCAAACTACGCGACGCCTGTGAGGCTACACGTCACTAGTTAAAGGTTAATAATAAAAAGTTGAAAATAAAAATAAGTAGTAATAATAATAATAATGTTGTTACAGGAAGAAACTAATACGACTGAACGGGAACTTGAAGTAAATGTTACAGTGAGCGAAAACGAGAACAGTAACATTGTTAGTAGTGACATACAACCGGAAAGAGCCAACCAACACACAGATTTGAGTAGAGAGCAGAATGCTCAAAGTGTACAATCCAATGTCCAAACAACAAGCAATCGAGCAAAAAAAAGGAAGAAAACTACTTCTAATAATGCAGATGATATATCAGATGATACTCTTTCAGAAGCTTTCCAACTGCTGCAACAATGTGCACAGCCACCACAACCAGACACAGATTCTTACATTGCTTTCGGGCAGTATATATCTACTGAATTGCGGAAATATGATGCAGTAACATTACCTTATGTCAAAAATGCTATATGCCAAGTAATTTTTGAAGCTGACACAGGAAGATATAACAATTATGGATATTACACTAATTCATATCCTAGCACACCTTCAGCCTCCACTTCATCGCACACTCCAGCTCCACCTCCACAGGCACCACCATCTGCTCATCTGGCCTCAACTTCATCGCATACTCCAGTTCCACCTCCACAGGCATCACCATCTACTCATCTAGCCTCAACTTCAGCGCAGTCCCAGTCTCAACAACCTCAGGATTATTCAGTTCCACAGTCACCACCGAATTAAATAAGTGCCTACCTATTCTTTCTTGTTTTCTTATGTTTTCAAATAATGTTGATTAATTGTAAACATGTTACTTCACTATAATTATAATACACTACTTTTTTATTGAGTAATAAAGTATGGTTTTACTTACCTTCACATAATCCTTTAACAAGTCAATGATTGCTTCACAAACTTCGGGAATAATTTTCGATATAGACTGTTTGGAAATGCGGAAGAGATACTGCAAACTGACATATGAATCTCCAGTCGCTAAAAATCGCAATGTAAGTAGTAATCTTTCCTTCACAGTAATGGCATCTCTATAATTTGTATCATTCTTTCTTAGCTTGTTGTTCAGTAACGAACACAATATCTCAAATTTATTGACATTCATTCTTGCAAAATTGTGTTCAGCTTTAACTGACACTAACTCTGCATAAAGCTGAGTGCCAGATTTTAAGCGATTTTTGTATATTGTTTTTATCCAGAACCGTCTTTTTATTTTTTGTGATTTTTTGCGCAAATTTTTAAGCAAAATATAGGTTACTGCTGCCACGGCAATTCGACGCCGACGCTGCACGTGTGACTCCATCTCAAGCAAGAGTTCGACTGAATCATGGATCGCCTATGGATCGCTAGGAGCGTAGGTTCAGGATCGCAGTTCAATTAAACTGGATCGGCCTAGTACGATCCACGAACCACACTCCGTGATCCTGGATCGCGGATCGCGCGATCGCTGATGCAGGTTGGATCGTCCGGTGTGGACCCGGCTATTGATCACTCTGGCCAATAGTGCGGATTTTTTTTTTTATAAAAATAATGTCTCTGTCCTAATCTCTCAGAGAGCATAATCTCATCATTTATTGATATTATTAACAAACAGATACCAAGAAATTTCCAGATCGGCATTAGGTACGACCTGTATTGCTCCTCACCCTTGTCACTGTGGTAAAGCTATCGACAGCCGCGGGCGACATGGCCTTGGTCTGTCCCGCGCCAAGAGCGCTAGTCGCATACCACGGCACGCAATTTAAAATGACATTATTTCATTATTTGTCACCGCCGGCCCAGCTATATTAGAATCGTATGGCTTGATGTATGTGACGATGGAAGGACATCAGACTGTATATTTTTGATGCCATGGAAATTGGATAGGCCTTTAGTGTGTGCCGCAACATGTTTCTTGCACCATTTCATGTTTCCAGCATAGAGGTTTGGTCTGGAACTGCAGCAGCAGCGCCAGAGCAAGCAGCGAAAGTATTGAATAATTTAATTGGTAATTATATTTTTCAGCCGTTTGGGGTCGAAACAGTCGGGTTATGGGGTCCGAGTGCATCTTTTACTAATAGAGACAGACAATATAGACTGCAAACAATGTAATTTAGATAGTTACTGCTATACAATATAATATTTGAAAGAGGTAAAAATCATTTTTTTATATGTACGGGGTACGAAGAAATTTGAACAGCCAGGAACACAGGAAAGTCTATCCATTCGATCCATGCATGGTATGGTATTCGATCATCGATCCATGCATTCGATAATCTGTAGGATAGTCTGTAGGTATATCAGTAAAAATCTGACACTTCACACTTGCCACTTGGTCTTGAAGTTATAGCGTAGTGTTTATATACTCTTTGGTCACTATTTGTTGATAACCATTGTAAAAGTAAGATATGATGTATTTAGATTCCTAAATAATTTGATATAGACGTATAATGGTATATTATCGAGACTAAGTGAGCAGAATTATATAAATAGTTATGATATTGTAGTTTATAAACATGCTTACATTATATTATTTAATGAAAAAAACGAGAAAGAAATCTAAACTAAGTGCTACCGAGTATTACAGTAATATAAATAATGAAAGTAAACGTATTAAAATAAAAGAGGTCTTTGAGGCGAAATGTCGAATATGTCTGCAAGAAGGTTCTTTTCCAATATACGGCTGCGAAGACACAACATTAATTTTAGAAGTTTTACAAATGGTTGGTGATATACAAATAAATGAAAATGACGATCACCCAAAACACTTGTGCGATATATGCCATGAGTTTATTAAAGGAGCGATATTATTTAAAAAGATTGCAAAGGAATCTGATGAAATCCTTAAGCAGTCTGTGAAGGAAGAAACAGTTTTTGACCAGTCTTTTGACCAAGATTTTAGTGATAGCAGTGTGTATGATACAAAACAACCAGAGAAATGGGAATGTGAAGACAACTGTGAAGTTAAAACTGAGAAAAAATTAAGGATAAAATGTGCTCCTAAAGTCACTTGTAACATTTGCAATAAAATAATCAACAGGTCATATTATAAGGAACACATGACCATGCATGACCCTGACCATAAAAAATATGTATGTGATGTGTGTGGAAAGTCATTTAGATTGAGATGTGCATACTACAACCATAGTTTAAGACATAGAAATGATTTTCCCTACAAATGTCAGTTTTGCCCTTATCGTGGCAGATATTCTGAGCTTCTGAAAACTCATATGAGGACACACACAGGGGATTATAGATATATGTGCACTGAATGCCCTGCCCGCTTCTTATTTAAGAGTAATTTAAACAGTCATATGCTCAAACACAAAGAGCCACAATACAAATGTGAAGCTTGTAAAAGAGCTTTTCATACAAAACTAATGTTGCAAAGGCATTATGAGGCCGATCACTTGGGTATAAAGAATCATGTTTGCAATGTATGTGGGAAAGCATTTGGTTATAGAAATGCTATGATGAAGCATCAAAGACACGTTCATAAGAGAGAAAAGTTGTTGTTTGGTCGAATGCCTGCTTATTTAGAAGCTGAACATAGGGTTGAGGAAGGATGCTGACTTACACTGGCATACACCGTAGAAGACTGAATCTTATCTTACTGTGGAATAAAACATAAATGATTTAAACAGGCATATTTATTGCAGTATAATTAGATTTTCTTAATGAATATTTTCTTCATCATTAAAGTAATAATACAGCAGAAACCTCTTTTTATTCTCCATAATTAGAACAGCCCTGGCTCTTGACAGAAATCATTTGATAATAATACCGCCAAAGCTTCCTTACAACCATTTTATTGGTTTTATGGAGGCGAAATAATACGGCAGACTTAAGGTCTTGAGAATGATTCCCAAGTCAAAAAAATGTCTGTCTAGAAATTATTTTTAGTACATCATGGTAGTAAATTTTACCCGGTAATAGCAGGCAACTTGAAATCGCGGTTTAACGCGAATATAGTAACCTCTGCTACCACTTCGGAGAATACATTCGTAGACTGAGATTTTAATTGTTCACTGTTACTGAGTATTCATACAGGTGTCTGGACTGTATATTGGGTATTAATATAAGTATTTTATTAATTAATATAAAAAATTCAACGTAAGTAGTGTCTCTTGCAAAACCAGACACTACAGACTGACAGGTGTCATAAGTTCAAAACAAACAAAGGTTTTGTACTCCTGTCAGCTGTTTATCGAATATTCGATCGATATGTCATAATGTCATTGACATTTGACAAAGGTATAGTAAACAAGTTGTGCGCAAGGCCGCAAGTAGTTTTGAGTTACATTGCAATTGAATTCAGAACAAAACAAATATAATGTCCGGCTCCTATTTTATGTTACAATTCCTAAAAAAAGAACGTCGTAAAAAGCAACAACAGTTACTTAACAGTTCTGCAGCTAGCCAGAACAGCTATGAAAGGAGGCCAGTACCTACAAGCAGTGAAAAAAATAAGTGTAGAATTTGTTTGAAAGAGGCTACCATATCGATATATTCTTCAGACTCTACCTATAATATTGCGGAAGCCATACGCACTATCGGTGACATTAAAATAAGTGAAAATGATGATCATCCGAAATATCTATGTTCATCGTGTCAAGCTATGCTTCAGAGTGCTATGCTATTCCGAAAATTGGCTCAGGAAACAGATAATTTCCTTCGACAAACTCCTACATTAGATGACCAATTTGATAAAATAATATCCTATGAAGATGCTATAAAATCATACATCTGTAAACAATGCAATATTAGTTTTAAAACTTTCAATGAATTAATAGCACACAAAAACTCAATCTTCCATAAAAAAGTTCGTATCCAATGCCCTTTGTGCTTTCGTTTACTGACATCCAAATTGTATAAGAAGCATTTGGCAAGACATCAGTCTGAAACACATCTGGTTTGTGATGTATGTGGAAAGCTATATCGCAAAGATAACTTAGCTAGACATCTACAACTTCATAGCTATGATTTGCCATTCAAATGCCAACATTGTCCATACAAAGGACGTTTTATGGAATCGCTTAAAATTCATATGAGAACTCATACTGGAGATAAACCCTTTTCCTGCAATCTATGCGAGTTACGGTTTCTCACGCGTAGTAATCTTAAGAGACATCTTTTAACCCATCAAAAGGAAAGGCCCTTTAAATGTGACGAGTGTGGAAGAGGTTTTTATACAAAAAGGGATTTGGAGGCACATTTTAGGACTGATCATACTGGCCTTAAGGAGTTTGCTTGCTGGTTGTGCAGCAATAAGTATGGTTCCCAGAAGGCTCTAATGAGACATGAATTAAGAGTGCATAAGAGAGATAAATTAGCAAAGGGACGCAAGCCCTTATATCTGCAAGCTGAGTATCAAAAGCATGATGAACACATTCCTCAATTAAGTATATCACAGGATTTGAAATAACTAGGAAATAATTATGTAGTGGTTGGCAGTGAATAACAATGGTAAAAGTTTTTGAAGATTATTAGAGACAATTATCTAGGACAATGACTGTAATGTTTGTTCAAATCCAGTATATCATTAGGAAAATTATGTATTTATAAATAAAAAAAGAATATTTCATGATATATTTATTTTCATAACTAAACAGATAGTGTTTACAAAATCAGATTCTTAAGATTTGTCATGTTTATTTAATAACTTTAGATCTTTGTTTTAGATGTATAATAATACATTATAATTCTCAAACGATATTATATATTTAAAGAGAAGGATTTCAATATAATGCCCATATCTTACTTGTATTTTTTAAAACAGGTTTGATTAATAGTTTCAACATATGAATATTTACGAAAATATGTTGTATTTAATTCCTTTTATTACTTTACGCATTATTATAGGACTAGAATGATCAACATCAATATTATTGCAATATATTTTTGGTCAATAATTTAACGATTACACATAACAACAACACTAAATACATTTCTAAATAAAAATCACACTCACATAAGTATAAATCTTTGGTGTAATATTTCTACTGAACAATGGAAGATTTGATAGTAACTATTCTGTATACAATTATACATATCTAAATAAAGGCCACATTATCACTTATGTTACACTTATCGGATGGACACAAACAACAGGAAAGGCTTCAATGGTCTCCTAAAATTACAATATGTTTCTTATGTTACAGTACTGGCTATTAACAGTTCTAAGAAGTCATTATGTATATAAATTATAATTTATGTTAAAAGTTGAGAGCATCAGAAATGGTTTTATATATTAAAGATTAGTAAGTAGTTTAGCACTTTAGGAAGATGGACTTGTGCATGTAAATAATAATGATGATTGACTAGAAATGGTATCCTTAAATTAGTTAACAGTTATTTGTATAAAAATCGTTTTAGTATTTTTAGTATACTACACAATTATTATGTAAGATTGTAAATACTTTCACAGTCTTGTAATATAAGTAACAAAATACATTTTATAATACTTAAATTTGTGTTATAAAACAGTGATCAGTGAAATATACTAAATATGCACCACACATGAATTTGAAAACTTATTTGTTTGATTTATTTAATTAAATAATAGTGCATAAAATTGCTTAAAAAATTGCAACATCTAAAATATTAGTATGCCAATAACACTAATATATTGTATATAGGAAATTATTATATGCCTATATCTATAATAAATAGGAGTATATAACAGTTACATGTAGAATATTAAAATCAGTATCTAAATTTTCAATACTATGAATTATAATAAATATGTTTAGCATAATATAATATTAGAATCAAAGCAATTCTTGAATAATTAGGCAAAAGATGCAATGTAACAAAAGTGTTTTAAAACACATGAGCAAAATACACAGAAGACATAATATTAAGAACTGTAAAAAGTATTAACTTTATTGCATGCTAGCAATAGCCTAAAAAATATTAGCCTGCATTAGCATAAGATTATAAAACATAACTTTTTAATGACTAAATTCTTTTTCAATATTATTCAATTTACTTTTTTGTTATAATATTATAAAAACAAAATATATTATAATGTAGTTATGACACTACAGGCTCATGATAATAAAAATATTATTATTTTTAATGTGATAAACATTATTTCCTAATTTGGCTCCATTTGATGTTATACAAAAAGTAGAACTTAAGCTACATGTTCTAAATTTATAATAATCAGGCATTCAATGCTTTATGATATTATGAAGGCACTAAAAGATCTTTTCATGTATTAGCCATCCTTTTTTTAATTTTTAACTACAGTTAGAGATGATTACAAAGTCAATCTCATCAATTTAACATATTAGCCTGTTTTAAATATTAATTATTTGTCACTGAAAGGCAGTATAGGATAATATTAGTGTAAATTGTGTGCTCTATCAAGCCACGCCAAGTCTCATTTAATTTAGGTACTGTCTTATGTAAAAACTTGTTTATATTTGTGCATAAGGCACATGGCCTCTTAATTATTAAAAAAAATTGTATATGTTAGTCATAGGAAGGTCCTCTACAGAGAGATACAATAAACATGGATGCAAATACAAACTCCAGTGATTGGATGCATAGCATGAGGGTACACCAGATGTACTCTATTCTGAGGACCACCACTTGCCAGATGAGCAGATACAGAACACCCATTATAGATGGCACAGTCAGGAGCACTGAGAATAACACTGGTAAGTCTGTAAAGATAATAAATACATTTACAGTTTAAGCTTACATATTATTAAAATAATATTAAATATCTCATGTATATATTCTACATTTATAAAAAAATCTGTTTACCTTTTTCACTCAAGCTGCCTTTCCGCCCTAGTATAAGACGAGCTGCCTCAATGATGAAAAGTCCTACTAGGACTCCGTAGTCTCGCCCCAGTCGCGTTGGATCCTTATCCACATCATACTTTTCAATAATTAAAACTGATTTTAGAATAAGAGTGCCTAGTTCACACGTAGCGAACAGACCAAAATAAAACGAATTGATATAGAGGAGAATTTCATATGCCAAGCTTGAATTAACCATTTTATCGTTAGTTATTTGTATCACTTAACAAAAACAAATGATCATTAGGCACTTATGGAGGAGACAATTATATTTATCTAATAACTATTTAAAATAAGGAACACACTACTACCAGGCTAGAAATTAAAATTAAAAATAGAACACAAAATGACAGACTAAAGAGGATTATTGAACAGTTTGAACACTGACATTTAATTTAATAGGGCATAATATTGCCATGATGCAAAATTTTCTTATCATTAACGCTATCAGCTGTCATCGTTCATACTCCCTATTGATTTTTATAAAATGTTTTCTACAAAATAGAGATGAGATGAAAGAAACATTTGTTTGGTGTGTTTTAAATTGAAATACACGGATATTGTAAATATAATAATCACGTTGATTAAAACTTTATCTATCTGTCAATAAAGATGTTAGTCAAGTTAGTTTTTTTATCTGGCAATCCATAATTATTAAGTGCAACGAACGACGCGAGCGGGGGTGGTTGTGTTGCACGTGTTTTTGATTTCTACTCTATTGCAGTTATTATGAATAAAAAACTTTAATTAAGCTTTCAAAAGTGTTAAGTTTACAAAAATAATTTATAGTTGTTGTGCCAGCGTAGTATGTTTTGGTAAGTGTCGATAATTATAATTATGTTATGATGACCACGCGCTCAGTAGGGCACATTTTCAAATGGTATTTTTGATACTTATTAAGCCGATATCTGTTTTATTACGTCTAAAAGTTTGTTGTTATTGTAACTTGAGAGAAACATGTGTATTATAGCAACAGGAGGCCTCTTAAGTGAAGGTGTGAGTGCGTTAAAACGTAAAAATGTCTTATCACAGTTGGAATGTGGTCCCAGAAGCTAGTATCTTTTTTAGAAGTGAACGGTTCACTATTTTCTCCGTGTGGGTCAATGCACACAGATAGAAGCGTTGGAAAGTAAGATTCTTATTGATTCTATTTTTTTTTGTTTTTATACACAATTTGGTATTTTTAAATGGCTTGTACTAAGTTATTATTAGTAAGATTTCAAAGTTATTTTAAGAAACTTTACTTGTTGTGGTAAACGTTTAGATAATTACTAGGACTATTAGCAATCAATCATGTAAAGTAACTTTTATGAAACAAATTCTGATCTTTAGTGATCATATTTTTCTTTTTACACACGTTTTAAAATATTTTTTTTTACTCTTTATTTACATACATACATAACATCACATGTGTATACCCGAAGGGGTAGGTAGTGGTGTACCTATAGTACACTCATATCTAGCCAGTTATGTTATTGGTCCCAATCCCAATATAATAAAGGGTGAGCCCTTATAATTGTAGAGGATGAAATTAAAATGCTATATAATGTATGGATAGTAAAGAGAAGAGAACACTCCATGCATGAATAAATAAAGCCATAAGACATGAAATATTTAAATAACTTTTTTAATGCACAGCCATGGTCAGGCGCACATCCTGCCCATTATGTTTCGTCACACAATGAGTTAAGTGATTCATATCCATTATTATAATGGCTTTCTTTGTAACTGTGACACTAAGAGATATAAAGACCAAGTACTCAATTGTATTCTGTAGGCATATTTAAATGTAATCTCTAAATAACGTTCTCTGTTTAATTCAGAAACTATGGTCTGATTGTGGTTATCAAGATATTTAAATTGAAAATGTTTATTGTTGATTTTAATAAGTTTTAAAACAGACTATAGTCAGGTAAATATTGGTTGTGTTATGTATTGTAAATATATAAAATGAATACTGTTTTTTTATTGTTGATAGCAGTCATTCAATTACTCTGAACATTCTATAAAAATACCTAAAACATTATCTTATTTTTAACCAATACACAAAAATTTGATATGTATTGGTAAAGTATTTATTTTGTTTACTTTATGATATATGAGTTGTAGTTAATTAAATTGGCCTGCAACTTAAAGAATATTATATTGTACACTTTCATAAACATGAAATTCATTGATAAGCTATAATGTGTTCATTTATACGATATTTAGATATGTAAATAAGTACATCTGATAGGTAATCAAGACATATTGGTTAGTGACAAGGTCAGTAGATGTTAAATTGATAAGATTAATTAAAAGAAGCTATTACTAAAATACGCAATAACGTCAGGGTCGAATAAACACAGGGACCTACTCCCAGGAACGAAATGCGACATTTTTGTTGACAGCTGTTTAACATTTCATGAACTACTTTATAAAATCTATTTTAAGTTATGACATGTCATTGTATTGGCGGTTGCTTGCCCATATTCATAGAATGTAAATCCAATAGGCAAATACTGACAAATATTTTTTTTTCATGTCCGGATACAGTATAGGTATAAAACAAGCGTTCAGAAACGACAATCTAGAACTTGATAACCTATACTGAACCCATACGATCTTAGACCTTGACCTCGCGCGACGCGTTCTGAAGATACAATGCGACAAAATTATTTGTGCAGTCGCTTAGTAACTGTTTGTATAGTGCCAACTGATTGATAAGTTGGCGTACCGTATCTTAAAAAGAGACGTAGCTAGTCTGTTGAAGAACTTTAATTTAAAATTCTAATATAACAGTGCACGTTAAAGAAAATCATGAGTAGTCTAACATAACATAACATCACGCCTGTATTCCCCGAAGAGGTAGGCAGAGGTGCACATATAGTACACCCACATTTCGCCAGTTATGTTTTTCGGTCCCAATGTAATAGGGGGCGAGCCTATTGCCATCAACCGGGCACAAATCCAGACTCCGTGCTGTTACTGAGAATTACCTAATGGAAAAACCCAGTAACACTTTGCCCGACCCGGGATTCGAACCCAGGACCTCGTGCTCAGCAGTCGCGCTTAGCAACCGCTAGACCAACGAGGCAGTCATGAGTAGTCTTTGCCTACTAAAAAGGAAACTCTTACTTCGAAACATATTTAGTTTAAAAAAGACAATGTTAAAGTTTACAATAACATTAACGATAACACTGGTATAAAAATTTAAAACATGAATTTACCTCTGATGCTGACCTCATGGTCGAGCTCAGCAGTATGCGTGTTGGCTGTCGGGTGGGTGGTGTTAATATTAACAGCATCAGCTATGCAGACGACATGGTGCTGCTGGGCCCGACTGCAGGTTCTATCGGAGAGATGTTGAAAGTTTGCGAGGACTACGCAGCTAGGCATGGGCTCGTGTATAACGTGAAGAAATGTGAGTACATGGTCTTTGGGGTCGCCGGTAGGCGTACAGATTATTCACCTAACTTTACCCTAAATGGCTTGAGCATAAGAAGAGTAAAACAATTCAAATATCTGGGACATATGCTTGCCGACGACCTGAAAGACAATGTGGATATTGAGAGGGAGCGCAGGGCTTTGGCGGTCCGCGGTAATATGTTGGTTCGTAGATTTGCCCGCTGCACGGACCAGGTAAAAATAACGCTTTTCAAAGCGTATTGTCAGGGTCTGTACACGGGTGGTCTGTGGATCAGCTACACCAAAAGGTCGCTAGATGTCCTGCGCGTCCAGTACAACAATGTTTTTAGAATGCTCTTGAGACTGCCCCGGTTCTGCAGCGCGTCAGAGATGTTTACGCAGAACCGTACTGACGGCTTCCATGCAATTGTGCGGAAGAAAATAGCATCTGTGGCAGCTAGAGTCCGGGCCAGTGGCAATAGCATTCTGAAAACAGTGGCTGAGAATATGTTTTCCCCTTTTATGAGGCATTTTGTGGAGAGGATGAGCGGTTGAGAAACTGGTTTCGTCTTCTTTGCATAGTGACTCATACCCAAATTGTAATTTTAAATTATGTATATGCTAACACTAGGTATAAGGTACTTTACTAACACTCCGGATCTCTGTTATCTGTTTATTTGAAATAAATTAATTAAAAGATGCACTTGTTTTTGAATGCTTTTATATTGTTAGTTGTGGCCTTTCCGTTTACAGAATTCGCTTCCTGAAAGAATTCATCCTTTCTCTTTACCCGTGAGTGCTTGAAATTCCGAACTAAGACAACTATGCGACCGTCTGTCTGTCGCAGTTCGCGGTTAAACACTTTGAAATGATGTCTTACGCCCGTCTGAGACCGTTCACGGAATGTGGAGTTCCGGAGCAAGCAGCTCTACAATGTGGTCAAATATAGGATAGAAAACTAGAGCTTATGCGCAGAATTGCTTATTATGGGATTATTTCGAAATTAGAGTTTGTACCTGCGTATAGTGTTTAAAACGTTTATGTCACACGTAATTATAATATTGTGTAAACACATAGCTAGCCACATACTAAGTGACTGTTACAAGATGCGCCATAATCAGGAGTCGTGAACTTTAAACTACGTGGGAGGTTTTCTCCACGATGCACATCTGCAGTGTTCCTATTTGTATTGACTTCTATTTTATAGAAAAGGGAATTATTAATTTATTGAATACCTACGAAGAATCTGTTTAAATTTTTACCGATAGTGCTTTAAACAATTCTTTATAAAACCATCCTTCATGCGAAATTGTTTTGCCACAAATTTACTAAAATTTGCCTTAGAATCCAAAAATTGTAACGCGAGAAACTTGTCCTTAAAGTATAATAATGTGCGTCGGAGCTGCGTGATACTCATGGCATCATACCTAAACGTTAGGTCAACGGCCAATTGTAGATGATTCAATCAGCGGCAACCATTACACGACTTGTATTAAATTTGCTGATAAATAAATGTTCAACAATTGTGTTGTAGCTTTGACCAAGCTTACATACCCCATGCTGTTGGCAATCAAGTAATTAGAAGTTGTGCAAATATTAACGATTTACTCAACAGGTTATTAGCAAATAAAGTCTATCATCATTTTCTACGTTTCGCTCTTAACTTCTGATTTTGCTATTTAAAATCCTGTAATAACTTTAAAATATACAGTTTTAGAAAAAAAGACGGATTAATAGTAAATCCCTATTTAAAATTTTAATAAATACAAATTTTCATTCAACTGGTCTAAAAAGTTCAAGCACTTTTGGAATTATTGTCAACTGTCAAATGAACAAAATTTGTCAGTTGGGTCTACTTATTTCTAAAAAATATAAATATACACACAACTAACAATGAAATGCCACCAATTTAATTCAAAAACGTCACTTACAAAGTCTTACTGATAATTTATTTAGACAATGCGTACTACTTAATGTACGATACATAGCGAAGTTATCTAACAATTAAGGCCTTGTTTAAAAATGATAAAACTTGTAACTGGAAGCACTTTGTGATCTTAAATTGTTTAAATTTAACTTTACAATTTACTATTATTACTTTTGAGATAAAGACTATTAACTAAAGTCCACTAATGACTATTAGAGAGATATAAAATGTTTTGTTTACTTTGAGATAATGGGGCTAGCCCGGAGATTTATGAATTGGCTCATTTATTAATTAAGTTCCTTTTCAAAATTTAGATAACGATTACTAAATATACGCAATTATGTACTTACTTGTAGACCTGTTGTTTCAATACTCGTTCATAAATAAGACTGGAAATCAATTCTGATTTTCGTAGAATCCCAACACGTAGGCAGGAAAGTACGGATAAAGATCAATGGTTCGCGTTCGCACGCATAATCTTATCCGCAATGAAACCTGAGCTAGCTAATTTAATTTATTCACCCTACCAAAGGCTCAACAAAATTCCTACTGCCCCCTTACCATGAACTCTTAAAACAGGACAGTTTACGGTGCAGAAGCGAGACGCCGCTACGTGTAGTGTAATGAGGCGTCTCGCTTTCACAACGTAAACAGTCCTGCTTCATGAGTTCGTGGTAAGGGGGCTGTAGTGCTGATATTACTTGAGTGTGTCAAGGATTTTGCTATCCCATAAACATTTTTAACGCATTACAATGTCGACACTTCGACAGTTAAATCTACCTAACAAATTGTAGCTGAGCTAGCTTGACATTATTTTATAACTGTTATTGGCAGTGTACTGTTAATAAACACCCTGTAGCTAAACTCATTTTTAGGGCTTACACGTCATAAATAAGTGGGTACCCTATTGTATGTGAGATATGTGTGAAATCACAACAACAGGCGTCATGGAATGTTTCGGGATATTCGCGTTCTTGGAAAATAGTTGTGTGTAAATTGTAACAGTCTAAAAAGTCTCTGTATTTCACTGAATGATGTTTAAAAAGCAAGTCGCACTTGCTGGTTAGATGTTCGGCCAAATTCGAACCAGTTACCAATTATAAACCGACGTACATTTAAATTGAATTGTTTATCTTCTTCTTTATTTAAGAGCTCGGCTCTTGTCGGTGGAGTAATCGCACTGTTCTCTATCCTCTGCCTTCATTCTAACTTCTTGATACAACACAACCTGTTTTCACCTTTACCTGTTCTACGAAATTCTTCTTTGATCTTCCGCATCGTTATTTCTTCAAATTTGCCTTCTGTCAAAAAAGTTGTCGTGTCGTGACCACGACAACAAAATGGCCACGTTGTTTTGGTTTTTGTCATCTATCGTTCTTTACATTACACGCCTACTCAAATTAAAGTAGATGATGTTTAAATATTATTCTCAATTTTATGGCTCTCGGGTAATTGCCAAGAATTAACATATCGAGGACTTAGGTACCTCATACTAATACCTAGTGCGCAAATTTTCTTTTAATTTAATTATACTTTGGGTAGTACTTATCTAATTGTGAAACGCATCCTATAACATTTTTTTCTGAATCTGAAAAACTTGTTCTGGTGCCGCAAGGACTGCATTTGATACTTGGTTACGTTACTCCTCAAAACAATACATAATAAAATGCAATAGTATGAAAATGTGTATACTGCAATGGAAGGATTTTCAATATTGTAGTTCACTCTCTAAACTACTTAGGAACACATACTTTTAAACGTAACTTCGCGCATTAAAATAACTGCTGGTGAGAGTGCGCTTAATTTTCTCTATTCACGTCGTAACGTAACTTATAACGAATTTTCTCTTTGCAAACCACAACTTTTCATGCTGCAATTTTGCAAAATGCGGGTAGCATACATAACCAAAACGTCAAGCAGGCGAACTAACGTGCATTGCAAACACAAACACTTGAGAGTCAGCTCTTCAACGATCTAATTTTGTTCGCAGACGCAGTCGTCCTTAGCGCCGACAAAGAACACAGATGCCAGTAACAGTTTTATGATATTGGTGGAGTACTTGTGAGCCATGGAGATGTCGCACCAAGGAGGGGCGGAGGCCGAGAGCCTTCTGCGACCAGACCAGAGGAACGCCGTCGTGATGCCGGGCCAGAGACAAGGACGTAAGTGACTTACAAGAATTTTCTTTATAACATTGTGTAACTGCCATACTTAAAAGAAGCAGTGATAGCCTATTGTTGTTTTGGCTGAACTTCAGAAGAATATTAAAACACCACCCTCATCTAAAAAAAGAACCATATTAAAAATTGTACCATTGTTCTCACACACCCTTGATACGGATAATGGAAGTTTATCTTCGTTAATAGAGACACAGCTTATTCAGTCTATAAAATGAGGTAGATTGCTTCCTTCAGGATGTCTTAGATTAACGTGGAATTCGTTTGATCATACACGAGTTGCAGTTTATGGAGAATTTGACGAATCTTGTTAGTTTGAGGGAACGGAAAATACGTGTTTTGATGTTGAAGAGACAAAACTGCTTTTTGTTCTATATTTTAAACTATAAATATTGCAGGATTTCTAAAGGAGGAAGTTGGCTTTAGATAAAATAGGTTGATATGGTATATAATATATCGTCGTTGCGACTTTAAGACCTCTTATGTGTAAAATTCAACTTTATGAGAAAATCGACAACATTTTATTAGGAAACACATTGTAGATCTTGAAATTGGTAAACAAATGACGATTAAATTGTCGTATACACATGAGAGTTTTTGTATTCGATAGAGCTTCAAAATATGAAAAAGGCTGGCGTAAAAAAGTGGTTTTGCCAAAAGTGACACATAAGAGGTCTTAAAGTCGCAACGACGATATTAACGGTAACTAATATATATGGGTATAATTCCCAACTGATAAGCCTTCCGTTTGACCATGGGCCTCAATCAATCATAAATAGAGGAGAGGAGCGCCTTTGTTTTAAATTAGAAGTGAAGCTAATAAAAGCGTAAACGTACGATATTTTTAGCTTAAACGTATGAGTCATAATAATCGTAGTCCATCTGAACACAAGAACGTCATTCCGTGAGTTGTTTGCCAAAAACTTCTCAACACGGTAGCGCACAAAACTTGTTGAAGATGAAATCATGGTACAAGGTATCGTGCTAATTGCAGCGTCATCAGACCTTGACGGAGTGATTCGATAATCTGTAATCTGTATGCATTGATCGTTCTCGAAATCTCTGCATTTAATATTTTTGAAAGCTAATTGTTAAACTTCCTAAGGTAGACTATATTATGGCAATACTGTAATACTATTCAAACCTTTTATACACTAACTTGCGCCCGCGACTTTGTCCGCGTGGATTTCGAATATTTTATAGCCTAAAGCCTTTCTCGATAAGTGGATTATCCAACATAAAGAGTATTTTTCAATCCAACCATTAGTTCCTGAGATTGACGCGTTCATCAACCAAACAAACTCATCAGATTTGTAATATTAGTATAGTATACATTTGCATTAGGAACATTTACCGTATCAAAAATGTACGTCTACAAAAAATCATAGTGGCCTGCAAGCATTGTTGCTGTTTTACTTGCAGATGCCGAAACGGCTTTATTAGTTGGTAAATTCTAGATTTATCTTTTTAATCATAAAATCGGAACAAAGAAGTCAGTATACTTGACTAAGAAAAACTAAATCGTATTATCAATTCAAGTTCGCATAAATCGACGAAGTTAGTTAACATATTTGCACATTTTCTCTATAAAGTTAGTTTTATGACTATTACAGTCTTTAAGTAGGTATTGTCTTAAAATACACATTAGTTTATAATATTATCGGTGCATATGCATGAAACAGCGCACGTGTGGTGTATGCGGTATGAACAATAGCTCATCGTGCATAATTTACAAAGGTGTCTCGTATGGCCGCCGCGTTTTCTTAGCTTCGCAAAATATTACAATTCTACACCACCCAGATTTGTTATTGTTATATTAAGTATGTGGTACTGACTTAATAAGTATGGGTTTTATTGATTTGTAACTACATAATATCTAATAACGACTTGTCAGCAATGTCAATGTGGCAGAATAGACTTTGTAAAGATATTGGTAGCCCACGCGATATTAGTGGACATTATTTATTATGTTCGATAACAAAATAAATTTGTTTCGCGTTATCAATTCATATCCTTATCTAAGCAGGCTTAATAGGCGGCTATATTAATTAGCATGGTGATCAAATTTTTATCTCAGCTGTAATACGATTGTATTATAAATTATTACAATTGAAGCGTCTCCGGGAATCATACATAGTAACAGACTTAACGTGTCAATGGAACTGTTTATACCTTTGTACGCCTACAGTTACATGTGACCGAGACCCCACGTCATGACTTTGGAGCTGGCTCCGCCCATTGAGTGAATCACTGTTGTTTGGTTTTTACATGTAACGTTTACATACGTTTTTATTATCTGTGTCTATATTTTTTTAGGGGTAGGCACTAGGTACCTAGGTGTAATATTTATCAGACACAATTAATTTTCATGAGGGGTTTTCCAGCAAAGCAGTGACTTACTCTGTATAATATTCTGTCTCGTAAATACATTTTAGTGGCTCAATTTGGAATCACGTGATTCAGAAATATGAAAGAAAAATGTCAGGAAACTCCGTGATAGTTTTTGTGATCACCAGACATGAAATACATATAATGCATCAAATCCAAAGTCGTGGCCATAAAATAGTATAATATATTTCAGTACCTACTGCGGCTTCGTTAAACTAATAGTAAAGTGCATGACACGCAGTTTATGAGACTCCTACTCAGCTTACAAGGCATGTTTTCGTAATATCGATAGTAATTAACCATTTATAATGTTTCCTTGTTACTTGATACACGTCAAGTGCACATCTGATAGCAATAATAAGACACGAGCTTGGAGTATGAATAAGGCAAGTTGAACGCGCGCCAATAAATTAATGAACTAATGAACGACCTATTAGCGCACGTTTGAGCGAAGACACGAGGTTTTTAATGCCCTATAAACTGGTTTAGTTGCTTTAGTCATGAAGATATAGAAACTCTCAGAAATTGACACTTTCTGTACACATGAGCTTTTTCATACTTACGTGTGTTTCATTTCTTGGGAATCCCTGGTGTTAAACTGTTGATGCTGTTTTCATAAAATTGAGATAAATGCACTTCCTTTAGACTCAGTTTTTATCAATTTGTGTTTAGCAACAAGTTCCGTAATTCGTATTGAATTAACTATAATACAACTTGTTTTATCATTCTCTAAGGACTGACGTTACCTCAAATTAACATCTAGTCGCAAATCATCTTTTCAATTTTAGTCAGCTCACTGAAATCAGCTATGGCATGGCTTTCAGTTACATATCAGAAATATAATATTTAGTGTATTTGTGGCTGACACGTGTTAATTCGAGTGCTAAATACCTATACCTAAGAATTTTCAATCATCTCTTGTTTTTGGTAATTAATTAAATTCGGATTCAAAAGTTATAAACAAACAGATAAGAAAGAGTGACAACGGTTCGACTAATTTCTATGTGAGTGACATCCCAATTAAAATCTGAGGCACTTATTTTATGTAGGTGTAGGTGAATATATGCTGGTAACACTAAAGCCTGGCCTTCGCAGGTCGATGTTCCGCGTGGGTAGAAGAAGCCTCTTTTGATGGCTAAGTAGCTTTTGTTCGAGATATCATATAATACACGTATCATATACTTTCCTTTATGGCACGAGAATGTGTAGAACGTAAAGTAGAAATGCTTTGAGATGGTAAGCAATAATGCTTACTTGCTTAAACAAAATATTGCAACATGAGTGGTTGACTGGTTGTGTATATTGTATGATCCGCAAATATTTGTGTGCGTTTGTGTTGAATAGTATGAAATATTATACGCGGAATGTTGTGTTTCATGTTTATTAAACGCATCCCCGACAGGAGGAATGGTTTATACTGATGCAACGTTAAGTTTTATACAAAAATGATTAGGCAAAATTATGAGTTAGGTATAGAAAATCAGACACCGGGTATTGAATTTCTACTGCATAAACTGATTGTCATAGGTGGTCGCATTGACAGTGGGTATGAAGGACCCTATCGGAAATGTAGGGCCGAATTTCATTTAAATATTGTCTTGCATGTCGCCGTGTGCATAACGTAGAGTAATTCGGCAGTGCATAAATAACTGAAGTCTAATACATATATAGTAATAATGTTCTCCGGTCCGAATGTCGATAACGGCGGCTTGTCTCAGCTAAGACCAGCCAACTACGCAGACGTTAATATAGTGCACAAGGATAAGCGCAAACGTAGGCGCACCCCCTATTCCCTTAATTATTGTAAAACATGTCCGATGGGACGGCAGACCGACACGACCCCGGAACGATTAGGCGCAGGACCTACACCTTAACGTGCCTTCTGAAGCACGGACGGAACTCGACGTGTGAAAACGGTCGCCCATCACAAGTCTGACCGCGGCGAGCACGGCCTAACCCCGCAGATCTACTGATCTAAGCAGTAGCTACGTAATATTAATATGCCGTAAATAATTAATTAATAAACCTTGACTTTTGTAATATAGGTTAAACTAATCCTTCGTAATATTTATCAAGAATAACTAGTGCGGAAATACATTACGATACCTACTGGGTTTATGTAAAATCGTAGTATTTTTAGTACTTTGGCTTTAATACTGCTGATTATTCGACTTCATGTTGAATTTGTTACAATGTTATAGCGAGTCTGTTGTGGAAATTGAATCATTCAACAATTTTTTGGGGAAATATAACATCCTACACAACTTTACAACAAACATTTGAATATTTTACTTATAACCAAACTATAATTCTATATATTACTTAATGAATGACCTAAGTTGCATAAAACCCATTGCCTACCAGGAAAACTATATTTGTTAGGTATTTTAAGAGCGGTGTATATATAAAAGGCTATTTTATTCTACGACCCATAATTTTTTTTTACAAATCCATCAATATTTTAATACAAAGATCTTTCGATGTATCTTAGTGCCAATGAACCTTGGAATTATAGTCATAGGTTTACTATCTCGTTAGGACATGTAGTCAAATAATATAAAGTAGATGACCATTTATACACTGGATAATAAATCAAACGGTATGGACGCGGCGACGTTATCAATAAAACGAGTGACTGAGTTATGAACGAATGTTGCCGTAATCGTAGTACATACATGTGGCCGCGAGCTAACAGATAAACATTTACACTGTGTCAGTTGACGGGTTTTATGACGCCAGTGGCTACGCTCATACATGTGTGAGGTTTCCACAAGCAATCATAATCATCCCGTCAACGGCTACTGTTTCACGTAAGTAGCCGAAAAGACCGATTCCATGAATGATTGTGTTGTTATTTCTATATACCATTGGAGAATGGAATGATTCCGCTGTTTATTCTATTGATGCTTCAGACCCAGGCCGTAGAGGCCGAGAACAGATAAACATAGGCATTGCGAAATAAGAAACAACAATTGTTAGTTTACTCTTGAACGTAGCAGAGAAGCAATGGATGGGCGCGCCTTTTTGCAAAGAGATGGACCATGGGTTAGTGAGGGGAAAAGTAATGGTTATTTTTACAAAAAAAAGCGGAAAGAGATCGGCAGTGAAACCGCTAGCAAATACTTGTAGAGTATAATATACATAAACTGGTCACGTGCCATCCTATCAGTGTTTGGGTCAAACTTCTAAAAGGATTATGAGTCAGGGCCCGCCCGTCTAATTTTGTTCTTCCACTTCACTTTGCCCTTGATGTCACATGAGGAGCTTATGTATTTATGAAAGGCGTTAATTAAAACAGTGTGAATACACATAGATAATAATTTCATACGTTCGTGAAATACTCATTTAATAATACGCATTCCACTAACTTGTTGTATGCAGATCTGTGGCATGAACTTGCATAATATGAAATGGTAGGTATTGCTTGGTGGTTAGGTGGAAAATAGTAATGAATTTATATTATTTTACAGTGGTAAAAAAATACTAGTTCTTCTATACAAAATAACACATAACTTCGCGGTTCCCTAGCAGCCATTGCTAAATAACGTAATTTGCTTATCAGTATCCGTATACGTATTATTTATATTGGGGAAACATCATTGGTATGAATGTAACTCAATAGTTACATTCACATTGTTTTAATCTCCATCATAACGATTTTCTAGAAATTATTTGATTTTCACAGCTGCTCGCCGTTTATCAAATGCCTTCTGTTCTTTAAAAATCTGTTAATGACTCAAAATGTTACTGTCTCTATTGGTTGTACCCTATGCTGTACCTGTAAGTATTTAGGAAAATATATCGTTAAAGGTTTTTCTCAACTAGGTCAGAACCTCATAATATTTTTGACATTTTTATGTCGCGCAACTTTGTCGTAGTCTCTGGGCTTATAATGTCATCAAGTAACAATCAAATAATATTAATTTTTATAATTGATTAAATATGGACTGTGTTATCCATTTGATTGTGCTATTTCTGGGTTAGAGTGTCAAAACGTCTATTTGTTGAGTAAGTTCAATTCTTTGTATGTTAGCACTAGTACAACACAAACTTCTCTTAACACATGCAATATTGATTTGGTGTGTAAATTCTTGCTTTATAAATACCGAAGTAGTAGTAGTATTGAGCTGTAGCAATCAATCTTGTTAGTTAGGATCAATGAGTGTTTCTCGAACCCATAACATTGTAACCTCTGTATGCAATTTAGGTCTCACATTAAATTTTATGAGCAGTAAATTATGGTACATTGATTTGATTTATTGCATTTCAGTAATAAGTTTATTTGCATTCTTAAGCAATAAGGATTAATGGCACTCCATTCTAAACGTTTGCCGTTCTTGGGTTACACAGGCCAAGAAGGTTCTTTGTCAGTATTAATGGCGGGAAAAGCTCATAAATTCTCCATTATTCATAATTATACACTTGTTGAACAGTTGAACATGGTGTACTTCCATCCATAAGACTTTATATTATTAGTCTAGCAATAGAGCCTCTTATAAGCCAGTAAGATGATTTTATTATCAACAACCTGAAAAAATAATGTTCAAGGATATTTCCTGAAGGTTAAGCCGGGTAGGTATTTAATATTTTGCCCCCAGTTGTCATAAATATAGCGATACATGTTTATTGGTCGTAACTTAGTTTCTTGGATTTACTGCGTTCGTACGCTCGCACGCAATACTCTTAATAAATCATCATCAAAATTATAAGGATTGTCGAAATTACCGTTTGGATTTTAGTGAACTTCTAGATCGGTATTTGTTACTCTTCAGTGGTGAACAATTATATCGTTAAGATAAAAATACTACGTTTTACGATATTTTCGTTTAATTTTAAGCATGACCCAATTTTGTTACGTGGTGATATCGGTGAGGTAATTGAATTAGATCAAGGTTGGATGAGATTTATCGGATACCAGACGGACGGACTACAGCCATGGGATGTGTAGTTTAATGTCTGACACGTGTAAACTAGAAAAGTATATGACCGACTCGGATGCAACGCTTTAATTTTTGTATCAATCTTAATTATACAGCTATTTTTTTGATTACCAATTACTTACAGTTGTTTGTAACTTAGATCAGTTTTCAGTTTGGACCTGACATCCTATGCATGGGTTATCAGCTTTTTATATTTCTTCGTTGCCCTCGGTTGCTAGTGTGATTTTTGCTTACATTTTAACTAAAGGTATGTCAATATCATTAGCGTTTCTGACAAATCCCTACTAATATTATAAACTCGAAAGTTTGTGAATATGGATGGATGTTTGTTACTCTTTCAACGCTCGAACGGCTAGTCCGATTTTGATGAAGTTTCATATGAAGGTAGCTGACTCCCTGAATTAACACAAAGGCTACTTTTTATCTCGAAAAAATGTAGCGGGTAACACTGCAGGGCGCAGTCAGTCATACATACTTATGGATGGCAGAATTTAGTAGGTAAAAAAATTCGACGAAACCACTTATAGATACATAAAGTCTTGTCTGTTCCCTAGGGTGGTGGGCAAAGAACACAGATTCAAGTAAATATTATGATTGAGATAACAATTATGTAGTTTAGTGGAAAGTTACTTGTTTTACTTATCAAATAATATTTATTTGAATAAGTTGTCAAACCTCTCTTTTTATTTATCTTATTGACCATAATCTTATTACCTACGTGCCGATTAAACCTATACTATATATATGTATCTATATTCATTATACATATTAATGATAATATAAAAATATTGTCGATTCTTATCTTATTATGTAATTTGATAAGGATTGATTTTGTTTTATTCAAATAGCAAGTGATGTAGAGTATCTTATCGAAATAAATGACATACTTAGCTACTACTTGACTTGGCGCTTGAAAAAATCTTCGCTAAGAGTATGTAGCCTGCCTCCTTACCATGTACTTTAAGAACAAGAGAGTTTACAGGACTATTTACGTTGCGGAAGCGGGACGCCGCACGCCACTACGTGCAGTGTAAAGCCCCGCCTCGTTTCCACAACGTAAACTGTCCTGCTTTAAAAGTTCATGGTAAAGGGGCTGTTCTTTACTAGGCAGGGTTTTTACCCCTAATACTGAAGACCTTAATATTAATGTAATTAGATCCGATAACACAATTGGAGCGGTAATTGAGCTCTCTTTTGTACACCCATCAGGCGACCTTCGCACGCGAGGAATATTTGTGAAGATTCAGATATTATGCCTAAATTGGGTGCGCACTCATGATGATAGAAATATTAGTCCATTGTTCTTTTTTAATTTTGATTAATAAGTTCTCACGAAAATTAATAATTACAAACTTAGTTTAAGAACTCTTGTGCTATGTATAAGTAATGATAGTCACGTCTTATATTAGAAAGTTTATAAATATAACTGCCTGGTCATTTGATTATTAATAAAAATAATATTTCTGCATACAATTGCTGCAGGAATCCCGTCGTCTGTAAGACTAGGTATGACCTACTTCTCTGTTTTGTGCATTTCCTTGTAAGGTACTAAGCAGTAACTAATAAACTGGTTTTTGGTGCAATAAATTGTTCCATGATTTCTGTTTGAAGTTATAAGGTCGCAGTCGCATGGCAATTCCGATGCAGTTATTGCAACTGCTTTAAACTGCATCCAAACTGCTATTGTGAAGCTGAACAGTCTGTTTAGACTTTATCTAAACGTTTTACCCAAGCATTTATGTAATATTGCGACCGTACCCTAATACATAACCCTAATGGTTCAATGGAATGTGAAATGTAATCTAAACACCTCAGGTATGCTGTATAAGTTAAGATAGACGAACGCGGTAACAATATCCTTGAGAAAACAAAAGCTACTTTGGTTACGCCTTTAGTTTCGGTAAGGATGAATAGCTCTCACAAAAATGTAGTCTCCCGTAGTCATTCAATCTCGGTAATCTCACGCCGGCTCGTTTCCGCCTTCCCGCTGACCTAATATTTATTATGACTGGGGTTGCCACGTTCCCTGCTTATAATACTTAGATATACCTACACGACAGTACCTTTATACTATGAAAAACATAGAAGGTATGAGTTTTTAACCGTTAACGGATAAACAAAACTTCTCATTGGAGGTATGAAATAATACCTTAAATATTTATTTAAATTAATTACGTGTTGTTATTCTAATTTTAATAGTATTGTCAGGTCACTGGTAATACACGCTAGCTATAGAAACGTGTGTTAATTATACCACACGTACCTGTAGGTAGCGTGAAAGCTAGAGCAATATTAAATCAATAACTAGGAGTAACACTTTACTGGTTTGAATATAATGATTACCTAGGTGTCGTAAAAATTATTTATCACTTTGTCTCATGGTTATTTATAGCTTATATTATAGCATAGCTATCTTTCGCTATATTTTGAAAATACGTATACGCATGCATACGCTCTATATTACTGCAGAGGAGTAGAATCACTAACACAGATGCTTAGTTTCCAAATTTAATAATACCTTCCGTCCGTCCCCAAGGTACAGGTACTGGCTAGTTTGGGGCCCGTTGACAAATTCAACATGTAATTGCTTTATGACACATAAATGATTTATTATTATAATTATTACATGTCTTCTAAAATTAGTAAAGTGGAGTGACCGTAACTGCTTAGCATCTGTGAGAATGAAGCGTATTGTTTGCCTGCTGCATTACCTCGAGATAAAGGCGCAACTAACCGCTACTGATTGTGTAATCAGTAGTGGTTATGGGACGTTTTATGCTTATAAAAAATAATTATACTGACAAATTTAGGAGGAAATTATGAAGCTTAGTTTAATGTGTAATGTATTTGGTATCTACGTCATGCTTCTCTTGTACTTAGAAATAACAATAACTGCTAAATTATTTGCAAATGTTTTTACAATTCAAATTTTTTCGTCAAGTTCATTAAGCCACACAGGCTGATCACTTCAGTCCTATTTATGTGTATAATTATATTATACATATTGGGTACTTATGTGCAGGTCTGCCCGTGACCATAAATGCTGTAAAGGATTCGAAACGTCGGGACCAAAAAATCAATTAAAACCGCGAAAAAATCCGTAAACCTAGTTTTATTTCAATATGTGCAAGTTTATTATAATCCTCAAAATTGTCAAAACATGCTTTCAATTATAATTATAATGACGTATATTGTTACGTGAGGAAGATATAATAATCCTTTGTGTTATTTTAGTAATAAGCATAAGCTGAACTGCTTGAGTACACAATGGATCGTCTTAACCGCATAATTATAATATCCTTGTCTTTATAGAAATAGATGTATTTACGCATCGAATTACAAACGCATTCAAGTTGTAAACAGTTATAATTCAAAAGAAACAAATATTATGGTTTATGTTTACAATTAGGAAAGTCAAGAACAAAACTTACGTAGCTATTTATGCAGTAAATCGAGCTCGAATGCGGTAATGAGGTGGTAATTATTCCTTCTCAATAAATCTGATTGACGATAACTTTGATAGACGGCAGGACCCGATAAAGTAACGTTATTCGCCCTGGGTTCATAAACAATTCTGATTCATATCTACGATCTTAGATCAAATGTGATGTAGACAAGACACTAGGCACAATGGGTGTCAAACACATAAAATTTAACGAACAATACCTGGTATATTCGAAACGGGTTTGTTATACGGTCAACTTTTAGTTGGTTATGTGATTGTTGATTTCGAGAGCTGTTATATTGTACCAAGAAGAAACACCTAAATCTACTTTATAATAGTGTACCTATACACATACATAGACGTAGTAAACATAATTTTGATTAAGTTTGTAACAGAACCGTTAATTTAATTTAATTTCATGATATAAACGGTTATGAGACACTACATAAATAAAAATAAAACGTGCATCGATATGTATTTTGCAAGTTTATGGCCGTTCGTTAAATCCATTTATTCATACAAACTCTAGGATATAAGTTTACGTTCAATCTTTAGGATCAATATCACTCGAAGGGTAAAGGTATATTATTATTAGTGTTATCAAATGGCAATACTATGTTATTTAGTTTGTCTTGTGGTTCGTAACGAGAACACGTTCCAAATGTACAAGTGTATCTAGCTTGGTAATGTAAATATTTAGTGGAATAATTAATACGTGGTACTAAACATGGCGACTAACTATGGAACTTTTCATGGCGATCTTAAAAAGAGTAAGTCTAATCCTGCTTTGGTCGTTTTAATATCTTATGACAACATACTATGATTTAATTGAAGGCACTGATTCATGTATCTAAATGGTATTAATTGTATTATATTATGAAATAGTTGGAAAGATCTATATGAGGTGCGCTACTGAATATCCATCGTACTATAAAATCAAAATATCTAATGATGTTTATTTGTAAACAAATCTTATCTGTATTTATTTATATTTTAATCGTTCTTGGATAAATGAAGAAAGGAGCTGAATTAGTTATCTTTGGGTTTTCATTCTTATTTTCCAATCCAAGTCAATTAATTTGCTCGACACGGTATTAAAATTTTCTATGCAATATTTATGTTCTATCTATAGGTACCTGTTTACTGACACCTTTTGAAATCCCTTCCGCATTGCGTACGAAGTAAGTCTGGCAACCCGAACCAATGGAAACCCGGACCGGGTGCAAGGTCCCTCGTGAGATAAATATTTATACAGCCTACAGGTGCTTGTCTTAACTTTGGGTATTTGCACATATTGATGTTACTTCATCATGTAGATCTTCATTGAAGTAGTGTGAGCGTGAGTGTAAAGGTAGTCAGATAAATGTGGCGTAGAATACATTATTTTTGAAAATTAACGAGGATATTAAGGAAAATAACGCTTGTGTAGAGTGAAGACTGAAAAAAAAATCTAAATTTTTGAACACTAAGTTTATCGTAGATATTTAAATTCATTTTAGTTTTGGTGAGTTTTTGAGAGAATTATCATTGATCATGGAACATGTGCTAAAGAAGTTATTTATATACTTAACAGATATTTCGTTAATTAAAATGATGGGTAAACTATTAATCATCGTTTAAAGCCTATTTCAAACACTGCTGTTAACACTTGTACCTATTTGCAAACAATAAAAAATGAGAAAAGTTTATTACGAATGACGGAGCGATAATACTGCTATTGTTTCTCTATACGACGATAGATTGGATCGTGGCGTTAGCACTTCTAGTTGCGAACTACATGGATAATATTGTGAGGGAAATTACTTTACCGCAGTGCATTTAACTTTTTGTATGAAGGTTCGGTAACTGCTGTAATAAAAACAAGTTTGTGACCTACTTGTTGCTGGGGTTTTTGTGATCGGTGTGAAAGTAGGCGCTTTGAAAAGTTTGCTTAATTGAAACTAAGATGATGTACTGGTACTGAAAAGGTGAATTGATATCGGATTTTGGCTACTTGTGATTGTGCTTTCACTATATTCTTTAGTCAAGATAATAACAACACAAAGGGTAAAGATTTTTTTGCATATTTTTCTTTCGATCTATAACTTCTATCCAACATCCTACCAATATGGCACCGACTCTATGGTCCTTTTAGTACAACTAAATATACTTCAATCAGCGAGTGTCGTAGATATTGATTTATTAAACCGTTCATTTAATGAATGTGGCCGGAATTCTGAATGTCCACCCATAATATACTTTCATAAATTTATAATGTCGGAATGAACACAAAGTGTAGCATTACTCATTTGACTCACTATTAAAAGATAAGCGTAGAAATGGCATAGGTAATATTATGATTTAATGGCACGTCAGTCATGTGTACGTGGACCGTTATCAAGTCTGCTTAGACCAAATCTAGAGGAAGCAAAGTAAACTGCTTTAACACTGCTTGGCGGAAATTATCCACGTCTACTTGTCGACTGTCGACTTTACAAAGAATTAAGTAGACGAAGAGTTTTAGCTTTACAGTTAAAACTTACCTTTATTAAAATGAAAGCATATTCTGTAGTTACTAAACATAAAACCAGAAAGACTAAAATATATTTCCTTTTAAAATATTATTCCCCTTTCTCGTAGGTCTCTCATTTTAAAATAGGGCGTTTTAAAATGTTGTTTCAGTCTAAGCGTGCCCGTGTTAGAGAGGGTGGAACAAACGACCACTGCAACCTCCCTCCGTATAGTTAAGAGTCGTAGATTGCATGCACTTGCGAGTTTTAAACGTTTGTTATTGCTGAACATTTTAACTACATACGAATGTACTTTGTTGCTGAATAATGGTCTTTTTACTTTGTCGCTTATGTAGTAAATGAACGTTTATTTCATAGTAAAGGACAAACCAGCTTTTTGCCTGTAGTGATGGTAATCGGCGGTGTTTTCACAGAAAGCCTTATTTCATTATTCAAAATACCATCAGATTATAAGCCGAACGGTTGCTATTAACTCGCTCATCTATTTGTTCAGCAATTCAAATACCCAAAGTTCTTCTATATTTCTTGTTTCGTGAATCGTGGTCATGTTTACGTTGTCTCTATTTAGGTAAGATAGGTAACTCCTAAATTGACACTACAAACAGGTTTTCCCTTTGAATGAAACAATATCCGATTACAAGGGTCTACTAATGACTAACTCCTGGCCCTGTGGTTTTAAAGTTTCGTTTATATAATCATTATGGTTCAGTTTGTCGGCCTGAAAATTATTTCTACATAAACCGTCCTTGCGTGTTTTTTCTCCGGTATATTCTAAACATAACTTCAATGTATCGATTGTGTAAAATTTGTTCGGTTGCTAAGCATTGCTGCTGAATTCTGTCTTCGACTTTCCGAAGCTTTAAATACGTGTCTTTTACAACGTGGTAACATATTTTGTAAGCTATACCATAATATGTTTCGTTTTCGTATGGCAGTAACGTAATGTAAGATTGATGTTTGTGTACGTGATGTGTTTATAATAGCACCAGCGGCACCGCGGCGCTTTGAATCTACTGTGTAGTTTGTATATGTAAGGTTAATTAACTCCTTTGCAGCTTTGTGGATAAATAACAGCTATAAAGTATTATTTGAACTATGGACTTCGCTTTAGTATTTTCAAAGCCTTTCATATTGGACTTTTGAATAACGATACGATTTCTATTAATATATGTTTCTTTATTTCCATTTTCCTTGGTATGGTAGGTATGGTATGGTATTGCTGGGCATTTTCCGCACTTAGCCTCTTTAGTGGGCCATTGTGCGTGAAGGGTTTTCCTTTTATTCCAGCCATCCCAGATCATCCCAGAAGGCGAGCAGCCTTTTCAGGTTGCTACAAGCCTCCGGTAGTGATGCTGGGCATTGGAGGATTCGGGCCCGTTGATCGGCCACACTGCCGCACTCCAGGAGCACGTGATGTGGCGTTTCTTCTGCCTCCATGCAGCCTCTGCATAGAGGGCTGTCCGTCACACCTATTGTGAACAGGTGTTTGTTTAGGGGGCAGTGTCCTGTAATTGTACCCAGTACTTTACGGACTCTGTCCCTGTTTAATCTGGTGAGATTGCGGGCAAACTTTTTCGAAGCCACCGGAATCGCATTCTTTGTCTGCCTGCAACCTGCACAGTTTCTCCATTCTTCTTGGTGGTTTTGCTCTGTTTTGCAACGGAGCCATGTTTTCACTTGTGCCAGGGGGATTGGCAGCATTGGTTCCGGTCCATATACTGTTGTCCCTGACCCTCTTTTGGCCAGCTCATCGGCTGCGTCATTACCTAGTGAGTTGCTGTGTCCTTTGATCCATTGCAGGGTAACGTTGTTTGTTTCTGCAATAGACTGGAGTGTGTTATGACACTCCAGTATTAGGACAGAGGTTATGGTGTTGTTTTGTAGAGCTTGGAGGACGGATGCGCTGTCCGACACAATCTTAATCTTGTGTCCCTTGACGCCTCTGGCTGCAACCGCCTGTGCTGCTCTGGTTATGCCTATGCATTCGGCTTGAAATATGGTGTTAAGTTTACCTAGGGTGGTTGAGATTTTTATATTTAAGTCGTTCGAGAAGACCCCCGCTCCAGTTCCCTGTATGGTTTTGGAGCCGTCTGTGTATATCCTAACTTCATTGATGCCAGAGTTATCTTGCATTTCTGCTTTGAGTTGGATCTTGTATCTTCTATCAAATATGTGATGACACATTATACTGTCTATGGGCGCTTCCAGGAGTGGTAGCTCCTTGAGGATATCCCTCAGGACAGTCGAGTGTGTGGTTGATATGTTTTGTTTCCATAGTCCGTTCGCTTTTAGTCTGAGTGCTGTTGCCCGTGCCTCTTCCTGAATGATTAGGTGTAGAGGTCTCAGGTTCAGCAGGTACTCAAGGGCAGCTGACGGGGTGGTTTTCATACAACCCGTTGCCGCTACACTTGCTAGTCGTTGTAAGCTTTGGAGTTTTGTTTTTATTGTGGACAGTTGGGTTCTGGGCCACCATACTACTGATCCATAGGTCATCGAAGGTCTGATAACTGATGTGTATAGCCAAAGTGTTATCTTTGGGCTGAGACCCCATTTTTTACCAATTAGTCTCCTACACTGATAGAAAGCTATGCAGGCCTTCTTAGTTTTTTCTATGATGTGACTCGCCCAATTCAGCTTACTATCAAGTATAACACCCAGGTATTTTACTTGTGTTGATAGGGTGAGTTTGGTGTTGAATAGCTTTGGTAACTGGAGTTCTGGTAGCTTCCTTTTGTTGGTGAAAAGGATGAGCTCTGTTTTTTTCGGATTTACTGACAGTTTGTGTTCGTCACACCATTCTTCTACAATCTGAAGAGCTGAGCGCATTAATTCACATAGAGTGTTCTCAGCGCTCCCGCTTATCAGTATTGTTAGGTCATCGGCATACCCTATTGTGGTGTAGCCTTGTTCGTTAAGTCTTCTCAGAAGGCTGTCCGCTACCATATTCCATAATAACGGTGATAGGACGCCCCCTTGTGGGCATCCTTTAACCACTTTAGCCCTTGTTGTGGTGTTCACCGTTATTTGGACTGCCCTCTTACTGACTAGTTCGGTGATCCAGTTGGTTATGGTTGGTTCTACTTTGTACGTTTGTAGGGCATGTTTGATGCTGTTGTGCATAGTTTTGTCAAAAGCTCCCTCTATGTCTATAAACGCTGCCAGAGCTGATGATCTGTTGTCTATAGCGGATTCTATTTTGTGCACTACCATGTGAAGGGCTGATTCTGTCGATCTGCCCTTCCTGTAGGCATGTTGTTGGGGGTGTAGTGGTGCGGTGCTTAGGGCGCCATCCCGTAGGTGGCGGTCCACTAGTCTTTCCAACGTTTTCAGTAGAAAAGACGTTAGGCTGATGGGTCTGAAGGATTTTGCGTGTGAATAGTCATCTTTACCTGGTTTTGGTAGGAACACTACTCTCGCCTCTCTCCATGGTTTCGGTATATATTTAAAGGCTATGCATGCCCTGTATATTGGAACTAAAAGTTTTGTTGTCTGTTCTATTTGCCATTGTAGTAATCCTGGGAAAATACCATCCAGTCCAGCTGATTTGAAGGGCTTGAAACTTTTCAGAGCCCATTCTACCTTATCAGCTGTTACTACTTTGGCTGCTGTCTCCCATTCTTTGTGGGTTGGTGTATCGTGGTGTTGTTCGTCCGGCCATTCAAAGTCTGATGTAATCAGGCATCCGGGAAAGTGTGTTTCGAGCAGTACTGTGCTGGTTTCGTCTTCTGTGTTTGTGTAGGATCCGTCTGCCTTTCTGAGGGATCCTATTGGGTCGGGATTGCCTTTGGCAAGAATCTTCTTTATTCTTGCGGCTTGGTTTGTTGAGTCAATGCTACTACAGAAATTGTGCCAGTTTTCGCTGCTGCGGTATCTGATCCTTTTCTTGTAGTGTTTTTGTGCTGCTTTGTATTTGTTCCAGTCCTCAGGGGCCCTGGTGTTTTTCGCTCGATTGAAGAGTGCCCTTAGTTTTTTCCGTAGACGCTCCAGCTCTGGCCCCCACCAAGAGCTTTTGCTCGGATCTTTGGGCGTTGCTACAGGACATGCTTGTTCGTAGCATTCTACAAGGGCGGTAGTTATCGTTGTTATGTTTGATTCAATGTTGTCTGTACTGAGTGTCATATCTGTCATCAGTGTGTTGTTTAGTGTTTTGGTGAGTTGGGTTTTATACCTGGTTATATCTGTCTTGCGGGGGTTGCGATATTTGACCGGATTTGGTGATTTGTGTTGTAGTTGGAAACATATGCGGCGGTGATCTGCGAAAGATGGTTCGTTTGATACGTGCCATCCCTCTATTAGATCTGCCACTGCACCTGTTGCCAATGTGATGTCTATGATCGTCTGGTACCTTGAGCTTACAAAAGTCGCTTCTGTACCTCTGTTCATGATATTGAGGTTTGTTTGGAAAAGATATTCGGTTAGTGACTCACCCCTTTTGTTTGTATCCTTACTTCCCCACAGCGGGTGATGTGCGTTACAGTCTGCGGAGATGATCAGCTCCCATGCGTTGGTGTCACAGTGCTGCACTAGCTCGGCGAGCTCTTTCGAGGGTATCGTGCCCTCGGTCGGCATGTACACCGAGGCTAGTACAAGGGTTGTTTGTCTGTCTGTTATGACTGATACTGCTGTGAGGTCTCTAGAACAGAATTGGTTAAGCAGTGTGGTTGTTATGGTATTAGGCATAAAGATGCAGGTTCTTGGTTTGTCAATGGAGGTATCCACCATTATCTTACCTCCGATGTTGTTTAGACCGCATATTCTGTTTTTTCGGATCCACGGCTCTTGGATCATGGCGACGGTCTTGTTGTTTACCTCCAACACCCTGCGTAGTGTGGCCGTCGCTATTTGTTTGTGTTGGAGGTTAGTTTGTAGGAAGGTTATGGAGTTAGGGACTGCGGAGAACATTGTCCTCGTCGCTCGTCCCTTCCTCGGTTTCCGATGACGGATTCGGCTTCACCTCGCTCGAACCCTTTTTGGGAGCTGAGGTCGGCGGCTTGGGGGTTGATGTCTCCTTCGCCGCGTCCTCTTCCGTCATCGCCTGGTCTTGCCCGTCTGGTGTGGCCTCTTCCGGTGTGTAGAAGCGGATGTAGCTGCTTCCGCACATGTGGGCCACACGACGCCCTCGGTCGAGAATGGCCTGCTGTTGGTCTTCCGGGATGCCCAGAACCAGGTGGACCGACTTCTCTTTGTTATTTTCGTCGCCGGGTTTCTCATCCACCGACATGCCGTAGCACTGCCACGTGTCCACCTGGTACCACGGGTTTTGGGCACGCAACACTCTGTGTATTGTTTCCGCGTCCGTGATACGGGTGTGGATGAGAAGTCCGGCTTTCAGTCGTTTTTTCAGCTCTGACTGTTTGATGACAGTCAGAGTGGTGTTGGGGATTGGTGAGGTTATGGTAGGTATCGTTCGTTCCAACCAGCCGAGAGCGTTTGCGTCCTCACACCACATCGCTAGTACCCCATCCATTAGGAAGGGTCGTCCGCGGAAAGATGGAGCCTGCATAGTCGGAGACGATGGGGAGAGCACTGCTTGCAGGATGCTATCATCGATAGCTTCCCTAAGCTGCTCTACCTGACTCGACGAGAGGTCCCTCGGCGGGACAGTTATAACCGCTACTCTCAGATGCGATTGACTCGCGTCAGCGTAGCTAACTGTCCGTCCGGTTATCGGGTCGGTTTTCGCGCGTTTGGCCTCCCCCCTGGGTGACCGGGTTTCGTCCAGGCGAGCACGCTTTGTTGAAACGCGCTCCCCCGAGCTATTCCCGGGTCCAGGTTGCTTCTTTTCAGAAGCAGTGGGTGCCGCCGCAGCAGTCCGCCGACCCCGGTGACCCCTCGGAGTTCGTCTCTGTTCTGGCTGGCTGGTCGGTGGTGGCGGTGGTGGTGGTGGTGGTGGTGGTGGTGGTAGTGCCGTATCTTGCTGCGCCATCAACACCTCTTTTGAAGTGGACGGTGCAGCGTCGCGCTGCGTTGCCGCTGCTGCGTTGGGCGATACGGTGTCAGTTGTTGGCGTTTTGCGGGGTTTCCGTCTCGCGCGCCCTTTCGGGCGACTGCGTTCTGGTAGCCCCTTTGGTTGTGCGTGTGCTGGATCCGCGGCCACCGCGTCAGCGGCCCTCTTGTGAGAGCGTTTGCGAGCGGCTACGGTCCATGTGGTGGTTCTGTTTGTAGTGGAGTGTGTTTGTTGAGGCATTGCCTCTGCGAGGTCTGATAGGTCCAGGCTGGAGCCTGGCTCTTGGCACAAATTTGTGTTCCCCCCAGAATACGAGGAACAGACCGAGCTCTGCTCGGTGAGGGATTCTCCGTGTGTCACGGTACCCTCCTGGGGTAGCTTCTCTTTTATTTGTGCTTTCATTTTTTTTTTTTTTTTTTTTTCCGGCCGAAAAGATTTGGGATGTGACCACTCTGCACTGGCCCTTGGCAGTGTGGTGTGGATGGGATTATGGATTTAGGTGTGTTGGATTGGAGTTGGGTAGGGTGAAGGTTGGGAGGATGGAAGGGGGATAGGGTAGGAAATTGTGATTAGGTCTGGGGTGTACGACGGGAGTTTGGGTAGGGTGTGGGGGATCACTCGGTGGGCGGGAGGTTCCACACCGAGTGCTAGAGGTCCGATTCCATCACTGCCCATCAGATATGCTCAGTGATTTAATCGAACCCCCAATCAGTGTAGAACATTAGCCGTCAGCCCCGGATGTCCACCCCAGAACAGGTGGGCATTTGGGGCTGCCGTTGCCCGGGGTGCGCCACTAGGAGGCTTTCTGACTGACACCCCCCATCTTCCATTTTCCTTATTACTTTGACTATATTTTTAAGTACCAAATGTTGTTATATTAAGTTATCCCATTTGGATGTTCTTCAATACAAAATGAAAGCGTAAATAAAAACTGGAATTTAAAATGATGTAGAATATTATCTAGAATGTTATGCCGCCCACCTCCCGACCCAGTGGTAATCAGTAGTCCATCTGATTAACCACTGTATTACTAAAGTGAGTAAACTAACAATAAAACACACGCAATTTTTTATCCATAATTTCTGTGCACCAAAATTGAGCAACAAAATTAGCCTAGTGATTTTGTTTATTTAAAATAAATTAAAGCTGAGCGTCGTTCTGTTGTTAGTCCAGTTTTAATAAATTTTAACGTCACATTCCAAGTCTAACCCTAAAATTCAGTAAATTCTCTAGATATTTAACCCTGTGATTAGATTATAATGCATATAAGTAAAGCTTCGATTTATATAGGCAGTGAGAATGATATTCATGATGGATATCACAACGGGCTGTTAGGGTTTGCATTCATAGTGTAAACAAGCATAATTGAAGCGACAATAGACTGGCGATTGAGAGTTCTTGGATAACCTCCTACACCGATCATCTATTGTGTTTTATAACGAAGTATACAGCTAAGAATTATTTTGTGTAGTTATGTAAAGTATTTTTAGTGCGACAAAATAAGGTGGTAGTTACATAACTCGCAAGAACCTAGCATATTTAGGTTAAAGAGAAGTCTACATAGAAAACGCAAAAAATAATTTCGCTACGACATGTTAAAATATTGTATTCATAATTAAGTAAACATGTTATAGTATATTGCCATTACAAATACTCTGTTTGCAAACCACAATCTGTATGAAATCCTATTGTCTCATTGAAATTTAAGAAAGAGTTTACATTACGTATTTCGGCTATAAATAGAACGTAATTCCTCCAACAACCCTAGCGATGTACACGATGTAAAATATATGTACATACTTACATTAAATTAATGTTGTTAATAGGTTGGGATGCGGCAGACGAGAAGGCGCCGTTCCTCCGCAACGAGCCGGTGAAGCTTACGCCCGCGTGGGAGGGCACCAACCTGCCCAATGACACGCTCAACTTGAAAGGTAATTTGCTGTTAACACGACTCAATTATAACCTAATATCGAGCACTGCCAATATGTCGTTGAGAGCCGTGATGATATACTTATATTTGTATAGTCAAATTGCTTTAGCGTCAAACTCTTAAACTAACCCAATTTCATATTGCTATAATTGTAACCGCATATTGTGTGTAGATCTGTGACCTCTTATTAGCCGATTTAAAAAAAAGAGGAGCTTCTCAATTCTACTGTATGTTTATAACACAATTTCCCATTGTAATTTTTTTTTTTATAGTTCTGCACGCTACAAAATTCGAAATTGTGCCTGTTTATTTTCATAGAATTTTATTTAAGTCTAGTTAGATAACCGTGCATTTTATCCCTAATATCATAAATGTTTGAATGACCTTCAAAAGTATTTAAGGTGTGTTCACGCTGTCACGCTTGAAAGGAATATTATTCTAGGGCTGTGTTATTAGCATCAAACTCATTATTTACATGCGTAACGGTGTGATGGCATGCGACCAGAGTTCACACGACCGCAGCAAATAAGATAGGAAATTATTTTTACTATAAATAAATACAACAGTGACAGAAAATTCTGTTTTAAAAATAAAAAATATCGATAAAGCGAATAAAACCCTTCTAAAAATAAAAAGCCACCTCTTAAATAAGAGGTCCTACAAAGATCTTGTAAGTAGGTAATTAACTATGAACTTTTAATATTTTATTTTTAAAACTGATTATAATTCATCATAACAAATCAAAAAGTCTGTTATAAAAAAAAAATATACATATATAAAAAAACGCCACCTATCGGAATTATAAAGCAACATGTAAGTTCTGAATCGCGCAAGTAAAGTTTTCAATGACGTAAACATACGTTGAGCTATTTCGTATTGATCTTAAATCATGTCCCACTCCCAACGCAGTGTCTTCAGTTCATATAACTGTGTGTCACATTTTCAATTAAGTGGGTATAGTAAAAGCTTCACTAAAACACATGCAGGTTCCTGTGAATTTGTGTGCACCTAAGTATTGCGACATTCTTTATTTTAGATCGATAAAATAAAATAAATATTACAAAATATGTATATTAAATTATTAAAAAAAAAAACCGGATAAATAAACCTTAGACTCCCCCTACTTTTCCCTTATTGTATAAACCAGGAAACGCCATAAACATTACTTTTAACATACAAAAAGTTATACCCGTTTCGAGATTTGAACTCACGGTCATAGCGAGATATAATCCAAGTCAAGTTCAAACGCCCTTGAATTATAGAATGGTCGATGAAGTTCGTTTACCTTTCTCAATATAAATGAACTACATTTTGAATTTATTAAAAAAAAAGAAAACAATATAAAAATAAATGAATTTTAATAAAAGATTAGTAAAATGGTAACTTTAACCGTGTCTGAGTACAAAAAAAAAATGTATATAAAAATAATGCATGTAATAATCTACTGTCTAGTCTGTCTATCTATATTACTCAGAACTTAAAATTAAATATGTATATTTTTTATTTAAGTATAGTGTAATCTTTAGTTTTATGAAAATCTTTGGACCTTTTTTGTCTCGTACTTTGTAACTTTTATCTAACACAAAAATAAATGATTTTCTTCCTATTCTGTAGTCTTTTAAAGAGCAAACAGAGAAAGTGGAAGATTGCAAAAGAAAACTCGCAAATATAATTGGAAGTAATATTTTTTATTTCTCCCTTAGGTATAGCCATGGATTTGGCGCCTCCCAAAGACAAATGGAACTTAGTATTCATAACGTTGATAATACACGGGCTCGGCACACTGACCGCTTGGAACATGTTCATCACGGCGAAAGACTATTTCGTCAGCTACAAGCTGGAGACCGCGCGGGAGTACTCCGACCACTTCCTCGTGTACGTCGGCTGGGCCAGCCAGATACCCAACCTTATATTCAGTTGGGTCAACGTGTTTGTTCAAATTGGGTATGTATTTTTTTACTTTATTTTTTATTTTTAAAACGTCGCTTTACACTAGGAATTTCTCCTGTATCGTAGGTGCGTTTCACAAACATGAAATATTCACATACACTCACACCCAGACTCGGGACAAATATCTGTGGTTCGCACAAAGTTTTGCCCCGTGCGGGAATCGAACCCGCAACCCTTAGCGCAGCAGTCTAATCGCTTAGCCACTGCGCTAATCAGGTCGTCAAATATATTAAAGGTTGTAAATGTATTGAATGTTATTTAGTGGTAATCATTGGTTATATGAAACATGGGAATAGCTTGACGTCCCTTTGTTATACATATCGAGGCAAATATTTCCACTTGTCTATAAAGACGTTATCTGGGAGATTGAACAGATGAATTTAAAGGTCTTAACAATAGCTTCATGTTTTTTGGCAGTTTATGTTCACAACGTAAACCGCCTTGCTTTAAGAGTTCATGGTAAGGGGGCTGTTTGGATTTTTAAATGCATTGCAATGCTAATTGTAATCGGTTGGATTGCCACGCTAAGTGCTATCGTATCGATCTTATGGCCTTTTTATTGTTGCATTACAGTACAGTAATCATTTCAATATTACCATTCCAAATAAAGCGCTACCGTTAAATCAAATACACGCAAATTTCAGCCTGAACTGTTACGGTCATAAATTATTTATATACGCTAATGACTTATCTGAGCGTGGAGCGAAAACAATGGTGTGTTTTCACTGTTTACCCGTATCATCAACATTTTAGTCCGTGGGTAATTTGATTATTATCAGCCTGGAAGTATTTGCTGCACATCGCCTCTAATACATCGAGCTCTATAGACAGTAGGTACCAGGGACGCTTCTTATTGTTATCATACAGTTTGACCTCTTGGGTTGGCCCATCGTAAACGACGATCCAATAGTAGATTGATAGTTCTTCGTATAGGCCTGGGTTAATTGTCTCACGGAAACATGTCTCAAGAATTGAGTTTTGCTTCTTCATATTAGGTGTTAGGCGCAATAAACCCTTTCTAATCTTTGCGGTGGTGTCGGTTAACCGTTAACCATCAGACTATTATAATGGACATCAGACTATAATTAATGTGAAAGAATTAAGATTGTACTTGCAGCTAGTTAATTTAATAACCTGTGTAAAACATGTCGTTATTAGGTTTCATGTCAAGTAATAATATTAACAGTTAACTTGGACGTAGTAAAGCAGAAAGGATCCATCGGAGGTAAAAAAGTAAACCCAAGTAAACCTAATTCCATGTTTCGAATATTAAAATACGAGAAAATACCCTTCGACTCCCATTAAATCAGCAGGTTCACTGTATCGCGTTGATAAAGAAATACGATCTAAACTTTTAAGTCAAATGTCTTAAAATTAGTTCGATGTGGATTGGATGCTTGCTGCTTGACCACGTCCACTTGTATTTTGGAGCAATAGAATGTATAGAAAATCGTAAAGTTTAAATTGATAGAATTCTGTCAAAACTTTAGAGCAGTTCTATTGGACCGTTTAATTAAATATCGGTTGGAAAGTTACTGAGTTATACATTTCTGTGACTGTCAGGCGGCGAGGTCGTATGTCCGTTTGAGTGTCCGCCCACGTGACAGTCTAGTAAGGTTTATTTCGAAACTTTGAGTAGATATGAATTATAATCCATGGCAACATTAATTTGGTTAAATAAAGCTAAGGAAGGAAGAATGTCTAGTTAATATTTCCTTTTAAGAGAAATGGACTTTTGCAGCTCACAACCGAGAGGAATGGAGGAAGGAAAGGGAGGCCTTTGCCCTGCAGTATAATAATGATTGTTTTCCAAATCAGGTTTATCCTTATAGATTTAACTAATTATAGCGGAAGGAAAATTGTATAGGTTTCAACTGACTAGCCCCCTTAAAATAACCTTCGATGTCTGAAAAAAATATCTAAATACTTACAGTATTTACTATTTATTCTAAACTACAATGCAAAAGCATAACTGGCGAAATGTGGGTGTACTGTATGTGCACCTCTGCCTTCGGGGAATACAGGCGTGATGTTATGTTATGTTTTCTAAACTACAATCATCATAACATAGAAGGGTTGCTCAGACTTGTGCCTAAAGGGTTACCATAAATTGTGTTTCTTTTTTCAAATAAAGTAATATTGAATGTGATGTTTGTTTCAGAGGTAACTTAACGACGCGTATCGTGTGGTCGCTGATAATAGAAGTGGTTATATTCGTGATCACCGTCATTCTAGCTATGGTTGATAGCTCCAACTGGCCTGGAGCGTTCTTCTGGCTCACCATGGTATCTGTCTTCTTCATGAACAGTGAGTTTATGCAAATTATTTTATGGTATTATAGTTATTAGTTATACAAGGGATTTTTAACGTCCAAACACGTATAAATATTAAAATCTTCGGATAGTAGTAAAACAAATCTATGATGTAAAAATATAGATATTATATATTGAAACAAGGAAATTTCAAATTGAAAAAAAATAATGTATAAACCGGTGTCAGTTTTTTTATCAATGCCGAGAAAAAATTTGGACGATCCAAATGCATCTTGTATGGCCAATCCCACTACCCAACGCAGCGGACTCATTAAAATAATGTTTGTCGCCTTTAAAAGTGGGTACAGTAATGCATACTAAAACACACGCAAGTTTTATCAATAAATTTGTGTGCACCTGAATTTTGCGACATTTTTTGATAACTTGTATTTTTAAATATGTAATCGATTTTGGATTCCTGGAGACCATTGGTTATAGAATTAGGTTAGCATGCACAAGGGAGCAGGTTTAAAACCCAGACGAGGTCATCAATGGTCTTTTTTTAATGTTAAATATACTTTCTTACATATTCTGGGACGATAAATACGCTGGTATTATGAATGATTTACTGCTACAGGCTCTCGTACTCCTTGACTAGGCAAATCAGTGTTAAGTAACGTAAAGTAGAGTAGAGGTATAAAACCAGTTACACAAACAAATATAGATCCCTTAATTAGCCCAATATTGACCCGAACCCGCTCCTAAACTGTAGCTATCACTTTGGAAGGTCGCTGACCGACGTTCATCAATTATACATTCGTGTACCGAGCTTGTACTGTTGTGAACTGGGCTCAGATTTTAACGATTAACTGTGACAATTGAATTGAGATGCTAGCGCGTTCAAGCGCCTTCGATTTAATTAAACTAGTAAATACTCAGTAATTAAGAGGATTTAGATGATATTAAAAGGTTTATTATTCAGTATTCTTTTTGCGCTAGAGTAATTTATCTGGCATCATTGGTGTTTCTTTGAATAAATCTTAAATGTATACAGATATTAATTCGAGTAATTACTAAGAAGGTCCCCCGAGGCCTTTGGTAAATGATGTCATTTATCAGAAAACTCATAGCTAACGAAGCCGTGAGAACAATAACAGTTATAAGACTTCGTCGATCTATTAATTATAATGCTAATTCCTTAACACAGCTGCTGTTATTTAAATAGAAAAACGTTTTGCCTGTAATTTGTTTAAAGATACATATTAAACATCGAACGAGACATTGTGAGCCAATAATTTGTACATTTAACAACTATTGCATATTTCTAAGGTATTTACAGAACTATTGACACAGTTTCCGTCTGGTGTTTAGGTCAAAACGATTTCGTTGGACTATTTTAGTTTTAAATAGATACCTTGATACAGTTAGGTACACTTCGCAACAAACATACATTGTTTGGGTGATTTTATTGATCTATTAGCTGCGCCCCGCGGTGTTACCCGCTATATTTTTTCGGGATAAAAAGTAGCCTATGTGTTAATCCAGGGTGTCAGCTACCTCTGTATGAAATTTTATATTTCTCCGTGTCATGAGCTTGTTGTAACATGGAAATCGCACAAACAAACTTGTTTAGAGTTGTTCTAGCTTGTTAACGTTAAGCGTTTTAAATAATACATCGCTAGCAGCAGTTTTATTTACAAATAACATCCTAGTATTACTGAGATAATTCAGTAAACATACACATAGAAATGATTATTTATTTATTTATTAAGGTTTTCCCACAGCTTATGCGTACAAATTTCTATATGAATACATACATAGGTAACTAAAGGCTTACGCACTAGCCAACTACGGGCTAACCAACATTCTTCTAAACAGTTTGTTTAGAAGAATATTGGTTATACTGTACACTATACAATGCACATCTTAACAATGAAGTAAAAAAAAAACCAAGTAAATATAAACTAATATAAATGTTTGTAAGTATATCAAGCCGTGTGAAATATGTGTTTTAACGATTTTCGTTGTAATGTGGAATTACTTTTTTGTGTCAATGTCTTAGCGGTTTAGGCATCAGCATTTCGTATCATCTTGTTGATTTGTGGTAATACTTTGAACTTGTCTTTTCTCCGGTTCTTAGTTTTAATTTTGCAAAACAAATTGTAATATTTATACTGTGTTGTATCAGAAATCCTTGGTAGCGTACAAAATATCCACGATGAAACGTATTATTTTTCTTTCTAAATTATAACATGTTAGGTTATAAGTAGGTACTTAGATTTATATTTTACAAGATGTGCCCCTCGGTTTTAGTCACGTAAAAGCTTTTGCGTTGAATCATGATTCGAAGGCGCGTAACGCCCTCTAGCGTTTCAAAGCAATTGTGGTCGTCGACTGATATTGTTCTTTTCCTCAGTAACAATACTATTTTCTGGATGATAGGCACCCTATGTCCTTCATTGTACTCCAGACAACGTATACATATAATGCAAAATTTCATGATTTAGGCCACGACTTTAGGCGAGTTACGATTAAGGCTAAGAAGTTAGGATTGTGGTTGTCTTATGACATTCTAAAACCAAGCATATTTTATATACTACTGACATATTGTTTAAAGTCTTAAATGTATGCACACCAAGATATTCGAGAATTACATGTTTTTCTATACCAACAATAACAACCTGTTACCTCAGTTTCTATTCGCATTCATCACCCAACCCCAATGTTGCAGGTTTCAACGCGATCTTCCAGAACTCCGTGTACGGGGTGGCGGCGCGCCTGCCCCCCAGCTACACGGGCGCCGTGGTGCTGGGCTCCAACGTGTGCGGCACGCTCGTGGTGTTCCTCAACTGGTCCTCCGTGCTGTTCGACAGCGTGCGCACCGCCGCCATCTACTACTTCATAGGAGGGATGTTCGTCTTACTACTTTGTTTCGACACGTACTTCGCTTTACCGCTGAATGTGAGTGTTGTTTTCTTATATGTACAATAGTAGTAGTAGCTAGTGTTTATGTAATAATATTACAATTATAATATCAGACAGTCCATACGGTTTGTGAAAAAATATTACATGAAAATCAATCAATTACAATATTGTGTGTGTACAAAGAAAAAGAGAAAATGGTTTGTCATTTTCTCTTTTTCTTTGTACACACACAATATTGTAATTGATTCTCGTATTTTAAACAAGCATGTCTAGCTAATAAATTTCTTATGGCTTGAGTCAAATGATAATATAAGCTATGTACGCCTTAATTGTCATATACATAGGAATAAGTAGTTATCCAAATGTTTAGTTCTTAAGGAGTTATGTATCATGATGTGGCTGTACTTGAATAAATAAATAAAAATAAATAAATAAATAAAATGAAATTAACAATTAAAATTATAATCTAAATAAAATAAAATTTAAGTTTAAGCTAACATAACGAAACTGTATCATTAGGTAAAATACAGGTATATACATATTATCTAATATACTGAAATGATGATTTGAAATCGTCAACCAGCGGTACATTATATGCAAAGATCACTCACTAGAAGATTTAAAAAAATCTATTTTTTTAATTTCTGTGTAAATATATATTGTTCTTCTTGGAGTGACCTTTGCAGCAAATGGTAGACCTCGACGTACTTTCATTGGTTACTTTTCTTTTGGTCAGTTTTTGAATTCATACTTTTTCTGTTACAACGTTTACGTTCGTCTTGGATGGTAGTTTTTTTAAATGTAATAAAACTCATGTACCTGCTGAAAGTATAAAAACACATTTTTTTTATAAACTATATTTTTTCATAACCAATTTTGCTGTCCACTGCTGGGCAAAGGCCTCCCCTTTCTTCCAAACCAAAAATTGAGTATAGAGTAATAAATAGAGGTTATCTAACGGCACCCCTCCCCCCGCAGCGGTTCTACCGCTACCACGACACGCTGCAGCAGCGCACACTCCGCGTGAACCCCGCGCTGGCCGCCACCAACGCCCCCAAGCAGCAGATCCCGTACGGCACCATCTTCAAGCAGTCCGGCGTACATCTATACAACGTGTTTTTCGTGTTCTTCGTCTCGCTCTCTGTCTACCCCGCTGTGATTTCAGGTAACGCTTATTTATATATCATACTAGCTTTTGGACATCTTTGCGGGAAAGATATGGCCTGAAATGGCATTGGACAGGGTTTTGTGGAGTAATAATGGGGAGGCCTTTGCCCAGCCGTGGGACACCTAACAGGATACATAAAAAAAACTAGCTTTTGCCCTGTTATAAGTAGCCCATGTCCTTTCCCGGGTTTTAAACTTTCTACGTGCCCAATTTCATCAAAACCCGTCCAGCGGTTTAGTCGTGAAGGCTTTACAGACAGACAGTTACTTCCACATTTATAATATTAAGTATGGATGACCTATTAATATGCCATAAAATTGCCTATTGCAGATGTTTTACCGATCACCCCAGGGTTTCTTGGTAGTAACTTCAGTCGGGTAACATGCTTCTTGACTTTCAACATGATGGCCATGTTAGGTAACATTACCGCCAGTATATTCCAATGGGTAAGTGTCTTTTCATTATGGATATCACATTTGTAAATAGTGAACGCACTCTACACTTTATGCTGTTTTATATACGTATAATATTAATTATATATTTAATATTAATGAAAAATAAATTAACTTCGGCTTGTGAATTTCGATTAACTGTACGTAGTAGTAATTTATTTGAATCCGATTTTGTTTAAAAACTTTATGAGTAGGTATTTATTTTTTCCGCTAAATATTTTCTAAATTATAATTATCAAGGCTAACTTACTCACTATAACATCAGTTATTTGCCAGTTAAAGCCACCCTCAAATCTGTCAAGTCGTCTTTCCCGCGTTTTTCTCGTCTTTCCGCGCCACTCAAAAGATTTTTGAAATTCCAATTAGCCTATATTAGACCCTGGAACATCAGCTATCCGCCAGGAAAGTTTCTTCAGAATCGGTCTAGCCGTTTTGGAGATTTGGCAAACAGACAGACAAAAATTTGTGTATCGTGTATACAAATCATATTGCATTGAGTATTAAGCTCTTATTTTGATGTTACAAACAGACACTCCAATTTCATTTACGTGTATTGATCAAATTAACAATGTGTTTCCAGCCATCCAGCCGCTGGCTGGTAGTATTCACGACGCTGCGTGTGGTGTTCATCCCGTTCTTCTTGCTGTGTAACTACTTGCCGGACGAACGCACGCTGCCCGTGATCATCTCCAGCGACTGGGTGTACTGGATCGGGGGCGCGATCATGGGCTGGAGTTCGGGCCACGGCAGCTCGCTAGCCATGATGTATATCAGTAGGTCAGTAACAACACGTTGTGTACATTCACTATATTATTACTAGCTTTTGCCCGCGCCTTCGGCCCCGTTAAGTAGCTTATGTCTTTTCTCGGGTCTTGAAACTTTCTACATGCCAAATATTATCAAAATCCGTCCAGCAGTTTAGTCGTGAAGGCGCCAGTGCGTAACAGGCAGAGTTACTTTCACTTTTATAATATTATTTTTGTCCCTTTCTTTATTTATGTTTAATACCGGCAACATAACATTGGCCATGTATTCTGACCACCGCTCGCCCCCGCAGCACCGTGGCCCCCGAGCACGCGGCCACGGCGGGCATGATCGGCGCCGCCGCGCTGGTGACGGGCATCGTGACGGGCATCACGTTCACGCGGGTGGGCTCCGTCATCGTCAAGCTGCCCTTCTGGCGCGGCTTCTAGCGCGCGGCCGCACACCTGGCCGCGCTGTGGGACGTGCTCGCCCGCCGGCTGGGGCACTGAGCTGACGCCGGCCGGTGACTATATACAGTGCGACTTACTTATGTATATACTTGTGGTTGCCTGCACATCTAAAGTGACGGTGGACGTTGAAGTGACTTAGTATAGGGAAATGCTAAGACAGAATGTCACATGTGAATAGAATGTTACTAAGATTAATGTGATGTTACCTCAATGTTAGGTACAAACAAATATTTGAGAAATCAATCTGAATTTGTCTCGAAAAGTAAGCAGCCAGGACTGTGAGATATGAGAATTAGGTGCCTCGGGTAAAAGTGACATTATAAATGTGACATTCGACAAAATGTGTTCTATAGCTATATATATTATATGCAAGTTATATGGTTTTATGTTGTGAATGCATTTGATAGATTGTTGATTGAATAGTTATGGAGATAGGAGATACAGTTTGCCAAAAAGTAAGTTACATCAGTGTTTTGTCCGTGCCTTTAATTTATTTGTTTGCACTGCCGTAAGGAAGATTGTTGTTGAACCTTGCATTGTGTGGTATTGCTATAAGACTACTCGACAGGTTTAAATGTAACATAGCTATGCATTTACTAGCCATCCTAATCGGTTGACATTAAACTTAGTTATTTAAGTAACACCAAATATGTATATGGCTTTGACATAAACCCATCAGGTAATATTATCAATGACTATTAACTGAGTTTAATAAAGTGACAAATTGTGAATTACTATATAAGTTTGGTGCTTCATAAGTATAATTATATTCATTTGGTCTTATAGTATTACATTTGACTATCCCGGTGAGGCTTTGTAATATGTATAGGATTAATGTGGTGTTAGACATATCTCATAAAGTGCGACAAATTGTCTGTAATATTTTTTTGTTGGGGCTAAAAGGCAGTTAAGAGTAGATATTGCAAACATATGAAAGCCTTAGGACACGCCTTCAAATATTCCCTGAATAGTATAACAAAATAGCTCTGCCCCCTTGCAGCTATAAAAAGAGAATTACCTTGAGGTTGTCCTCTCTGGGTTGACCCAAGACAAATATTTGGATATAAGTGATATTAATATTCTTATTTTGCTAAGTACATAAATGACTACATTAAGGTTGACAAAAAGAGAGGCTCTACACAAAGCATAACGTATTTAGAGAGACCAAAAGGATTTGGACTAAAAACTTTGTCCGATACAAAAGTGTCAGATTTACTGTTAAAAATAATATATTAACACATAATATTATTGTTATTGAAATTAATATATGTGTTATATAACATATAACGTCGCTATATAAAGTTATATATGTATAGTTTAAAGTTGTGTGTTAAAATATATAGTAGGTAGTACAAACAGTTGGGTTATTGTTATGTATTATATTTGGTAGCATTAATCGCAATAAGATGTTCTGATACAGCTTTTATAATTACCGAGTGTATTTTCATTATTAATTTCCGAGTTAGGAATGTTTTTTTCTGATACTGATGTTATTTTTTTGGCCAAGAACGTGTCCTAATTAATATATTGCCCCCTAAAATAGGTTGGATCTACCCTCGCAGACAGAATGTTACGGCATCATACCTCTGCTATACTGTTTGATTTTATGATGTGACTATCAAGTTATGTGTTCGTTTATTTAAGATGACTGTACTAATAGAAATTGCTTACTTTATTTAGATTTTTACGTAGTTGGTATTTTTATAAGTTGACATGTCTATGCACAAAATTCTAAAAACGGACTATGACTTTTGTAAAGATACAAATTTACCACTGCTTTTAGGCATGTAATACCATTTCATGTTGGTATCAAAATATTTTATTTATATATACAAAATCATTTTCCAATTTTTGTCTTTGTAGTTTTAAAGTTTATTCTTTCAAAGGTCATTCACATATTTATCGTAGTTAATTTTAATGATATAATTATGTATGTTTTACAGACTGAACCACTAACATTGATAAATATTTAAGCTATTGTTTGATTTTTAATGGTTATAAGACTTTAGCACATTAGGAATGTCGCTAGGTAACTGACACGTTTCTTTATCTAGTGTTTTATGCAAATGTGTGTGACGTCATTTTCCTTAGTTATGTGTGATTTTTACTGCGTAAACTACGTATAAGTAACTCTATTTTAAGAGATACACTTTACGTATGAATGCTACTAGGAGAGTAGTCGATATTAACGGGTTTTATGTCTCGCAGGTTTATTTTAAGTTGTGTGTTCATTATAGTAAACCAAAAACGTCACTTGTCAAAATTATAGAACGATATATCCCGGTTTTATGTTTACCATCCCAGCATGACCATTGTTAGTCGCTATTTATTTGAAGTAAAATGTTATTTTTTAAATTTTCAGTTTTTTATTTTGTTTTCACCTTGTCCCTTGTAAATAGTAATTATAAATGTGAAGTATAAGTATTTATAGGTTGTGGTTCTGTAGATTGAATACGTGGAATTAGTTGGTAAGCTGTGTATCCAATTATGAAGTACAGCTTTCGATCTATGTATAAGCTGGACTCTATTTTACATGAACGGAAAAAATTTATAAAACTACCTAAATTTAAAAATTGTATACAATTTAAGTTATATTAAATGTTATTCGGGTAACAATAAGTTAAAACAATTTGAATCAATATATTACAGTATAAATTTTATTCTCATTATTTTGAATACTATTAAAAATAACAAGCAAAGAACATGGGCATAACATAATAGCAATAATAATGTGCCAATGTTCTTTTTTTAAATAGGTACACAGCTGATCCACTACTAAAGAGTTCAGACAGAAAAGGAGGTTCAACAAAGTGAGGCAGAATGTTTAGTTCACATGACGCTTATATAGGTGTTGTAAGACCCTGGTGCCTTAGCCATCTTCCATTGGTTTATATCACCACTAGAATAAGTGGAGGTTATTGTTTGCATAGAAAGACGAATATATTTATTTATTTGTTATAAAGGAATTGATAGGTAGTCAAAAGTCCATATATCAATATTTGCAAAGTTTAGTATTGTAATAACGCTGTCGATACACGATAAAATATGTATTTTTAAATTTGCCTGTTCTGTCCCACTGCTGGCCAATGGCCTCCCCTTTGTTTGCCCGCAAATCTGTATTCAGTGCCATTTCTAGCCAAGTCTTTCTCGCAAGAGTATACGAAGATGAATAATAAAGAAATACTTTTTTATAGTCGTGGTGGCCTAGTGGTTGACATACCAGATTTGTATGCACAAGGATCACACACAGGCAACTGTCAATTGACTTTTGCAATGTCAAATACTTCTTAGATATTCTAAGGGCCTTATCACACTAGCGGTTTGCGAGCGGCTGCGGGGCGGGGCGGGCGCACAGCGAATGCGTCGCGAACACGCCGCGGCTGCACAGCGAAGACGCTCGCAATCCGCTAGTATAAGATAAGGCCCTAAGACACCGCTGATGACCGTTAACGGAAAACATCGTGTGTGGCTATAGAGTTGAATTTTATCGGTCTTTAGTTTGGCCTATCTATGCGACATGATTTGTAAGATGGGTTATTGCTTTTGGGGGCAAAAGCAAGCTAATATAGCAGTGACAGATCAATAAGAATAACCCCTCTGGGCACATCGTTACCTCAACATGAGAATAACGTAACACCGGAGGTGACAGTAGTATAGCTTTACCAACCCTCGTGATAGAAATAAAAAATATATCACAAGGACTTGTACTAAAAGCACACAAACCGCAGGGCAGCTTGTGGCGAGCTGTTTGTGAGTGGCGACACAACGTGCCTGATACCCCAGAGAGTCGGTCAGGGACTCATCCCCGGTTTGCCCGATATGGGTAGCTGGAGTGGAAACCGAAGAGCGCCCGCAGGACTCTCAGCTCTTTCTTGCCTTAGTTGGCTGGTCAGAGAGGGGTCGCCAGAGCTATATGCTCGGGGGTGGAAGTGTCTAATGGCGTAATAGCGGGGAAACCCGCTCCGAGTCTTCGAGACGCGCGATGGTGAAACCGGGGCCGCACCGCTCTACACCCCTAGCCACTCGCATCGGTGTTGCTCCCTGTTGCCTATAGTGGCGACTGTTTAGGGGGCCCATCTAGTGAGTGGCGAGTCACCGTCTGCTAATATACTGCATATTATATGGTTAAAGGCAGACGCCGTTGTTATTCAGAATAAACTAAAAATAACCATTCCACGAAACATCCCAACACAATAGACCAAATCATTTTAGTATCCATTTTTCTCAATAGTCCTGCACCTTTTGGGGACTTTTCATGGCTGTTCTGTTATAGAGCAGTTGTGTGGAGTCCCTAGCTGGTGTCCCATCCCCTTTTAGATTAAAGTTCTCAACGGGCCTCTGCGTGTTGGACCTGTGTCCCCACGTAAGCCTTTTAAAAGTCCGGGTATCTTCCACATGGTTGATAGCCCGAGTAAATAAAATGAGATACAAATAATAGAGGCTCGCGTTAGGCGGCTGGGTTACCTTGATGCAGAAGTCGGTACTTGACACTGCGCGTATAGTTAAGAGGTTCCCCTATGGAGTCCTAACCGCTAGCAGCTAGGCCTGTTCCCAATGTCGGTTGGACACTATTATCTATATTTTTTAATATATATTTTCTTTTTGTACATAGTGCGAAAATATACTTTATTAGTTAATATTTTAAATAAATAATATCTTTTAGCCAGCAAGGTAAACCAAGAGATTGTATCCAGTATCAGTAAGTATTTGACAGCGTTATTACAATGCGTAAAAATATTGTTTCAATAGAAAGTATGCGAAATAATCTGATGACAATAAAGAGAATATTGAAAATTGCCATATAGTGTTAGAGAAAATAATCAGAGGAATATTTAATAGGAAATAAAGACATATTATTAATATATAGGGTGATTTCACCACTTCTTTGTCGTTTAATATATTTTATATTAAAAATGTTAGTTAATTATCGGTATTATTAATTAATCTGATTGTTAGAAGTGGTGAAATAAACTTTAAAGTTATTACCTTAAGCTGTCTTGTAATAATTCCACATTCACTCAACCACCTGCATTAGTCTATACCGTGTGTTCTGAAACCCCTGTCCGATCAATAAGGAGGTTGTTCAGTATTCGACTAGTAACAACTTTTAGTATGGGGCCAACCCTGAAATCGAGAAAATCAATCAGCTGTTCCACTTATTTTGTAGAGAAAAGTGTACATACATAGAACAGCTGAGTTTTATTTCTCGACTTCATGGTTGGCCCTATAATAACAGTTGTCCATAGTCCTATACTGAACGAAATCCTTTTTGATCGGACAGGGGTTTCTTAACACACTGTATAAACTAAATTCCCTATCTTTGAATCAAATCTTCGTATTTACCTATACACCTTTTCTCGCAATCAATACTATATATTATAACAACTGAGCCTCTAGTATATTTAAGTTATAATGACTCACTAATTTAATGATGGGAGGTTTGTATAGTGTATCTTACAGCAGAACATGGTTATTATATGGTTATATTTGTATATATATACTAGAGGCTAAGAACAAACTAAACCTAGGATATACTATCAGTTTTTAGCTCGTTGTTATTAGGCTTTTTCATACCATTGTATCATAATGTAACTATTTATGTATAATTATAAAAGAGAGTGTTATTTGCGGCTTGTTATGTATTGGTACTTTTTTTTTTTTTTTTTTTTTTTTAGTTAGCCTGATTAGTGTCCCACTGCTGGGCAAAGGCCTCCCCATTATTTCTCCACAAAACCCTGTCCGATGCCATTTCAGGCCACGTATTGGTACTTAGGTATCTAATATTTATACCCAATGACAAAGGTACCTTACCATACAGACGTTTCAGCCCCCTTACCAAGAACTCTTGAAGCAGGACATTTTCCGATGTGAAGCCGAGATGCCATTGCATTATAATGCAGCGTCTCGCTTCCACATCAAAACCTGTCTGAATTTATATACTTAAGCCTAAAATTTCGAGCTATCTATATTTATATTATGTTAAAAATTAACAAAGTGTTTCTACATATTTAACTATGTTGAAAAGTTAGCTATGAAAATAAATATTTAATAAAGCTAGTACTTAAATACTTATGAATACTCGCATAAATATGAATAATCTATGGAGAACTATAATATATACTCAAAACTCTTCATCTATGTATGTATGGCTAATCACTTTACAAATGAGTACCTTAAAACGCACTCCTTAGTCGAAGGCTGTGAAATAAAAGCTTTAACCTTCCCATTGTAGACATCACGAGCACTGTTTCTGTTCAGATGAAAAATGTATTTAATATCATGTATTTACAATTAATATAGATACCTTTAAGTTTAATTATAGAGTTCTACACTATGACATTATGTATATAACCTATTTATTATAACAGCATTAATATGACGAAACTGGGAAAGCGGGTCACGAAAGAAAGCAAAACGAACATGGTTCTGATAAACTTGGACTGAACTTACGTTGACATACGAAATGTAACTATAGGTATGGTACTCTTGTACCTCAATGACTATTTCTCACGAAAACTCGCAAAATTTGTACAGCAAATTATGATTCCACTAGCTGCGCCATGCGGTGTTACCCGCTAAAAAGTAGCTTTTGTGTTGATCCAGGGTATCAGCTACCTCCAATTAGAAATTTCATTAAACTCCATTTCCATTCAGTAGTTTTTCGTGAAAGAGTAACAACACAGGCCCCGCGTTCAACCATTTTTCCTTTGCGTACACTGTGTCCATCAACATGGCGTACGCTCCTCCCTCCCGCCACTTCACACCCGCTTAATGTTGCTAGGCTAGAAGTGGAATACCGCTTCTGGGGTAAATGGCGATGTTTTGGTTATGATTATTAAAGATTTGTATAAAAAGATTTTTAATTAACAAATGTTATATTATAATGTAATAGTTTTTAATTCTAATACTATTGCCATTGACCGAATAAGTACAAATAATTATAGACTCCGTGTTACTACCTAATTATACTGCCCAGACCGGTAATCAAACTCCACACCTTACGCATATAAAACATAATTCTTCCTCCTTTTAGCATTTTTACAAATAAAAATATTAACAAATCATGGGGTAATATTTCACCTAAATACTTGCAACACTGACAAAATGGACGCTTAGTTTCATTGTCAAATAATTACGATAAAAAATATTCGACATTTAAATAAAGAGACGTATTTATGTGAAACGTACACATGAAATGTAATCCTATTATATTTTTATATATTTCCGACTGCAGTTTTCGTCATTATCATTACGCAGGTCGGCATAATTGAATTAAATGCGCAGCGTATAAAACGTTCTAGCGATACGCGCGCTTTTTAAAAATGAAATGTCAAATGTCAAAATTTTCAACTACTCCATTTTGGAGTAGTTGGCATACTTACATTATTTTGCGCGGTCACGCCTTCTGGTTTGTTCTATATTCTAAGAGTAACAAACATCCATCCATACTCACAAACTTTCGCGGTTTTAATTAGTAGGGATATGTAACCGCTAGAGGCGCTGTATAGATTGCCATACATAATAATTTACGTCGCGAGCGAGTTCATAAGAGAACAATTCTTGTATGAGATACTGATATAGGAACACCTATGCCTAATTGCCTACCCGTCACGGATTACAGGCATGATTATAATTGTGTATGTGAAAAAAAATCCTGTTAATATAATTAGGAAGGTTGTGTTATACGTTTGCCTTGTCCTGTGATTGTTGCATTCGCAATTTTTCATCTGAATAGTTGTATTTCCGACCTTCATTGTTCACCTGTTTTACAAGTACAAATATATTTGTTTGTTTATTCAACTAGTGAGTACTGTTAACCCTTTAAGTAAAATATAGTAATTATTTACTTATTAGTGTTCGTGTAAATAGTGCATTTATACTGTATTTATACTGTAGTTAGGTGCACAAGTGTTTTCTAACTCTTTCGTACTTGTAAATGTAATCGTAATTGCTAGACAAAAATCCATTTCTCGCAAGTTGAAATGTAATAAATGTCATACGACGATATTTTTCATACAAATTTGGGCACTCATCTGCCCCTAGGTAAGTCGCAAAATGATTGGCTAATAAATATCGAATAGAATAAAAAATATATGTGTTTGACATAGTTATCGATAACATAGTCGATACATTATGTCATTCCCATACATTTATCATTCTATTCGATTTTCATTGGTCATGCGTTTTGCCACTTGTTAAATTGGGCTGGCTGGTTAAATTGTAAAGAGCTTGCAGACTTCAAGCAAAGGTCAAAGTATTTATTATCCTAGTAATTACAATTTATATTTAAGCTTATTTACACTGATTTAGACACTACGTTAAAAAATAAATATACACAAAAGAAAAAAATTAAAACTAAAAATTATGCATCAAAGTATTTCTCCTCATCGCTGTCGACTGGTAGGGTGCCCAAAAGACCGAATTTCTATTAGATAGACGAATCCTTTTTAGCAAGATCATGTCATTTGGTCTTGGCTTTAACAAGCATATAGAGTTTGGGCAAGCTGAATCAATTTGCGAGCTCCGCCTATACCCTTGCATTAATTGTTTACAAGGTCAGCAAAGTATTGGATATTTATTACACTTCAACAACTCTAAATATCTAACCTCCATTTCGGATTTTCGTAAATATATACAACAAAACGTTTTTACTATTAATATTGTTCCGAAGTTTCCAAAGTCTGTACCTAATTGAATATAATGGATATAAATTTAGATTGAGTAAAGAAATATATGAATTTATCGGAAGTAAAACTTAAAGCCGTACTATGTGACAATAATAATGAACTAATTAACATCTTTGTACCCATACCTCCCTATTTTTCCACTTTTCCACATTCCTACTTGTTTCTGTATTTAATAGTACCTAACACTAACACTTCCATTAATCACCTGATATTGTGCTAATCGAGTTATTATAAAATAAAGGAAATTGAATATTGAATTCGCGTTTTTCATTCCATACATTGTCATTTGAGTTTTGGATATTCAACCTGGTTTTTAAAGAAGCTTGTCAGTAGGTCCTTTACTACGAGAAGTGAGATTGTATGCCTGCCGTGCCATCAGCGAAAGTTTTAGCCACTATATAAGTAATTATAGCTTCACTACAGCGTTGACGAGCATTGCATCTAATTGTTTCTGTCTAACTACAGTGGTGACTTGGTGAGTATTCATTACCTACTCTAAATTTAGCTTTGCCGGTGGGGTCATAAACCCAGTAGCTTAAGGACCCTTTTGCCTTAGCGAAAAAGAACACTGTCGCTGTCTATGAACAATTATGATAATGTGTAAAACAGGTTAAAATGATTTATTAAAAACACCCAATTAATACTCTCCTATAGCGAGTAGTACGACCGTTGGATTGCCATGTCAAAGGTGGCAAATTAAAACCCAGTCGCGCACCAATGTATTTTCGAATTTATGTGCGTATTAAAAATTACTAATTATAAGTAAAGAAAACGGTGAAGTAAAACATCAATATAAAGCCATGTCAGAGGCCTACAGGCGGTTTAAATTCAGGTCAACCAGGTTGTTCATCAACCATACGATAAGGAAAGATGACACCAAGACCTTTTTTGTTTGTTAGTCTAAAAGTTCGTTACTGAAGCGTTTAGTAGTAATTAGTGAAACACTCCGTACGCTTGTATCGTCCCTGTATACTAGCCGATAGCTCGACATCCAATAACGTTTTATTTGGCTCACGAACATTGGTTTATTAACGAAGTACTTACATTATAAACTGATTATTCGGAAGTAAAGGAAATGAAAAAAATGATAAAAGAAAATATTATACTTGACATGGCGTTTTCGCTTAAATAAGTAAACTGTTTTACGTCAGATGATGACTTCAGTGGTCATATTACCCTATTACAGGATAGCAGTTACAACATCCAAAGAAAGTGTTCTAAATACTAAAGTTAACGGCTAATGGGGGATTCATATCGCCCACTAATCGAATTTCTATACCAGACCTTAATATAGGTACACCCACTTAACCAAATATGCAGCGAGTTCCACATGTGCTACCCATCACTGTGGCAGGAAAAGCGGGGCAATATTTATTGAACCGTTCGGTAATAGGCAGTGGTGAAAGTTTATAGGAATGCATTTCACATTTAAATAGGCTTAATGGGCTGTCTTCATACCATATACTAACTAAAGCCCTAGGGAATTTTTATGGGACAATAGGTTTCATATACCGTGACACTACATTACTGAAGGTGATCAATTTAGTTGGCCTCGTATAAGAGGTATAGCTATTTTTGATCTTATGTTAAGTAAAATAAAAGTAATGGTTTACTATCAGTAAAACGACAGTTTCTTTATTGTTCTCAATAAATAACAAATAAATATCGTCAATAAATAGCTCTTCTAGACCCTAGCCGTTTCATTGGTGCGTGCGTTAAAACACTATGTACAATGCGTTTCCCGTGCTTATTTACATGAGGTATTTCGTTTAGTATGTTGCTGAAGGGGATGATGAGGATAGGGACGATGACACGGAGGAAACGCTGGAGTAGCTCGGAGACTGGTTCGATGCTGCTGAGGAGCTCGAGTCTCCGGGGTAGTACGAGCTGTAGGCGAGCTGCGAGGGGTCCCACACGCGTGAGTAGGGGCCGCTGCTGGCGGGCTCCCAGGCTGGGCCGTACGAGTCCTGGGGGGCAGACGGCGCCGACGTCGACGGAGGCCCGTATTGAGAGGCCGGGGGACCGTATTGGGGTGCAAGAGGGGCGGCTTCCGTTGGCGGCATCATCATCATAGGCATTGCTGGCAAAAGACGAAATAAAATTATTATAAACACTGCACTTTTAACGCATTTAACTATTAATACATATTATGTCATAGTTTGTTATCTAACCTCCTTTCTTCATGATCAAATTGTAGATGAGGAATCCGAGGACGAGGGTAATAGCCAGTTTGCTGAGGATCAGGGCCTTGACCGCCTTGATGCCGATGATAGCGACCAGGATGGGCATCAGAGCCTTCATCTTGAGCTTCAGCAGCAGGAGGACGGGCAGCAGCAGCTTCTTCTTCAAGATGCCTCGAGCTGGAAGATAATTTACATTTATTTTGGTATCCAAATTCCGCTTGTTTTAATGTTTTGGTTGTTATTTACCTTCACCGTTTTCACTGCTTGTCTTAGGGAATTCCACATCCAAACCCCGGTCAGCCCTGTAGGAGATCTCGGCGCCCTCGAAGAGGAACTCTGGCAGCTGGAACTTGACCTCATTGTTGTTGAGGTACCTGCCGACGCGTTCGAAGATCACCTTATCGATGTTCTTGTCCTCGAAGGCGCGAGACGACTCCGCGCTGACTCCGAGCTTGGTGTCCAGGAACGAGAGAACTTTCACTTTGAGACAGGACATCGGCGACTCAGCTTCGAAACAATCACTGATCACACTCTGCAGCAACTCATCACTTGTCCGTAAGCGCGCCGTCTGAATCTCATTGTCTCTGATGCTGTATCCGCTGACGAGCGCTACGGAAGCCAGAAGTAAGCACACACACTTCATTTTTATTTATATCACTTTGTCATTAGATTTGATTAATTAGACGTTCGGCCCGGCCGGTTAATGGAGCAACAATGATTTAATTTTTCAATGGGCTTGGTATTTATACGTGATCCTTTGGGCGGCAAGGCACGCGGTCGCCACGCGTGTCCTGAATGTGAATCGCTTTCATACTTGGCAAACTATATATTTTCATTTAAAGAAAGTCCTGGTGGTGAGAGTGACTATATTTTGGCGATGATATTAAAAATATTAATAACTAAGAATATTTTCGTTTATTTATTTATTTCATTTAATCATCAGGTAAGTTTGGAAACGATGTAACCTGTGAGGTCGTCTTAAGTGAAGATAAAGCTTTTGGTTTTTTTAAATTGATAATTACGTTGGTTCGTATACAGTTCGGTTAGGCTTAGCATCTGTAGCATTTGTTTTATTTACTATTGGAGTGCGTACCATCTACCGAATGTTATGGTTTGCGTTGATGGTAGACCATTCGTTTGTAGGCCAGCAAAATTATGATTTATCCTCAAAACCTTTAGATTAAAGAGTTAATGTGACTTTTTATTATCATGCTTCAAAGATGGTTTACGCCCATGTTGGTTTATGGCCCACCACTTATGCCGAGTGGTGGGCCTGATGAAGCTCGAGGCGTCCCAGAAAAATGACTCGATTGTCTAGGAACCCTTAACAAAATAAATCATAAAAGAATATATAGAAGGAGTAGAAATATGCTGATTTCCTACGCCTCTGATTTTTCTAAATCTTTTTTACGTGTTAATGGATAAGCTAGTCGTTCTCAATTATAAGACGCATATTATACAGCCATATTTTACCGCTCTTCGACCTACGGCAAGTCTGGCAAGCCAATCATTTGGCCCACTTTTTACAAGGGAGTAAAATTACTTGTTGAGGTTTGTATTGTGTGGTGTGTATTATTAAGCGTAGTGATCAATGCTTGTGCGTTACCTACATAGAAGGCCATTGTCCTAACATACTAACAGGCCAATATTATAATAACATAGACGGTTAGTAAATTAGTGCCAAATTATTATGACAAATGGAAGCATATTGTAAGTATGGCTACGTATGACTGTAGACCTTGTCTAGCATGTGGACTGTTGGTTTACAGGTCGGGTTTATAAGCACAGAATTGCAGGTAATAATATCACTTGATAGCCTACCTGTATAGGACTTTTATCATATTGATAACATCATCAGCCTATGTAGGTAGGCTATCTAAGCTAACGCTCTGGCTCTGTCCTATAAGTTACATTTACGAAAAACAAACGTGTATCTCAGTTTTTCATGAATAAGGATCAAAATATATTAATGCAGAACCATGTAATAGGCAAGGAAGAATCGAATGGAGGTTGTTAATTTGAAACACTGTAACTGGAGATACAGTATATTGGATTTACACGGTACAATAGCTCCATTGAAGACTTATACTTAGGATTTTAAACAATTGAATAAATTATACCTGATATTGTCGTTTGCATGGCAAGGAATAGAGATGTCAATAGACTATTACCCTTTTTTCATAAACGAGGATCATACCGGCATTAACTAAATCCCGAATTCAGTCTATTGACATCTCTATTATTTGATATGCAAACGGTAGTGTCAGGTATAATTTAAACCTTGGTATAAAATTTTATTTTTTATGAATAAGGAAGTAGAAGTGTCTATATTATGAGATGTCGTATATAAGTAAAAGTTATACTCAGTTAATCGTCGGTAAATCATGGTATACGACGCATCGTAATCGCCTTCCAGCTAATGTAAATATGTTTCTCTAAACAAAATGTATCTGAAGCCACCATTTCCTCTATCCCCATTAACATTTTCCGCATACCAAGTTATGCGTTGTATCACACCCAAAATCGCCGAGTTGTACGTAACACGAAGCCCCTTGTAACCCCTCGTACTACATTGTTAACCAATGAATTGTCATGCAGTGTCGGGCTGCATGCTCTCACCATCCACACTCACATACAAATCAATCGATCCATCGCTTTTGTAATGGACTTTGTTTACAATTCTAAATTTGTTTCAACGTCAGACTGAATGGCATGCTTTTGCATTGCGGTTGCTATGTTAGGCTGGCGTTTTTCCATATTGACAATTAATGTTATTATCTCCTTCCATTCTTATAGTTTTAAGTAGTTTGAACTGTAAATATAATTATCATTTCAATCATTTGCTTTCAGTAATTTGTATTAGCAAGCCGACTAGCAGAATTTATGTTATTTTTTAAATTCCGAAGCTTGAAGGCTTGACTACTTTAAGATTTTACTTAGTTGTCTATACTACAGAGGTAGAATTAGAATAATCATTTTCTGTTTTTTTGGCTGCTCTTTGAATCGATTGGGATTTAAATTTTCACATTTCTAAATTTGTAGTAAGTAACTTTTTTTTAAGAATATAGCCAAACAGCAATTTTTCGTAGACTTTCCAGAAATCTGTCTTTTTTCATATCATCTTTCCAGGAATCAAGAGACATGTTACGTCTAGTTACGTAAATACTGTAGTTGAACAAACAAAAGTGAAACTGCTCCGGTTTAGCATCATGATCGCGCGCATCACTCCACGTTATGCAATAAGGGTTGGTTGACATCGCGAATGCGCGCCGTGTGCGCATTTGCATAGCTCGCCATGTCCGGATTGTGAAATTGCTGTTTCACTTCCGTTCTGTTAAAGCTGAGCTATAAATTTGAGAATTAGTTGCAATCCATTGACACTTTGAAGACGAGCCTGTGTAAATAACGAGGATATCTCTTGGTAGAGTGACTTGGTGGATGACATACTTAGGTATACGTAGGAGACGGTTTTTGTTCATCATGCGGATTTAGCTTGAAGTACCGAAATAAGGTAACCGATGAATTAGGACGAAAACACTTTCTTATACTTATAATTCCTTTTATTACTTTTTAACATTACTATATAATCTACTACTATTTACTATACTACTATTTACAACTTAATTCTAATACAAAATAAAAACAATATATACAAAAACAAAAAGTTAAAAAGTATCAAAGAATTCATCCCCGTCGACGTCAACCGCTAACGTGCCCAAAGGACTGGCAGCATGGCCACGTTGAATGGCAAATGGATTGAACCTATACTTAAGTATTTACCAGAATTTTCTGACAGCAAGATCTGGGAACCGCAGCCAAGTTTTAACCCTTGACAACCCGCACGAACGAGCCACCGATGTACCGCTCATCACACCCAAGGTAGGGCTTACGGTTTGGAAACCCCGATCAACTTTTTGTTCCACAAAAAGTGTAAGCTTTCCGGTGTAGCCTATTATAGTTCAAACTGTTTTTGTGCAGGGTTATATGTGCTGTGCAATGCATCCCAGAAACATAATTATCTTTTGCTACATATTCCAATACAGGAATACAACTAAGTTATTATTGTAGAAGCTACGCCAATCATGATAGAAAGTAGAAATAATTTTGAACACTTCAGACGTACACAACAAGCAGTATAGTATTCTTAGCTTATAGACTTTTTTTAAAACTGTTTACAAGGCAGTGTTATAAGTCCTGTTTAAATTAAGGACCTAGCAGTATGAACAGTAATGGAAAAGTTATTTGTATTGTTATTTGCTGATGATAAAAAAGGAAGACGATCACATATTTGTAATCGGTTGCACATTTTTTATTATTTTATGAGGTTATTATTTTGTCTATTATATCAATAGCCATTGCAGCACCTTATGACTTATAATATAAAAAAAATAGTAGCAGTTATGTATCATAATGTAGATATTTAATTTGCAATAAGAAAGTAAACAATTTGTATCGTCCATATTAGGTAACACTCATCACATAACACTATCTACTTACTACCATCGTATACGTGACACTCATACGAACTGGCCCGAAACCTATCGTCTACTTCTACATACAAATAGACAAATTAACCTTTACCATTGAAACATACATTTCCAAGCAATTCTGAACCCTATTCCCTTTAGATATTGAATAGAACAAATATATTTTCTGCACGTTGATTTGTCAGAGGCGTTCGATAAGGCGGTCATGTTATAAGGACCTAAAAATTGTTGAGTTATGGTCCTGAATCCGTGCTAATGTATGTCCAGTGGGTCAGCAGGGTAAACCAGGTATGCTGTCGACCGCCGGGCGCATCCTGAGTGAGGACGGTGCATTATAATGAGGAATGCCGCAGGGCTCCCGTCTGGGCCCCCCAAAATATGTCACATTTATTAGATACGCAACTAATTTTATCATACATTAGTGGTCGCTTGTCTCATAAATGTGAATCTTGGCTTAAAATTGTAACATACTGGTTTAGTTTGTTTTAAGGGTCATTGGTCTTAACAGTTAACACCATACAACGTAAAATAGTTCTTAAAAATCAATTGTATTACTTTTCGAAATATTCTTCGAAGTAAATGGTTACCCTATAATTGTATAAGTTTTGGATTTGGAACTTAGCTCAAGAATAAGGTTATAGTTATAAATACATTTTACTAGAATAAAAGATCAAAAATATTCGCCTAAAATGTATTGAGCCCATAAAGAGAAAATTACAGAAACGAGTATAAATGATAGACAACTTCTTTGATCGAACTCATATGAACTTTTAAACCCAGCTTTCTTAACAACACCTTGACCTCTATAAGCACTCCTTTAGCGACGTCACTTTCCAGGCTGTCGCATCAATGGGGTCAACACCCAATAGTAATTAGTAGCATTAAATAAGCGCTGCGTACTAAGCATTAGTGATAGTCTAGCCATTTAATTAACGCGCACACTGACCTTGTTTTCTTAGTATTCACAGAAAGAAAAGTCCTTTTTCTTTTACTTCTACATTTCATCGTGTAAAATATGTACACTCTGCATCGTAAATTGGTAATATTAAGTAATATTATATTTGTGTGTGCTTATTAGTTGTCGTTCATTGTGGCGTTGTAAGGAGGAGGCCTTTGTTCAACAGTGAACGTATTTCGACTGTTGATGATTATTGCTCTAAGCTGTAAGTAATGTTCAAGTCTACGTTCAAAACCTGAAAAGGCTGGTCTTTTATTGGAATGGGCTGGGATGGCTGGAGTAAAAGGAGAATAAAATCACCTACAATGAATGGCCCAATCAAGTGGCTAAGTGCGGAAAATACCCTAAAACGAACATATAACTAACGTTCAAATGGTTATCCTTTCGTTATTAATTAAGCTTTTATAAATGTTCAACAACATTTTTAGTAGAGGAAGAAACATGAAACACATACATCGACATTCACTTTACTAGAAGGTAACTAAAGTTTGGGCGAAAGAAAATATGTATGAGATGAGATGAGAGCACATAGTAGGGGTATGTTTATGTGTCATTATAGTGTAGTCATCATTAGTCAAGAAAAATATTATTTAAAAGAAGAACTCGTAAGTAGAATACGATAACCAGCTATTACGTCTTGAAAAGCTAGATCTAGTTGTTGATTTATTAATTGACCTTTATCTTATGCATTAAAATTAACATTGTAAGGAACCACAACTATTTTACCAATAACACACGAGATATGACATCCATTTTCTACAATACTATGCGTAGATTGGAAGCTTCTTTTGAAAAAGCTTCCGCAAATTCTGTAACAATAGAACCCACATCAAATCAAACCCAAAAATCAATGCATACGCAATAACTCAGGTGATTTGAAACCTGTCGGCTGTCACTTTATCTAAGTAAAACGTGGCACGTGACGATGATAGCATCTACCATCTAGTACGTGTGGGTCATAGCAGATGAGCTGAGGTGTCGGTAGAAAGCGATTGGCACTTGAACTGAAACTTAATGTGATGCGAATGCCACCTCGTATTGATTTTTCCTTCCTTTTAGAGAAAGTCCTTGTATTACGTCTGTACTCAACTATGTGGCTATCACTTGGTGCTGAATTTCATTGTTATATTGACCTATATAGTACATAGTTGATAATAATTATGTTTTGTTGTCGTTTTAGTTTCTTGTTTAATGGTTTGTTGGAATTGTTTCTCTGAATAAGTCCTGGTACGACTTATTTGATACAATCTATGTCATACTTGTGCCTTGTGGAATGCAAATAATACGTAATAGATTTTTTTTTATTAAAAATAAAGGATTTTAACACCCATTTTTCGCGTTTGTGCTATCTATATCTTTAGCGTATACATTGTTATAATGTTTAGAAATGTTTCTTTGTGTAATTAAGAAAGGGTGGAATTATACTTTTAATGGGATAAAAAAGCTATTGCTACGTTAATTGGTCACATAAGCTAGGTGATCATAATCTAACTTACTGTTTACTTAATTTGATAAAAATTGAAAAGAACACAAATAAAATAATAATAATTCTTCAAGGATTTATTAATAATATAAATAAATAACAGTCATACATCACAATCACACGCTCTCAAGCACATTATTTCAATAAATAAGTCGCATTACATAGTATTTACACGGTCACGATTTTAGGATCAAAATCGTTTTATTTGGTCTATGTTGTAGCCCGTCTACCAGCTGTCGTGGAACGGCGATAGACGGTGTTCGATACAAGGTCGTTAGGAGGATTGCGTTCAGGTATTTAGAGGTAGGCGTTGTAGGCCAGCTCCTGGGCCTGCTCTTGGGGCTCCGCGTCTCTCCTGCGGCGGGTGGCGGCGTAGGCAGCGTCCCAGGGACCGTGCGCGGCGATCTGCGGGTGCGAGTTGTCCGCCGCAATCTGGGTAAACTACAATGTTAGGCTTATGGATAGTAGAGTTGTGAAAGAAGGTTAGTACACAAAAACACTCAATTTAACTCCCGATTCAGATGAATCAGTAGTGCATTAAGTGCCGAGTATTATGTTAATGTGCTCATCTCAGTTTAGTGCCAATAGATCGTAAATGTTGTGCCAAGGGTGCAAATAGTTTATGAGAAAGTGCTGTGCGTTTAAAATAAGTCAGTGCTACTTTAAAAGATCTTGCATTGTTGCTTATGACGTACAAAGCCATTTGTTATCCATCGCAAAGGAAAAGCTTTAACTCACCTTCTTGCAAAGTTGGAAGATGGCCAGAGCGACAGAAACCACGAAGGAGAAGAAGGACAGCTGCAGCGCGTTCCAGGCCTTCAGACCGAGGACACCGATGGCCAGGGGAATGAGGGTCATGGCCTTCAGGAGCACGAAAACGAGGATGGGGACAATGATCTTCTTGAGCTTGGCCTTGCGAGCCTCGCCGACGGAGCGGGCGCCTTCCTTGTTGAACTTAACGTTCAGGGACAGCTCATCATTGTCAAGGTTCCTGGGGCTGACCGTGATCTTGGTGTCGGCGATGGGCAGTTTGAAGGTCACGTCGTGGGACTGGATGAAGTTCTCAATACTGTCGAAGAAATCGCCAGATGAGCGGCCGGTGACGTCATTGGCAGCACCATTCTTCGTCACTTCGACGGTTTCGGAGATCTGGGGAGAAAATTAGATATTAAATTGTTAAACTGATTAGAAACCTTAAACCTTTGTATCGTGAATAGAAAGTCGGATACCTGGAAGGTGTCCTTCTTGAAAATAGAGTCCAATAACGACATGACCTTGTACTTGATGCAGGCGGTGGGGTCGGATCCCTCGGCGCAGCCGGACCTCATCTCCTCCACCATGCCGTCCATGGGGGTTCCCTTCCAGAAGGCGTCCTTCGCAGGCTGGGCAGCCGCGCTCCCGAACAGGGCCAGAGCCAACAGGCACACTACTTTACTGGACACCATTTTGCTTTGCTCCTCCTGGTGTTCACTGAACGAAGGTTGGATTGTTTGTGATAGTTTCGACAAGGACCCCGCGGTTTTTATACAGCTATTTCAAATTCAGCACGTAGTGTGCAGTTCCGGTAGGCATTGTCTTTCAACGTACGAGTCGAACGTGCACATGCGACCTTCTGGCACGGAGGGAACCCAAGTGTAAGGGAAAGCTATCTGATACGAATCCTTCTTGAGATATGGAATACAAAACGTCCTAAGTTCTAACATTGTCAGTCACTTTTCGTTCGTTTTAGAATTGTTTGTATTAAGCGCCTTTTCTGTTGTTTGTGACACCGTACCCTGATTCGATGAGCCATGATCCAGTTCACGTGTTTCTTTTTGTCTTATAGCGTGTTAGGAAAGTGTGAGTGAGAGGTGCAATGCGTGAAGTAGTGAGGTGTTTGATATGGAGGAGCAGCTGCGCGTACGCACCTCTTTGCATACATAATCTTGTTTAAGTCGATATCATTGAACTTGTCTGTCGCGGAGATAATGCCATTGATTTAAGATTAAAAGATCATCGTTTTCAGATTATTTATGTGAAATAGTTTAAATTTTATTTCATTGACGGCTGCCGGCAAAACTTTCGGCGTTTGAAATAAGTTTTTTTTTATTATTCTGAGCAAAATAGACCTAATTCAAAAATGAAGGAAATAAGTAACCTGTTTTATTGAATACAATGCCCAATATTATATAAGTATAACTAGTTGAAATTAATTATATGAAACCTAACCGATGTTTTCATAGATGCTGTTATTGCTGCTCTTCAAGTTGAGTTTGTTAAGTCGCAATTTGGAATTTACGTTATAAAAATATGGTAAAATAAAATGTATGATGGATAATAGACGTAGCATGATGAGGACTTTTATTGTACCCTATTCTACATTATAATTATTATCAATTTTGAATTAAGAATTTATTCTGTCATTCGGTAGCGATTCGAAAGATGAACTTAGTGTGGGCCCAATAAGTTTGCCCGCTATTAAATTGGAAAAACTGGGAGTATATCTTTGTGTGTATAGAGGTGTATCCTGATTAGAGAGACCACTTTTACCTACTTTATTTGACAATGGGTGTGTAGTAGTCTATTGAAGTTTGTTGTTACTTTAAAAAGTGAAAGTGTCTGTTATAAAGTTTTCAAAAAAAAAAACATAACATCACGCCTGTATTCTCCGAAGGTGTAGGCAGAGGTGCACATATAGTGCACCCAAATTTCCCTAGGGGCAAGCTTATTGCCATCAAACGGGCCCAAATCCAGACTCCGTGCTGCTCCTGAGAATTACCTAATGGAAAAACCCAGTAACACTTTGCCCAACCTGGGATTCGAACCCAGGACCTCCTGCTCAGCAGTAGTATACATAGTATTTGGTTAATTTTCTTTAATAACTTTTTTACTAGCACAAGATCCATTTGGTAGTTGCCTTTTTCTTTGACTTGTAACTAATACAAGAAATTTCAAAGAAAGTTTAACTTGACGACTAGTTTGAGTATTTGTGTGGCGTGTTTAATGTGGTTCCTAAAAATAAGCTTGATATTCAGGAAGTATAAAATACTAATCCTGGTTAATAAAGATTGAGATTTAGTTACATTTACTTGGTATAATACGCGCAAGTGAATGGTCCTCCAGAAATTTTAAGAGGTGATAGTAACATTTGCTGTCAGAAAGATGCACGCATGTGGAAATACAAGAGAATTAGTAACTATGTTTGGAGCCTAGTTTAAAATTAACAACGCTTTTCCTCAGTCCTCGATTACATCCCTGACTTATTTAGATGCAAATTACTACAGAAAACATCTCGTGGGTGTTATCGTGGGTCAGGAAACTTTCCCGAGATTCCCAAGACTCAAGGATATCTAGTCCACAATAATTTTAAAATGTAATCCTATAACTGACACAAATTCTTTAGTATAAGGTAACGGGTGATATCCAATTATTATTGATCCGGCGTTGTGTAGCCATACGGAATACTAATGGGGTGTCCATTTGTGTCCCATAGTTCCGCCATGGAGAAAGTGATGAGCACACAAACTATTAATTATATTAATGAGTTACGAATTTCTGTGGCGTTGAGAATGTTCAATTTTGGTGGCTTAAAAGGTTTGAGTTTGCAGATTGGTAGTTAGTTAGCGGCGGCATGTTGGTACCACGGGGTGGGCACATTATGGTCTTATGTATGTAGGTGCGTAGCTAACGCGCTTACGCGCCAGTCTGCGAAGTTACGGTTATTGGATGGGTGACCGTACATCACAAATGGAAAGCCCTGCTTACCTTTGGTTGACTTTGGGTGACCATTCATTGTCCTGTATTGAATAATAGGTAATAATTGTTCTGTATTTAATGTAAGAGCCTGGCTCCCCACAGGAACAAGAATCCTAGTGTGAGGTGCATATATGATTACTTGTAACCATTTTTTTCTGAGCAATATACTTGATTTGATTTGAAAGTCTCGACGAACTGACTGGCGCAGTGGCTAAGCGATTGGACTGCTGTGCTAAGGGTTGCGGGTTCGATTTCCGCACGGGGCAAAAACTTGTGCAAACCACAGATGTTTGTCCCGAGTCTGAGTGTTTGTGTATGTGATGTTTCATGTTTGTGAAATGCACCCACGACGCAGGAGAAATGGTGTGACGACGTTTTTTTTTTTAGAAAAAGGTATCCTGAATACACCCGGGAGTATAACCGGAACATACAGTAAATAATAAAGATATCGGAGTTTCACTATTCGCCGTTTGCTTCAATACTTATGATTATAGAAACCTCAATTTCTAAAGTAAACTGTATAGATTAAGTTTTAAATTGTGTAAAATAAACGAGAGACATACAGTCAGATAATTATGGGTAGCAATATGAATCGCTGTGCAATTCATCCTTCATTTATTATTCGCGGAAGAAAATATATTTTGCATTGATTTGATGAAGGTTACGTAATGAATGAAAACGATACATTCACTGAATGACTAAATACATATAATACTAAACGTTACTACCATTTTCTGTTTATATACATACTCACATACCATCAGATATCATGTCTGTATACTATTTTACGTTATTTTCTAGAAACATTACAGTTTTATAAGTATTGGTCTGTTTTGCTTGTTGATTTTGTTGTTGACAGAAAGTCTTGCGTTAAAATTGACTGAAGTAAAGTACATGGATAATTTCTTTACTTAAAATAGCCCAGGCAGCTAAAAAAAATTTCATAAACAATCTATCTTTGTGGAATTCCGAAGTTATTGGCTTTCATTGGTAAGTTTGCTTTTGAAGAGATATTTGGGGACCTAAAAAAGGTCCTTGGTGAGACCTAAAATATCGGATTTTTATCTTACCAAATCCACCTAGATAGCCACCATCAGTAACAAAAGATTCGTTGTTTTGTTGATAAAACCTCCTTTGGAATCATCGAAACCCTTCTGTTGGGACATACAAATAGCTGAGGATCAGCCCCCTTACCATGAGCTCTTAAAACAGGGCAGTTTACGATGTGGAAGCGAGGCACCACTACGTGGAGTGTAATGCGGCGTCTCGCTTCCACGACGTAAACTGTCTTCCTATAAGAGTTCATGGTAAGGGGATAGATATTAACCCGTGCAGGAAACGAACCCTCTACCTCAAGCGCAGGGGTCTAATCAATTAATGACTGAATTATACTGGTTCTGTTTGTCAACTCACGCCTTGCCTTGAACGATTAGAGGTGACTTAAATTATTCTGTGTACTTAGTTAGATCAGACTGCAGCTTATGACATAGTTGAAAGATTCCACAAGGCGCTTTAACATGTGTCATCGACTTTATAAATAACTGCATATTATATTAGGTATAATATATAAGGTTCTAAGGAGAGGCCTTTGTTCAACAGTGGACGTCTTCCGGCTGGTGATGATGATATAAGGTATTATCTTTTATTTATTTTCATTTAGACGCGTGATATAGCGTACCTTAACCTTAAGAAGTATGTATATAACTCTCTAATTTATATTCACTTCAATTTCGAGTCTTTTGATGATGCCTATTCTATTACGATAGCGACAGTTATAGGTATGTAATTAAATCGATAGTTTAATATTGACATTTTTTATGGGAGTAAGAGTAAATAGACAGGCGTAAGATTATCAGTGACTTGCTTGTACGGTTTAAAATCCTGAACTTGAAAGTTTTAGACTGGTAATCTTGCGTAACTTAAACCTTCAAAATGTAGGAAATCATATTTATAACCTAAAATGATTAAGTCCTTTACTTCAAGATGTTAGTCAATATATATTATTCTAACTTACTTAGCTCACTAATTAAAAGTCTATTAACTCGAACCGCTAATTATCAACAGGTTATTGTAGACTCGAACACCGTTACCAACTTCATCTCAGACGTTCAACAGCGTAGTAATGTCAACATTACAATGCAAACTGCATTAAGAGCCACGACCCACGCCGGCCAATCAATTCTGCTTATAATAAATTCATTGCCACGCCTAGGAAGCGCAGGCAAACCAAAAGTAAGGAGCGAAGCCCACACTTGGCGCGGTGAGGCCAACCGTTCAACATTTCATATGACCGCTCGCTTAGTGCCATGATCGTCATCACAGTGGACACTAGCGTCAGTGAAAAATTCCAGTTCAGTGATACAAATTTTCATCGCCTTATTTAACACAGCCTTATATAGACAAGACATGTCTAAGCTGACAGTGACTAACTTTGCCAAGAGAACTGGGAGTCCGTTCCAAAAGGGGAAGGAGTCTCCGGATAGCGCGAAGATCGTACACGAAGAGGTCATCGAGAAGAGTAGTTTTGAAAAACAGAAAGAGAAACAAAGTGAATTAGTACAGAAAGTTAATAAGAAGGCCGCGGAATATCAATCAAATAAGCCGAGCTCTGGTGTGTTTACTGAGGTTGTTACTCATGGCGCATTTACGTCGAAGACAAACAATACGAAGAACATAAGTACTACTAGTTCTCCAAAGGTTGAGAGTCCAACCCCACCGAAGTCTAATGGATCCAACAGTTCAAAGTCTTTACTCGGCTTCCCATCATCTGCCAATGACTTGGCTCTCGACGCAAAATCCGACTTAGAATCAGACGCAAACATATCAAAAGATGTAAAAGATAAAGTTATTGAGAAACTATTTGCTCTAGTCTCGATGGTACAACACACTTACGAGTCTAAAGTGAGAATCATGACCGAGTTTGAAAAATACAAGGATACGCACATGAGGAATGAGAATAGAAGAGAGAAGGAACATTCAGAGCAGTTGTATAAGCTCAATATGAATTTCCAAAACGAGGTGGTGCAAGCAATACAAAGACTGAAAAGTGAGTTAGATATATCGAGAAATGTTAGCAAAAATATTGAAGAAAGCAATAGCAGTGCTAGTTTGAAAGACACTTCAATAGATTTCAATACGTTTGATGAAACACAAGATTCGGATTCTAATTCGATCGATAAGAATGATAATAATAATAGAAATGAACAGGTCATGTCGGAAGATAATACCGAGCGAGTTCAAGATGAGAATACACATAGTGATGTAATAAAACATGAGTAATTTTAAATGTACACGCCTTAATTTAAATACAATTAGTCATTAAATAAACTCATTGCATCTCAGCGTTTTTATTTCATAGACGTAAAGGTATGTCTAGAATATACTGCCTCTTTGTACTCTTTTAACCAACGTGTTACATTAATTAGGATGTATGTATACTTAATATTGGTATTTCATTTAGGATGATGTCGTTAGATCGAAAGCCAAAGCGGTACGCCAGTAAGTTGGTAATCGCATTAACGTTAACAGCTGTTATTGCGTATTAAAATATTAGGTATGTCATGTATCTCATTAAAACGTAGAAATAATAGTAATGTTATAGTCAATTGATTTGTAGGTCAAGGTTGATCAGTGTTAATGGATTTGAGTGTAGGAGTTTGTAGGCGTATACTTAACACTTAGGAATTAACAAACAATGATGTAAAGCACATTCCAGTTATCAAAAGTGAGAACACTGCCATCTAGCTATTTCAATCGGAACTACAACGACCAGGTATGAACATGCGCAGAACTCTGCACAAGTACACCAGAATAAGAAATATTTAGTATCGCGTTTTTTGTTTAGTTTTTATCTACTAAATGAAAACAGAAGTCAAGGGCTGGACCCGCTGCTGGATTTCGAAATAAGATTAATAAAGGTTCTTCTTTAATCTGAAACTAGGCGTGCTTTTATTTATATATGAATAAATGAGGAGAGCTCAACCGGTAAACAGTAAATTATAATAATATATCAAATTCAAGTCGGTTATAGCTATCGGAGAGGCCTATGTCCAGCAGTGGACGGAGGTAGGCTGATGATGATGATGATAGCTACAGTTTGGATCTGCCGATATAGAAATTTAGAAATCAACCACTATCAGACCATGATGGCAATAGGCTCGCAACTTTTTAATATAGGACTTAGGATGAGCTACGAAATGCGTAAATGGGCTGCTGGTAAATAAGAGCCATCCACCTGCTCCTTCAGGGTCGACAGGCGTGGTTATAGGAACATAAAAAACAGGCTTTTTAACATGAACCATATAATTAAATGCTTTGTCTTTCTTAAACAATGAACAGTGATTATGATTTTAATTAATAGGTCTGGACTATTGTTGTGGTCGCACTGTGACCACAACAATGTGGACCAAGAAACAAACGGGAGGAAATAATATTAATAAAATATAAGATAACACTAAAATAGGCAAAAAGTGAGTTTGTAGGTAAGTATAATATATATGTTTGCGTTGTATGTGAATCCATATATACATAGGAACATAAAGTCACGCCTGTTTCCCTGAGAAGCAGGCAGAGACCACGGATTTCCATTTGCTACGATCCTGGCATACTTCTTTCGCTTCATTCACACGCATCACGTTCCTCATACACGCTCGTCGGTTGTATGTCAATAATAATAATATATCTCAATTTAATTAGCCTGAGCGTAGCGTCTAGATTCCACGCACTGCAATGTAAAATCTACCGTCAAACAAAATGTTATCATACTTCAAAACGCCGTTTAAGTTGTCGTGAAGGGTACAGGGTAACCCAATAAAGATAGAATCAGAGAGAAAAACTTATTACTGTCATCATCATCAGCTGGAAGACGTCCACTGTTGAACAAAGACCTGTCCCTTAGAACACCACAGTGATCGATAACTTGCCATTTGCATCCACCAGTTGCCATCGACTCTGACGATGTCGTTGGTCCACCTAACTCTGCCAACGCTGCGTCTTCCGGTTCGTGGTCTCCACTCGAGATACTTTCTATACTAAATAACTACCCTAACTGTACTGAATTAGTATTAGAAGAGGAGGAGATGACCTCGAAACTATCGATCCAATTTCTAAAATTATTTTACCAATATTTGGTATAGACGTTCAGGGTACTGCCTGCTTGTTTTAAATACCGAAAAGCAAGATAAGAAGAAGACAAAGAAGCAGATAAATAAAAATCTGATCTTCACGCGTTTAAGATTCATTAGGGCTTTCTTTCACGTCTTTATATAAAGGTACGTTTATTTTGATATTTACATGTATGGTGTAGGTAAGAATCATCCTGTGGCGTTCCTACAACAAACGATTGATTTGTCTTATAAGTTATAACTAAGTACTCTTTTTTACGCGTTTCCTTTGGAAATATTAATTTTAAGCGCCGTTCTACAAGAGTCATCAGCTGAGTTAAAAGTATGAATGAAACAGGGAAAACCCGAGGCATTAATAACAAGTTTTGAGTTGAGACCACAGACACACGGACCAATAGCAGCCGAGTGTGAGTGACTAACTTCATTTTATTCTTAACCGGCTTTCATGCACGTCAATCGTCTACAGTATTTTTATCTTGTCTGTCAATTGTTTTTACAATAAATGAGGGTCAATTATTATTAGTAATATTGGACGAAATGATAACCCCTCACGTCTAGTGATTGGTGATACGAAGATTTATGTACGAAGTTTTTTTTTATTTATGGATTGTGAACTGAGAAATTGAAAGGTAAATTGTCTGGTCTTTTGTTTATTTTTTTGATCGTTTAAAAACAATAAAGTAAAAAAATACAATGTTAGACTTGACATAGTAATAAAAATACCGTTAATAATCTTAACATCAGTAACTTTCGTTCAGGTATTCGTTGCATATATTATTATTTATGTTTTTTGTAATACTTAAACCTTAATTTATAACTGTGGATTAAATTTTACCAGTGACTGTCGTTTGCATGTCAAATATGAGATGTCAATATACTTATGAAGGGTTTGAGTACATATTTATTTATGTTATTATTCTCGTTTATAAATAAGTAGGTATAATACGTTTAGTATATAGCTCTGTACATAAAATACGTTACACAAGGTAACTACTACTACAATAAATGATACATTGTCAAAGGTGAAAAAAAATTACTTAGAAATAATAATAATATTGATGTTAATAAATTAGTAAAAAAAAATGTTGGTAGCTAAGCCAAATATTCGAAAACTATATAGAATATAGGTATTGAATTAGTCCTTAAATTGTAGTTTTTTGTGAAGAGACGTCATGAGTTTGTTTATTTTGGCATTCACTATCATAGTTAATGATTGACAATTGACATGCCAATGCCAAATGTTAACTATGATTAAACTTTATTGCATGTAATTATTTATCAATGTATAAGTGTCTAAACTTTTTATCTATATATTTATACTCGTAACATCTAAGGTATAAAAAAAATAAACAAGGTAAAGAATAGGTAAGTACTCTAATAGTATCTACCAAATTCTGCCAGAATTATTCACATGTGCTATGTGTATTTTTCTCGACGTTGGGATTTTTAAGTTTGGGAAAGTATAAACTAAACATACGTATGCACTCACACATTAATTATTACAATTATATGTATTTGGATGAATTGGTTATTAAGTACCTACCTCCTCTGATTCATATTCTAGTAAATCAACGTCATAAGTATTTTAGGAAGTCATGACCTGTGGAAATTACCCAGTGTTTTGTTTTGATAATGACACACAAAATAACTGTAAAAAAATCACCTTCGTGTTTTCACATATAACTTTTGCAGTCTTATATATATTATTTTTTTTAAAAAAAAAACGTCGCCCCACACTAGGAATTTATTTTATTTGGTTTTTCTTACTTCAATTCAAATTTGGTAGTTTTTACTTCAATTTTATGGTTTTCTGTCTGTTGCGTATCCATTGATATCCTTACACGAATCCTTTTTTAACCGATTTGAAAAAGGAGGTTCCCAATTCGACTGTATTTTTTTATCTTTGTTGCAAAAGCTTTATTCTAAGTCGTCATCTATCTTTTAATCTTTATACTTCGCCACCATTAATGTTATCTTTATATATTTATTGTTATGGAAGGTATGTAGGAAAAAAACGACAACATAAGATTTCACATGTGTAAATGGCGAATTTAAGTTCTAAAGACTAGCAGACAACGTTGCAATAAAGTCGTGAAATTTAAAGCGAATATTTAACACTCATTTTTTGTAATTTCAGTCATGCCTGCTTCTTGGAAAACACTCGCTGTTTTGCTATCAGCCCTGATCATCGTTGAAGCGAAGCCAAAATGCAAAACGATAAACGAGAAAGACGTTATATGCACCGCTGGTAAAACAGACTACCAGCTTGTTAGAGGGCTCGTGTCCGATAACAATAAGACCACAGGGATCACTCTGAGAGCATGCAGGATAACTGACATAGACTTTGAATCGTTTAATGATCTCAATGCGTTAACCTATTTAGATTTGTCTCTGAACAAAATTCAAAGACTGAAACTCGGCGTCATAGATGAACCCAAGCAGCTCACATATCTAAACCTCTCGTATAACCAACTCACGGAATTTCCACTTGGACTGTTTGATCAGATAACTAACCTAGACCTCCTTGATTTAAAAGGGAACAAAATAAACAAACTTGAATTAGGAATATTTGATACACTGCACAAATTAAAGTTCGTCGACCTATCTAGCAATGCTTTCGTTGGAAGGAATTTTGATCCATATATATTCGATCAGAGCCCGCATATAACATTTATGGATTTTTCTAGAAACGACATGAACGGATCACCTGATATTTTGTTGCATGCATTTACATCACTGGAACTCCTTAATCTTGACAGATGCTTCCTAAACAGCGTTCCTGAATTCGCAACGAAACCGAACTTGAGAACTATGAAAGAACTTATTTTATCTAATAACCAAATATCGAACCTTGACAATGCTGCAACTTTTGTGAATCTGGACAACTTGGAAATATTGGATTTATCTTTCAACATCATTGAAAACATAAATGCAAATATTCTTTCACCGCTAAAGAAACTACAAAAGGTTGTCTTAAGAGATAACAAAATTAAAATACTGCCTGATACCTTATTCCGTGACATGCCAAAATTAATAACAATACATTTATATGGAAATAGAATTGAGAATGTCCCTGTGAATGCATTCCGGGGCACTCCTCTGAAGAACTTAAATCTATCTAACAACAGGATAACATACCTACAAGACAACTTTTGCCTCGAATTGTTGAATTCTGGAGGAAAATTGAAGAAATTTTTGTTTGATCCCAATCCTTGGCAATGTGCATGTCTCCATGATTTGCTCAAAGAAGTGAAGAGACTCGGAATTGAATACAACAGCTTAAAATATACTGGAAACCATCCTGTTTGTGTAACCACGAATGAATTTAATTGTAAAAGGCATGAGAATTTTAATGAAATCTATATTGATATGTATAATGAACTTAAAAAAAAGGAATAATTTAACCGATCTTAAACTTAGCTAAGCGCCATCTCTGTTGTATTTGAGTAATTAGAATAGATTAAGGCAACCTACTATGAGGCGAACAGCGACATCTGTAGTATATTATGTCTTGTTTTAAGTTTCATAATTCTCTGTCTCTCAGGCAGATGTCTCTGATAGACTGTGTAATAAAATTAGGTATTATATTGTTTTTTTTGTGATTTCCATCAGAATATTTAAGGATAGGTTTATCGTAATCACGCCTATTTAATGAAAGAAGTAGCGAAAATGATCTTCTTTGACGAAGTTTATTAATCCTTGCCAAGCAGGAGACTGCCCTTAATCTGCCCCCCTCCTCCCACTCACAAATGCTTCATTAATTAATTAGCCACATCGAGCCGATTCCTAATATGAATAATAAAAACATTAGTTAGCTTCTTTTAGAGCCGTAGGACCATTTCACCACGGGACAAGTTTTGGCCAACATTAAGTATAATTTAACTTTAATGGAATCATAAGCGGTGCAGACGAAGCCCCAGTATGAGAGGGCAATATTTATTCGATTTTATGAGTTGTATTACTGGCAACCCAATCTTACCCTTATATTCCGTATTATGAAGCAAAATGGTATAAGATTCCTATCTTAAAAACCGGCGCTGGAACTCCTTGGGAGGTGATACTGTGAAACTGCGTTTTCTTATAATAGTTACAACTATTGGCCGTCGTTTTCCTAGCAGTTGGAGTGTGTACATGTGTACCAATTTGTGCGAGTTAAGCGCCAAGACCCGAAACTCAAGCTGAAACTACTAAAGTATTTATTAGCTTACCTGTGTGCCTATTGTGATGGTGATGGCAATATTTCTCTTTACGGGCGTTGTAGTAGCGTGGTGACAGGCTCCCTGTACAACATCCTCACCACTACATCAGCTATAAGACAGACGGTAAATGTCATGATATAGATAACGTTTTGGGTCCTTTGATATAAGCGTCAAAATTAGGAGGCGTCTTCCGAAACTTTGAATTCCGGTAATCGGAGTTATCCAGGTTTCAAAATCTTATAATTTTTTTCTAGCAAAAACAGTGTGTCTAACGTCTAACCTAGATGTCATCGCCTAGCACTGTGGTATTGTTGGTTGATCTCCAAGAGTTTATCTACTACCCAAAATTCTCCAGATTTAACAGACTTAGCAGTATTTCTGTATTTGAATTTGATTACAATCCCTATTTAAGAAGCCTTAAAAAACATCTACATCTATTATTCCAAAGCGTAAACAGTAAATTATAGATCCTCAATAGACTCACTAATGGTCAAAACTGAACTGAGGGCGCCATTAAAGATATTGACGATGTTAAATTACGACTTTTTAAAACTCAATTTAGCAAATGAAGGAACCATAAACAATGTTTCGCGGGCATCATTACTATATCGTATCTCTGTTCATTTATAATTAAAGTCTATTTTATTTTTGGTCCATTTTCTAAAGTAAGAGACCGCACACTTGAATTTGGATAAAAGTTAAGCGTGATCGTTATTGTCTTTGGGTTCTGTATTTTTTTATAATCTATATCCGTTTCTTGGATTTATGGACTCTACGTTGCCAGTATTCTTTAAAATCGTTATTAAGTTTTATTTTGTACCATTTGGAAGAACTTTCAATGAGTAATTAAAATAGATTACTCAAGTAAATGATGCCAACTATCCTTATGTAATGTACAACAAAGGTACTGTGAGCCTACTGCAAAATGTGTACTGCAGACCCCTTTTAGCAGTAACAGTATAATGCATTCAGTTTGAGAGCCGATTTATAAAAACCATAAATCCAGGTTACATTAAATATTAAATTTCTCTAATATTTATAAGACAATTTTGTTTAATACGTAAAACAAAAGTGTGTCGTATCGATTATACTCCTCTGAGACCGATATAAAAAGCTTAGATAAAACTCCGATTAATTTAAATAGCATCAGGTCGATACCGTAGTGCGCGATGTTTATTACTAACGAACCCCAAAACATCAAAACACGTGCAAGAAATTTATAAAACCAACATCTGCGAAATCGTACTTTTTTTTCTACAATTTCTTTTGAAGTTTAGGTAAAAAACGCGGGCTCCGCTGTTTTTTAGCGGTCACATATCCGATAGATTCGGTGCACGTATGTGACGGGCGCGGGCCTATAATATATACGGCATGATGCACTTTTGAAAATAGAACTCCAGTTTTAAATTTTGGAATTCGAAACTAGAATGTTGGAATTCAGTGAATTTTCTAGGTGGATATTGGTCAATCGAATTACTTCACTGTATAATATTATAAATAATTAAAAATCTATGCTTCCCACCATTACGCTTTCGGTACATTATTTTATTGCATTAAATCAAAGTCAGTTTTTATTAAAGTCAATAACGTCATGCTGTTACGGTAAAGTTTTATGTGCAACGATTAGCCTAATTAGTGTTCATTCGATATGACCATGATTTGAAATGATTTTAATAAACTAAGTTACGATATATATAATTTTAAGCTAATCGAGTACAAACGAGTGATGCTACTTAAGCAAGTTAATTGACGTACCCTGGACGACCAACCTTGCTACCATCCTTGTTGACAGGCCAAATTTTACAACAAGTCACGACCAATTTTTATGTGACATTTAGTTCATTCAAATGCGAAGGAGGAGCAGATAAATCTACAAATTATAATTTGTAAATCCTTCTTCGTATCGATAATATTAGATAAAAATCGAATGTGTGGTATTTTGATTGTGTTGCAAAATTCCTAAAATCCTTCCTTGGCCTTTATATCTATTATGTGACAGAGATGAACATTATACAATAGCTCATAATAAAATAATCTTCAATGAAATTAAGTGTCGCTGATTAGTTTCTATCGACCGCTCAACAGAACATTTGTGTTCCGCCTGTTTACACCAAATAAAGCACAAAAACTAAAGTTTATCGCTATCTAAAACAAGCCACCTGTACACACAATTTAGATAGCTCAGGTAAAAACATTTTTTCGTAATAAATACCTCAAAAGCCTTAATTATCTAGCACGAGATCGCAGTTTTTTATATTTTATTTTTTACGAATCTTTGTTCGGCGTTCCGCGCCATTTGGTTGCACGTCACATTATCTGCTACGAATTTAATCTGTGGTCATAATTTGATGCGTATGAAATTGATGCCGAGATATCATTTAATGAAACTTTTGTCTGTGGTTGTTTTACCGATTGTGGACTAATGTGTGGTTTTGGGATGTGTTGTTTATCGTCTTAAACTGCAACTAGTGCTGAACTTTTGAAGCCAAGTAGCCTGAATAGCTTTTTTAATAGATTGCAGATCTTTTTGACGTTCTACGCTCGAACAAAAGGACCTCCAGAGTTATAACAGGAATTGTGTTATACAGTTTACTTCTAATTAAGAAAACTTTTTCATAAGTACTTCATATAATTCTGCTTCTGACATCAAACGCTTTAGGAAATTTTATATATCTGGATTAAAGAAGATGATAGAAGTGAAAGATTAGGCTGTAGCAGCAGAGTCGAGGTATTAATGAAACAGTAGTATCGTAAAAGTAAAAACTGTATTTTTGTGTAAACTTAACCTATTAATATACAAAAACTTACGAGCTAGAGTAGTGGGTAATCGGAGATACACAAAATATATGCTCGGCCAATCGGTGTGCGCCGAGTTCGGTGCGTACACTTGCCGCTTGCCTACTGCCGCATAGAGGGAGACAGACATATTCACTTGAGACAGAGCAACGTAAATATAGCGCGGTTTACTGCGCGCGGCTTACAGTTCTTGTTGGTGTCTCGTATGAATATGTCTGTCCTCTTGGTGGTGCGCAGGCACTCACAGTACCCCCTCCTTAGCGAAGCGTACATTTGGCTTGACGGTCCTGCCGGTCCTGGTGACGTATGGCTGGAGCGGCTGCGGAGGTACCGGAGTCTCGATGCTCGGCGGGCTGGTAGCTGGTACCGGAGGCGGTGTTCTTGCTGGGCTTGAAGACGTAGATTCTGGCAACTCGGTGTAGATGTATGCTGGCTTTAGTCTATCCAGCGATACAACTGTCTCTCGGTGCGGAAGTTGTATTTTGTAGAACTTCTCATGTCTTTCAAGCACTGGGTATGGTCCATCATACGGCGGTGTAAGTGGCGCGCGTACTGTGTCATTTCGTACAAACACATGTGTACAGGTCGCTAGGTCCTTGTAAATGAAAGGACGTGCTGTTGTTCTAGCGGTCGGGCGCGTCGGTGAGAGTGACGTCATCGCTTGCGTGAGACGGCGCACGAAGTCTTCGTCGGTCGTATTCGTAGTTGTACTCGACGCGAAGAAGTCAGATGGCACGCGTAGTGTAGAACCATATGTCATTAGCGCGGGACTGAGGTTATTATCTTCACGCAGCGCTGTGCGGAGCCCAAGTAGCACTGTAGGTAGTTCGTCGCTCCAGTTGGTAGTTGCGCCTCTCGCCATTAGTGCAGCTTTTAGCGTACGATGCCAGCGTTCTATGAGGGTGGTAGGCAGTAGTACGTATTCTTGTAATGCCAAATCTCTTCATAAGTGCGTTGAACAATGATGATTCAAATTGCCTGCCTTGGTCGGTAGATATTCGCAGCGGGCAACCGAATCGAGCAATCCAATGTTCGTATAGTACTTTTGCGATGATTTCCGCTGTTATTTCGTGTACTGGGATAGCTTCAGGCCATTTGGTGAATCGGTCCATAATAGTGACACAATATCGATAATCATACGATAGTCGTAGTGGGCCGACTATATCGATGTGTATGTGGTCGAAACGTTGAGATGGCGGAAAAGTTCCTAGCGGCGTGATGACGTGTCGTTGAATTTTCGCTCTTTGACAGCTGATACAGTTTTTCGTCCAAGTAGTAACGTTTTTGTTCATGGAGGACCAGAAGAATTTTGATGTTACTTGCTTTCTAGTAGCCTTGATACCTGAGTGGCAGAGATCGTGTTGCGCTTTGAATGCTGCGTAACGATATGCGGTAGGTAGATAAGGGCGAAGCGTCGATGTAGAAATCTCGCACGTGATTGGTCGCTGTGTTCCGGGTAGAGTGACGTCGATGAACTTCAAGTTAGGTTGTAGTTTTAATTGTTTCAACTCTTCGTCTAATTGTTGGTCACAGGATAATTTATTGTAGTCGATGCTTGACGGACAGTTTATCTCTTCGATTCTCGATAAGGCGTCAGCGACTGAGTTATCTTTTCCCTCTATGTACACGATTTTGTTGCAGAATTGACTGATGTAATGAAGTTGTCGTTCACGTCTCGGTGTGTCGTTGCTACTTTGTGGTTTAGTGAGAGCGTAAGATAGCGGTTTGTGATCCGTACAGATCGTGACGTCACAGCCTTCAATGAGTCTTCGGAAGTGTTTAACAGACATGTAAATCGCAAGGAGTTCGCGATCGTACACGCTGTATCTACATTGTGTAGGACTCATAGCTTTCGAAAAGAATGCTAGCGGCTTCCAAACTTCATTGTCTCGCTGTTGTAGCACTGCGCCTATACTGTGGTCTGAGGCGTCAGTCATGATACAGAGTGGAGTGCCGGCGATGGGATGCGTGAGCGTCGTGCATTCAAGTATGCTTTGGCGGCATTTTTGAAATGCTTGTTCGGCGACGGGTGTCCACTCGATAGGTGTTTTGTCGTTCTTTTTTCCGTTATGCAGATATTTGTTGAGTTCGCTCTGCATGTCGGCTTGATGTGGTAGACAGTCTCTGTAGAAATTCAGCATGCCAAGGAAACGACGAAGTTCGATGATAGTTTTCGGCTGAGGATAGTTCGATATAATCTTGACACGTTCTTCAGTAGGTTTGATGCCGGACGCCATAACTTCGTAACCAAGAAAGTTGATGTTTGCCTTAGCAAATTCACATTTTTCGACATTGAGTGTTACGCCATATTTGTTCAGGCGCTCAAGTACTTGGTGTAACAATGACTTGTGTTCGGCTTCGGTTTCGCTGTACAGTAGGATGTCGTCGACGAATGAGTAGCAGCCCTCGATGCCGCGTAATACTTCGTGCATGAAACGCTGAAACGTTTGGCTCGCGTTTCGTAGTCCGAATGTCATACAGTTGAATTCGAATAACCCGAAGGGTGTGATAATTGCTGTTTTCTTGGCATCTTCTTTACTGATTGGTATTCTGTAGTAAGCCATTTTCAAATCTAGTTTCGAGAATATCTTCTTGTTGTGTAGTTGATAGGTAAAATCTTGTATTCGCGGAATTGGGTATTTGTCTGGCAACGTCACTGAATTGAGTCGCCTGTAGTCGCCGCACACTCGTAGACTGCCATCTTTCTTCTTAACGACGTGAAGTGGGCTGGCCCATGGGCTTTTCGATGGTTGACAGATGCCCATTTCCATCATTCGCTCGAACTCCTCTTTGGCCGCCTTGTACTTATCGGGAGGCAGCGGGCGGGCTCGAGCAAAGAGAGGTGGGCCCGTTGTCTCGATGTGGTGCGTGACGTCATGCTTTGCAGGTGTCTTCAGTGACATTGGCCGCAGTAGATCTGGATATTGTTTGAGAATATCTTGATATGTATGGTTGTTGTTGAGAACGTAGACAGTTTGTTGAGTTGTTGCAATTTCGCAGGCATTAACTGACAGTGTCGTTATCTTGTCGATTAGCTTCTTTTGATGCAGGTCGACAAGAAGTTTGAAGTGGCGAAGGAAATCTGCTCCAAGTATAGAGGTTTTGACGTCTGCTACTACGAATGTCCAACGAAATGGTCTTCTTAATCCGAAGTCAACTTGCATATTTTTCTCGCCGTAAGTATTGATTGGTGTACTGTTTGCAGCATATAACTTGTAGTCGCACGGCGTACATTTCTTCATATGAATTGGAGTGGCGGCTAAAACGGAGATGTCTGCGCCTGTGTCTACGAGGAAACGATGGTTGCTGTTGCGATCGTAGACGCATAGGCGGTTGCTAACCGTAGGTACACCGACGTCCGCCACGGTCGGTGCGCCTTCTAGTTTTCCGAAGCTTTATTTTTGCGACTGGCGCACGGCGACACGCAACGTTTAGCTTTGTCACCGAAACGATAGTGGTATATGCAGAGTCTGTCAGGATTATTGTGATTTTGATATCTTGCGTTTTGCGACTTGGATCTTGAGCGAGGTCGTTGGAAACGATATTGTGGTCTGCTTCGACTTCGTAGCTCGGCTACTTCTAGATTTAGCTTCTCTATTTGTTTCGATAAGACTTCTAACTGCGCAGAAATTACGGGATTTTGCGAGGTTGTAGATACAGCGGCGACTGTTGCTGGCTCTGAATATTCCACCATTTTGTCAGCCATGGCAGCGAGAGTATCCAGCGACGACTCGGTGTTTACGGATAGTACAACACGTACTTGGGTGGGTAGGTGATTGAGCCACTCGATTTTCAATCCTTCGTCTGTGATCATGCCGCTTCCAAGTTCTCGCATTTTTCGTAATAGCTGCGTTGGTTTTTGATCTCCTAACTCTAGACCGCTGATTAATTTTTGAAAGTTCTTGACGTCTGACTTGTCGTACACAGTTAGCAGGCGATTTTTCACAGCGCCATATTTATCTGAAGCTGGTGGATTGTACAAAATGTCTGTGATGTGCTGGAGATCGGCGGCTTGCAATTGTTGTAACACATACCGGAATTTTTGATCGTCCGACGTTTTCAGCGGGTCTATGACGGCTTCAAACTGGATGAACCAAGCTCGAGGTATTTCCCGCCAGAAGGGAAGTAGTCTGGACTGGATGGAGACTGCAGCTAGGTCAGCTGGCTCGCAGACAGGGATTTCCTGCTGTAGTTTCTCCATGGTTGTGGTTCTTCACGGGGTCACCAAAATGTAGCAGCAGAGTCGAGGTATTAATGAAACAGTAGTATCGTAAAAGTAAAAACTGTATTTTTGTGTAAACTTAACCTATTAATATACAAAAACTTACGAGCTAGAGTAGTGGGTAATCGGAGATACACAAAATATATGCTCGGCCAATCGGTGTGCGCCGAGTTCGGTGCGTACACTTGCCGCTTGCCTACTGCCGCATAGAGGGAGACAGACATATTCACTTGAGACAGAGCAACGTAAATATAGCGCGGTTTACTGCGCGCGGCTTACAGTTCTTGTTGGTGTCTCGTATGAATATGTCTGTCCTCTTGGTGGTGCGCAGGCACTCACAAGGCTAAGTATTATTCAAAGCTAGGACATGGCTCTACCTTATCTTTGCACATACAGAACGAACTATCCAAGAGTATCGTATATTAATGAGTTCCATTAAAATGTATGTGTGTATTTTGTTAAAGAAGATAAAGCTTCATTTGTTTTGTCTGTGACTAGTAACAAATTTTATCATCACTTTTAAAAATGGATTGTTTAATTCATCTTTCTTGTATGGCCATAATCACAAAATTACCGGCATGCGGCATAGCACGCCTATAATCTCGTCCTATTTAGTTTATAATACAATACTTTTGCTTCTTGTCACTTATATATTATATACATTTGTTCAGCCAATACTACGTAAATATAAGTACTTGATGTTCCAAACAGTTCTTTTATAAACTTATCATAAGAACTTTGGTTGATCAACGCTCGCTTGTCACATAATATAACATCACGCCTGTATTCCCCGAAGGGGTAGGTAGAGGTGCACATAATTATAGTATATACATTGGGTTCAAAAAAACATAACTGGTGAAATGTGGGTGTACTAGCGACTAGCGAGCATATTGCCATCAACCGGGCACAAATCCAGACTCCGTGCTGCTACGGAGAATTATCTAATGGAAAAACCCAGTAACACTTGGCCGGACCAGGGATTGGAACCCAAGACCAACGAGGCAGTTCAACAGTTGTCATCATCACAGATGTTGTTAGATCCTATAATAGACACTTTCTATGCAAAAACGCGGCGCAAAATCGCAAAGAAAGCAAAAGTATGTCGGTGCAGCTGACGTAGCACGTGCCTTGTTATACCAGTCTTAATTGTTGACGTGATTATAAAAAAAATAGTAAAAAAGGTTTGGTAAAAAAGGTACAATTTGGCAAGGAAGTTAAAAAGACAGGAAGAGGCGGCATGCGGCTACTTCCGCGGTTTTCTGGTGCCGCTAGGCTAGTGTGGACATACTTTTGTTTTATTTCTTCTGTGTAACGAGATGAGATCTATGGTGACAAGCCGTACTTACAGTAACAATGCGTTTATTGATAATATTGTAGGCATTGACTACGTTAAAATAGTCATTGATTTCTCAATATGATTCATAGTTTTAGCTGTGGTTATAGTATTGGTTGCAAAACAGCTGTGTTAACAGTTTTGGGCGAATTCTTTTTTATTATTAAATAACGGACATTTTTTATATAAAATATATAAGTTAATTACAAGGATTTATCTGAATATACTTAAAGTTTTTCATTCACTGATAAAATATTAATACTTTCAGCACATAACAGTGTTCTTGATTTGCATGAATTATAGGTATTTTGTTTCATCAGTTTAAATTATTTAATACATTAATATTAATGAGGCAACAAAGTCAACTCACGTGTATAATTTTTGTTATTAATTATATGACTAATTATTGCTAATAATCTACTATTCGCATTATTTTTACTTGTGAACGTAGCAAATACAATATTCGCGGGAAGTGCTATAGTGTAACATATTTATTTTGATGTCCTATATAGGTGGTAGTAGGCACAGATACCAATTTAACTTTATGTCAAATTTCTGCTATGAACTTAAAGCAAACACATTTATAATAAAGACATTTCAACACTTCGTAAATAGTATATTATTATTAGTATATCATATTTTACTTGTACGTCTTATCCATATTATGACTGTCGCATAGCAAGAGCCAATTTTTCAAGTTTTTTCTTAATTTGATCAACAATTGTTCAGATCATAATAACACACTCATAGGAGAGGAGAAAATAAAAAAATACCTCTATGGCTCGTGCGCCTGGCCATTTTTTCACGAACCAATGCCATTTGCTTTTTTATTCTTTTGTGTTTCGGTGCGATTCAGTGAAATTAATGGTAGCATGTGTTAAATGACATCAAGAATTATGGCAGATGCATCTAAAAGTAAAATTATCTTTGCCTGATGCAGAATCAAGAAAAAATGAAAGTAGTTTCGAAAAATAAAAATAAAACTTGCATCAGTAACCATTTATAATTACTTTATTGCTACTAAATGTTAATTTAATAAACGTTAGTAATTTTAAATGGCATTAACTTCGATAATGTCATTAACTGGATGTTAATTAAGACATCGTTATGTTGTTAGGGAGCTAAGTAAAGGGAAAGGGGCCATTATTAATATTATAATCGTTGTTTACTTGGACCTGCATTTATTCAGTCATAAATAATTATTCAGTCATATAAAAGCTTCATAACTGACTCAAAATGAATCATAACTTTCAGTTTTGACTTGTGGCGGTGGGTGATAAATAATTATTTACTTTCTGCAGGTATGTTTTAATTAATTATCTTACTTTTTCTATCTACCAGTTCTATGTTATTATGACACGAGTTTCATTTTTGCGCTACTGTGAACCTTTGGAGCAAGGCGATCTCTTATTACCTGACTGTGCGACGCGAAGAAGGGTAATGTTTTTATTACTTGAGTTGTGCGGGCCCTGAATATTATTGACTCAAATTCATACAAGTACTTCTTATTATTAAGATACAGTTCTTATTACAAAATATCCTTAACCCTTCAATTCAATTTTTTAAAGGTTATGGCTCCTTAACCCCTAGAATCGGTGTTAGTGGCTGTCATCAGTGTCAAAGCTTGACATCTTTGGATTACGGCTAATCGTGTAGGATAATGTAAAGCGAATGAGTTGTAGTCTATTCACTTTGCTATGCCTTAAACAAGTATTTAAGATAATGTCATCTAATCCTAAACAACGTCAGTATTTAAACAGGTCTGCAAACCACGTTAAAAATAAAATAACAATGGTCAAGAGTATAAAGCTAACAAAACAAACAATATTCAGTGAAGTGTACATTACCGCCCAATATAAACAAATACTATTAAAAAATTGAGCATTACTGGGAACAGCGGAAGTGTGGCACATGCCGCGTTTAAAAAAACATCAGTGTTGCCATCTAAAAAAACCTATAGTTTTATTCGAACTTTTTTGTAAACCACGCGCTTTTTAGCAAGTATTTTTTATCTGTAGGCACAAAATGTTTTTATAGTGACCAGATGTTGTATGCAGATGACAATTTTTTATTTCTTAGTGCGATTTTTAGTGGTTTGTCGGTAGATCGGACTTTTTTGAAGGCAGATGGTTTGCATATTTATATTTTTTTGTTTAATAGGCTGTATGAGTGAAAAAAAGCGCGCGTGCGGTATCAGCTGCTAGTTATGGAATTTGCATAGGTAATAATGATAATGACGTGATGAAGTGAGCGTGGTCTATTTACTGAATACTATGTAAGGAACTACATTAAGATGAGTCATACATAAACATAGCATCACGCCTGTATTCCCCGAAGGGGTAGGCAGAGCTGCACATATAGTACACCCACATTTCGCCAGGTATGTTTTTAGGTGTCAATGTAACAGGGGGCGAGTCTATTGCCATCAACCGGGCACAAGTCGAGACTCCGTACTGCTACTGAAAAACCCAGTATTACTTTGCCCGACCTGGGATTTGAATCCAGGACCTCGTACTCAGCAGTCGCGCTTAGCAACCACTAGACCAACGAGGCAGTCAAAAAATGCGTCATATTTACGTTTAAAGTTACTATGCCGAAGATGTTTTAGTTTTAAAAGGTCACAACATCACACTCGCATCTCGCGTTAGTTAAGTCTTCCTTCACCGTCTTCCTACCTACATACCTACCTATTAGTATTAAATTCAATTTGTTGTACCTACCTACACCTACTTAGCACTCAATTCATAAAGCCTTGAAGGCGAAATCCATTTTCCATTACGGACCTCTTTTAGTCACGTACCTTATAGATAAGTCACTTCATTCTTTCCTCTTTGAAAGTCCTGCTAAAGACCTGCTACGTAATAAAATCCTGAGTCCTGTAATAAAACAAAAATATAAAAATAGTTTAGATGTCTTGTTTTTATTGTGGCATTTTAGCTTAAGGGTGGTCATCATAATGAAACGCCATTGTGGGTATTTCTTGAGTGATTTATATACCTATAGCATATCATCATCATCAGCCGGAAGACGTCCACTGTTGAACAAAGGCCTCCCCCTTAGAACTTAAACCTAGCATATGTATGTATGTATTATATTAGCCTTTTAGAATTTAACGGTTTTTTAAAGGATTCGGTCATTTATTTTGACAAGATTACTGTGACAATAATTACATATTATTAGTGTAATTCATAACTATTTTTTTTTCTTCCTTTATTTTTCCTTTTTTTCCTTCCTCTTTTAAAAAAAAAAAGTATTTTATTAGAAAGCATTCATTAATGTTCATTATTCAGTCAGTTATTCTTTCACTCCATTCACACATGCATTCTGTATTTATTTTTTCCTCACGTTTAATTTAGTAATAAGTGGATAATGTTGCTAGTAGTATAATACGTACTTTGTTTAGTTATTAAGACATGTAGAAAATTTTATTGTACTCCTGTTTTTTATCCCGAAATAAAATAAAGTAAATAACCTTGTAAATGAAATATAAAAGTTTACGTTATAAGCATTAGAGTTGATAATTACATACACAGAACATAAAACTGTCCTACCTCTTCTCGAATCTAAATAAACGACCTATTAGAAGGAAAATATAACAAGAATAAATCTAAACAACCCCACAAGTAGTCGAGCAACAAACTTGTAAGCAACGCCGGTTTATCGTAATCACGCAATTATCTTATGAAATCGTTGCACGATGCTCATCCAGGTTTTTGTTGCTAAGTTGGCAACCGAGACGAATTTCGCGGAAATTAGACATTATAGGATCATGCGAGATACTTTTATAATAAAATAAAATATAATTGCCATTCAAAAACAAATAAGTCGTGTGCCTGCCTGCGGCATGGCCGACAATCAAAAGATTCTCGATTTGAATAAATCAATCCCTTATAGAAATGCATCGATATACAGGCGATGTTGTTTGTTGGAGAGGGAGATGGATTTAGGTTCTCTTCTATAACAACTTTTAGGAACTATAAAATGCTTGCCATTAGTGACAGAATTAGAATCGTAAAATTATATTTAATGGCACTACTAGATATTTTTTTAGCTGTTGGTCTTATTAAGGAGTGATCTATGTGTCAATCATAATTTTAATTCCGAAATTTCACTGTTTTGAAATAAATAAGAGCTAAAAAAATTCAGGCGTTCAGCAAGCAATGAAAGAGTTTCCACATTTTCAATTATCCTCATAAGGACTTATCCATTACGTTAGTGGCATCCAGCTACGCCTCCTCACACAGGATCACACCCTGTATCCGTGCACTTTTTCCTAACGTTTAGAGGTCGCTTTTTGAAAGGTTTTTTCTCCATTTCGATGCCAATTATGCACATTTTTGCCGTAGCGGCCCGTTTGGCGGGCGAGCGTTCGCCCTCTTCACATCTCATACTCGCTTCGACGGATTCCATCAAATAAAAATCGGGTAGGACCCTTTTTGTGATGGTTTTTGTCCGTATATTGATGAGTCTTCCAGATTTTGAAGGAATTCCTAAGAGGGCGTCGAGGGCAGACGCTATTGTGTCGTATAACCTGATTTCTGTAAGTCCTGTAACATACGTACGTGTATAATAGTTATAAATAGTGGAAATGGATGCTTTTGTACCTCAAGACAGGAGTTTGGGACACAATGTTGACTTGAGTTTTATATTCCGGCTTTGACGTCGTTTGAAGAATGTTATAAATGCGATAGGTCGTGATTGTAAAGGATATTTCATATAACATGCTCTTGTAAATGAAGAAACTAAGTGGCTTTCTACATTCAGGTTGCTGAATCTAAAAAGGTCTCGTCAAAAGAAGTCTGCAACATTTTGCTGTAAAAGAACTCGACCATAAGAACAACGATATCATAACCTTCAGATTGGTTGAACTTTTGCAAATATTCAGATGTGACTGCCAGTGTATGAGTAATAAAAAACTTATAGCATGTCAAGGTTACATGTTCCAGCTCTGATTCATAGGGGAGCATAGTACAGGTACTGAATTTAACTTAGCAATACAAGCATTGTAGAAGAACGGTTCTTATGTAGGCAGGTATTATGGTAAAAGTATTCATGGCCAGTGATCGATTTTGTTAGCTTGGCATTTCACCAAAGCATTGTAATTACTTTCGATAAACAATTCACCAGTACATACATAATACACGAAGTAAATAACGTAGATCTAATTGAAGTACACTCGTCTCTCAACATACGTTAGGCCCAATAAATTCCCTATTACTACCCATTAATTTACTATTTTGCATAGTACGTGGTCAGTATTGACAAACAAAAAAAGCGAGACGAGTACCACTTAAACAGTATAGGCAGGCAAAAAAAGCCTTCGCAATTTCGTAGCAGGCATGCACGCAGTAATCCTATGTGACAATGCCAGTCCACCTGTCAAAACAAGACTTGCCAGCACAGGTGAAGGAGCACCTGACCGAGGGGGATGTAGGCGAGGGGGGACGGGGGGGAGCGGTCAAGTACCAGGTGACCAACACTGTATTGAAATAATCCATTAATGGAGCCTGCGCGCGTGATAATCTATCATTTACAAGACCTAAATTCATTTGGCATACGTTTAGCTTATTTCTTTAAATAGCATTAGGTGGCAGGAAAGTGGGGCATTCTTAAGTATATTTAGGTTGAAGTGCTGCGGCTAGTTATTTATTTGTTCTCGTTTTTGCGCCTTGATATCGGTATTAAGGCCTTATACGGTGGGTAAGATGAATATCAAGTGAGCCGCGCAATTGTACGTCCGTAATTATTAAATTGGCTTACAGTAGTCCAGTTTGGCATGCGACACTCTGTTTTATATAAAATATATACTTCGATACTAACTAAATATGGTATTCCCTACTAATATTATAAACGCGAAAGTTTGTGGGTATAGATGGATATTTGTTACTCTTTCACGTAAAAACTACTGATTGGATTTTATTGTAGTAGGTGACACCCTGGATTAAACATAGGCTACTATTAATTCCGAAAAAATTAGTGGGTAACACCGCGGGGCACAGCTAGTAATCTATATTATTGTAAGTACTACTTCCCCATGTATACAGCGCTAATTCTGAAAAATATACATACATAGTTTGAGGCGTTTATTGAGAGCTAGACTGAAAAAAAGTTATGAAATATGTAAAGGTTTGCTAGAGTTTAGTCTCATCACCACCACCAGCGGGAAGACGTCCACAGTTGAACAAAGCTTGTATTGTATGGTAGGTATACATTTTGCAACTTTGCAGTATAAATAGTTTTTACTGCCTCGTTGGTCTAGTGGTTGCTAAGCGCGACTGCTGAGTACGAGGTCCTCGGTTAAAATCCCGGCTCGGTTCGTGTTACTGGGTTTTTCCATTAGGTAATTCTTAGTAGCAGCACGGAGTCTGGATTTGTGCCCGCTTGATCGCAATAGTTGCTCTCTATTACATTGGGACCTAAAAACATGATTTGCGAAATGTGGGTGTACTATATGTGCACCTCTTCCTACCCCTTCGGGGAATACAGGCGTGATGTTATGTTTATGAAATAGTTCTGTCCAAAGATGAACCTGTTTCTTTTAGCAGGCTACTAGGACTCCAGAAGCAAGCAGTCATTGCTTTTGGAGATTATTGGCGGCACCTGTTTATCTACTAACCAATATGGAGTGAGCAGATGTATGGCTCGTGTTCTCGGTTACTACATATTTTAGGTGTAATTTAAATTTCAAATATATTCCCGAGGCGAGTAGAGATAAAGCTTGAAGCTGAAAATAATATTATACTAAGTATTTTTTATACTCAATTAAAGACACAGGTTGCTAATAAAAAGCCTACTTTGATAAAATATATTATAATAAAAACAGATATCAAAATGTTTACGTCAACGTATCTATATTCTTTTGATGTAGGTACTTTTATTATCATTCAGTATTCTTTTTTTAAATTTCACCCTTTATCTTGCAGTTTGCATTCTTTATTTGATTTGCAACGGCCATTATCCGATCAAATGCGTTTGCAAAAAGGATTGTTGGCTCATAATATTGACTCGCTTCTGTTTTAACCCTTTTAATGTACAGTCAGCACCATAATTAAGTAGCTTAACATGTTAAGATACCTTATATTAAATAATTGAAAGGCTCGCCCCCAGTTATGTTTTAGGTCCCTGTTGAGAAATAAAAAACAATACTAGCGAAATGTGGGTGTACTATATGTGCACCTCTGCCTACCCCTTCGGGGAATACAGGCGTGATGTTACGTTATGAAAGAAATAAACATTAGGTAATTCAAGTTATTGTTTCAGATAATAAAAACGTTCAAATTAAGATCTGAGAATATTTAAGACTTCACTATATGAGTCGTTGTTCTAAATTAATGGTATGTTAAAAAAAAGAAGTGTTCATTACTTACATTCCGAGGATTACTAATTAAGTAGTGGACTGCTACGCAGTACACACAATAGATAAACTGTGTGTGTGTGTATTGTTCGCGGATCATTGGGAACGATAAATCTACGTACGGATATGTCGCATGTAAAAAAATGGTAATACAACTAATTAAAAAAAAAATAACACGTAATATCCTAAAACGCTGATAAAAGTGTTAAAACTTCACTCAATTTTTTAATTCTTCTTCTCAAACTTCAATTTTTTTAAATTTTATTGACATCTTTATTTTTTTGTCTTTTTGACTTTTCTTGCAAAGGACTGGTGTAATTGAATATATGTTTCAATGTCGTCAATTTTAAGTAAGAGACTTATTTTCTGATTTTTAACATTTTCATGAAAGCGGGAAAGGGATTTCATTGGAAGTTACAAATGTCAACTCTTTTACCTAGCAATTCCTAATACAACCAACATTCAACATTCCAAAATTCCTATAGCAAACAAAATTGACCAGTCGACGGTTTTGTGGCACCACTTTACGTCCCTAGCTTTAATTCTAGTCCAACGAACATTAATGCTCATTTCTAACCTCTCAGAACTAGTTTAGGATCCCTGTGTATAATAGGCCAATTGAGCCTTGAGAGCTTTTAGATTAGTTTAATGCGTTACATCCCTTTTACACGCAGCAGTTATAATTCATCCTCGTTTGCCATATCTAAACACGCAACATCTTAAAGTAGAAACAACTTGCTAAGTACTTACTTACTATGTTTGTGAGAATCGACAAAATGGCCCTCATTTATGTAAAAGACTCGCCGAAGATCTTCATCATCCTCGTTTTAAAGTAAACTACACCTGGCCTTAAAACCTGCATTTATTACCTATTTTAAAAGAATAAAAATATGGATAATATGGGCAACTATAGCTTATTCTTTTTTATCAACTGATAGCTTGTCCACATTTAATAATACATACGAAAGGTGTTCGCTCAATTATTAATTGGATTTTTTAAATGATTCAATTCAAGGATAGCGAATTCGATAAAAAAAATGTATAACCCTTTATTACATCACAGCATGTGTTGAGAAACGTAAGTGACTGAACACAAAAGACTCGTGCCGATTTTTTTCTGCGGAAGACGATAGGCGAAAGCAAACATTAGACAGCCACAAAAGACTGGCACACTCCACTCAAGATCGAGTTTCTTGAAAAAAATCGGGAAAAAAAGATAGCACATGCCGAAATCTGATTACACCACCATATTTGATCAAAGGGTTGCCGTTTTGCCAAACATTGGTGATCACAAAAACTGTCGGAACGTAGGTACCTTTTTGCACCCGTTTATTTTTTGTGAAAAAAATGCAAAATTGATTTCGGCAGATGTCCACAAATAGAAAGGGTTTGAGAGGTTTTTTATGGTAAAAAATAGCGGACCGATCGGCTGTAGACAATGGATGCTAACCGTTATGGATCGACTGTCAAAATTCGCCATTATTACAGCTAAAGAGTTATTTGGTCGGATCATTAATGTGATGTGTTAAATACTTGCTGGCGCAGCATCGGGTAATTATTTTTTATTTAAACGGAAGAGGATGCATGGTGCTTCATTTTTTCTTTTAGCGTTTAGTATTTTTTTGTCTTTTTACAAAACTAATTGCCTGCAACAGCTCGAAATTATTAATTTTTAGTTACCTGCCTACAGTTCTGGTGTTTCTTACACGTATTTGTATGTATAGTTTAGTTCTTTCGGATATACAGTTATTTATTGTTGTCCTATGTTATTTCATATTTATAATTTGGTATTTTATCTTAAATATGGATTAATTAAACAAATTTATGCAGGTGTTGAGTAATTGTCTACGATACGTATCAGCTTTTATGTCACTATTAATTTAATATCGAAACGTTGTATATTGACGGAATGTTGTTATAATTGCACAAGGTTCACTCATTTTATTTTAAAACGTGCGTTTTTCAGTCAATACAGCATAATATTATTATGCCTTATAAAGTCATAAAAATGTATCGGCGTATTATCATTGAGATTACATTTTATTAAAATGAACAACTTAATAATTTAATTCAGTATAAGCTGTATCATTCCGCCTTTATTTCTTGGCATACGCAGCTGGTTCTGTCTTGTGCACTTCAAAATTTAGCTAGCCAGTAGATAAGTAAGTGTAACGAGTCCATATTTAAAGAATACGATTCCAAATTAGTTGCTAGAGACTTGAAATATATGATAACAAACTCTTCATTAATTTTGAAAATTACAGATGAAACTATAAGTAGCTTTTGGTTTGAATGTGCAGACTTTTGCACTGTGGTCATTCCCACGGTTGCACAAAAACCAAGGGACTTAAGGGCTTTAGAGAAATAGCAGAAGATACAATTTAACAGACATCTGTTAGATGACAGTTGTGTGAAAAACAAGCGACGATATAAAAGTGTTCCCCAGGGTTGTATATTCTGACCACTCGTTTTAAAATGAATCCTGAAAACTTACCCACGGTTACCATACTTAAAAACAATATAGCTACCTAAATCAATATAGATTGATAGTAATATTAAATTTAATTCAATATTAGTTATAATAATTCATACTTATCGCTTGGTCGTCCCTGTTAGTGTCGTCGGCCTCAGAATATGGCTGTCGTTTTTCTGTCCAGTGTCTAACGCTTAAAATGGTCTGACGCCATGCTTCATTGAGATTCAAACAAAGTAGCTAAGCTCTGTACAATCGATGTTTTTTGGCTTTCTTTCCCATAATTGCGTCATTTTTACCCCAATCAGGATTTTGGCCACGTCTGCGTCTACTTGGTCTATGATAATTGATTGATTCCAAAAGATATTAGTATGATTTTGGAGAACTATAATTATGTATAATAAGTCTAAGCTGGTCTGTCGTTTATAATTCTAATGTTCTTCAAAAAAACGTTTTATTATGTGTTTAAAGGCCATCCACACATACAAATTGCAATTTATTAAAATACTGTACTTATATTAAATATTTTATTTTGCTGCTATAGATAGTAAACATTTTACAATTTGAACGTTAAATTAAATACTACGATGAATAAAGTATATCAGGTTAATACTTCAAGCAAGCCTTTACAATTTGGGTAAGATATAGAAAAATTAGTAAGTACGTTAAAAAGTAGAATTCTTTCTAAATCCAAATGATTCTAACAAGCAATCGATTCGAATTAACCGATTAATTCGTATACTTAATCGATTTTGCACATCGTTCGGTCCTGCCCTTGTTAGTCTAAGCCTCGTCTATATAAGGCTAAGGCAAAGATTCCACACATCCTGCCAATGCGTTTTTGAAAGCACGACATGGCGACGGCAGGACTCACCGATACATACCTTTATTTTGAACAAAGCCGCTTAAAATACAATAGAGATTTGAAATGTATATTGACGATTTTATTCCACATTTCTATGTCGTGAGTTTGAATTTGGTGGCTTTTTAAATTTTATACAAATGTATCAATAGTTTGCAGTCATCCTGAAGTCAATTAAGAGGTTGACGTCCGTGTTAAAAATGATATACTGATTAAAGAAAAACTAAAAATTTTAATGGATGTAGTGCGACTTTTCGCTTTATTAAAGTATGTTTCCATAATTTCCATCGCTAACTACTGGTTCGAAATTCTAAAAAGTCCATAGAGTCGAGACTTTTTCTTTAACGCCAAAATACCGAAAGTTTATTTCGAAGCCGAGGGCTTTCCCTTTCATCTCCTTACAAGGTAACCCTCAAGATAGAATTTACGTCGCGTGCCATAGTAAAGAATTACCAGATGCTTTGACCTTGCTGCTCACTTCCTACATTAACATGAACCTTATCCTATAAGCCATAAAGTATAAAATCGTGGAGAACTTGGTGCGTAGGGATCTTGGGTTTCTGGTGCGGATTGCTGATCGAACGTACGACGGCTTTGATCAGTTTTTGTGGTGCGAAGGCTGTTTTCTTCTTAAACTTGATAATAGGGCAGTTTGCTTTAAATCAATGCGTTTATGCATCTTATTCTTCACTTTGGCTTTGTACGAACTTGATAGAAATATATTTACAGCCTAAACAATATGTCATAGCATTTTCAATATATCACTATTAATAATGTTTAACAAGTCACATTGGACTTAGTAAAATCTAATCTAGAAATATGCAAATGCGATATTTGTTGAATGTAATCGACTCAAATAAAACATAACGCCTGGATTTTATATTTCCCTAGTACAGGTCCCATGAGCATAGGGATAAGCCGATTGCAAATTAACCGGGCACGAATAATCCCTTGTTTACGTAATTTGTTTTATTCGATTCTCATGTCGGACAATACGGTTAATGTATTGCCCGAATTGGGAACCGAATGAGACAAAAAAAAGAAAATTAAGAAATAATATTAAAATGCTAGTCTCGGACCGAGTGTTGCAGAGCTTAATTTATTAGGATATAATTATTATCGTAAGGACGTTATTTTTGGTTTTACGACACTCAGTGACTGTGATATTGCTTCATTCGTTTACAAAGTACCTATATCGAGTTTAGCATTGACTTGTCTTGATTTAAATTCGCGTTTCCTAGTATAATCGACGCCAAATTGCTTTTCGTAAAATGTTTTGTTTTGTTGAAGTGATTTGGTTGTATTGATATTTGTTCAAAACAGTAGCTTCGGTTGTTTTACGGTTTATGGGGGATCACACATCTCTAGCCTCTTCCTATTTTGTTCTGTTTTGTCTTCTTGTTTTCTTTTATAATTAAGAAATAAAGTTATCTACAACATTTTAGATCAACACTTTTATAATACAATCATTATCCATAATATGGCAATAGGCTCGCCCCCTATTACATTGGGACCTAAAAACATAACTGGCGAAATGTGGGTGTACTATATGTGCACCTCTGCCTACCCCTTCGGGGAATACAGGCGTGATGTTATGTTATCCATAAACAAGGGAAAATATACCTCCAAATCAACAGTAATACACTATTTAATATACTATGTATTTGATAACTAAGCAATTTTTTCATTCAAAATTTCGTCGCAGAATAAAACTCAAGCCTGTGGGAAATTAAAAGCGTTTTATATGTAAAGCAATGACAAGTGGAACGTTTAGTTTCTTATCTCACATGTTATGTAGTGTAGAGTTGAATAGCCGGCAATCAACGGTAGGAACCGGTGAATAAATCGAAAAAAACTATTTAAAATCGGTTCATTGACTTGTTACAATGCATTGTTAACATTTGTTTGCGACGTTTTGTTTTTCTGATAAAGGCTAAAGTAATATTAAATAAGCTAACGAAGTTAATTTAATTATGACTAGTTTTAAATTAAAATTTCTCGCAATACTTCTTGATTTACCTTTCTATAAGTTTATATTTCGTATACTTTTTATTTAAGTATTTGTAGCAAGTGGAACTCCAGTAGTATGAAGAAGGAGTCCATAATGTTTCTGCTGTTTGATTCCCAAAAACTAGATTCTATGTCTTATAAACATGGTGGCATTTAAATATCCCTTACAAGGTCTATTTTGGCTAGGATACATAGTGGGATGAAATAATAAATGAATAATGACTCATTATGGCCTATTCATATTTGTGTATCCTATCTACCCACATTTATTATAGGAAGGAAAACTGAAATGTCGATAGTTGTAGGTTAAAATTAGCTTAATACAATTATAACAGATTTAAAGTAGTTTTTAAAATCATATGGATGGTTTCCATTGATATAATATGCCATGTATTATTGAGAAATGTACTGTTAAGAAACAAAGTTTCACTTGAGATGAAATATGTAACATTGACTTCCATTCGGTAACATGACACGAACAACAATCCAGTAATCCATGAAATCGATTGGTTTTACGATAAAACCCAAAAGTTTAATTGTAATTTTTGGTACTGAACCGCTGTTGTCATCGACATTACTATGAAATAAGGTTATGGATACATTTCGTTGCAAGTAGCTGACGCCTGTAAACTGCATCGCAAATGTCATGGCCACCTTTATCACCACGTTATGAATATTACGATTACTAAATGTTTATTCATTACCATGTCCACACTATTATTTAAAACTTGTCATCTGATAGTATATGGTTGAATGTATTTCAATCTATTTGCGGTTCTAATATTATTATTATCTGCGTCATCGAATTCCTTTAGGTCGATTATATATTTTGGTGACGCTTTTAGAATTGTCAGTCACGATTTACTCTTTTATTAAATGGTGCCAAAGTTATTATTGGTTAACTATTTTGATTTGGTTACCTTCGTTGAGAATAAATTATACACAATTGATATTTATTGTAGCTAGTTATTTACTATAGGACCAATGATTGACCCTTGAGAGACATGGGTGCTGACTAAATAGTATGGTACAACTTATGAAGATTAATAACACAGTATTATTAGTTTCCATTCGAGTATCACGACCTAATACTTTTTTATAATACGTACATATTATCTAATCCTAAATATATATTTTTTATTAATGCTAGTGGTTGTTATTGGCCTTAACTAATACCAAGCAGGTCTTCATTTTTATGCTCACACCATGTATATTCCAGAAATTGTTCCCATTACTCCGGTCGATTAGATATGCAAATGCTCTACACCACTCTTAGTAATACTAAGACATCATAAGACACAATATTCAAACATTAATTTGTACAGGTGATCTAGTAACCAGCTAGTTTGAGTGGTAACAAATTTATCTCTAACATGCACATGGGAAATTGAATCTTAGCGCTTGGATATAAGGGTTATGTTGTGTGTATTGTATTGTGTGAATTAAAGACATATGGCCAGTAGTTCTGCAATTATAGACGTACACATGCTTGAAGGCACGTGCCACTGGCTGGAACAGGAGCCCTAGTGAGTGAACTATTGTTCTTATTTCAAAAAGTTTGATATTTTCATATTTTTATGTCATAGTTGTGACAGTTTCAATGCGTTGTATCCATTTCGCTTCTACGCAACTATACTCTGAAAATGACGTTAAATTACGTCTTCTATCAATAATAATTCTAATTATAATAAAAGCGGCTGTTTCTTACAAATCAAAATGATAATGTAAAAAATTCTCAGTATTTTTTTGTAATATAATGCCATTGTTTTGTTGAGTATGACTTATTAAAACTAAGTTTTACTTCGATGAAAAATAATGAGAGAAATAATGAAAAAAGTAATTCGAATTAAATTTTACTGCGTAGAACCTATTTCTATTTTTAATTGAAACACATTTTAAATAGTATTTTATCATGAAATCTTTAGATAAATATACTGTTTTGTATTCAGCTTTGTTGTTCGAAGAAATGTTATAACTTTTTGCACTTACATTACGAGTTTCCCTTTCCCTGTTTTTTTTTAATTTTTTTACTTAAATAAAATACTTTTTATAATATTTTTATGAAAATGTTTGGACTTTTGTATGATATAACTATTATTCATCATAATATTAAGCTACCAACTCCATACCATTTTGTAATCAGCCACTTATTTTTTCTAAATCAGTCAGCAAGTGCTAAGTGCTGCCACCTGTGCTCTGTACACCTGTAATACGAAGTTTTATTTCAATTTCTAATCTTTAGTATATACGTAATCGGAACTAATCGTTAGCCATTAGATATTGTAAGGAAATTGTCGTTTTTTCTGTATGACACCTTGTCACCTTTTTATTGTCTCTATGGAGATGTTATGACTTGTGTGTGCAACGTCGATGCGCACAATTTGTAATGGTTACCGTTCATTGATGGCTCTGTATGTAATTGTTTAAATACTTGTATAGACATACAGCTATGTGTGACGATCAATATTCAATGACACTAACAGTGTTGTTATAATAAATAAATAATTAATTTGCGTAAAACGTAGTACGGATGTTGCAAAAAATTACAGGACAATCTCGTTTTGCTAATAGACCAATAACATGCTAAATTATTGAAATAATGTGTTAGATAAATATTTAATGCTAGTTATAAAAAATATTTAGCCATTCATAGTGTTTTATAATCGAGAATTGAGCATTTTATAGTGGTTAGGTATAATTAATATTATATATTTCAATGTAAATAATATAATTATTATTCCAACGTCATTATTAATGAAATAATTATGTTTCTGCAAGCAATACGTAAGTGCATAGGTTAGAAAGTTTAAATAAGTATTATTTAGGAAAGTATGGCGGGATTAATATTTTATTCGATTAATTGAATACCTACTAAAATGATATAACAAAGAACGATAGGAATTAGATACTAATAGCAATAACCATTACGGTGACATAAGAAAATGTTATCGTTTTTCCTAATACGCCACGAGGTTGCGTCACGGATCTCCGTGCGGTCATGCGATCCTGGTACTAGAGACTCTCGCTAAGACGGCCTTAATCCGGGGTTTATGGCTTAGAGATTTACTAAATCGTTGTTAGTTACACTTTACAATACATAACGTATTTTGATTTGATATTTGTGGATTGTTTTGTGATGTGATTATTAATTTAATAGAATATACGCGGATTAAGGGAAAATCTGGATATATATAGCATGGGTTTCGGGGTTGCAAAAAAGCAGCAAAAAATCTTAAAGCAAGTTAATTGACTGTGTTAATTACCCTCATATATAAATAACGTGATAGTTTTAATTGCTGGATTCAACACACGCTAATGAGCGCAATAATAGTTAGTATCCAACAAAATTAACAATCTCAACAATGTACAACAATGGCTATACTGACTGTAAACAAGGGATTCAGTTATTTCACAACAACCCCTCAATACAAAGTATTGCCAATCGTAGCAAAAACTAAAAATATACAGCATACTTCACGGTCCAAACCTCATAAATTTAAAAATTAATTGACGGCTTATTAAAATTTAAAACATAATGTAAATACATTAGTTAGGCATTTGCAGCTTGTGCGTGTCTGATAGTCAGTCTTGACCATATCGAGCCCTGATCTAGATTGGCCAGGCATTATACTCTGATACACCTTGGCTGCATGAGGTATTCAATTCAATTTCAGGCTTGTTTGGTTATTCATTGAGTTTACTGGTGTTTAGTCATTCGCCCACCCTGCAGTTGATAGTAACGCAGTGTTAATTATGAACATATCGTGGAGTCATTTATAATCTGTGTTAATACGTAGCTGTATTTTTTTTGTCTTGATTGCAATCTGCTTCGTATTCCTCGTTCTGTTTTTTTCGTACGAATTGATATTTTTTCCTTTTTTTGTTGTTTGACGCACAATTTGTTAAATAAGTATTACTGTTACGCCCAGGAAATATAAATTCTTGACTCATTGAAAAAATCTGCAGTACAATTCTGCTCTTATTTTTTAATGTGGTACCTATTTAAACTTAAAAAAGGTTTTTAACACCATTACAGTTATCTAATTCCATCAAATGTTGTTGCAGTCAATAAATCATTTATAACGGATACGCACGATCTTTTTAATTTTTCGCGTTAGCCGTAGAAGAGATGTTTATCTTTTCGGGATGCGTTCAAAAGCTCCATGATTAACGATTCACGCGCAGCAGATGATAGTTTTAGTAAAAAATTGGTTTACGAACGAAACGTGATGATAGAAAAAATGTTTTTACGATTTGGCGAGTGTGATTGTAATCATATAAAATAAGATTACTACTTTATAATACTTTAAAAAACAGAGATTACACGAAAATGTTCCTAATTGGGAAAGCTAGTGGATTTTATTTGCTTCCTTAAAAAGACTGCTTCTATTGTTTCTAGGCAAAGAAAAGTAAATTCAATGAGATAAGGAAAGGACCTAGTAGTGATCATCGCAGATATTTGACCCGAGTTGTCGGGTAGGATGATACTGAATGTCGGTGTGACGCATCTACGATATAAGTCCTATTCTGCCGTCTTTGTTAAAAAGCACTACTAACATTTTTGTAAATATTAAGAAATAAGAGGTTTACTTTTTTTTACGTTGCCGGAGTGTCCTTTATGCTTATGCTTTCTCTTGCTTTTTGCTGCAAAAATATCCAAAAATAATCAGGCAGATAGGCCTTTTTTACTGATTCCGAATAATATAACTCAATTTCGTAAATAAAAAATTGCGAGTTATGCCCTTTTTTAATAAGAGGGCAGTATTAAAATGTCTTAGTGTTGGACCGCGGTTCTTTTAACCCTTTCCTAGTGTAGTGATCCACATGTGGGGCATGGCGATTGTTCTATAGTGTCCGCTTCACGCAGCCAAAGTGTTAAATCAAGTGGTGTTCTGGGTTAATCGTTATGCAGAACACTATAAGTGTGCGGCCCCTGCACTCCTCGGGACGTCGATGCACTGTCTACACTATGATAATCATTGTATAACAGTTCGCCAGGGTCATGGCAGAAGATGTATCTGTTGTTAGTATTATTTCCAGTATTACCTATATAATATAGACGTATTCAAGACACTTACACACCCCTATGATTCTTACCCGTATGCTGTGTTTATTTTATTGCTATAAATAGACTTGTAAACTCCATAACATTTGGCCACATTGTTATGGGATAGTCGTTTATAATACTTTTATTAGCTTTTAATTTCTTTCCTACTAACATTATCGTCATAAATCGTAAGTATGTTTATTTAATCTATTACTCTTTAACCACTAACCAGATTTGGATGCAATTTTGCGCACAGGTAAAACATGATATAGGTAAGGTACTTTATAGGTACATTGTTAATTGTCGTCAGAAACAAGTGAAACCGCGGACTAAAGCTAGTGTGTTGATAAAGTCAAATCTATTCAATCCTCCAATCATAAATTCTAGTTTTTACATATTGCAACACAGTACGCACATTACATAACGTTAGATTCTTCTGCGCTAGAGGAAGCCTGTACCCTATTAGAATACACGGTGCATTTCTCACGCGTCCCCCTCACACGTGATCTTTGTAGCAAAAACATAGCCATGTTACACGGAAACGTTTATGATTACGAAACAGCTTTAGGGTTGCGCGTGAGTCGATAGAAATCTTTTGTCATCATACTTATTGGAAATGTTAAAATGCAAGACTTAGTCTGCAAAAAAATTGGGGTGAAATCGCGCTTTACTTAAGTGGATTTTATTCAAATTGTAGGAAGATACACGCCAGGCGCTTATGTAGTACACCCACATTTCGCGAGACATATTTTGATTTTACAGATCCTGATGTAATAGGGGACAAGCCTATTGTCATCAATTGGGCTCATATTCAGACTCCATGCTACTAAGAATTAAAAAACCCAGTAACATTTGCTTGACCCAGGATAGGAGCCCATGTCTTCATGCTCAGCTCGTCATGAAACGGATCCATCGCATTATGTAACACGTTTGGATGTGTGAAATCTAGTTGAGTACTAGACGGCCCTGTATTCGGAAGTGTGTATAAACATTAGCCATTGTTTACAGCAGTCATAGTTACAACTTGCATAAGGTGATGCATTTTGATTTAACCAATTTCAGCCAGCCCATACCAAACGTAGATATTGTTCAAACAAAGTAAACGAATCGCCTGTTATATCATGCACGGAATCCATAATATTATTTTGTGCTTATCCCATTTTTTTATATCGCCAAATGCGTTCAGAAACCAAATGGTCCGACCACATTTCACACCCGGAAACACATCTAAACTTTTTGCGGCAAACCTTCTTGACTTTTAATTTAAAAATCGAATGTCATATAACTTAGGTCACAAAAAAAGTAAAGAACAGGTATTTGTGGACTTAAACCGTTGTAGCGTTTAGTACACAATATGGAGATATTTAAAATTGGTAATGGTCTACTAATTACCTACTAAATATAAACATCTACATAAACAATAATGAGATTTTAAGTAGGTAAAGCTCATATAGGCCATTGTATTACCTATAAGTTATGAGTGAATGGGGTTTTATGAACAACCATAGGAATTTTATGGATTCTTCGCGGTAATATTATGATCTGTGATGATATGTGTAAACCTACGTCTAAGTCTATTAGTAATATATAATAGTACTATTACTATGACTTTTTTATCTTTTTTGCATGTTGCCATGCTAGGCTTAAATTTTTTTAAAGTACTATTCTTTATCAATCTATATTATAGCTATATTATAAAAGTTATTTAAAATAAAACAACACATTTAAAAATATAAGTTTAAATACAACTGTCTAATATACCTGTCAAATGTGTTGAGTGTTTGACACTTCACTGGTCAAGATGGCGTTGTTAGTTTATGGTCAGTGTGTGGGCCCGCCGCCGCCGAGACCATTACTTTTAAAAACAAACAGTTTTTTACCAAATATCTAAGAGTGATAGGTGTAAGTTATTAAATATTACCATTGTAGGGGTCCTAATAAAATTATTGTTATTAAAAAACACCACGCAATTATTTCTTATATTATTATTATTTTCCGTAGTATTAATTATAAAAAACTTGATAAAATTAATCAAAGGTGTATTTTCATTTGTTACTCAGCCAGTAGCCACAGCTTAACGTATCAATTAAATAGACTCTACATGAAGAATAATGACAAAATAATTAAAATTCAATCTCGTTGTAAATTAAAAAGAAAATTACGTCACAGCTAGACTGAATCGTAGCCGTCACCCGGTTTTATGGTAAACTTTATAGTGTTTGTTTAATACACCCAATGGGCTATAACCTGTCCTTATTTATTTAATTTTATAGGCAATATGGCTTCTTGTTGTTGCATAAACGCCAGAAAAATAATTCATAGCCAGTTCATTCGTCTATAATTCGAGGTACCATTTTATAATTCTTTGCTTTATCATCATCTTTAATAGAAATCATCGTGTGAACTCAGATATTATTCACTGTAGGACAAAATCACACGATCGAGTAGCTTTATAATACCTATGTGGTCTTGCTTCAATTGCGATGAAATCTACCGTACGTAATACAGACCTGTGAGGCACTGAACTAAGTTTTTGGAATTAGTATAGGTATGCTAGATAACACAAACTTTAAATTCATAAATTAAAACAAAACCCTATCGCTATAGCTGGAGGACGAAATACGGGTTCTAGTAGCTCTGAAGCCGGGCTTATTTAACCATAGGCGTTAAAGAAACAGAAATATAATAATAAATAATCAACACCTTAGGTCTACACCCGATTAATGACAAAAGGCGACTAAAGTGGACATGTGGGTTATCCCTATAAATATAGAACACCTTCTTTCGGGTACTACAATAAACAAACGTACTACACAATACATAATGTAATACACAGATTAAAAAAAAAACATATTCTTTTAATTCACACCTTGATCCATAGTAGCCTATTTATTTTTATAAGTAACTCTATCCCTTTCATCTTCAGTGAATGTTTCCAGCCAGTGAGACTTATGGCCAGTTACTGTCACGGATCGCTCGTAAAAGTCTATCCGGGTTAACTTATTGTCTCTGATCAGCAAGCAAAATGAAATTACGGTATTGTCTGTGAACAGTTCTAATTAATATAGAGATGATGCTAATTTTCTATTTATATCTTCGTATACAATAGAATATTTTTGTTACCATATAGAATTCAATTATTTTAAAAAAATACTCTTTTTTTCTTTGGATGATGAGTCAGTTAAAGTTTGAGTCACATGTATTTTATTTTCTTATCATCACCGTCAAGTTTGAGATTGTTGTCATAAATATATTAAGATTGATGTGAGCAATTGGAACCTCTGTCGCAATTAATGGCAATAGGTTCACCATAAATTGACATAGCATTACGATTAGGATAAAGTATGTAGGTTTATACTTTACGTAGAGCATCTCTGCGAACTCTGCAATCATAACAAGCGTGATTATAATGCCAGCTAACCTTATGATAATCGACACAATTCGTATTATTCAATTCTTTTCGTACTGTTAACTTCATGCAAATCTGTGCGATAAACGGTTACCTAATTGCCGAAGTGGTAATGCTTACCTTTCTGCGATAACAGTCGCAATAATATTTAGTTTTGTATGACCACTAAATATTTGTTGTGAGTCTGGGTGTTTTTGGGTTTTGTGCGCACACGCATGTGTGTACTAATTATAAGTAAAAATATAAACCTAGTAGGATAATTTTATCCTATACCTAATATTAAGGAATGAGGGGTTCATTTGACTCCAAAACTACTCGGGCATTCCCGAATATACACGTGAGTAAAACCGTAATATATAGTAAATGTCATAACGTTGATCGTTTTACTTCCAGGGAGTTAAACTTGTCACAGGCAACTAGTTCGATACGATTACTACAGTCTTTTTACCAAAACCGTCAAGGAACTTTCTATAATTACCTACGATCAAAAGTAAAAGTAGGTTCATCATGTTTTGCAAGGATTATTTGACTGGCAAGTTCTCAAATCTCAATCTCAAATCCGTTCATTTGAGAAACATCAAAGCTTCAAGTTAACTATGGTATAATACACTTGTCCTACAACCCGTTAATGTATAGGTACCAACACATTATGTAACAACAAACTTCAGAAACCCACAAAAAGATGTCGTGTCTTTAATTTGAAAACATTATCCTCAGAATGATAGCCCTCATTCCAGAGAGCAATGGTTCTATAACTAGATGTTATCTCGCGGCAGGATGGTCATTCGTCCGACCGAGCAAGTAAGTAATGTCCAAGCCAGGATCCTGTACTGAGAGTACATACGAGTTGGGCAATTTAAACATGGAAGTATGAACTGCCCTGACTACTCCGCAGGTTTAGGGGAGCAATGACCTATATCCTAGCCGGAGCCACTCGCGCTATAACGATACAACCACACGAACACTCGACAACTATACTAAACTCTATTTTTTGTGTATTAGAATCCAATTCTAATCATAGATTTCAGGACGTTCGACTATAGTAGAAAGCCTTACGTCAGATTTCCCACCAATTCTAGTTTGAATCGTATTGGATAGCAAATAGTTCGAAATTTAAAGTTCGGCCGCGTCATTTATAGCTGTTTGGTCGCTGTACGCTTGTGAAGTTTATGTTTTTTAAGAATTTATACTCAGACGATCGGTGGTGCGCTTGCGTCGGTTATTTTTAACCAATCCAAAAGTTTATTACATGTGCTTACGCAATTAATAGGAGTTTTTATTGGACCGGTAAAGGACTAAAAGCGTTTGATCGAACAAGATGCGTTCAATGGTATTATTTCGGGAACATTTGGACGCACTGCGCTGGTGATGTTGTTACAACTTGTTGTATGTGTTTCTCATGAGCTAGTCATTGTTTGGTTATGGTATGAATAGTGGGCCTACATTTTCATGTCATTGAATTCTCACTTCACAAAAGGAGTCTTGATTTTAAGAATCTAAAGGATGTTACATTTCAAAGTTTCTTAAAACGTAGGAAGTAGACACTTATGATCTCTGCCATTATTTAAGTATTATTGGTCAATAGTTAGAGGACCCTGTTACATTTCATCGCTCGTCTTCGCAGTAACTATAGAGACAATAAATACTCGATGCTATAAACCTTTTTGGTGGACAATAAAAGTTAAATATAACAAACATCTTCCCTCTTAATTATCCCACTAATTAAATGGTTTCTGGATTAGACTAGCCTGAACTTATCCTATTTTTTTATCATCCAAGATTCTAAGATAAAGCGCAGTAAAAAGTTAACGTGAAGTTCTCGTGTTTATGGATTTCAATGTTTTGCAAAATTAAGTCATTATTGTTTACTAAATTTATTGCTGAATAAAGTTTAAAAATAAAATGTAAATTTTGTATATCTCGAGTTCTTTTTACTGGGTCTATCAACCACGTGGAAAACACCTGGTCTTTTAAAAGGCTTTTGTGGGGCACAGGTCCAACATGCAGAGCCTAGTTGAAAACTTTAATCTCAAAGGGAACGGGGGAACCAGATAGGAACAACACATACCTGCTCTATAATAGAACAGCCATAGTATTGTGAAATATGTATAATAAATAAAATCATTTGATGTATTGTGTTGGGAATTGGGATGTTTCGTGGGCTCATTCTCGTTTTAACTGAATAGAAACTGCGTCTACCTTTCAACATATAAGTATAACCTATTATTAGTATGTATCATAAAATTATTAGTATTGTTACTTACCAATTAAAATAATCTAAATAAATTGTATTTCATTTATCTAAAAAAACAAATACTTTTTTAAACTCATTTTAGGTTACATTCCAAATTTAAACGCTGCAACGGTTGCCTTTTTAGTCAATGGCCATGTCAGCTTCATTAAGGCTACAGCCTACCCGACAAAAATATACCCCCCCCCCCCTCCCCTTACTTACGGAGGAGGCCTTCTTTCAACAGTGGACTCTTCGGGCTGATGATGATAATTTTTAAAGGATGCTTACAAATGAAAGGTACTTAAACAATTAACATTTTTACTGCACAAAGTACTCTTTAATACGTCAAGTAAAGTGTTCAAATTCCAAATCCCAAAACAAAAATGTCTAAGTTAATTAACACTTGAAATAATAACGTATTGTAAGTATTTAATCTATGTTTTATAAACAAGTAATGTATTCTTTCCGTTTCTGCTAGATGCCACGAGACATACTTCAAATAAGATTAAAATAAACCCGGTATTTAAGAACGAAAACTATTTAAAACCCAATTGCACCTGTTACTATGGCCGTTGTTACTTTAGGTCCTTTTGTGAACACTTAGGCCCACACCAACTTTAGTAGAGCAACTTACAAAATTTTTTGGACATATCCAGTCATTACAGAATAAAGATTACAGAAAATGTTTATTGTCCCGCGCAAATTCTCACCTGACGGCAATACGTCACGTTGATAGTCTATGGCCTACTTATTCATTTGTCTCTGCTAATTGCCATCTTTAATTCGTTTCATTTGTTAAAACACTTAACGTCCTTTAGTTTTGCTAACCCAGTGCAGATAACAGACATATTAAATTGCGTACACACGGTATTGAACGGAGCCACAGGCTGAAATTAGTCGCAGATAAAAATAACAGAATATCGATTAAATATCTTTATCTTACATAACTCGACTTTTAAAGGGCAGGTGCTTGGTTATTTTAGTTACATAAAACTTGTCCCAGAACTACACATTGTACGCGAGTGTGGTATATAAATAATTGGTATCATTTTTGTTGAATTAATAATTATTTAAATGGTGATTACGTTTGCGCTCGCTTTATTATGGAGAGTGATGTTTAATTATTTTGCATAATTATGTATCTCTGTAATATGTTAATGGAAGGAAACAATAATGAGTGTTATTAGTCCTTAAGGTACTAATATAGGTAGGTCGATTGGCATTCGTTCTAAAAACAATTGCTAAAGGAAAGGTTCCATAGAGGAGGCATTTGCTGAAATCATGATACTTACCGCGATTACATTGAATCGTACCATCGATTTTAACACCATTGATAACCGAGTGGTAAGACCGTTAGACTGCCGAGTCAGAGGTTGCAAATTTAAATCCCGGCTGCTCCAATGGCTTTTGAATTCATGTGCGTAATATAAATTAGTTATCAGTTGCTAAAAACGGTGAAGGAAAGCATCGTGAGGATCGAAACCGTGCACCTGAGAGATTTTCGATTTTTTCGATCAATGGTGTGTAAAGCCATGTTAGAAGCCTAGAGGCGGTTTAAACTCCAACACCAGGTTGTTCATCAACCATAAGACAAGAAGAAGAATCGATTTTAAATCGATTGTAAAAGTATCGATATTAAAATTCACACGTCTCGATTACAATCGAGTCAGTATTCAGCTATCAGCTCTACTGTTAATTTTACCTAAAATGTTTGACACGGCCGCGACAAAACAATCCTATTGTGTGTATTGTCGGCCGTTTGTTCCAGACCTTATGTAAACGGTTTATTTAATATTTTGATTGTTTAATTAAGATTGTGCTAAGGCGATAGTCGTGACTATTACATTACTGGTGCAATATCGGTCTTATGAATTCATTATTTCTTTGGTTTACTAGATTTTAATAATACTTACATACCGAGTGTTGGCACTGTAATGACTTTATAGATAAGACGTTATAGAAATATGTTCTGTAATTATTGCATTCTTTGCCGTTGTTTTTACGTTTTGGTATGTTTGAGGAATTTGGAGAATGTTTTCGTCAGCTATCGTGGGTCATTTTGCCTAAAAAATGATAGATTTTTTAAATTTTTCCGCGGTGTGACGTAGAGAACTTAGTTTTTCACCAAAACAGGAGCTGATGATTGCTGAATTCTTTTTAGTTCTGCACAAATCTAAAGTATAATAACAATACTGACAAAAAAAACGCTGCACAACCAATTACTACATTGCCTCCCAGATGTAATGAGCTTGACGTCTTAAAAGCCATGGCATCCTATAATGACACCATTCAATCTAAATAGGTCATTCCACCCCGAGGAGGTCAGTACCCTTGGGTAACAGGACTATGGTTTTTTGGGCGATAGGACCGACAGACTCCATTTTTTATCGACCGCCCTACGAATGATTTTACTTATATAGGTACCGTTAACCACGGGCGCACAAGAGACCGATCCTACGAGACGCATCTGAAGATAGATGTTGAACTATGAATGAATGAAATAAAATGGAGGTTGGAATAAATAAGAATAAATGTTTGTGTATGGTTTTTTTATTAAAACACAATGGCTATACCATGTAGAGTGATTTAAATTTATTTTTAATCAAAATTAATTATATAGTGTCATATTTATTTGCTAAAATCTGCATTGATACATATATTTTAACTTAAACTCAAAGCAGATTAGAAGGACTAACCAGGATTCATGCTTCCGCATTGTTAATAATTGTAGTATTCAATAATCAAGACGAATGAGAATCAATCGGTAATTCCCCGACTGACCTAAATTCAAGTGGTTCACATAAAATCAATGTCTCGGTTAAGTTCTGCACAACAATCAAAGGTCAGGCGGCACCTGTTTGTTATTGACAGCGGCATTCAAGTGTTCTGACATTAAATCACGAATTAACCAAATATAGCGAGTTGAAAGTTTACGGAACGTAATTATTTTTACTTTTTTACATTAAACTGATCGAGGGTCAAAGGTATCGTCGAACTTCACCTTTTGAACTCGAAAATGGACGCGACGACAACGTAATTGTTCAGGAACTTTAATTTATGTTTTGTTTTGTTGTTTTTAATTGGTTTATTATTTTCCTCATAAATATTATGTTTATCGATTGCCTACATTTACAATCTCATAAAATTCAGATTGCTCTATTTAAATACTTTACATACATACTTTAGGAGCCCTTATACATAAGCCAAAAATCTTTATAAGGATTACTTTAATTTATTTATATTGCAAGCGGAATCGGTTCAAGAATAACTCCCTAGCTCTACGATCGCGATCTAAGTACCAGGGCACCATCCACCACAAAGGGCCTAATGATCACAATCAGTACAGTTATCGTGAGTTCGACAAATCCTATGGTCGCGCGGGGTGTAGCGCGGATGACGCCCTTCCGCATTCCGAGCGGCCGGCGACCTACTGCGCCAGTGGCCGCGTATCCCTGATCCTGCCGCGGGCTGCGCTACAACACTATCGATAGTCGATGTCTATGTCGAGTTTTGTTGAGTTAGTTTTAGAGGATTATGGCTGCGGTAGTTTGGGAATCGAGTTATAGTTTCTATTCATATCGATGTTTGGTGTGCAGCTAAAATTGTACATATGTATTTCTTTGATGAGTACCTTAATAGTCACTGTATGTATAGTGTTAGAGAATATAGAAAGTAACTATTGAAGAATTTTGCTAATGATTTATTGTCTACTTTTACCTCATTTTATGCAGGAATTTTACATTCCAAAAATTTTATGACATGGCCTGAGTATGAGATTATTTACGATGCCATTTTCAAACGTCTAATCTATAATCGACATAAAACAATTATGACATGGGACATCACTAAAGCTAAGTTTAACGGGTCCCAACCCTACATAGGCGGCTAGCTTACATGGGTACCGCTAAACGATACATCAAAAGGTTAGTACTTCGGTAATAGCTTATTATAGTCGCTCCTATCTCGTAAGTGGTCGCGATTATACCGTGGCTGGCTCGGAATTTAGGACTAACGGTTGACCTTTATCATTCTCCTATGATTTATGCGCTCCTAGTCATGTTATTTATATTTGTTTGATGTTTCTAGAGGAGGTATTTGTTATTTATCTGACACCCCTGGTTTACTGGTCCTTCGATACGCAGTTGGTCGCAATTCATGGTAATAATGTTTGTCTGTACTGTTGACGGTCAGAATATTCGTTTCTAATTAGAAAACTTTATATTGGTGTTATTTTAAAACATTTGCCTACTTATAAACGATGCTAAAATGTGTTTGAAGATCCACTTCTTAAGTCTATTAACATCTCTTTTCATTGACATGCAGACGACAGTGACAGGTATAATTGAATCAATTGTTCAACACTGACTTTTTATGAGGGGAGTTTATGATATGCTGATAGAAATCTTAGAAAATGCTATTTATGTTACTGTAAATTATAAAAATCTAACCTATCTCATCGATTTACGAGAATCGAGCGTGAAGCTACCCCCTTAGGATATTTCGTTTCAAACATAGCTGGTTGTATTGTGTATTATGTAGTTAATTTATTTTTATCGTGTATGTAATAGATGTTAGCAAGTACCCATCAACCTAAGTATGAAAGGCTAACGATCATAATTCCAGTTAATATACTTATAGTGGAAATATAACATGATATAATAACATGTTGTTATCGGCATATGTTATGCAGTCATCAACATGAACCAATGGGTAAAAGATGGACTATCATCTTATTAAGCCAGGATAACTTTAGTCACATTTGTTTATAAGTGAATTCATAAACCAAATAGTCAAAACTTTTGAACAAGCCAAAAAAGATGATGATAGTAGGGATGAATAAATATCAATTTTACTGCTAGGATTTGTACAATTTTCTAGGCCTTTGCAGAGGTGATAATATTATGATCCCGGCTGTGGCAAAGAGTCAGTTTCTTACGGGTAAGATTATTTCAAAAAGCAGTACTTTTAGAGCCGATATATGCACCAGAATCTTCCATAATTTCTATCACTCCTCTATATTGATCAGGACAACAATATACTTACGATAATTACTTCTTATAGTTCTTGTTTCCAATTCTTCTGTCGTTTGTGATTAGTGATCCGCGGCTCCATCCGAATTTATTTCTAATCATACGTTATTAAAGAATTGAAATCTTCATTTCTATTATACTTACAATCATCGTCCTTTACTTCATCTTTGGCCATAATCATTACCACCAATTTTTTGGTTTCATGTGTCTTGAGTGGCCCTAAATAAATGGTTTTCATCTTTTCCATCACTATTACTACTATTTAGTCTTCTAATATTCCTTTCCCTTCTTACCCAATCGTATCACTCCAGACATCCACCTGAGCATTAATTATACTCACATCCATTAATTATAGCGGTCTCTTAGGAGGCCCATTGAGTAGACGTTTACGAGTTAGTACGTACAACGTCATCGATTTGTCCGCTTGATTGTATTGATACCGTAACCAATTAGTGTTTGTCAACTTGCTACCTCCAACCTCCAAGTGATGTATTGTTGTCGTAGGTTAAGTTAGCTTTGACATTACAGTTACGTGTGAGAAAGTTTGTTTTACCAGCATTCATTATGCCATAACGTTGATTTTACACTTAGGTACTTCATGACTAGGAAGAATGTGTTTTAATTTAGCTTTTACGGCAAAGATATGTTTAGAATTGGCAGAAAATTTACTTCCAGTTATGTGAATAAGTTGCTAGTTTGTTACCATGAAATCTTGAATATTATCTACTGTTTGAAGAGCAGCAATTTGTAGATCACCTCATCACTTACCGGGTTGAAATCTACACAAAATTAACAATCAATGTTAATTTTACCTCGATGTATTTATGCTGTTTTAAATTTATTCACCTTAAACTTATCCGTTTGACGCACTTTGTATCTCATTACAAAGTATTGCGTTAATATCTTACCTTGTATTTATTATGATTTTCAACATACGTCATTCAAATATTATTAATGTTGCATTCTTATTACCATATACTTGCATAGTCTATTTTCGCACATTTTGTTTTATACATACATAAAGTTACTTCTATTTCCCAGAGGTGTAGGCAGAGACCGCGGATTTCCATTTACGATCCTGGCGTACTTTCGCCTCATTCACTCGCATCACATTCCTCATACACGCTCGTCGGTTAAGTGTACTTCTCACGTGAACCTTTTGCTGAATATCTCCTATTTGGTCTGTACATCATTTTTTTTAGATATTTTTTATTTTGGAGATCAAAGCGTCAATTGCAAACACCGCCTTTATTTCTCTCTTACGTAAATTGCGTAAACGTTAATAGGAATCCCAAACTTACCTGTGTTTCATGCAAATTGTAACCATAATAGAGGTAAAAAGGTAAAAGATATATAAATAAAGGTGTTTTACAACGTTTTTTATTTGCGAATGTGTGCCGATTGTTTTGTGTTTTCGTCTATTCATAGTCATAATGGTATCGTTATCTATTTTGCGAAGGTTTTTATTATCAATTGTTTGTGTTCTAGCACCAAGATGGCGTCGACGGAGATTTTTATCAGATTAATCTTGGTCGTTTGCGTTTCGCTTGGCTAAAAATATTACATGAGTCATCATTAAAGTTTGGCCACCTCTAATTTAAGTGTGCCCGATTTGTTGCGCGAATGTCAGATATCTTTACTAGCCATCTAGGAGAAATAATTAGTCTTCTTTTCATTTTCATGAAACTGTTTGTGAGTGTACCAACGTAAATAAGAAGACTAAGAGGTAAACTTTACGTTCAAGGTTCATCAGTCAAAGGGGATTTAATGTAACTCACAATTACTTTATTACATTAGTATGGTATTGTTAATTTTGGTCACTAAGGTCGAGGATCTTCATCAATAAATAAAAACACAATTTCAAAATAATATAAACATCTTTATTACCCCCTATATTATGCCTTTACTTTTGCTTAAAAATACATAAATTTCAAACATTTTAGGGTGGGATCCTTTTTGGGCCTTTTTACCGTAAGAAGGACGAAAGAGGTTAAATTGTTTAATTTTTAGTAATTCAGTCTTAATTGGCAACACTGAATTTATAAAAATAGCCGCTTAAATTTATCGCAGTCTTATCTAATTTATCTACATAATAGAATATACTAATTTTTAAGACAAAAATAATTATAAGTAAAAATCTAAGGAGCCAACAAGAAGCATTGGAAAAGCGTTGCAACTTTATTTACATTTTATCAAGCGGAAGGTAATAACATGGTAACTCGAATTGTGTTGGAAGTTACGTATTCAAGGAGCCGAAATATTTTAAACTAAAAACTTAGAGCTAATAATATTTTCTATATTGATGCGGTAAATTTTTGAAGGTTTCTCGAAATAATGTACAGTCAGCGTGAAGAAAACCATTCAAAAAACCCCTTGCCTCTTTTTGCTTGTCATTTTAATTTTCTTAATCTACATTTTAGTGATGTTACCTTATTGACACAAAAAAGTCCTGATTGAATTTTAACTCGGGTAGAAAAATACATTTATATCAACAAAATAACATCGGCTTATATTAAAGTTATAATAATTTATATAAAAATACAAATGCATGAAGGATATGTGCAATTATTTCTTGAGAAAATAATATCAGTCGTATTAAAATATTATTCACTAATGAGTATTAATCTTAATGAAGTAGAATAACGAACATGGAGTTTGGTGATGATGAAGATGATGATGATTAGTGATGAAGTGATGTGAAGCTGAAGGCCGATGTAGTCGCGTCAACATCTGGAAAAGAGAGAAAGGAAACATTAGTACCATTGTATATTTCACACGTAGTTGAAAATAATCTAAAAGTTTTATCAGTAAACACGTAGGTATAGGTTGGTTTTAAAATATAATTCAAAATTGCCCCCAATGTTCCTAATTAATCATGATTAATCGCCATATTCACAACATAAAACTGTAATCCTTCCAAATTCTTAAATACGTTAAACATCACCGTCTTATATTTAAACGAAGATCATACCGGCATTAACTAAACCCCGTATTAAGTTTTTGACATCTTTATTCTTTGATATGCAAACGACAGTGACAGGTTTAATTTAATCCATGGTTTAAAATTGTCATTACTTATTATTAGGGAGGAAAGTTTAGAGAAGTGTTAGTTTAAATCAACAAGTTTTCATAAAACCACTGTCTTAGTTATATTTAAACGAAAGCTTTTCATCTATAACTAAGCGTTTGGTTTCAGGTTTCCGTCCGTCTAAGATTAATTTCTTACACTCCACATTTAATTCAATTCTCTGTAGTCTTTAATCGCCTTTGCTGGCTAACTTATATTAATCTGTCCCCATTTACGCACTTTGCATTATCGTTTGACACACTGAACGACGACATCCCGTTGCGTTCACTTAGCCTTAAATAATACCTGTTGTAAGCTAATACAGTCTAAACTTGTCTTGTTTCATATTGGCTAATGTACACATGCCGTCAGGTGGTCGCCAGGAAAAAAAAAACACCCTTTTTATTTGTTTTTAGCTCTAGTGGCCAATGTTGTGAAATGCGGTTTTAAAAATACTGTTTCGTGTAATTCAGTAGTTTTTACGTTTGATTATGGTATGTTAGGTCATGTACTGTTTTATTAATTAATTATTTTAATGTATTTTGTAAAAAAATCCATACAAACAATCAAAATGGTTTTAATATATCTGGGCACTAAAATAAAAAGCATAGTTTAAATTAATAATGCTTCTATATCTAATCCAAAATGTCATAATATGTCAATTTGTGCAGTTTGTACAGTCCTGTCACATGTCAGTAAGCGGATGTACACTATGATGAGAGGAACTTGTTTTAACAAACAACCCTAAACAGCTCTGAGTTGTTGTCAACTTCAGAAATATGGAAGCGGCGTGTTCTCTTTGAAATTCATAACAATTGAACAATCATAAAGGAGATTTTTTGCAAAACATTTAAGCGACCACCTAGACACCCCAAAACCATTGCATAGTTTATTACAAGGTCGTTACTAATTTTATTTTTTTCGCAAGCAAACACATTTTTTAACAATCCTCATTGCAAAAAGTGGTCATTTGTTTCTACGGCATTTTTGTTTGACTATTTGCGCAAGTAATTGTTGGCGAATGGCTTTTTGGCCCATTGTTCCTTAAAATGGTTGAGTGTGGGTCTTCTTTTATCTAACCCCGCACTGCTGAGGACACCGACCAAATCCTGTTATAAAGTTTGTTACGTTTTTTGATTATAACATTTTGTTTTAGATAGTAATTTGAATAGTACATAAATAACCACAAGTTTAGGTCCTGGCTACGTGTATTATTCATTTTAATAAACACCATAACAAGCTCCAGAATGTATATTTTAATTTGTAATAGCGCCGGCAGTTGTCAGCCACTACATTTTAATTCACAATTGCTACACATTCAGGACACAAAGGATCTAGTTTTTAACGCGACGCATCCAATTACAATCTACTGATAAAGACACTAATTATAATAGAAGTGCACTGCGTGTCCCGTTCATGTCCTAGGGCAAAAAACTAGCCAATATTTGCCGCCATTTGTCCCAGTGTGCACCGGCCGGCCAGTAGTCATCCTTGGCTGGGGCAGGCTCCATGCACCTGTCATGGTTCAATTAAACCTGGCGACACATTGCCTTAAATAATTCCTCAAATTGTACACTTGTCGCATACACTGTGTATCGAAGTAAAAAATACCATCTCTGTTCTGTATGATCATAAATTTAATAGTTTGACGCTAGTCGATAACAGATGGCAGTGCGCGGCTGGGTGCTGTTTTAGTATTCAGTTTCAGTTTATGTACATTATTCTTTTTCTTGTATTTTTTTTATAATTAAAATATACTCATCTCATCCTATTAAAACTAAACATGGAATCGATTAAAGTTCTCAAATTACGATCGTCATCTTTGTGACTGCTCGGATCGTCAACTAGAACACTCAGTACCAGGATAGCAGAAGCCGTAGGAGTTTGTTCGTTGCTTACGTTATGGCAATGAGCCTTCTAAGCAGTTATGAATACCGAGTGTAAGTGTAAGTCATATGAAAGGACTTGCAGGTTTGGTAGACCTGCTGCGATGGGGAACTGGGATTTAAACTTTAAACCAGGTTTAAATTTTTATCATTACAAAAACATTAAATATTTTATTTAAGCTTATTTTTCTGTATTAAATACGTTAATAAACTTCTGTTCTGGTAACAATGTTTTAATAAAATATCATGGATTTAATTTTCTTAATCCTTATCTAAAATAAGAACACGGAAGCTAAATAAAATAATGCCTTCCTTTATTGTAAGATCAAGAAAAGCGAGTTATCTTCAGCTTATTACGGGGAGACGAGGTACCAGGCTCGCAGAGATTGCGGGAGGCCAACTTGTGACGTACGTAGTTTCAATGTTGTAGAGTTACATACACAGACATAAGTACGTAGCCACGTTTGGAGGTGTGCGTGAGCGCGTGTAGGCGCGTCACAATCACAGCGACTGACGACATTTTGACGTAGCAAGCATTTAGTTATTTTTTCTAATATTTATTTAGTCTTAGAAACCATATGTTTAAAAAATACAGTACCTGCATGTGGATTCGAAATTAAAAGTTCATTAAATTGATGTTATTTGAGTAAACCGAATTTAAGAATTGTATGAATATAAAATCCGGGCAATGTATGCGCTAGTCGCGGCGTAAAGCGACTTTTTTCTAATTCGTAAGGTTGACGCTCTCGTGTTCACACGGGGGCAAGCCTTCACACGTTCATGTTCGTTGCCTCTACGAACTGCCTATGCGGAAACACAACTTTGCTATTAACACGCGTTCCTTTACTATGAGATACTGCCACTTATGCACGTACATACATACATATTATACGTGTTGTACAAGGAAAGCGTTTTCACTACACAACACACAGGCATTCGTCCAAATACACGTAGAATGAGAGCATGCGCCGTGTACGCATGTAGATTTTACACTTGTGTACGATTTTCCACATGTGAAAGTTGCGTTCATGTTGTGTTTCAGATTCGTTGGTGAGCTGTTTCTATGATTCGGGTACTAGGGAGCCAGTAGCTTTGAGGAGGTATTGTTGACACACACGTTCTAGTTTTTCTGTGATAGTGTGCGTTATCTACTGCTCTTATCTAATAGATATAATATAGTAAACACAACGTTAGGTGTTTTTATTAGATTTCAAATTTTAAAATGGTGATTTAGTGGTCTGGTTGCGATTTTGTTTTTGGTATAAGCTTGTTCAGCGAATGTCTTGATAAGGTGGATGCACCGCGAGAGTTGATTGAACGCCTGCGATCTCATCATATCCTAGTATATTGGCGTTCAGTGCAGTCGTGTCAATGACTTGATCGATGACGAATCTTCTGTAGTCACGACATAAAAAATACGAGGAAAGCTATCATCAGTAAATTATCATCATCTACATTTTAATCTTAATAATGGATCTACATTGTAGATAGAAGGTGACATTTGCTGAATAATAATAAGCTTGTTAAGTATTTTTATTTGGAATTACAATTTGTATAACAAGGCTCTGTTGGTACATTTATTTGTACTATCACATCATCATACATAATGAGAGCAGCCTATATAGTAGCATCCCTATATTTTTGGTCTACCTAACTTAGAGTACATTGTTGATCGAAGACTAACTAGTATTTTTATTCTGTTACAGGGAAAACTAAACAGTACCAATCGAATATTGATTGGTATCTAGATAGAGCACGTTCAGGCGACTTTTCTGCAGGTCGCACACTAGCGCAGATCTACGGTGCAGGTGTATTTGTTAGGTAATCCCTAGGGCTGTCACTTAGCAAGTTTACTATCTCACTAATGAATTTAAGTAGTTTAGTATTCGCACGATATTTCGAGCATGTAATGTAATTGGCTTGATAATCAGGTAAGTGAGGCAAAGGTATTAATGCTGAAATGAGAGCACGGGCCGTGTTATAATTTTTGGTATGTATTCAATAAATCTTAATTTGGGTAAAATTGCTCAATTGGTGTATGGCAAGTGTCGTAACTCGGCTTGATTTATTTCTTGCCAGACAATTTCATAAACAGATCTGTTTTGTTTGTTACTTAAAGAGTATTTTTTAAAGTAACGAGAAGTGTTACTTCATCAGTATGTTGTCTGAATACACTAAACGTGGAGCAGATTTAAAAATAAATTCAATGTCATTTATAAACGGCTTGTCAAAAATATGCAGTTACGTCATGGCTAAGTAAGTGGCCGAAAAAATGCGCATAGACAAAACAAAACACACCCAAATAGGACGTCTAATAAATTAGAAGAACAAAACAATTTAAAAAGTCCAGTTCAAATCGAGCTGTTGAAAAAGGAACGTTCTCGCGGATATTACGCCAAGCGATATGTTATGCAAACTGTGATGCAACTAAACTTGTATTGTAGCGGGTAAGGTTGCAGATAAATATTTAATTTTAGGTGTCTGTGGCCAATATTTGACCCACTGACTGCATTTACTGACCGCCAGTTTGATGTAAGTTCGACAAGTCTGGTAAATGTCAAATTATAAATTAAAATTCGTTCATAAACATCTATCCTCCATGGTTGGCTAAAATACTCACAGCAAAAGATATTCGCATACATTAGGCAAATTATGTGTTTTAAAAAGTAAATTACGTAAAAGCGTTTAAGTAAATGTATTTTTAACGCGGAAAGATTAAGCATGAATTTGAAATAAGTACATTAAACAAGCTACAACTATAGAAAAACAACGGCTTGGAAATTATACTAGTAATGACAGGTTACTTACATATCGCGTGCAACTATGAAAAGAAAAGTTTCTGAGGAAGATAAGCGGATAAAACAATGTTGGTTTTTAATTTCCAGATAAGCATAGAGTTATAAAGGCAATGAATTAATAAATCCACAGACTATATATAAACTTGATCGTACTTCTCAAATTGTTGAATATGTACTGGCAGAATTTACAGATTAAATTATTGTCTATATTGACGTCATTCTATATTTAAAAATTGCTGACGACAGTACAAGTAGAGGTCGAACTATTGTGAAATTATTACACAAATTCTTACAAACAGTTCCGTCAATTCTTTTAATTTTAAATTGTGATGGTCTAAGTGAAAGGAATCGTGTCACTTTGAACGCTAATAAGTAAAGGAAACAGAAATCTGTCACAATACAAATATGACTCAAGGCTGAAACTTTTGGAAGGTAACCCGCGCAATAAGGAGACTCTGATTTATCTGTTTAGGTGCCAAATAATGAAGAGTACAATCCATTGATTGAGCCTAGCTAATATAATTATGCGTATGCTTGATACAAGCGTATCATCATGGACGTGGACAAAACTTATGATGAACGCTGCATATTTTTTCATCGGCGAGGTTTAACATAAGCGCCAAAGGAGAATGCTACTTTTGTGATTTACACAAGAAGGATTATTTAAACCAAAAACAATTGACAGAACTGATTCTATAAAACACATTCCTAATTTAAATAATTAATAAAGCTCTAATGGCAAGTTCCACAATCAATTCATTGATAAGTAATTAAGCTGCGCGGGTATCTATTCGACAATATTGTATTCTTTTTTCTAATGTTTGGTCAAAGATATTTGTGTTTAAACAAAGTGGAACTGGTTCCTTTCAAGTTTATTGACTCCACCAAAATTCTACCATACATTCCTTGTCTCATATTTTTTGATAGAAAATTAAAACACTGGCTGATATAGACATGTTTTTTTTCTATGCTCGTTAACGATGGCGATGTTCATTATATGTTTCTAGATTTATTATGCCACGTTCGTATTGAGACTTAGGAATTGACGCCCGTATTCTTCGTAACGTCGAAAGGTTTATTAGCTTTGAAGTAAATAGTATAGTGACAGGCAAATTGTTGACAAGTGACAGCAAGCAATCTTGTGAAGATTATCTCTACTTACAGCCTCTTGTAATGGACGGTGTAAAGCAATATGAGCGCTAATAAATTGGACTAATAAGTTGAGAAATGAAGTTCTGATCGCCGCTAAGTAGTAATAAGACCTCTAGCACCTGCAAGACACTCATCAATTTGAATATGCAAACAACCAGATATAATTTTTAGCCGACAGCAAAAACTATTGTACGAATATTCAAATGAGAGTTTCTACCAATTTATCTTACGTGCGCGAACAATAATACCATCGAGAGCGAATTATTAATGTTCCTACGTAATTTGGCATGTCCCTAAATAATGATTTTATACTTGCATAAACAAGGCGACACCTGCTGCATCGAACAGCGTGGCTTGGCACTGCCCACTTAATTATTTAAACATAAAACCTTTAATTAGACCTACCAGCTGCCTGGCGACCTTGTATTGCACCTTTGTAATGCGACAAGCAGTATTTTGCATCGCAAAAAGTATACATTTTTAACTTCAATTCATGCGGTGTTTTTACTTGTTGCAGAAAAAATGGCGATCTGCGAGCGTTCTTTGTTGATATTTTAAGAATCGATAACATTATTGGTCTAATTTGCATGTTAAACAGAATGATGTGTTCGTGAAGTTTGTAGATTAATGCATCTGCTGGTTAGGGTATCGTGCGTGTGTCTGTTACATGCAGTGGTCACCTGTATGTCAAACAGAGCACGTTTCATGCGCCTTTAGCAACACCATGTATTGCAACCAGACAAGCTACAACATCTCCTTCCTTATGAAAGTTCGGTCAAGCATTTATCGTTCTGTAACTAAAAATACATTCGAATAATCTGAGTGAGTTGTAAGGTAACTGGTGTGTATCATCAAAGGAAACGTTTTAGCTGATTATGTTAAACACACACATTATCTGCTGTTGAACCACAAATATGTCTGCAGTCTGCAGCGAACAACTCAACGAATAAATAACTCACAATCGGTATTTTTCAAACCACGAATTAACCTCGACGCCCGGTTCTTTTTAAAAGTTCAAAACGAAATCCGGTAATTTCATGTTTTAACCCTACAATTTGCGCATTAAAATGTTGTTTGAGCGTTTTTCAAATAATGCATATTATTTCGTCACTGCGTTGCAAATTCCTGAGTTGTTGTCGCAACATTGATTGTTAAGTATGTGTGTCGCACTTGATTTCATGTTTTTACATAATGTTGTGAAGTCTGTAGCAAATATCTGAGGCAAGTACTTAAAAATAAGACTCATTTTACTCGAGTGTGTGTAAGTTTTGAGAATTGATTGGTTCGGGTCAAACGACTTTGTGTAACAACTAATTCTCTGCTCAATGACCATAATTTATGCACACGTAATGTCGGTAAAGGACGCGCAATAAATTGTCTATGGATAGCGACGTACAAAATGGCTAGTGTCATTTTTATCGCACATCAAAACCACGTAGGCATATTTTTTGTTTACTCTACAGATAATCTATTCACAGACCATCTTTTTAGGAAACTTGTATTCGAGTCTTTAGCCTGACCATATAACGAGTTTTATTACTTCTACTTGCCCTAAAAAGAGAAATAAAATATCTTTTTCTGACACAAGTTTTATCACAATCAAATTACGCCACATTAAGTTACGACGCGACCAGTCTCGACTATATTAAGTTACCAAAATAGATGGCATGAGTTTAAATGGTCTAACAAAGGAAGAAACCAACGTGCGGAGAATATTATGAGCAAAAAATATGGCGGACTAGGGTGGTAGTGACCTATGATGACGCAATGCCGAAAACAGGCCACACTGCAGTCGACGGAGGCTCGCGGTGGACCGGAGGGGTCAAGGAGGTTCATCGCGGAATATTGCTCAATCTGATACAGACATGTGCGAACCTAAATATCACGTACTCGTGATTCAGCGTGTCATCGCTACGGACGATTTAAAAAAAAGCAGTTTCCAAATTCAACGTTTACGTAACACTGGCTCTTCCGTGTTGCATTTGTCAAATATCGAATATCGAGACCAGTGTTGCAATTACATAAAATATATAATCCAATATAATTTAGGTGTAGTGAATTGGTTTTAACGTGGTCGTGGCATAAGTAACGACATTTTTTGATGTCGTCGAGGAGCGTGGTGGAATCGTGTCCGCGTCTATTTTGAACTCCCGATCGGACGTTCGCCCGGTTGTTGAACTGGAATAATTCGGCAAACACAGGCACATTACGCGCTTGTTAATCTCATGATATTATGATACGTGTTGGGCCGTGTGCCGATTATAAAATACCTTTCCGCGTACTCGTCTACACGCGGTGTAAGTATTACATGTTATGTAGATAGGTACCTATTAATTAACTAGGTAGGTATTACTTGGAGGAAGTCGATACTGAAACAATATTAATAGCAGAATCGTATCAGTTAATTGAATAACAACGTACCACTAAACATTAAAACCTTGTTTTTTAAAAGTTGTTTATTATGTTTGCGAATTATATGACACAATAATGATAATTAATTATAGTAACGATTACATTGGCAATACAAATGAGCGTTGTGTAGTGTTTACGCGAAGTGGACGCAAACATGCAGAGATGGGTCGCGGCTGTGTGGGTGCGACAGTTGGCTGTGTGGGTGTGTAGTCTCTGTGTGTGTACGTGGAAGCGCGCGATGAAATAAAATATGTCCGGTCAATGAACTCGCGGTCGGTGCCATAAAAATCGCGATACTGGCCGAAATTCGGACAGAAAACCGAATATTCAACCTAATAATTGATTCGAAAATTATAATGTTGGTGCCAGCGTTTAGGTGTAGCGCGTGTTCTAAATTCAAATTGATCTTAATTTGGTGTCCGAAAAGTCCGAATATGGCGACCGGGGAAGAGGAAGGATTACAGTTGTGCAACGAACTTTAATATGCAGCGTGCGGCTCTCGTGTCCGCCACGGCGACAGCTGGCTGCCCGCTCTTTGTCTCACTGCACCCATGACGGAATCCTAATTATTATTACAACCAACCCTTAAAAATGTAGATGCCTGTCAAGCATCAAAGGACCATGTTGTCTTAAAATTGTATAATTTGACAGACGCCTCATTAAATTAAGTCGCAAAAGAAGACATTAAACCAAGTATACTCACTTAGAATGTAATTTAGTGGTGTCCAAATTGAAACAGCTTTTTGCAGAATGTTTGTTCTCTTCATAATGTCGATGTTGTTACTATGGGTGTACATTTCCGGATTGCACGCGGCGCGCGAGTCAGCTGATTTCCATCCAATGACCTTGCGTACACGTCCTCCCTTCATTTTATTCATACTATTTACAGGCGATGGGTTGTTTATCGTTCAGTAGACACGTTCGGACGTAAACCTTCTCTTTCTACAGGAGGAGGTCTCCCGCGGACTGGTGCCTGTGTATATCCTGCGTCTTCCGCAACACATCTTGTCTCATCGGAGATGGGGTTTAGTATATTTCCGTAGGGTCTAAACCGATCATTTTCGCGTTTAGTATTGCCCGGTAGGATCGAGTACTTTAGTGTCCATTTTTTTATAAGATTCTAATAAGGATTTCGGACAAGTGGGGTTCTAGGAATTAGTACTGACCGGTGGGGTCCAGAGAGGAGTCCATGTTCAGTGGTTTTTTTAATAAAGTCCAGTGGGGTCCAGTGTTAGTATATCCATGTTAGCACAGTCAACACAACAGTTCGTTTAGTGCACGGTCGCGAGTTTGGTTAGGGGCACTGTAGTGAACGCGCGTGCGTCGTGCCGGCCAATGAGACGAGCGCTGCGGTTGCGCGCTTATATGATAGAAGCGCGGTATACAGCCGACATCTGGCGGCGAGTGGACGAAACGTGGAAATATAGTTTTCCGATGCTAAGGCGTTCTATTTCTCATTGTTTTGATGAAAAAAAAAATATTGATAAATTCGTGGTATTTTTTAATTCTGGTTATTGATTAATACTGGCAACAGTACAAAGGTATTTGTAATAACAGTCTAAACCTAATGTTATTGAACTGTCGAGTCATTCTTATTTACCATTTATTCAATTAAAATATTAGTTCCTTGGCCTCTTGTTTTCGTTGTAGGTATCTAGAAGTGTGCGACCTACACGTGAATAAAATTATTTATTTGATTTTGTGATGTTTTCGTTAACAATTTCGAACTATTGGACATATAAGGATGGTAGTCATAGGATTCAGAGCCTCTAAAATCTAAATCATAAACTTGATGAAACCAACCTGTAGTTAAAGATCTTTCTAAGACATTAAGGATGCCAATTATTCTTCTTTTAACAAGATTACCAAAAATACGCAATTCGAAACATTCAAATAATAACTCTAAATTAGATTGAATCAGATTAAGTGAGAGATTTCAGATTTCAACCGTTTACAAGTTGCCAGTCTGTGGGCTTAGCTCAATCCGTTGTCAGATCAGATACTCGCGAGCCAGCACAATGCCTATTTCCCACTTGCTTCCCTGAGGACTAAACTTTGTGTTTTACCAGGGTACGTTTCATTCAGATCTACAAGGGGTTCTGTAAATGAGCAAATACATCGTGTGACTACGCAGACGAGGCGTAACGCCACCACCACGATATCAGCCACTGAATACTGCATACTGAATTTATTGCTGCAGTATAGAGACTGCTAGTCTTGATTGTTTTACGTATCTGTAAAGTGGTATTTTGCTTGTTTTAAACCAAATGAGTCAAAAGACACATATGGACTCCAGATCAGTCTTTTGCAAGCCAGAAGTCAAAATAAATAATAATGTACTCCTGACCGAATTTCTGTCAGGGCGGCCTATCTCATCTGAGACTAGCCAACTACGATGAAGATTATAGTGCACAAGTATACGCGCAAACACAGGTGCACTCCCTATTCCCTCACTCTCATAGACCAATAGGACGGCAAACCGACGCGACCGGAGAGAGATCACCAACGGCTTAACGTGAGTGTCTCGACATGTAAAAACGGTCACCCATCACAAGACTGACCGCGGCGTGCACGGCTTGACTTTGCACATTGACTGATCTGCGCGGTAGCCAGTCCACTATATTATTATATTGAGCCTATTCGTTTTATTCACTGATAAGTTATTCTTTATTCTACATGTATTATTTTATTGAATACATACCGAACTTCGGTCAGGCAATTCGCATAATGTAAATAAATTATACCTCTAGACAAGGTTAATATGAATATTGATAAAGTTTTTGGAATACTTTACTCAAATCGTAAAATTAATAAAACTGGGGCAATATTAAATACGATTATTTCAGTTTATGATATTTCAAATTGATTACTGTTATTTTTAAATGTATAAACTGTTGTTGAAGAAACCGTAATACAGATAGAACCGTTAAAATCTGTTCATAATATACAATTTATGTCTCATATGGATATCTTAACTGAGACTCTTTATAATCTTCGAAAGAGTTGACGTTAGAAGATAATTATTAATACGTTAGTAGAAGAGGCCTGCAGTGAACTGATGTAGGCCGTTGATGATGACCATGAGTGTGGTCTTAGTACGTAGGACATTCTGGTATTTCTGGGGAAGTTCTCATGAACTTCCTCTGTCCTGGGGTGGACGGATCCTTTAGGATATCCGTGGCCTTGTGGTGTACCCTTGAGAGGCCTACGTCCAGCAATGGACTGCAATAAGTTAATCTGATGATGAGACCCCGCGGATAGTAGATCGTGAAATAATTGTGGACAATGTATTTTGTATTGTGACGTCTATCCTGAACATGTCCATGTTAATGACATCACACTACACTTTTTACCTGGGCTATTTTTAAGACTGCTATTTTTTATAAATTCGTCATACCAACACGTTTGTCATTTTGTTCAAAGTTTGTAATCTGCTAAATTCATAATGGCCGATCATTGGTCAGTCAATGGTCTCGTATATATATAATAGAATGGTGGTAATTCTACCACATTACCATTCTGTCATTTATTTCAATGGAGTGTCAGTGGTCGACCATTGGAAAGTCATAATGACGCTTTTAGGTTAGCCGATTACCAAACTTGTCAAAATCGATAATTGTGAGATCAATGATCGATCATTCTGACACTATTGTAATAGCAGACTTGATGACCTGGAAGTATGTCGTACCTTCTTTGTACACACAATTGTAACGTGTGTGAGTTCGACACTGACCTTACGCAGTTCAATGTTTAAATATTCACATAAGTCTAGGAAGTTTAATATAGTTTTTAGTTTGTAGAATTTATTATGACGTATCTGCTATACGCGATCCTAGCATTAGTTATCTATACAAATGTCTTTGAAATTATGCTTCCGATTTATTTATTTTACACCTACAATGTTTAGTTGGTTACCGGAAGACGGGCAACCGGTGGATGCAAATGGTAAGTTGTCGTTCGTTGCGGCGTTCTAAGGTTGTTTGTTTGTTTAACAGTGGCCGTTATCCAGCTGATGATGATGATGATGTTGTATGTTTAGTTTGAGCCTAGAGGGTAATCCGTAAAAGCTACTAGAAAAATATTCTGTTCGACGAAGTCGCAGGCTGTTTTTAGTGTAATTGATTCTACCAAATCGATCCTACCAAAAAATAAAAAAAATATTTATTCAAGAAGTAATTTTAGTTTTTGGTACTTTTTGAACGTCAAATTACATCAAAACAGCTTCCAAAACGCCCGCCCGTCACCGTTTATTAGTGCTATAGCTGGGTAAAAGAAACGGCGCACCAAACTACCCAGCAGCACAATAACATTAGAAAATAGAACGCAAATCGAAGTTATTCCTCGGACACCTTAAATTAAGATAAACACCTACGAGATGTTTTGAAAGAAAGTCGGGTCAATGAAACCAAGGACGGCCATAAGCAAGTTGGGTTGACGACATAAATCAATCCGCTAAGAACATCATGACAAGAGACGCTCAAGTTGAAGAGAATTGGCAGAGACAGAGGGAGCCTATACCTAACAGTGGGTGATACCAGGCTCAAATAATGATGACCTACAAGAATTTAATTTAGCAATCACAACTAAACAAGATAGATGAATTGACAGTAGACCCTTTATATTGGACATAATAATCTAATTAACAGAAGATTAGCATATTATTTAGAAGTTTAAACGATTTGATTATAATGAATAAATTTCGGCGTATGTGATCTTGACTTAACCGATTTTTGCTTAATATTCATTAAGTTAGGTATAAACAAAGTTATATAATATGCTACCTATTAATTGCGTGGATTTACAAAAGCAAATAAATTTGTAATCGAAACAGCTTTGAGAATTTTAGACAGTTTTTGACTGCGACAATTGGATCATACGCTTGGATCGTATATTTATTGAACTCCTTGAGAATGAGTTCCAGCCAATAAAACAAAATTACTACTCTTGGACTGTCGGACGACTGTAAGAGTTTCAATTGTTCTTGGTAACTAGTGGGCTGGAAGCCAATTATCCTTATAATTGGCCCCTTAAAAAATGTCCAGTAAGCAGGCAGAGCTTCCTCAAAGATATCTGCAAGAGACGGCACCGAAAAAAAAAGATCTTATCAATATTGATTCATATAGATATCCTTAGACTTCTGCCTACCTCCTTAGGGAATAAAACCGTGGTGATATTCACATTATGATTTTTATACAATCACATGCGCGTGATTCATTTGCATCTGAAAGAGTGCAACGTGCCGCAGGCATTTAATTGGACTTTATTTTGTAAGTATTAAGGTTTAAAACGGATTGTTCTCTTAATACGTACATGTGTTTTTCCAAAAGGAGGGGATTTTAATGTGAACGTATAAGTTAAAATATTACGTTTTTTATTCAAGTTCTTTGAAATCGAATCGTAACCACAAAGTAATGGTATGAAATAATTCCTTATGATAAGATAATATTATGGCCACCTATTTGAATCATCGGTAGGGAAGTAAGTAAAGTTTCACAGGGGTAGACAGAGACCACGGATTTCCCTTTGCTAAGATCCTGGCATACTTCTTTCGCCTGATTCACACGCACCATATTCCTCATACACGCTCGTCGGTTAAGGGTACTCTTCAATTGACCCTTTTGCGATTGTAATGTTAATATAACACTATTATCAAAATCTCTTTGACGTCTTTCACCTTCATTCAGTAAACTATCACCACATTAAAGAGAGTTAAGGAAATAAACTAATTAGTAATTACACACCATTCCCAATGTAATTAAACGGAGAATTATGAATGATTTGACGTATGTGTTATATATAACTCTGATTGTGGTAAAATTGAATTTCGAATTAGTTTTTAGTGGTTTTCTCCTGTTAAGTGTGGTAAACATGTTGCTGTTGTGATTAATTAATTGTTTATGTTGTTAAAGTAATAACTTACATCACTGAATTCATTTAGTAGAGGAAAGAAGAAATTGGAATACTATTCCGTTGCAAGGAAAGCGGTTAATGGCAATAGGCTTGCTATGTATATTTATAATGCGTACATAATCTTGGAGACCAGAAGAAAAAAAGAGTAAAAGATAAAGGAAAACGTCTCTACCTACTTCTTATAGGGTAACTTGTGTAATTCTATGAATTGTATTATTATACGAAACTGGCCTCATTGGTCTAGTGGTCTCTAAGGGCGACTGCTCGGCAAGAGCTTGTGTTCGAATCCCAGGTCAGATAAAGTATTACAGGGTTTTTCCATTAGGTAAATCTCAGTAGCCGTAAGGGGTTTGGATTCGTGCCCGGTTGATGGCAATAGTTTCGACCTTTATTACATTGGAATCTATAACATAACGCGCGAAATGTGGTCGTTACTACTCGTATGTATGTTTTATTTTGGACATGATTATATCACTATAGGGTAAAAGCCTCCCTTTCCTTCCTCCACTCCTCTCCATCGTGAGCGACGGTCGTCCATCTCTTGTAATAGGATTCTTTTAAATCCTCCTCCCACCTCCTTTTGGGCGGGCCCAAAAAATGGTTGTTACAGTTCACGTTAAATAGCACGAATTAAATCAGAAAAAGAAATAAAGATAAGAATCTTATCTAAAGTATAAATAATTATCTAAAAATATTTAGAAATCGTAATTTATGTCTGATCTAAATTATGTCTTATAGAGGATGCTGAATATGTAAATATTTGATAGGCTTACAAAATCGTGCTAAAAACCTTTAAGTAGTATTATTAGGTGATAAATTGAGATAGAAAAATATTTAACATCACGCCTGTATTCCCCGAAGAGGTAGGCAGAGGTATACATACTGACTGAGAATTACCTAATGGAAAAACCCAGTAACACTTTGCCCGACCCGGGATTCGAACCCTGGACAAGAGTGCTCAGGAGTCGCGCTTAGCAACCACTACACCAACGAGGCAGTCGAGAAATTAATAAATTGAGATCTTAGCTAAAAAAAACAATTAATATAGTGCATACATACATAATTGACGATTAGCGCAATGACTGAGCGACTGGACTGCAGTCCTAAGGGTTGAGGGCTCGATGCCATCACGGGCCAAAACAATTTTACGACCCACAGATGTTTGTACTGAATCCGTTAGTGTAGATATTTCATGTTTATGAAATGCATCCACAATACAAGAGGAATTAATTCATAAATGAGGGGTGAAGTTTGAAAAAAAAAAACAATACATATAAGTCATGATGTTCTTTCTATTTTTTCATATAAAATGTCCAACCAAAATTTTGCTGCATACCAATGTGTGGTTAATGACCTATGTGGCACTGGAAATTGCAATAGGCTTGATCTACTAGAGAGCCTATTGCCATTTCGAGTCCACACTGGTCTTCCGGCTCTAACAATCCGCTTTTCCGGCGACATAAGAGAATAGTATTCTTAATCCGCACCTCCACGGTCACAGCTGTATAAAACACACTAAAACACAAGTAGGTATGCTAATACGTTGCGGTACACGTAAATAACGTTGCGTTGTCCTTCGCTGTATTAAAATGTCGATAGATCCGCTTACATAATGCGCGCGCGCCGGACAGATGTGCGGGAAATGAGGGGAAACTGTATAGATAGGGTCACCAGCAATACTAAAAGATTTTGCAGTTTTTTCCGTGTAAGCTACTACATTAAATATCTTAATATATATAATTCTTATGTATGTGTGTTTGTCATCTAACACCTCCTTAACTGCTCGACCGATTTGGATATTTTGTGTGTATATTTTATTTTGCTTTTTGGATGGTTTCTAAATACAATTAGACCCGTTAGGTGCCTTTCTGGGCAGGACGACGTTTGCGGGGTCCGCTAGTATAATAATAAATGTCTAATAACGTCCAAAGTTTGGCTATACATAACGCTTGTATTCTACAAAAGGTTAGCCAGAGGTTTATTAGTACACTTAAAATTCTTCAGCCAAAATGATAGGGGGAAGCAACACGGGGTTATTTTTTAAATTAGGTACCTATCTGATTTTTTTGTAATTCTCTCTGACTAATATTATGTATTTAAAAGGAGATACATTTAAGACATACAAAATACTGTATAAATAGTTACTCTCCCGGATATGCAATGCACGAGCATGCGAATCTCAACCAAATCGTCCACTACACCTACATCTAGAATTTTCCTTAAATCTACACCACTCCCTAGGATTTCTCTTTTGCGCATGCGCGTAATACTTCAACCTACGCATTAGGTTTAGATCGTACCGTGGGGGTTTACGAGTGGTGTCAGTAACCAGTTATTTTTCTGATGTCGTACACATCATGGAAAATCATTTTAAACGCATATAAACCTTACTTTATGATTCTTGAGGATTACATTAAAAGAAAACTTTCAAATAAACATATTTTTACCAAGCTCAGGATTTATAAAGAAAGATAACTTCACCCCTGTATTCCCCGAAGGGGTAGGCAGAAGTGTACCTATAGTACACTACAAGTAGAGCCTCCACGAGTGATGATACTGAAGTACGTACGGCGCACCCTGGACGGTCAACCACGCTACCATCCTAATGACTGACCGATCTCTACACCACGGCGTGACCTATTTCATTTGCTCATGCCGGTACGAAGATGATGATTTCGCCAGTGCCAATGAAATAGGGAGCGAGCTTATTGCCACCAACTGTACACAAATCCAGACACCGTGGTGCTACTAAGAATTACGTAATAAAAAACTTATAATCTGGATTGACGGTCAAATGATACAGCATTTACCTATAACACTAGTACAGTATTTATTTGGCATTCTTCAGGGATATTCCCGCGAAGTATATATAAAAACAAGTCATAATTGTCTATTTGATCAAAACGTGAGGCGAGTGCAAATCTAATGTGTGGTGACGGAAGACCTTGGCAAAGATATTCTGAGCGAATTGGAGATCCTCTGAAGAAAATTCTGGCCTGGCTTAGGGTATCCGTAACCCGCTGACTAAACAAGTCTAAATGACGTTATAATAACAACTGAGGTGTCTAGGGTTCCATTAGATAAGCATAGTGTTTTATTTCATTTAAGGTAGCCTAAAACTGGTCTTTTGAAGAAAAAACCACTTAGAAAACGACCAATCTAGTTGTTTAGTTCAAAAGTGTCGCTTCTATGGAGGAGAATCGACAAGATACACCATAGTTAGGTACTTTTTATAATACCTACTGGGTATTTTTTTATAAGCTATGCTATTCTGAAACTCTAACATCATCTCGCCAGTTACCTCGCCTCATCGTTTGGTGGCGCTAGTGTTGATTCTCACCGCAGATTTAGAAGAGTTTGTAAGTGATGTCTTATGTCCTACCGCTGGGCAAAAGCTTCCCCATTATTTCTCCATAACTGCTACGCTTTCCTGTCTCTATTTTTTGGTAGATAATATTGACCCACCTTTGCTTGTATATTGTTACTTTGGTTCTCCATTCCAATGCTACTTTAAAACTATGCAAATAGATTTAAGCTTTAATTAATATTTGAGATAAAAATAATAGGTTTTATATCGTGTGGCCACCCTAGATGCCGGCAGCTATCAGCCGGCAGCAAGATATTTCCTTTTCCTATGCGAGTGAAAACTGCTTTCTTATCTGTCGATATCCAACAGTACTACACTAGGTGCAGTCGTACTCGTGTACTGTGTACTGCAGATCTGTGGAGAGGCCAGTCTGGCGTCTATGCATTAGTCATGACGACGATTTAACTTTTTAAATGTTGATGGCGAGATGAACTTGGACTCCTTTATGGAGGACTGGTCAGTAACAGCCCTTGACAAGGACAAATGGAAAGAGAGTAGGGAGGCCGTTGCCCTGCAGTGGGACATTACAGCCTCCTAAAAAGAAGAGACTATGTATCTGACTAAGAGGAAAAGTAAACATCGCGAAAATCTGCAAGATTTGGTAGTTTAGCTCTGTACACGCAATATAGCTTTCTATCGGACATCGGAACAGATAATAAGTTAAGACCTTCTAATAGAGTGACTCGTTGGTCTATCGGTTACCAAGCGCGACTGCTGAGCACGACGTCCTACGTTTGAATCCCGGGTCTGGAAAGTGTTATTGGGGTTTTCTATTAGGCAATTCTCAGTAGCAGCTCGCAGTTGGAATTTGTGCCCGGTTATTGACTCTAGGTTCGCCACTTTTTACATCCTATATAACATAACTAGCGAAATTTAGGCACCTCTGCCTATTCCTTCGGGGAATACAGGAGTGAGGATACGGTATGTTTTTTATCATAATTTCATATAGTTAGTAGCCAAATCTTTCTTATACATTAAAACACTGAAGTACCAGTACCAAAGATCTGATCTCAGTATATAACGCATGCTTCTTAGAAGACTGACTCCTAGTAACTGTCACCGTAATTCACACCCATCTTAATACCTAGTATTACGCAATATAAACGTGCACGTGCTACGTATACACACGTGCATTATTTTTAAGGCCTTGTGCTTGTGACGGCAGGGAATCCCGTTCGTACCGATTACTCATATTGAGCTACAGTCCAATATAAAAATACACAATTTACATTGTTCGTTCGTACCGAGTGATTTATGTACGTGTTGATTAAACACGAAGATTTGTAATTTAGTACTAAGTTTATTATGGAAAAAGACTGATTAATAGGGCATTGTGAAAAATGCTAGAAAAATATATTGGACATTTTTCAAACTACCGGGCATTATTGAAAATGATCTAATTTATTATTTGGTCCATAACATACATAAGTAAGTACCTAATATATTATTAATGTCACTAAACACAGCATGTCTCATCATCATCATCAGCCGGATGACGTCCACTGTTGAACAAAGGCCTCCCCCTATTATGTTACATAATTATATTAATACTAGAATCCACAAAAAGCTGACTTTACATTTCTGAAAGCTATGAGGCTAAGTATTAAAAACTTTAAATTATATGCATTTATGATATACTAATTTATTCAGAATTTATATATTTATTAGCATCTTTTATTTATGTGGCTTTAAGTTAAATGTATGCATTTTACAAACATTTTTTTTATGTAACCTGTTCGGAGTCCCACTGCTGGGCAAAGGCCTCCCCATTATTCCTCCACAAAACCCTGTCCAATGCCATTTCAGACCACGTCTTTCCCGCAATGGTGTCCAAATTACAAACATTACCTTGACAAATTTTCAGTAATACTTTTTTAAATTCTCGAAGTAGCTTATAATCTAATTAGAGAAGCGGGAACGTAATTGTAAAATTAGTCAACACGTCCCTTTACCAACTTAATTGACACTAAAGGTGCCTCAAAAGTATTCGTGTCTTATTTACATGGAAAAATGTATTACGTACTTACATACATATTACATACAACACGTAACAAGCATCTGCATTGCTTTACATGGCTAATGTTTGTTTACCGTCATTAGTCTCAAAATACATTTGTAGGCTTTATTTTTCTTTGTTTTTTTCTTATAGTGTACAAATTAAAATATTTTTTTACTTATAATGTGGTATTACAGAGGTACGACAGATCAGCACGATCAGATGCTATGGTATTTGTACTTGTATTGGTAGGACGCACCAGCTAGATGGGGCGGTATAGCGGTTGGAAGTGGAAGGCTGAAGATCGAGCCCAGTGGCATGCTATACGAGAGGCCTATGTCCAGCAGTGGACGGAGATAGGCTGATGATGATGATTTCTACTGTGTTCATTTTTATGTTGGATAAGAAATATTTAAGATACTTTGTAAGAAATGTTTTTGGATTTGAAACTGTTTGTGCAGAGCTACTTTGAATGTTTCGTTACTCTTTATTTAGAGTATTATTCGTGTATTTCAAATCTTATGAATTAAAATATAGGTAATCCGAGTTGCGGCAATTTTAAGAAGACGAAGGTACCTTGCTTTTCTGCATCCAATATTTCTAATCTGGTTTGACGATCAACGGTTTCTGTCAACCGACTTTGGACCTGTAGAATACGAACGATACCCGCGCTTAAACTTCCTACTATACGATTCCTTCCTATAAAGTTTCAAGGGATACCAACCTCATGACAATTATTTCGTGAAATTAGCTATAAGTAGTTGTACAAATGTCAATATGGTATATAGTTCGGTCAGCTATTAGTGTGGCAGTACATGAGCAGTGCGCGGCGAGTTTTCACTGCGCGGCGTACGCGCAGTGTATAGTAATGCAACCGCTTTGCTATGCCCTGCGTGTCGCGTCGCTTGCGCAATGTTCTGATATCCTCCATTTTACAATTACGATAGATTCACCTCAGCTTTTTTGTGCATATTTACATATTTTAAATTAACATTATTATACAGAACTCAAAATTACGCTGAAAAATTTGTTCTACTGCAATTAACCACCATAAACTCCTATACAATTACTTATTTGGTTCTTTCATTTAGTTTTAGTACTAATTAATACTGTTATTGTGGTACTCCCTGCCTGTGCTGCGATTGGTTCAAGCGCGAAAGCCAAATCTTTTGGAACTTCGATCAAACTTCTTCTAGGTTAAGCCATGGCTAAGGAAACTGTACACTAATAGAGGTCAGTTCAATATCTACCTGCATTATACTAGAAAAATGATTATCAAGTGCGTCAAAGATGACGAGGATGACGTCCTTCATTAATAAGGTATTTACCACGGAGGAGGAATATATCTTAATACTTCCCATAGATTTTTTCACCATACCATACTATACTGTAACCACTACCGGGCCTATATAGGCTTGAAATGAATGGGTAACTAAAAATATTATCAACACACCATATTATAAACTCACAAAGAGGTTGGCAACGTTTACTATTATTTAGGTCGTTTTCAAATCCTGGACCATTTGATTTTCTCTAGTAATGTTTCCAATACCAGTTTCTCTGTGGAATTGACCTCATGTTTGTTATTCACGTTGCTAGGAGACCAGGATGACTATGTACCTACATAGTTTTAAATTGTACCCTGTATGTGGTTAACATGACGGCTGATGCCCTGAATATATTAACCATTAGTAGATCATTAAGCCATTCTGTCTACCCTGAGGGTGAAATAAATAGCGAGATGGTATCTTAGCAGCTCCTGCTTTATGGAAGTAGTTTTGCTGCAAAATAATAACTCGCCGTTCATCGTTATATTAATTACAGTTTCCAACTGCTGTCTCTTCATGCGAAATAAATAAAAATGGCTTCCGATTTACGCTAATATGAATCTGGGAAACTGGGCTCAGCCCCTTTGCCATGAACTCTTCAAACTTGCAGTGTACTGCATGTAAGGGGGTTCAACAAAAATGTTATGTTAAATGTTTGCTGTACTCTATCTATAATAAAAAGGTTTTAAAGCTACATAATCGGACTAGGATAGTAGGTCCTGATAGGTAAAGGGCTAGTTAGTCTTACTCCCCAGACAGAAGGTTTATTTTAGGTTTCACTAAATATTTGGAAGCCGTATTTTCAGAGACTCTCCGTTCAAGTGCTGAGAAAAAGACCTAATTTTTGTAGATGGGGACTTTGGAAATTTGGTATTACAACACAATTATGTATGAAAGTATTCCTCCTCATCGCCGTCGACTGGTATGATGATGATGATGATACACAATTATGACATTTCCATCTGACTGCCTCGTTGGTCTAGTGGTCGCTAAGCGCGACTGCTGAGCACGAGGTCCTGGGTTCGAATCCCGGGTCGGGCAAAGTGTTATTGGGTTTTTCCATTAGGTAATTCTCAGTAGCAGCACGGAGTCTGGATTTGTGCCCGGATGATGGCAATAGGCTCGCCCCCTATTACATTGGGACCTAAAACATAACTGGCGAAATGTGGGTGTACTACATGTGCACCTCTGCCTACCCCTTCGGGGAATACTGGCGTGATGTTATGTATGTACATTTCCATCTGCATAAGTAGGGATGAAATTAAAAATTAAGAAAGACATCTAATCTGTATTTAATCTGTGTTTATGTCTGTATATGTATAGCAGTGTCTCGCTTCCACAACGTAAACGGCCCTGCTTTAAGAGTTCATGGTAAGGGGGCAGTACAAAGAAGTGTGCGAGAAACCGACATTGTCGCTAGAAAAAAGTCGTGACCGATACATATTGAACTTAATTCTTAGAAGGTAGGTATTACGTAAGTATACGTTGTTGACTGCAGTTTAATCACGAAATCAGATATTTGATGATCTTCCTGGTTTTAAGAATAAGAATAGTTTATTTGCTTGAAATAATGGTGTTAACATATAGCAACCTTTAACATAACCTATAACAATATCAAGCATTTATTAAGCGTATTATGAAAAGTATGGGATTAGGAAAAAGACGGGAAAAACTTCTTTTTTTTAATTATATTTGACGTTTGGCTAAACTCTAGACCTAATAATTACTTCGAATGTAGATTTTAAGCTAAAGTGTGTATTTTAAAGTGATAAAGGGAAACTTGAGAAATGATGGACACGAGCGGGACTCGAACCCGCGACAGTCGCCGTACCGCGCCGCTCTGCCAACTGAGCCACCGTGTCACTAAAGTGTGTAGTTATTTGTCGTACCTACAATAAAATAACTGATGCAGCCATTTCTCGGCTCTGAGAATATCTTTAGCTGCGTTAGATGTAATTCCACACTATCTACGAACAAGATATGCGCTATCGGATGCAGTAGCTTTCGCCGGTTATAGATACATACCAAGTTGATTCGTTGATGTTAATGCCTAGTATTTACTTTAATTGAACGAATACAATGTTTTTTGGTATCTACAAAAAATATTGATTTACATATTGTTTTGAATTCATGTGCGCACTATACATTAGTTATCAGTTGTTAAACACGGTGAATGAAAACATCGTGAGGAAGCACACCTGAGGGATTTTTCAATTGAGTGTAAAGCCATGTCAGAGGTCTATAGGTGGTTAATTCTCTTACACCAGGTTGTTCATCAACCATACGATAAGATAGAATGATTGATTTACCTTAAGATTGTAATTACAGAGATCATAATAATTATTAATTTTGAGAGAATAAATATGTAATTATTTTTATAGCATAAGTACGTGCTAGCTCTACATGCCTGAAACACAAATTTACCTTGTTCAGGCACTCAATGTTATTATTTCAGATGTCTTTGTAATCATTGTTATACCAACATGTAAGATATAAGTACGATTTGATTGTTATATTTAAGTCTAAATTACCATGTTGCATATATATGTATTTTCTCCTCAGCAAGCAAACATAACAGCTTATTAATAATGTGTTGTTTCAAGTTCGATCCGTGTTCAATTAATGGCGACAGACATCCCGCATATGGGGCTAATACCGCAATCGGAAAACTGTTAGTGTTCAACAGTACATCGCTGAGGCCTTTGGGGACCGGTGGAGTAACGGTGGGCTGTGTTTACTCTACATGTATCTATAACATACAAGTATGTGTATGTTATATTACGTTATAGAGTAGCGATCAGAAAAGTAAGGTAAGTTGGAGTGTAGCAGAGGTAGATTGATCTAATTACGTCAAGTAAAAATTTGAAGGAAGAAAAGAAAATTGTTTGATTCATTTTAAATAGAGCTGGGCTTAAATAGCTAGGCAGAAGGGAAAAAAGTAAGACTGACAGAAATTGTATTGTGAAGACTTTTTACTACTTCGACGACCTGATTAGCGCAGTGGCTAAGCGATTGGACTGCTGCGCTAAGGGTTGCGGGTTCGATTCCCACACGGGGCAAAACTTTGTGCGAACCACAGATGTTTGTCCCGAGTCTGGGTGTTTGTGTTTGTGATATTTCATGTTTGTGAAACGCACCCACGATACAGGAGAAATTCCTAGTGTGGGGCGACGTTTTTTTAATAAAAAAAAAATAAAATAAAAAATTACTGAGACTTGAAGGTAACTGATAGCTATAAGTACCTATGTACACGTTTTTGCGTCTACTACTTGCATTTATGTTAGTAAAATAGTTGAAACTCCGGCCAATGTCTTTTCAAATTCATTTGCGTATTATAGATTAAATCTTTATTCTATACATAACATAAATATTAACATATGTAAATTAGTTGTCAGTTGCTAAAAATGGTGAAGGAAAACATCGTGAGGAAACCGGCACACCGGAGAGACTTTTCAACGGTGTGTAAAGGTACAGTCTGTCAGAGGCCTACAGGCGGTTTATACTCCGACACCACGTTGTTCATCAACCCTACAATAAGAAGAAGAATTTAGTACAATGATGTAATGGAAGCGCTCTTAAAGCCAATGAAGCTTGACGTCTACAGGGCCAATATAACTTAGAAACAGATACAACAGATTAAGTGGCAAGCTTAACACTTAATGTTTGAAGTGCAAGCTTTCGCCGCGACAAAAAAGTCGTGATCGCGACAACTATCAGTCGATTCTCAGAATGTATACTAATATAGATTTGACGTAAGCATTCGTGTAATTGCCGCAGTGGCGTTAAGCCGGAGAGAGTAAGCTCATTTGAGATGCTACACCTAGCTTTGTTTAGATGCATTTTTGGACAGAGGAAACTGTAGAGAGCATTAGTTTTAAAACAAACACTAAATACTTTGATGCATAATTTTTAGTTTTAATTTTTTAACGTGTGTAAATAAGTGTAATTAACCTTGTAAATGAAAAATTAACTTGATCTAATAATAAACACTAAAAGATTTTATAATAAATCTCTTGTAAATGATGATAGAATTTCTTTCGACTTTAAAAACCTTATGAACCTTGTAGGTCTATTGTCATTTCTGTTGTTTTACATTAAAATGACTCAATGAATTAATGATTAAAAATTGATATTAATTTATCATTGAGAAAATATGTTAAGATAAGTATTAATATGTACGACTTACAGCTTCCTATTTTCGGGTTTTAACTGGCGCAAGGCAGGAAAAATCCCTTATCTCTTGCAAAGAAGGAATATACATTGATTACCACATCAGCAACGTCACACAAACCAGGTTTCCTCACGATTTATCCTTCCTTCCTTTTCCGAGTTACTCATTTGTTCTGAAATGAGTTGAAATTAAGTCTTAATATTTAATTACTATTATTAGCGCAATTATTTGTGTATATACCGAGAAAAAATAAGTTGTTATTTGACGACTATAGGGGATAAAAGGAAATTGAGGTACATAATGCGTATCCTGGCACTTTCTATAACATAAAGCCAATAGAAAATTAAAAACAAATAGTATTAACTATTGACATAATAACCACGTGATTTCCCATAGATTACGTAAATCCCATACACGTTTTATTGCAGTTACGTCAATTAATAAGTCAATCGTTATTTCTATAAGATATTATGATATTAAAATGACATCACATTGCACAATATTAATGTTTTTTATTACAACTGTAGGATGCAATAGATTGTGCTGTATAGCTTTGTGGTCGAGACCTCTCAGCTATTTGGGTGAATGAAAAGTGCCTCTATGAGTGACGATGCCTGTATATTTATCGCACAATTAAAATGCTGTCTGTCAAAAATTTTCTGAGCTTTGAGCACGTAGATCTTGTCGGTGCGATATAGAAAAGCGGTTAACAACCAAACCAGGTGTCTTATGTTTGATTCCCAAGTCATGTAGAGTTTTTTCTTAAGAATTTTTTTAACAAGCTAGTAATATAATAGTACTCAATACTATACTAGCAAAAAGTACCACGAAGCTTGCAGGTATAGCGACTCTGTCCGGCTGTGCGCTAAAAGTGGGTTAGCGCAAGAAAGCGTCGCGCCGCACAGCGCATGCGCGAACTGCGCCCACCTGCGCACGCGTACCACGAGTACACTTTTTTCTCTTTTGTTTTAACTTTGTAGTTGCCAGTTTGAATATAGAATGTTGTTGAATTGTTTTGGTGGCATCTAGTTAAAAGGTCCATTTCTGGTTGTACATAGTTAGGCAAATTAATTATATATGACTTTTTGCCTAAAATGAATGATATTTTTTACAATCCTTACTTTCGTGATAGATATTTAATTATAAATTGTTTAGTATAGGTAGTCGTCTCAATAATCAGGACAATTTGCACTAAAACATTCGGTATGCTCACGCGCATTCAACAATGGTTTATTTAGTAGGTAATGTAAAAAGTCACGCCCTAAGCCACGCCCACAGTGTGACGTTTAGTGTATTAATGTGTGAGTTTCCAATGTCCTTTTATGACATTAGGTACTAGTAATAGGTTTTACGTGGGCTGAAAAACACGGTGAAACCACATCTATTGAATCCAGTGTAGTTTACTGTACCTACGTGGCCCTAGGTAGTAAAACACATTTATCAGACACACACAAAATATTATAGGCATTTATTAACCTACCTGTATGATTAATATATATATCTGTATACCTACAGATATATATATTAATCTATATATCTGTATACCTACAGATATATATATATTAGTCCGTGATATAGTGAACCTTCCAAAATAGTTCTCTTTAAGAGATTTCGATCGGAATCAATGTGCGCTCCTTGTCAAATAATCGTTTTTTTAAACTTTGCCCCACGCTAGTAATTTCTCCTGTGTCGAGGTAGCGTTTCACAGACACGAAATATCACATACACAAACACCCTATGAGATAAACATCTGCGAATCGCACAAATTTTTGTCTTAACTGAGAATAGACCATTATCATCATTAGCGCAGAAGTCCAGGCGCACAGCTACTGCTCCAATTAGGTCGTCTATCAATCTATAATTTCCGTAAAACCAGAAACGAGTTGAAGAAGTGCATTAAAGATAAATAGAGACAGAGATTGACTAAAGCCAAGTAAGGGTACGAAGTTACGAACCCGAAGTGAGCCCAATGCATGGCAATAGACTCGCCACCTATTATGATGGGTATGCATAATGATACAAGTGATAAAAGGCCTGGTTGGCGCAGTGGGTGATGTCTGAAACCTACCCAATGAGGGGTAACGTTTTTAATAAGAACAGAGAGGTGCAAAAGCATTCCTTTGTGTCAGATCCCGAAGACAAAGCTTTTGACAGAGCGAAGTGGAGGAGATGAATGAGACACCAGCTCTATGTATATGGGACTTATAGCTATTAAACGAAAAAGACAAGAGAATTTTGCCTACCCCTTCAGCGGCTATAGGCGTGTGTATATGAATGTACAAACACCTACCGCACGCCTTTCGCGGAATAGAAGCCCTAAGATAAGGAATGAATACAACTCCTTTGTAATTAGGGATTGATTCATAGGTTTTTCTATGTGCAGCCACAAACAAACATGTTGTTGTATGTGTGATGCATGGTGTACTGTGTCGTTACATGTGACATAAGTGGGGGAAGTGGGCTGGAGAACATCAAGTAAAGTCAACTCGAAAGGCCTATTACTTCTTCTTTCGTTTTCGTATTGGTATGAGCGAAGTGTATCATGGGAACAGGCCATACTGTAACGTAAAGATTGGTCAGTCAACAAGGCTGGTAGGGAGGCTGGCCGTCCAGGTTGCGCTGGACGTACTTAGGTGTGGTCACTCGTGGAGGATCTCTACTTGCATCCCCTTTTTACTGAAGCCCTATAACAGATTTAAATAAATTCTCATTTGACTGCGTTAGAAAATGTTTGCCGGAGTACATTTTAGTTCGTCTAAACATAAAGATGTACATTGTACATTGTTCATATTATTAGGACCATAATAAGTGTGTATGGTGAAGCTTATGATTTTAACTATTCAAGATAAAAATAACTATCTAAATAGAAGAATATCTTATTCGTACATACTGTATTGTCCTGCCCCAATACTTACAGTCACACCCAAAAGCTTGGTAAAGAGCTCTCGGATACTCATAATTCATATTTCCCTAATAAAACAAATGCTGTATCAAACCACAATTGTGATAAGTATTCGACTTGTGGCATTACAATAAAGGTATTTTATAATAAATGCTATCAATTTATAGCGAGCTAATTAACATGGTACATAGCAACATTAATTAAGTTAAATACATTTAAGGAAAATAGACGAATTCAGTGGGTATTACGTGAATTATGATGTGTGAGTTGTGAACCTAAGTTCTGGAGTTTTAGTTGCTGTGCAGTTTTAATTAGAGATGCAAGATTAGCTTAATTAAGAGGACAATTAGTTACGTTCACGTTTAAGGACGTTAAGTGAACGAGGGTGGTCTATACTTTGGCCGTGAAACCTTAACTTGCTAGCCAACAGGTAAGCTTCTTCACAGCCCTAGGAAGATGATGATTGAGAAAAGAAAGAAAGAGTTAAGGATTAGTAACAGTGGGTTCCAGACAGCAGCAAACGACTTCATGGCAGGCCGAGAAAAAGATGGCGTGACGAACTTGACTCCTACCTAGAAGACTGGCCTCGAGTAGCGGCAGACAGGGACAAGTCGAAGGAGAGAAGGGAGGCTTTTGCCCTGCAGTGAGATGATACGGGCTTATAATATTGATAATAACAATATTCTGTTTTATGTCGACATTTGCATCGGGCCGAAGATCGAGCCCTGTGGCATACCATAGGAGAGGCCCATATCCATTAGGAAATAGGCTGATGATGATATCGATCATGGAGAGTCAGTCAGCTAAGCGTGATAATAACAGCTAACTCACAAGTGCCGAATACTAATAGCATAGTAGAGGTCAAAGCAGAATATCTAAGTACAGCATTAGAAATAAAGAAATTATTCTAATCGGCATAGCACATGACAACACAAACATGATGAATACAACAAAATAACCGAGTATTAGCCTTCATTGTAGAATTTTAAAGAGGAGACCTTTGTTCATCAGTGTGCGTCTTCTGGCTGGTGATGATGAAGATAAAGCCAGTAAGAAAAAAATAAAAAATACAGCCCCATTACCATGAATTCTTAAAACTGGATAGTTTACGTTCTAGAAGTGAGACGTCGCTATGTGCAGTGTAATGCAGAGTCTCGCTTCCACAACAAAAATGGTCCTGTTTTAAGAGTTCATGGTAAGAGGGCTGTATAAAAGAGGTTGCAAAGTGACCCTATTGTAGGCTGCATGTATAACACCCAACACTGGTTTTTTGTTGGCAGTTTACGTCAGGTTTGAAATGCTAATATAAACATAACCTTCCGAGTTCGGTAAGTCTTAGTTCTCCGCAATACAAACGATTCTGATCACAGCCTCATTTAACAAGCAGGATTTAGTAAGGATGTAGAGTCACGCCTGTTTCCCTGAGGGGTAGGCAGAGACGGATTGCTATTTGCTACGAGCCTGGCATTCTTCTTTTGCTTCATTCACATGCATCACATTCCTCATGAGCCTCCTTAATACCAGTCAATACTTCAGGGCTAATAGTAACACGTATTATTGTAATAATCATTGTCCCAGTTGTAATTACGTAACAAACGTATAAACCCTTGATGGTAACACAAACCCTAGCATAAGGAAGTCACTCACAGAAATAATACGTTCATTAATAAAACAAAATAGGTTTTATTGTTATGGAGATGAATGTAAATCTTGAAGGAAAACCGTTGTTTATTGTATAATAGTTGCGTGACACGGTGTGACGCGCCGGAGGGGAAACACAATCGAGAAAACGTCATAATCGTGGTCTTACGGAAGGAAAGAAGAATTGGTACATTTATCTTCTTTAGTGACTTCAAAGGAAGTCAGAATTACCACTGGGACTGGGACTTATAATATGACTGATTTACAAAGTAATGAATAAAATGAATTGAATTAACAAATGGTTGCATAATTCATCTTCTGATACTATGTAATTTGATCGTACGAATACAGGATTCACAGAAATAGTATCAATCGATACAATTGCAGTCACTTAAAAATAAAAGGAAAATACGTAGATAAGAGAAATAGAAGGACATTTCCCACACCAAAATGCAGTATTTCCACCTTTTTAAACAGTAACCGATCCGAATATAACCCCGGCAGTGTAGCTTTAACATAAACATACTACCCCCTATACTATACTACCTAACTACCCCCGAAGGGGTAGGCAGAGGTGCACATATAGTACACCCACATTTCGCCAGTTATGTTTTAGGTCCCAATGTAATAGGGGGCGAGCCTATTGCCACAAGCGGGCACAAATCCAGACTCCGTGCTGCTACTGAGAATTACCCAATGGAAAAACCCAGTAACACTTTGCCCGACCCGGGATTCGAACCCAGGACCTCGTGCTCAGCAGTCACGCTTAGCAACCACTAGACCAACGAGGCAGTCCAGTGTAGCTTTACTTTGATTTTAGTCTTATTCATCACAATCAGCTTACACAAATGGTCGTCAACCAGACGCTTCTACTTTTCGCTGAACTTCGTTCAAACTAAAGGAATAATCAAGGAGCCTACGTATCTACCACATGTTTATCCCCTCTTTATTGTTCTAGAATATTTTATTAACATGTAGGTATTGTTGTCAATTTTAATGAATATGTGAACGTTTCTATTCTAGTCGTAATTTGAATGTGAACATTTGTAACTTGAGTGCTATTTCTTACATTTGAGATACAATAATAAGTTGGAATAGCTATGGAGTAATATTATGCATTCTTTATTAAATTCTTATAACTTGTGTTAGAGTAGTGGTATGGCGCTTGAGTTTCCTAATAGCTTTATTTATTCAATCTCACAACGCTTCATAATTTTGATATATAATTCATCCTTATTCAGTGTATTACGCAGGTATACCGCACAAGCTCCTCACGTCGTACTAGTCTTTAGTCATTTAGATGGAACTAACAAACTTAACTTACTTTTAATTTATAGCAAGCTATGTCACATTCACATCACAGACCTATAAGAATTCCAAACAGTTCAGAATTCCGAACATACAACTATCACTCAGAGCGAGCCAGAGACCGCAAGGCGCCGACCGGAGGCATACCATCCATTACATAATTACTTAAAGTCAGACAGTTGCGAAGGGCCTTGATGACCTACAGTCGTAGATCCGCGAGCTCCGAGCTAGTACCGGCTAACGTAACGTGGGTGTGTATTCTAAGAAATAATACATTCATTTTACTATAGTTCATAATCTTGCAAGCGAAAGAAAAGTTCAGACACACGCTAGTGAAAAGAGGAAATTCTGCTTGAGTTCCATCACATAGCTTAAATATATATTTTGCGTGATGACATGATCTTTAGGCTATCCTTGACCCATGGACTATACTGCACGTAGAAAATAACTAAAGCGCTGATCATGTACTAAATATTTTAAAAGGCTAAAGAGGTCTACGATCTTCTTACTGTTAAACCTGCTGAATACAATATGACTACCCATAATTGTTCTTCTGTTAAATGCTTTTTGATACACAGAAGAAATGTGCGTTTAGCATCATGCGTTTGTTCACCGTATAAGTGATTAAAACCAATACAAAAACACAAAACAAAATTCGTTTATTTAGAATTTTAGATGATATAATAGACAAACCAAATTGGCAACATTTGTGTAAAGGGCCGCTGCCACTCGTCAATGACCTCGAACATTGTCATTTATAATAATTATCAAAAACTAGTCGGTTGACCTTGACAACGATTTAATTATACAACGTGTAAAGGAATCATAGTTATTTTGATGAGTTTGTAGTAACGATGGTGTTTTTGTGGTGTTCTATGTTTGCTATGTGATTGGTTCAGTTTGAGATCATGCTTCTAGCAGTAAAAAGTGAAGTTTTTTTGGGCTTGCTCAATAGAAATGTAAGCGAATAATAATATTGTAGTCCTTCTAAGTTTTTCTGTACTCATATGGTGAATCAACTGGTATTAACCCCATATAATTATTACCTAAGACCAAATATGAGGTGGCACGTATTACAATTAGAATATTATCCTCATAATTATCTACATTATGATTTGATGTTTGTTGAAGTTTTATATGACTATAAATTTTAAGTTACCTGCATCAGCTACAATCATTCTGTAACTAAGCGTAAACTTTTGACGGTGGATCAATCACCACTACTCTCTCTCTTCTGCCTTCATTTCAACATATTGACTGTCTGACTTCTCAGATATTCAACTATAACATTCACATATCGGACAAGATTATTTGCATCAATGTTAATCGAAAGGGTTTTGACATACTTTATAGGAGCATATTATTTGAAATTACCCCCATTTTGTGAACTAGTCGCTCCCATATTGTTAACTAAACTCCAAACTTTACGTCCATTGTCAAACTAAATTGTTAAAATGTAAAATAAAGATAAGGACTCATGAAAATTTATTTGACTTTTGAGATAAGAAGAATATTTAGTATTAAGTTATGAGGAGTTTATGTTAGTTACTTACAATTTAAAATGTTTTGTGTTATTTAGGACATACATATTGTATCTGGTCTCCTTGTAGCTCTACCCACTTGGACAGACTTCAGTATTCTAGGATCAATAGTATATGTTTTGAAAAATAGGATGGGTTTACTATTGTACAAAATTCACCCTTATACGTTTGGCTTTTAAAGCCTATAAAAGGCTAAAAAGATTTTTGAATTTCTCAATTATTTTTGATTCAATATTCAGGTATGACGTAATCCGTAGTGTATCTCCAAGCAATGCCCAGCCAGCCAAAAATATAAAAATCTCTTCCTTTCTTCCCAGCCTTCGGCATGCCTTCTTAGGTTAGCATGTACGTTTTTCTTACAAAAAGGGTAAAATAAAGGTTAGAAGGTATACTACATAACCCTTCAAAGTTCAAAATATGTCTTAGTATCACCAGAATGCCTGGTGTAACTTCTAATCTCCTAATCGGACCACAATTCACCACTTTTGTTATAATAAAATCTATTTACAATATGTTCATCATGTCCCCGCATGTTTGATAGAATCCTGAGTAGCTACATAATAACATGTAAATATACAGGATTCATGTTATGACCTAGGAATAACGTAAATATATATATTCATATTATTTACTGATCATTATTCAGCACACGTACCTAATGCAGGATCGAGTTTGTGGGTAAATTGTTACAGGGTTATAAATCGATCTTTGACGTTAAGCAAATTTCATGTGTTGATGACGTAGATGGGTGATTAAAGTGTGTTAACCTTATATGGCACTTATGTCTATTGTACTTGTAGTATTGAAACATTAGACCAAGCTAAAAAGTGATATTACTTTAAAAAATTGCAATAAAGCTTGGAATGCTCCAAGGTGTTATATTAGGACCTGTAAGGTATTTAAAGATCTTGGTATATTACAAAATGCTTGATAGGTATACTTACAATTAGGATAGCAACGGACGAACTCTGTAGTATAGAGCCGCCAGTAGACTCCAGGCGTATACCTAGGTATGGTGATATCATTTTATATCACATTTAGTAGGTATATTTTTTATCGAATTGGCAATGTTTGTCTACATATTTTGTTATTTATACAGCATTACTGAATGTGTTACACTACATGTCGCTACGTAAACAGATGCATTGTTGGTAATCGCAACACCTGTTCAGTTGTACATTGTTTTTTTTATAATTATTACTTCGTTCTTCATACTCTTTCTGTTTCAAACTCGTTCTAAACAATTCATGGAAATAACTAAGCTTTGCTTTTTGATATTAATATCAAATTGATTATTAAGTCATATTTATTAATAAGTCAGTTTCAGTAGTCATACGTCGGTAATTAGAGTTAAAGAAACATTCAAATAAAATTTCGAAACCCAGATAAATAGCCATCTCATTTACAACATGAACCATGAAATCGTAAAGGTGTAAAGTTATAGTATTGTAATTCTCTGTCAATGTGCCTTCAATATTAATTGACAATCAAACAAGTTATTAAATGAAATGGAATTAATAATTCACATATGTTAGTCTAACTAGACAGTGATATGCTTATTAGAAACACAAATGAGAAATTCGATGTACTTCTACATACACTCAATGTATCGACACCGTGCAATGTGTGTCCAGTTACCTTTTTCCACCTCTTCTAGAATGTCGATAGTCCGTCAGAGTATGTGATGGCATCCTTGACCAGGTGTTATGCTTTGCGGCCATGTCGCTCCCCACTGTCCCTTCCCTCTACATCTGATGTAATGTTATTATTTTGTTGCATGAGAATAATTTCGACATTTTCATTAACAAGGTCGCATTTTTAACATTCTGAAACGTGCTTCAGAGATATTTCAATTTGGATGGACCCTGCTGTTTTGTTATATTTTTCTTCACAAAATTTATGAGGGCTTGAATATTTGAAGTTTTTCATCTTCAAATAAATCCGCCCAGATCAATCTTACCTGATTTTTCAAAGATTTGGTTTGTTATATCATGGTTAAATTACTTACACTTAGTCAAGATTATCTCCAAGTTGTGGTGGTGGTATTAGTTGCAATCGGCTGATGCAATTACATCAAAGTAAATGTAATAAACATTTTAAAATATATATTTTTGTCTAATAAAATCGAATCCTATAGTTTTTTGTAGTGTGGTATGTACGATGATTGTGAATAGATGTATCTGCGTGAGTCATAGGGATCAAAATTCTGACTATGTGATCGAAACCAAACTAAATATTTATGAGTTGCGAAACATTAGAGAAATATTTATCAAGTTATTGTATTTGGCAAAAATGTTGAAAGCTATAGTGTTATTTAAGTCATTTAAATAACTGTGTTGTGGTGTGTAAGGGTTTGTTAAAAATAATAAATAAACAAAGGTTTAAAATTTTCAAGAAATGTATATTTTCTACACTTTTCAATGCTTAATCAGCAACAATTAGCTAGAGTATTCATCTAACAGTCTTATTATTTTACAAGAGTATAAAATCACTGCCATAGTCGAAAAGAAATGCAATGGGTACATAGAAATGCAAGAAATACCGTTCAGATTGGCTGACGATCGAAGAACATCAGTAACATAACTTGAATGCCTCGCCAACTGCCCTGATATCTCAACAAAATAATTCTACTTACCTAATGTTAGTCAATAAATAATCACTTACGCTAAGGTAACTTCAATAAATTAAAAGAACATTCGTTCCTAGTCTTCGACGAGACTTATAAACAAACAGTTTATCATCGGATAGGCAGTAACAGTCTTTGGTTCCCTATTTACATAATTACAAAAATTTACTTTACATTAAAGTTGATGAATTTCCTCTTTTTTCTGTTTGATGAAAACGCATTTCTGCTGAATGAAATTAATTTGTGGCGAATAGATGAACAACATATTACTGACATTTTAATACAAAACAAATAATTAATGATTAAATAATCAGATTGAAAATTGAAGCGACATTGCGCTAACTAACCTAGTATACTCCCGTAGGATCTAAACCCAAAGCCATTCTGAAGGAGTAACAATAAGTTGAAAATAAAAACAAAAGATTAAACCTAGTACACATTAGTGGGGTCGAGACCAAACATTTTGATTGTTAACTAACAACACTTAACACTAAAACAGTTTTAGTCAGTACACTCCGGTCGGGTCCAGGCCGAACATTTTGAAGCACTAAGATTCTTTACACGAAACAAATATCGTTAGTACACTCCCGTGGGATCGAGCCCGAACATCTTGATGAGCAGGAAACAGATACACCAGAAGCAAACTCGGAGACTTGACTTGAGATAAATATCCCAAATCAGTAGACGCCAGTGGGGTCCAGAATAAACATTTTGATCTTGATCACAATAATTTTCTTCAAAATTGAAATCTTCCAAAAATTAGTAGACACCGGTAGGGTCTAAGCCGAACATTTTCGCTGATTTTATAATTCCAAATTTCTTGAATCGATGAAAAATTGTGGATTCTTCAGTAGATACCAGTGGGATCCAGAACTTTGATATCCATATTAAATTTTGAACTTGAAAATATCGATCTTATTTACGATGTAGGAGCGCGCGCGGAATAGAGTGACGTGCGTTCGCTTCCGAGGTTGTCTCACGACTGTGGCAACGCGACCACGTGCCTTCCTTTTATAATCGACTCTCGTGCGCACTCGCGCATTTTTTTTGCGATTCGAATTTGGAAGCTTTCAGCCGGGTGGGCGTCTATGCGCCCCCGCCCTTACAATTTTTTTGCATTATTTTTTTAATGCCACGTTGCTAGTTAGCACATGCTGTGCCCGATGAAATTAAATTATCTCCATAATCTACTAGGTTTAATATTAATATTGATTTTACATGTTGTAAAATCATTTATTTAGGTACTAAATAATTAGATTTAGTTTATTTTATTTTATTAATAATATTATTATTATCGATGGCTTATCTGGAACAAAAAAATATTAGCGTTCCTAAATTGAAAAAATAAAACACAAGTTTATTTTTATTTTAGTACATACCTATTGTATAAAAAAATACTTTTCATGAATTAAAAATCACAATTAATCGTAAAATGGTACATGAAGAACATGATTCGATACAATTGTTTTCACAGACACATACAAATATCATAAACGAAGAATTTGCTTTGTAGACTGTTTGTTATACATTTTTCAAGAACGTGCCGAACAAGATAAAATAAATATAAACATTCACAATGTTTTGATTAATCAACATTTAGTTTATTATGTACTCTGATACGTGTGTCTTAATGTAGAGTTGTGTTTTATCTGACACTCGTCCGCCGTAGTCTGCTCAAATTAGAATGAGACATTGAAATTCGTGACCTTTTTAAAATTCAGTACCTTATTTATAGACATATTTATGTATTCGTTTGTAAATAAGATTGGTAGTTACGTATATACTGATTGTATGCTAAAATATATGAGTTAGTCATTTTACTATATCCTCTGAAATTAAAATAAGTCACTTTAATATTATAGGTATAAAAACACGAAAACATTGTCTTATTGTTAATTAAGATTTTTAATTGTAAATTATTAACTTAATTATTTAAAAAACAATAAATCTTACCATGTGAAGTAGGTGACATTTATCCGTTATAGAGTTAAGTTATAGGTCCTAAAGTAATAGGGGACAATAATATAGCTAATTAACCGATTTATTTAATAATTATTTTACATTTTCTTAGAAAATAATTAATTTATAAGAAAATATTTTTTTATGCTTGTTGATATTTTTTCATACTGGATAGATATAAAATTACCTAAATAAGTAGGTAGGTGCATTATGTTAAAAGCCTTTGAAGCAAACATCAAATTCATTGAGGAAACTTTATTAATGATACTGGTTTTCTATCCTTTATTTACTGTATATAAAATAAGGTAGATACTTAAACTTATATAACTTATATTATTATAATAAATACTGTATTATATATTTTATTTCAATTACATATTTTACATTTAAAAAATATTTATTTGTTTAAAAAAGGGTCTAAGTGAGTATGGACGATAATTCAATACAATAGTCACTCCGATAATTATTTCGATTACAATCACACTTGTCGTGTATTCGATTAAATTATAAGATTCATTCAGAGACTGAACTAGTCTCGAGAGAAATCGATACCTACAGTCGTGATGCCTCTATATTGGCCGTAGCCGATAATTCGATACCACCATTTAAGATTACAGTGACATACTTTTCTTGTTTGTTCTACAATTTATCTTTCGTCTAGCGAACCTAACTTAAAATATATGCGGATATTGTTGTCTTTATTTGTTAAGTTTAAAAGAAATTTCATTGGTTCATGAAATAATTAAGTATACATATAGGTACCTACTTTATTTTCTTCACCGAGAAAACTAGTCTTAGGAATCAACGATCCCGATGTGAGCCCGATAAATGGAAACAGGCTACCTATTACATGAGGCATGTGATATGCGGTAAAATGAGAGAAAATGTTGAGAACTCGAAAGAGTAAATTTACATAATTATATTATAGTTTTTCTTGTCGATTTCGACAGTGACGACCCTTGAATCACCTTCTTTGATGAGCCCTCTGTGGCTCGCTCAAAATAGTAGCTAGTGTTCGGAGAAATTATCACCTAAGGCCTATGTCTAGTCTACGTAATTGTATGAACGTATTGTTTTCAGAGCGGAATATAAAAGCGTTGCAATCTCAGTCATCTTTGCAAATAGCTACCAAGTTAAATCAAATCCCTAAATCCTGTTGCCACCGGTTCTAACCCGCAAATCCTGCAACTTTTAAACTAATACCACCCTTATAATCCTGTAAACGCTACCGCTTTTGTTTTACTCTTCTCTAATTTTTCTGGCTAAAACACAAAAAAATCGGGACCTTATTCCAAAGTAAAATATTCAATATTTGCAGGTGATTATTTTAATCCGTCGCCGGATTAAGATAGTGTTTAGTGGGATTAAAATCAGTGGCGGATTAAAAGATAGCATAATAGGCTATGGTCTTAACAAAAGGTTGATGTTCCGCGCCAATAATGTTGATGTTTCGACGCCATTTTTTAATCCCCTTCGGAAGGACTTAGTATGCGGGCAGTTATAAAGTTAAGGAAAAGGCAGGGAAACTTATCTAAATAGGATTACTTATATTTCGGGTAGTCCAGACATTTTGGCTTTAAGAAACATTCTTGTATTTTAGTCGTCTTCGTTTGATGATGGTCTATTTTGGTAAATACTGAATACATGCTTGAGAAGACTTAAAAATTAAACCGTTTTTGAGAAACTATTTGTGAATTATGTGGATTATCTAAGTCATTTACCTACACATATTATTATAACTACAATAATAATATTTTGTTACAAATTATGAGTAATTTCAATTTTTGAGTTAATTATTACTTTGTTTTGTTTTAAACTTTCCCGTTTTATGAACTGTTAAGGTGTGATGACGTATTTCTTAACCAATACCTTGAAATTGTCTATTATCATTTGGTTTAAGTTATGTATGTATACCTATCGGTATTCGCATATACCTACATACATTTCTCATAACATTCTTGAATTGTAGTATCATCGTGTGGCGAATAGAACCTGTCATATCTAATTTTACATGACAACTCCCTTACCATGAACTCTTACTCGTATATAGGACGTTTTCCATTGTGGAAGCGAGATGCCGCACTGCACTGCACGTAGTGGCGTCTTGCTTACACAATGGAACATGTCCTGCTTTAAGAGTTTATGGTAAGGGGGCAGCTTTGGTTTTTCTCTAATTCCCTATTAGGTATATCTATCTATAACAGTTCTTTGATGTATCATACCGTTAGGGTTGGTAGAAATGTCTTTGATAATACTAGAGAAAAGGTTAGTATATATTTTAACATCTCACTCACCTTTAATGTACTTATTTTTGCGCCCCGTTTGTTGTCTTGCCCCGCATGCTGGAATCTGTTCTGATTTAGATGAGATGAGGATCAGTCGCAAACAACAGGAAAAATATTAATCAAGAAAGGGCTTCGATAATAATGAACACTGTTCATGTAGATATCTGGATGATAAGCTGCTAGAGTAAGAGGAGCTTACTTGATTAAGACATGCGTCCATTGAGCATTGAGACTTAGATATCTGACTTTACTTACGAGAAGAAGCATCTCTTCTCACTAGAGAACATAGTTCTGCAACAATACCTGTGTAAAAGCCGTGATGTAACATCGACACATTACAGCCCTAGTTCCGGTTTTTGTCGTGTAACCAACATTTTAATGGGTAATACGAGGGTCAAACTGAAAGTTCTTAGAACTGGCCACTTATAAACAATATAATAAAAAAATAATTCTAAAATTTGAAAATAGAACTCTTTGCCAATATTACTGAGTATATATTTCATTAATTTGTCATTTGTTTTACGATTTGGCGGCAAATTGAAAATTGTCTGTGTCACGTCAACATGAATTTAACACGAGAAAATTTTCGTGCAATGATTTTTTATGACTTTCGATGTCATTTAAGTCAACAAGAAAGTTATGATAGACTACGATTGGCCTTTCACGATGAAGCCCCATCTCGTGCGACAGTTTACAACTGGTTTAATGAGTTTAAACGTGGTCGCACTAATCTCACTGATGATTTGCGTGAGGGACGGCCTTCTACGGCGACGACTGAAGATAACATCTGTGTTGTGCGGCGTATGATAGAGACTGACAAAAGAGTGACCTATCAGCAGATTCGGACAAGCTTAGGCATCGGTATGAGTCAAGTGCACAAAATCCTCCACGAACATTTAGCAGTCAGGAAGCTTTGCGCCCGGTGGATACCTCATAATTTGACTGAGGCTCAAAAACTCCATCGTGTGGATTGGTGCCGTAAAATGATTGAAAGATTTAACGGAGGTGACTCAAATGCTGTGTTCGACATACTAACAGGTGACGAAAGCTGGATTTACTGTTATGATCCTGAAACCAAAAGACAATCTGCTCAGTGGGTGTTTCCTTTCGAGAGGTTGCCAACTAAAGTGAAGAGAGATCGAAGTGCGGGAAAAAAAATGGTGGCCTCGTTCTTTGGAAGGATAGGTCATTTCGCAACAATTGTGTTAGAGGATCAAAAAACAGTTTCTGCAGAATGGTACACTACCAATTGTTTGCCACTTGTCTTGGAAAAAGTTCGAGAGAAACGACCTCGCAGTAGGATCCTCCTTCACCACGACAACGCCTCGTCGCACACCGCTAAGCGAACGATCGTCTATTTGGCGACATCAAACGTTGAATTACTGGGTCACCCGCCGTATAGCCCCGACCTCGCCCCTTGTGATTTTTATTTATTTCCAAAAATTAAAGAAAAACTTAAAGGAAAGCGGTTTATGAATGCTGAAGAAGCGGTGGCTGCGTATCGCGATGCCATTGAAGAGAACCCTAAAGACGAGTGGGCAAAGTGCTTTTCTCAGTGGTTCCATCGCATGCAGCGGTGTATTGACGTGAATGGACAATATTTTGAAAAGATATAATAAAACTAATAACTGGCTAATGTAATCAGTTTTTGATTTTCTAAGAACTTTCAGTTTGACCCTCGTATTAATGGTATCGTTTGTTTGTGGTCGGTATCATTTGACCTTATGGCTATGACAATACATGTTTTACATTATTTGTTGTTTACTTGCTGCAATCTTACGTTTGTCATTCATTGTTTCCGAGTAAATTATTGTACACGTTCGGTCATATGTGTACCTATTAAGGGTGTTTTTAACTGGTACTTTGTGATGCACAAATGTACAAATGAACATTGATGTGAGTCAACAACAGTCCATATTATGTCTATTTAATAATTAATAATATACATTATTCTTCGTAAAATCAAATAAATTATAATACTATTACATTTACTCGAAATTTCTGCAATATCATCATCAGCCGGAAGACGTCCACTGTTGAACAAGTCTCCCTTAGAACGCCACAATGAACGACAATTTGCCAATTGCATCCACCGGTTGCCCGCAACTCTGACGCTATCGTCGGTCCACCTGGTGGGAGGCCTGCCAACGCCGCGCCGTCTCAGCAATATAACAGCAATTAAGTACCTATGTATCGACGAATCACATCAATATTAGTCCATCCAAGATATCACCCGAGACTTCGTCAAGATAACCCAACGATGAGTTAATTGTTAATGGACTTAAACGATAAAATTAGCTTAAATTTTTTTCTTAAAATTCTAATGAATATAAAACATCCTTCCAGTTCATTGTAGACAAAGCATGTAAGATATCTACGTATTCATTAGCGACTACGATATAATAGTGAGCGATAAGTCGCACAATGACGTCAATCATATCGGAGTATCAAGCCCGTGGTATTACTTGATTATGTTTTTAGAATAGTAGGAAATATATTTAAAAAAATGACTATTATTAAAATTTCTTTGTGACGAGACATCACGCCTGCATTCCGATTGAAGGCGAAGACAGAGATGTATGTAGAGTACACCCTCATTTTGCTATCTATTTTTTTTTCGAACTTGTCTCTCGCAGTTAGCTCTGAAGGAGCTCTGACTGCTTAACCGGTCGTTTGGCGAGACCTAATAAAAGGCCTCCAGCCAGGTTTGCCATCTATGTCAAAGGTCCCGATGTAATAGAGGACGAGCCTATTACTATTAATCGGGAGCAAATCACTTTGCCCGATACGGGACTTAAATCCAAGACCTCATTTATCAACACTAGACGAACGAGGCAGGCCTACTAGAATTTTGTGGTTTTTCCTCCATTTTAAAAAGTTAATGCCTGTGTTAAAAAAAGGTTTAATACTTTTATTTACTAGATATACCAAATATATAAATACTGTTCGATCCCAATTCATAAGCTGCCAATATTTGTAGAAAACTGTCAGTGTTACTACGTTTAAAAGTAGTAATCGTGCTTTAATTGAATTTTTTAGCCAAATAGTAATTGGCTCAATATAGGAAGTGTAATTGGTTTGTATTGCGCATGTCTCTTAATGAGATTTACGCTAAACATGTTATACAATGATGGTAGGAATTCTTCCCAATGTTAGCCTAACGACATAAGCCATTATTAGCACCATCAAAATGACCACAAACTTATCTCACCTCAGAGTAGTTTTAATGTGTTGTTTGATCACCAAACTGGTATATTAATCACTAGTATTTGTCAATCAATTATCGACCTAATTGGTATTAAAATAGGTGTCGTACAAAACTATTGATTGCTGCAATAACATTGAGGGTATAAGTTGCACCATTTATCGTTTGGCGAATTGATTTTCTGCAGTTCTGTTATATCTAAAATCGACTATTAAATAAATAGGTTATGTTGATATCCTGGCAGCCTACCTATTTTATAGTATGATAAGTCAGTTATCACTAAGAGAGAGATAAAAAGAATCACCTCATAGACAACACTTGTTAAAATAGGCGCTAAACATTCGGAACCAAGCCATTAAAAAAGGCATAAAGGACCATTACGTCATAATAAGCTACGAAATTGTGCAAAATACATCGTTTGTATACCTAAAACAAATGCGTTAATGGCTTTTTATGTATCTAAATAGCGTTGCACTTTTGCGTCAGTCTTTGTTCATTTTTTAGCAGTTTATAACCCCATCATTGGGCATTGTGCAAATGTTTTCAAGGTCGCCATTTTGAAATTACCCAAATTGTTGGCAACAACGAATTTTAATTGTTATTTTATTGCCAATACAAAAATTCTTTGTGTTAAAAATTGCAACCTTTTTAAGGGTTTTTTATGATTAGAAAGTACGTAAGGGCTAACTTTCTTTGGTTTCTAAGAAAAGATGCAAGTTATTGCGATTAGGCCAGATAACTGATACAACTTAGATAATTATATGTTTACGCAAATTCTTAAGATGTTTGATAGTTGAAAAATGTGTCCAATCTTCAGCTGAATCAATAGTAAACTTTCCACTATTCAATTATATCTGTTAATTTATATTATGGGACATAATAATCGACAAAATGTACCTATGCGTATACTCCTGATGAGAACCACCCTTTGGACTATAACTGGAGGAATAATGAAGCAACTTATTAATAGACACAATCCGATTTTAGCTCATAAAATACTTATAGTGTTAGCGAGTGTTTCCAGCCAGACATCTTCACGTGCACTGAACGTCATAGTCTCGAGACACGGATAAACACCACGCTGCGGACGTCTTCCTTCCTCACATCTTGTCTAATTAAAAATAAATTAAATAATATCTATGACGCTAATACGGTGCATACGATTAAATATCGCAGCCAGTGACGTAAGTGATTTGTATTTTTGAAAATTAACCGTTTATATCTTCGTGTTAATTTTATAATGTTGAGCTTTTATGATGAATGACGTCATAGTTTCCAAGGTTTATAAAATGGCTGGCGATATTCAAACAATGATATTAATAAACCTGCTATTTATAGATTTGTGTGCAGTTATTTTATTTTACAGGCTTAGAAGGTTGTCGTATAGTTTGGCCACAACCCTCTCGCCTTTCCTTTGTGGTCCGTGCTAACTCTTTCAAAGACTGTCTATGGCTTAATTATTGAACTATTTGTCAGCCGCTAGCTACCGGGTGTATTGTTTTAAATAATGCGCCCGCCTGACTGGACTAATTGTTTGCTTTTGCTACCGAATTGTTAACAATAACGCGAATTACTTGCAATTCTTTGCAGCTTTTGAGGCAGTAAGTCGTCTGGTCTTTCATTTTAAAGGCAAAGTATTGTTTTTGTGGGTCACTAGGCTGGTTCTGAGAATTTTCAGACGTTTCTATTATGTGGTGCGAGATTGTAGTCTGTGTCGCGGTAAGCAGACGACAAGGACAGTTTTGTGATCGATTTAATTTAAATTAATTAGACTAGTAGGTATAATAAAGCATTGCTATAAACTATGAAACCCTTGAAGTATACTGTATCGTTTGATAGCTGTAGCATATCTGTGATGCACAAGATGTATCTAGCATTAATTGTATTATGTATTAATACATTATGTTAAGATACATTTTAATAGAAAAATATTAATAAATGTCTATGTACATAAAAGTGCCTAAATATAAGAGATAATAACGCTTCATCGTTAGCTGACGTACCTACTGCATTGTATTTTAAAATACTAATTAAATAGTTTAACATATGCGCAAGGTTCAAAGAACCAATCATACAAATCGATTTATCAAAAAGTTTCGCTATCGATGGATACCTATTGACAATGTGTCATAAATCGATAGCATTATTAATATGAAATTGAAAAATAAACTAATATCATTATAATTTATATGTCTGGTAACTTAATATACAATTATTGGTTTCACTACGGACAAATTTGAATAAAAGAAAGCTGACGTGAACTCAGTCGGTGAACGTTTTTCGCGGATAACCCGACAAAATTACGTAGGACCCTACGTTCTTTGCGAAATACGAAGGCAATTTCCTTTTTAAACTATCAAGGTTATACAAGACCTAAATTAGAAATGTCAAAGTCAATGAACCGACATCGCCATGCGACTAGGGTCATAGATTAAATAATTGCTATTAGGTTAACATTGAGAGAAAATGTTTGTTTAGAAACTAGTGTTTGCTTCGGAATATAATGTCTACCAACGCGTAAAATATATGCTATATCATGTGTCGATGCAGTCTGATCCATCCTAATAATAACGATAAGTACAAATTAAAAAATTCAATAAATAGAATTAATTAATATAATTTGGCGAAATTGTTAAGATTTTTTGAAGGAGTGGGCTACCTGAACTGGTTGCACTACTCCGATCATTAAACCCGACACGTTGCATGTGCGGCTTCACGCGGCCAACGCACCTAGAGCTGGTGGCCTCTTGAATTCAGGTCACAACGGCAACCGAAAAGGCATACAAATATATTTCCAAATGCGACGTAGCGTAGGTAGCGCGTGGTTTCAACCAAAGTAGACTAAATCCCTATTCCTGTAGGTATTCTCATCAAGGAGTCGGCATTACCTACTAAAAAGGCATTTAGGATTAACACCTATCACCAATCAGTTTTAAAACAAGTGGTAAAATGTCCATAAAGATGCGCCTCGTGTAACTTAAAAAGGTATATACAGCTTAAAAAAATTTAGGCAACTAACAGAGAATAATTCACAATTTAATTGAATTAAATAAATTGCAGAAAATACATTTAAACAAAAAACAATATTCATCCAAAGTACCAGGGCAGCATCAGCAATTAGGAGTTCATACAAAATTTTCCGAGCTCTAAATGTTGGCGCTCATAAAAATCCCACATTTTGCCGAGTTCAAAGTACGAGGAAAATTGGAGCGCATCGTTTTCCCGTATCTTGAACTCTTGGGTGGCAGACAGGGAACAATGCCCCGCGGAAGCCGGTGATAAATGACATGTGTCTGTACATCTACATAAAAATCGAAAGAATATATAGAAAATTACTATTTAACTTAACTTTTTTAACAAAACTCAAATTGCTTCTTTAAAAATATTAATTTACCCAAATAAACTCTATTAAAACTGCTATTGATGAGGATTTACACCAAGATAAACCGCATTATAATGACTAATTTGGAATGATGCCTCCAAATCGAAGTCTGACGAATTGTAGGAGCTTATTGGACAATACTTGTGTTATGGCACGGAAAGAAAAAGACTTATGCCTATGGTAATAAGGTTGTTTATTCATCAAAAAATAAAGACTTACTTATGAAACGGAATAGGTAATTTGCGTACTGTTTACTTTAATTTTCTTATAATTATTAATATGCAAATATCCTATTACAGCTCAAAAATGTCTTCCCGTACCTACGTTTTACATCACCGTCATCATCATCATCAGCCGGAACACATCCACTGTTAAACAAAAGCCTCCCCCTTAGAACGCCACAATGAATGACAACTTGCCATTTGCATCCTCCGGTTGCCCGCAACTCTGACGACATCGTCGGTCCACCGCGTGGAGCCTGCCAAAGTGCCAACGCTGCCTCTTCCTGTACGCCTTTTAAATATAATTATATTGGTAGTTACAGGATACAAATATTATATATATTAAATTATAATATATATATGTTTATTATAATGTTGATCAGCATAGGTATTGTATATAATTATAGTGCATTGTCACCTGATAGAAGAAACACCACTGTCATGATTGTACCTAAGTAGGTATGTATTTAATAAAACGTAATGACGTCTATTTTGCATTGTTATCTTAAAAATATAGTAGATATGACAATATTTTTCATTCAACAAGGACTTTGTAAAACATGGCAGTTAGACAAATTTATTAGCCTTTTGTAACATACTCTTACGTCACATCGAAACTAGTATCAATGACAGGAAAATCCCCCTCTTTTAGGTAATAATTAATCATAGTTACTATGTCGCTATAACTAGGAACCGTAATTATATACGTTAATTTATTTTATCAAATGAATATACTATATTATATGCGTATATTTCAACATGCATAGGTCTCTGACCGCAAAATTTTAATGGAATTTACGATATTAAGTTAAATATCAAACCATTATTAATAAGGTTAAAGTATCTATACAAGGTAATTTTAATTAATAATATAAATTAATATAATTATTGCGTTAATATCTATGTATTTCCGTCAAATTATCTTTTTCCTTTTTATTTCCTAGTAACAGCCACATCATTTCAAGGTTTGTTCTTAATCCTACAAGTACTAGTCATTATATATTGAATATTATATGTATACAATCACGTTTGTAATCCGCCAAAAAAGTAGATAGAGGTGTTCTCTTATATCGGATGTTTGTAAACCCACACTTCATCGCTGATCATAACGAATAGAACCACCATATTACACAGATACATGTAGGTTGTTATTAGACATTACAACCTATTGCATTAACCAAACTCGCACTGGACTTGCCGCTTCTTAGGTCTCTATCGGTTTTTAATCCGTCATCGTGAAATAATAATACTATAACTATATAACAAGACGACAACTCTTTTGATGGTAAGAATTCGTGTGAAATGAGATATTTGCATATTACAAATAGTTTCTCCCAGAGTTGCTAATCTGCCGGCACAGCGACTGTCACCAGCTAGCTACCAATTACCCATAATCCTATTAAAATAAGACGGCTGCGGTACAGCAGTTTCTGAGACTAATAAAACAAAAGTAAGTCTTTTAGAATTCACAAACAGGTGATGGATTAAGATAGTGATGAAGTAGCTAGGGAATCCGACGGATTACATGAACGTTTAGTCAGGGATTACCAAATTGAATAATAGGCTCCTTACCAGATTAGTAAGGCACTCTTTGATCATCTCAGCGGTGGAGTAAATTAGAACATTTATTTTGACTTTATAAATGGATGCTTCAAGATTTTTTTTAACGTAGACATATTTCTTGTTAACACTTGTTTGTTAGTTATATATAGAATTTGTGAACTGTCTAGATTTTAGTGCAGTAGAAACAAGGGAGCTGTCTCTTTAATTATTGTGCAGTTTCGGACAGCTGTGGGTGTTGTAGAACTGGTCAATCTTACTTCAGCTTAGTCCTCCCAATCAATATGGCTCTCCTAGAACAAGTTTTAATTATTCGAGCGATTTAAGTCAAAATGAGGAAAAACCATGATTACAGTGGCCACTGGTTTTAATTTGTCATTTGTCCGTGTTCATTATTTTGCCGACGTACTGAAAGTATGTTGGGCGTCTTTAGATTTTAATACTTGATACATTGATACGTTACCAAAGACATAACGGGTAATGTAAACAGTGCAAATAGTACGCATATTGTTCATAAGTACCTAACTGTAACATTGCAAAACAATTTTTACTGCACACTTTAGAACGGTTTTTTATATTTTTGTTTTATTATATTTTAGGTACTTTTTACGACTAGCGCAGTTAATATTTTTTAGCGACCGTTACAAAAAAGTTTTGCTAAAATTGTTCAACCTAGGGATTTTTACGATTAGAAAGTTTGTCAAGATTTTTTTTGTTTTTTATTAGCACTACCTTTGCTTGTCCTGTTATTTTTCCACATCTTTCTATATGGTTTTCTATTTAAAAATATTTCACAAAATAAAATTTGTAAATGCATGCAAAACTTAGGTACTACATAAACTATACAAAGCAGTATTGTCATGTTACAGGAAAGCAACAACCCATTACTTCTTACTCCAATTAAACCATGAAAACTTGCTACTAAACACACAAGGAGTAAAAAATACAATAACTTAATTAGGTCGCTGCAACCCATAAAAATGAAGGACAGTTTAAAAATTGTCTTGTCAAACAAATATTTTAATGTTATGCAAACACAATAAATATAATATGAATAAAAATAAACATTTTACTTACTAGGAACATTTTTTATCAGCCGGCGGTATGTTTTACGTTTTATTGCGGTCCAAAGGGATGATGCTTAGTTTTTTAGTTGGTAAGCAATAACAGCCATAAATGGTAGGGTAAGAAGTACACGAGTACACATTTAACTCGTCCTTAAATACTTTTTGTAATCAGGTACTTTGAATCTGCCAAGCATTTTTGTAACCTTATAGCTGCTGGCTGTTTCAAAGATTTGATATCGACACTACAGGGTTGTTTTCAATCTTTATTTTAAAGGAGAGTTATCATAACTTTTATATACATACTAGTTGCGCCCCGCGGTGTTACTCGCTACATTTTTCGGGTTAAAAAGTAGCCTATGTGTTAATCCAGGGTATCAGCTACCACCATAAGGAATTTCATTAAAATCCATTCAGAAGTTTTTACGATGTTTGTCCCGAGTCTAGGTGTTTGTGTATCTGATATTCCATGTTTGTGAAACGCACTCACGATACAGGAGAAATTCTTAATATGGGGCGATGTTTATATAAAAAAAGAACTTATTATAACCAAATATTCTTAATCAATCTCTTCATACGTAGATATTGCGTGTGACATGTTAAGTGGTACTTAAATGAGTGTTTAAATATAAAGAGTTAATTATTTAAAATTGAACTGCTATGTTATTCTGATACACGAACATAATCTCGAATGCCATCTCACACGTCACTTGCTCTGCGTATGTCGAAACTCACCGCGGATTTAGAAGTGTATTAGAAGTTTGTGATACCTTACAATACCTACTGAACTACCTTTTTTGATTTTAAAAATATCTCTTGGAACCTCTCATCACGAGGGTCAAGTTTAAAACCGCAGTGTCTTCTGACCTCCTCTACTAGTCTCTTTTTCTGGAATGGAAAAATACAATATTAAATAATTAATTGTGTATACACTATATACATTCGCCGAGGTATCCGGCCTAGAATTGACCACCCCCTTTCCTCCCGTGGGTGTCGTAAGAGGCGACTAAGGGAAAATCCAGAAGATGGGCAGCAGCGTCTTCTGTAACTCTACCACCAATACTGCGATCCCCAAGCCGCCTGCCAAGCGTGGGGATTATGGCAACCCACCCCTTTTAAGGGGGAGGCCTTTGTTCAACAGTGGACGTCTTGCGGCTGATATTGATGACACTATATACATATGTAGTTAGTGACACGGTGACTCAGGCGAATGTCGCGGGTTCGTGTCCCGCTCGTGTCTATCATTTTTCAAGTTTCCTTTATCAATTTAAACATTTAAGCCTAGCATGGCAACATGCAAATAAGATACAAAAAGTCATATAATTGTGTATACTTTAAACTTTGACTGCCTCGTTGGTCTAGTGGTTGCTCAGCGCGACTGCTGAGCACGAGGTCCTGGGTTCGAATCCCGGGTCGGGCAAAGTGTTATTGGGTTTTTCCATTAGGTAATTCTCAGTAGCAGCACGGAGTCTGGATTTGTGCCCGGTTGATGGCAATAGGCTCGCCCCCTACTACATTGGGACCTAAAACATAACTGGCGAAATGTGGGTGTACTAAAAAATGTGCACCTCTGCCTACCCCTTCGGGGAATACAGGCGTGATGTTATGTATGTGTTTACTTTAAACTTGTATTTACAATTTTTTTACACGTGGTCACTTTAGCAAGCAACAAGCCTTTTTTATTACAAAATCCTATAATTACTTATGCGTCTAATAACTGTCATATAAAAACCGTTATACGATTAAAATGTATTTCGATATTAATGAAATACTGTATGCTGATTGAGTATAATGTCACTAAGCACTGAATTGACTTATCCGGGGCAATGGCTGACTGTTATCATCTATTTGTAAATTATAATTAAATTATTCCTTCACGAGTCTCGAGTCTGTTTTATTAAAATCTCCAAATTCTATCAGAATTTAAGATGTTTGCGATATTCCGGATTTTTTCTATGCCGTGTATTTTTATTTGTATTCAATAAAAAAAAATATATGTACCTAGGACCCTTGGTATTTGGTGTAAATAAAAACCGATAAAATAATTACAGAAGTAAAAAATTCCAATGTAATGTAGCAATAAAAATACATACGAAAATAGAATCGCCTCTTTTTTTGAAGTCGGTTAAATGCGATACTAAATTAAAAAAAAATCTAATCGTGAAGATCTTCAAAATATATTCAATTTGTGAACCAAAATGTTTGATGACGCAAAACGTATACAAGCTTCCATTGGGAAATGATAGTTCATAACACAAAAAAAAAGCGAAACAGAACGTAAAAAAATTACATAAATTACTAACACACCTTGGCCTAAAGAAATCGCAGAATAGACCATCGACACCATCCACATAAAACATTTATGTTCACGTGACGTGAAACGAAACGTGATGTATACAGAATTTGTGAACGTATCCGGTTGTGAACCCCCTTCCGTTGACACACAACTTGAACTCGCCAACATTTGCAAGGAATTAACATAATTTCTTATGAAACTTTCATGGTTGAATTAAGGAGCTCAGTTATAAATCACGTAGTTATCAGTAATGCGCGTGTAAAGGTGCGTCCACACTTGCAACATATGGCTGTAACTTATCGTTTCTTCGTGAGTTTAGTATGGACGAGACACGCCACTTTGTTAGTCATTGAGGTCTGTGCGTTGAAATGTTACAAATGTGGACGCACCTTTACTTTTCAAGGTTGTAGCATTGAAATATGTGTAAGAAAATCTCGCTTACATTCCTGAAAAGGGTAGGTAAAGGTGACCGGTCGCACTTAAATCTATGTGTAGTCTGGCGAAATTTGCTATGATTGATGTAAATGTTAAGATGACTTACGTGATTATTATTTCTGTGATACTTAGAGCTTGCATATTATTATCAAACATAAGAATGAATAATGCACTACAATTAGCTAGAGCCTTCGAGTCGAAAATTTAATAATGTTAAATAAGGTTATTATTTAATTTTGCCGAGCCGAGCCGAGTGGTATGACCGGTGGATTGCCATGACAAAGGCCGCAAGTTAAAACCCACACACCAATGTCTTTTTGAATTCATGTGCGTACTAGAAATTAGTTATTTGTTGCTAAAAAAGGTCAAAAAAACGTGATGAAAACGGCACACCTGAGAGATTTTTCAAGCCATGTTAGAGGCCTACAGGCGGTTTAAATGATAAATGATTTTATTTCTGAAAAATTACGTAATTTTTTTTTACTAGATTGCGTCGGCATTTCCTAACTGACTACCTCTGAGAAGAAATACCGAAACAAACTCAGGGGTAAAGATCTCTTTTTAAATCCAGACAAGTTTGACTCCGACACCAGGCTGTTTATCAACCATAGGATAAGAAGAGAAGAATACCGTCATTATAGAGCCTACGCATTTGTCTCTAATTGAGATAATCTTGTAGGTACACCACGTAACAGTTATATGGTCATAACCAATTATGTGGCGAGCCATAAATTGTCCTCTATCCTCAACTAACACCACAAACTTAACCCTTCAAATGCGATAGTTTAATACGACACTGTAAAACTTTAAACATTTGTTTAATGGGTTATAAAATACCACTACGTATAAAATTTGGCCAGTGTACCGTTTTACCCTTTCTCTGTAATTTACTGTTTTATAACCAACCCTTGTAAAGGCACCGTTAGTTTGTGAAAGGGTTGATTATAATATTCATAAGGTTTGTTTGTCAGTCCGTACGACAATGTTGAGCTACCGAAGACTATTGTGAATTCATTTGTCTTTATCTTTAATTGTGTTGGAGATACCTGTTGTGACTGGCTGGTCTAATTCTTTGTCATTTACTGTGTTGAGTGCTACTGTTGCTATTTTGATCTGGGACCTTTCTTTTGAGAATTTGTTGAACATAATCTTTAGTTTTATCGTTTTTCAACTTATTGCGGTTTCAGTGATGCCTAATACAGCTAGTCCCTTAGGAACATCTCGAGTTATTTTACCTACAGTAGTATGATTTTGTAAATATATCACAGTTTGGTATAAATTTTCAAGAATTAACTAACCAAAAGTATCAGGATATTCCATTTATTAATTAATCTTCTAATTAATACTATTCTCTGAAAATATTTAGGTACGAACAAAGTGGTTTTGATTTAATTATCTATTATACAGGAAAACACTTGAATTCTGGAATTTACGGTAATGTGTAATACGCATTACGCATGTATGTCATATGCAGCATACTTTCATGTACAAATTTGGATTTATAATTGGTAGAAATGGGGTATACCGTATAGGACAGGCTTACCGTATGATCAATTGGAAAATACTAATGCATAACATTGTCACGGTTATCGAATTATATTCGAAAAAAATTAGATGACTCATCCTACTTTCGCACGTTTTTACCTAAAATATTGTCACACTATTGGTCAATAAAGACAGCTTAACGGAATGGCCTGTTGAGTTCACCAAAAGACAAATGTTCAACTTTACAAAGTTATCGATACTAATATAATTGTTAGGAAGCCTCGAATGCCAAAGAAATAAAGTTCAATATCGCCCAGCATGCATTTTGGTGGCAGTATGCATCAACAATTGCAACGTCATCGCCCGAGGACCAGACCTGTCACAGAAAAAAATTAACCCAAGTACAGTTTTACAAACGTTCCCGTTCATTATATTTTTGTCTAATTTACGATGCTACGGGCCCACTGTGCCAACGGTATCTCAAACAAACACCGCTATTGAACAGTGGTCTAAACGGCGCGGCGCTCGCGGGACAAAAAAGTTTTTGTCAATTTTTTCGTAAAACAACACAAATCTTTGACAACTTTTATTGCATGAAATTTTGACGGTGGCCATTTCTGAAAATTCCATTGAATTTTGAATATCATTATCCTTTATTTAAAGTAGCTGGGAACGATAGGACATGACAGGCAGACAGGGAGATGAGTTTTTACAAAAAACAAAGGTGTCATCTTGTTGCTTTGTAAATATGACGATATACAGAAGCTTCTAGGTTGAGTACCGAACGATATAAACATCCAGCTAAAAGATTTTTATAGTTATCTGATTTACTATATTGGCCAAATAAAATTGATTAGAGATATATTGGGGATCTTGCCCGATAAACGGTGTTTGACTCGCGCCTTATCTATGCTTAATATTATAAAGCTGAAAAGTGTGTTTGTTTTGAACGCGCTAATCTCAGGAACAACTGGTATGAATCGAAAAAATATTTTTATGTTAGATAGTCTATTCATCCAGGAAAGCTGGTTATAAACCATTCGAAATTCAAACGGACGAAGTCGCGAGCGAAAGCTAGTCACATATAAACAATATTTTATTTACTTCCTAACATGGCAGTGCCAAAACCACACACATTTATAGTCACGCCTGTTTCCCAGGTATGCAGATAACATGGATTAGATTTACTATAATTCTGGTATACTTAAAAAACAGCATCTATTAGGTATAAAAATTTAATTTAGATTTGTCTTCAAAATAAACCCTGGACGTGCCTAGAAATAGGTATGTTTCTAGCCGTTATGGATCTATTCTAGTGACAACCATATTACTAGCTAACATATTTTTTTTTAGGAGCCCATAATGTCCGACTGCAGGGCAAAGATCTCCCTACTCTCTTTCCATTTGTCCCTGTCAAGGGCTGTTACTGACCAGTCCTCCATAAAGGAGTCCAGTTCATCTCGCCATCTCCGTTTGGGTCTGCCTCGCTGACGTCTACCTTGTTGAGGGGTCTATTGGGATGTCAATTTGGCACATTGATGAGTGACCAGCCCAGTTCCATTTCAACGTAGCAGCTTAGTAAGTACATAATATATCTAAAAATACAAAGTTTGCTTAGAAATGTTTAAGCAGCAATTTGTTAAACAAATATGGAAATTTATTCTTGCGTCTGAAATTAAAATTGAGTTGACGGAAACCTATTAAATTTTCATAGAAAATCTTGACGTATGTAACTGAAAATACGTTTGAATAGAAGCATGTATAAGATGTAGGTTCAGTTCGTTGGTGAGGTTCTGGGTTCGATTCCCGGGTTAGGTTAGTGGAATTGGGATCGACCATTAGCTAATTTACAGTAGCAGCACAGAGTCTGGATTTGCGATCAGTTTATCGCTGTAGGCAAATAGCAAAATGTGGATGTAGTATACACCTCTACTTACCATCAAATGAACTGCCTAAAAGCCTAAAAAAAATATCAGAAAAAAGCTGTCAGCAAAAACCATTTGCTTAAGCTAAAGGGTCTAACTTAAGCTTAAATAAGTGGTATGCAATTAGTATGTATACAAAAATTACACGGAATTAACGTATTTTTTTCTTATAAGAAAGCCTAATATTTTATTCTAATAGGACAATCGGTATTTTTATATTCTAATTGTAAATACAAATAATAATAAATTCTATTAAAAAAGTACTAGAGCTCATTTAAGATATTGTTAACAAGACATGCCATTAAAAGATTGATTAACTCCATCTCAAATACAGTGACGTAGCGGGAATATTTTTTTCTTTTTTTTTCTTCGTATCGACACCAGCCAATTGCCACAAGCAAATAGGTTATGCCGTAGTATAGTGATTGGTCAGTCAACATGACAGCACAGAGTTTGGCCGACAAGGGTGCGCCGGAGTTACTTAATTATCGTTACTCGAGGAAGCAACTGCCGACTGGTATCCGGCCTAGAATTTACCATCCCCTTTTCTCCCGTGGGTGTCGTAAGAGGCGAGTAAGGGAAAATCCAGAAGATGGGCAGCAGCGTCTTCTGTAACTTCACCACCAATACTGCGATTCCCAAGCCGCTTAACAAGCGTCCCCACTCTAAGGGGAGGCCTTTGTTCGTCAGTAGACGTGTGCTGGCTGATGATGAGGAGGCTCTGTACTTGCACCCCTACGTCCATTAAAAGTATCAAAATTCCCAAAACTATAAAGAAATTAAAATTTTTTTTTAGTAGTAATTCTGTATCTTCGTTTTGCTTCCAACCAAACATCACATAAATAACTAACTATGCTAAATAAGTTGTGGCTGGTTTATAACCTTTTCTATTTATATTTTTCTAAACTAATTCAGAGCCGCTTCGCGAAACACCAAATGCGTACATGCGACAACCAGTAAGTTAGTGTTAAAGATTGATTAGCATTGGTAAGTAGCATCGACAGTTGAATACCAACATGGTTCAAAGTACGGCCGATTCGGCTTGATACAAGAAAATTATGACATTATTGACTCCGAAATTATACGTTGCGTAATTTTATTTTATTCTATTTCGGTGGAATACTAACAGCTACACAAATGAAACAGGTATTAAGGTGCGAGGCATACGTCATAAAGCCATAGAAGTCCCCATGAGTAGCAATACTTAGGACAACAAACATGAACATTAACTAGCACTACAAATGAAATCATAGCGCGGTATTTATTTCCATATAATCTGTAAGAACAGCAAAGAGAACAATCTTTTAAACAATACGTCAAGATCCTCTCATCATCATAGTTTTGACAGTTATTACGGTTTGTCAGAAGCCTAAAAACCAGTTTTAAGCGGTATTCAATGAGTAAGGCATTAGCCAATACTGGGTTGTGAAGGTAGTCCCTTCAAACTATTAGGTATCCAACTCCAGTCGGTAGGACTAGACACAAACATATTTGGGAAATGGAGGATAATATAAGAACGGCGTAGTTTTATTCAACTAGTAAAGGAGAAGGTAGAAGTTGAGACGCATCAAGCGGTCAAATTGAATGCTGAAAATAGAGGACTGGGTTGTGAAGGCAGTTGCTTTTGCTCCTAGAACCTCCAACAAGAGCAAAGGTCTTAAATTTAAGAAGAATAAGATTAAATGACGTCATGTATGTTATGTTACTAGGACCAGATCGGAGATATTCTACAAAAGGGTCAAGTCCGGACCCCGTAACCGCCGAACGTGTGAGAAATGTGAGTGAATGAGGCGAAAGAAGTATGCCAGGATCGTAGCAAATGGAAATCCATGGTAACGGCCTACTACTCTGAGAAATAGCCGTGACTATATAATATGTATGTTATAAGGGTGCAATTGCATCTTTTACTTTGTTTCACAGGTGATTCAAAATAAAACCTTAACAGAAACTACCTGAAGGATTTAATGACAATATGTTGACAATTAAAAGTCCAAAGAAAAGCTTAACTATCCTCAAATCACGATAAACCTATTCAATTAGAATTCAACCAAATTCTGAAATTCTATTCGCGCAGCAAGTCCATTGTGAAAAATCTGTCTGTAATCTCAATATATTTTACATGTAATAAATAGTTATTGGTCATCTCTTTCGCACTAGTCTATATACTACAATGTGAGAACGGGAGGCAATTAAAAAATTCCGTCACGTAATGTATGAGAGCTAGCCAAAAGTGTGGATGCGCTCGCGCGGGGTCAACCACCTCTATTGCAAACATCGATTTTTAAATGAGTGGGGGTGTGTTGAGGAAAATGTTTAATTATTTATTTGCAGTGATAATAGCTGAAATCTTCCATCTTATCTATGATAGTAGGAACTTACATTTATAATGTTTAATCAGCATTAAACAATTTGGTTTGCAAATGAAGTCTATCCCTTTGAATTATAACGAAAAAATAACATACATTAACAAGAATTAACCCTAAGCTACTTGTTAGTCATTTGTATAATGGTGCTTCGCATGTCCCAATCCCAAAACCCATAAAAATACAAATCTCACATGTATTAAATCATTTATCGTCGCTTCTGGAGGCTCTATTTGCACCACTAACCCCTAAAGTTGTCGTGACGTCAAAAAACTTGCACCAACATTTTGCACCCATTCTAGACATTCAAAAGCTTGACTTTAACTTTCGAACGAGTAACAAAACAAAAAAGCTGCACCTATCCTAAACATTAATCAATATCCGAAACGTGTACTTGTGGGTTTCTTCCGTCGTTGCGCCCGCGCCGGACGTACGAATATAATGAATAATAATGGTGCGAATGCGTCAGTAAAAGAATTTCAGGCAAATTAACGTATCTATTTTCGATTTTCATTGAAAGGGTTTCGTCTCAAAAGGTTAAAATGATTTAAATCTAGCCCTGTTTCTTCATAGAAATCATATCCTGGTTCAAGTTTCCTTAGGTTAACGGTTACATGGTAGCTTTAACAGACTTTAGCGGCGGTAGTAAAAGAGTTAGAATCCAATGACCATAACATTTGGATATCATTATGTCTGGTTACCCCATCTGCGGTGCAACTCCACAGATTTTGAACAAACATGAACATAACATCACACCCTTAATCTCTGAAGGGGTAGACGAGGTGTACCGGTAGTATACCCACATTTTGCAAGTTTGCGAGCCTGTTGCCGGCAACCGGGCACTGCTGCTACTGAGAACTCCCTAATGGAAAAGCCCAATATCCCAGGACCTCGGGTTCGGCAGACGCGCTTAGCAACCACTAGACTAACGAGGCAGAGGCAGCAGGTTTTAAAAAGATATGTAGAAACATTGAGGCCTCCTCTTCTACCTCTAACATCCTGCAGTGGCTTAATTTGGTCCTATTTAACGTAACCATGTCTTTAGGATGATATACCAGGCATTTTTTAAATGAACTTTTAACCAGAAATAACAGCAACAATTTCAGCTAAGTTGCACGGCTCAGACTGCTTTTAACAACGTCCTCAATAAACTCGTATGTTTACTTTATTATATTTGTGTTTCTAAAAATCTCAGCGCAAACTTACAATCAAGTTTAACATGCATTATAATTATCTATACAAATGTATTTAATTTGCTGACTAACTTGAAATACCACACCACATTAAATTAATGGCATCAAATAATTATGTAGTAAAGTAATCTTGATTATTGAATTAATTAAAAATGAGGTTTTACAAGTGAATCGGCTTGGCAGTTAATTGGACTACAAGCAAGTAAAGTTAGAAACTTAAATGGCCGCGGTCATAAAGAAAATTTATTATTTTCCACCTTTCGCCGCGTATCGACATGAACCTATTGTCACATTAAACAGATAATTCTGTGGTGTATACATTGGCCTGTCATTAAGGATGGTAGCTAGGTAGACAGCTCTGGATGCGACGGACGTGGTTGGAGGTGTTATACTAGCTCCGTTTGGAAACTTAAAACTAACATATTACTATGGCGCCAATTAAAAATTAATTCGAGTACCTAATTAGTGAGTGACTGCAGGGTCCTTACAAACTGTAGATGAATTATGACCCTGAATCTAAGAAGCATTGGGTAGCGCTTGTAGAAAACGGTCACCCTCCCACAGTCAGACCACAAACGCAGTTTATCATCGAGAATCGATAAATCTTAATCATTATATCATGTAGTATCGAGTCTCACCTTTTGTCTGCACTACGACATCAATCCAAGTTTTTGTAGAAACCAATTTCTATCGAGTATCAAGCCGTTATCTCCACATATTAATTTCTAATCTAAAAGTGATGTATATAATATGTTTAATGTCAATATTAAATAGCGAATCGATACATCGCAGCCCCCATCGATAGACTATCGTGATTCATGCAACTTCCGATCCGCACATGCGGGGGTCATTAGCACCCGAAATCGTACGATTGGCCGCGCTACTAGCAATCAAAAGTAAAATCCTTTGCTACGAAATATGACTTTGCAGGTTTTCTTCCCGCCATTTTTATAACCATGGGTCTAAATCCAGATGAGACCTTTAGGAGAGTTCCTTGAACTTATTATAGTTGTAATGATTAGATTTCATAAAAGATGAAAATTTATAAGAGGAAGACTGGAATTCTTTGATTAATAAAAGTATTATAGACGACTTGTAACTGAAAAAAGTGTAGAAGAATAATAATTTTACTACTATGAATGGGAAAATTTAATAGTTGATTAATTAATACGTTCTGCTTCCATTTATATTATTTTTGTAACGTTTACAGAAAGAGGTTTTAATGTTAAGGTAGAGGTTATAAGAGAGTGTTCTAGAACTCATGTTTATAATTTTAATTTTAGAATCCCTTTTTATTTTTCTTTGTAATTTTTTTTTTCTATGTCAACAGCCTTGTACAAGTCAGTCGACCATTTATTGTTTAAGTTTAAAAATACGTATTTATTGCAAGAAGTCGGTACGCCCTGTAAACAGTATGCTAGCCCTTTTGTAAAGCATAGGTAGTTTTTAGCTGATGTACCTTAATTTCCACTGTCTTCAGAAGTATATTTACCTGTATAAACGTAGTGGGTATCGTACATTTTTCGCAGAGCAGCTGGACATAATTCGGCAGAACATAGGAAGTGATAGGTTGATAACCTATCGTCTGTAACTAAAGAGTCATACACCTTCCGATCTTTCGCTAGAGAAATCGTGAGATGGCCGGGAGGATATAGCGTACAATAGATACAAATTGCGTATTATGTACAAGTTTATATAGCTTCAGCTGAAGATTTATATGGCATTTTAATATTTATTACATTTTCAAATGTATCTCTGAGGGTTTAGACTGAGCTGTGAGAGAAAATGAACCCTCAAACCGTAAAACTGCAGTTTTCGTTTTGAGTAACAAGGTTTGCGGGTGTAACAGGATGTCCTGGTATGCTAGTTATGTCCTGAAATGGTAATTAGTAAACGATATTTGGAATTTGTCATATAAATTACCAGTAACAGCAGTCTACTTCTCTGCTTACCACCTAAGGGTGTACATGCGCAATGGCTACATACAATACATCAACGAACACGACCTAAAAAAATATGCGTTGCTTATCAATGCGTGTGATTACCGATCATATCTTGCGTTACAGGTCACTCACCCCTGATATTTCGCTGACCACTTCCGAAGAGTCCATAGACAATGCAGAAACGTTAACTACGTATATTGGCGGTAGATGGAGGCGGGTCGACGACCGGTGGTAGCAACTGCCGAAATGTGCATCTAACGCTTACAGATGCAGACTGTTGCCAGGCATAACAATGTTCTGTGTTTGTTGGAGTGTGTGTTTATATTTTGGCACTTGGTCCATATCCCCCTCTTTGCCCTAAAAATAATCTGGTTATAGCACATTGTGGTGGTTCTGGGGTTACCGGCTCGGATTAATCAGCACAAAGATAAGGGTTCGAATTGTGACTTTCTCAGTAATTCTACATGGTGTTTAGAAACTCTTCTTTTACCTTCATTTTTGAGGGTGTACGGGTCTTATCATAGGGGTGTGAAGTAGTAGTGTATTTAAAATGTAGTTACTGCCGGTGTAAACTCCAAACCCCAATTGTTGAGTATTATGATACCCGATATATACTGGTAGACAGATTTTCGGATTTCTGACTAGTGTGACAATAACTAGTGTCAAAGATATCCAAATCGAGGCTAGGACTTGTTAGTGGAAGTACTAGAGGATGGTCTTAAGCTATATTATCTAAGGGTTCCGGATCTCTACTATATAAGGGTTCCGGAGTCCGAAACTAGTCGGGCATTCCCGAATATTGACGTAAGTAAAAACCGGGATATATGGTAGATAATATGGATAACACTCACAAAATTTATTATAGTAAATTAGTCTCAAGCTATTTATAATATTACACATAATCATTACTTAGAAATAGAGAGAACCGAATCATTGTAACAAAAGCACAAGCCTTCTTGAACAATCACATTTTCAAGGTAGCATTTTTGATTGTATATCTCACATCTTCACGACTTCCTACGACATAACTCCAATGCCATATCAGAGCTAGGAGCTTCATGGAAACTGTCTGACTCAGACCCCTTGTAACTTGAGTTTCGTAACAAACGTGAACGGAGTTAGTATACTTTCGCATTACGTTTGCTGAAGTTTAAAAGTGAATCATCTGTAACGTCGCCGTAAGTTATGCTGAGATGGCTATGTCATCGACTAGGACACAATCTGTTAACAAGAACAACGTAAGAGAAAGACCTATGACACATGCAATTGATTTTCCTGGTCATTTAAATTGCATGCGTATGAAGAGTAATGTAAAGAAATATAAATATACCAAGAATAGTGTATTTGTGTACACTATTCTTGCTCATAAAAAGGTAGATAGATATATATAGATAGGTATAATATGACATGTTTCAGCTTGAGATGGTCTGTTGAAATTGTGCGAACAGTAAGCTTATAGTCCGCTGAAATCTGAGGTGAATTGCCGATGCTTTGTTTGACAATGATTGATGTCACATAATATCTACATTTGTATTCTTTTGATATAGAATGTGGAAGATCCTAAACTCGCCCCATTTTTAAACTCAATCGACCGCTCATCAGGCTGCCGATTACGGCTAAATTCATAGCCCCGGCTTTCCCACCGCTTACGATGTTATAGCCACGCCTGCATTTTATAGCCGCAATAGCGCGTGTCTGTCGTCCACTTTTACATGTAATATCATTAAATTATTCCTCTTATCTCGATACGGATTTCCTTTTTCAAATTCCTTGTATGCCAAGAATGTAAGACAAGAAAGTTTTGTTTCGAAAACTATGATGATGACATTTTTGTTAAAGAAAAGTGTGTTCGATTATACCAAACCAGTCTGCAGCTATCTTCGATCTTAAGAATTTTCTTTATAAAAACATTTTTTTATTTAATAGTTATATTTATAATAGAAAAAACTATTTAGGTAGGTACATACTTATTATTCAGAAAAAAATACAGTTCACGAAATTGTGATCTAAAAATTTTTGAAATTGACTTCGAAATTCCATAGTCTGCCTGAAAACTCCTGTAGGACGTAAATAAAACATCGTACAAAAGCTCCATGATTCGGACAAACAAAGCATGGAACAGAAAAACAAGGAAATAATCCTATGGGGCATAGTAAATAATGAAACATAATATTGTTTGTAACACTCATACAGCGTCAGCTGTGACGTTACAGAATTTACAACCAAGAGTAGAATCAATGTTTTTTTAACCCAATGACGCGTGCTTTAAACCGCACGACCCATTATCCTTATTTGGTATAATATTTAAAACAAATAATAGGCAATAACAAATTATGAAACATCGAATGTTCCCATTTGTGTACCTATTTGTATACTTTGAGAGGCAGGGTAGTGATGATCATTGTAGAACATTATACATATAATAGTAATATGGGGATATCAAAAGAGCCTCTACGGGGGATCATATTTCATTGATCTATTAGCGCACCTTGGGCAACTCCACTAACGCGTAACTGGTTAATCTTAAGTGTTCTATCTGTTTATAAGTGTGGCAAAATGAATGGTTCTATCTTTAGAGCATTTATTGTTTAGCTCGTGTCAACAAGTCAACACAAGTCTATCGTCGATCCCAAGTTACTGAGAGTTTTCTAACCAGATGCGCCACAAGATCTAGCTAGACCTGGAAACTGCGTCCAGACTATGGGCATTAGCGACTACGGTCCCAAAGCCTATAGATTGGGCAGTCGAAGCGTATTTTCATACTTACAGAATACGTGAATCTATGTTTTCGCCTTTGCCAAAAATCCCCACTCCAATATACTGCCCAAAGAGAGCTGCTTAGAGTTCAATGTTATAATGGATCCTTCGAGAAGTTTTCTCAGCAATTGAGGTTGGCTCGCCAACCTGGTCGTTGACCAGTCGACCCAGATCTGCACTCACTTCAATTTTGACTCGTTCTTTATTCGTGGCGAGGCATCCACCGTTTTGTATGTCATATTCGTATCATTACTACCTATACGTGCAACCTACAGATATATAGAAGCTAGAATCTGCCCCCGACATCGTCTGCGTGGAGCTTTTTCCGGGATTAAATCAACGATGTCTATCTTGAAGGTCCATTCAAAATATTGTTGAACGAATATTGGGAATCGGTTTAATAGTTTCGAATATTACCCCTTAAGATACAACAAACAAACTTTGTAATTGTAAGTATAGATAGAGATTGAATAGCATTTTCTTTTTGAAAAACTACCATGTTTATCTTTATGACATTTTCCCTTTACTAAACATATGAAAAGTAATACTTGCATTAAACAAGTTAAACTTCGACAGACTAATTAGAAATACAAAAATATTTTGCAGGAGTGTTTTGTTGTAATACGAAAGTTTGTTTATTTGTGTGGGTGAACCTGAATGGTTGCCGTCTTTATCTTTCCCCTTCCTAAAACGAATGGACTTTTTAGACAATTTCCGGAAAATATCTGAATCAATTAAAAGTTTGTCAGGACATCGACTTTGTCATTTTCGCTTGATATCAGAAAATCTAATTGACTTGCTATTAGATGTCTATGGGGCCTAAAGTAACACTTAGAGATATATAAATAAAATCAAGTGAATTAGCACATAATTTGTACATCAGTTGCAAAGCCCGAGCTTTCGCCGCGCGTCAAATAGTCGATTCCCTAACTTTCTACAAGTTCCGAAGTTTCGATGAAAGTAGTCTCACACTTGTCGAGTCGCGAACATCGGCCGCTGTATATGGCCACCACAGATGCCGCAGACGAAGTAAATATAATATTCGAAGTTTAAATTACAATTCTTTTTAGTTTTTTTGGCCTTTTAATGCAGCAGTTAGTGATTATTCTTAAAACAGAACTCTTTTTATCGATATTTGAAATGTCTTCACAGTTTTTGTTTTTGGAAAGTTGATTATTTTTGTTTAACAGCCTACCTTTTTAGATTTCACTCGTTTACTATTGACATACTTTTACGCACTGTATTAAATCAACTTCTAAAACATTATGGTGCAATACCTAAAGTTATCTAAACAGTTATTCCCATTTACTTATAAATAGCTAACGATTAAAATTATTACAAGAGATAACATATCATTGCAAGAGGAAGGAAAAATAGCTTTTCTTTCAGTTGAGTAATCAATGTCAAGAATTACGTTTGATACATCATAAGATGTGACTCATAGTTACTTAATACACTTATTATAAGCAAATAGTTTTAAATAATAACGAATCGTGGTATATTACAAACAGGATTTAAAATTAAATTTTTTTTCCTGTGGTCACTACAGCGCAAATCTAAATTATTTATTCTCATTGTTTTAATAAATCATCTTTAAACTTCAAATTTAAATTAACTTTTAATTTAAATCTTTGTACGACTCAGAGGAAGCCCTTGATTTTTTTGAATATTGTTCGTGTTCATATCATGCCAATTTATAACAAAATCAAATTGTAGGTACCTATACGTTTTTATAGGGTATTCATGGTTCCTTGAACTTGTACCTTTTAAATTATGTGCATAGATTATTCAAATGGCAACATTCCAACGAGAAAAATAAATACTGGAATGGAACCTCATTTTGAACGTTAAATTTTGAATGTCGAGCGCAAATTCGGCCAGTAATGATAGCACTGTAATCGTACCGCGATGAGTCAACGGCCGGTGAAATGACTGCGAGGTTCGTTCACCTTTCACCCAATTTGCCTAAATACACACCGACCGAGAATAGTTGGCACTGTATCGCGACCAATGCCATAAATAATTGTGTACATTATAAATTGTCAGGTTATATCTGTAGTACGATACATACTTATCGAGTGTAGCACTTATATTTTTTTTGGTTGAAGAAATTTTCCATAGTTTTTGTTCAGTATGTGTGTCAGGGAATGACGTAAAACAAGGTGTAATTGTAGTCTATGGTTGTAACAAAGGTTAGCAAAAAACTTTTTGTGCTTCGGTAAGCCGAGATTTGTTCAAATGAATGATGCTCATTATAATACCATGTATATTTTTTGTATCAGAACATGTCTAGCTTAAGTAAAAGGATAAAATTGTTTGCCGAAATAATGTGTGAAATTAGCGTAAATCTTAATACATACATCTATAATTATCACCGTGTTTTGGAACTATCGAGACTGTTGAAGTACGAAAGTTAAGTTATTGACTTATCATGATTAAGTTAACAATTGTAATATATTGTAAACTTGGAATAACTTAGGGTGGATTATACAAGATTGTATAATTGAAACAAGACTCGGATTCAACCAACGAGTTTGCTCGAGGGTGTAGCGTGAATAATGATTTGTTTTGATAAAGTGCGTCATGCCGCGATATTTTGGTCAAATCGGGAAATATTACGTTTATGAATGAGCGTGTACCACGTAACTAATGGCCGGGCTTGCGTGCCCCCACGTCACGTCGCCACCGATCAATAAACGACGACTTTATCGTAACGGCGATCTCATCTTGCACAGCATTTTAATGCCGCATAAAACCTAACTGTCTGTCCAAAATAAATACCAGTGAAATGTGAAGGTAGGTCGGCAAACGGTATCCGACAATGAACTCTAAAAGTGGAACAACGACCGTCGAATTTGGCATTTGGAGTCGTGGTGAAAAAAAAAATATCGCCACCGGCGGTACCAGGGGAAAATGAACTAGAGAAAGGTTGATTTTCGACTATTTGTCTGTGTGCGTGTGTGTAGGTGTGGTCGCGCGTCTGTGTGCGCCAGTCATTGTAGTCGCGGTTGTAGAAAGCTCAGTGAACGTTTGTTTACATTCGCTATTTAAAAAAGAGTGAAATGGTGAAACTATAACTGTCTAATTATTTACATATGCTTAGTTAAATTTAGGCCAAATTGTAATTCTTCAGTTATAATCAGTTATCATTATTATCGTCTGGTAGAGAAGGCTTTTAACACATTATTAGTACTTAATAAGACTACGTTATTCTACAGTAAGTACCTGTAGATTTTCTACGTGTAAGGTCGACGATCAACAGATAGAACCCAGTCTAAACATAATCGAAATAGAAGCAGCTCAGAGAATCCAGAGACCTAATGCTTCTAACCTGTCCAATCGTACTCTACGTACCCACTAGATCAACATCATCAGCAACAGATCATATACAGTGAGTGTCTCCTTATTCCATCGATCAACAAAACTTCAACCAAACTAAACTAAACTAGAGTTTATTTAAATATTGATACTGACTAACTTTTCTATAACCATAATTTGTGATAAAAAGCCTTTATTGTACATAGTCTGAATACAATAAATTCAAAATGTTACATAAAATACTGAAATGAAGAACTGGTACGTGAATACAGATATATAAGCGTCTCATATAATCGTGTGACGGTATTAAAAGATATCCTGTAATTAAATTGATCCACACTATAATTAAATTGATGTAATCGTTAGTCAGCGATGCAGTTTCCTTCCTCTTGAATTAAATCATTACCGATTCTTCTTCTCATTTCCCTAAGTTATATTACATTATCCGTGTTGTCATACGAACTGACTCAGTCATTTGTTCGCTTATCTATGCTTCCTAAAATAGCTTTGACCACAATGACATAATTTTGGGAGCGCATTCAATTCGCATGGTAATTCTCCTCTGCCAGTGTTATATCAATAAAATTACCTTAAACCGAATTATTACAACTGGATTATGTGTCGACTGTTGGAAAATCTACATTATTAATTTACTGACATAAGTTTTCCTCTTAATAAGATTGCGTTCGTAGGAATTTTGTATTATAATATATACAAGAATGTAACACACCCTAAATGGATGAGCGTGTGTAAATAATTTGATGAGTTTGAAGATAGAAACCAACAAGAGTGTACGCAACGTACCAACGCCATAGAGACGCACTTGTCCCATGAAACGTTGCATACGAAAAGTGTGTTTTCATACAAAATTTAGCGTACAGTAGCATAATGCGTTGCATAAGTTGCTTATGTGGGACCTATGTCTCTGCCATGAATTATATGAAAGATGCTAGGCTCGTGTCGTATAATGCACTAAATACCAAGTAACTAATCACAAAGGTAAGAAATCATAGAGAACTTTAAGTACGAGAATCATCTCATCTCATCAGCCTCCTCCCCTAAACGCCACTGATTCCTGTTTTGGGCCTTTTGCATCTAGGTCTTTCCCTAGTAGGAGAATAAAGTTCGTTAATTTTAAACAAGGAATGAAAATGGCGTAGGAATCCAATTATAATTTACGTCACCTAAGATCCGTAAGGAAACGGAATAGTATTATTATATTACTCATAGTTGTACTACGTAATACCGACTTTAGTTTTGTAACGAAGGAAGAAGTTCAGAAATCTAAATGTTCTTTAGAATTGGCCGTTCATTTATCAGCTTCCATGAAATTTAAAACGTAATCTTATTAAAAATATGACCTACATGTCGTTTTTACTAAAATAACTACTAACCAATAGGTTTAATACAAATAAAATAGGTATCTAACGAACTAGAAACCGATGACATCTAATCTAACATATTGTAATAATCGTACCAACATTGTTCAAAATATTAGATGTATAAAAACTAACACTCTTCTAACAAAGTACCAGGGACATATAAACACGAGGAAGTTGACCGAAATTTCGGCACCAACACACTCACGCATTTTATTTGAATGCTCACCACGCGGCGTTCGCATGCGTACCAAATAATCGCGTATCGATGCGTAGAATGAAAGTCGTGGTCGATGGGTTGTACAATGATTCTCACATTGGCCCATGTCGTCCATGCTGGCCACTCTTTAACGTTTATTGTACTATTAGCCTCTGTCATCAATCAATATAATCATTGATGTTGGAAATGCGGACATATAATACAGTTGTTTTTTACTCTTTGATATACGAAATGGTTCAGAGTGGTTTTTTCAAGTCTCCCAAATGTATTAATACTAATATTATATTTTCGTTTAAAGAGTTCATTGACCTCGTCAGTAATATATGTAAAACCATTGAACTGTTTTTCTTAGATACAAAATAATCGTATGTATTAATATATAATTAATTCTTAAAGTTATTGAGGAAATCTTGCAATGATTTTCTCTTGCGACATCATTTCAGGTTAACACGAGCCCAATGCGCATGCGCCACGGTGAGAAACTAAACACGCAGGCGTAGGAAAAGCAAGATGGCTTCCGATGTTTTTCCTCTGACTTGAGTTCCGCAACAAAAAAAAGAAACTAAAACTATAGAAAAGCGGTTTTGTCTGTGTTTACAACTGTTTTATTGTGATTATAACCTTTTATGTACCTACTGATTTACTTTTAAAATAAAAATAGAAGTTTAAAACTATAATATTTTTAATATTTCTTGATAGTTATTCATTATTTAAACTACCTGTGACATCTTGTCATATTTAACACTTTATATAATGTTCTAAGGGGGAGGCCTTTGTCCAGCAGTGGACGTCTTCCGGCTGATGATGATGATGATGATAATGTTTACCTACGAATAAGTATAGGTGTAAGCAGACACCATCCGAGAAATATCTGCATAACTAAAAACACAAAATAAATATATTTATTTTCATTTTTCATTTATTTAAAAGTCAACACATAGACCGACAGACGATAAAATATTGGTACAATTTTCACACAATTAAAATAATTTAATATTTCCATATTCGCCTATTCTTGTTGGACCAACCTTTGCCTACCCCATGGAGGGTTATCGATGTGATATCTAGCCGTCAACTGTAGTACATTAAGTAGAATTCTCAAATTCTTCACTCCTGAGAATATCTCGATTGCATTGTAGTTACCAACATTGCCTTACATTGCACATTTCTTCACTCAGACCATCAATATGCCAACTCTATCTCGGCACTGTTTTTACTTTATTGTTTGCTTTTGTTTTCTATGCTATCCGGATGATTCTCGCTGCGCATCGCTTGAGGACAGCGATCGCGATGCATACATTACGCATATGATCGAACTCCAGCTAAAGATATATACTATTTGCTTTAAATAGACAATTGCTTTACAATTTATAGATTTTATTGCTAAATATAGATGATAAAATACTAAGGGGTAATTATAAGAATAACATAAATATGTACCATGAAAGTACTATTTACATAACTTCCAAGTGATAATCTAAAGAGTTATTCAAAATGGTTTAATACCATAACGGTAGTCCGTGAATACGTTCCAAAGAGTCTTATATTACGTCATAGTGTAGACAAGGTAAAAAGTGGAAAAAAAATATTTTCTACACAGTAATACAAGTAAAACTAGAAATATAACAAACAGACGAACCATTTCCTTCTTGCAGTCAGTTAAAAACACTTTACATCGACCATTCTACGAATCCAAGCTTGATTGACTACTAATCAGACGACCTACTGTATATCACCGTCTACAACATTGTATACAACACTTACCTTATCAATTAGTCACTGATAGCAATCTACAGAACAAATATGATAATGTGTGCGATAGGAAAAACTGACCCATCTAGTTATAATGCCGGAATGAACACAACTATAAACAAATTAGATGCTTTCTCGCCATGCATAATGAAGTGGGATATCTAAGTGTACGTTCCTTTTTCATCTAAGTTAATGATACTGTTTACTGAGGTAATTAGATGGTTTAGTTTGATAACTTGGTTGAGAAGCGGATCTCGGCATCAGAGATAAGAGTAATCGAATCTATCAGTCATGCCAGCCTACCGCAGTCCCTGCGCGTCATTTTAGACTTTCTTACACCCGGTATCTTAAAGATTACTCAATAGAAATACAACTGATAGTTGACAAATTTTTATTTGTCTATTGAGTTGCTGAAATATTGTAATTTATATGCATACTAAAGTGTTAGTTTAAGGTGGTTGGTAAATAAATAAACTGTTTACTATTTAGACCGACGACGGCAAGGAATGTAGCCCAAAATTATACTTCATCATCATCATTAGCTTTTAAGTGACCCACTGCGGCATAAGCCCCATAGGGTAGGACCCCTAAACGCCACTGCTTCCTGTTTTGGGCCTTATGCATCCAGGTCTTTCCCTGTACAGCAACAAGATCATCAGTCCACCCTGCTGGAGGTCTGCCGGGGGCTCCACAGAAATTATACTTACTTCCATTAAAAATGTTTGTGTAATTCTGTTATCACCTTTCTATGTAATATCGTTCAATACATTACTCTACTTATAGTACCCTGGTATATGTAGTTAGTTACTACAAATACAATTAATAAGTATATCTAAACAAACATTATTATCTAGCTAAGCGCCCAATCGGAACCAAAACTTATCAGGAATTTGATAAAAACAATTATATTATCGCTATTTCTAAATATTCTGCTAAAACCTTTAACAATCTATGTGTTCCTGGTATATTAAATGTATTATGATAATGTTTTAATTGTTAATTATTAAATATTGATTTATTAATTCATTTATCTATGCAAAGATACTGGGATAACATTTACTTATATATATTTTTACTTTCCAAAACTTAAAATAGCACATACGTTTTCTTCATACGAATAAAAAGTAGCAATTTGTATACTTGTTATAATTGGCGCCTTTATCCTAATTAGATAAGAAAACAACGCATTAGATAGTTTATGATTCTCTGGTAACATATTAATTATATATTAATTTATACTGAAATTAATTAAGTGACGTTTGAGATAATGTATCTGTTAATTAATTGATACTTGAAAATAAGTATCCGATTTCCACATATCTTTTAGTAATTGTTTCAACTGTAGAGTTGATCATATCTTTTCAGTAGTGAGGTATTCAATAATGTTAGATAAGCATAAATAAAGTAATTTCACAAAGCCTTTTTAAATCGAATAAAACATAAAATCAAGCCTGTATTCCCCGAAGGGGTAGGCAGAGGTACACATATAGTATACCCACATTTCGCCAATTATGTTTTAGGTCCCAATGTAATAGGGTCGCCCCCTATTACATCGGGACCTATTGGGCCTTATTGCCAGCAACCGAGCACAAATCCAGACTCCGTGCTGCTACTGAGAATTACCTAATGGAAAAACCCAGTAATACTTTGCCCGACCCGGGATTCGAACCCAGGACCTCGTGCTCAGCAATCGCGCTAAGCAACCACTAGACCAACGAGGCAGTTTTTGTCAAACAACTTCATGTTGCATAGTTTTGCTTTGTAGTAGAACCTTGACAGAAGAAATTCTACGAACTAAAGTCATCTGCAGGGCTTATTTGTTGTCAGGTCTGGGATCTGACAGGAACTTAGTCAAAAGGCAGATTTTGACGATTTTGGATAACATTCTTATACTACATAATATTACTATCTTTTGACTTAATTTTTGTTAGTCCAGTTATATCTTACACAACATGAACCAAAACTTAATTTACTTTTTCTTTATCAGAGTGGCATTATTTTGTGGAGAGCAAAACCTATTAGTCTATGATTAGCTTCCAAAGTTGCCTCTATACCTTCATAAGATATGGTCGTAACTTGAGGAGGCTGTAGAGGTCATGTTCGGCCATAGGACCACTTCATAAACAAACACTATTATTTTATGACAAGCTTACTTGAGGCATGCATCTTGTCACATTATTCTGTGCTACATAGGTTCGACTTCCTCTATAGAAATGCACTTTCGTGCACTTTAATATTATATAGTCCCACGAACCACAAAACACGTGTCGCTCACAGTTATATAACCCCATTTGAACAACCTTCTCAGATTACATACCAGCTAACCAGAGCTTAGCATGCCACACGACACCTGAAACACTACTTGGTACTAAGAGGTCATCTTAAACTGGCCACCAGACACTAATGTAGTATGATCTTGGCAGTAACGGTACACCGTTGCGATGATATTAGCGAAGCCTTGTGACCCAGATAAAAGTGTACCGTTACTGGGCATCGAACCTGCACCCCAAGTGTCACACATATGCGGAACACAAGAATTAAGGCAGGTCGGTTTGGCTCGATCTGTAATTCATAAATAATAGCCGCTGCGATTTGAGGAGCAAAAAGTGGATACTGTTATATGTAGCGTAATGTTTGTATAGACTTATGTTGTTTGTTTTGAAATGTGTTGATAACGTAGGAAGGGAGACTGAAGTTAATTGAATACATTGTCAGGAAACCTCAGTACTTTGCCAAAAAGTTTGTCACCTAGTTTTACGGCCTTTGTATTTCCTTGAAACAGTCATTACAAAGATTTGAAAAACTGTATTCTGTAGACTGTATTCTTTTTCACCATATGAACTGAACTCCTTGCCAGCTTCGTCGATCAGCTCCCATACATCTCTTATGAGAGCAAGAGTGTGTAAAAGGCCTCGCTTTTGAGTAGTCTTCCTAATAGAAATGTAGGTCACGGCGCTAGGTAGTTTTCTTACTATGCTATAGAAATTTAATTTTAAAGCATGTAACAAAGAGTCTAAAATAAGAGTAAGGCTAAAGTTAATTGTTAAAGTTTCTACGAAGCTCTTGTTCTGTCACCCAGAAAGTTTTACTGGGTCATCAAGTTGTTTTTTCATCTTTACTTTTCCAAATAAAACACCAGTCAGCATTCGGTTTCAGTTTGCCCATTTCTTGAAAGTTATGGTTTTCGCAAATACTCCTGGTTCTTTGTTCAGCCTACTAAACATTTAGACCTGGTTTGTCAGTTAAAACATTTGAGTCTGAAGGTGATTTTGATGAGGATTAAAATCTTTATCAATGCCCCCAAGACATCTCAGGAATGAGGTACCAAATGCATAAAAAATCTGTCAGGGTATCCTTCTCAAGAGTGACTCGATTCAAACGATGCATACCAAACTGACTCATAAAGGAAATACCTCGCCTCCTTCGCCCCGTTATTCGACCCGAAATCAAAGGCATTTTTAACTGCCAAATCAAAAAAGGCTTTATGTAATTTTAACTTTATTTAAATTTGGGTCAAAGAAACAGGATGCGTTAACGAATTTTGTCCCGTTATGCACCGTTTGACACACTGGGCTTAATGACTTAACTGTTCGTGAGCCGTTTATATCTGAGATGTGATAAATTATGTTATTTTTGCACAGTGTTCAAATACTAAGCCAGCAGGAAATGAAAAGATATTCAAATAAAATGTTGCGTTACTGCTGTTTTTTATTGTTGCAATAAATTATTTGGTTATGCGTATTTGTAATTATATGGTTAACAAATATTTTATTGAGCCGATCATTATCAGTTTTGTGATCTTTGGGTTGAACGAACCTCTTGTTTAATCGTCGTTTCTGGTACGATAATGTTATCTGAATCTTATCATGTTTCTTTGTCTCCAGGTTTAATATCACCAGATCATGCCTGCATTAGTTACTCACCTTGGTGATCTCCACAAATCAGTCAAGCATCGATCTTTCCAATTTTCTCTGGATTGTGAAATTTCATACATGTTTTTCACACATCACGATCAAAGAGCATGTATTATAGTGCATTATTAATAAAATCACGCCTGTTTTAAAGACAGATGAGCAGAGACTACAGTTGTCATCATAGGAAGACGACTTATCATTTAAAAGACAATCAAAATGCCATCATGAAATTACGAGTATAGTTTAATTGATTACAGATAAACTTAACATTCTTCACGTGAGGTTCATAAGTCCTGTTCAAAGCCTCATATAGCGATGACGTATTAGGTTTCGTTCACAATCGCTGTCTAATAAGCGGCTATATAAAGCCCTGAGGGCGACCGTCTGTAATTAGCTTACAAGTAAAGAAAATATATCTCCATGTTAGTGCAAGATCCGCAAACACTTCTAGTAAACCGATAATACTAGGTTTTGTTGTATAAGACTTGCTGGATGAGGCTAGATGTTATGAAATCATCACAATACACATCATCATCACCAGCTTATCTCAGTCCACTGCTGGACATAGGCCTGTCCTATGGCCTCTATACTCAGTACATGCGTATATTCAAAACGATGTTCGGTCTAGCGATCCCCATTAGGTCTGATCAAAGAAGATAATTTCAGGGGTCGCCGTTGTCGAAATCGACAAGGTACAATCTCGCTCACCCAGCGTAGCATTTTGGGTACAATTCCGAAAAGTCAGTAAAATTACCTATTGAGTTCATTTTATTAATGCCAAAAGTATATATTACAGAAATTGTTGTTATCCGTGGCAAAACTACATTAGATCAGTCGCAAATAAACATTTGCTTTGATTTGATCTTAGTGTAATACATGCATGTTCAATTTTCACGCTACATTTCCTGATAATTTGTGTTTGTATTTTATTAGTTTTGATTACATCAGTTTATTTAAGTTGCAAACAGTATGAATGAATACCTCCTGAAATAGGCTCTAAAATCCTCAGAATGAGGCAGTCTCTTCTAGGCCACATAATCTTCGACCACAACACCACAGCTACATCGCTACCAGTTATTCGGCACCAATCCCACAGCTACCACATCTAGTGCAACAGGATCCACATAATAAGCCCCCGACAGTTATCTCACCATCCCAGTTCCGAGAGCAACCATATCAGGATGTAACTGTGAGTTCTCTCGTTAAGTAACATTATGTGGGTCAACCGTTACTGATAGACCAGAGTTATGGCCCCCAACTGTAGTTAGGGCGGGGCTGGTAAGAGGTGTATTCGATAATGTGTAGCCTTTGAATTAATTGCTTCTCATAGGAAGTTGTTGTGGTCAGTTTGTAAACTGTAAAGTGTTTAGTGCTTTTGTGTCGTATACGCCTTTCTTGATAGGTTAGAGGTTGTAATTCCGATTATGATGTTACCGATTTTGATTTAGGAGTAAATTTAGTTCTTCAATTAAGTTAATCGAGTCAGATAAATAGCTTGTTTGTCCCTGTAAAGATACTACATTTTAGCATGTCTAACTGACTACGAAATGGGTTTTTAAAAAAAAAAAGCTTTCTTAATTTTTCACAATGCTTTGTCATAGATTATGTACCCAGACAGGTATTGCATATACAAATAAGCATACAAACAGTCATGTCAAGTAACTCCTCATCAGATATTCTATTTCTCTCTAAATCCTTTCAAATCGACATCTTCGTGGTGCGCTCATTTTGCCATATATGTCAGTTCAGTCCAGCCGGAATAGTTTAAACTGCACATAAGATACACTTACCAAACAAAGTTGCAAAGCACGATGACAAACATCGCATATCAACACGGCCTGATACAAGACAGTTAGTTTACGTCTCGCATTGAGGGATCAAAGGCTGTATGTAGGCCGACCGTTACCGACCTACGGTGTTCTGTTATGGACGTTATGTTCGCTCAATGGGGAAGTGATACTATTGTAGATGGTTTGTTTTGTTTGTACACAATAGAGGCTGGAGATGGAAATGACTGGAAATGGCTGAGCTTAGGTTAAGAATGAGCTCTACGTGATTTGATTTAAGAACCATTGCTGAGCTCGGCAGACTGAAACTGCAGATGGCCAGCAGCAACGGCATAGTCGCGGCTGCAGTCGGCTATCAAATTGAATCTCTCGGTGAAGAATAACTAGAGCGGGTGGCAAGGGTTTTTAAAATAACTGCCGCTATGCTAAATAGAAAAGATAAAAAGAATGGCGCTGACAAAATAAAACTGGAAACCGGACAGAAAAAAGAAGCAGAAAGAAACAATAGTACATAAAAGTCGTAAAACGGCATTAACAAGATGCTTTTAAAGTTTAAGTTCTTTGAAGAAGAAATACTATGACTGTGATACGAAAGATTTTTTCAAAAAACATCCTAGATATTTAAATGACCATGGACAACAAAAAATAGTTTTGTCGCTGTAGGCTCTCTAACACAGGATGCATATTGAATTGCAGCCAATGCTAGATACTTTGACGTCATACCGACTGAAGCAATATTAACCTGAGCAAGGCTTTCTGTCCATTGCTTAGAACACGTTTCTAACAAGCGTCATTTAAGATCCGCACTAACTATGCTGACTCACTATTGAGTTCCGTGTCGATGTTGACTGAACGACATGAACTTATGAAATGTGTCAAAATATATAGAACTAGCTGTGCCCCGCGGTTTCACTCGCGTTGTATTTCATTCATTATTTAGGTACTTACCTATAGAAAATCTAGGACAAGGATATTAGAGTAGGAAATGATAGATGATAAAACGTATTGCGTACATGAAGATTGATAAAGAATTTTGCAAAACCCAGCACGCAGATCAGCCATGAGTGAATTTTTGGTAGCAATAATAGCATCAGCCTGTAACTACCGATCTCATTAAAAAACAAACACGCATGCATCTCAATTAGCCATTATGCGTCGATTTCTGACCAAGAGCTTGATTATTATTTACGCTGCTTTTCCTTAATAAATAATCTAAATAAGCAGGTACTGCTATGACGCTGGAAACATAACAAATATCATTAGCAACTTGCTAGATTTTAGGATTATCATTAATATTACTAGTTTTTATACTACCGCGTTGCATGATTATAATTAAATTAAATCACGACATGGTAATTAAAGCGAACATATTTTCTTAATTTTGGCTTGACGTATCGATCGAATTGCATGGGCCGTGGTCGCAAGACTAATATCCATATCATAATTTATTTTTGTCAATTATTGTTTTTGATGTAGGTACACCAAACTTGAGCCATTGCCTCAAAGAAGTAATTCATTTAAAAGGTCGTTTCAATTTACCCAGGTTTCCATATAAACCACGGTTGACTCTCTTAGGAATGCCACTGGTTATTCTTTTTTATCAACAACAATATTATTCTCAATATCAAACCTTAAATTCCTCAGACTTCCAAAGCAAGAGGACTGGCATTCGCCATAAATTACTGGACACTTATTATTAAGGTGCAAATCAGTAGTTGCAAAGGTAAGGTGCAAAGTAACTAAAGAGTAACGAAGATATCGTGAAAACCTCTTTAAAATCTACAACAGAAATAAACACAACTTTATCTACAAAAAAATGTATGAGCCCTACAGCCTCGCTTTTCCTGAACAGATTTTAGAATGTGTTTAGTCTCGGCCAGTTACCGCCTCTGCAGTATATGGTGTAAGATTGGCAATAAACTTGAGGAGGTCTAACCTCGACCGGTATGTAGGTCGACCGTTCGCCGTACTCTGCGGCGACGCACATCGCTCGCGACACTATTCTGTTACGGATATTCACATTATTTATTTTGTTTTTTTTGGTGTAAAATATCGGTTGTTAGGATAGGTCAGGAATACACTTCCATTGTCAGAATACAAGCCGTAGAAGGTGATGAATTTGGTGAGAGTCTGGTGAATGATAATCGGGTTACAGATGGTACTTTTGATGAGTAGCAAAATATGTTGAAGGTAATCACATCTGCCTCTAAAATGGCAAAATATCTTTCGATACGAAGTCTATCGATTGTATGATTGTCTTAATTGCTTTGTAAGGAGATTTATGTTAAAACTATCTACGCCTAGCAGTGTTACCCGCTACATTTTATCGACATAAAAAGTAGCCTAGTGTTATTTCAGCTACTTCCATACGCAATTTTATTAAAATCCATTCAATAGTTTTTACGTGAAAGAGTAACAAACATCCATATTCACAAACTTTCGCGTTTATAATATTAGTAGGGATATTTCTTTCTTTCATGGTAATTGTATGCCTACTCACTATTCTTTGATTACAGGGAATTATGAAGAAATAATAAGCCACAAGTGCTGGGACCGCACACATTCTTGGATAGGTTCCACAATTTCTCTGAAACCATGACTATTAACGTTTCGAACGAAAAATCGATCATGCATGATTACGTAATGCCTGATCGTCGTATATTCATAAGATGCCTATAGAAAAGCAACGTGGCTTACGTTAGGCCAACTAACAAAATCACTAAGCAGAAAACAGAAAACTTCAAGTGATGACATATCTACTGCAATACCAAAAATAGGTACTGATACTTAAACTATGACATGAGGCAAAGAATTGGCTTCACTAAATACTAAAGGGCAAAACTAGGAACATTGTTACGGGACAACCCTGGAGGAAGCTATTTCATCGGATCATTTTAACATCACCATGGATCATTACTTAGGATAATTATAAGACTTGTTGCAATTACACAATCCCAATCTTTACCCCCAAAATCAACGATGACGTACGTCGGACTCAATGAAGATATAAACAGTATAATTATATTTCTGTCTCCAGGTTCTCAAATCTCTTGCAAAATTCCTTAATACTATGTAAAAAAATACTCTTATCAGAAATTTACGCAATTAGAATGTCTGGTGAATCGATAATTCGTCTTTTGACATTGAGGTAGTCTCAATAAGCCGATTTGCGTAGCCAACAACTAGTTTACCTATAGGTTAAGGACGTAATTTAATAGAAAACACTGACTTGCGTCAGTCTTTGCCTAGGCATGACGTTGACGCTAGACTTAACTATTCTTAACGTCAGAGGAAAGAAAGAATTCATACTATTAAAATAATATGGGTTGAGCGTCATTGAAGTATTATTTATGTCTTCGAGAAATATGATTAGATAGAGTTATGGTGTGTACATTGAGTAAATAATAAGGGAATACGTGGATAATAATGCTTAGTGAAGACTTTGTAAAAGGTATCATCCGTAGGTTTAATGATTTCAAGACATCTTGAAGACTCGATAAATTTTCATTCTTAAATATCTGTATTTTTTTATTATTATGTATAAATATTAGGCTTATACATGTAGGTTCATTACAATTGCATATAGTCCAAAGTCATAAATAAACATACAAATAAAATGGAAAAGGCAATTACAATAAATCTCCTCAGAATACGGACGCAGACCAAGTTTTACGCACGAAACGACATTTCGACTGTTTGAATACAATTTAGTAGCTTTTCAAAGAATTAGAGTCTAGGAAAGAATACAAATACAGTATTTGTAAGTGGGTTACGCCTTTCTTGTCAGTTCCTTGAACCTGTCATAATAAATGTAGGTAAGTTTTGACAGCGCGTGGTAAACGTATGGTCTAAATATCCCATTGTGTTTTCGCAACTAATTATGTGTATGTGACTGATTTACTGTCGTAGATATTCTATTGTTTTTGGGTCGTTTTTTCTGCATTCTCCAGCTCCGTGGTTGACACTGTTTATTGTCTCCCCACATTACTGTAATTATTGGAGCGTATTAAATTTCTTTAAATACTTGTGCTGTGACTCTACTTTAACAGGAATTGCCAATTTATTTGTCTAGTGAATCGAACTGGTAACCATGGCCCAGAGAGCCACTAAGCCTTAATGGTGGAGTAATTCTGACGCCTTTAAAAAAATAGATACATAATATTATTGTAGTGGTTGATTCTACCTATTCCTTTATCTCTTTTATGTTCTAAGGTATTATCATTTATCCATAGAATACACCGCCGCATTGATTAGCGTGTGTGGTGTGCAGCATACATTGGTTGCAATTTTATTCCTGTATTAGACGAATACATTCAGAAATTACTTACAATACGGACGAAAACCGTGGAGCAAAGAGTTTTAATTATTTTTTTTATTAACGTCTGCGATAAAACCCACACATCTCTAAAATTAATATTTAAGTATCTCTATGCTGCAATGTATGGTGTATTCACAGTTCTTTCTTTTCGAATTCTAAGGGTTAAACCTTCAAATCTGTTGGCATCTCATTTTAAAAATTACTTCAATGAATGGCATTTAAATTCGGATTTGACAATTCTGCACGGTTCAAAAAATACATAACAATAATTTAAGACAATAATTCTACCGCTAGGAGGAAATTTTAGCTTCAACAAAAAGTTAAAATAAAACGAGCCCAGTTCACATGGTGAAAAAACGCTTCACAATGTTTAAAATGACGCACCAGATAGAAATGATAAACTAATATAAAATCCAATACTTACAACTGAACGAATGCGCATGTCCCATTGAAGTTATATAGGACAATATCCGTACTACTACAAAAAGGAACCTTGAACATTGTATTAAATCATCGCGCAGGCGCGAGGCCGCGAGCCGTGCACGGTCACCTGACGTCACGGCCGCCACGTCACGTGACGTCACACCGGGTCAACACCACGAGGTCAACGAACGACCGCCAGTTTATTTTGGCGCGCATCGTACAAAAAAGCGGACGCCATCTTATATTTCGAATTTCGCAAGGTACGTTCGGTAGCGGGTTGTAAGGTGTTCTAAGTTTAAAGAAATAGAGCCATAAATAATGGAATAGTAAAGAATAAAAATTATTTTAATACTATTACAGATTTAGAATTAAATTATTGTAAGTTATGACATTATTAAAATAAGTTAGAATAAATTCTTCGGCCTTCAATTGTTAAATAAGCAGTCGAGTCTCACATTTAAAGTTCTTAGTAACTTTAAAAGTACGTAATATTTTCCTTTACATAACCCTCAGTACACGAAAATAGAAACATAAACGTGTTTATGGCTACAAAAATGGCTATTATTGGAATGTTATGCAAACGAACTTGATGAACATGTAAAAAAATAATTACTACGCAAAAAAGTCCTTGCAAAACTGGTCAAACAAGTTGTGACATCATAATAGGAGTTGCAGATTTTTTATAGTCTCCGAAAATATTTGACCGGGCAACGAACTCGGCGTAGCAAGCGACCCTGACCACGGAGTTACTGGTGACGAAATGTGACGAAATGCTACTATTAGTGACGTGTGACGAATGATAATTGTGGCCTACGTGATAAGGGAAGAGTCAAATATTTTATTTTTAAGCGGTTGAGTTGTAAAAGAAATTCCTAAGACGCCAGAAACATATTCTAGAGTTGGTTGACTCAGTTTTTGCACGTTTTAAAACTAAAATGGTGTTTCCCGGTCATTACTCTACAAATATTTCCACTTTAACTACCATTGCAGGGTTAGTAAAATAGCAAACATTCCATTACCACGCTGTTGCCATGTGAAAAAACGTGGTAGTTTTAATGTCAGCCATTTTTAATTTGTCACAGATAATAAACAATTATTCATCCCTGATCAACATTCTATTTTTGAACACATTTTTATTACACCTGAAGTTATTACGTCTGATTAAAAAAGTTGTTACAATTCTCAAAGAGAGCTAACATATTTTAATGGTGATTAAAATAACGTTCTGCTATATTTATTTTGTTTTGAATTTTAAATATAACGTATTTTTTCATTAATAAATCGTCAATTCTAAATAGCTGTTAGTCTAGCAATAGCATCGTTACATGTCGTGAGTACTGGCCATCATTCTAAGCTACGAACCCGCCATTTTATGCTTGTTTCTAAGAACTTTGTAACTGTGTGAAGAGCAAACGCGATTACATTCGGAAGTATGAGAACAATATTTTGGAAGGTCAGTTCTATCTTAGTTATCTCATGACGTATAACCAATAGGGTAACTGAATAAGTATGAGATGAAGATACTATGGTAAAAAGATAGTGCACCTTCTTTGACGAGTAGATTAATTAAACGATAATGCATCCTTTTCCAAGTTTTTTTTTTTTTAAAAACGTCGCCCCACACTAGGAATTTCTCCTGTATCGTAGGTGCGTTTCACAATCATGAAATATTCACATACACAAACACCCAGACTCGGGACAAACATCTGTGGTTCGCACAAAGTTTTGCCCCGTGCGGGAATCGAACCCGCAACCCTTAGCGCAGTTTTGGTCTAGAGACTGCCAAAACAGAACTAGTAGTCCTTTTTTTTTAACAGCCTGTGTTATCCCACTGCAGGGCAAAGGCCTCCTTGAATAAAAGTAGTCCTTTACTAGATAATAATGATGATGATAATGACTGATACTTTACATGACAATATTAAGGAATTAGAGTATTTAGTAGGCTAAATAGACATCAACTATAGAAGAAATAAAAGGCGTGACTTTACAAAAATAATTTTTAATCTAATTAGTGGTGAGCTAAGAGTTCAACGTATCCCCAAATACTTACGCTTCGTGGTGCAACCACCTAAAGACTACCCCACGTGAACAACCTTGATGACTCACACCCAAACTAAGTGTTAAACTAACAATAACGTATAAATAAATGCTACATTAAAGGGGCGCCATTGCCAACAGATTGTAGCAGGTCACTCAACTTAGATCCACGTATGTACTAGCTAAGTAGGTACCTAATCAAACAGATGGTCTACCTTTAGTCTTATTTATGCCGTTTTTATCGGGTTCAATACCATCCATAACTTATTGATAAATGAAACCACTAATGTATGAATTGAAAATAAAATCTCATAATTTCTAAAAGGCATTTTTTTTTCTAAAATTTCCTGCTTATTTTAAAAAGCAATCTGTTTGACATTTTCTCGAATAATCTAATTTTGGATAATAAAATATTTAACATTATTTACCAGTAAAACAACACAGGTGGTAATTATCCACTTGCCTATTTACAGACATAACAATTATTTAAATATTAATTAATGCGCCGTGCGTGTGCAGTAAGTATAATGTTTAGGTAATATTGTAGTCCCAAAAAGAACTGTCATGTTAGATAGATAGATTTCTCTTTATTGTACACCAAAAATAAACATAAGTAGATGTAGTAGATGTTATGTCAATTTAAATATTGTTTTATTTAAACAACATGCGAGGAGGTGGACTATTATTAAATGCTAAACTCTGTATGAAAAACTGCTATAAAAGTGATGAAGATTCAAGAAAAAACTAACAAATCACTGTTTACAAGCAGGAAAGCGTCGGATAGTACATTCTTCCTAGTTTCTTAGTTCCGTGGCCGCTCCAATTTAACGTTCATTCCCCCGACTCGCGATTTCTCCGTCACTTGTGTGGCAAATATTAATTATATTCAGTCTTATCTAGCAGGTACGACAATCGTCTGTTTAGCGCTTATATTTTTTTGGTTTTTATTTTGTTTTTTTTTTTACGTAATTTTAATAGGTATAAAATTGGCAAACGGTAAGCCACAAATGCCACAACACAATAAATTAAATTATACCTACGGAAAGTTTCCTCTTCGTGAACACCTGAGCTCTAAAGGCAAAAAAAGAAGTCAAATCAATCGGTTCAGGTACAATAGAATAATACAGAAATAATTACTGCATTCCTTAATATTAAGTAGTGGAATACTACACTTGATTGCGCATGTCATAAAACAAGAGACGTATGTTAGCGGCTCTTACAATGTGTCGCATTTCCTCATTGATGATACTGACCAATAGACACATGTATAAAGAGCATAACTAGGTATTTCGATTTACAAATTTTTGCGGCACTTATGCCATTCATCATTACTGAAAAACAAACCTCTAGCAAACCTTACCGACTAAAGAAGTTGTAAATTGGACGGATAGTTATGTATACAGCGAATAACTTTATACCTATAGTAGGTAGTCAATATTTTCTAGTACTTGCAAGATAGGCCACGGATTCGTGCTACATTTTCAAATTTTGCTATCCGATTTTGGAATATAATATCAATTAGGCACATTGGGACTAAATATGTCGAAGAAGTTTTTGAAGAACAAGAGTTTCTGCCAGAGGATACAAGGATGGTAAGTAAATTAAAGTAACTTCCAAAAGTTATCTTGTATGACTATGAACAGCAATAAATAGTCGTGCCTAAAGATCGTGTCATGTGCCAAAACATGGGACATTTATCCCAAAAATCCTCACCGCCTATGAAGATCTCGGAAACTAAATCGCGGGCAAAAGCGAGTATAACATAATATTATGTTTATTCAAGTATTCCCCACGCTGGGCAAGCAGGTTGGTGACCCCAGTGGTTTCGCTGTCACTGCCCAGCTAGCCCGGGCTTTCTAGCTCACCAATGATTGAACCAACTCCTTAATTGGACGAAAAAAAAACGCGGGATCTCTTTATAAGTTCTATAAGTAGCAAATACGCAGATTAAACGCAATTATCATCAATAAAATTTAGAAAAACACGTTTCTTCGCTTCCTGTGCTGTTTAACGTTTAATTAATTTCTCCAAACTAATCTAGGGGACAATTAATATCTGTCAAATTAATCATCTATTTACAATCTTTTTTTGTGGAGCTAACAACGTATCAATCTGTTTTTGGATTTGTATCAGCGAACTGGTATTTAATATTATTATTAATTTGGAATGACAACTAATAATGTGGTACCTGTCATGTTTGTTAATGACATTATTTGTTTATTTTACCTTACATGCTTTAGCGATATTCTTCGTCGAATTATGAGATGAAATATGATGTGATATATGCCGGAGAATAATATTCATAATAAATTATAACTATGTCCATAATTTTACATGATGAATTGTAGCTATTAGCTATAACATAGTAGTCGTTCATTCTTCTTTCATTTCTATGTTTATTCACAATTATGAGAATAGTAGCTAAGTTTAAACATTATTGTTTGCTTTTATGCATTGTTTAAATGTATATGCATATTTTAGGTCCAAGCTTGAGGTTCGGACTCTTCCCGAACCCGCTTTGTACTCGCTCTGGGCTCGAGCTCATCGTTCGTAGTTCAGCTCAGCACTCTTCATTAATTCCAATAGAACTACAAATACACATTAATCATTAGAACAGTACAGTACAAATTCACACGATCGATTACGCATACAAACGATTGGTATCAGAATCTCACACTGCGATATCGTCTCAATTACGTGGCGGGTGAATGACCTGCACGTAAAAAGTGCGCCCGCGCACCACGTGGCTAGAATTGTTTGTTTATGTTTGAACGCGGGAAATTGTTGCGTTTATTTTGATATACGTTTTGTATTCAATGTAAGTTACTAAGTTATAAGGTATTCAAGTTACAACTGAGTTAAATTAAGTATAAAGGTTGTTTGAAATTGAATAATCATTGAATGGTTGCAACCATACAGCTAAATTGCAGTTATTTTTTTAAGAATACATGTATAAGACTTGTGTTGAGGAATTCAATTTACTAGACTGCTTACATTTGTAAAAAATACTATTAAAATTACTTACTTAAGTAGGTACCTCAGATCCTTTACCAGGAATATATAACGCCTTTAACGGTTTTATATAAAATGGGATTAGGATGAGCCTTGATTTCGGTCATCAATTATCCATTTCCATCTCTTAAATCTTACCAAAATCGACAATTAATTACCCACATAAACATACAATAAATTTGTAAGCAATCGTTTAATTACAGATATGTACATTAATCTATTTAAATGTAAATATCTTCAGCAAATAAAATGCGCAGCGAGTATTAGAAAAACAGCATTTTTCTCGGTCCTATGGTGCTCATCAAATGGCTCTTAATTCGAAGTTGACGTGTCCTATGCCTTATTGGACAGTTTATATATAAAAACCACTATGGAATGTGCTTTTCCTACATTAGTATAGGGTGAAGGTACGAATTAATGTCTCTGAAGTATTTCGCGGCGTATTTATTTTATCTGTTCGTGAGCTGTGTGATTCTTTTTAAATATAGAAGAGAGATCAGTTGAAATAATGACATTAATTAAGTTTATTCTAAATAATATACCTACTTAAATAACACTTCTTCTTAGATATATTTATAATCATTCTACCTATACAATATTGATTTGGTTCAAAAACTTGCCGATTACCGTTGTCATAAAATTGTTGACTCCAATTTACTTAAGATTGAGTATCAATTATTTTACAGAATCTACATTAATTCAATCCCCAACGGTTTATATTATTCGTTGATAAAAGCCAGGCTTTTCCTTGAGACAAGGTCATCCCCTTTAAGACTATAGACTATCTTAAGGTACCTATAGAAACCATTTCTAATCATTCCTATCCTAACACAAAATGCATCAAAACGGTTGGTCGACTCTTCAAGTGACCAAAGTGCAATTCAACGTGGCAATGCCGCCAGCCTTTTGGGCACCCTACCAGTCTACAGCGATGGTAAGAATACTTCGATGCATAATTTTTTAGTTTTTTCGTTTGTATATATTATTTGTTTTTATCGTAGCTTATAAGTATAAGTAATTGCAATGTAAATTGTTAAAAAATAAATTAAGTATTGTATCATAAATATATCATAAGTCTACAAAACCATCATAGATGTATTCTCCAGCACACGGGCGTCAACATTTCCCCGACCATGCGCTAGTGCATAGTATTCCTTTAGGAGATGTGTGCCGGGTTCGATGCCCGGGAGCACGTGGCGAGCGCAACACCCCGACCGCTCGCAAAAACACAGGGAACACAACACTGAATCACTGCCATCTGACGGCAGATGCAGGGTTGTCACACAAATATTTAAAAATATTTTTATTGCAAACTCTAGGAAAGTTCCATATTAATTTTTGCATATATGCAGTCGATACTGCACTGTGACTCTGGTGACCAAGTTGGGTTCAGTGGCCGGGAACCACATGGCTGTAACAATCCGGGCGCTAGCAAAAACACAGGGAACACTACACTGAATCACTGCCATCCGACGGCGAGCCTAGGGTTGGCACTGCTGTGTAATATTTTTATTATACATGCAAAATAATCTATATCATAAACACGAACCTGAATTTGTAATGCGTACCACACAGATATTAGTTCTACGTGGGACTTGGTTGATATACCAGGCATAGAGTTTACGGCTAAACAGTGAGCGTGACACCTTATTCATTTTGCCAAGAAGTATGGCAGTAGAGTTAGTTTAATTTTCAATCAAATTCACGTAATTTTTGCTATTAATCTTTCAATCTAAACCTGTTAGTTGACTCATTTTACAGCCAACATATTACAGTTGACAACCCTAGCATGTACGGCTCGTCGGCTAATGAATAGTATTTATGTAATGAGAATAGGAAACACATTGTCTATCTAACGCGGTTCAATTATAATTATAACCGACATTATTACAAGAATTAAGTAAAAAATATATTCATAGCAATACATGCTAGATACGGAAGATTATAAATCTTTGTTATTGATTTGGCAACCTTATCGTGCCTTGACACTAGATATCGTAGTATTTGAAAGCTTTTTTCTGTTTTTTAATCAGAAACTCGCATATATAACATAACTTTACGCCTGTATTCCCCAAAAAGGTAGGCAGAAGTGCACATATAGTACACCCACATTTTGTCAGTCAGTTATAAGTTCCAATGTAATAGCGGGCGAGCCTATTCCCATCAACCGGGCTATATACAAATGTTTATCAATAATATAATATAGGTTTCGAGTGTCTAACTCATAGTATGTCGATTGGAGCTCTGTTTGTTTAGTATCTCATAGTGTTTATAGCTGTTTGTTGTAGTCGAATGCCTTAAATAAATCTATACGAACGCCGCAACCGAGCGGTATGGTGGCACTATACCGCTACGACGCGACGGTTCCTCGCGGTGTTCTGCCATGGTATTCAACGTAGCTCACTGCGTTGCTAGGCATCAGCAATTCAAGTATGCAACTATAAAGAATAGGTCGAAGCAGAGTAGATATTAAAAGGTTCTTATACATGTTAATACTAGTAATAGTAGACAACGAATATAATAACTAACAAAAATAATATTCACGATACAACTCTACAATTTCAGGAAAGGAAGAGGAAAAGGGGTGATCAATTCTAGGCCGGATACCACTCAGCCTAGACTTCTGGAGTTGAGAAGAAACAAATGTAAGGAACTTTTATAAGTGAACCATGAGGTTTTAATCGCTTGAAGTGAAAAGTACCGAATGTACTCTACTGAATATTTGTATGCACTGCCCACCGTGCACGCACTACTATGTTTTTATGCACTGCGCATAGACCACACTATAGACCCATGTCTGTTTGTTTATTTTAGAACCTATGTCTGTAAATGTACCCATGATGCATAGGAAATACTAATGCGAAGTATATATAAACAAACAGAAATATTGTGGCGGCCCTAACAAATCACAAAAAAAACATAGATTTTAAGATTAAAATCAACGCTTCTTATTTACTGCGAAGCAATTATAAACTATAATTTATCAAATTATGTTAATTAAATTAGTCAATGATAAGAATCAAAAACATTATCATTTGTCTAAAACTGACAAATAACTAATTTTGGTATGGTTTTAAAATATGTGAGCACTGAGTTGCTTAGCGGGATTGTTGTAACTTCCTATAAAATATCATAGAACAGCGTCTACATGACATGTCAAATAGATCCAGATTCAATGGCTAACATTTGTCATGTGAAGTGTCTAAGAACAACTTAATATAAACTCCATACTTTATTAGAACTTACACTAATTCTATTGGTAGAACATAGAGCTCCTACATGTATATTTTTAAGACCTTTCTGTAAACCTATGTTACAAATAAAGATATTGATTGGTTGATTGATAAATAGTCCCAAAGAGATACATAATTATGATTTCAGATAATTAGGTATCAAAACTATTTCTTTTGCGTCTCAATATTTAGCATCAAGTAATCGTTAGAAATATTATATCCATTACTTTCTAACGCACAAAATTTCTAAATTGAATGACAGAGACACTCAGATCGTTAGTCAAATATTTTAAAGAGTAGATGGTATAACAGCTAGCAACACCCAATCTATTACAGCAACAGGAAAAGTAAATACATTAGCATTACAATAATAAGATTAGCCAACGAGGTAGGAAGCCGCAAAGGCAGCAGATAAGCGAATACTTCGAATTTGCGGAGAAATGCCTTGGAAATTACTCTTGCCTAACCGCTGGGTATTTGATTGTGGCTCTGAACAAAATGGGAACTTATGTCAGAGTCCGATTAAATAATAGGTTATATTCAAGATGAATAGGCTACATAAATGTTTGTTATAGGAAACATTCATGAAAATTTGACAGAAAAAGGCAACCCTCGCTAGACAAGTAGCCTGCATGCTACACGAATAGATCTGATGGTGATAGCATGGTTTGCTTAAAGTGACATTTTTACGAATAGGATACCTAATATATTTCGAGGATTTGGAAAACGATTCGCAGACAGTCATTAAAATGCATAAAATGTACAAATTAAGACCTATTTCTCTATCGTATTCTCTTCTCTGTCGTATTTGTTTAAATATTAAAATTGATCTTGATTTACGGGCAAGACATAAGGTCAATAAAACCCATAAAGATTTTCGTAAATTTCGAAAACATTTTTAACTTTACCTTCATCATCATCAGCCGGAAGACGTCTACTGTTGAACAAAGGCCACCCCCTTAGAACGCCACAATGAACGACCATTAAATGTTTATTATTTGCTAGTTTATTAAATGTTTTTCTGTGTTCTGCTCACCCCATACCAGGCGAAGCGTGTTGTTACGTATGTAAAGGAAGTCGGTGTTTATGTGCGTTGTGACATTCTTACGTCTGCTAGGTGTAAAGAATTCTCGGTAGTGCCAACAGCGCGACAATTTGCGATCAATTACTCTAGATAATCAAATAAAAAATCTCAACTACATAGATTCGAGATATTAAATCAAGCAATGAATTCAATTTATATAATATTGAATTCGTCACATTTAGTAAATCCACGTTTTAAACAAAGCTTTTCATTATTCCATGTACACTTTCCATGTGCGAAGGTATGTAAATTATAAATTCCCCCCAATATTCTAGTAGGCTAATAGAATATTGAGTACGTCATGAGATTGATTAAAATTGTAAATAAATAGACCCCTTCCTAAATCTTGGTATTAAAATATATCCTGAATTACACATTAATTTATACATGTATACAGTACATTATCTAATCTCACATTCAGTATTTAGGTGATTTCAATTTGAAAAATCTTTAGACTAACGTCTTACGTAATTTTCTAAATGTAACCAAAAACGTATTCAATTGACTATGATTGTATATTCCAAGCTGAAAAATTACATCGCGTAACATGATTAAAGTTTCATGAAAAAAACATCGAACGTTTTTCATGAAATTTCAGTTTGGTTATTAGTTATTACCGTAGCAACTAACCCCATGTATATCTTAAAATTTTGTGCACATAATAAGAGAGAAATTTTAAGTTTTTCAAGAAATCTGTAAATAAGAAAATCCACATGTCACATTTATGTTTACTATAAAAATAACTAAAACTAAGAAAAACCTTCAGGTTATAAAATCGATCGAAATCTTTGAAAATCATATTTACAAATGCAATCATGTTAGACTCATACGCTATGGGTCAGAATTCTGAAAAGATTTGCTAATAAAAATATCCTTTACCTATAATATGCGGTAATTACTAATAGTCACTTAAATTGTTGTAGGCAATGTTTCCAATACTGTAAACCTGTTAATTGGTGTAACCGCATTCAATCATTTCCAATGTATTTCATTAAAAATGTTTAGAATGGCAGTTCATTCTAATATTCACAGAACTTACGACACCAATCTAGATAATAAATATTACACCAGAAGGCCAGTAGTTAATTTAAAACTTTTTAAAATATACTCAGTAACAATCTAGTTTCAATGTTGAATCTAATGTCAAAAATGACGTCCATCATGCTGATCCTTCTAGATTAAATAATTTTGGTCTGTGCCTGAAAATGACCTTAGGAACACAAGCCAAATATCGAAATGATTTTTTATTTGAATTCGTCCTACGGTAGTATGTTGTAAATAGAATACAGGCAAACAAAATATATTCTTTCAATTTCGTAAAGTGCCCCTCTTAGCTCCATGGCCGCGTACTACCAAACAGCAAACCATTTAGCTATCAAGTAGATAGTATTGACAACATTGTCAATTCTAAAGTAGGCGGTGACAGAAGACGGATAGTTTGTCCGTCGCTGCGATAAAACCAACATGAATGACAATGCGGCCTCGAACGAAAGTACTTTTACTATGCACATGCGTGATCAGGATAACACATACGGCATAGAGTAGCTGCACACAGAGACATTCACGAATTTGAATATTGTTGGTAAACAAATCTAGCCTTTAGACACAAACAAAATAACGCAAATGAATTCTGTCTAAAAGGAATTGATTTATAGTTTTAAGAACTTTTTAAAACTGAAGCATGTAATCAGAAAATCACAACTAATTAATTTAGAAAACGGAGAAGTATTTGATTCATTAATTTAAGATATCTTTTATTGACAAACACTTTCATACAATACAGCCGTATGAACATTATGGTAGTAAAAGTTACAAGATTTTCAACCACACTTTATTTTAATCTCCCTAACTTCAATTTCCTTTAACCTTTTAACAACAAAAAGTCAACCAAGAAAATCTACAACTTATAAATACCTAGAATTTCTGCTTACTATGCAAAAAGTAATTATAAAAACATTTCTCTCAACCTCTGAACATGTCGCCTACTCTACACAATGTGCATTAGCAGTTGGCGTTGTGCCGACAGGCGGACGCGACTTAGTCCACTGCACCATTGACCCGCACCGGGTAGGGTAGCTATGAGGCACCAGGAACCCCAGCTGATTGCAGATGGCTGTATTAGCCGATATTTTGATACTAACTTGCTAAATAAGTCTCCTCGGTATGGGCCTTGGCCTTAAACTACAGCGACAATTGTCTCAGAGAAATATTGGTTACCTTGCTTGCCAAGGATCGTGATTTTAAAACGATGTTTAAGTTGTTGGCCATATTGGCATAGTATTGGCCTAGGTCATGGCGTATTTGGCCTTATACTGACCGCAAGGGAAAAATAGAAACAAAAATACGTCATAAATGTTGCTTTAATTTAGCTCGAAGCTTAGGAACCGTCGTTTCTAAAAGCTTGTGTTATGTTACGGCTCTTCATTTTCCAGGAGTTATACTATTGTTTATAATAAACGAAACATAAGGAAGAGAAGTAATTCAGTTACTTTTTTGTTTGTTTTATTGTTAACAGACAAACATTCTATTTTAGCTTTAGTTCGGTTACTAATGAGAAGTTTTAGGCACTTTTTTTAGTTGCGTAGATTATCAATTAAAATAGAGTATGAAAAGCTAAAAAAATAACAGAATGTACAGCGAATGCTTTCCTCTCGAAAAGAGCCTATAGCCATGTTTTTAAACACAATATAATTATTAAATAAATAACACCCGCTTCATTTATCTCAATTCAACGAACTCATTGTAAAATTGCCGCCTTATAATTGTTTCATAGATACAGTAATTACTTAGATGTAATAGTTGAGATGTATATTTTTTTCTTTTTTAAGTTCTGCGTCATTTTGACCAGTGCGCAATATCATAATGTCGTGTTTCACTAAGTAAGCAACATCTCAAATCAGTTATTTTGCTTTTCAGATTAAGATATTTTAATTTTATATTATAGGAATAAATAAGACTACGCAGTACCTCTGTTACATAATATGTATATTATATGCTAGACTTTAAGATCTTAGAATGATCATCTCATGGTTAATGTTACGGTGTTCCGATTATGTTTAAAGGTATCTTGAGTTTTATACTCATATGGTCACAAATGTCAGAAATACGACACCATTATGACAGAATGCTTTAACTGTATTTCGGCTTTCCGTCGGTCCTAAAATCCTTCTAATATAGAAGGAATCACGAGCAATTATTTCAAGCCTGGATCAAATACAAAGCAATAAAAATTAAAATCTCATTTACTACCAAAAAAACAATACTAACACAATAGGACAATCATAGTGCACCTACATAGTCTGTAACTATGCGCGAGCGCAGAGGGAACGGGCAGCATAGCCAATGATAGCCGAACGTGCGCCGCTTGCTAAGCGCTGATTGGCCGACGTTAGCTCCACGCATGTGCAATGATGACCTCGAGTGAAATGCGATTATTCAAGTTCCAGTAATCCCATGACATAATCTAGATTATGGTATTATAGTTTTCCTTGAGAATAGTGCGCATCGTCTGCTGCAGTGTGATGTAAGATGCATGATTATTATACCAGTCGGTTGTAAGATTGCTAACGTAATATAGCGCAATACGGCAATTTATAGTTTTGACTTTTAACTGGTTAGTTATTATGTATTTGATTTCTTGCAAGGATTTTGGCGTTCACATGCCTTGGCATAAAAGTATGTATATAGCATTAACGTCAGAAAAACAATAATATTTGTATTTTGGTACATGTTTTATCATTACACGATATGGCGGAATACTGTCAAGTAGACCCAGGAATTCATATCGACTAAAATTCTTATTTATTACAAAAGCAATGTTAATGTCAAAATATATTTATAAAACATTCAACCAATGTCCATAAATTGTTAAATATTTTTCAAAAAAATACTTGAACTTTCATGCACCTGGCTACGTGACCGCGTAAGGAGATTAAAATACAATATTTTCGCCAATAGCACATAGCAAGGAGGTTAGAAAACCTATTAAAGTGTCATGTGCTCCAAACTATAAAATAGTGTTTATAACGGCCGGCCTTAAATAGGATTTAGACATAAAAATAAATTATTTTTTCGATCCACAAACTTCTTCCACTGTGTTTGGTAGATTTAATCGTCGAGGAGGTCAGAAGGCTTTTGAACCAGCTTGTTATAGAGATAGGTGGCGGGTTTACATTTTCCGCTTTTGTACTTTATAATAAAATTTGGCGAACTACGATGTTCCTGTATAAGTGTATATTACCTATAGCCATTCATAATCATGTCCTGAAATAATATCATATTTATCATCATCAGGCTATCTGTGTCCACTGCCACTGAGCTCGATCTTCGGCCCTCCGCTTCCAACAGCTGCCAGCCATTTTGCGTATATCGTCGCCCCACCTAGCTGTAGCGCGTCCTAAATTATATTGAAATACTATTTTTGTACAGTCAGCATCCTAAGTAGATACATGATATTTTATTAACATACCGTTTCAGTTCAACAAAAGGTGGTGGGGTGGGGGGTTGCCATAATACCCACGCTTGGCAAGTGGCTTTGTTGCAGTTTTGGTTAGTGGTGAAACTACAGAAGACGCTGGTGCCAATCTTCTGGGATTTCCCTTAGTCGCCTTCTATGACAGCCCTGGCACGAAATTGGGAAGTGCTCCTCTGGCCCAGCACTCCACGGGAAACATAGATAATTAACTATACGTGAACATAAGTTATACGATGTTCAGGTAATTAAAAAACCAAATGATTCGAAAACTGTCATTACCTACCGGAATCTCAGAGCCTCCTGTGTTCATTGATACTTTCTACCATTTTCTGGCTAACGTTATGCGCTGGGTATTTCCCTTCCACACATTTATAAGCACTTGTGACTTGCAAATTGTTTTAAATAGTTACAACACAGCTGAGATACCCATCCGTTTTGAATATTGTAGACAGTCCTATCTATGAAACGGGTTGTTATTGAATATTGATTAGAATATTCGAGGTTTAACAGTCATCCAAGAGATTTATGAAGAGAATTATAAAACATTTGTGTACGTTTTAGGGAATCCAAGGTTATAGACGATAGTCATGTCGGCATAGAGACACCCTCTGTTAGAGATGGGATTATCACAATTCGCATACCATCAAATTCGATGAGGACATCGAATACAATTTAGCTCCCTTTCTTAGGTCGTAGGCCTATCTAACTCAGGAACCCCTGTCTCAAAGTTCATTTTCTTCCCTTCAAGGACCGAGATTAAACGGTCTTTGATTAGACTTCCTATCTTCTTCTCCATGTTCGGCTACACTACTGCTCTGAACTGACGGTTGTCAGTGGCAGTTTAATCGCTTAGCCACTGCCAACCAGGTTTGGTTGGCAGTGGCTAAGCGATTAAACTGCTGCGCTAAGCGTTTCTGGTGGCCATGTTTGTCCCGAATCTGGGTGTATGTGTAGTATTTAATAAGTGATATATAATAAAAGTAAAATAAAATATTTCATGATTTTGAAATGCACCCACGGTACAGGAGAAATTCCTAGTGTGGGGCAAATATTGTTTTTAATTAAAAGAAAAGATCGGCTTCAGAATTACTGTCTTTGTAATCGCAATAATCTAGTATGTGAAATTACCAATTATTCCTTCTAATAGCAACAAGTACTATAAGTTAATCTTAACGAATGCATGTTGTCTCACAAGTACCACCTTTTAACGAGGAATGCAGCTCCAAATGAGACTAATAAGTATTCCTGTGTGTGTCCAGCCGTGGTCTCAGGATGACGTCAGGAGACAGGCGGGCGGCTAACCTTGGCCTAGAGCCATGTCGCTCCATCTGTTAAGATTGCTTTCACACCGCGCCTGTCTAGTCGGAGCTTTTGTTTGTTGATTTGCTCTTCAACTAAAATAGATGCGTTCTTGACCTAGCTTATCTTCTCTTAGCTTCGAATGAAGTATAACGTTACTCGCTTCATCTACATAATACTAGTATAGCAAAGTGGTACAGTTTATAGGTAGGGGGTTTTGTTCAAACCCATCCGTCCGATTTCCAAAATCGCTAAGGCCTAGCGGAGACGTAGGTTTATCTGGTCAGAACCAGCCGTAAGACGTCCACTGTTGACAAAAAGCCTCCCCCTAAAACGCCGCAATGAACGACACTTGTCATTTGCATCCACCGGTTGCCTGCAGCTCTGACGATATCGTCGGTCCACTTTCATCACCGTCGGTTCAATGGTATCTAGATACAATTATTTGTAACGTTAAAGATAGTAAGAATTTGAATGACTAGGCACTTCCTTAATGTGACTTTACGTTAGGCTTTTTCAAAGGACAGCTATCGTTTTGTGGTCGTCAGTCTTGACCACAGACAGCAGAGCGGGGCTAATGTCGTAAGCTTTGAAGGTAAACAAATATGTCATGTTTTTATCTATGGCGCCTCGCTTTAGGTGTATGCATCATTCGATGGTATTCCCCAACTCATCATCACGTCACGAACACGTCTAATAGTCGAGACATAAAAGTCATAAGGCCCTAATATTAAGGGGTGACGTGAAGTACCTAAGTATATCATAAAAATTTGGCCCACCTAAAAGAAATATTAGCTACTATTAACAATAACAAGCACTTGGATACATAATGTGTTAATAATTTTTAATCGACTTCAAAAAAGGAGGTTATGTAGTTTTATTATTTATTTTCACTTTTTATCTTTTACTGGTCTTTGAGCCTTAAGGAACAGTTTAGTATAGGCTGGTATTTTTTTATGCTATTTCTATTTTTAAACAGAAAAACGTTACCTCACACTAAAAATTTCTCCTGTATCGTTAGTGCGTTTCACAAATATGAAATATCACTTATACAAAAACCCAGACTTTGGACAAACTTCTGCGGATCCAATCGCTTAGCCACTGCGCCAATCAGGTCGTCAACTATGATTTTGTTTATAATTCGAACATGAAGCAAATTAAATAAATTCGGTAACACACCACACCATTTCTAAGGTGCGAAAGGATCTCGTCCAAAGATATTGTCCCGCAAACCGCACGAATGTTGGCAGCACGATACCAAACGGATGTCCCACGTCTAGGCGACGTGTGCTGAATACTCCACCATTCTATAACTCGTGAGAATGACGCTCAATACTAATTCACCTATATTTATTACCGGAGCTTCCCTAATTACCTGGAAGCTTGTGAAAACTAACTTAACATTTACACTTACTTAACTCAGTAAGTCAGAATTCTATTGAGAATACTTTAAGAGGAACCATGCTATGACTTCTTTTTGTAAAATTTGCATCTAATACATATTCATACTATAATATGTGAAAGTAACTCTGTCTGTCTGTTATGCCTTCACGACTAAACCGCTGGACGGATTTTGATAAAATTTGGCATGTCTAAAGTTTAAGAACCGAGAAAGAATATAGGCTACTTAACGCGGGCAAAGCCGTGGGCCAAAGCTAGTTACATTTTTACTGGCTTTGTTACCAAGAGTCAGTTAATCAAGTTACAAACTGATGACATCACAGGTTGCTATTGTTTTTGGCGGTTTTCCCTATAGATAATGTAAACGGAAATCCGGTGCTCCGTCACGAAGGTATTTCAGTTAATTTGTGGTGCCAAATGCCCATGAGTTTTTGATATACTAGATACCTGCATAATACACAAGTGCTGTAAGCCTTGTCTTCATTAGTCGAGTGGTCGCTAAGCGCGGCTGGTGAGCATGAGGTTCTGGATCCGAACCCTGGGCCGGAGTTTTATTGGGTATTTCCAGCAGGTTATTCGTTATTAGTCTGGATTTGTGCCCGGTTGATGGCAATAACTTACATTGGGGCCTATAACAGTCATATTTGGCGAAATGTGGGTATACTATACACCTCTACCTACCCTTTTCATGGAATATAAGTGTGATGTTATGTTATATTTTCCTTCGTAGGCTTACAGATGACTTAAACTTTTTCTACTCTAGACTCAAACCCTTAGATACTGTGACAACAATATGGTTTATAGTGCTATGTTATGTGAATGTATACATTTTATACCGTAATTACCTAACTTAAGTTACAACTAAGTAATTAAGTTACTTGCCGTGTGGTATCCGGCCTAGAATATACCACCCCCTGTCCTCCCGTGGGTGTCGTAAGAGGCGACTAAGGAAAAATCCATAAGATGGGCAGCAGTGTCTTCTGTAACTTTGCCACCAATACTGCGATCCCCAAGCCACCTGCCAAGCGTGGGGATTATGGCAAACCGCCCCTTTTAAGGGGGAGGCTTTTGTTCAACAGTGAACGTCTTCCGGCTGATGATGATAATGATGAATAAAATTACTACTACACAACTTAGTAGGAATGATCTGTTTGTGTTTTAAATGCTTCATTCCTTTTCTTAGTAGAACACCAGGTAAACTTCTACGTGTGAAAGTGAACCACAATAAATATAACTAATTCAGTAACGAGTCAGCAGAATTGAATTTAAGATTTGGTGATGCGTACTCTTTCAATTGAGGAGAGAAAATTTTTGTATATGTCAACTTCTATGTTTTGTTCTTTAAAAGCAACGACGCCCCACACTAGGAATTCCTCCTGTATCGCGGATGCGTTTTACATACGAGTACATGAAATATCACATACACAAGCACACAGCTTCGGGACTAACATCTGCGGATCACAAAAAAATTTGTCCCGTGCGGGAATTGAACCAGCATCCCTTAGCGCAGCAGTCGAATCACTTAGCCACAGCGCCAATCAAGTCGTCACGTTTTTCCTGTCGAAATCTTAATACAACAGAATAAATCGTTGTTTTAACAATTTCATTCCAAGAGTTACTTTACGTCAAGATTAAAAAACCACTTTTGTCTTGTGGTCATGTCATGACTAAACGTGAGTGCGGCGTGTGCCGTACACATAACTTCCACGGGTTAAACCAACATTATTTTGGACTACATCCAAAAAATAAATGATTCGGCATGCCATATCGCTCGAAGCACTGTTAACAGTTGGGGAAAAATGGCTCTCGAGTGGCGACCACGAACTGGAAGACGCAGCGTTGATCGACCTCCCACCGGGTGGACCGACGATATCGTCAGAGTTGCGGGCAACCGGTGGATGTAGTTGGCAAGTTAGATAAGATAATTATGAAATTAGATAAGATAGGCAAAATAAGGTCATCAACATCATTTTAGCGCGGATTCACCCACTGCTGGGAATAGGCCTTCGTTTTTCTCCGCCATTCTTCTCTGCATTTAACGTCTCCCGTTTATAACTGCGAAGAACTCTTGGTTCTTCGCAGTTTTATAAACGTCGTCAATCCAAAATATGATGGGATTGCGTCATTTCGTTACAGAGTTCCTATGACCACCTTCTGATTCCATCAACAGACCATCTAAAGTACCATTGTATGCAGAAATTATTTTTTAGATTTCAAGATTTGACCTAAACAAACTAACATACACGCAAACATTGCAAGCTAAATAAAACCCTGTAACAAAACAAATTTGAAGAGAGGAAAGAGCTAAGCAAGCTTACTACTTATCTGGTACAATAAATATAAAATTAATAAAATAAACTACGCCAAAGAAAGTGCATGGAGATTGTTTAGCATATTTATGATGCATGTCCTTGTAATATACATTAGAACATTAGTCATCGCCGAGTCCACATCAAGCATGGAATAACTAATCGGTGACATTGCAATGTGCAATCACAGGTACATCCTGTCCTACTTTCTTTGTATAGACAGGAGTAGTCGACAACATGGCACTATTACACGTACGAACCTATATTTTGTTTTATTTAAATAGTTATATGTCGTGTTGGCCTAGTGGCTAACCCAGGCAAGGATCATATGACTTTTTTAATGTCATAAATATTTTCTTAGATATTCTAAGACACCACTGGCTAACGGTGACGGAAAACATCGAGAGGAAACCTGGATTTAATCATCTGAAATCGCCCGCAGTGAACTAGCGTGGTGATCAATGCTCAATCTTACTCTATAGGGAAAGAGGCCTTTGCCCTGTAGTGGGACAACTATAGGCTATTGTTGTTTTATTTATAAAATGATGTAGAATCAATAATTGGTCGTAAAGGTTATCAATACGTTACATTAAGGCCGGTGTATCTACCATGAGCTGTAATGTAAAAACATGAAGGTTTCAATAATGCAGGTCAGCTGACTGTATTTTTGACAGTCTTTGTACCGAGAAAACATAGATTTTGAGAGAATGGAATAGAATGATAAATGTATGGAGATGACATCTTATTTCGACTATGTTATCGATGACATGTGTCAAACTCTATATGTTTCATTCTATTCTATTTCTATTCGTCAAGTGTTTTGAACGCTATCTAGGGGAGGTGAGGAGAAAACTGTCATTAAAAAAAAAACGCGTTTTCTATTGATTACAAATCTTGTTTCATTGTGCTTACTTGCTAGGGGACTTTATGCTCGTTACCATAGAAACGTTTTTGTTAGTAAGTTATAAACGTTAAGTTTCTACACACCTTGTATCTGCACAGGGATGCTCGAGTGTGGTAAATGAAATGTACTTACAACCTACACAATTCGGAAGATAAATCGGCAGATATTTTTTCAACAGTTTACATGTTCCATGTTCCTACATCGTCATCCAGAAGACGTCCACTATTGAACAAAGGCGCTCTCTTAGAACGACATAATAAACGACATTCGGACGACCTAATTGGCGAAGTGGCTAAGCGATTGGACTGCTGCGCTAAGGGTTGTTGGTTCGATTGCCTCATGCGGCAAAAATTTGTAGGGAACCGGAGATCTTTGTCCCGTGTCTAGGTGTTTGTGAATATGATATTTCATGTTTGTGAAACACACCCAAGACACAGGAGAAATTCCTAGTGTGGGGCGATGTTATAAAAATATCTATAGCGACCAGTAACCATACAGTAGAATCAATTAGCAGAACCTTCATGGTTGAACCAGCACTGATTGTCAGCTCTACTACTAACCTACCAATGATTTATTATTACTCTACAATATGAACTTTTCTCATTATTTAGCTCATGTGAATAAATCATGAATTGACCATTGTAACTTGTAAGCTTAAGGTTGTACTGAATACTGATTGTTATGATATTGGCACTTAAATATAGGCACGGTACCAAGCAATGGAATAAACAATTGGTCATGTCGAAAATACATGTTCTGTAGTGTACTTTTTCGACTTAATAAAATCCCTAGAACGAATTGCATATACAAAATGTTAGAAAACAATATCCAAGTTGATCGCTCAAGGAAATAAATAAAGCGTGGGATAACATTATGGAAATCACATAACAAAACCTGTTATCTATTACAAACTGTTCCGATAACGTCAATATATTAATCCAATCAATGTGTGTACAGGTTTATAATCTCACAACTATTCCCGGCATCTGCCATTACCGATCCCGGACCGGAAGTGGCTTGGCTTGCCTTCCTGCCGGCTTTCACTTCCGCTGCGCAGAAAACTGCGCGCTTCCCGGACAACAGCCATTTTCCACAAATAATAACTTGTACTAATCGAATATTATAGGAATAATATTCAGATTGCCTTTGCTTGCAGAAATTGATTACTTTCGATTACCTTTGAGGTTGCATATGTTTTATGCCAGTTCTTATAATATAAGAACTAGCAACTTCCTAGGATAGATGAGTCATAACGTCATGATAGGTATTATCATAAAGTTATGACTCATCGATTCTAATTTAGATATTATATCTGACGACCTGAATGGCGCAGTGGCTAAGCGATTGAACTGTAATTGGGGTTGCGGGTTCGACTTCCGCACGGGACAAAAAATCATCATTGCTTCTTAGCCCTTTGATCAGGAGCTTGGAAAACACATTCACTTAAATCGTTTTAACTGTTTTCTAATCATTATCAGCCGGAAGCTGAGCACTGTTGAACAAAGGCCTCCCCCTTAAGTAAAAGGGTTGCCTGGCTTGGGGATCGCAGGATTGGTGGTGCTACAGAAGACGCTGCTGCCCACCTTCTGGATTTTTCCTTCGCCACGGATACACGGAACACATGTTTTCTTATACATAATATTAATTTAAGGTACCTAAGCTAGTGTCACGCCCGTAGGTATTAGTAAATAGGTACCAATACTTTAGGCCTAGTCATCTCTGGTATTTAATGCGTCAATACTATTATACATATAGGTATTCATTTAGATTTGTGTATCATACATGTGTAACATTTGTGTAGGTAAAGGGAAATTGTGCAGCCGACACCTTTCAGGTTTTAACAAATTCCACACGTCACCTCTACGAGTCATTACTGAGATAGTGGGCTGTTCATTTACCACACATCCGTTAAAGGAAATATAGGTTTTTTAGATAAAATACTTAATACCTTATTTGAAAGACCTACTATTTGAAAAAGGAACTACCGATATCCATTGTTTTTCAATGAACAATACTTTATAATAAACAACATTATGACGAACAAATTATCTTGTATCAAAGAAGTAGTTAACAAATTAACAGAGGAATAACGCGAACGCAGTAGTGAAATTATCACTAACAAGCCTGAGAGGCTGGCAGCCGTAAGACGTTCACTTAACAACCGTCTCATAGAGCGCATGTACATGTGTTTATTCCATGATAAATCTGTCCATCATACATTAGTCTACTTAATTAGACGTTAATTGCCATTAAACGATGGATTAACAAGTAAATAAGTCATCTGATGAGCGTTTTGTATGCGCATGGAGTTATGTTGTCTGATAATCTCCAACAGTTTAATTAATGCTGGAAAAAACATCATTATACTGTACCACCTATCTCAGGTTAAGCTAGGAGAGGGTTCCAGTCTAGAGTAGGCAATAGGGAAATCCATATACCAAAAGAATAATAACTAATACCAACTGGAACTATATAAATAAATAAATAAACATTTATTGCTACTATAAAAACGTGACACGTACAAAATAAACATAAAAAATTGTTACATTGTAGCAAAAAGAAGTAAGCTCAGCGAATGTTGTACCGGGACGAGCATGACCCGGTACAGCGCTGATTTTCAGCCACTCCTACTCTGTTGTGCGTATCACAATCTAAGGTGATATAAAGAAAGAACGAACATTGATCACCATATTGATCAAGCGTGGTGATCACGACTCGTTCTCCAAGGACTCATAAATATATATTTAGCACACAATGTTTTAATCAATCAATGGTGTCAAAAACATACCGATTAAGATACAGAAGATCAAGCGTGGTGATCACAACTCGTTCTTCAAGAAGGACTAATGAATCTATATTGCACACAGTGATTTAACTGTCAATCAATGGTGACAAAAAGTACACAGAAAAACCCGGTAAAGTGGTTTTGAGGGCCCATAAATGCAAAATAACAACAATAAAATTAATACTGATGAAGTCACACACTTGCCTAATTTGGATCTTCAAGTTAGTGCCTACTAATTTTGCCCATTAACTGATTCACCACAAAAGTAAACAATTTTCTTTTCATAGTAATATGATTGGTATGCATCAAATTCACGAAACTTAATCTTGAGACCACAACGTCAATAGTCATGTTATATACAAACCTCATTAAAAACATAACATCACGCCTGTATTCCCCGAAAGGATAGGCAGAGGTGCACATATAGTAAACCCACAATTCACCAGTTATGTTTTTAGGTCCCAATGTAATAGGGGGCGAGTCTATTGCCATCAACCGGGCACAAATCCAGACTCCGTGTTGCTACTAAGAAATACCTAATGGAAAAACCCAGTAATAATTTGTACAAACCTCATTTATTATAAAAAATAATAAAAAGTCAGTTAACTTTTTTGTTTTTACTTTTTGGCAATCAGCAATGTTGCCGTATCTGCCAGTGTCGTGTAGTGATCACACATGGGTATATTGCGGGCTCTGGTGAAAACTATTTTCGGCGTTATTTCGGTGGTCTGTTAACTTAAACACTTCTTAAAATTGACATCTCTTTACTTTGACACGCAAACAACAGCGACAGATTACATATAAATACGTTACTTATTTCACTTGACTTAAGCGAAGTTGAATTCGGTGCCAAATCCAAAAAATCATGAACTAATTCATACAAATAAGTGCTTTCTAAGCAGTTTTAATGCTAAAACTATTTAAAGCGAACACACACAGTTTAATCATTGAAATTAAACTAGAAGAAAATAATACAAACTTTCCATCATCAAATATAGTGCAGTGACACTAACATCAAACGTTATTAGGAAGTATACATTACTGAGTCGGAACAAGGAAGCGGTGATCAGCCCGGGCGCCGAACTCGGCGCGTTTCCCCTTTCACTCGGTGAACTGGTGGGATTACAACAAGTACTAGCTGGTTCGATAGTGACTCAAATTACTGGTTAGATTAGCTTATAAATAACATAGATTAGATAGCGCTACTTGTTTGTCGTATTGACTTGTTCGAGGAGGGATGAAAGTCATGTGTCTGAAACTTGAAAGAGCGATGTGTCGCGCGGAGAGGGAGGCCCAAACGATATGGAAGTATAGTGTTAATTGGATAATAATAATAATAATAATAATAAATCATTTAATCTCAGGCTTCAATGGCCCATAGATATATACCTTACAGACTAACATATATAGATTAAATACAAATTTGTGTTAGTAAATAAAAAACTTAAAACTATGTTAATAGCACTTCACTTTGCACTTGTCTTCGTGCTCTCCTGTGGTACTGATCCGCGGAAGCGACGGAACACCACGCCCTGCGGCCAAAAGTCTTCTTCCATGACGAGGGGCAGGAAACAGTTCGGTACTCGCACCACGAATGCCTTGAAATTTACATTGCGGCGCGACTCCAGTAACTGCACCCTCGGCCTGTACTTCGTCTTTTGGCGCACGTAATCAGCGATGTCCTCCTCCTTAGTGGTGTAGTGCAGGCGGGAGACGTACACCGGTGTGTTCGGCTGGGCAGCACGCACTGTGGTGTCGGGTTTCACAGAAGCTGTGCCGCAGCGGTTCTTGTTGGGTCTGCGACGGCGCTTCCTCCCTTGCACCTTCACAAAGCCATCTTCGTCTGCTTTTGCCATTTCCTTCTCGGAGACGGGCTTCTTTATGAGAGCACTGGGAGTACTCTCTAAAACACGCGCATAACTTTTTAATTGCGCAGGCGCTGCAGATCTTAACAGCTGTACGACGTGTTTGTCGGCGGGCGCGGGAGGCCCCGCAGGGACAGTAGCGAGCGGGCTGGGCGCGCGGGGTGCGCACTCTGCTAGCTCAGCAATTTTCGATTAATAATGCGAGCCGTGGTCATAGTTGTGTGCAGATAGACCATAAGCAGGTACATTTTGGCTAACTTAGACTATACTTTCAAACTGTAGAGCAAAGCATGGTATTTTTGAAGATGAAAGTAAAAAATCACACACTGATTGGGTGGACATAAATTCTTCTTTATGCCATAATATTTTTGATGAACAACCTGGCGTCAGAGTTTAAACTGCCTGTAGGCCTCTAACATGGCTTTACACACTGTTGAAAAATAGGTGTGCTGGTTTCCTTACAATGTTTTCCTTCACCGGTTTTAGCAACTGATAATTCATTTATAATACGCACATGAATTCGAAAATACATTGGTGCGTGCCGGGGTATGAACTGGCGACCTTTGACTTTGCTGTCCAACGGTCATACCACTTGGCTATCACTGCGTCGACATAAAAGCTATATGAGTCACATCAACCTATAATCTTAGTTACAATGAAGCCCCGGATACACTAGGGAACATTTTGTCCCGCAACATGACGCGCAACACTCAATCTACGTGACGCTGCAACGTTGCACATTGTCCCGCAACATAGTACGTGACGCGGGGCATGTTGCTTGCTCCCGCCTCGAGAGCGAGCGCACGTGTCTCGCGTCAGTGTCGCGCCATTTGTCACCAAGTGTATTCGCGTACGCAACGTGCCTCTTAACATGGCTTTAGTGTGGGGAAATGATACGCAGCACTAATAGCCACAACCTCCTCGGGCGACATTTCTATAAACACTGACTAGTGTAGCCAGCAAAATGTTCCATGACAATTGTCGCGGGACACTTCACGTAGTTGTTGAGGGACATGTTCCGCAACATGTTTCTTCATTTGCCCCCTAGTGTATCCCAGGCTTAAGACAAACAGATGTTTTGAAATTCAGCGCGTCGCGCGTCGGCTTGCTTACAGGATATACCATTAAGTTAATAATACTCTAACTACACTTGAACTAAGTTTAATAACTAACAATTCTGACATAATACTCCACTGTCTTTTGAATCCTTTGATGTAATGTTTGTTTAGTATTGGATAATTTTTATATGTTTACTTTATATTTTTAACCTTTGTTTGTTTTTGTCAGTATACAGACTGATATTCTTTGTTCTCTTGACAGAGTGAGCTAAATACTGATTCCAAAAGATCGTAGTGGGCCATACAAACTACCCAAGGTGTGCTGAACAACACTTAGATTCCCGCAACACGAGTCCAACTTCTAACAAAGTAACTATGTACATTAAAATCAAAATAGATTTTGAATATAGCATTCATCGATTCATGGCTCTATCTAGAAGCAAAACAATTCACAATACACCTTTTAGCTGCTCTACATTCGCTGACAAACAACTACAATTACCCATCGACGTCATCGAAACAAAATACACCATTGGACAATGACCCATACATTCGCGACCTACTTTAACGAAAAATTGTTGTTCATTTGTTTGACAGCCACACTTGTGAACGCGGAAAAATACGTATCGGCTAATTTGCATTATAAGAGAAGTGAATTATCGTGTGTGAATCAGTCGAGAATACGAGTAACTGTGTCGACGACCGGAGATGATTGTTTTGGAGTTTATTCATACTTTTGTGTTTACTCTCTGGTCGAACATATGTAATGTACTTGTTACTTTTTTTATCTTGTAACGTATATATGAAAAATGCTGGGGAAGTCCTAATTGTATTATATTCTCATGTAATCTTCATGATGTAATTTTGTACCCGGAGTCGAAAATGTTGTTAAAACACTTTGGTTTTGGAGTGTACCTAATTCATTATGTTTTTATACATTTAGCGATAAGTAAATTAAATTGCATTTTAAATCAGACAATTAAATATTTATTTAACTGTTGACCTGAATCAATAATCATTGTTATGACGTACTAGCTGACCCAGCGAACTTGGTACCGCCTCCTCGCCATTTAAACCTTCCACAAATATTTTAAGACTAAAATTTGTTAAATCAGTCTAACAGTTCTCGAGTTTTAGCGAGACTACCGAACAGCAATCCATGATTACGCATTACTTAGAGTTAGATTTTTACTTTAATCAAGGTGAAATGGAAACAATTTTTAATATTTTATAATATTAAAAATTCCATTTCCATTTCATCTAAATTGTTAAACCTACTTATATTAAGAAATATGGTGTCCGCTTCCTACTCTTAGTAGGGTGAATCACAAGGCAAAAGACAAAGGCCTACAAAAACTGCGTTTACCTGTTACTCAACTCCAAAATTACAAGAACTTCCAACGGAAGATACCGGGTAATTTCAATAAACGATTAGCATAAAATTTATAGTAAAATATTCCGTGTGTACACTGCATATTTTACAATAAACGACCTATGCATAGTGGTAGCACTGTGTGCACATTGTATATTTTATAATAGAGTTGTAATAATTTTAAAATATAGTACTCATAAATCTAATTTAGAAACAAACAATCTATAAGATTATTGAAATTTTGTCCCTAAATTCTGGTTCCAAAGCATAAATTCCCTTCTTGCACATTATTTCTGCTACTTTCCTATATTAATAATGTATGTGGATTGACCATCGAGGCGTAGACAATTGAACTCAATAGCTTCCTGTACATTACGCGCGCACAATGCGCCCATTCATGACTTATCTGGACAAAGAAAAAATATCCACGAACACGACAGAAGGGTTGCGATTCCTCGGGGATTATCGTTTCTAGAAGTTAGCGCCGCGTCTTTTAATTTTTTGCGACTCCTACACAATTGTTGCAATCCCAACATAAATCTTCGTTACGAATAACAGAAAGAAGGACTGAGGGGTTTCTATTAACAGTATTAGTGTACATTTTTAAGAGATTAAAGGTCCCAATGGAATTACTAAAATAATCTTGAAAAATAAAAGAATATTTCATACTGTTGATATGGTAACCAGTTTGGTATGGTAATCATTGAAGATAATCTTAATGCTTGCCAATTGAAACAAAATTATTAAATTACCTAAGCTTAGTGATCGTGTCAGAAGAAGAAACATGTACCAACATGTTTTTAAGTACATTGCCACTCAAAATGCGGTTTCAAATATTTGGGCCTCCATAACGTTAGTAAATAAATATGAAGAGGAAGCTTTCTCGTAACAAAACAAGTCCAACAAAAGGCCAAGAAAGGCCCAACAGTGGCTGTAATGTGCGTAATCCTTTAAATAAATACTCTAAAGACCACTTCAATGCTTATTCCACTCTTTAGCTTGCCACCCAAGAAAGAATATTAATTCTAATGCGTTCACCCAATTTTGCACTACTTAATAACTTTTTCTAAATCTGACGACAATTGTCACGTTAAATGCTCCGTGAATAATGAATGTTGGGTGGCATTTTTATTGTCATTTTGTCCAGGACAAATATGTTTTTGACCAATGTGCGGCATTTGTAATGCAATAGCAAAAACTACTGGATCTTTTCGGCTAATTAATATTATCACAATAACAATACGCGCAGAATTGTTGGAAGTTTCGGCAAAATCAAAGTGACAAATATGCTTCTGTAGGCTGAATGAAAGGATACTATTACTTGTACGACATTTTAAATTATATAAGCGTATATTTAAAGTTACAAATTAGGTACGAATTTAGTGGCACAATACTTTCAAACTCTTTTATATCGCAAAAGAACTGTTTTAGGCACCTATATCTGTCCAACAATACCCAGTACTTCATTTACATAACATTCGACAGAGAAAAACAGCTTCGTTACAGCACGAACCAAAAAACGAGGATTCACTCGAATGATAATAAACGATCGGCTGTATCGAGATGGACATTTCAAGCACTCGATAAACATACGCGTCATGGACACGTGCGGAAGACCATAATAAACGACAATACAAGGACTTAGCAAAATATTGCTACAGTAAACAACGAAAAATAAACCTTATCGTTCAGTTATAAAGTCTAAATATGTGATTTAAAAACTTTTAATCGCGGTAAGCACGCGCGCATACATTTCTGGTCAATCTGATATTGGGTTGGATTGATGCGGAAAGGGATTCTTTAATAAAAATGATTAGGAACTCTTCGTGTATCTTTGACAATAGAACAATATGGCGGACATTTTGAAATTTACACAAACAACAATCTAAAGATATCATTGATTCTAAATATAAATGTTACATTCTATATTCGAACATGTTATCTCGAATGAGGTTTATTTATAAGTAATTAGAATTAGAATCTAAAATAAATAAATAAACAATTATTGCCTGTCACATGCACACATTTTAAGCGTTGAATTACCATTGACGTATGTGGTGTTAAATTACGTCAGACATTGACCATGAACCACTGAGCTTCTCCTTGAGAATATACTTATCCGTTTTTATTGCCTTTGAAATAAAAATGCATAATATATTCTTACGCTGCTATCCGCTCACAAAGATTTGAATGAAAAGCTTTATCTCGGAATAAAATTGCAGTAATTTAAAGAATCAATAATATGTATGGATTTGGACACTATCCGTTGGGTGACCGTTTTTCAATCCGAGGTCGTGTATAATAACTCGTTGCCTGTCCGCCAAGTGGACACAATACTTAAACAATCGACGTGCATTATAATATGTAATGCACTGCACAGTCAAAGGGTTAATCATTACGTACCTACTACGAGTATGAGACAGCACCATTATGCGTAACATTTACCCTGCCACTGTTCAGTACATAACAAATGACTAGATTCTGTCTACTTGGCAGACACCGGACAGAAAACTCCCGTATCCATAGTTACCTAAAAATATAAAGTTTAATTCCGCATTAACCCTGCAACGCCACGTCCATCCCATAGACATTCGCTCAGGGACGGAGAGGTAATCCATCAGTGCATGCAATTGTTTTCATTTTTGTCCGCTGCGCTTTTTTCGATGTACCACCGGTGGTCAGCCAGCACCTTGCTTTCCGATATTTTGCGACATATCCGCAGTTTTTGTGGGCTAGGGATGAGATTTATTGTAGTATCGGAGATGAAATATATCGATGTTTTGTGACTTGAATTTTCTGATTCCTGTAACTTTTCTTAAAACTCGTTTCAAGATCCGTGCAGGTAATGAGTGTTCTGAAATTGAACTTTAATATTTACATTATTTTGATCATTTGGTCAAAATAAGTTGAAAAAGGAACGAAGCATTATAAATAAAAGAACTAAGACTACCGCCACAAAGACTTAGCCTCGGAATCTTACTTTGATAGAAATAGAAAACAAACTACCTAATTATTCATATTTTATCGACAAGCAGATGACATAACAGGCCCTAACCCTTTGGAAGCAACTCAAGCCCACTTATTCATAATTTTCATAGAAAAAAACATGTTCGCGCCGCATCCAAATGGACTGTAGAGAATGTATTACAAGATTATAATCCTTATTTTTTTCACAAGTGGACAATGTGGTCGACTTGACCACAATGCGGTTATTGAGGGTTGAAGGATCGATGAGGTGGGTGCGATATGGGTAGCCGAAAGTGTTGGCCACCAAAATTGTATATATTTAAACAAATATTGTGGATAGTTTTAAAACCTCTAACGTGGCTTTACACACCGTTGAAAAATCTCTGTGATGTACTGGTTTCTAATATATAAATAAGTAATTTATAGTGCGCACATGAATTCGATAAGACATTGGTGCGTGCCGGGGTTTTTACTAGCCTGACCTTTCACTTAACAGTCCAGCGGTCATACCACTCGGCTGTCACTGCTTTTAACGACATACGTTCCTCTGAAACAAACCGATACTATATGTGGAGAGAGATAAATTCCAAAATCAAACAAATTTTATCGCTCGCAACATTTGATCAGCACTTTCTGGCAGCCGTACACCGTCGCCTCGTGCGGGCTAGTGCAGACGTGCGAATTACGAGCAGTCTTTGTATGTGTCGCAGCTTTGGTGACCAGCCTTACACCGCCCGCTGCCACGACACATTACACACAGCGTGATGTTTTAGCTGGTTATGTAAATCTCTCTCTTTGAATTAAGGTGTTTATGTCTCTTTCCAGCCATATATCACATAGTGACGGTGAAGTTAACTTGCCTATTTTTCCAGTAATTCGTCAATATTGTCTTTGTAATCTGAAGTTCTCTTATAACCTCTTTATAATTCCTCTACCTTTCGGCTAGGGTATTAATTAATTGTGGTCAATACAATTTAACGTTGTTAAACTTCACACAAAAATTCTAATACTGAATGAACTACACTCCTATTACTGCCATAAGAAACTCAGTACGTGAGCATATTTTATTCCTCTAAATATTCACGAAAAATTCATAGTTTTATACATACTTTTCCAACATCCTGTACATCAATACATCGGTCATTCATGTCCGAACATATTTTTTTGCAGCTTGTCTTGCGACAATCGCAAAACGCAGACCTCTACAAAATCCACACTTTATTAACTAATCACAAAAGGATTATGCCCACAAAGGGCTACAATAGACGAAATGTGTATTACATGACCACAAATCGTTTGAGATAATATTAATGATACTTCAGAAGTTTATTTTCGTATACATTGTCAAAACTGCTTATGGATATGAAAAATTGTGTTCTAACGTTCATATTTGTTGTTTTCATTGGCTAAACGAGGCTTTTGGCTTGTGGAACCACTGTTATGACGGTCGTTATAGGAGGTCTCGTCAAAGATAAAAAAGCATGTGTATTTGATTATCATAAAAGTTGCAATTTTCAGTAACTTATGTTTAAGTGTCACTCAACTAGCACACACTTTACCTCCAGTGATTAAAAACTCCTGTATCGTTCTCTTACCATTCGTTCCTACTTATTATATATTTATCGCTTTTCAAAAGAAAGGTTACTCAGATTTTTCATCAAATTACTGTATCTAGGTCCTAGCGTATGACCTAGGTTAAAACCAATTAGTTGAATGCTGGGTTGCACGATATTAGTGGTTAAAGTTATGGTTTATGTCAAATTTGACGATAACAGAGACGCTGACTTTAACATTGACTGCTGATTGGGTTGCACCTTCGTATTCCTTTGTTTTGTTAAAGTTAGTAGGGTTTCCAGTAAAATGAGATCTTATGTACCTACCCCAATTCAGTGGCGAAACCGTTTTTAAAAATGAGTATACTAGACGAAAACTCGAATGATGCTATCAATTGACAAATTTTGCTACCAGTTAAAATCTGCGGATGTTATAATTAACTTTAACAATAGCTTTAACCAGCGAAGATTGAGCGGTTACGGTTGCTGTTAAAGTTATGACGTCATCTAACAAATTGTCAAATGGTGTAACTAATTTTTGCCTAACCGGTACTTTAACATATTTGTTAATGCTAAAGTAAGTTGGTGCAACCCACCCTTAATAATTCGTTTCACAATTCAAATTCTTACACTTCAGACAATTGACGAGTAGAACAATCTAGGTACTTTCTTGCCAGCTGTTATCATTGGCAGTGAACTTGACCGGAAAACGACGCCATATTGTAGAAGAATTAGAATATTTTAAAACCATATAATTTCCATACAACTCCCCTTCAAAACACGCATGCATAAGGCCATCCATAAATAATTAACATACATACGTATGTAGCCGTTCTAGCTTGTGTAGGATTATAATTGCATAACTACAAACCTACTTAGATATTTAAACATGGTAAGCGAAATTCGGAATGGAAAATATTGTATTTTCACTTTGTATTTTATTGTAACTGTGACTTATATGTAACACCAACTGTATTTTACGGTTTTGTATGTGGAATAAAATTTCTTGATTTTAGAATTTATAAAAACTCGGAAGCAAGTTGAACCTATGAACTATGTGCAAATTAATGTCGTTAATCATGTAAGCCCGATTATACTTTCTATAATATTTAGATGCAAACCAAATTTATAAAGCAATTTCTAAAAATACCTTAAAAATACACACTTCATTAACTGACACAGCTAGTATTTAATCCACGAGAAAAAAAAGAATATTTTTTTTTAATTATCTATTCCTACTTATTTAAAAACCCTAATCAGTCATGTACTTCCACTTAACAAAATGTAAAACTAAAATATATTATATATGTTTGATAAATCCAATGTTATCAAACATTCAAATAATAAAATCGTGTTACATTATTAATTGATGGCCAATAAGCCACACGGCACTTCCCCCCCTAGTTTGAAAGTCAATTGACACAAACACCAACGACAATGTTAATGTTATGCTTTTATTTAAAAAATATGAATTACACATGACAGCATGGTGTTGTTGACAACTGCTTTGTTATTGTAAAATTTTCTTAGCATTAATTATTCGCTCGAAAAAAGAACAATAAACTTTATGTTTGGAGCCCCTGAAACGGTAGGGATCACAAACATTGGGCAATATTTTCACGGATTTTTTGCTGATTTATTTATTTATTCATTTGATCTTACAAGCTAACAAATGAACATCCAAAACACTTACAAAATATAGTAAGAACTATATATTGTTCACATTATATAACTGATACCAGTATTATAAATGAAAATAATTATTAAAAGTCGCATAAAGAACCTACATTATAGATAATACTTGCTAAAATATTGGGTAGTCTAGAGTTCCCCAAACAACTACGTGATCCTAACCACGTAGGAATCTATCCGCCTTTTCTTCCATGGCCTCATTATTTCCTAGTACATTGACTTCAATAGGGAACTGAATAAATATGATCTCTTGAAGGTTCATTTCGCAAGTCTTAGAAAATTGATTCAAATTTGTTTTTGACCTCTTTAAAGATATCAGTGCATGATCTCACTATAATATACGTCGATTATATTTGTTATAGCTTTTTCACGTGACGATGTCTGTGAAATAGGTTTATTTTCTCGTTTCTTATTTCCATACAGCTCACATTCAAACTGACGATTAATGAACAGCTATGTGTATTTATCTAAAACGTCAAAATACTGCTAGGATTTAAAAGGATTTTTAGTAGGTATCAAAAATCTACTTGAAACTACTACAAAACTGACGCATGTCTTTAGCATAACAGGGTTTGAAAATGGGTGGTTACTCCTCCGCCATCGGTATAATTGATTCACCAGTTTGGTTGTCACTGCACCACGAGTCCTTCACCGTTCACTGTATAGGTATACTTGCAACAAACATACGAGTCCTATTCCTTTTGTATGTATACATTTAAACCGATTCTAACCCACAGATTCAGCTGCATTGTGTACTAAAATTACCTACATAGTGTAAAGATGAGTGCAAATTATTCTCATGTATTGGTAAGAAGGTTGAATATATTTCGTTTCTTGCGAAACAGTTATAATATTCAGTTCAGTAGCCCTTCGGGTTTGTATTAATCACAATACCTAACCTCATTGGTATACTAATAACCATTGCCCAATGGCTGATTCTGTTTACATTGAAATCTTCTAGACTGCCTCGTTGGAGTGGTTGCTAAGCGCGACTGCTGAACACGAGGTCCTAGGTTCGAATCCCGGGTCGGGCAAATTGTTACCGGGTTTTTTCATTAGATAATTCTCAGTACACGGTGTCTGGATTTCTGCCCGTTTGATGGCAATAAGCTCGCCTATTACATTGGGACCTAAAAAAATCATAACTGGCGAAATGTGGGTGTACTATATGTTCACCTCTGCCTACCCCTTCGGGGAATACAGGCGTGATGTTATTATGTATGATGTTATGAAAGCTTCTAATAGGTTAAAAATCTAATATACGATATGTTTACACATAAAAAGGTCTGGTCGCTTCAACCATTATGAAATAACAATGTTTTGATTAAGAAGTCAATAATTTACCGCATCAACTACTAAATATTAATTTATGTAATATTAATTTTAATAAATGAATAAATAAATGCAAGACAACAGTTTTATTTTCATGCCAATAAAAGATTTCCATATCTATTTTTTTTAAGAAATCGATTGGAAGTCATCGTGACTGCCGAGAGAGAAATAAACAAACAAACAAGAATATAATGATTTCTATCACTTACGCGAATATTAGTCATTGAAATAAAAATAGGAGTCGAAACGTCGGAACCAAAAATCAATTAAAAAATCGCGATAAAATCCGTAAACCTAGTTTTATTTCAAACAAGAATATTTTTCATTGACTGACTTCTTGGTCTAGTAGTCGCTAGGTGCGACTGCTGAGGAAGAGGTCCTAGGTTCGAATCCCGGGTCGGGCAAGTGTTTTTTATTTCCATTAGGTAATTCTCAGTTGCAGCACGAATTCTGGTTTTATGCCCGGATAATGGCAATAGGCCTCCTATAGCATTATAACTGGCGAAATGTGGGTAGGTACCTACTATATGTACCTCTTCCTACCCCTTCCGAGAATTCAGGCATGACGTTGTTTGAGGTGAGTTATGTTTAATTCATATCGTTGTGTTTTTCTTACCACCCTGTACAAGGAAAACAGCGTGTAAACCGATAATATGTAAAGAACCAAAAATATTCATTTATTGAAACAAAGTCGTTATTTGAACAAGCATTGTTCGGTTATGCGTATTTTTTCACCTAAATTTCCGATGCCCAGACATACACTTAAAGATTTATAACTTTGTAACCAACACGTCTCGTGCCCAAATAGTATTTAGGGTTGCCAGGTCAAATATAACACAAAACTTAAAAAATAAACTATACGACTTTATGTGTATTGTAAGTGCACTTTAACATTAGATTACGAATATCCTGTTTTTGTGACGTCATACATTTTTACACTGGTATTTCTCATTCATCTATTATAGTCAACAAATAAAGGAGAAGCTAGAAATTGAGACATACCAAGCGGTCAACCAAATGCTGGAAATAGAGAACAGTGGCGTTTGCTTCACCGATAAAAGCAAAAGATTATTTCATGGAGCCCTACAATCGGTGACCAGCAGTCTGCACCATATTACCAACTATACAAACGACAGCAGATGAAGCTTTTACCACAATGGTTTTTAAACGAAGGACCAATAAGAAATTCAAATTACTTGTAACATAATTATCGACCAGCCACCAAGATTCCCATTGGACTGGATTTAATTAGAAAAAAAAGCAACTCCATCATTGTAAATATTTCTTGTAAGAAATAACTTATTTTAGATACTTTATATTCTTATAAGTAACCTATTACTAAAATGAATCTATTCTGAATTGCAATAATACATAATTCAAGTTTGGAAACCAAACCTAATTTATTTATAAAAAATCTGGTTTAAATTATAGTTTTTATTTTTGTTGCGCTCTAACATGAATGAATAATGTAATTTGGTTTAATATTTTGTATTCACCAAATAGATATTTAGTTTCTTTTCACGTACACAATTTTTTAAATGGTGTATTTTGTTAGCTGAAGTAGATACCTATATATTCCATCAGACGGACCAATATCGCTAAATACCTATTTAGTTTAAGCCGCTTGTAGGCCTATGACACCACTTTCACGCCGCTGAAAAATCTCTCAGGTGTGCCGGTTTCCTCACGTTGTTTTCCTTCACCAATGTTAGCAACCGATAACTAATAAAGTACGCGTATGAACTCGAAAAGATATTGGTGCGTGCTGGGGTTTGAACTTGCTACCTTTTTATTGTCGACTTAATAATGTTTAATGAGTAGTGTCAGCTTTCTGTTTCCCATTTTCTTGGCAGACCATCATAAACAAATGATTTCAAAGTAGACCTTTTTCAAATTATATAATTAGAACTCTATAAACGAAAGCGTAATAAGAAATGGATGGACATCGGCGGCTGACATCCTTAAAGCTTCTGAAAACGCCCAGTATATTCAAAAACATTCAGCTACTACATAAAATATCAAATCAGTCAACAACCTGAAAAAATATTCAACAGCGTCATAGACTAGGAGGCTATGAAGCCTAGGCAGTGTTGAATTATGTATGACTACAGTGCGATAACACTGCGCTAGATTACGGGGCTTTAATGGATTTTTGATATAACCTCGGATCTTTCTCTGGTTCAGTAGGCAAAGCCATATGAAACGGTATACTTGTTGGGACGCTCAGCTGTATTGATTTCTATAAATCGTAACAATCTTGTGAATGCGATTAGGTTAGGTTAGGAAATATTCGAAAATAAAAAGGTAAGTTGGCATTTAGGTAACATAAAGATAAAATCCTTAATTTTAAGTTATTTTTGAAGGTTAAATTAGATCATTTCAGCCCCTGAAACACACATCTTCACCGCTTCCTAGGGCTATAGCTGGGTAACATAGGTATGGTGGGATAACATAGGTAACTTAAGTAGGTATATATTTATTTTTTAGGTATGTGCGAGAAGGTTCTTGTTACAGCAGAACTTGCCCTCCGCAGAAGTGTTCCTATACATGGCAAAATAGATAATCTACAGTATGTTGCAGTGTTAAACACCATTGATTTGGAGATCACTCACGTACTCAGAGCTTTTACGTAACTAATAATATGTATCAACACCAGCACATTAACTGCAACTCAATCTTTATTATCTTATATATAAAATTCTCGTGTCACAATGTTCGTTCCCGTACTCCTCCGAAACGGCTTGACCGATTCTCATGAGATTTTCTGAGCATATTGAGTAGGTCTAAGAATCGGCCAACATCTATTTTTCGTACCCCGGGTCAGCTAGTTTACTATATATTCCGGTTATACTCACGGGTGTATTCGGGAATGCCCGACTAGTTTCGAACTCGACCGGAGCCCTTATTCATGAGCTGGTTACGCGGCAGAGTACACCCGTGAGTATAACCGGAATATATAGTAAAATAATATGGATAACACTCACGAAACTTATTACAGTAAAACTTAATCTTTCTTATAAAAAAGTCTGCATTGCAATCTGCGCGATAATGCAATCCGTAAAGATGAAAACTTACCATGTAAGTATTACTATAACTGTAACTGAAAGAAGTCGTTGACTCGCCCCCTTCGAGAATGAATCTAACAAAGTCTGATCGCTTATTGATAGGGATGTTCACCTAGACTCAACATACAGATATTGCATATCCACATGAAGCCTGAAATCATTTGTGTCGTGCAATTATCGCCCACTTGTCGTTATTTATCGGGAACAAAATCAAGCCAGTCTTTCAGAATGCCAAAAAAAGTTCATAATTATGGACATTGAAACCGTTGCATATTTACCCAGAATTTAGCCAAAACCATCTAGGGCACTTTAATACTGTAGTCAATGTTATTTAATTTAAAGTGTCTAGATAAGAGTTTCTTAACTATGATGCAATTATAAACATGACTCGAACTTTATATACTTCCTCTTCTTCATACTCTATCCGGAGCAAGCGTGATCACCGCTCTTAATCCGCTACATCTATTCCCATATGGCCTGAAACATATGGTTTTTGTTTATCACAATTGTACAATTTAACTTATATTCCTAACCATAAGCGTGCAAGTTATATTTATATGTTTATTGATCAATTTTACCTGAAAAGACCCCGTTAAAATTTTACACACCAGTTGTTAATGACCAACATAAGGTACATCTATACCCATACATGGTTTACTAACCCCGCGGTATTACCCGCTACATTTTTTCGGGATAGAAAGTATTTGATAATCCAGGGTGTCAGCTACCTATATGGAATTTCGTAAAAATCCATTCAGTAGTTTTTACGTAAAAGAGTAACAGACATCCACCCATACTTACAAACTTTCGCGTTTATAATATTAGTAGGGATGAGATGTGATTGAACAGCTAAATCAAATAAAGTATTTCAATGGCAACAAATCACTATCAGTTTTTGTCAGAATTAAACATGGAGTGATAAATTAACATTATTTCTTGCACTACTTGTGCTAAGTCTAGCATTTTCACATGCATAAGTGGAATCTAGACACATTCCCATACAAAAATCTAATACTTTTATTGCCAGTGCATCGCTATATGGTCAAAGAGGTTTTTACATGTGATAATTATTTGTAATTAACGAGTTGCTGTCATTAGTTGTATGAATTACGAACAACCCCTGCTGCGCTACGAGGAATAGTTCCGTATCCAAGTACGACCGGTTTTAGTTGATATTATTTTGAGCCCGCTTTGTAAAACTCCTTGGTAGTTCTGTGATCCTGGTACCGACACAAATTTCCAAAAATATTGCGATCATTTAGTGAGTAGTAAAAATATATGTATCATATTTTTTATTATGTCCAAAGCTCTTGAAAATCAAGCGCACTTGTTAGGTTTTTGGAGGTTTGCACTAAGGTTCTAACCTTGATCCATTAGCGAGAGTCCTTTACCGACCAAATAATTGTAGCGTAAGAGAACTAAATTCGCGGACATATTTTATCCCAATACCTTAATGACTTCACAAAGACGTCGAATCCGATAAACAATAACAGAGTCATCAAACCTATAAAGTCATAGTTTGTGTTTATGTTTGCCTCAGTTTACCCCACCTCCCGATAAACGTCACATAAATACATATATTATTTGAGCTTTGTTCGGACACAGTCAAGTCAGAGTCGAGACATAACACGCTCGTAAACCACACTCAACGATAACGAAAGCGTCAGAATCCATTCTCCCTGTAAATTTCCCCGTGTTCTTTATGTTTTCCTCATGGGCCCATAAAAATGACCTCTTGGTTTCCACCAACGTTATTTAGGATCATATAGAAATGGAAATCCCACCTTTGTTTCCCTCACACATCCGTGTGTGACCGGTTTTGCTGAATTGTGAAAAAAAAAACATCCGCATTCCAGAAAAATGCAGAATGACGAAAGTAAAAGGCTTTTTAATTGGCTACCGAGCTTAAAATGGGCTTGATACGAATTAATATAGTACATATTTCAAAGTTTGACTGAGAATGTATTAAATATAAAAGTATACGAACCAAATTACTTTTACGTGGAAACAATTTTTTGTTTTGTTCAATTATTTTGTCCAATCATGATAACTTGTTACAATATGTTAATATGGGTTTCTTTTAATACTAGATAATAATGTATAACCAGCGAGCGTGTATATGGAATGTGATAGGAGTGAATGAGGCGAAAAACATATTTGCCAGTATCGTATGCAAATCTGTGGTCTTTGCTTACCCTTCTGAGGAACAGGCGTGACTTTATGTATGTTATATAACACTATATTTAAGTTCAGAATAGAATAGAATATAATTTTATTTTGCAAATATGGGTATACAATAGTTCGTAAGATACAATACAGCTCAGCCATATTTTACCATAATTCAGTCTACGTTTTTTATTTTTATTATCATTAAAAAAACATACAAACGAACACAGAACTTCTTTTTTGAAGCCAGTTAAAGAATCTGACCGAAATTCCACCATTTTTGTGAATGCTTTAAAATTGAGAGATTTTCTAATTCTAATTACCTATCAAACAATAATACTTCTTCAGACTGATAAAAACAAATCCAACTGTAAGCCTAATAACTCCGATTACCTTGAAAACTGAATGATTAAGAACATCAGAATATATCACAGGGCGACCTTACCTTTAGAAAAGGAAAGTAAAAGAAAGTCTTCTACCCCTTTCTTATCAGTAGTTCTTCAATAAGATTTGCATCGAATGATTGAATCGTTCAGGAGGTCAGAGACTTGTTGTTTTGATCACAGACGCCACATTAAGGCAGCTCTGTGAATAACATGAAAACATTACTCACAATGCAATGCGTTGACGAGGCTTAACTAGAAACCACATTTATGGTTTTTATAATATCGTCACGTTTGCATACTACAAGGGGGAAGCAGAGGTGTATACTGTATAGCACACCCAAATGTCGCCATATAGCTTATAGCTCCTATATCCCCCATTTAACGGGCAAAAACCCAAACTCCGTGCTGCTACCGAAGATTACCTAATGTAAACACCGGATAACACAATACCGAACTCAGGAATAAATCTTAGGACCTCACGCTCAGCAGTTCCGCTTTGCTAGCACTAGACCAGTGAGGCAAAACCAACTAGAACACGGAGAAAAAAGCCTGTTTTAACAACTATAAAATAAAAACACTATTCCTAGTAAAGTTGTAATTTCTTTATGACAAAGAATGATGAGATGAAATTGTCACAGATGGTAACACTAGTACAAAAATGTATAAACACGCGTTAGGTTGCTACCCAATGTTCCAATTGCGAATGCGCCCAATGGCTCATACACTCAAATACATATATTTAACCTCTGATCGAGCAAGGCGCATCCATCACGTATGCAACGTGACAGGTCAATGAACTGGCCAATCAGTTTCAATAACTTGCTTCAATCAACAAAGGGAGATCGCAGACAAGTGATATTCGGAGACTGCTTTTTGTCGGCGAAAGTACCTATATGAGCACATGTGTAGATTCGTCAGAGGATTTTAATACTTTTACCCCTGACATCTATAGGAATTTACCAGCATTTTTTTGCCAAATCCTTGTTGTGACAAAAAACGAACGCAGACAAATTACCCTCTAGTGTTAGGTAATTAGTATCGCTTTATATCTAACTCCTTACTGTTCTTTAAGAGAAAATGAGATGATGATCTAGCTGTCACTGTAAAAGTACGAACTGTGGTAAATATTAGGTTTTGGTAAAACTTTAAAATATAACCGCGATAACAATTAAGTTCGAAATTTTACCAGCATTCACTCAGTAATCCTAGGTTTTCCCTTTGAACCTTGAGAACGTCAAAAATAATCACAAGTTCTCATTGCAGGCTTATAAAACCAAAGACACCGCACTCCTGAAACCTAACATTTACCAATGGCTGATGGTAAATGCCCGACAAATCACCATCAATTATAAAAATCTCAACAATTACCAATGAACGTAGGAAAAACCGTGCATATGCTAGTAAAACAAGTAACCTTCAGCAGGATAATGAATTTAATTACATAAATTAATTATTAAAATAACTATTTACGTAATTAAATTAATAAAAGTAAATAAAGCAGACAGCGAAATTAATTATAATATTTATAATGACATGTAAAGTAAACACAACTAATTAATAACTATTTACGTAAACGATAATATTAAAAACGTAACTATGAAAAACAAACATACTTACAAACATAACATCACGCCTGTATTCCCCGAAGGGGTAGGCAGAGGTGCACATTTATAGTACACCCACATTTCGCCAGTTATGTTTTAGGTCCCAATGTAATAGGGGGCGAGCCTATTGTTATCAACCGGGCACAAATCCAGACTCCGTGCTGCTACTGAGAATTACCTAATGGAAAAACCCAGTAACACTTTGCCCGACCCGGGATTTGAACCCAGGACCTCGTGCTCAGCAGTCGCACTTAGCAACCACTAGACCAACGAGGCAGTCTATGAACTAGTACTAGTCTAGTAACTATGAACTATGAAGTTATTTATGAATATTCGGTGATAATGTAGAGTGATGTAATAATGTGATAACTCATTCAAAACTCGTATGATATCTATTAGAATCTATTATTAAATAACCATAAGTAATAAAACCATAGCGCGGTTCTAAAATCCGGTACAGCGCTATTTATCGAGCTTAAACTTAAATAAACTGTAATCTGAAAATTCATGGCTTTTCCTTAGCTAACTAGATTAGAGAAGCTTTATTATAAAATGTCATTATCTCTTCCTGCAAAAGTGACGAAGTTGGTATGTAAACTTACAACCCCTAATAAACCACCTTCGGACAAATAGATTAATAAATAATTATTATAATAATTATTATTTAACAATTGGTAAATTAAAATAACTTTGATTTTACTATTTTTCTTGTCCAATTTCATATAAAAGTTCGTGCTGACCGTCCCAGTAGCTTGTCATTGTAGTTGCTCCCGCTTCTAATAGATGGCGTTGTTAGATGAGGCGATAATTCTAACTCGCGCTAGCGTTTGACGTCAACGGTTTAACTAGGTGCATCTCAGTTGTACGGTGATCAATATTGGATATTATAATTAGATAATTTTTTGCAAGTCCGTCAGATGATTTCATCTTGATCGGATTTATTTTCATAAGACTGGTTCTGACTGATTGTGGGTTAAAATTGAATATAGTTGAGCAACAATCGGAATGTATAATAGTACCCTTACATATTATTATTTGCTATATTTAGTTTACAAGGCGGAATAAAAAAAAACTTTGATTAATTTCAACATTTGAGATGTTAAAAAATGGTACATTCAATGATTATATTTTTACTCTTTGTCTCTGTTATTTAAGACCCGCCCCTTGTTGTTGATGATATTTTTGTTCGGTTTGGTTATTTGATTAAGACGTCATTGTTGAAAGTGAGCCAAAATTATAAGAACTACACAAGGAAATCCAAAAGCAGTTCAATTATTTCACGCTATCTTAAAAACAAGTTAGCTACAAAATAAAAAGCAAAACTACATTTCTCTGCGAACTTTTGATCTCTTATAGGAATTTCCTAAAGACCCTACAACCTTACAAATAACAAACAAGCATTGTAATTCACTTCCTTGAATCTCAAACAGGCTTTACCAGTGACCCTGACATTTTGTTGCCAGCGGGTCAAAAAATGGGCAAATAATTAATTCAGTCTCAGTATGTCTAGTATGTTAACAAAAATTTGTATGTATTCTTAAGCCTACCTGTGTAAACGGATCGCAGAGCCTAGGTCCCATAATTTAGGGAATCCTATTGTGGGATCTAGGGCCCAATCATCACTGTAAAATATCTTTCAGACAATAAACTTATTATTTAAGTGCAAAGGCAATTTGAATAAATGTATGTTTGTGTTTTCAGTAAAAAATATTTCCTTAAAGAAAGAAGTAGGTACTAAGATTTCCCGCCACTTTGGTTGGTTGGTTCTGTCACAAACCCGAATGAGGATAAAGGCTTGAATTTAGTTTTCACTTTTCAAATATTGGGTGTTCTTTTGTTTTCTTTGTCTAACCATTGTATGGTAATCATTCAGAAGAAGGTGGGAATCACAAAGGTAGATAGGCTAAGGTTCAAAAGAAGGATAGTACCTACAACGTTTTTGTGAGGCAGTAGGAGTATGTACATATATGTGCCTACTGTCCGACATGTCAGCGTTGGCGACAGTTAAAAAAGGATCAAGTAACATCAATCAGCATAAATGTAATTCAGATGTTATTTGGCAGAGATATAGGTCGTTGTCCCCTGCCTGCGACGCAATGCATCGTGGCGCCTGCAAAATCAATGCACCAGAATATCTCTGCATAAGTATGATGATCTGGGAGGCTAAAATGGCTCCTTCACTAGAATCATATTTGGAAAATAATATGAATCATATTGTACACAAGTCAACAAATTGGACACAATTCATAATATAAAATGCATACGTTCCTATCACGGAAATAATTCATTATAGCGAAAAAGTTTTTGTTATACAATTATTGAGTACTAACTGCGCCCCGCGGTGTTACCCGCTACATTCTTTTGTGATAAAATGTAGATTATGTGTTAATGCCAGGGTGTCAGCTACCTCCATATGTAATTTCATTAAAATCCATTCAGTAGTTTTTACGTAAAATAGTAGCAAACATTCATCCATACTTACAAACTTTCGCGTTTAAAATATTAGTATTGATATTGCAGCTTGGCTTATTATTCAGCAAATGCAACCAATTTTTTATTATTACAAGAATTGCTTGGAATTAAAGATCGCCTTCAATGGAATTGCTGGAGTAGCCATTTTAGCCTTTTTCTGGAAAAACAAATCATTAATATTAATCGCTTCATACGACTCCGATTAGGCGACACTACTTTTGACGTTTTAAGGCCTTGTTGATATTAAGATTGATCATATGATTTGAATTGGGTGCGGATACTGACCTATTTTGACTGTTTGTTTGTTATTTTAAGCGTCTTTGTATTTCGTTTATTATTTCAGCGCCATTTGGGCGCCGACGGATTTAATTCGGTTTCGATGTGAATGAAAATGTGTTGAAGATTCTGGATTTGTTTATTGTACTTATTATTAGCTTATAAATATGAGAAAAATATTTTAATACTTAGGTAAATTTGTCAGTCAGTTTTTACAATCAGTCACATAACATCACGCCTGCATTCCTCGAAGAGGTAGGCAGAGGTGCGCATTTAGTACACCCACATTTCGCTAGTTATGTTTTTCGGTCCCAATGTAATAGGAGACGAGCCTATTGCCATCAACCGGGCACAAACCCAGGCTCCGCGCTGCTACTAAATATTACCTAACGGAAAACCCCAGTAACACTTTTCCCGACCCGGGATACGGAGCCAGGACCTCGTGCTCAGCAGTCACGCTTAGCAACCACTAGACCAACGAGACAGTCGGCAGAAAAACAACCAATTCTCAAGTAAGAAGAAAATGTTTTTCCTTGAACCATCTTCAAAAAATTGGCCGCAATAAATACCAGTGCCGCAGTGTTTATGCGAAACCGGTTTATTGTTAATCTTAGTAGAAGCTTCGGCGCCGCAGTCAGCTGTTTTAGTGCTCCAGGAATAGACACGGAAGTTATAAAACCAGGGGAATTTAGGATCTTCACTTTTGCCAGAATATCAGCTGTGAACGTGCCAACTACGATATAGATGCTTAAATAAATATTGGTGGAATAATATCGCTTTGAATATGCCTTTTATGAGCAATCCTCTTTAATAATTCTCTCTTTCATTTTATTTTATCTTCTGGGATATGACTCTTACTTTATCGTTAACTAGCCGCGCCCCGCAGTGCTATCCGCCACATTTTTTCGAGCTAAAGTGTAGTCTATGTGTTAATCCAGGGTGTCAGCTACCTCCATATGAAATTTCATCAAAATCGGTCTATCCGTTTGAGCGTGAAGACGTAACAAACTCACAAACTTTCGTTTTTATAATATTAGTGTAAAGTGTGATTTGTAGCATAAAGTTATCATCAAAGTATATCTACATGGTTCACTGTAATCTAGGAAGAGTTTCTTATATACAGATTTTTTTTTTATATGGCGACATATCATGCATATTTTACCGCTTTACGAGTCATGTAGATGCAAGTAGTGGAAATAAAATTGCTTTATCAGACCCAGATAGGGTTCGTCACCACTTAAGTCTTGCTTTCCAAGCAGTGGAAATAAACTATTCATTTATTTCAATCTATCCACAATAGCTATTCCCTTCAGCATATTGCTTCAACACCAGGGATAGGATTAAAACCCTACCCCTGACTACTGATTTACTGTGGAGAAACTGATTGCCCACTATATTCTTAAACAGTTCCCCACAGACAATAATTAATTAACTATATTTGATATAATAATTTTATTGCAGGAGGTAAAACCAGTAATGATAAATGTAAGTGAAAAATTAATTATAATTTACCTTGACTGGGATCGATCGAATGACGTGGATGCATATTCTAGCGGGCTAACCTTGCTTTTTACTACCTATTTTGGAGCCAAAATTACAATATTATTTTAATGTCGACAATTCGACATCCATAATAGGATATTAGTTTGTGAGGTGGGCCATCAAGCCAATGTAAACTGAAAATATATCTGTATCATGTATACTATATAACTATTTTACGAATTTATTAATTATTTAAGTTTTGTCCTAAAATGCAATGTTGACTGGGAGAAAATGCGTAGGGCATTAAGTCAGCCTCTGTACATTAAGAAAAATATTAAAATAACATAACTACCGCGTTGGTCTACTGGTTGCTAAGCGTGACTGCTGAGCACGAAGTCCTGGGTTCGAATCCTGGGTCGAGCAAATTGTTACTGGGTTTCTCCATTAGGTAATTCTCAGTACCAGCACGGAGTCTGGATTTGTGCCCGTTTGATGGCAATAGGCTCGTCCCCTATTATATTGGGACCTAAAAAAAACATAACTGGCGAAATGTGGGTGGAATATTGTATGTCCACCTCTGCCTACTCATTCGGGGAATACAGGCGTAATGTTATGTTAAAATAACATAAAGAATAAAAGATATCATCATCAGCCGGAAGACGTCTACTGTTGAACAAAGGCCTCCCGCCTTAGAACGCCTTAAAAGATTTTATAAACTAAAATAATATGCATAAATTGATTCCTTCATCGTCATCGTTATCCGCAACCCAGGCTAACCCATTACTGGGTATAAGCCTCTTTTGCTTTAGGCAATCGTTTTATTCCAGATTAAACCTTACTGTAAATATCTTCCGCCATCTTTATTTTGTATGTTTGTTTGTTGTTTTACATCCTTAGTTAGTTAGATCCTTATTAGAAACATAATTATTAAAATAAAGCCTACGATTGCTTCACGATAAGATGTCATATAAAAGCATCACGCCTGTATTCCTCAAAGGGGTAGGCGATATGTAAACCCAGATTTCGTCAAAATTAAAAGTACCAGAAACTAATATAAGAATATTTCCACAATAACTAAGGTGTCCTACATAGAATAACTAAAATAATTATGGTGTTATAATAGTCAGTTATTACAATTGTGAACTGTATCGGTAAAAACTAGAGAGGATTTAATATACGTATACCTTGCGATATCTAAATACCGAATACGATAAACCTACAAGACAAATTTACAATATGCTTAACTAATTTATAATATACATCCTATCTCTAACTGCTTTACAACGAAGAAAGTGATAATGGTCATCAACACTTTCCTCATTGTACGATTTAATAATTCAATCCTATTACATTCGACGTATTATTAAAGACGCGTGAGTGAACTGCCCTGATTACTTAATAAATTAGCAAACCAATACACTTAATTGATATGATATGTACCAGGAAGACACCACAATCGACCTTACCACTTACACCAAACATACGAAACAAAGTCTTATATCCTTCAATTAAAGTCCTTATTCCATCGTGATTTAGAGAAGCGCTTCCGACGTTTTGATTTAGCAAAATAAATTGCTACAAAGCTCAATGATCCCACTTCCGTATGCAATGTAAAATCGACTCTATTAGCTATTTTTAGAGATGGAGTTTGTTTGTCGCGAATTCTGCGATTTAAGCCGTTCTCTATGGCAGATTTATCTCGCGCTCGCGAAGTTCAACGGCCGTCCTAGCCCCCCCTCCCTCGCGTAAGACGACTGCTTTTGGTAATTAACAATAAAAAGTGTCTAATTATCAGGGTCTCCAGTTAGAGGAAATGATTAAGTCTCGATTGATGCCAAGTTCGTCTCAGATATGCAGGAAAATTTCTTTATGGTTAGTTTTAGTTTATGGCGGTGACATGCTGGGTAGCTGTGAGAGCGGCTTGCACAGGTGTCGCTCGTGTTTACAGATGAAATGCGTCAAACGAATGTTAAACTGAAAGATTGCTTGTATCAATAAGTATTGTGCTAATTCAATATTTGAATATCTATGTAATTCATTTGGAAACGTATGGAAATGTTCTACATTTTATTGTGATATCGCGGTTTAATCTTACAGGTGTGAGGCACATTCATCTCCTTTGTCGAAGAAATGATTGATAACTAAAAATAAAATTTTGTACATGCATGACGTGATTCACGCATCGTTATATCATTCTCAACAAAAATTTTCTTAACACATATTTGGCATTAAGGCTCTGTTTGAATGAAACGTGTTTGAAATGAAATAACAATGTTATTTTTTTATAGAGTTCACTCTTTTTTTTCAATGGCATCTGAATGTCTTAGAAAGCGACTTGATCTTTGATGGACTTTATAGTTCGTTATTTAAATAATTAATTAATCATATAAATTTTCTAAAAGGCTTATTTTTAATAATAATTGTATTACAGATAAATAAAGCTAGGATATCAAATGATTCAACAAAGTGACTCCTACATCTGCGTCGGTGTCAGGAACTTGTCTAACACTTAGTCCGGATGTCATTATCAGTGAAGTTATTCACTAATTAACGTACAACAGAGTAATGATCTATATATTGAGGTATAAATGGCAGGAAATAACTATAGCTAGTATAAATCAGATAGTCTATGGTTGGTCTAGACGTTTTGATTATCGATGCGACCGTCGTTCGATCACCAAAACATCGGTCGTCGACCCCAGCACCCCTATTCTGTACTAATTACTATCGATTCTATTCGCGATCGATCGATGTTTGGTAGTCAATAAGATATTAATTGAGTTAGCTGCTGGTTTTTGTTTCTGAGAATCTGATTTATCAATACATTGTTTGTACAATAATAGAATTAAATTAAATATAATTTATTATCATTATCAACAATAATAATATCATTTTTAAGCTAGATTTTTTTATGGCTAGATTTATAATATACCTAAATGTATTTAACATTTAATTTAGTAGTTCATATCATCAGTCTCAAGTTTCCACAATTCTAAACGCAATTCCTAAACAATGTCGAACTATTCGATGGGAAAACCGAAAACTTAGCAAATTCGCATCGAATCAGAATAAAGGTGAACGATTTATAACGCGAATCGAGACAAACTAATAAACTCGATAAGTTATTGCTTTCCTTTTAACTTTAGCAATTTAATTGCTTTATTACTTGCCGAAGATTGAACTTTGTGGGAATGACAATTTCTTACGCAGTAACGTTGTCACTACTCGCCGATAGATGGCGCTGTTTCCCGTAACTATATTACAAGTATTTCAGTGCCAGAAAGGAAGACTAATATTGATTTAACACTATTAGAATAGTAATAGTGTGATAAGGATTCTATTTATTTCAAACAAGACTCCTTTTAAGTTTTATTTTAAAGTGAAGGTGTATCATTCATCACATAAGAACCTTAATTTTCTTTTACCTTAGTACATCGATTACACCTATTATTTTATGCGAGCCGCAGAATAGTAATCGATTTTACGCAGATCATTCGATATTCCTTCCGCAGCTGCGAATAGATTAAACATTTTTTACATCACTAATTCCAACGACTCGCGTAAAGAATACGAATGCAGCTCGTGTCATGCGACAATCGATAAATGTATTAGGTAACTTTTTTATAATTCCATTTTTAAATAAGCCATCGACAAGTAAGTGGAATTATCTATACAAGCATAATTTAGCAGCCATTTATGTTATAGAGAAGCAAATACTTTTTTGTGATGGTACTATTCAAAGGTTTATAAAAATATGATTTTAATTATTGATTTACGTTTTTACTACCTTTCAGGTATACAATAAGTCTGTAAAGTATTTAAAAAACAAAATAAGCGCAACTTTAAGTTTCATTATGTCAAACTTCAATATCTCTATTTTGAATAAACAACATTACCTACCTATATCATTCAGTATCTTCATCAGCATTTATACCTCTCCTAGATGGCCAGTTTTAGAACCCCCCCGGTCCCTCGTGTTTGAATCTTAAAGGCTTAAAGCTTGACATTAATTGATATCACTCACATTCCTCAATCCTTGTCAATATTCGAACAATTTAACAACTCCAACGCTAGCCATTAATACTAAGGGTTACCGATTATCCAGCCATTATTATTCAATTCATATTATTAAGTTGCCGGCAATTTCCATTGATTACGACTTCCAAGTATTAACTCAGAATTGTCGATCACTTCAATAGAGGTATCGTTTGATTTCCAAAATGCTTGAGGACGTGACGGGAATTGCGTACTCACATTCGCAGAAGCAACTCACACTAAATTAGCCGACACTGGCCATCTCATAAATATTTATCTAAAAGTACATAAATACGACATGTTTAAAATACCATGATATTGGGTGGTTTTTAATTTGGATTGTGACATTGGCGCTTTTTGACGTTTCAGGCCTTTGTAAACATTGTCTTTGCCGAAAGGAAAATATTGTGATGTCCAACCATTGTTCTTAATTACAAGAAATATTTTACCATCGCACTTATGAAGTTCTCATTATATTTGAAGAACATATTTTACTACCCTAAAGGATAAGTATTGGATAAGCATTTGTATAGCTGCTCCCCGCGGTGTTACCCGCTACATTTCGGGACAAAAATTTGCCTTTGTTAATCCAGGGTGTCTGTTACCGCCATACCAAATTTTACCAAAATTGATTCAGCCTTTTAAGTGTGGAGAGGTAACAAACTTACAAACACAAACTTTCGGCTTAAAATATTAGTGTTAAGTGACAAGTTTATCAGTTTTGGTGAGGACTTAGGATCAAGACAGCTGTCGTTTTTAATGTCTGTATGTAGTTTCTGTGTAAGTTTTAGCTTTTATAGAAGTCCTCTTATGACTAGTTTATATTAAATGCCATAGTAGGTATATATTTTGTTTACGATGTCATTAAACCCATAAAAAATGTAAATATTAAATGATACCTGTCACTGTCTTTTGCATGCCAGAAAATAGAGATGTCAATAGTCTTAAGACGGGATGTTTCGACGACCTACAGCCTCGGGCACCGACAGATTGGACTGGAACCATTGAGGAGAGGTATATGGCAAACCGGGGTGCTGATATGACATGATGGTTTCCATGAAACCAAAATCTAGTTGTCTTTAATAAATTGGCTGAAAGTGCTAGGAATTCTTGATCCATGTTTCACTGGATAAGGGATTCCAAAACTAATCAGTTTTTTAGCTACTTATTTCAGCATCTAAAAAATCCTTCACAAATAATAAAAGATCAATTAATTAAAAGTAACTTAATTTATGGACATTTTCTACGTGTCCATCGATACATTTTCTCCAAAGAAATCATTATTATAAGCAAACGAGCGCATGTTTAAACAGCATAGAATTGCAAATGACAGTATAAAGCGTTCAGAACAAAGGGACAGTGTAAACATGGCATTAAATGCGCGCCACTATGCAGCTTATCCCATTGTACACCATAGATACTGGCTACACAGGCACAGCTAAGTATAGTCACTCGCACAGAGTTTACTGGGCTAAAAGTTGAACGAACCTAGGAAGCGCTTGCGTCTCATTGCTCTCAGCTCTCGCACACAGCGACAGCCAGATAACATGCATACACGTGAACACCAGCAGAGAAACAAAGATGGACTCGACACACACCGATGGAAACTAACCGTGAGAAATGTTGATAACTCACTTGCGTTAGCGAGCCCGATCGTCACTTCCGACTTTGAATAGAATCAACACGTTCGAAACGCTTTTCGAAAATCAAATTCTTTGTTTAAATTTTTAACGTGTGAACGAACTTTCTGTGTGTGTGCGTCAGTTTTTGGGACAGAGAGAGACAGACATAGCCAATCAGCCGCAATGAATTCATGACACGTTTGCTCGGAATCGAAGCGCAGACAAATTGATGATAAAAATGTATAATTTATCATTTGATCCGAGACACCTGCGCGATTACAATCACCTACATAATTTGACTTATATTACATTTAAATGTTATATTAGAAAGAGATGGGGTTGCAATTAATATTAGACGTGTGGTGTGAGTGAGCGCGTAGGCGATACGTTTAATGAGGCTCGGGCGTAGTTGCGACTCGTATGGCTGGGAGCACTCCGTCAACTTATGTAAGCCTGGTAACTTGGATCTCGTTTGCGCATACATTTTAGTACGAGTTTTTTTTACATGCAGTTTAAAATAACACAACCGGCTTGACGGGGCCATTTCTTAAAAATGTCTTTGCATTTCCGCGTGTAGAAAAGTAAAAAGAGCATTCGCACCTAAAAAACATTTTATCTTGGAGCGTGAACATTTTTCTCGAAATTCCAAATTGAAGAATAACACGGTAACGCATATACGGAATGTGTTAATGTTAGCATAAAAATTAGTGCTATTCGTGTAGTTGAAGATATTTGGGATATTAATCTTCAAGTAGTGTGTGTATTATTAAAAGAGTCTCATTTTTATGTTGAGTCGTTGTTTACATGCTGACAATACACTTATTTATCGGAAATGTCAACTTCATTCAACAAATTAATCTTTTAAATTAATAAAAATAATTAAAAAGTTTTGATAATACTTTTATTGATCAATCTAGCTGACCCGGCGAACTCTTTACCGCCTTTTTACTATTTAAACCTTTCCTGGGCTTCCACAATAAAAACCAAAATTAGCTAAATTGGTCCAGCCGTTTTCAAGTTATAGCTACTAAGGGTAACAGTATTTTATTTATAGATAGATGTAATTTTTAATTACTTTAAGGTACAGTATTGAAACATCTTTCTCACAACAACGTACTCTTGTGCTAAGTGTGTGAGTCTTTCAACTACGGCATTCAAAGTACAGAGTAGCTTTGATGTAGTTGTATTGACTTGACTGATTAGTTTGTTTGTCCCATAGACATGTGGCCCGAACGCTAGACGAATAGATTGTATGGGGTTGACGTCAGACTCAATATTCATTTGTTTATTGCACTCCACTATGTGCAATTAAGTGGTAAACTTATAGTAATGAGATCATTGCAGCCCTTTAGGCCCTAGAGTCCAGAGTATAGCTAGCAACACAATAAAATAGTCTACTAGATGTTCAATAATACTAAATATTTAGATATTAAAGCCTGATCAATAAAAATTGAATTTTCAAATGATTGCCGTATACGTATTGGCGTTATCAATACATGGGCCTAAGGCCGGGTAGCTAAGGTCTCTAATCAGTTTCTAAGATCAAAAATCCTCCAGAAATAATAAAGATGACAAACCTATATGTTCTTCATTTTCTTTAAAGAAAAATATCTAACATCTCTGTACATTTTCGCGCAAATTTTCCTTGACTGGGAGCGCAGAAATCTAAACGGTATCGATATTCGAGGCATCGATAGTTTTGCGGCGGGTTTCTAGACTAGACGATTCGCTTCTACGATTTGTTAGAGTGCTTGTATAGACAAAAGCTTCCAACTATCGTAAGTTCACTAAGTAAACTGATTTACTTTTTAATCAAAAATGTAGTTGCATCTTGTTCGTTGGAGATTCTTATATTGGTAAAAATACCACCTTCTTTTATACACAACACCTATAGGTATCAGTCTAATCCAGATTACAATTGTATAAGCCTAAGCTGTATTTTAAATGAACAAAGCAAGTATTTTCCCATCCTTATTGATTAAGTAAAATGCATTGTTCTCGTAGTAGGCTCTACGGTTCGTAGCGCTACGCACGTTCGATAAAGAATTCCATACATTTGTATATAATGTATTGCTTTTCAGCAATTAAACCAATTTATTTACTTGGTTGTGTCTGAAGAACTGTTGATATACTACGCGTACTAATTTCTACATGTCAAGTGTATCTATCGATCGAATTTCAGAATAAACGTTATAGGTATTGATACCTAGTAACAGTTCAATTATATATGGAACTTACTGTCACATGGCTGAAAGGTCTTGGGATCGCAAAAAAACTCCTGTACATGCTCTGACGTATGTTTACTAGTAGACTATCTACCGGTTTCCGTAGTACTGATATATATATATATACCTACGCAGCAAGAATGTTAACTCAAAAAATATAAATTCGAGAATGTAAGAGCAAAAAGCAAAGCGCTTACCTTCTAAACCAAGAAGTATTCAGTCAAAAGACAAAACTCTTTGAACAAAACTTATGAATAACATACAATAGACAAAATGAGCGATGTATGTAACTCCATTCAGTAAATACATGGCTCATGGCTCATGGTGGCCACATACAGGGTTCCGGGGTGAATGACTACGGATGCAAATGTACAGAACCCGTCCAGCGCCAATTAATGCGAGTACCCGCCGGGAAAATTGCAAGAAAATCGGAAATTATTACAAGTACACATTTTATAGTACTTTATTGACTATTGCTTTGTATTTACATAGACATTTGTGTTGTTGTTGTTCTGAGTAAGCGGTGGAATACAAAGGCTGTTAGAACAGTCCATGATACATCGTTCAGACTCCCTTATGGTTATCATTTATCCTGAACTACAAATATTATGTAGCTATCTTATTCGAAATTTGGAGAACTTAATCCCTACTAATATTATAAACGCGAAAGCTTGTAAGTATGGATGGATGTTTGTTACTCTTTCACGTAAGAACTACTGAATTGATTTTAATGAAATTCACATGGAGGTAGCTAACACCCTGAATTAATACAGACTACTTTTTATCCCGAAAAATATTTGCGGGTAACACCGCGGGGCGCAGCTAGTTGTACCCTTCTGACAAATAAATTATTTGTTTCTTATTTTTTCAGCGTTGCAAAAGATAGGACTCTTGCCACCAAAACATACCATTGTTTGTAAAAGAAATTGCTGTAGTGTACCTGATCGACAGGATTTGTTAGCATTAAAACAGTTAATGTTCTTGACATCATGAAAATCAAAGAAATACGTGGGTGATTTCGCATGCGTGTCTAGTATATAAATTGGCAGAATAAGCTGAATTTACCTAAGCCGCTATGTATCTTTGTCAATCGCGGCACACTCCGGACGCGGTAAATCTCGATATATCTTGTAATTCCGTCTATAGGACAAGTAATTACCTTACGATCATACAAACTAGTGTTACTGGGATCCCATAATTAGGGTTATATAACTTTGGTTTGAAATACAATAATAATTGGGTATTTGACACCACCAATTAATTGACATACTTTTTATGAGCTGTCAAATGCTTACCGTCCATAGATTTTGTATGGCAATAGAAACCTGTGACGTCACTTGTTCGCAAACTCTATAACTTAGTATTTATTGATTAAAATCGAATTTTACAGTTAAATAATAATGTACAGGGTTTTTGGAGCTAAACAAAGGATTTTTTTACAGAAGTGTCTTGGAATTATTGGTTACCCAATTGACTAAACAAAGGTATAACAATTATTTGATTGATTCGATTTTTCTTATCTCGTAACCAACATAAAACAAAGCAAATGAGATTCTTTTGTTTTATGTGATTGCAAGGTAATGGTTTATTAAAATAGTAAATAAGCTATTTAACAAACGTATTATATCTAATGAGTGATGATATAAAAACTGAAAAGAATATTATGCAACAAATAACGACAGTTTCAGTAAAACTTTCCGACACCTAGGAGTCGAAAATTGAATCGCAATAAATCAAACTTTCAGAAAGCCATTGGTATAAACAGAAATAACTTATTTCACTAACATTGCCAGCTTTGACCCTACGTTCAGAGAATATATTATGTCCTATTTGATCAAGATATTACATATTAATGGTTATTACAATCCTGTAGCCAGTTAAGTCGCTTGTCGCTACATAATTCTGCTTCAAGTGCACCGTGTTTAGAATCGTTTGACTGCCTCAGGAATGGGGAAGTTGGTCGTTTACAATATCTTAAGTAGAAAGTCCAAATTGTGTATCAAAATACTGCGTTTTGATCATATTATCGTGCTAATGGTACTTGAAAGGTATATTTGGTTTAACAGTTGTAAATTAAACCAAGTAGAGATCACTACTGACGCCCCAAAATTTAACACCTAAAATATCGCCAGCAGACGCTGGAGACGCGGAGGCTTGACGGATATGGTGGGAGGATTTGGTCACCTTCCATAACAACTGGCCAGAACTGGCCGAGAATAGTGGCTGGTAAGCGAATCAGGCTAGACAAAAATACTCATTGTTGTGTGCCTAGAAGTAAAGCTTGACCAATTAGCTTTGCTCTACACATTCAATTAAGTATTCATATTATTATAAGAATAAGAATAAGCACTTTATTTCTCTGAAACATGGTTTACAAAGATGTTCATAATATCACTGCATAAGACAGCCAATGTGTGTAAATATTGCACAAAATAATCTTTTAAAAAGTCCTCAGCCTTATTGCAAAAAATCTTGTCGCTTTAATATGATTTGCATAACGATAATCGAATAATTTCTCATAAAACACATAATATTCTTACCATATTGACTGACATAAGTAATCAGGGAACCAGGATGTATCGGATGATATCAAGTTGACACAATCGAGTGGCAATCGTTAGGGTTTATCATGAGCTATCTGTGTGAACGTCATGCTGCGTTCGATACACCCGGCTACATCAGGGGTGGGCAAAGGTGGTTCATATTGTTATGACACGCTGTTTCGATAACAATCGATGTTAACTTACACAACTGTTGATAGAGGTTATATAAACCTCAAGTTTTATGCCTACTAATATTATAAACGCAAAAGTTTGTAAGTATGGATGGATGTTTGTTGCCCTTACGTAAAAACTACTGAATGGATTTCAATGAAATTTCATATGGAGGTAGCTGACACCCTGGATTAACATATAGGCTATAAACATATAAGCCTCTCTACCTCTTTATACTCCACTAATTCATTCATACATCCTCACCGATCGTCGCAATGTATATACCACGCCCCTTTTTCATTCAACGGCGAGTTCGGTTATATCATATATTAAACTTATCAGACATATAAAGCCAAACGACAAGCTAAAAATGTATGAGATTAGTCAAAAGTAACTCCTATAATCCTTTAGTTTATGCGCTCCACACGGAATACCAGTCTCGCAACCCTACCAGGATCGCAACAATCTAAGCAAGTTGTTCCTGCACCCGTCTAACTCGCACGTCTGCCAGCAGTGGGCTAAAAGTTCAATGACCGCTCAAGTGGTGACATGATGCTTATCAGGTTTCTTATATTGTTGCACAAACTTGTCAAGGATAGCAATGTGATGGGCTACACCTGCAACGTGACTTGAAAAAAATACGAGTATAGTATAGACAGAAAATCTTATATATAAAAATGAATTGCTGTTCGTTAGTCTCGCTAAAACTCGAGGACGGCTGGACCGATTTGGCTAATTTTGGTCTTGAAATATTCGTGGAGGTCCAGGGAAGGTTTAAACGGTGAGGAGACGGTACGAAGTTCGCTGGCTCAGCTAGTATTTAATATAATATTTTTCACTAAATTTTCCACGCAATTCTTGTGTCAGTACATAAATGCACTGTATCTCGTAGTCGTTCGTAGCAAGTGTTCCAATAGGCGATGTCTAATACGTGTAGTTAAAACCAAAAGATCTTGATTGAAATAAAGTTCCTCGGGTTGTTATTGATATATTCATTTTATAGATCAAGACTTAGACCTATCTTAAGTATTTCTATTAATTCCTCATTTTCTTCAGAAAATCGTGGATATTTTCCATGAAAACACGAGGCGTGGGTCATTAAGCGACATAAACTTGGACTCTTCTAAGCACAAAACTACGACAAAACTGATAAAGGACGTTTCCAAACAGTAACTTGGATTCTTCAGAGTATGTAGCTACATTCCAGGACCGAGTTAAGCACCTCAGCATCCAAACAGATAAAAGACTTCGTTTCTAAGGTGTTTTGCTATTTCCAGACTTCGGAGACAGAACTGCTTTTATGACCCAGGCACTCCCCAGGTAAGGCAAATAGAATCATTATTGATTTTCTACCTTCTTTTTATTATAGCCATATGGCCTACTCGTATAAGTTCAACGACCCTCAGCCTAAACATATACATGATTGTTATCGCCTCTCAGATGATTGTTGCATATATGAGCGACGTGCATCGCTCAGCATAAACAAGATCCTTCTTACTACCCACCTCTTTACTGTATGTTTTTGTACGCTGTTTGTCATAGCCAATCGGTTGCGGCAAACTGCAAATACAGACGCGGATGTTAAGATTGTGAGTGCAGGCGCCATTTTCTTGGCGTATCCATCAGAATCTGTCAATTTTGACAGCTCGTCTATGGGTTAATATTTATACTACTTTTGGGCAGTTTAATAATATCATCCTAAGCTTAAGCTTTAGTGAGGTCATCTGTTTTTTCTTATGAACGTTCACTAGTTGTATCCCTACCTATATCAAACACGGACTCATCGTCTTCAAGGTGTTTATTCCAGTTATATGAACACAGTTTTACGCTTATTTGTTTATTTTTCAGCCCTCGTTATTGTAAAAGTAATTATCTTTTACATAATTTGGATGAATCATGTGCTTTCATTTATTTCTTAGCTATTTCTATTAGGCCTGATAGAATGGTCTGTACCACTGTTTGTAATGTTTCTGAACAAGGAAATTTAAAATGGAGATAATAATTTACAATCCCATGAAAAGTCATTTGAAACTTTCAAAATCTTTCTATCTTCACACACCTATTTTATCTCTAAGACCAATACTGTTTTATTTGCGCGAAAGCACTTTAACACTTAATCGCAAAAACCAACAATTACGCGGATGGCCACCGCAGCATCCGCAAACCCATATGTGTAAAGCCGTCATAAGCGTGCTTAGTCGACAAACTTACATTTACCATCAGTTCTTCAGCACTCACAACGAAATCCAACCAAGTTTTAATTTCAGATACGCACCTCATAACTTTGTACACCACTTGCAGCGACAGCCATAAACTCGTTACCGATACTAATTTAAATTCTAATCCGACGCCATAAAAGTTATTTTTAAATGACAATATGAGGGAGTCGCGTCCATCGATGTCGATTGTAAAAGAAAGCAGAGACCAACATTAACCAGCAAGATACTAGGAATATATAAAATTGAAAAGGTGTAGTAAAGTTAGTTGCGCGCGGGTATGATACACGCCTGCGCGGAATTACGTTTAATTAACTAACATTACTAGTTTATGGGCGGCATTTTTACGATCCGAACGTCGAATGAATCTATTATAAAGGTTTAGCTACCTAGGTACCTGCTTGACGGGCTGTAGGGAAATTAGGTCTGCTTGTGACGTCACTAGCACTTACATGTTTTAAGGTTTATGTTACTTTGTGAGACTGTTCTATGATTCGTGATTCGACTCGTGATTTTCAATTGTTTTTATTTAGTACTAAAAATGATAGATGTCTTCTGTATAATATTTTTAAGGTACATATAAGTTTATAATGATACGAAGAAATGGCATAGTGGATTGCACCTCGCAGTTAACGATTAGGTACCAGGTTCAAGAAATAAAGTATGGTTATAATGGTTTTAAGTAATAATCTCAAAAATACAAATATGTTTTTAGCTTTAAACTAAGACGTACCTAACAGACTAATGTTTGTACTTTGTCCTCAGCAATGTTCTACACAGTACGCGGCAAATTGTTGAATTCTCCAATCATTCTTACATCACGAAGTTTGTCAAAACCACAGAGCTTGAATGAACCTTACCTCGCATTTACAATAAAAAACCGGTACACCCACCTAGTAAACATAGACAATGAGGTATTTACACAACCAGATTGCTATGATCCCCGGGTGTACTCAGTTCCGTCCCTAAAACGTCCAATCTGGTGTGGAATGCGGAAAACAGGAGGGGTCAACTCACAATAGTGGTTGAAGACATGATTTCACGTGGGCAACATTTCTCAATTCGGTATTCCTTTGAACGTGTGAACCTCTCTAGTTGTGATGTACTCAACCTTTTTGGTATGTATGGTAATATCCACAAACAACGAATGACGACACAAAATAAGGAGCAACGTTTGAATTTCTGACTTCAACATTTTTGTCGAACAATTTTTTTCTTATTTAATATTGTTGTTATGATACTATTATTATGATCATGATTTTAGACATTACTGATTTATTAAGAACATATTTAGGACCTCCTTCTTCAACAGATCTGACCGCATAGACACAGTTATCAATTGTTATAATTAAAGATAGATCAAGTATAACGTTAGAAAATCATGTTTGTGAAATGCACCTACGATACAGGAGACATTCATAGTGTGGGGCGACGAAAACAAACCACCTTGAACAATACATATAAACATTAAATCAACGTTGCGTTGCGGTATACCTTTGATTTTATTAACATCAAAGGCGTAGACATTATTTGGTGCAAAGGTTGGATGAATGCATATGTCCAAAGTCAGGTTGATAACAAATTCGTGGTACGTACAGGTGATGCGGAGATTCGTAAAAGTATTGTAGGCTTGGTGCGGTAGTAACAACTATATCTACGTAATCATGAAAAAAAACAGTGTGTTTTAAATCTTATTTTATAAATTGATTAGTCATTAACAAAGGACGATATGTCTATGACAAACCCTAGGTCCATGAGATAGGCTTTTTTTACACTCAATAAACTAGCTAGACTTGATTTAGTTATCGGTTATGTAATTGTCCCCTGAAACCTATTGTAGTATTTTCTTTCTTTGTATGAAAATCCAATCATCGACAAGTGGAACGTGACGCAAACACATCATAGTCACGTTATCTATCGATATAGCCAACGTAAACCGTCAAAAGTACCAGGCGAGCATAACCAAAACAAAAGTAAACTATTTCGACAGCCGTACGCTCAATAAAAACTTCTAAACTTGAACATACCGCGGGATAGAGACGCCGCTATCTGCAGCATCTCCCGTCTCGCTCTCTTTACGTCAGTTGACAAGCAGTGGGTGAACGAACTTCGAGAGTTTACTGGGCTAAAAGTTGAATGTACCTCCGTTCGCGGACATTACGAACAAGATAGCAACTTTACCATACGCATCGTGTCAATGAAATGACGTGAACACGTTTTGGTGTGACGGCGAATTTAATCAGTAAAACGTGTAATTAAAGTTCATTTTCTTTTGCTTGTGAATAGATTATATGCCGTTTTGGAATAGAACAGCGAGTTTCTCACGACTACCACTACATTCGCACGTTAGTAGTGAGACGTGTGTGCAGATGATCGTTGGTGTATGGCTGTGTGCGCTCGAGGTTGGTGTAGTCTTGAAAATAATTTCGCGGTCACACCAAGCCGGCGGGTTCATATAACCTGAACCACCTGTCTGTGTTGTGCGCCTAGTTATTTATATCTATGCGCAAACCTATGTAACATAGCTATATGTATATATTATCAAAATAAACCAACATAACTTGGCATACGAAGTTGTTACAGCAGTATGTTGAACGATATATTATTTCCAATCAGGTATGATTACAGTCGTAAATTTAATGTACAATGACTGCTAATTTGTCTTCGGTGAGCTATAACGAGAAGAAAAAACGCAATGAAATCGAAAGCGTAGTTTGTAAACGCTAAATGAGTGAGTGAGGACACCTGCTTGGAACAATGCTTCAGCTGCTAAGACAAATACACGATACTTTAAATGTAATACTTAAAAACTAACCCTTGAACATCGGTACCATCATTATCACATCTAGAAGGCATTTCAGACATAGTTAGAATAGTCTGCTTTTTATTACAATTGCTTTGTCTTGTCTGCACATTCTTACAAAACCTAACGTGTTATGAAAATTAATTTGTTACATGACATAGCTATAGTGAGTTAGTACATAGTATTCAGTAGATGTAATTATCAGCAGAACGAAGTTTGGCTATGTGCCGGTTGATGACAATAGGCTCGCTCCAAATTACATTAGGACCATACATAACTGGCGAATTGTGGGTGTAATATAGGTACACCTTTGCCTACCCCTGTGGGGGGAATACGGGTGTGGTTACGTATGCTGAAAATTTTCTAGCATTTCACTTTATTGTCAATAAGGATACGCCATAGCTTTATTCTTTTCTATGAGAACGACTCTTTGGAGCAGAGACAGCACTACGTGTTTTTGTTGACCTCTAAGAAACAATACAGCTTTGAAATTAAAGATACCTAAGCTGTGAAAATGAACAATTAACAAAGCTAAAATACGAAAGTGTTTATTTTGTGTCGTGTTAACTAGAACATTAGAATTCCTTTGTATTTAATTATTTAGAGCGCATACAATACCAAACAATGTAGACTGAATAATAAATCAAAACATGAAGGGGAAAATGCTCTACTATGTATTATTGTACCGAGTGGTATCCGGCCTAGAATCGACCACCCCCTTTCCTCCCGTGGGATTCGTAAGACACGACTAAGGGAACATCCAGAAGACGGTCAGCCGCGACTTAAAAGTTAATAAGTTAAAAAAAAACATTTATTCAAAATAGACTTAATTTTAAGTACTTTTATGCCCGCCCGTCACCGCTTCCTAGTAGAAGCTGGGTAGAAGAAACAGCACAACAAAGTACCCAGCAGTTCAATCTGTCTGTCAACATTTGGAATAGTCTCTTTTAAGGAATATAGTGTTAGTGATGACATTACAATTAGATGTAGGAATATCGTAGTTACTTTAAAACTTTTTAAGATATCTACTATACCTGCTGATTTTTGGGTCAAAGAATCTGCATTGCCATTCAACGTGGCAATGCTGCCAGTCTTCTGGGCACGTTACCGGTTGACATCGATGGGGATGAATTCTTTGATGCTTTTAACTTTTTATTTTTGTATATATTTTTTTTTATTTTGTATTAGAATTAAGTTGTAAATATTTGTAAAATAGTATGTTGTAAAATATTATATGAATAAAAAAGCTCTATACCTGCTGATTATAATATAATATGTAGGGATAAGTATACAGTTATGGTGTACCAACGAAGACTGTTGTATACATAATCATTAAATCTCTAGACTCAGAAGTCTTCGCCTACTACAACCACAGAAATACATTTCCTTTCTAAATTCAACCAGTCTAACAATGCGTGGGACATAGATGACAAGCAGTTAATACTAATACACTGATTTATAGATCTTATCGCCAGTGACACAGGATGGTGGTGGAGATATTAATCAGAATCACGCTCGTTATCTAAGAGAAAGACAAAGCTGTTGACACAGTGATAATTTATTTTGCGGTTTTCGCGTTTCTATGGCCAAATAAGTCAAACATAATCAAATATCGCAATGATGAACAGTGAAATGGAGATGTATAGACTCCTGATAAAGAAAAGCCCCTATACTCGGCGAATGGAGTGATGTAGGCAAAAAAAATAATGAGAGAGTAAATATCACAATATACTTGCAAATTGGTCAAAACATTTGCTAATTTCATCACAATTTTGCACAAAATTATGGCATTTATTACAAACACACGAAAGGCCAAAATACTCTGACGATATACGTCCGAGTAGATACTTTTGTCTTGAGTTATTTTGAATGAACTACAAGTTACTCTACTGCTATTAAGGCTAGGCAAGTACCAGTCCTAGCACAAGTCTAGCTCTCACAGAATACCGGCGTGAAGTATCAACATTGTGTTTCCGCGTTCCGCACGGAGAGACGACCACGGGAACAAGAAACCTAATTCTAATCCCAAAATGTAGATGCGAAAGATGTCGATGTCTTTACCGACTAATAGATGGCAAAACTTCATCAGCTTATGAAAAAAAGAAGGACCTCAGAATTATGATAATAAATATGTGATACCGGTTGAACGAGGGTAGACTCTAATGTGGCATTTTCCACCAAGGACCAAAATTTGTTGTATTTGCCACCAAATTGAGATGAATTATCATCACACAATTCATTTTAGAAACCCATTTCCTGAGTCATTCAGTCAAATATGAATCACCATAAATCTTACAATCAAGTGTGTTTTCCCTAAAAGGGGTGTTCTACATCATCAGTCTATACTGCCACATTCCGTAGTTCGACATAAGTCTTATGACAAGTCTACCTATTGCCGTTTATCGGGCCCAAACCGGGCTCATCACCGCTGACGACTCTCTATAATATGAATATTGCTTTAGTATCTAACCTCAATCGACCCCAAGCCTTCAGTAGCGTTTGCAGATCATTCTGAATCCATCAAACAAGGTTCAACGACCTACATATTGAGCGATCAAACTGGCTAAATACCAAATCGATTAATGGCAACTCCTTCATCAAACATCGTCGTAAATATTTTGAACATTTCCGCAACGGTTGCCAGTCGATAAAACGCGATTCCTTTTAGTTCGACGATGTCTTATAATCGAGTATAAAGTTTAATGTGTGTTCTTTGTTAAATGGGAGAAGATTGATTGTGTCAGCTGATTTGTGGCATTCGATACTCGTTACTTTAGTCTTTGTTTATCTTCAACTTATTAAAGGATCTAGGTTTAAATTAGGAACTCTTTGCTTACTGATTGTACATCAAGGAGTCGTTGTTTGAATTAACTTCTATTTAACTGTAAGATCGTATTTTATTTAGTAACTCTTGACAAGTTCAGAACTATAAAACTTTTATGTTTCTACGTAAGGTTCTAGTTTTATCTTAATTATCAACTAATACGACTAAAACCTGTTAATAAAATTGTGAACATTTGCTATGTTAGCTTAATTTTATTTACAAAATCTTGATTTAAATTCCAATTATATTCATTTCTTCTCTCATTATAATTATAAACTTGACTTTTGCATGCTACCTTAGACGCGAAACACGATCCACTTCCTCTACCAATCAAAACAACTAACATTAGTTTTAGTAAAATAAATATATTTCAATATAGAAAAGGATAAGTAAATAGCTTTTCAATACATATTTCTAGACTAAATTAGGTTTACAGACCGCATTAGTTAATAGTATAAACAATATAACGTCACACCGTGTACGGGTTAGTTAAGGGGGCCATATAGTAATTATATTTAAAGTCTAAGGCTGCTTGGAAGAGTTTCGTACTAATAAAAAGGCAGAAGGCGGACCGACAATTCAGCTACAGGTTCCGTAATCCATAGGAAGCAAGATGTACAGGAGCAGTCAATGTTAAGAAGCTTGAGAGTCCAGCAATGACGTCATCATCCTCATCATCAGCCGGAAAACGTCCACTGTTGAACAAGACCCTCTTAGTACCCCAATGAACGACAACTTGCCAATTGCATCCATCGGTTGCCCGCAACTCTGACGATATCGTCGGTCCAGCTGGTGGAAGGCCTGCCAACGCTGCGTCTTCCGTATCAATGACGTACATATGTTAGCCTAAATTTCAATATTCAAAAGCCCAGATTCTCTTGAAAGATTGACCTATGATAGCCAATATGACGGAAGTTTCAAATAAATGGGTGGAGAGACAGCTAAGCGACAAAAATGCCAAATAAATTGAAATTATGCTCGTTGGTCTAGTGGTCGCTAAGCGCGACTGCTGAGCACGAGGTCCTGGATTCGAATCCCGGGTCGGGCAAAGTGTTACTGGGTTTTTCCATTGGGCAATTCTCAGTGGCAGCACGGAGTCTGGATTTCTGCCCGGTTGATGGCAATAGGCTCGCCCCCTATTACATTGGGACCTATAAACATAACTGGCGAAAAGTGTGTACTATATGTGCACCTCTGCCTACCCCTTTGGGGAATACAGGTGTGATTATGTTATGTTAAATTGAAATTATAATATTGTCATCTTATATTACGTCATCACAACATCACTTTTCCATGTATGTCGCAAGAAAGTCGCCCACAGTGTGATCATAACAAAACAACCTAAAAATAGATGATATCATCAACGTAGTATATATTATATATTCGTAGCAGACCTTGTAAACCCAACATTATAAGGACGACACGTGTAAACAGGCGTTTCGTACGTCTTTAATGATAAATGATCTTATTTTTGCAAATAGGTTTTACATTTCAAACATTTACAAACATTTTTACACATCAATTCTTTTTAAATCGGCGGCATCGGCATTTTACTTCTTCTTCTTTCATTTTACTTCTTGCTTGAGGATGGACAGATTCAAATTTATCTGTACATCAGTATAAGTCAAACTAAACTTTAAACATAAGTACGTTGGTATACTTAGTTATGTATAAAGATATGTCCGAAGAGAAATGCTTCTTTGCAATATCTAAATAAGAAAAAAATGTTTCGTTATTGTCTAGGATTGCACATTCTTTGAAAGGGTTATTAGATTTTATTATCAGTAGCAGACCTTAACTAATTTAAAACTGTTAGATTGTTACAAATTAATGTCTAATTGCCACATGGATTTCCCACCAATAATAATGATAGCGAGGACGACCAACCACCCTGGTTCAGACGTAATCAGGTATTACCACTTGTGGAGGCATCTAACTGCCTCATATACACACCACAGTAGCAATAAACTCGCCCTAAGTGAAACTCTAATACAGAACATTCCACGACAACACTAACTGCCCTTTAAGAAAGGCTAGCGTGATACAAGAATATAAGTACCTACATATAATACACCACACGTCACCTCAATCTCATATTTATATTCTGAGAACAATAAAACAGTAGACATTATTAAATTCAAGAGAAAAGTGTCGAATGTAGAACGCGAATACAATATTGAAACAACAACGGTTCGCATCGCACTGGCTGGTCAATGACCGATCTCGCGGCTACTGATTGAATTTCAGACTTCAATTGATAAATAAATAAATTTTATTGCAAGCAATCAACATCGATTTAACAAACAGTATTTTGGTTGTTACAGTTTAACACTCGATTAATCGATTTGTGATGTTAAGTACTACTGCGGTCTGTCATTCGATGGGTGACCTTTCATCACACATAAGTCTCTCTTTATAGTCTTTATGTCTTAAAGAGGTCTATTGTATCTTCAATGGTGTCGGTAAACACCGTATTCATAAAGATGCAACTACTAAATGTCTCAAAAAATTAATTTATAATTACTTTTTGGCCAGAGTGTGACTCGTATCCTAAACCTAACTTAACAACGGTGGGGAAACTTGAACCCATTAACTTTAATAGTATAACAGCAATGAGAAAAACACGTTTGAATTGATTTTAAATTATTTATTTATCGTTTGGATTGGTTTACATTATTAAGTATATCTAATCGTCCATAAGTATCTAAATACTATTTTGCTTTTATTGAAAACATAAATTTATCGATATCTTGACAAAGATAATGCTATATTTAAGAGAAATGTTTAAATAAATAATGTTCGTGCAAACAACATTATATTCAGCTAGACTACTAAACATTCAGAATGATCCAAATCTTTAAGTTATGGTTTTAAAATATGTCGATCTAATCCTAAGATATTAACATTCAACAGATCTGGTAAAAAAAATACTGCAGCATTGGTATTTTATTTGAAATTGATCTCTAGGTTTTTCTGATGTCGTGACAAAGACAGAGAGGCAAGGCAGCGTCCAGGCCCTCAACAGATATTTTAGCTCTTACAAATATTTACCCGGCTTTACTGAGGAAATCTTTATGGACTTCCTTCGTCGTGGGGCGGACGAAGGAGTATGCTGGACTCCCACCGGCTAAAACTCCAGGGTGTCCTGCTAGCTACCCTAGAACGAGGGACGCGGGATCTGCGTACTCTACATGCATCCCTCGACAGACAAATATCTACCCTGTGAAGCATCAACCACCCACACTCTAGAAAAGAAACCACTAAGGCTGTACCACTGTATCGTCGTCTATATTGTTTCTACCTTACACGTACTATGACGCTTATTTATCAATGATTGGGAGGATGTATGCGTAAAATCTGCATTAAAGAATTAAGTAGGTAACAAAATAGGGATTCATATCTTTTTTTACAACATGACTAAATGAGATTTCATTGTTTGGAAGTTGGTTTTACAAAAACACTTGTACGTCATACTTTTTAAAACTAGAAGGCGTCGGCATCTCCTAATTGACTACCTCTGAGAAGGAATACCGAAACTAACTTAGGGATCATGGTCTCTTTTAAAGTCCAGACAAGTTCCAAACAACTGTGTTACTATGAGCTACTTAACTACTAGCAATATGTTAACAAACATTCTCATTCCATTCTCATCAATGGAGATGAATCAGCCTCGTGTCTCAGCAATGCCAAGAGCACAAACACAAGCGCTGCAACAATTCCTACTTTCATTGAACACACCAATATTGAGGTGTACGTTCATCAACAGCTTTTTCCTTCCAAACAAAGTTAGTTTGTAAACATGTACTGAGTCACCGGCACAGTTCCGATAAATAGCTCGTGTTATAGTCGTTTTGTCTGTCTGCTTGTGCCTCGGAAGTGAAAGTGTATAGAAAGCGGTGAAAATCTCGACGGGCGCACGATCTTTCCTCGGCGGTCGTCGCGACCACTCTAGACAAATGCAATGCCTATGCACCTCTATGTACTAAGTATTGTTTCTACGTTTTACGATCGCGAGACAACCAAATGTGAAATCGGCGACCACACAAGAATTCTAATTTATCTTCGCTAGACCTGTTAAATCTTTCTCTGTTTACGTGCGTATTACAACGGCGATTTTCATTATATCTAACTACAATCAAAAATTAACATGTATTATCTCGAATGATCTCGATAGCACCTAACCTACCTGTCTCTTTAAAAAATCAAAAAGAAATCATCATTAAAACACAATCATAAGAACATTGTTGCTTTTGACCTACATTCAGGTCAGGCGATTCTGATACCAAAGCGAAGCTAATAGAGTTGAATTTTGGGTATGACTTCAGAAAAAAAGTGAATGTTTAATGTCAAGAATACGATAAAAATATCTAGGGAGAGTATGAAGAGTAGATCACGGTCAAATATAGACTTTCACTACTTTCTCCGACCTAAATGTGTGCATTGTCGTAGGTCGAGTGGTCGGCCTTCAGGGTGCCACGGTACCACCACTTTTGGTTTTATCTGTCACTTTCATTAACCTATGTCTGTAGAAAGTTGTGACGTACTATATTAGGGCGTCGAAGGTAAAAGTACCAGGACAGAGTCGGGAACTAGGTCGACACTTTTGTGAGATGAGAGATATCGTGCTCGTATAATGATTCTTTTTGAAAGAAGTTGCTTCCAGTCTATGGTTTAAAATGCCACAAGTGTGCATGGTAATTAAGTAATATAGGTATTAGGAGAAGTACTAGTACTAAAATGATATGGGGAAGTACTAAAATGATTCAAAAAATAGCTTAGATGCAAGTTGACAGAAACGTAAAGACACAGTCTGGTCCCATCTAGGTCAGTTCTTTACAAGTATGTCTCCAAAACAGTAGAATAAAAACAAAACTACGCTGTATTGGTCATCCTTCATAAAACCACAACAGATTGATTGATATATTATGTAATCTAATAATTTCTGAAAATGGTAGACAGTTTTACAATGATTAAAACATTCAATATACGGGTTCCGATAAAACTTTCTAAGACTTTGGAAAATTGTAAGCTTTGCATTTTATTATTAAGAATTTCTAATCTTTACATATAGAATAACTCGTAAACGATTGATCTACGGATATAAATCATTCGGGTAACTTTCAAACTCAGTCATTTATTAGCTGTATTAAATCCCTTTGCTGGAACCTCTGGCTGGAACGATCGCTATTCGCTTTTTAAGTGATGGAAGAAACCAATGATATTCTAAAGAAAATATATATGGCCTGTAAAATAACATACACAAATAGGTTTTCGTGCTACCTCACAAAACCATTTAACTTTTCATATCTCATCATGACAATTGTGCGAAACAAAAATGAATCATGCATCGTGATCTATTTAAGTACTGATTGAAAGAAGAAATTGAAATGCTTGTATTATAAGACAATAAGACCAAGGCAGAACATTAAATGCATAGACGAATACAAGAGTGAAATGCATGCTTCTTTCCATAGAAACAGGAAGAAAGATCGAAGCAGATTCAGCCAGAGAGCTTATGAAACCTTATATCTTGTTGCACGTTTCCAAATTGTAATAATTGGAGAAAAGCCGACAAGAAACTCCATAGTTGCTCTTATCCATATAACTAAACCAGACGAAAAGTATAAATAAGGCTATTACAGTCACGTAGGTATCTACTTATTTAGGTATTGCTCAACATGTATTATTAGATATTGTCTCATAGCTATTAAAAAGTTAAAAGAAAATTAATTATCATTACATTGTGTCCATATTAACATGGAATGTCTGATAAATACACTCACTAATAAATAGAGATTATTATTAATTCTTACAAATTGAATAATTCTTAATTACTAGTGATATCACCATTTACTCATACTATTAGTAGCGCAGAATAGCCAATGGTAAGATCTTACCATGACGTGTCAATTGTGAACACACGACTGTAACTTGCCCTTAGATTTCACATTTTAGAAAAGCACCGTATTTCTATTTGGTCGTAGTCAGTTTCCAAATTAGTACCTGCTGTCCCTTCGTTATGAAATTCATGCATTTCCTTTTCGTTCCTTCTTATAAATGTAGTATCTTCTTGAACGTTTGGAAACTAGATGAAAGTTAGCTTTAGAGCCATTAGTTAACTTGTCATAATATTAAACTTAGACTTTTGCCTAATAATTGTTTATTTACACAGTAAATACTCATAGAGACAACACACGCATACTAGTATAACTTGATAGTGAAGCCATCTTAACTACCATGCCTGGGCCAAGACTCCACAAAATGCCAAAAATCTTTCCAGCAGAGAGGGCGAAGAAAGGCTGCTCAGTCAAAAGAATAAATAACTAGCTATCATGTCAATGAACTCGATCCATTAACGATTAAAACTATTATGATAATATTTTGCTTATAAGAAAACTCTTGGAAACATATCAAACACGTTTAAAACGCCTAATTTGGAACCGAAGTAAATTACATACATTAATAGTCGTTTAAAGTTAAAAAGTCTTGCACACAAACAAAGCCGGTCCACAAATCTCCAATTCAAGTACTGTAGGCGGGCCCACATTGCGTGTAGACCACCAAAATCAAGACCACATGGTAAAAGTTACCACGTAAATGTCATTGACCCGGCGGGCATGTGCGATTTTGACCTTAACAGAAGTTTATGTAGCAAATTTCAGTGAAAGTGGGTGCATCGATCATTTAGCGGGGAAAGTGGCCACCCTTTGATTATGACGAACTGTCCAAAGTGTCCAACCACATTACCAGTGAAAATTATACCAGCTTACAAAATTTTCTCACATCAATTAAATTGCCAAAATGCCAACCTGCTTGATTGATAACCGATTAATTTCACGAACGGAACCGATCTTATTAACTGACGTTAACTCAAAGCGAATTAATTAATCGATAAAAAGTGCATTAGGACCTCATAAACAACAAGCATTAAAGGTTTTAATTCCCTTTTTTCGTGAGAACAGCTTATCAGACTGCAATAAAACTGAACGCATAATGGTTTGCCAAGAAGATAGCATACTCTATCTAGATCCCAAGCCTGAAATTAATTAATTAACTAGAATTAGTTTACAGAAAACTGTATCAGTCTTAATTAGACGTAGATCAGTAACTAATTATAAATTAGACTTGGAAGTTAATGCTAGTGGTGACGTAAATTGGGGCCCTATTTCGTTAACTAAAAAGATCTGAAAAGAGATTATACTGATGCAATCAATGTTTAAAAATTGTCCTGAAGCAAACAAATAATTCATTGGATGACTGATAACGGTAGTCCATAATTTGTCATGGCTCTTCGTTCACGTTCTTCGTTTGATCGCATGCAATATTTCGCCGCAGGTGCAATTTGCCGTGCATGCCAATTTACGAGTGAAGATTTTTATTATACAATTTCACGAATAGTTTGCTGTTAACCAAACACATCAACAAACTAGTATTCATTTAACCCCAGTCCTGCCTTGTTAGGCTTTGCTACAATCCTTAAAGTCCAGTACATACCTTAAAGATAAAAAAACAAATATTATATTATTATTGTTAAAATAGCTACATCTATCAATGCATTTCGGAACTACAAAAAATATTACAAAGATTTTATTTTAGTCGCGCAAACATATTTATCCCAGTTTCACTAGAGTAGCAATATACAGCGCTATCTTTTGTAAAATATGTGTAATGGAATGCATTTTCATTTTCAATTTTTACTCAAAAATTGAAATCATTCTGTTTTACCGACAGATACGCTTTAAAATGACATTTTATCATTTTATTGCCAGTTTAAATATAGATCTATTAACACTTTGGTTTTAAACCTAAACAAATTAAAAATGTAGCGCATTTTTTATTTTTTGTGCATTTCTTTTCTTGTAAAGTAATTGCTAGTAGATTTTATTATTTAGACAAAACTAAGTCGCACCAAAATCCTACTATTGGTGATAAAATAATTCTAAGCTATGGCAATACCGTTTAGCGGCTGCCATGATCTGGCGTTTGTCTTGTCATCTATTAGTGTATCGTCTAGAAAATTACGAAAATGCTTTATGAAAAGTTGTACTGGGTGCAAGTGTTCTTAGTATCTATACTAATAAGTTCTATTCTAGCAGAATGGAACACAAGGGATTATATCAGACGAGAGCACTCTCTCACAAAACCTTACCAAGGTGAGTGACCCCTGCCCGGTGACTTTGATCTTGCGTTACCTCGAAATTGCGCTAACAATAAAATTTACCAATTGACTACAGGGAGTGGAATGTCGGTGCCTTACTGGGACTTCTTAGGTAGCACAATTGTGACGACGAATTATGTGCGTTTGACGCCCGATCTGCAGTCTAAGTCAGGCGCTATTTGGAACACAGTGGTGAGTCTACCTATTATCACCTATGTATAATTAACTGCATGATAAGATGCTTTTGGTATGAACATAACGCCACGAGGCGACTCTGATCTGCTGTAAAGATAAGCTAAGTTCACTATACACGATTATATTATCTCTTGTATGAGCCAGCAAACCTAAATACAATGTAAAATTAATATAATGTTTACTCAGATGTCATGTCTAAATACAAGCTGAGTAACTTTTAATAAAATCCGTGTTTGGTATGTGAGTTTTATGTTATAATACAGAAGAATATCCTAGTATTGAGGAACAAAATTCAACCTTAAAAGTCTACTAAAAACTTATTATGAAAACCCACTTTGGCTTACTCTTGTAACCATAATAGTAAAAAAATCTAATGACTTATTAAAATTGAGTCTTAAAACAAACTTAAGTAGTCTTGACTGCTAGGCAAACTAATTATGTGTGTACATAATTATGGGATATAAAAATAAGAAAATAACAATAAATTATTTCTGTACATTTGATGAGCAATTTAAAAAGCCATCCCAAGTTATTCGAGGAGCAATGCAGTAAACATGATAAATTTTAATGCCTGTTGTATAATCTCATTGATGAGAACAATTGAACAATAGGAATGTTTTTAACATTTATAAAGATAACTTGTATAATACATTTGTATGTATATGGGCAGTTGAGTTCACCATTACTCAGGCACATGTCTGGTATTCTAGTGATATAACATTGTACTCAATCATTTTATGCCTTTTTTATCTTACTGCCAAGCATGTGGTTTTTTATAGCCATGCATGTAATTTTCAGTCTGTAGTATATAAAATTACAAATGCGATAGTTTGTGAGAATGGATGAATGGATGTATGTTACTTTTTTTCTCAAAGACAACTGGACTGATTTTGATGAAACTTTAGAGTAAGGTAACTTATACATCTGCCCACTAAATAAGTGGCAAATCACTTGATGAATAGGGGGGCAGACCTAGAATCACCAACACAGCTCGAAGAATATGCAAGTTGAAGTGGCAATGGGCAATAACACAATAGAAACTGAGATTAATAATTTTACAATGCTTCGTGGTTTTACCTACTATGTGAATATAACAAGGGTGAAATTTCATGGCAATCTTTTATTCTATGAATCATTGACCAATTGTTGTTCTGTGCATATCACATATCTATACTATCTTCTTTTTCCTTTGTTTCTTCATGAATCACAAAGATTGTTTACCACTTATTGTTACACCAATACTATCTGTCACAAAAACTCCTTCAAATAACTTATAATGGTAGTGTAAATATGTTCTTATCATTTTGTTTTTGACTAAAATCACCACTAATATTACAAACGCGAAAGTTTGTAAGTATGGATAGATGTTTGTTACTCTTTCACGTAAAAACTTCCGAATAGATTTTAATGAAATTTCATATGGAGGTAGCTGACACCCTAGATTAACACAGGCTACTTTTTATCCCGAAAAAATTTAGCGGGTATCACCGCGGGGCGCAGCTAGTATCCTGTAATCTGATTGTGACCTCTTTTTTTAAATAAATGATTATGTGCAATGCTATAGGCATAATTATATATTCTAGTGAACAATTTGTATTGGACATTTTTTACTAAAATTTATTAAAGTTTTAATGTTGATAAATTATAATATTCCCTCTTGTGTGAAATTGAATTTAAATGTGTTTTGATTAGTTTTATTTGTACACCATTCATACATATAGGCTGATATTCATTGGGCTATCACTCTTTTGCAAGTATCATAATTTTGCGTATTTATATTACAAGTATACAATATGCGTAATAGATAATACATCTATAATTTCGATTAGAAACTATAGATGAGTTATGAAAATATTTTGAATGAACTTGGTATTCTTTTTTAGCGTTAACAATTAAAGTACCTACATAACTAATCATAAAAAGTAACCTTTACCTAATTCTTTAATTTTGCATTGAAGCAAGCTACTTGATCAAGGCTATGAATAATACAAGGACTATGCAAAATTATACACTATTACAATGACGTACAGTGTAAAATTACGTAGCATAGGTATTGTGGTGGAATATGAAAAAAAATAAACGAGGCTAATTTAATGTGCCATTTCATTGGCAATGCCAAACAATAATTTCACGCTTCATAACATTCGTTTTTGACGTAAAATTCTTTCATAGACTTTTTTAAATGGTGTAGGTATATGTTACTGATACTACAAAGCACTTATAAATATTATAAAGACAGCCCACATGCATGTATTCACGCCTCTAATTCTCAAAGGAGTAGACGGAGAGGTTTTCCTTCTATACGCCCACACTTCCCTTAAATAGTACGATCCAGTTACATCAAACACAATCGTTTTATATTCCTAAGTACTTTCCACGTATCGTCTGACAATATCACATTCAGTTTACTGTAACTAAGTCAAAAAACATTAAACAAAACTGTCTAGAATATTCTGCCTTTTAAAATCGTTTATATTTACATTACAAATGAACTTTGATCGAAGCAATTTACATTTAAGTCTGTTTACCTTCCTAATTGTATTAGCATGAAGTATGCTTATTATGGTCTAAATAATTATTTTCCTAATTAAATAAATACTTATAACACCTGACTGCCTCGTTGGTCTAGTGGTAGCTAAGCGCGACTGCTGCGCACGAGCTTCTGGGTTCGAATCCCGGGTTAGGCAAAGCGTTACTAGGTGTTTCCATTAGGTAATTCTCAGTAGCAGCACGGGGTCTGAGTTTGTGTCCGGTTGATGTCAATAGGCTATTACATCGTTACCTAAAAAAACTTAATTGGCGAAATGTTGGTGTGCTAAATGTACACCTCTTTTTTTTTTTTTTATTAAACGTGGGAAATCCTCATGGATACCCGCCGGCTACGGGTGAAGCGAGCGGGTTATGTCGGACTTCAACCGACTAAAACCCCCGTTGTTCCGCTTTCCGCTATGTGACGTGCCGCGGGAATAGCCAAGCATGCAAAACCTCTGCACTAACCCTTCGGGGATTACAGGCGTGATGTTATGTTATAATACCTTTCCCTGTAGTGTAGTCCTTTAAAGTGTTTACGAACTAAAATAATACTCAGATAAAATGAAATCTGTTAATTTGGCAACAGTACTAAGATCGGACGCCAAAATACTCCTCGTGTAATGATAGCAGTGGTATTTGTTTGTTTACATTTACTTTATGTTTACCAGTAGATGTATTATACCTACATGTCATACATGTTTACCGGTAATCTGTGGTCACGCTTGGACAGATTTACCCTTGTCTCGAGTCTAGTCGTATTCTCATCTGTTATTTAATTACCTATATTCGAATCTTTTTAGTAAGTACTCGTATAAATATCAAATAATTGTGTATAATTTTTACGTAACGATGTACCTATACGCTCTTCTGTTTTTTTTTCGAACTTGTCTCTCGCAGTTAGCTCTGAAGGAGCTCTTACTGCTTAACCGGTCGTTTGGTGAGACCGAATGAAAGGCCTCCAGTCAGGACGCTCTTCCGTACGGTTTCGTCCATTCTTATACAGACTAGCGACCCTAAACAAAACAAAACAAATCCCAATGAGTAACCTAAATAAGAAATGAAATTCTAGTTAAGCAAAAGATAATATTACCGTGACAAAACCTTATCAAAATTATTTAAGTTCGCCCACAGCACATATATACTATCAATATTTAGGGTAACATTTACAGAAGTGACTCCAGATTACCGCGTATTTAAAATGTTTGAAATCAATAGAAAATTAACCCTAGCTAGTTGAGATAAAGCTCAATATCACGGCTATAACCTGTACCTATGTGAAAATCAAACGAAATCGAACTCTAAGACATTCAGACAAAGCTTATTTTTAAGTGACATTTAACATATTCGAACTTGGTTCTGTGGGAGTTATTGGCGATATTGGATGCCTAATTAATAATGTTTTGAATGAACTCATTAAGACGACGCTCGTGTTTCAATACATTGTTGTATGATGGATGTACTGCATAATTAGACGGCCGGTCGATTGAATATTATTGATCACTTTTTATGTTGCTAAATCATTGGTCTTCATTAGTGCTACTTCTCCTATTCTACTGTCTCTATCCACCACTCATTTGCGCTGAAACATCTTGATATTAGGCACGGTATCTGTACAATGATTAAATAAAAAGTATCTAATATTAATTTCAAATGATTACATACATACATACATAAAGTCACGCCTGTTTCCCTGAGTGGTAGGCAGAGACCACGGATTTCCATTTGCTACGATCCTGGCATACTTCTTTTGCTTCATTCACACGCATCACATTCCTCATACACGCTCCTCGAAATGATTATTTCCCATTTTTACTGCAAGGAGAGTATAGTGACATCTACTACCTCCAAATTTTATTCAAAGATCACAATATCTCAAAATATACCACAAATTTCTGTTGTATTGTAATTGCATTATACAAGCTATTTATATCTATAATGTGACTTATCTATATATTCTATATATGTATTCATTATATCTGTCTTTTTCTCATACTCAACAATTATGTTTCCTTCTATCCGCAGCCATGCCAGACCCGCAACTGGGAGCTGCAGGTCCAGTTCAAAGTGCACGGGCGCGGCAAAGACTTGTTCGGAGATGGCTTCGCGATATGGTACGTCCACGAGCGGATGCAGAGCGGGCCCGTGTTCGGCAGCAAAGACTACTTCGAGGGCCTGGCGATCATACTTGACACCTACAGCAACCACAATGGCGCGCATAATGTGAGTTGGAAACTGTTTGTATTATCATAAACATACTAATATACTTTTGGGGAGCCTGATGGGCTTCTATTCCCCAAAAGGTAGGTGTGTAGTACATCCATATTTCGCCAGTTATATTACTGTTCAACGTAAGGGGATGAGTATATATTGGCATTAAGCGCGCACTTGTATCACCACGTCTAAGACTTCGAAACGGTATTTTTGCATGACAATATTTCATTTCGGATGTTTTAGGCGGAAATATGTAATTTTTTTAGGATAAAGGTATATAGACTTATAATAACGGAAAGAACATAACGACATATAAGTTACATAGCTGCGTACCTACACTAGCAAATGCTAGTTCAATCCCATGAGATTCAGGTTTTTCAGTATGATGATTCAGGAAACTATGATACGTAAATGTATGGTGATAAGCCGGCAAAATTGTCACGGGCACCTCGCTGGAGGGGGGGCCTAGGCCGCGGGGCCCGAGAGATAGTCCATGAAGATTTCCACCAAATCAAAAAGGCCCCTATCCCATTGCCACGTCCTCAAACGGCATAGATAAGCCACTGAGTCCAAACACTCTATAAAACATGCGTTTGTTTCTAAATCGTAGTCGTGAGCTATATTATTTTAATGTGTTTCAATCGGCTACTGGTCATACTCGTACACATACACGTGACAACTACAGTACGTAGAGCATAATTAATGTGCTTTTTGTTCAGTGATCCGATTAGCGCAATAACACAAGGCTACGTGAATAATTTCGCGTAACACAAATGTTTGTATGACCTACTAGATATGTTTCAGTCTAACCGTTTAGCGGTTTATTGCATGGTCTCTGCACTGAATATTCAACGTTGTTACTCTAAAATGCTTCTAATATGCCTTGTACTAACATTTATTCTATTGGTACTATTGCCCTGGTACTTAAAAAACAGTTACATACACATTTTATATTGAGACTCTTGTTTCTAAGCCAGTCTCGTACCGTATTATTACAGAAATCAGTATCTTTACCAAATTACACTACAATCACATCAATAGAATAAAATGTAGTGATACTTTGAATATAAAATAATTTATTAATCTTTCTCCTATAACACTGAGTCGGGTTTGTAAGAACACTTATAACTCGGGAAATCCTAGACCGATTTTCATGGTTTTTGATTTGGTGGATTAGTCTCCGCCCCGAATAGCAGAAAAACTACTAAAATATACAAAAAAATCACGCGGGTAAAACCGCGGCCTAGTGAAATATAAAACTATTAGGTCAGGTACATTACAGTTAACATCGTAACTCTATGGTTTACTAATTAATTTTACAATCAGACATAACGAACGGGCGACATGAGATTATGTAAACATGTAGCAAGAAGTGCTCACCATGTTACTTGTATTACGAAGCTATGAAAATGTTTATCACGATTCTTATGTACTTTGCCTCGTTGGTCCAGTGGTCGTTAAGTGCTACTGTTAATTATGACGTCATGGGTTCGAATACGGGGTTAGATAATTGTGATATTAGCTTTTTCCAATATGTATTTCTTAGTAGCTTCGCATTTTGGATTTGTTTCCGATAATGGCAATGGCTCGCCCCCTATTGTATTGGGACCTATTATAAAACTGGGGAAATATGAGTGTACTATACGCCTCTGGCTACCCCTTTAGAGGCGTGGTATTTATGTTTTCTTGTTATACGACGTTGATTCGGCATTTCTTTTCAGAGGTAGTCGGTTAGGAAATGCCGACGACATCTAGTTATTATTTTATTCTTGATTGAATTTTGACGTGTAAAAAGTGTTTGTGAAACCCTATGTACAGAAATAACTCATTTATTCATTTATTAAATTATTTTCGTAATTTTTTGCCTCCATAAATACACCTGGCCTTGATAACTTTGTTAAATTATCTACTTTAAACACTTGTGTAAGCTAGTTTGTTTGTATAAATATAATTACAATGACGATTTGAGAAATTCACGCAGTTGCTACCTGTGTAGCATGTTGGGTCTGCAAACATGATCCATTGATTTGTTCACTTTTATTATACAGCATTAAAAATTGCTATATTTTATTTAATAATTATACCTACTGCTATCGCATTGAAATAAAGTGTTAAGGGTGGACTGAATGTGGCCTCTGGCGTTTTCTATAGAAGCCTTTGGATAGTTCAGAGCTAGACACATTTTTGTAACCTGCAACCCTCTCCATCTTTGATAAATATACCCACCATCTCTACAGCTGTTATAAGCACTATATAGTTTTAGTTTGTTTAACATAAAATAACGTAGTTGACACCATTAACCAATCATTCCAAGACATTACTTCTCTAAAAAACATCCTTTTTTCTAACCCTAAAAACCCTATACATTTTTAATTAACTATCAATTAATATTAACTTATTGAGTTGACAAATTAATGACAAATTCTGTACAAAATCTATGGAGGAATAACTTTTTGACAACTCATAATAAGTATGTCAATTGACTGGTGGTGCCAACTACTTACATTGAATTTAACCTCCACTGTATAATATTAAGGTAGTACTATATTTAGTTGTTCTTACAGCATCAGCACCCGTACATATCAGCGATGATAAACAACGGGACGCTGCACTACGACCACGACCGCGACGGCACTCACACGCAGGTCTCCGGCTGCGAAGCCAAGTTCAGGAACTATAACCACGACACCCATGTGTCTATCACTTATGTGGATGATACTCTTACTGGTAAGTTTACACTTATAAAATAAGCCAATTCATAGAGCTGTCAATAGATTAAAAATGTGCTCAAGTTTAATCTTTGTTTATAACTCTATGATACGATCATTCACACTAAATCAAAACTGGCTGGTTAGTTTTACTTTACATAGAAGAAACAGTTGAAAGAAATAGTAGGTATTTACTGGTATATAGGGTGTACTTATTTCGTCTGATGGACCATCCCAAATCGCAATTAAGATTTATAAAAGCATATCAAATTGGTTTCTAGTCACAATACATAGTGTTCTACATCGAGTTATTCGATATACACTTACATTATCCGATCATGTAAGTCCCATATTATAAAGTAATAGGTGACTATCTTTTGCCATTCATGGACAGATGCATTTTCGACAAACTGCAGGGAATAGAATTCTTAGTATGTCTCTCAGCAGACCAATTTATAATTCCAATCCTTTTGATTTCAGTATCCACTGACTTAGAAGGCAAGAACGCGTGGAAGGAATGCTTACGAGTGGAGAATGTGTTGCTGCCCACGGGCTACTACTTCGGCGCGTCGGCTACTACGGGCGACCTCAGCGACAACCACGACATCCTAGCCATCAAGATGTTCGAGCTCGAGTTGTTGGAAGCTGTGAGTTTATTTACTCGTTTAGTGTATTTTTATTCATATCCAGCAATGTCCTAGGCGTATGGTTGGGTACTAGTGCTACGGAAAAGAGATAAGTGATATTGTGTGACGGAGACAAACTTTGGTATAATATACTTAAAGGTGTAAATGTTATGTTGCCAGATTTGTTTGTCAATTTTTTATTTATGATGACCAATCAAAAAATATGATGAACATCACATTTATAATATTAGAATTGCTAAGATTTCGCTAAGTATAATTGTGTCTTTGTTAGTCTGTTGTTATAAGTATATTATGTTTAATATGGAACGCTACTCTACGTTTAACGTATATTGAACCAGTAGACCTAAAAGCATGCATGCATTATTTATAATTATGTACTGCAGTAATCTGTAGTATATGTAAATAACTATTCCTTGACACTTACAAGTAAAGTATTAGAAATTAAATCGAGTTTTTCTTTCGTTTACAGCAAAACAAGGACGAAGACCGCTCCAAGATCATTCCGTCGGCGGCATCGTTCGAAGCTCCGCGCGAGAGGATCGACGACTCCAAGCCGGCCATGTCCGGCGTCAAGACCTTCCTCTACATGATGTGCATAGCCATCGTCATCATAGTGCTGGTCGTTCTAGGCATCATGTGGTACCAGAAGCGACAAGAACAAACCAGAAAAAGGTTGTATTGAATGCGCCAATACCGCGTTCGGATATCCAATCGGTGTTTCCAAAGACATTCCTTTTACAATTCAGTTCTGTATTTCTAATGTCATATACGTTTCTAACTTTTTAATAACTTTTTTAGGAATGTCTAGAAAGATTTGAATTCAAATTTGTTATTTGTTCTTAAATGTTGCTAAGGAGTTTTCTCGAAAAAGTATGAACAGCAATAAGTGGAATATTGTTATAGATTTTCGTATAAAAACAAATATCTGCCAAGACCAATACTAATTATGAGACCTATAAGACTTATATTATATGATATTCTATAATTCCAAGTAATTTTGTCCTTACATGTATGTTACCTGTAATCTGTGTTAGATTGGTCTCAAATAGACTGTCACTAGGAATTATATGAAAAATACTTCGTAAACCTATTTTCGAAATTTCACATTTTTATTAAGTAAGCAAGGCTTATGTGATTTAGAATAATGTTTCCAAATTCTACCAACTAGTGCACAGTTTAGCTTAGTATGAAAAGCAATAATTTATTGATGCTGGCAGAACATTAAGTATAACCAAATGTTTCTACAAAGATTTCTTCTGCTAATTAAGATGCTAAAACTTATTTAATATATTCAACTACATCTTTATTTTAAGGGTTATTTTTGTGTTATTACAACTACGCGATTATAATAAAAATCTCATGACAATTCTCTTCTATCTATGGTTGTTTGTGGTCACTTCTCTAGGTTAAAGGGTAATAGTCAATAATAGTTCCATATAACCGTATTGTAAAACAATCCAAACGTTAGAATGCATTTATTTGTAGCCCTAGGGTCTATCTTTACAAAAAAAAAACAAATCTGTTAACAAATGAAACATTAAATTCAGTTCAAAGGTTACAAACATAAAAGATACAGTCGATTGAAAACCTCCTCCTTTTTTAATTTAGTTGAAAAAGAATACAAAATTGTATTTAAATATTATTTATTACTTTATAGTAATACGATTTAAATCAAATGGCAAATGCACTCTAATATTTGGATTTCATAGTTGTTACATAAAACTAAGTACATAAATGTATGTATAGTCACTATTTAATATTGAACACTTTTACTTGCTCATGTATATCAAAATGTAATAGGTATTGTCAATTTAATTATTTATCATTAATGCTATTATAATTGTCGTACAACTTTTACCGAGACAAGAAAAGAAACAAGACTAGTGGCCCTACTGACGCTTTTACCATTGTATTTAATTGGGTCCTCAATTGACGTAAGTCACACTTTTCTGGCTAGTTAAAAGAAATACGATTTTTCAGTCAACATAAATAAAAATATGTCCATATTTTTTAAATGACCTTTCTGTAGTTTCGGGCCTTATCATAAACACATATTATTATATTTTTGCATATTTATAAGATACAATTACTTTCCTAGGTTATTATTAACGCATTAATGCTTGTCTAGAAAATAAACACAAACGCTTCCATCACAAGCTTAAATCTTACTAACTGTTCTCAAAAGGCCAGTACTGGACACAAATAAAAATATATATCTCTATGATTTATCAAGTGTTCTTTATGGTATGTTAATCTTGCCCCCAAACCAGTTTAAAAGTGTCCCAACACTAACACTTCTATTCTATGAATATAAATACGAAAAGCAATTCCTTGATTGTGAGACAATGCATAACTGTGTTCGTTATTATTCATAATTTAATCGTTAAGTTTGTTACACTTGAACGATTTTACACAAAACTTCATAATTAAATAAATTATGAAAGTAAAAGTATTTATTTTTATTATAATTAAGTTCCTTCTGCAATATTAGCTAGTGTTTAAAATCGTTCAAAAGTAACTTTATCATACGTGAACGAGTGATGTATGTGTGTTTTAATAAAAATGATTTATAAACTTTTCATCATGTTTTTTATTTATAAATCCTGGAGATTTCCTGAACCTGAAATGAAATAGAAAAATCCTGAAGATTAAAACAATACTAAATTACACACAGCTACAATTCCCTTGTAGATGTTAAAGTGTTAGGTATTAATTTGGCTCATTTAGACAATTCTGCCTACGCCTCTGGGAATATAGGCGCGATTTACATTTAGTATTGAATGTCATCAATAATGTCACTGTAAAGTTAGGTTAGCTTGGTTGTCAAAAATGTTCTGTCAATGTCAAATGCTAACCAAGCGAAGAGTGCGGCAGGCGTATCGAGCAGTTTGTTATTTTATTGATTTGATTGTTGGAAAGCCGGAAACTTTCAATTTATAAGGATATTTGACATAGAAATTGACTACAGAACGATTGAAAAGATCTATCCACTATGGATGGAAAATCTTTTCTTTACTCTTGGTGCGCCAAGAAAGGACTAACACCGAATTATAATGTTCGTGCTACAGGTATGGAAAATTACTGGCTATTATAAAGTAATAATGTAGAAATTACCCTTACTTATGTTTTTAAAAGCTTATAGACCGTTCCAGAAGCGTAAAGATAGTGAGTGATAATAGATAGGACTTCAGAAGATTGTCATAGTTTAGTACAGCTAAGTATAAACAAAAAAGTTTTAGATTTTGCAAGTCTTTATTGATATTATCTCTGTGATTGAATACTTTTGTCCATCGTGCATCCTGCTTAAATAATTTAAAATGCAGTTATATTTAATCTAACTGGCGAAATGTGGGAATACGGTATGTGCACCTCTGCCTACTTCTTCGGGGAATACAGGCGTGATGTTATGTTATATTTATTCTAATAAAGCTAACCTTACATTTTTAGGGCCTAAGCATCGGCAGCGTTTTCTATGTGAGGTTCGCGTGGATACCATTTCATATGTTGGGGCGGGTAACTCCATGACGAAGAAGGAAGCACAGATGAATGCTTCCAAAGATTTTGTGAGTTATCTAGTGAGATCCGGCCAGATAGCTGCAGAAGAAGTGCCAGAAGATACAAGGGTGGTCAAGCCAGAAGAAGAAGATTCCCAGAAACAGGAGAATGTACAGCAGCATCAAAATAGACCTGTTTTTCAGGTTATTATTGGTTTTTTTTCTATATTAATTTATTTCCAGTTAGTCGTAGTAGACAGAAATAGTTAACTGCACAGAATTCTACATCATACATCTATAATTTTACTGCTTTCCAGAAACATCCATAATTATTGTTATTTGAATCGCTCAAAAGTTTAGTTTCAAAATATAATTATACAATATATAATTTGTCATAATAATTATAAGGTGTTATCAGTAAATAAGAGAAAAATACTAACAGATTCTTTATAATGATCTAGGATGGAATGGGACCGCAAAGTATGGGCCAGGCTTATCATGCATATGGCGGCCAAAGCGAGAACTTTACATACATGAATAGATTGCAACAGCAGAAAAATGTTGAAGAAGCCGAGGACCTGGATGTTAACGCTAGTCTCCACGGTAACTGGACGATGGAGAATGCTAAGTCGAAACTTCACCAGTTCTTACAGATCAATAAGATTAATACTGATTATGTGTATAAAGCTGTTGGTCCGGATCACACGCGGTTAGTTTTCCACATTCCGTAATCATCTTCACTTCCATTTCATAATCTGCAGCTTAGAAATCCCATTGATTTCAGCACTCAACCCCAACTATGACATGCGCTTTGCCAAAAATTTATATGATTTTTGTCAATGCTATTCTATCCAATTATTTTAGCAGCTGATAAAAATGGTTGCAGCCGATTTCTTCAATACATTACTCATTTCATTGTTCATTGTTTCCTAACTAAGGACACTACAGTCCTACATATTTTAAAGTGATAATACTTGCAGTTAGATGGCCTAGAGCCTGTTTCAGACTGGCTATTGAAAATTTTTGACAAACCAGTTATTTCTTCAAGATGACTTAACATAAATATAAACACCAAATTTTATATTTGTTTATCTTACTGCAAGAAATTGTTTGATATTACACACATGTTATGCTTATACAGTGAGCCACAGATTATTCATTATATTTGAAAAATCATTGGCTAATGGTTAATTTAGACAATCTGGAAATGTGGTCAAGTAATATATGAAACTTCTAGATTTCTGTGCTGGCAATACTCATGGTCTAGGCTGTCCGAAATTGTTGCATGTACACAAAATAATATTACATAATATATGGTAAATATGGTAATGGTGGCAATATATGGTAATTTTTAAAACTTAAACAGTTCCACCACACTCTATTTTGAATATCTTATTTGAAAAGTTTGATTACTTGTTTGTATTATCCATGGTATATAATAATTACTGTCAGCTGGACAATGAGTATGGTCAGCAAAAGCATTAAATCTTAAAGAAATCGAAGCCACCTTTGGAAAAAAAAACTCAAAGGTTGCTTCGGCATTTATATGTTAGTTTTAAGAGCAACATTATCAACCACACAGAAAGAATCCAAGACAACGGTGAATATGGGTTACTGGTCATTCAATGTTGTCTTTCCTTACTCTTCAATACTAACCAATGTGTCGACTATTTCATATTTTGTAAGGGATATGTCAAACAATCAGTAACCCTACTAAATTCAGGCAATATTCTAACAAATGATCAAAATTATAAAGTAATTTATTGTTATGTTCAGTTATGAATAAATCCATTTTAAAACCTTAATACGTATGAAGCATTCACTATTGTTATTATACTTTTAATCACGAAATTGGCCTGGAAATTAATAGTCTTGGATTTTGTTCTGAATACAGGTGTGTTTGAGCTCTTTTAACTGACTGTACTTGGCTACACTTCCAGAATGTATAACAATGCGCGTCGTCTAGCTACCATAGAGGTAAGTCTCTCCTTATTTTGCTTAAATATAAAATAATATTACAAAAGCATGTTCCAACATCTGTGTAGTTTAAATAAGTAATCATTTAAATGCTTATATTTCAGTTTGCACGAATATGATTTTTTATGTCAAACTTACAAAAAACCAATATTGCTTTTTACGATTTCATGGCTGTGCGTTATTAAACTCTTTAACTCTAATATATCGTCTACGAGATAGTCTTACGTCTTTACGAGAAGCAATAATATGTATTCTCCATAGACGATACTCGTCAAAAGCGATATCAATGTAGACATTGTATTTATTTCACTAATATTTTTCAAATACGCTTGTAGAATGTTGAATGACCCTTAAAAACCGTTTCTAGGAGTTTCTGCTGTGAGATGTCAATATATGTCCGACAACTGGGTCGCAACGTGACGGGCCGTGAGACCGCGTCGAACAAGCAGACCGCTAGCAAGTCATGTGCGCTGTCCGTTGTGAGACAATTGTACCATCTCGGTGTGATTGAGGCCTTCAGCGGTACTCTGAAAAAGGATAGGTAAGCCATTGCATGTTAATTTTGTTTGTATTTTAGTGTGGGTCTTTGGTCATTGGAACCTTGGCAGTAAAATCGACTCGAATGCCGTGATGGCAAACCGTGCCGTGATGCACTTTGATGTTTCACATCTGCCGGGTCTTCCGTGACGGCCATTTTTTTTTTATTGAACACAATAATGTTAAATTATAAAGTGTATTGAATTTGTATATTTAAAAATATCATATAATAAATATCGTCTCTTAGGTCTGGGGAAGGTATAATGAAGCCATATCCAGTGGCAATAAGCCCAGCCCTGGAGCAACAGTTAGAAGAAACATTACAGGGTAAGTTCTTTAAGATCACATACAATACAATGGAATGGTATACAAATACTATGAAATTTTCTTTACTCCTTAAGCAAAATTATATTTGATGGTATGCTTGTGAGCTTAAAGCTTAGTGGTACCTATGGTTTCAAATTTTCTTTATTTGTTACATTGTAAGACTAGCATGGGCAACATACTATTATAAATAAATTAAAATCTTATATACTGGTACAAAAACGTAATTTCATATTCAAAATATTATTTTCAGAACTAGAAATAGAGCCAGTCAAATTAGACCCATCGGGAAAATACTCTAGCGAGGAGGGTCACTCGGGGCTGACCTTACTTCAGATGGACCGCGTGAAGGCGATGCGGGAGGCGCGCCAGACGCCCGGCGGCGTCGTGTCCTGGTCGCCGCCACAGGCCAACTGGAACGCCTGGACTGGATGCAACATAGGTAACGTGTAAAGCTACGCCATATTGGATATGCGCGCGCATCTGTATGCCGTAATCCTGCATCGCGCAAGCAGAGTTTACTAAGCTAGTATGAAAATATTAGATAACTTAAATCGTGACAACGCGACGCTACTTTATTGTCAAATAATATAGCTGTAGTTGCTATTACAGAAGGGCACCAGACCTCGATCCTTACACTTATTTACTTTATTTCGTTTATTAATTATAAAATAAACAATGTTTGTAGACAAATATACCCTTTTCAACAGATGAAGGTCCGTTATCCACGACAAGTCTCGAAAACATCAGTTCAGATCTTGAGAAGCATCATAGAGATATGTGTCAAAACAGTTCTTTGTACCAGGTTAGTATATATTATACATCAATATTATAACCAAAAGAAATTTTGTTAACATTTAAGATGAGTTTGCTGCGTGTATGTATAAATACGCTACATGCAGAGCCAACACCAACCTACTAATATAAAAAATATTTACTTTTCTTCAGGAAAGTCTCCGCGAAAGAGAGCAATTACCAGTGTATGGTATGAAGTCGCAAATCATGGAGGCTATCAACGAGAACCCCGTCATCATCATCAGAGGCAACACAGGCTGCGGTAAAACTACACAGGTATACCATTATCTATGATATATTCATATAGATTTAAAAAATCCAAATAGAAGATATTTGCATAAATAAAAATGATCTATAAATATATTATGGTAGTAACATTTGCACACTTTAATATGAATAATCAAGTTTTCTTGGTTACGAGCTGCCAACGTCGCCGCGTCGCTTTTTAATCCTAATTAATTGTTATTTAATGAATTTCTATACTAGTTACGTTTTCAAGGTTGCGTGCTGACAGTGTCGAAGTCCAAACTAGGATACGACCAAATGAATATATGATGAAATAGTTTGATAATGTGTGTAGGTGTGCCAGTTCATCCTGGACGACTACATAGCCAGCGGGCAGGGCGCGTGGGCCAACGTGTGCGTGACGCAGCCGCGCCGCATCTCCGCCGTCAGCGTGGCCGAGCGGGTGGCCAGCGAGCGCTGCGAGGACCTCGCCAACAGCGTCGGGTATGGACATTAACCTACTGTGCTGGCATGACCGTGACAGTGGTATTAACTAATTGAAATTTATAAATAAAAACCGTCGCGTACACCCGGCTGATAACACACGGCCTTACGAAACAGTGATATGACAAGTGTATATTTCAAATTGACGTCAATGTGTATGGCACATTGCAAATTTACTTTTTTGCAAACATTAAAAAACTAGTTATTTTTTCTCGCTACCTTTCCATTATTGGTTGTCTCGAAAGAAATTGCTTTAAGCAAAAAGATCGTCCATTGCACTGTTTTTAGTTTAAGTTTATTCTGTATTTCTTGGTATGCAATAAAGTATATTATCTAGTTACAAATAATATAAACTAGTAATAACACATAGAACGTCACTAATAACGTACCTACATCCCTCAGGTATTCAGTCCGCTTCGAGTCGATGTTGCCGCGGCCGTACGGGTCCATCATGTTCTGCACGGTGGGCGTGCTGCTGCGCAAGCTGGAGGGCGGGCTCCGGGGCGTCAGCCACGTGCTCGTCGATGAGGTCGGTGGGAATATGGCCCAGTCTCCACGAACTTAATTTAACATCATCATCATCATATCTCCGTCTATTGCTGGACATAGCCCTCTCCTATGGCACGCCACTAGGCTCGATCTTCGGCCTTTCGCTTAATTTCACGGGCTCTAATAAAAAAAATGTTAATTCAGTTGGATAATTAGGATAAATTAGAGTTAAAAAACAGTTTTTCCCAAAATTGACATTTAAATAAAGTAAGCTGATTGAAACTGTACTTAATTCGAACTGGATTTAAAGTATAAGTTGTAGGTCCAAGGTTAACACAAATGCATAACGTCAAGGTCCACTCCGGCAGGTCCACGAGCGCGACGCGGACACGGACTTCGCGCTGATCCTGCTGCGGGACATGGCCCACACCTACCCGGACCTGCGCATCATACTCATGTCCGCCACCGTCGACACCACGCTCTTCACCGCATACTTCGGCAACTGTCCCGTTATTGAAGTAAGTACACGCATTTTAAATTAATTTTAAATAACTCCTCAAAATAAAACTATCTTGAAGAACCGAATTCGATTGTTTTAATCTATTTAGAAAACAATATTAATGAATAAATAACGAAGTGAGTGAGGCGAAAGAAGTATGTCAGGATCATAGCAAATAGAAATCCGTGGTATCTGCCTACCCTTCTACGAAATAGGCGTGACTTTATGTATATATATATATATGTAATGATAAATAACCGTTTCCCAAGGTACCCGGCCGCACATACCCCGTCCAGCAATACTTCCTAGAGGACTGTGTGGAGATCACTAAGTTCGTGCCTCCCCCCGACACGCGCAAGCGCAAGTCCTCCGGAAAGAAGGCCAACACTAGAGATGATGAAGACGACGATGATGAAGGTAATTGAAAACTCTCTAACCACGAACCACTTTCTAAACGAAGATCATACCTGCATTAACTATACGAGGGTCAAACTGAAAGTTCTTAGAAAATCAAAAACTGATTACATTAGCCAGTTATTAGTTTTATTATATCTTTTCAAAATATTGTCCATTCACGTCAATACACCGCTGCATGCGATGGAACCACTGGGAAAAGCACTTTGCCCACTCGTCTTTAGGGTTCTCTTCAATGGCATCGCGATACGCAGCCACCGCTTCTTCAGCATTCATAAACCGCTTTCCTTTAAGTTGTTCTTTAATTTTTGGAAATAAATAAAAATCACAAGGGGCGAGGTCGGGGCTATACGGCGGGTGACCCAGTAATTCAACGTTTGATGTCGCCAAATAGTCGATCGTTCGCTTAGCGGTGTGCGACGAGGCGTTGTCGTGGTGAAGGAGGATCCTACTGCGAGGTCGTTTCTCTCGAACTTTTTCCAAGACAAGTGGCAAACAATTGGTAGTGTACCATTCTGCAGAAACTGTTTTTTGATCCTCTAACACAATTGTTGCGAAATGACCTATCCTTCCAAAGAACGAGGCCACCATTTTTTTTCCCGCACTTAGATCTCTCTTCACTTTAGTTGGCAACCTCTCGAAAGGAAACACCCACTGAGCAGATTGTCTTTTGGTTTCAGGATCATAACAGTAAATCCAGCTTTCGTCACCTGTTAGTATGTCGAACACAGCATTTGAGTCACCTCCGTTAAATCTTTCAATCATTTTACGGCACCAATCCACACGATGGAGTTTTTGAGCCTCAGTCAAATTATGAGGTATCCACCGGGCGCAAAGCTTCCTGACTGCTAAATGTTCGTGGAGGATTTTGTGCACTTGACTCATACCGATGCCTAAGCTTGTCCGAATCTGCTGATAGGTCACTCTTTTGTCAGTCTCTATCATACGCCGCACAACACAGATGTTATCTTCAGTCGTCGCCGTAGAAGGCCGTCCCTCACGTAAATCATCAGTGAGATTAGTGCGACCACGTTTAAACTCATTAAACCAGTTGTAAACTGTCGCACGAGATGGGGCTTCATCGTGAAAGGCCAATCGTAGTCTATCATAACTTTCTTGTTGACTTAAATGACATCGAAAGTCATAAAAAATCATTGCACGAAAATTTTCTCGTGTTAAATTCATGTTGACGTGACACAGACAATTTTCAATTTGCCGCCAAATCGTAAAACAAATGACAAATTAATGAAATATATACTCAGTAATATTGGCAAAGAGTTCTATTTTCAAATTTTAGAATTATTTTTTTATTATATTGTTTATAAGTGGCCAGTTCTAAGAACTTTCAGTTTGACCCTCGTACCCGGTATTAAGTCTGTTGATATTTCTATTCTTTTACATGCAAACATGACGACAGTGACAGGTATGATTTAGTCCATGGTTAAAATTGATTTTTTTATGAATAAACGGCTAGAAAACAACGAAAACAAAGTATTTGAAATCAAAATCCAAAAAACGAAAAACTTTCGCAATTATTTTCAAACATCATTGACAGCTTGTGTCTCTTGCGCGTCTAGATGCTTGAACCCCTTTCAGAACTCTGCTTAGACTTCTTTAGATGGGAGTCAAGAACAAAAGAAATGTATGTATAGGTATCACACAAGCAATTATATAAACTATGTGCTCTATTTGACTGCCTCGTTGGTCTAGTGGTTGCTAAGCGCGACTGCTGAGCATGAGGTCCTGGGTTCGAATCCCGGGTCGGGCAAAGTGTTACTGGGTTTTTCCATTAGGTATTTCTCAGTAGCAGCGCGGAGTCTGGATTTGTGCCCGGTTGATGGCAATAGGCTCGCCCCCTATTACATTGGGACCTAAAACATAACTGGCGAAATGTGGGTGTACTATATGTGCACCTCTGCCTACCCCTTCGGGGAATACAGGCGTGATATTATGTATGATATTATGTATGTGCTCTATAGGTGGAGTAGATGAACAAGACGAAGACCTTAACAAGAACTGCCAGCTGTCCAGCGAGTATTCACCGGGAACCATGCAGACTATGACGAAACTGTCCGAGAAAGACGTACGTTAGTTATCAAGCGTAACATCTTAACTGTTTATTTATAATAATAATAACAGCCTATAACTGTCCCACTGCAGGGCAAAGGCCTCTTCTCGTATATATAAGGATTGAGAACTATTTATTTATTAAACTAAATTTAATACAGAGTATAGCCACTTACATTGAATTTAAGATAAAAAACGATGTGTATAAAGTGAAGAATATAAAAAGTGAGAAAAAAAATCCAATTGTAAGTCCCACACATGTCTGAAAATATGCGTTATTCAAATTAAATAATACCTGTCACTTAATTTGTGCTCTGACGATATCACACTAAAATTATAAAGGCGAAAGTTTGTAAGTGTGTTTGTTACCTCTTCACGCTCAAACGGCTGGACCGATTTTGAGGTAGCTGACGCCCTGGATTAACACATAGGCTACTTTTCATCCCAAAAAATGTCGCGGGTAATACCGCGGGGCGCAGCTAGTCTAAGTATAAATCTTAAAAAAAAAATACAGCTACCCTGTAATATGCAAATAAGAAAAAAAAATTATGTATAGTTTGATTTACTTCTGTGTTCTTATTTTCCAGCTAAGCTTCGAGCTTATTGAAGCGATACTCCTCCACATCCGCAGCCTAGAGAGCGAGGGTGCTGTCCTAGTGTTCCTCCCCGGTTGGAACCTCATCTTCGCGTTGGCCAAACATTTGTCCCAACACCAGGTGTTTGGCGATACGTCCAAGTACGTGATCTTGCCGCTGCACAGCCAGATACCTAGGGACGATCAGAAGAAGGTGTTTGTCACACCACCCCCGGGAATGACTAAGGTTTGTGAAGTTTAATTATGGATTAGATATGGGTCAGCTTAAATATAAATAGAGGTAGCATTTTGTTATTTTCCGAAGTCCAGTGGGCATTTTCCATTTTTTGAGGCCGATCGATTACTGGCTAAAGCAGACCGGGACGTGATAGCAAAGTATTTACTTAGCGCGAAATGCCATGGTATGCCACAGCATGCAACGCTACACATTAGAAATGGCGATCCTTTTCGAAAAATAACTATTGCCATCAATCGGGCACACATTCAGACTCCGTGCTGCTACTGAGAATTATCTAATAGTAAAACCCAATAACAATTTGCCCGACCCGGTATTCGAACCCAGGACCTCATGCTCAGCAGTCAAGTTTAACGACCTCTAGACCAACGAGTTAAGAACGTAATATAACCAAATTTCCAAAATAAAATTGGTTACATTATGTGCTTTGATTTTTTCCCCAGGTGATATTGTCGACGAACATAGCCGAGACATCCATCACGATCAACGACGTGGTGTACGTCATTGACTCGTGCAAGGCCAAGATGAAGCTGTTTACGTCACACAACAACATGACGTCATACGCCACCGTGTGGGCCAGTAGAACCAACCTGGAACAGGTAACTGACATGTGTACTATCATTATTATGGTACCTAAGACGTTGGGTGTTGGTTGCGGGCTTACTACGTCGCTTTTTGTAAATTTTATACAAACATTTCTGATTGTGCATAATACTAAAATAATATTGTTTTTAGCTATAAAACATTTTTTTTAACTATCGTGTTATGATTATAATAATAGAATTAAATTACAATACGGGAATTAAAGCGAACACAAGTTTTAAATGCCCGCTTTGTTAAACTATTTGTTTCTCTACTGTTGAATGTTATGCATGGCAATAGTATCTTATATGTATGTGGTTCCAGCGTAAAGGCAGAGCGGGTCGCGTGCGTCCGGGCGTGTGCTTCACTCTCTGCTCTCGCTCGCGCTACGACCGCCTCGACGAGCACCAGACTGCGGAGATGTTCCGCACGCCGCTCCACGAACTGGCTCTCAGGTAAGCTAGTACTAGAGGTACAATCTATACTATATACTATATAATATTATAAAGCAGAAGAGTTTGTTTGCTTGAACGCGCTAATCTCAGGAACTACTGGTCCGATATAAAAATTATTTTAGTGTTAGATAGCCCATTTATTGAGGAAGGCTATAGGCTATAAGACATTCGAAATCCATGCGGACGGAGTCGCGGGCAGAAGCTAGTTAACTATAAAATATATAATACTAGCTATTGCCAGCGGCTTCACCCGCGTTAAGTAGCCTACTTCCTTTCTCGGGTCTTAAACTGTGTAGGTCGGATGTGCTTTTAAAACACGCTATTCGCTAAATACAACTTTACAACTACGTAAGTAGTTTTTAAATAAAACCCCGCACCTACATTATTACATCGCCTGTCTGTTATCTTGATAATTAGAACATATTTACCTATTGACATCACATGTCATTACGCGTCATAATAAGTAAACAAAAATATGAAAAAAAAATGTTTTGTAAGTGGTGTATATTTACCGTAACCATTGATGACTCAACGTATACGATGATTATACGTACCCTCCCAGCATCAAGCTGCTGCGCCTGGGCAGCATCGGGCACTTCCTGTCGAAGGCCCCGGAGCCGCCGCCGCTGGACGCGGTGATCGAGGCGGAGGCCCTGCTGCGCGAGCTGGGCTGCCTCGACCAGGACGACTGCCTCACGCCGCTCGGGACCATACTCGCCAAGCTGCCTATAGGTACGAGCTCTACTAACTCCTGGGTACTGAGGAATAGGTCATAGTTACCATAATACTTTATACTGGCTGGCTTTACAATTAAAGTATTTGAATACAACATTCTTTGAACAACTTTTACTGGGATACTGAAATATAATGATATTTTAGCGTATTGATGACACAAGTGCTGGTTTTAATTATGTCTACGTTAGATTTTTTGGGTTTGTTTGAGTACTTTGGATTGTGGAGACATAATAGTATTTTTCTACTTTCTATTAGAACATCAAGATTTAATTTAGAACGATAATCATGCCGGCAGTATCTTAAACCCTTATAGTCTATGACTATCTCTATTCATTGACATGCAAACATACAGTGACAGGTATAATTTAGTCATTGGTTTAATTTTTTTTTATCAATGTAAGGGGTTAAGTATAGTAAACAATACTCGTCCAATGCTATCTCGAAGAAAACAGGTCCTCAAGGAGGGTAGCTGGTATTAATGATTGATTAAATAATTATCTTCGCCGTGTCCAGAGCCGCGGCTGGGCAAGATGATGGTGCTGGGCTTCGTGCTGGGCGTGGGCGACGCGCTCACTACCATGGCCGCCAACTCCACCACGTTCCCGGAGATCTTCATCGTGGAGGGCCGGCGCCGCCTGTCCAACCACCAGCGGGCGCTGGCCGGAGACCGCGCCTCCGACCACGTGGCCATGCTCAACGCCTTCCAGGTAATGCGGCTTCAGTGGGACCTCACTACACGGTTTCATATACATAATACGTGATAAGTGATTTAATTATAATATTGATGAAGTAAATAATACTTATCAAACGAGGATGATATTGAACTAACACTGAACTTAAACCCGTCTTAAGTCAATTTACATCCTATTCTTTAATACACAAATGACAGTGACATATATATTTTTATCCATGGTTCATAATTAAAATTGAGTCCCTCTAAACGAGGATCATACCGGCAGTAACTAAACCCCGTATTAAGCCTTTGAGATCCCTATTCTTTATCATACTTAGTACGTGGTTTAAAATAAAGGGGATTATTTTTCCGACCCAAATATCGACCAATAGAATTGCACCATTCGACGTCACGTGGTACAACCTACATGGTATTATACTGATAATTTTTTGATTATTTTTAGGTTGTACCACGTGACGTCGAATGGTGCAATTCTATTGGCCGACATTTGGGACGGAAAAATAATCCCCCGAATACCACACGAGCTTCAAAATTATCTGGCATTTCCCTCAAGGCTCCCTGCAAACAAATAAAGTCGTCAAGTTTTTCAGGAAAAATCACGAGCGCGAAGCGCGAGTGATTTTTTAACCTGAAAAACGTGACTCCTTCATTTGTTTGCAACGAACCTATCGGGAAATACCCGATAATTTTGAAGCTCTTGTGGTATTATAAGCGATAATGCCCCTTAAATTGCATATTAATAACAAACAATAAATTATTAAGTTTAGTATTTCTATTTCTATCTTCAATTTGTTTTATATTAATTTCGGTATGATCTCGATGAAGGGTTCTGGAATGATTACATTGTTCCCTAAGATTACTGCATTAATTATTTTTGAACTACGTACGTTACTTACTACGTTCTTTTTGTTTGTTTGTTTAAAAAAAGCGTCGCCCGGCTTTAGGAATTTCTCCTATCACAGGTGTTTCATAAACATGAAATATCACATACACAAACACCCAGACTTGGAACAAACATCTGTGAATAGCACAAATTGTTGTCCCGTTGCGGAAATCGAACTCGCAAGCTTTAGCGCAGCAGTCCAATCGCTTAGTCACAGCGCCAATCAGGTAGTCGGCTTTTGTTACAGATGTGGGAAAGAGAGCACGCGAAGGGCGAGGACTCTGAATTGAGGTGGTGCGAGTGGAAGGGACTGCAGCCGACAACCATGCGCGTCACATCCGAAGCCAAGTACCAGCTCACTAGTTAGTGCTAATCTGTGTTATCATCTCTCAGCCTATCGCAGTCCACTGCTGGACATGGGCCTATCTGTGTGCGTCAATCAAACTTATATGCAGTGTAACCGTCTCACATCACACGATATTTCGAATCTTATGAAGATCCGTAACTAGCGAGGTAATAGTGCGTCAAGGTCGTGACTATGAACGCTTTATATTACCATTATTTTACTAAACCATTTGAATTAGGAGACTTTTAGGTATATAGAATTTTTTTTTCTCATCAACATGAATCTGGTTGATGTTTAATTTATTGTTGTCAGCGCAAAACCGAACTTTTCCACACATTAAATGAACAATTAATTAATTAACTAACTATGAAGTGGGCCACGGAGCGCGAGGAACCCTTGTGTCCCAGTGCGAACCTAGACACTACGCCGTCACTACGTTGTTCATGTACAAATGAGCTAGTAGCTTTTTAACTAAAACATTATACCAGTTCCAATCTCTACATTGCATTTTTAACCTGCATCCCCTATCCTGCACAAAGTTAATAAATATAGTATTAGTTCATTAAAATTCTCCTCTGTTTTTCATTAGCAAGACTAATTAAACGTCATTTCCCCAGATATATTGACCACTGCGATCGGCTTCCCTGAAGAGTGCTGCATCCCCCAACGCTGGCACCCCACCGGCTCCGACCCCACGCTGGACGTGGTCATCGCCCTCATGTGCATGGGACTCTACCCTAATGTCTGCTTGCACCAGGGAAAGCGAAAGGTAATACTAAATACTATTGACTTCTTATCGTATGGTTGATGAACAACCTAGTGTCAGAGGTTAAACCGCCTGTAGGCCTCTGACATGGCTTTACACACCGTTAAAAAATCTCTCAGGTTTACTCGCGATGTGTTCCTTCACCGTTTTAAGCAACTGATAACTAATTAATACAAGCACATGAATTCGAAACACATTGTACTGGGGTTACAGTTTGCAGTCCAACGGTCATACCACTCGGCTATCAGTGGTTTTTATTGACTCTTAACTGATACGTCAGTATACACGAGCTGTTAAAATACAACTAAACCTACTATGCTATTTCATTCTACGCCATGCTCTTGGTAATTATAACCGGACGAAATAACCGTAGTTTTTCGCATGAAATTAACCTGTATACATAAAGTCTAAAAGGCCACCCTTCAGGGCATTGTTTTGTAATTTTCCAGCGACGGAAGGAAAATATTGAGAATATTTAACGAGAAGCAAGGATTTTCCAATATTGTATTAATGATTCATGAATATTGTATTATTGATTTGACTGCCTCGTTGGTCTAGTGGTTGCTAAGCGCGACTGCTGAGCACGAGGTCCTGGGTTCGAATCCCGGGTCGGGCAAACTGTTACTGGGTTTTTCCATTAGGTAATTCTTAGTAGCAGCACGGAGTCTGGATTCGTGCCCGGTTGATGGCAATAGGCTCGCCCCCTATTACATTGGGACCTCAAAACATAACTGGCGAAATGTGGGTGTACTGTATGTGCACCTCTGACTATCCCTTCAGGGAATACAGGCGTGATGTTATGTTATGTTTTGATTAATGATTCTGTTGATATCAACACTCAGGTGCTAACGACGGAAGGCAAGCCGGCGGTGATCCACAAGACGTCGGTGAACTGCAGCAACCAGGAGCAGCGGTTCCCCTGCCCGCTGTTCGTGTTCGGGGAGAAGGTGCGCATGCGCGCGATCAGCTGCAAGCAGACCACCATGGTGGCGCCACTGCATCTGCTGCTGTTCGCCTGTCGGAAGGTCGAATGGGTAAGGGCGCATTACTTTGTAGTTGGTTTGAAGGTATATAAGCACGTATCAACTTGGACACCAGCATAAATTTTCACATTAGAAGATACCGCTCATAATTGTAAGTGCTAAAATTTCATTGTTAAATTATACGTGGAGATTTACTGGTCTTTTATACGGCGCAACGTTAGGTTACAATAGAAATAACAAAGATATATCGGAAAAGAAATACAAAACTAGAAATCAATGCAGTAGGGATATTTACGTTTGGCTATTATAACATAATGTTAAAAAGGGTTTGTCGTGTCTGCCGTAATCCCCACACTTTGCAAGTGGCTTCGGGGGGCTTAGTCGCCTCTTACGACCCCCACGGGCGGAAAGGGTTCAATTCTAGGCCGGATACCACTCGGCACTAATACTATAATCTTTTATTTCCAGATCGACAACGTGGTGCGCCTGGACAACTGGCTGAACTTCGACATGAGTCCCCGCACGGCCGCGCTGGTCACCGCGCTGCGCCCCGCCGTCGAGAAGATCGTGGAGCGAGCCGCCTCCGAACCTGATGCGGCGCAGCAGTTCACCCCCACCGAGCAGAAGGTGGGCTGCATCTTATGACACACACACATCGACAGTTTACTCTCATACAAATCGGAATAGCTGTAGGACCTAATGTCTAACAACACATTTAATGAAATAACGATTTTTTTATTATTATAAATTTTGTACAATACATTGGAAAAGAGAAGGAACTAATATCTGTGCAATGTGCATTCGCTAGTGGTAGGTAATAAAGCTAACCTATGTTTATTCCTATCTGCCTCCTTCGAGTTTGCCATCAGGGTGGTGGCTGGCACTAACTAGTGGCGTTTACCACCCTGGTGGTTAATGGCAATTATTCAGTTTCATCTGTGATATGGGTATAGAAGAACTACCGCTGCCGCACAAGACAGATATTTTTAATATATAACGAATACATCAATTAAGAATCATCAGACACGAATAATATCTTTATCATTTGTAACAGGTGATCGACTGCGTAAAGTCACTGTGCATCATTGACGCCGGCGACTATAACATCCAGCGCGAGACCAGCACGCCCACGTTCAGGCCCGACGGAGCCAAGAGAGGAGGCAATCAGGGCTGGGGCACCACAGGCCCGCGCGGGAGCTTCGCCCCCGGCCAGGGCTACGGGGGACAAGGGTTCGGCAGCTCGGGCTTCGGCAGTTCGGGCTTCGGCGGAAACAGGGGCGGCTTCGGAGGAAACCGGGGTAGGTTCGCAGGCGGCTTCGGCGGCGGCAACCAAGGCGGTTTTGGCAGCGGACACCAAAGCGGTTTTGGCAACGGAAATCAAAGCGGCTTTGGCAACGGAAACCAAGGCGGCTTTGGCGGCGACAACCAAGGCGGCTTCGGGCGCGGAAACCAAGGCGGCTTTGGCGGAAACCAAGGCGGATTCGGAGGCGACCAAGGCGGCTTCGGCGGAAACCAAGGCGGTTTCGGTTTCCGCGGCGGATACGGCAACAGAGGCAGTTACAACCGCGGGTACGGAAGAGGTAGACGCGGAAATTGGTGATGAATCCATTCCTACCTACTGTATAGTGATATTTTGTTTGTGATATAAGTCCTTTTATTTATCATAAGAAATAAAAAATTGCTTGTAACTTTCTTTATTTATTTATTGGAATAATAGAACAATTAAAATAAATCAATTGCAATTATATAAGTTCCAACTAATAAAAGAAAAAAATACAATATCACATGAATAAAGTATTAAGCTATTAAGAACTTGTCCACATGGCGATGCTGATTTTTGCTGGTAATATAACTTTTATACCGTACTGGACAGTTGCAAATTAAACAATAAATATGAAAAAAGAAACATGATTCAACTAATAGAGGAAAAAATACAACTATGACGAACAATGTTCAGAGTAGCAGTACTGCAGTACTTCGGCAAGAAGATGCTAATAGATAGAAAAATTGGCTAAAAAGCCAAAGCCTTCGTCATTCAACCGGGTTCTGGACGACGATCAGTATAAAGTCTTTATCAGGCGCGACCATCACTTCACTTTTCTTACTGCGTATCCTCAAGAACGTCAGATCATTCAAAGGGTCTAAATCTCTCACCACCGCCTTCGCTTTGTCTACTAAAGAGCTCATGAGGCCCGCGTACTGAACAGACACATGGTTCTCAAGAGTGGTCTTGATAGGTATGCCTTCGCCATTCACTACTATGACTCCCGCTACCCCTTTATGCATAGACAGCTTGCGTACCGTCTCCTCGGCCTCGTTTGCCATTGTAGAAGTAAGAAATCAGGTTATAAACAAAATTAAAGCTTTGAATAGGTGTAGCAGTTTGGATATCTTAATAAATTGTTATAAATATGACATTGACAATCATGCAATTTGAATTCGGAATTATTTAATTTTTACAGCTTGGTAGCACTAGTATGCAATATGCACTCTGGAACACGGAAGAGGTCAATTAAAATTTATTTATTTATTATCACAAAATCTTTTATGTAACTACCGGTTTTTAATTTACTTTTTCACAAAGCATGGAGAAATATCATTACCAATATTTTTTTTTACAATGAATGAAGAAATATTGTTAGTTATGGTAAATAAATGTCCTAATTTCAAAGGTGGATGAAGGATGGATATTATGGTCTACCCTTTTAGAGAGAAGTAGTTCAGAAACTGTTATAAAATTAAATAGAATCAATACTTATGCTGGTATTTAATTAAAATATTCATAATCAATAATAACTTAAACAATTTGGGAAACTAAAATTATGTTTATTGGTACATTTACCACAAAACTAAATTATTAACTTATTCCTATTATGGCAGTTTATAAATGTAAAATATTTAATTTTTCAAATTTATTTATCTCACTTATCTAAGGCAGATGATATACTTAGTAAGCTAATAAACTTTAATACTTTTTAGCTTTCATTAGCTATGTCCTGTCCCTCTTGTTGCATAGTCTGCACCTTTAAATACAAAGGCATTCTACCACTCTTAAGTTTAGCTCTCTTATGTACTTTTAGCTGATGTTTCATCATCTGCTTTCTGTACCCAAAAGCTTTCCCACATATATTACAAATGTGTTCTTTGAGGCCTGTATGATCTACTTTGTAGTGCAAGTCTAGTTCCCGTTTAGTGTTAAAGCCTCTACCACAGAAATCACATTTAAACTCATGATCTCTTTTATGTGTCAATACATGTTTATTCAAGTTACTTTTGTTAATAAATCTTGATGGGCATTGTGTACATTGATATGGTTTCTCTCCAGTGTGAGAACGCATATGCATTTTAAGTGATTCCCTAAATCTTCCTTTGTATGGACAAAGTGTACATTTGAAGGGTAGTTTGTAGAAATGTGTGAGCCGGTGGCGGGAGAACTGGCCTTGAAATATAAAGTCCTTCCCACATATATCACATATGTGGAGAGGTTCCTGCTTGTGTAGTGCTAAATGCTTTTTGAAATATAATGGTGCGTAGGAGTTGTTGCACACTGGACATACTACTCTCATATTTTCATGTTCCTCAGACAATTTATGTTCATTATATGCTTTGAATGTTTCAAATGATAGTTCACACTTTTTACAATAGTATGGCTGCAGTGTTTTGACTGCTGGTTCCTCATATTCAGAAAAGTTATCATCATCAACATAGTCCTCATTACTAGCGAGGGCTGCTGGTGGCTCCTTATCTGGTGGATGTTTTAAGACTGCATCGGATTCTTGCGCGGTTTTTCTAAATAATATAGCCCCTTGAAGAAGTGCGTTGCAAGCCTGGCATAAGAACTTAGGGAAACTATCTCCGTCCTTCACTTCAATACCACCAAAGATGTTCAAAGCTTCAGATATATCGTCCAAGGCATCGTTGCCGTATATAGGTATAGTACCTTCTTTTAAGCATACTCTGCATATATTACCGTCATGCTTTTCCTTCTTAACTGTGATCCCATGAGAGATTTCATCCTGTGAAGTTTTTTCACAGGCTGATTTCTTCGCTGTCCTAGTTTTTCTTTTATTTTTTCTTTTGCAATGCAACATTTTTAACAGGATCAATGCTCCGACCATTTTAATACAAATATTTATGTATTTGATTCAATTAGAATATTTTTTTACGTTTATTTGATTATGCGACAGCGTCACTCTAAATAATGACACTGACAATATCAGTGACAGTGACATTTGATTGAGAGACGAAAAATGATGGTTGCATTCTTTGTAGTCGAACCTCTAAGAGTTGAACAATCCATATTCCATGCTTCAGTAATCATGAATTCATTTTAAAGCATATTTTGCTACACTTATTTATTTATTTAATACTTCAGTACAGATGTGTACAAGGCGGACTTAATGCCTTAGGCATTTTCTACCAGCCTAACCTTCTTTACACTTTTATTTTTACATCCTCATAACTCAATATGGAGTTTAATTACGTCGTTTGTTAAATTACAAAAACCAAAGCAAAATTTATGAACTTTAACGATTATGTCAATTAACTGTCAATGACCGACAGAAAATGTCAAAATGGTAAACATGAGGTTATGTGATTGACCAAAGAAACAGTTTATCAAGAATTAATAAAACAGTTGCAATTTGTGCATAATATAGAGATCTATTAAAACCCAAAAATGAACACGATCAGGGTAACGTACCAGCATATCTAAGAATATAAAACGAAAGTTCTATAATAGCTAATGTAATTTTAAATATTAATTTTCAATTTAATGTTTTGTAACATATTTTTTTAGAGTTTATGGCGTTCAGCACCAATTTTGCGTAATGCCGTAGCTACTAACTACACATTTCGCCCTCTCACATCTGCGACTGCAGCTGTAACACCTATACAACCTATTGAACAAGTTCCGACGACAGTAGAACTTGACAAGTTGTTCAAACGAGTGGAGCTTGAAATGCGGGGGATTGACCCTGCAGTACTTCTGAGTTACTCCTGGTTCTGTGTGGCCGCTGCTTCGCATTTGGGCATAGAAGTCACTAAAAGGTAAGCTTTGAGGTTATCTATGGAACATCTATATTTACATTATTTATTAAAGTGAATACCTTTTGTGCGGTAACGCAGATAAAGCCTCTTTGGTTTTGAAAAAAAAATGAATAACTCTCAATACCAGTAGCCAGAGGCAGCAGCAGCTATAAGCTTGTAGTTCTGAAATGAACTGATTCTATATATAAAACAATTCTCTATGAAATCTCAAGTAACCTCTTATACATTAAATTGGTATGGTAGGTATTTATTACCATTTATAGAAAATTATTTTCTTTCTTCAAAAATTATTAGTTATATTCATGATTTTAAATTGCAATATTTCAAATAATTTGCTTTTATTTACAGTTGGGCACTAAGGAAAGCTGAAAAAGAAAGGCACACACTTCTTCGATGTGTCCACATTTACAAGAAGCACAGAGTCCAGTATGAGATAAGGACATATTTTAGATTTATACACCTTCAAAGACTCACGGGCTCTACTTGTGACACCTATTTGGAGTACATAGAAAGGAATCTGCCAGAGGGCTGCGCTTTAAAGGTTACGAAGATTGAATGCCAGCCATTACCAGAACATATTGCACCACCCACCAAATAAATTTATGTATGATAAGTAGAATTAGAATAAACTATGATTTAGTATGCATATATTTTATTTTATATTGGAACTACAAAATTGAGCTTTCCACCTCAGCTTACACAAACAGCAAACTATTACACACAATTACAGTATTTAAAACAGGTTTCATATATTCTAATAGGAATGGGGTTGATCTGAAATACTTTTAGGGCCTATAACATCATTATATTATTATTAATAACTTGAAAGGTAATTTTATACAGATTCTATACCATTTTATAATATAATCTAGAAGGTTGTAATAAAGCATACTATATTTTAATTAAACTTGAAAATATGTTGTAGTAGCCCTATAGTTAGACCAAAATTTAATGTAGGATATAACACATTACTCAAGTAAAACATTAGGCACTAATGTAAGAATGACAATACAATTGATCTATACTTCAATAGTATTTTAAAAACTCACTTTCGAAGCTATACATTAAAGATTAGCAATATAGTGTTTAACACATTTCAAAGTGCTTTAAATACAGTTATCATATTTTCAACAAGATAATAAAACAAGATGTAGTTTAATTCTAATTAGTAAAGTATTGGTACTTAGTTGTACCAAAAAAGAGTTTCACAACAAGAATTTTATAGAATCTAAAGTTTTTATGAGTGAGGCACATCCATGAAAAATGAAGAATTTTTATGCTAACAGTTACATATAATAAATACTACTTTAGAAGCCCTTTTTGGAGTAGATTATCACTACCTTATTAAGTAACAAGTAACACTCAGTCCATGTATTTGGCATCAGTATCTCTTTGGCAAAGATGTGCTTTTATACTTATTCTATTCATACTGTTGATGCTTACACACTGTGAAGATAAAGAGGATAGCGAAGGCCAGCTCTAGAGCATGAAACATCAGCATAACTGCACACCATATATATTCTAGACGGAGAATGTAGGTCTGGTATATTAAAAAGTAGCAAACTCCCACTGCTGAAGGTATTGTTAGGATCACTGAGAAAAATACTGGTACCTCTGTAAAAAAAACAACATTTCTTTATTTCTAGTAATGCTAAAACATCCTACTTCTGTTTTTATACATTTTAAACTCGTAAATATTAACTTAAAATTATGATTTTTTCAATAAAATATACTTACTCTTGCTAGCTAGATTCCCTCTTCGCCCTAAAAATATACGAATAACTTCAACAAGACATAGTGCACTGAATATCCCGGCTTCGGTTAGCAACGCATTTTCTGGGTAAGAAACGTTAATAGCTTTTAAAGTACCCATGGCCACTTCACACACAAAAAACATCCCCAAATAAAAACTGTTTAAATATAGCAGTATCTCATACGCTAGACTAGAATTAACATTAGTCACTTTGGACATTTTCCTGAAGGAATCAATGATGACTGCTGTTTTGTTTACTTTTGTTGACGTTATTTTTTGTTTATACGATCGACTGCCCGGGCAACGGGGAAGACCGTAATCAGCAGGATGCAGAAGTGACGTAAATGACGTAATACTATCTGTCAAAATTTAGGTTGACATAACAAAATGAACCAATGATAGGAAGCATTATTTGCGCGCGCATACAATCGATTTCCGCGGTTTACAGTTTGTATTGAGTCAAACTAAACGAAGTGGAAATAAATTATTGTTTTTATATTGGCAATTAAAATGTTTTACTTGATCAGCTAAGTAGCAATTATAATGAAGTAATGTTTTATTACGTTTCCTATAAAATGATTAGGTACCTATTTTAATTAAATCTCTCATAGTAAATTACTGGGCGGCAGGTTTCCAAATCTTTAGATACTAGGTATTAACTACTCAATGATTTTTTTTAAAACATCGCCCCACACTAGGAATTTCTCCTGTATCGCTGGCGCGTTTCACAAACATGAAATATTCACATACACAAACACCCAGACTCGGGACAAACATCTGTGGTTTGCACAAAGTTTTGCCCCGTGCGGGAACCGAACCCGCAACCCCTTGCGCAGCAGTCCAATCGCTTAGCCACTGCGCTAATCAGGTCGTCAAATTAAGCTTTATTCGCATTTTGTATAACACTACACCTTGACTAGTAAAACACGAAATAATAAGCTTGTTTCCTCATAGCATTTCCTTAAGACTCCCATTCATTAAAGATTCTTCCACTGATATTGGTTTACGCATGGCATCGCGTGAGTGCAGTATACACGGACGAGTGCGTTTGTTCGTTAATCGTTACGCAACAAATGCAGTATCACACGCAGTATGTACCTAATGTTCATTACAGACTTAAACGGAAAGTTACCGTGTAGGAAGAGGGGCGCGGAAATAGTGTGCAATGCCGTTTTGTGGCCGAGGCAATTTCTACTGGTACACTCATGGCAAAAATGTTTAACTATTCCTATAAATAAGTTTCTATTATCGCATACGAAGACCCAGACGGGTGATTAATTTTAAACTTACGAACGGGAAGAGTCATGATGATCATCACTCTAATATGACAAAGGCGAAATTTTGTGAGTGTGTTTGTGTGTTTGTTACCTCTTCACGCTCAAACGGCTTGACCAATTTTGATGATTTTTTTATGGAGGTAGCTGACACCCTGGATTAACACATTAGCTACTTTTTATCCCGAAAAAATCTAGCGAGTAACACCACAGGGCGTAGCTAGTTATAACTCGCACCCTAGGCGCGTGCCTAGTTTGCCTTTAAGTTAACAAACCACTGGAAAAGGCATAAATACGAGTAAATAAGCAGAATCTTTCAACCATGGTATAGGCTTTTGACAGGCAGGTTACTTCCTGATTGATTATCAAAAGTTAAATTATTTCTTGGGTCAAGCGTAGGCACTGTAGGCCCTACACATCCTAAATTAATTTAACTTTTGTTCAATGGGTAGGTAACCCGCCTGCCAAAGGCCTATAATGGATTAAGTGTTTTGCTCGCGACTGTACGTGTCGTCTACTCATGTTGGCGTTTTGCGATTGTGGTAAGTTGATTATGTGATGATGATTGGGATTAATATACCTTTTATTATCCTTACACAACGTATTTAACCAATAAAACATTTCTTTCTTCCGAAATACATAGATTGCTAATTATAATCTATAACTTGTCCTAATTCTGTTATAAGATGTAATGTACTGTAGAGCAGTATTTTTTGTAAAATTACTATTTCTGGCCAATCACGGCATTAAGGAAGCTTCTCATCGCACTTAAACCCTAGCAGTCGCTTCTGTTGTTTCTCATCCATGACTGATTTGTGACTAAGATTGTACCATACTTAAATATCGACACTTAAAAAAAACATCACCCAGACTTAGGAATCTCTCTGGTATCGTGCGTGCATATTAAAATCATGACTTAACCTTAAGCACACAGATTTGGGGCAAGCATCTGCGGATCGCACAATTTTTTTGTAAGCACTCGCGGGAATCGAACCCGCAAACCTTAGTCCAACAATCCAATATTTGAACCACTGCATCAATCAGGTCCTTATAACAACATAACTTTGTACACGATCTTTTCATGCACAAAAATTTCGTGTTAGCCGGTAGCGTTGATCCTGCGCGTGACTTCTCACTGATTGTGCCGGTTGCCGTGCCTGCAGAGTGCAAACTATATGCACCTATGATTGTGCCGGTTGCCGTGCCTGCAGAGTGCAAACTATATGCACCTATGATTGTGCCGGTTGCCGTGCCTGCAGAGTGCAAACTATATGCACCTATGATTGTGCCGGTTGCCGTGCCTGCAGAGTGCAAACTATATGCACCTATGATTGTGCCGGTTGCCGTGCCTGCAGAGTGCAAACTATATGCACCTATGATTGTGCCGGTTGCCGTGCCTGCAGAGTGCAAACTATATGCACCTATGATTGTGCCGGTTGCCGTGCCTGCAGAGTGCAAACTATATGCACCTATGATTGTGCCGGTTGCCGTGCCTGCAGAGTGCAAACTATATGCACCTATGATTGTGCCGGTTGCCGTGCCTGCAGAGTGCAAACTATATGCACCTATGAGTGCACCTGTTTATCCATAATAATTCTGCGTATTTCACTATTCTCTGGTCAGATTTGACACTTTGTCTCGAATTTGTTAAGGAGAAGGACATTAGATATAGGTAATTATACTTACTTAGTTGGTCTGTGTTGTACTTACTTAGATATACCATCTGCGTAAACTAAAGTGAATTGTTCGCGGGAAACATGTGAGATTGGTAATTCTTTGTTACATTAATATTTGTTTACCTTTCTCTCAGTCCTGCATCTTGTTATAACTAATCCGAGGTGGTAAGTTCAGATGAATATAAAAGCTAATAAAGCTTTACCTACCGGTTGGGCGAGTTTTGCAATAGGTAGTGGATTCATAGGGTAACCATATCTGTTGCTAACTTACTAGTAAAAGAAGTAGGAATAGTGGGATAAATAAAGATCATAAGAGTAAACACATCATTAATGAGTTACTTAAAAAAATACAGCGAAGTATGCCGTGTTCGTTAAATCGTTTCTTTTTCTACAGGTTATAGTCATTTCTTTTTTTATACGTATAATCGTTTTTTATTAGCGGCTCTGGCGATCAAGCTAAAAGGTTTAACTACATATTTTCTCTAATTGGGTTGCCCTACGTAATAGTCACGCAAGCTGATCCCTTCTGCTAATAACTACTTATATCTAACAGACTTTTTGCGCAACATAACCAAGCGTGACCCGCCCAACATATATCATTATAACGATTCACAAACAAACAGTCGTTTTCCTAAATAAATACAATAACGTAAGCGGCTTATCAGGCGTGGAAAACACAATAGTTGGTGAGCCTATTGGTAGAAAGTCCACTACTTTCTGCAGTCAGCGTTAGGGGAAACGCGATGCACCGATGCAACACGCAAGCACAACACTTCCGTTGAACGCGGCCACTGGACGTCTTCCAGAAACAAACGCAAGTTTCTTCATAAATCAATTTTAATTTTTCTGTAAACATGAGGACAAGGCCAGTGTTGACGTTTTCGAAATTGGACCCCGAGACTGGTGAGTTGTTGGACAGAATGTTCGACAAGGAGGATTGTATGGTGGAGATCAACCCTGGCAGGGTCATCCTGCCGGCGGACTACATGACCATAGGGCAGGACATCTTGGACATGGAAATCTGTGACACGGATGTCTGGATGTGTTCTTATCCAAGGACCGGTGAGTTATTAATTTTAGTTGTTTGGAGACTTGTTTACCGGTTAAGTTCTGTGATATTTTATAGATGATTATTTTTATGTTGACATAATTATTTTGGTTAATAGTAATCTTTTATAGAATTCTTGATTGAAAAAAAAATATTACTTCATAGAAATACTTTATTATGTAGGTTCAACATGGGCACAAGAAATGGTCTGGCTCATTGGACATGACTTAGACTACGAAGGGGCTAAGTCCTTGCAGCAAGTATGTATTGACATTTTTGTTGGTAAATATTAATTTTAAGTTCTAAAATTCAAAGTTTAATTATTTGAAGAAACTGTATATTGCCCGTCTGTTTAAAATGTCGCGATCGTTTAGTTACTTACCTACTAATACCCATTATACTTGGGTACATCTACAAACCTGTTTAACTTACCTTCCAAAGACTGGCAATTGTTCTAAATTATTGTTCCCCAACTCAATTGATTCCAATTCTAAAATAACGCTTGTATACCCATTTGTAGATAAGATGCCCTCTAGTAGAGCTATCCTGCATCATGGTAGCCGGGCACTCGACCTGGCACAAGGAGTCGGTCCAGGGGACGTCTGTGGACCTCGTGAAGCATCGCCTGCCGTACCCTCGGTACATCCGCAGCCACCTGCCTTGGGACCTGCTGCCAATGGGCATCGAGCGCGAAGATGGCTCTGCTAGGCCCAAGGTAAGACATTACCAGTGTTCGAAATGTATAACTTTCAATTATTAGGATTTTATTTAGTCTACCTTTGCAATCTACTTAAGTTGAAATAATTGGCTATACTTGTTCAAAACATTTTAAACATTGTTTTTCACTGTATTTACTATTTTGACCATTTGCGAAAACTGGAACCCCTAGAGTGCCAGCGTTAGTGACACAAACGCTAGACGTCGTGCCTTTTATTCATTTATTTTTCTTGGACATAAGAATGCCATTATGTCAACCCTATACAAACTATATTCTATTTGTCTAGCGATCGTGTCAATTGTCTAGAGCCCCAGGTCAACAAACTTTATAATTAGATAGTTACATAAGTATTTCTCTTTACCCAGGTAATATACACGTCCCGCAACCCCAAGGACATGGTAGTATCGTATTACCATTACTGCACTCTGGTGCACGGGCTCAAGGGCACTTTCGAAGAGTTCTGTGATCTCTTTATGAGAGATCGCGCGCCTTTCGGACCCGTTTGGAACCATATACTCGGTAAGTGCTATATAATTATCAATGTTAATGATATTAACTACTTCCCAATGGATAAAATTTGAACTTCGATGTAAAATAAATAAACGTTTCTAATTAGATAATAACTTAAAGTATAACGATGCAATTATGGGGTATATATAAAATGCCTAATTTGATCACATTTTTACTGACTTTTTATATCTTTATACCACATACCAATCTGTAAATTCTTCCCAGGATTTTGGCGCCGACGCAACGATCCGAACGTACTTTTCATAAAGTTTGAAGAGATGAAACACGACCTCCCTTCCGTGATCAGAAGAACTGCTCAGTTCCTTAACAAGGACTTAAGCGACACTCAAGTCGACAAGCTCTGCGACCATCTCTCGTTCCAGAACATGAAAACCAACAGGGCTGTAAACCTGGAGGCCATCTTGGAGAAGTCTTTCGGCACGAGCTATCTGGAGTCAACTGACTTGAGATTCATTAGGAAAGGAGAAATAGGAGACTGGAAGAACTTCATGTCTGATGATCTTTCCCGGAGATTCGATGACTGGGCAGAGCAACATCTGAAGGGGACCGAGCTAAGTTTTGAGTAGAGTTGACATAAGCAGTGCTTAGTAATTAGGATTATTTTGTAATTTTAACGTGTTTGAACCATATGTTTACATTGACAATAATGAACAAAGTTAAGCGTATGTCCATTTGTGCGTAGGTACCACGATAAGCAGAATTTATTGCGGTGACATTTTACATTTCGGTTTTTAATATTAAACGCGCTGAAGTTTGAAATTTGTCTACTCATCGACAACAGTATTTTTGTTTTAAATTATTTGCTTCAGGTTAATAACATAGGCACGTATTATAATTCGTATAATAAAAATAAACGTATACTTGAATAATTATTTATAAGAGTTTGTCTTTTTGTTTGGTAAATGTTAATTAAATAAATCAATTTATATTACTGCATTCGTTTTATTTAGGTCAATCGTTTTGGATGGCAGACGGTACCTACGTTAGCAAGATTTCAAACTATGTAATATGTCAAAATGGAATTAACTTACCAAAACATCAGCCTGTATTCCCCGATGGGGCTACAGGGGCGAGCTTGCATCTTGTCGACAAACCTTTCTATTTCAGGAGATTATAGGTAGGGACTAGGGAGTCAATTAAGGTAAAATGTAAAAATGACGCAGTGGTAAGAAAAATCAAATGATGTTCGTTAAACATAGACATTTTACTGTTAATAACATCTATGATTGTAAATGTTATAATAAATACATTCAATCGTAGTCACATGATGAAGCTTTTATTTAACGTTACATTTTAACAGAAACTCAAAAAGAATATAAAAAATAAAATAAGTAGTAAAACATGACAACATGAATAATCTCAAAACGACTAGATAAGTATTATTTAATTGACTCACAACACTCAGCTACAGCAGTGAACTTCATCTATACATTTAATGTTGAAAACTTTTTATATTACGTACTACGTACTAAACGAGCAACTACTAGAAAGTATTGTACTTGAAAAACTTCTTAAAATACATAATTGTGTGTACTCGAGACGCATTTGTCCGGTAGTACAAAGTTCTTCCTTCTTTGTTTATGGCGACGTACTAAAATAGCACAAGTTCTGCTGAGATGACATTGCTCGTGAGATCTACACACAGTTGCTCTAAAAGATGTAGTACCTAATTCCTATGTACTACAGTTTGGACAGCAATTTAACAACAAATCTTCTACTTTTGAACAACACGAGTAGTACGTAGTACGTAAATAAATTGATGTAGATACGACATTTTAAATTCAAGTTAAGTTTAAACTTATAGACTACGTTGATCGTGGCTCCTGTAAAGTCCTAACATTACAGAATTAATACAAAGTGATCAATTTGTGCCTAGTGAGGGCGTAGCAGAGACATAGTAGCCTAATCTATATTTACATTACGTATCTTCTTTTCATTGAACAACTATCTATTAGCGCCTACATTTTTTTTTATTGTTGTTGATCCAAAACTGTAAAGATTTGCAAACTCTAGGAAATGTCGGTTTGTTCTAATACGAACTCTAGAATGCATTATAAACTGTTTAAAATTATGATATATGGGTATTTCTTCAGAGACAAAATTTTCGATGTCTATGGGTATATTGCTGAAACCAACCGATAAAACGGCATGTATTTTTTTTTATATACAGTTTAGCTTTAACCCTAACTGGGACAAGTGATATTTTTCAAATAATTGCAGCCTAGGTATAAATTAAAAATATTTAAAGTGTGTTCTTCTGATTCATATAACGCGTCCGCTTGCCATTTTCCGGAACAAAATGCTCGATGTAGCATTTTCCCTTTGATAAATCAATATAAATTATAATTATATCAAAAGAAAATGAATTGCCCTCTAAGAAAAAAAATGTGCATTAGTTATAAATACCTTAGTGTGTTCATAATTAATTAAATAAGAAGTGTCCGGCATAAAAAACTGATTCATGTGGTGTAAGCTTCACTTGACCGTACTTGGTCGGGTAATAATAACAGGAGACTGAATTTCCGCGCGGGGGGTAGCCAGTCTTGCAACGGATCAGCCAGAAGATGCACATGCAGCTGGTGGCTTAGATCCCGGAGTTACAGAGGTAAATATCTGATTCATCTGTGCTTGGTTCAGGTGGCATCTTGATTACAATGCTTTCTCTATATAATTTATTTTACAGTTTTACAACTTCAATCTGTATTTCGCGTGATGCTTTAAGGTTGTAGATTCATGTAAAAAAATGACAATACTGAAGTCTGTATATATAATGAGTTATGCATGATTGAAGGCATAATCCTAATTCATCTGTGCCTGACTCATATGGTCAAAACACTATACGAATCATAAAATAACGTAGTTTTTCTACTTTTCAGCACGAAAGGAAAGCTTTTCTGACTTTTAAACTATCACGTTGCATGATTACATTAAAATTACGTAATTTTGGTTGCTAGCGACGGGTGTAACCCGGTCGAAACAAAACGTCAAAACCTTTAAAGTTACATGCATGAGTTCGCGTTATTTGCCGTTACGAAATTCTATTATTAGAACTGAAACAAGTAGTTCTTGTCTTATTTATCATATTTACTTAGGTATAACCGATTTAATCATTCAAATATGTAAACTTTTTGTAGTTCATTATTCAATCAAAGTGGAACTGGAATTACAAATGACATTAGAGTATACAAACATGGATTTTTTTACTTTAATCTCCTTATTCTATTTGTTATAAGTTAAAACCTCTATGTTATTCTTGTTATTTTAATATTGAACAGTTCACACTGTTCACAACAATGCCACAAACTTATGACGAAAAGAAGGACAGAAAGAGAGTCGCAGAACGCAGAAAAATGGAAAATATAAGTAATGATCCAGACAAATACTTGTTGTAGTTGTTAAAATATGATTATATTCATAATAAAGAGCCATTTTACATAAAGTGTTTCATTTTTATTTTTGATTCTGATTCATCTGGACACAAAATATTTGAACTTAGATATCTCGAAAACTACTTTATAAAAAAAGGTCCCTCATTGAAATATAATTATGTTCTTTGGTATACCTGTTTTTATATGAACATGTGTAAAAGAGCTGAAAGTGAAAAAAAATTTTGCCCAGATGGATCAGTCGAAGAACGTAATTTCGAAGAAATACCCATATACGCATCTAAAAGTATTACTTGTATAACAATTTCAGGTAAGTAAAGCATTTATTAAGACTAGATAAAAAGATACAAAAAGCTTGCTACGCCCATAAAATACCTACTAAAAAGACGATCAGAAAAGACCTTTTTAAGTTACTTGGTAACATTAATCTACAATATAGGTACAATAAAAATATCGTCTTTGCTTCGTGTACAAGAAAATATATTCTATAATTAATACGTTTATGGTAATATCTATTACTCCAAAACCACTGTCAAACAGCGTCAAATATTTTGATATATTTTTTATAATTTATGTTTAGTTTTCTATTGTCATCTTGTAAAGCTCATAACTCGTTATATTCTCGTAATAGTAATCTTTGGAATCATTTTTGGGATGTATTCGTCTGAGATCTATAAATACTAAGAAATCGAAAAATCTGTTTTGGTTTGGATACAAATCTTGCTCAATTTGTTCAGATATTTTCTAAATATCAGCAAAGTCAGGAATAAAATTATTCTAAATAAATAAACAACATTTGCCACTTACAAAATAATTAAGTACATTAATGGTAATCTTCTATGACTATTAAACTATATTCATATAAAAATTATTTACAGACTAGAGTGAATTAGTTTTACAACGATATTTTAGGCCAAGATAAGTATGTAATAGAATTGAAATGTTTTAAATACTGATATCAACAATTCTGGATTTGATAATAATATACACTAGGAACCAGTTTCACCCTTTTTATAATATAAAGTCAGTTGTCAACAATGTATTGTGTACTTAACTAAAAACAATGAATCCAGAACACAAGAATGACAAAAAACCTACAACAATTTTATGGAATAGTAATACTAAAAATTTAATTTATTATTGGTGCATCATATTCGTAATCACGGGGTGAAATAGGCAACGTTATAACTATTTATTCATTAAATCAGATGACAACTCGAATTATTTTTATGCCTCACGTGTGGGTTTCCAAACGCCCCACAGCACTGGTGATGGTTCACATTCTTCGTGTGGTGATGGCCGTGCGGGTGGACGTTGCCTTGTAACTGTTTGTCTTTTATAGTATACTTCAACGTTTGTTTCTGCATCGTACAGGTTTTATTAAGTCCAGGAGCTATCCGTGCTTTGAATCTACCGACTTTTCCCAGTTTGGGATTGTTGTCTACGGACTCTTGTGTGCACATATGTGATACTTGGTTTATATCCGTGTGAGCGTCTTGATATTCCGTGTCTGTTTCTGAGAATGCATTTTTTTATACGTAAGACATTTAAACTTAAATATTTATTTTATAATAATTTGGATTTGGATATTGGGTATCATCAAATGCTTTCAATATTTCACATAATAATATTTCAAGTAAGTTTAAAGTGTACATGTAATATATCATAGTAAACTGCGTATAAATTATTTAAACAAAAGAAAATTTGATAAAATATGCATTATGTGAAAATTTGGTAACAAAACGATGCAATAATTTAGATTTTTGTGTACCTAGATGACCATTTATTTATACCGACAAAAGTTTTCAATAATTTTTTAAAACAAATGGTAGGGCTCTTTACTTATTCATTCTGGACATAGATCAAGATCAGCAGTCTTACCTATTTCATCTCCACTTTGTTTAGCGGTGGTCGAGGACGCAGTCTCTGCTCTGAGAGTAGAGTAGGAGCCAGTGACGGCGGGCGGTGCGGAGCGGGCGGGCGACATGCGCGCGACGCACTGTTGGATTAGCGTGAAGCACCCAAACGTTAGCCGAAGACTACTTAACGACATCTAGAACATTCCAGCGGTCGAACTATATTATCACGAGTTTGACTGGGTTGAGAAAAAATATTATTAAACCCAAACCTGTCACCAAAACTTATTATAATCCACCACCGAAATGTTTCAGCAATTTAATGTTAATAAGCAAAAATATATTTTTACTGGAACCCACCGTTAGAGCTTATTATTATCATAAAGCAAAATAGATATATTAACACATAACGTATCTTCAAATACAACACTTTCCTTTATACAAATTTATACCAAAGTTACATAAAAAAATCAAGTGCTGTTAATGTTTATAGTGAACATACCGTTTGAATCTCGATGTCTTGGTATTCCAGTTGTGGTGCAGTTCCGACTCTGCAAGGGGACGTCGAACTGTAACTTAACATTATAGGGATATTACAACAAAACTGCAAACTATAGAGGTAGAAGCATTAAACGCAATTACTAAGAATAAAGCATATGGAATGTAGGTAGTAAAAATACTTATAAATAAAAACATGGATGTTGCTGCATAAAATAATGATTTTTACGTTCATTTTTTAAAAACACTGTAACATAATAAATCAATATTTACCATAACGACGAGTTTAGGCTGTCGGCTGTCGGCTCGGTTCTCGCTGGATCCACAGAATCAACATCTGTCCACATTCCAGCAACACTTGTTGAATTTGATCGTGATTCTACAAAATATTAAGTTTTAGTTAGTCTACCAATAAAATTATGACATTAATTACTTTATAAATGAGTTTTGGTGTCATTTTTGCATGTTGCCAATGCTAAGCTTGAATCTAAATTGACAAATCCCGCTCGTGTCCATCATTTTTCAAATTTCCTTTATCAATTTAGATTTACTTTGTTTTTTTAATATATTACATTTTCTCGTACCTCTTTCTCTTTCAGTTCTATTAGGCGAGTTTGCTATACTCCTTCTAGCTACGTCTTGGAAAGTTACTGGTGAGTACATTCGTCTCTCCTCTACCGGTGATGTCATAGACGTCGGGGCATTCGTGACTTGTGACCCTTTCATCGATGAATTCTGAACAGCCACAATCGTCCCTGAACAATTCACCAAAGAATTTGGACTAGAATTCACAACAGCGTTTGGAAGGTGGTTATCAGAATTCTGGAGTTTTCCTAAGTTTTGCGCTTCTTTATTGTTCATTTGCTGAGCTGAATGTTCGGCAATACTGTCTCTGACGTCAGCGGCTCTCTCCCATTCCAGTTCGGTGCCTGGTGTTAGTTGTGGTGATATGACTTTTGTGAGAGATGGTCGAGATTCGCGCCCTTCTAGCCAATAAGTTTTCATTGCACCTGCAACAGTTTTTTTAATCAAATGAGAAACAATGGATCATAAGGTTGTAAAAAAGAAACTTATGTTTTTGAAATCTTGATATTCTCTAGTCATACATGGTCCTTATTGGAGAAAAATATCCTTGAGGTCATAGTACAATCTAAGTACTAATAAAATTATTACCTTTCCCTTTAACCTGTATTTCTCCCCTCTCAGTCACCATGTATGAAGGAGATAATAACTCTTGCGTGGTTTGTGATATATGTATCCTCATGGCTTCTGAAGTAGACTCCATGCGTGAAGCAGTGTTGACCGAGTCTCCGAACAAACAGTACCGAGGCATCTTGAGGCCAACTATACCAGCCACTACTGCCCCAGAGTGTACTCCAACTCTAATTGATAAGTGCGATCCTGGAATTACAAATAATTAATTTTAAGCATTTTCTAGTTGCAAATAAATATCTCACCCTACTATTTATTTATTACACGCTTTATATTAGCTTCACTTGTATGTATGTATGTTTGTATATTTGTAACCGACTTCTTTGGGCGCGATTTTGACCCACTTTAAACGGCTAGATTTCGTTCAAACTTTGTAGATTTATCGAGGACCGATGACAATACACTAATTTGAAAAAAAAAATAGAAAATAATTAATAGTTCAAAAAAACTAAAAAACACGCTTTTTATCGAAAACCGAACTAAAAAATAGGAAATAAGTTTTAATCAATTTAAATTAAGAATATTGTTAAAAATTTCAATAAATATAAATTAATAATAGTGTGAATAAAAAAAAATATTTTATTTAAAAAAAAGCGTGGGGTGCATGGTGTCAATAGTTATAAATATTTTATTGACAGATATGAGTAGAGTGATTATCATTTTGATAATATCTTAAAAAGCACCCCACGCTTTTTTTTAAATAAAATATTTTTTTTTATTCACACTATTATTAATTTATATTTATTGAAATTTTTAACAATATTCTTAATTTAAATTGATTAAAACTTATTTCCTATTTCTTAGTTCGGTTTTCGATAAAAAGCGTGTTTTTTAGTTTTTTTAAACTATTATTTATTTTACCGCGTTGGTAATTTCTCCCATGCCCATGGGTAACAAACATGTAATACCACATACATTACATCACAGATGAACTAGTTATTACCTGTGCTAGGGTCCTTTAGGTCGGTGATAGCGTCGACCATATCGAGGGCCATGTCGCACACCTTCTCAGCGTGGTTATCTTCTTTCTCTGGAGCACCCGATACGACCATGTATGCGTCTCCTATTGTTTCTACCTAGAATGTACAATTTGCTTTGTCAAAGGCCTGCCTAAAGTCAAAAGAAAAAATGTACCTACACCACACGATTTCTAGGTACCGTACGCGGTTTTTGTCATGGTTATTATTATAGAAGCTATTGGTGAGATATTTTTTTTGATATTTTTTTTACGAAATTGATGTTCATACATTATTGGCTTAATAAACTCTTAATATTTTAATATTGTAGCATATTTGTTTACCTTGTACACCCTGTTTCGTTCAGTGAGTGTATCAAATATCGAGTACATGGCGTTGAGCATGGAGACCACTTCCATGGGCGTGATTCGGGAACAGATCTCCGTGAAGGTAACCACGTCGGAGAACAGGATCGATACGCTGTCGAACATCTGCGGTTGTAGGTCAAAGTTACTGATAAGTTGTCGATACAACAATGAGGGCAGTACACATATTAAAAGAGTTTCTCAAGTTGTTTGTTTGTACTACCTAAGTCTATCTAGGTAACTAGTAAAGGCATTAAGTTAGCTATGAAACCCATAAAACGAAATATTTCTGTTCTAGATTTGTCTTAGAAAATTTTATTAATTGCCAAGTTCATTTCAGACTAGATAAATTTCTGCATGTAGGTTTATTTAAAACATCAGTGACTAAAATAAGACCGGTATATATATTATGAAGTAAATTACAAATCCTAAAATAATGAGGACTACAGGGATGTTACGACATTATCAAAATATTGTTATTTTCAATAAATCCAAAGTACTCAAACCATTTAATCCTAGAGTCTGAATTCAAACATCTAATCTGTTTATTGTCTTCTATAAACTTTAAAACCGTTATTGGCACCGCAATTCAGTAAACTAGGTAAATATAAGTGCTAATAACCTCGTTTATCTCATCGGCGAGGCGAGAGACACGTTTGTTTGGCCGCGGGATTTGTATGTCGGTGTGCGCAACGGATAGGGATCAGCAGATACGGAGCTTAGGCGTTGACGAGGGAAAGCTCGGGACACTACATTATAATTCTGTAGTTGTTATTTTAAATTTATCTTATCTACAATCTGTTTAGCGGACTTTGTTTTCGTTGCTGAATTAATTAGCTTGAACTATATACCAAGTTACAGATACTAGCTTGAATAAAGTTAACTTCAAGTAGCAAACATATAAAGGTTAGAGCAATAAACGTAAACCAACTTAATTAATAGAATTAGACTTCATCATAATATATTGTGTTTTGGTAACACGTTTATGTTTCATGCAGCAAACGATTACTAGGCTAGTGCGTAGTTGAGATACTTACTACATTATACAAGTTAAGAGTACCTAGTAGTAAGAGCTAAAAAGTATTATTAAAACCATGATTAATTCAAAAGTTGAAACAAAAGATGGTCATGTAATCAACAACAAATAAAAACTTTAAACATTACTCATCTTTACAAACGCGTGAAAAATGATGTGATGTTAACGTCACATTTATGTCATAAATAACGTGAATGTAAAAAACAAGAAAAAAGATGCTTCACTGTATTTTTTTTATTTTTTTATTCAGTTTTTATTCGGCAAATATTATTTGTATGTGCCACTTTCGGACATGCGGTAGTGTGGCCGATCAACGGGCCCGAATTCTCCAATGTCCAGCATCGTTACTGGAAGCTTGTAGCAACTTGAAAAGGCTGCTCGCTTTTTGGGATAAACTGGGATGGTTAGGATACAGGAAAGTAACTCATCAGTCATCACGCATAATGGCCAAATTAAGCTAAGGCTAAGTGCAGAAAATGCTCAGATTAACCAAACCAAAACCAAACCACTTTCGGACATATCCCACATTTGCTTTAAAAGCTTAGGCAGGTTGTGAAAAATCTTCAAAAGTATGTAACTTAACGTCTTTTATGTATTTATAATAGTTATATCTCGTTGGTCTGGTGGTCGCTAAGCGACTGCTGAGCACGAGGTCCTGGGTTCGTATCCCGGGTCGGGCAAAGTGTTACTGAATTTTTCATTAGGTAATTCTCAGTAGCAGCACGGAGTCTGGATTGGTGCCCGGATGATGGCAATAGGCTCACCCCTGTTACATTGGGACTTAAAAACATAACTGGCGAAATGTGGGTGTAGTATATGTGCACCTTTGCCTACTGCCTGAATACAGGCGTGATGTTATGTATGTATGTTACCTGATTAGCGCAGTGGCTAAGTGATTGGACTGCTGCGCTAAGGGTTGCGGGTTCGATTCCCGCACGGGGCAAAACTTTGTGCGACCCACAGATGTTTGTTCCGAGTCTGGATGTTTGTGTATGTGATATTATTTCATGTTTGTGAAACGCACCCACGACACAGGAGAAATTCCTAGTGTGGGGCGACGTTTTTTATAAAAAAAAATAAAAAAAATATGTACTGTCGTTTGCCAGCACTAAGGTCGAAGAAAATATACGACACGTGACTGTTATTTATGATAGATACGAATTAAGTTATAGTAATGCGATTCATGTTTTCCAACGGAATAACAATGACAATACGTACCTACATTGTAGGGGACATAAAGGTTATTCAAGCTTTTATTTTCAAAACATATTATTTTGCCGTTTTGAGAACACGTCCTTGTTCAGGACTCCAACTAAAAATGTTGTAATTTACTGGCTTTAAGTATTTATATTCGACACGACGTATAAAGTGACAAAAGTAACATAAGTGGCAACAGTAACCTTAACTGGGTAACAAGGCTGTAATTAAAGTGTAGGTACCTGCGTAATAAGATATGTATGTCGTTTATGTTCAACGAGAGTCCCCGATTTCGTCCAGGAAAACATGTTATATTTTCCTGTCCGATCTAGTAAGGTTCAAGCAAGAGTTACCTTTTAAATGAAGTACGATCAGTTCAATGGTTGAATCGTAATGCGTAACAATCAGTACGAAATTAATATCATACTGAAGTAGTCATATTAGGTTATAGCAGTATAACTTTATTACATTGTATTTTATACTATAAAGCGTAAAAAGCTGGAGAAAATTGGAAACAGTATTTCAGAATTTCTATTTCATCTTATATTGGTATCTGTGTGCAAAGCAGTGCAAACTTTCCTCATTATGCAAATCTCGAGGCCACCGAAGCTTTAGTGAAACTGATGCGAGTACCGACTTGGGATCGATTGTCTCTCGGCTTGCTACGAAGCTACAGATCGTCGCTTTATTGCTTATTACCGAAGTTATATTATTAACGAAATAATGCATCAACTGAGACAATAGTCGGGCAGAGCTAGCCAACTGGAAGATTTGGAAATTAAAAGGAGAGGCATTTGTCCAACATTGAGATAGCTAAGTAATGAATTGATAAAACCTTAGACATAAGAAATCGACTTTTTGAAATCAAATAGTCACTTTTTCTAATCTAAACTTCTTAGGTATCATAAATCAACGCTCACCTCACAGGTGTCTATGGGGTTCTCTCCATTCCGCAGCCTGTCAGCCACTTGTTTCGGTATCATCTGGTACAGCAACTCATCTGTCCTCTTCATTTCTTCATCCAATTTCCTCATGGACTCCTCCAACTTTTTGCTCTTCTGTTGCTCTTGGTCTAACGCTAGTTTCAACTCTACAGATTGCTGAGTACCGGCTAACATCAGATCTCTGGAAAAGAGATAAGTTTTAGCGATGCCTCAAACTCAGTGCATTCGTATGTGTGTGTTTTGGTATTAGCTATATATATGTACCTGCTAAAGTCATGCATAGATAGATCGTTAATGTAAAGTCCAGTGGATACCAGAGCAGCTAGATCCGGCATGACAGGAGTCCCCAGATACATCATCATTCGCCAGTTGTCCATGTAGATCATTTGACCTTGACAAATACGTTGTAAATGTTAGAATTTGTCTTGATATAACGGTGAGCATGAGAATGACATGATAAGATTTACATTTTTCCAAGTTGAATAAAACAAGTGTAAAACGAAAAACGATTACGAAAAAATATATAAAAGTTTCTACAGTGTAAACCGTAGTTATTTTGGAAATGCAAATATTTGACTTTAGCTTATTTGGAGCTAGTTAAAACCTTCCGTATGTATCGTATTTTATATTCAGAAAGAACACATCACGTCCTCGCCTGCCCAAATATTTGTCAAACAGATTGCCTCTTGAAATAGATTTTTACTAACACTTTCGAAAGCAACCAAAAATTGGAAAATATAAAGTGGTAAATTCGTGCTCCACATAAAAAACAAAACTTGATAGACGTGAACTTGTGTATCCTAAAAACAAGTGCGTACAATTCCAAACACAGTATTGTATTTACATAGTTAACATGTAATATTGCATGTGCTATATTTTCAGGTGCTCGGCTATCGTACTATTTTCAGCCAAACTTAGTAAGCTGACTCCACTACCTTTGAGATGTAAATTAATAACGTCAGGTAATGGTCTTCCGTCATATGCAAAGCGCTTCTTAGGTGCCATGCCTGGAAAATATTACCAAATGTCAATTGATAGCTACATATTCTTATTTGTGCTCTTATTCGTTATAATATCAGTCTGAGACCTATTAGTACTTCAAACATGTCGCAAAAGAATTGTGTAATATTCGTGTGCTGAATGATGCCGTATTTAAGATTTTTTATTTATCTGGACGATTGTTTGTTTTGTATAATAGTGAATTTGTAGATATTAACTTTCTTTTTTACTTTTATTTATTTAGTATAAATTATATTATTATTTATATTAAATGTATTAGGGTTATCCTCGGCCGATAAACATGTTTCAAAATCAATATTAATTTGTAAATGGAAGACTGATTAAATGATTATATTTCTTACTTTTCAGAGTAGGGACAATATTTAGTATTCACTTAAGCTAATTCTGTCGTATTAAAAGATTTCTACACTAACAACAAGTTATTGCACTTTTTAAGGTTTATTCTCTGTAGATTAGATACATTGCAAAATAAGAATTAATATATAAAGACCGGCTTAAGTTTTATTATACGCAAAAAGTTTGCTTTACCAAATTTTCTGGCTGTTAACGTGGGGCTTATAATTTTGTGGCGTATTGGTGTTTAATCCGAATAGGTACATTGAAAAAAATGCAAACGAGTTTCAATAGGGACAAAGTAAAACCATGATTCTATGAATAAAGGCGACTTTGCGCTAAACTGGACCACGAAAAAGCTGTAAACGAAAAAGGGACTTATTTTAAAGGGTATAAAGTCTACATAAGGTTGTATACGTAGTCCTCAAATTAGTGAGGATAGAATTCGCCTGTCCCGAAAGATAACAGAGTTCCCGAAAGTGGCTAGTCGTGTTAGTACCTATAAAATGAATTTAATTTTTGTAACGAGTTACAATCATATTCAAATTACAATATGGATGCTGATTTATTTCTTTCATAAATGAGTGGTAGGTATGTTTTAAGTATTGAAACAGGAAATATCATATACACAAACATCCAGACACGGGACAAACATCTGCGGTTCGCACAATATTTGTCCAGTGTGGGAATCGAACCCAATGTGCCAATCAGGTCTTATGTAACATCAATATTTTGGGACTTAGTGTGATTTGATTACCTTACTATAAATATATAGAGTTTTCTGTATAATAAAAAAATACCGTATAATGAATGAATCCACAAATACATAATTAATTCATGGAACAGTACGCAGCTGTTAAACAAGTTAGTTATTTATGAAACGTTGCTTCAGATTCAACGCGAAATGTCTTCCAGACAAGATATCGGAGTAAATTCAATTAAGAACCGGTGACACCGACTGACATGGGTTCGAGTCCGGTTTGTTTAGCTGTCAGAATGAAATATTGGCGTTTTGATGAGGATAACAACAGAATGATACTTGCTTACTGATTAGGTGATATTGTGAAGGCGCCAAATATGTTTTTAATTCGTATGTTTGACATCTGACCTCTTTCGCGAAATAACACATAAAACATCAGTAACACGTTTGATATAAAATAATGATAATATGATTATATTAGATTATAGCTATTGTTTAACCACAAAATAATTATCCAAAAATAGTTATCAGCTGATTAAAACGGCGAAGGAAAACATCGTGAAGAAACTGGTACACTTAAGAGATTTTTCCACGGTATGTAAAGCCTACAGGCGGTTTACGCTCTACGATACGGTAAAAACCAGACAGGCGGTTTAAACTCTGACATCAGGTTGTTCAAAAACCATACGTTATGAAGACCACAGACATTTTGTATACGCAAATGTTGTACTTGCGAATACCGAGTACTCTGTTTACTTTTTATGTCCGAGAGAGACAGTTTTTAATTAGCTAAAATTATCGATGCAATGGCTATCCTACTATCCTTCACTTAACCAAATCAGTTACCTATCAAGAATAATATAAGCCTATTGGTCCTACCAAAATACCACATGCCTTTAATGACCCGAATTAATACCTATGAGTAGCGTTTAATCTTTGATCCTGTAGGAAGTCATGGTGATCTAAGTAGGTAGATAGTCTGTTTTACCTTTGAACTGTGATCTAGGTCCTACGTCTTACCTTTGAGCCTCAAGTTCTTGTCGGTGGCGGCTTCAGTCTCGTCCGACAGTCGCACCAGCTCGTTCCGTTTGTCCGGAGCCTTCTCATGCATCACAGCTTCTACCGTCACCAGCTCGAAGATGTTGTTTGTGCGGTTCAAGATCTATGACGGTAAATATTTTATTTTATTATTTATTTAGATTATACCTTGTCAGAGTTTCTAGAATAAATGACATTACATTTAGACTGGATTTAATGGTCTGAAATCGGAAACCCGCAGTGAGCAAGGGTTGCGATAAAACTTATGCCTATCTCTGGATAATTTTCATTAAAAAAAAAAACAATTTAAGAGAAACATTAAGGAGGGTTTCGGTTCGCTACTTAGTTCGACTAATTTTTAAATTGGTCGAACGATATTGGGCAGACTATAATCAAATAAACGAGAACAAAAGTCAAACGTCTAAACCCGAGATGTCAAGTAACATAGGGAGTAGGGTCAACGAAATCCTAATTTGCGATTAGCTAACTGTCGGAGTAAGTTATCAAGTTGGTAGGTACCCAAGCTAATAAGTATTCTAACCTTCAAAACTTTTACAAATTCATGTTTGTTTATCTAAAGTTTCACTGTTATTTAGTAAGTAACAATCTAAGTATTTACCCTTAATTTAGAGCGTAGCAATATTAACCCTTTAAGCATGGCAGATGCTGCAGACACAATTGATTAATTTGTTCGCGGGTCTAACATGACCCGCGTGGCGTTCAGACTACATTGAAATTAAGTATAAAAGTAAGGATAAGTTGATACAAGGTTGATACTTACAGTTTGAAATTTGAAGGCAATGAGCGGTCGCACCAGATCAAACCAGTTAGTTATTTTCTTTCCGACTAAATCTGGTAAAATAACCATAAGGGAGTTGCCGATACTTCTGACTACCATGTCGGATCTGTTGGTACACAATAAATTATTACTATTCTTAAAATCTTTTTCACATTATCTATTATGTAAATTATTTTTAAAATTATTAAATGAAATAAAAGAACATTCGAATTCGCGCCATTTCAAAGTTTTATTAATTTTGTTTTTGGAAATTGGATGTTGGCATCATATCATATACACAATATAAAAAGCCTGTAAGTTTTTTTTCAATTGTTTACAAGGAGTTTCTATTCAAATGTAGCTACCAATCACAGGCATAATAAGGTAATTATAATATAAGTATACCCAGTTAACGCGATTTTAATAGGTAGGTAAGTACTTAACCATATCACTTACCAAAAAGCTATGTTAAGTAGGTGGGTAGTAATACCCATAAGTTATTTCAAAACTTACCCAAAAACAATACAAAAGGGAAATATTTCGAACAACACGGACGCGCTGATTGGCAGATGTTTCTCTTCTCTAGTCATTGCTAACGAAGCTAGTGTGAATGCCCGATTGTCAAACGTTAATTGAAATGTAACATGTACTGTGTCAAATAATAATTCCTCCCTTAATAACTCTATTCGCATCTCTTTGTGGTAGAAATGACGCGCTACCTGGAAAATAAGATTTAAAATGAGTACAAATAAATGGAATGCAGTACTAGCGCCATCTTGTAGCGTTGGAGTTTAATCAAATGTCTGTAGTGTTTATAAAGTCTAATTAATAGATGGCGCTTTATTGAAACAGTCGTTAGAAAATAGCCACTTTCTATTAGATTGATTAGATAGGGAAAATGTTTGTAATACAATTTAATACAGTCTTAGTCACTAACTTATAAATAAAATATAGAAACGTTGTTCATTTAAAAAATAAATCGCCCGTGTCTACTACACATAGTAGTTTTGAAATGTAGTAAGAATTTAACTTATTCTTTTCATATAATATATATTAATTTTGAATAATAAATTCTATGACTACAGTAAATGATATAGATATATTATGTCAAGATGATATGAACAGTTATTTTGACTTAGCTATCATCGGGGGCGTAGCTCAGATGGTAGAGCGCTCGCTTAGCATGCGAGAGGTACCGGGATCGATACCCGGCGCCTCCAGTCTCTTTTTGAATCTGTTACTATTTTTCTTTACTTTTTAGTTACATTCTAACAGGATATTTTACCAAAGTTCGACGATTTGATAAGGTTGTTTCAAAATCAGTTGCATTGATTGTTGTCTAAAAACTCACCTCTCTTATTTGTCCCATAGCATAATAAACAAATCCTCTTCGTTTAGATCTATAATGTAAAGTCAATCCTTGTCTCGTTTCATTTTCGCATATAAAACTGGGCGCTCTCATTCTCGGGTAACTGAACTTTAAATATTCGTGGAGATTGTCTAATCCGTTGAGGAAATCTCGCATGTGTCTGCCCAGCACCGATAGCACCCTGTCGTAGCCGTATTGTGAAACGAATCCAACAAAGTAAACTCCCATTTGATCCATGAATTCCCGTTCTGTTATGCCTAAAACCTGCAAAAGAAATATAAAGCGCCTGATTAAAAACTTATAGCAAGGTTTATATCGACAACTTTAGACTCTGTACTACGATTGTACTCTGTATTCTAATAAAATTGTCTTGCATAAGTTCTCTATAATGGTGTGAATTAAAGAATTATGTAATTGTTCTTGCCATAGGAGAGAAGTAATTAATATAATTTAATTACTCAATTATAATTTACTCATAATAGGACTATTGTATTTGGAGTTAATAACTATTTTACAACTATATACAACTTAAATCTAATACAGAATGATTATGTATAACTTATTTCTTACATAAATATAAAACAATATAATACGAAAATAAAACGTTTATCGTAAGTTTCAATATAATATTCACATATTTTAACGAAACAATGATAAAATTTCACTGCAGTAAATGTAATGTCTCATTTTATTACTGCGCATAATATCATACGTAATTTCAACAGTCTCTACACCGGGGATGTAACTCAGTGGTAGAGTGTCTGCTTCGCATGCTGAAAGTCCTGGGTTCAAATCCCAGCATCTCCAAAGTGTCTTTTTGCATTTCATAATACTTTTTAACGGAATAGTTTTTGTTAAAAATACTATAAAACTAACGTAATATGTCATACTTTTTTGCAAAGATTTCTACGTATCAAACTATATTTAATTCAAGATACATCAGAAGAACATGTTTCATATAAAATGAATTTATGAACGTTATCTATATTATAATATGATAGTAGAATTATCTATTTTGTGCGAATTTTACCCTGTAAAGTACGTACGATAGTAATTTTTTACTCCAACAAGCCAAAAATGTTCTACGATAATGATCGCATAAAAAAGTAACATCCAAAAAGAAAATGGCCCATGAGGGGATCGAACCCGCGACCTTCGCGTTATTAGCACGACGCTCTAACCAACTGAGCTAATGGGCCGATGTGTAAGTTGTCGAAATAGCGGACTAGTATCTGTTTATTTATATTCTCGTAGATATTTAATTTCATTGTTTCTAGAAACATATCGTACAAAGCTTTTAAGTCCATTGCTCCATCTACACGTAAATTGAATCTTGAAGTACCAAATAAATTATCAATGTAATTTACCGCACTGCAGAAAACACGTAAATCGGTCGGTTCTGCACCTAATCTTTCTCCGACCATTAGAATGAAAAAATAGAGAAAGAGTGCTTTTGTGTGTTGCAGATCATATTGTTATGAATTTAATTAACATTACCCTAAATCCGCTTCGAAACTAGTGAAGTTACTACAACTTGATAAAGTTAGCGGCCAAGAGTGAAATACATAATTGATTGTATGCCAGTCTACTAATTTTAATAATAATAATATATTTATTTACTTGAAAACATGGTATAATAGATTTTACAATATTTAATTAACTAACGAAGAAAAAAAGAGAAATAAAATATGCCAAACTATAGGTTCCATATTATGAGTTACGTCAGCTGTCAAACTCGAATAGACATGCGAATACTTGTCCCAATGGTTTATGATTTGTTAGATCAAGACCCGTCCTTAGGGAGCGTTGTGGTTTACAAACGACAGCGCCCAACTTGGACACTTAGGTCGTGATCACTGTAGCTGTCCTCTTATCTGCCTGTTTATTGAAGGTCTTTGACTGTAGATTATGTATGATTAATGATATATTCCCCAATCTAGCCCCCGTTTTTGAATTCGTATGCGTAAAATAATAAATGGAGTTTTCAGAATCAGATAGAATTAGGCTTAGCTTTTATCTTATAAAGTTCAAACATGGCTTAATGGATTGGATTTTCTTTGGTTTACTATTGATTAAATTACATATAGACAGAATGAGGTACTTTTAAAGAACTCATCAGCGAAAGAGTGATTATAATAATTATAATAAGCAATTATCATGTCTTGCTATACGTACTGTGTAAGTACATGCATATTATCACGCATTGCATCTAGCCCACACGAGGATCATCGGCTTTTACGACTAGCTTTCTCAGCAACAGAAAGTATTCTGCCTCCGTCCTCTCAAGGACCAACCGTCTTTAAATACATACATACATAAAGTCACGCCTATTTTCTAGAGGGGTAGGCAGAAACTACGGATTTCCATTTGCTACGATCCTGACATACTTATTTCGACTCATTCACTTGGTATCACATTCCTCTTACACGCTTGTCGGTTATATAATTGATCCTTTTGTAGAACATCTCTGATCTGGTCTAGGTATGTTCGCCGAAGACTTCCCCTTCCCGATAATAATAACATTCATGATAATAAGATTTAATTACCATCGAAAATAATGCTAATTTCTTCAGTCATTTCCTCGCGGCGATACTGTGAGCCGAATAACAAACAAAGTAAGTAGGTACCTACATCTGGATTTGAATATGATTACACCCAATATATTGTAATAGCAACACAGTTTGGGAAATGTTTCTGAATATCGATTCTCGTTAAGTGTGTGTTAACATAACAGGATACAAAGATATGAAGGGAATATCCGGATCCGTACGCGATGTGTAGATTCTAACGGGCTTTACAGAAAGAAAATTTATGTAACAAACACCAATGATGGAGACCCATTTAATGCTCTTGTTAAAATTAGAAGCACCAAATCTGGCACTATTTAGGAATCATTATTTTATTTCAGTTCAATCCTAATACTATCTAACCATTCTTCTAAACATTGACGAAACACTTCAAAGAACCATTTATAAATAAACCATCGAATTATAAAATAATAATAAATTAATCAACACCGTACCTACTAAATACTGCGAAGTTTTATTTTTAAATTTTCAAATGATTCGGTGATGTTCGATATTTTTAAGGATTGATAAATGGGCGCCATCTTGGTGTGATGGCGTCATCGAAATCGCGTACGTTCAAGGTCGATACTTGTTGCATTGTTTACATCAAAGACATGGTCCAGCGACGAAAACAGGGACGTATATCAATGGTTATGTTAATATTATCCTATTTACTTAGTAACGGGCCCTGCGTTACCGGGAAAATGGGTTATTCGGAGTAGCCATTGATACTCTTATATAAAAACCTTTTTTGTCAAGTACATCAATGCGAGAAGGTTGTACTTTGTCAGCACTTTACTACCGTAGGCTTCCCTGATCACATTCGTCTGTCTAGAAGTAACCAATAAAACGACCGTTTTATACAAAAAATCTGTAAAATTCGTTCACGAAACTCGACTTATAAATCACACTAATGGACAAAAACTTAAGGATAGAAAGGTTGTATTACTTAACCCGCTGTTAGGCAAAGGCTTTCCCTCCACAAATGTTTATGTAAGTACTCTGTTTACCTAGTAGTGGGAAACCGAACAGTCTAAAAATAAGCTGACCTCTTGTGCCTTCTTCGCGAGCCTCGTGATGAGGTTCTCAGGATAGACCTGGTGCACAGAGAAGGAGGGCTGTTCGACCCCCGCCTGTCTCCTGATATCCTCCCAGCGCTCCTCGCCGTACGTCTGACGGATGTACTCCGCCATATTCTCCAGGAGTAACCCGTACATCGTGGAGCCTGAAAAGAAAGAGAAACGGGTAAAAGATCGTAGAATGTTAGACTTCAGATTTGGAGCTGAACTTTTATGGTAAAGAATAGTTAATTGATCATTCAACCGGCGATATATCGGCTTGAAGTTGCTTTACCTATATGAGGGTCCACTGTCCATATCTAAATTAACAACTTCTTTTATTTTGGAAGAAGAAGTTAAAAATAGTACAAAGGAATCCCGATTCTATGTTACATCCATTATGCATTTTATTCATAGAATATGGAAGTTAAGGGTTTAAAAAATTATCCCTTTCACTATACAGTGCATTACAGGTTAGTATTGTGTTTCTTAGCGGATAGTCAACGTGATAATAACACAACTGTCGTCTTAATCGATACTTCTAATATCGAAGTTCAAATAATTTAAGAGGAAGTCGATTTTGTTCCGGTTATCCATAATGGATATTCAAAATTCATTTCAGGATGTCCTTCAAAGAAAACTTTGATGTAGTCTAGACTTGCGGATTATTCATTTATGTCGGTCATCAAATTTTATGATTCTTTAGCGTCCATCACTGCTCTCTTTAGGTAGTAGCTCATCAATCATTAACGGCTCGATAGCGGGGGATTAGGCTTTTTGAGTTAAAGGTCACGGAAGCAAGGGTTAATCTTATACATGTATAAATGAATGATGGCAATAGGCTCGCCCCCTGTTTCATTGGGACCTAAGAACATAACTGGAGAAATTTGGGTCTACTATACCTATATGTGCACCTTTGCCTGCCTCTTCGGGGAATACAGGCGTGATGTTATGTTACGTTAATGTTTAAAAAATGAATTGCTGTTCATTAATTTTGCTACAACTTGGAACGGCTGGACTGATTTAGCTGATTTTGGTCTTAAAATATTCGTGGAAGTCCAGGTAAGGTTACAATGGTGAGAAGGCGGTACGATGTTCGCGGTATTCTAGATTCACCACCACGTCGATAACATGGCTCTTTTGTTTTGGTAAGTATACTTAGGAATATTATATTTTATAATAACTTAATATAATTATGCGCGTCTTTGAGTCTTAAATCTTTAAGAAATACCTCCACGATGGTATAACACACAAATAAATCCACGCCGTACTCATAGGTATAAAATATCAATAGGATTATGTGAAAGTATGTTTCATTCTTCCGACCCAATTAGCACAGTCGCTTTGTGTGTGGCCTTTAAACCAACACTAGTACATTTTTCATAATTGATTTGATCTACTGGTGTCTTAGGAAACGTCTTTAAATGATTATCTTTACCATCATCTTTTCATCTACAGGGTACGAGAAAATTATGTACCTAATAAAAAACGAAGCCTTTTAGATATAAGTTTTTATCCTTTGCGTAGGTACCTATACTCCTGTAAATCTATTGTCCATCTCAAACCATTTTGATACTGGCCATTGATTTTAAGGCAAAAAGGGTAGTAACCATTACACCGATCGCCAAAATTCAACGCTACGGACCCAGTTTCTAACGTCAATGTTTTTCCGATTTCCGCACGGCGGCCATTGTTGAAGCATTGACCTGCATCGATTCAAGTAAAAAGTTTTATTAGAAGTTCAGCCCCTTACCATGAACTTTTAAGGCAACACTGTTTACGATGTGAAAGCGATAAGCTGCTACGTGTCGTGTAATGTGGCGTTCCACAACGTATAGTGTCCTGCTTTAAGAGTTCATAGTAAGGAGGCAGTTCAGTTCTACATGAATCAGGGAGTTTAGGGAGTGGCTTGAGTCAGAAGATTTCAATTTACTACGATCCTAGTTGATATTTGTTTAGTTATTAAAAATACCAAAGACAGTTTATTAATAGTTTTAAATTAGTAATAAATAGCAGAGGCTGGGGCCCTAGACAAGCGGTGAAATGCTTGTCAAATACAAAGAAAAATAGGATTGCTATAATGCCATAGATTGAATAGTCTGGCCTCCTAATTATCATTTCATACAAAGCACAACTGAATAGTCCCTGTTCTTGAATTAAAATTAATGATGATATTCGCTCTCTAGACATGTGTCTAGGCATTAGAAAAACTTTTCTCAAACAAATAAAAACTTTAGGAAACCTTCAGATGGTTATGTTCGGCGATGATCTCAATTTTACGTACACTACAAAGCGCCTACTTCTCAGTACCCTTCATGCCTACCTCCTTTCTGCATTGTGTAAACCCAATGATACGCACCATAGATAGAAATCGACCCTTATCGGCCATATTACTTACACCCTTTACTTGCGAACGAAATTTCCACACACATCTACATAGTACACTCACAGTGAAACCCGAGAATTTTGCACGAAATATAACTGGCTAAATTTGATATGATTTCATATCATCAGTCACAGTATAACTGTGAAGTAAGAGATAGTATACCTGAATACTTACACACTTACACACTATAATTTCTTATGCGTAGTTGTCGCATTTAAGATTATGAATATGGATTATGGACCATTTAGTCATCATAATCATCATCATCAACCGGGAGACGTCCACAGTTGAACAAAGGCTTCCCCCTTAGAACGGCACAATGAAAGACAACTTGCCATTTGCATCCACCGGTTGCCCGCTGACCATTTAGTACCGAGTCATAATTCATAATGATTTTTTGTTCCGTTACAATGTTTAACAAATGTTCTTGGTACACCATGCGAAAGTAAATTATGAGAATACTGTATCCTGCTGTATCAATTGATATCATTCTGTTATTACCATTACGCCTATATGCATAAGGGTCAAATTAGTCAACTGTGCACTATTTTAAACTCACTAAACCGAACCTAATACCAGATATAGAAAATCAACCCTTATTGACAGTTTAGTTAAGTTTTATTATGCTAGAAATCTGTAATGAAGTCTCTATAACCCTATTTTCATAATAGATTCGAACAGTTGTAGGTCACGCAAGGTTACGCTGTGGTAGACAAGCGGACGGAATGAGGCAGTTGCTTGCAAAGAGTTTTTTAAGTAAATAGTTTTTATGTGAGATACTTATATTCTGCTCCACATCACCTTATGTTTATTAAGTCTGAGAAATAAGAATATTTGAGTCTCCGTGGAAGGTGAATGCTGAATTAAGCACAAAAGTGGAATACCTTTTAAGTCTGAATAAGCAAATAAGTTACTAGCAAAACCTATCTACATATTACTTACTCACATATACATAGTAAGTAAGTCTATTGTATAATCCCTACTAATATTATAAACGCGAAGTTTGTAAGTATGGCAGAATGTTTGTTACTCTTTTACTTAAAAACTACTGGATGAATTTTAAAGAAATTTTATATGGAGGTAGCTTACACCCTGGATTAACACACAGGCTACTCCCGGAAAAAATGTAGCGGGTAACACCGCAGGCCGCAGCTAGTTTACTATACTCTGGTTATACTCGTGTCCGAATACACACGTCTAAGTAGTTTCGAAATCGAACGGAGCCCTTATTCATGAGCTGTCGTGCTATTCTAAAGACATCACTTCCGAACTTACTAACTACATCCGCAGTGAGATTTGGCACTAGCACATAGCAATTCGACGTGCGAGATAATTGTCGAGATTTAGTGCTTCAGATTGGTTAACTTTTTTACAGAATGAATCATCAAGTAGGTAGATGGACACTTAGAGTTGAACGAATAAGTAATACTACAAAATTGAGTTTTTTGAAAATACCACCGCTAATATACAATTATGATGTTGTGACCTCTTTAACTTCGCAGTGATATATTGTTATGATTTGTTTTTGATTGATTAAGATGTATACAACTTAATTTTTAGTTGTAGAGTTTATTTGGCACTGATAACTTATTTTTCGGTCCCTTTTTATCCTCACTGGATCGGTAAGTTCGAATGCCTGCCGTTATAGGTACCTAGAGCATTTGATATTATTTAGTTTCTTATTTCTTGGGTCAACACTTGAAAGGAACACAAAAAAACATCGTGAAGGCCTTTTTTATTTAGCTTTATTTATTGTGTACTGTTTATTTGTTTGTTTTAGCGCCTTCTCTAGCTTACTAGCAAAACGCTTACATGTACTTTTATATGAAAACATCTTAAATACGTTATTATTTTTGTATTTTCGCAAATATATTGCTTTCTATAAATAGTCTTGAGATTTGTTTTATGTTTTATTCTATGTGTATTTAGCAGAGGCTCAAATATAACGACTATTTTTATCATTGGATTATATAAATACCTATCTCGTACAAAAATAAGTTAACAAGAGGAAACAAAAGCACAAACAGTGTAAATAACTAGTATCTAACTATTATTATCTAATAGGTTTGTGAACAACAGTAGATGACAGAATTGAGCAATTAGATGAAATAACTAATTGATACCATAATATATTGTTAAGGTTCAATGCGCTAATCGCAGTTCTAATTAGATGACTACTTGTAATCTGTGTCACTACCTTATATCTAGCATAGTTTTACTTGTTTCCTGCAACTATTCTCCAAAGAAATGTTGCTCTATTACATGTTTACTCCAACAATTGCCTTCTAAGAGCCCCAGAAACAACACGTTGGTATTTTAAGACGTCAATTAGGTATGAAGATATAGTTGCAGGATATCGTTAGCAATGTCCGTAGTCATGCAGACGTAAGAAATTGGAGCTGACATCTAATTGAATCCAGTGGAAAATATGGGATGCTGTTACGACCGGGTTATTGCAAATTAAACCTTGTGCAATGGTGGTACAGTTGTTATTCGGGCGGGGAATGGGGGTAACTTAAACTTTACAGCTTGAGGTGACCTTGTATATCTACACAGTGGTATATCAGTGTTATCTCTGGTAACCCCATCGCAGTCATGATGCAGCGACGAGGAATGAATTTTTAATTAGGGGAAGCCGGACGTATAATATAAAATCTTTGAAATTAGATACGACAATGCTGTAAATTCACCACCAATACTGCGATTGCCAAGCCGCTTGCCAAGCGTGGGGATTATAGCATGACGGCAAGACAGCTCCCCCCCCCCCCTCAGGGAAGATGCCTTTGTTCAACAGTGGACGTCTTCCGGCTGATGATGAAACTCTGTCTATTGTTTACCACCACTTCTAATTATGTCAATGTTACACATTAACTAGCAAAACACGCGATTCCACAAACCCAACTGTTCTCTGCGTCAGGCATAAACCCTGGAAACAATATAATAGTACCTAACAATGTTAATACAAGTTTAAGTGAACGCGCAAACTTACGTCGAGAAATGTGAAAGATAGTACCAACTCCGCGAAGTATCCGACATAGAAGTGAAGCTGTTACTGTTAATTATACGTGTTATGCCTAAGCTTATCAAGGGTTATGAAGGCATAATAGGTGATACTGATAATGAGCTCCACGGATCGAGCCTGAAAGCGATTTTAGCTGGTTTCGTGAAAGCTGTTTCAAACTTTGCCATTTTCTTGACGTTTAAACTGTAGCTATGGGGTCAGGGCGCGGATAGACCTCCAAAATTACATGGGGTAAAGGCCTTAGTTCACAGCAGTTACAGTCCCTTACACTGAGTCCTCAACCGAGTCAATATATTGGACGAGCACTGACAGCCGGAATAACCGTTGGACTGCCAAGTCAAAGGTTGCAAGCTCAAACCCCGGCACGCACCAAATTCTTTTCGAATTCCTGTGCGTACTATAAATTAGTTATAAGTTGCTAACAACGGCGAAGGAAAATGTCGTGAGAAAAAAATACCTGAGTGAGTTTTCAATGGTGTGTAAAGCCATGCCATGTATTGTGTTCTTTCGGTAATTAGATTAACTAAGTTTGATCATCTAAGTACCTACAGCTTCACTAAATAATTCGCTTATATCGAGGCATATACAGAGTTTCCTAGTACAGAGAAAGGCCGTTAACGACAACGCGAAAACAAATTCGTAACCTTCGTAAAATTCCGAACACGTACGCCTTTATCAAATATAAAGCTACATAATAAGTTACTGAAGTAGGTAAGTACATGTGTTTGGAAACAGGAAGCTGTTTGTTCTCCACGTTCAATAATCGGATCATACCTCTTATGTGGGCCAATTGCTTTCGGACCGAAATCTTAGTTCATAAAATGTTGTTCAATTTGTGGCTTTTCCTGGCTTTCGGAGGTTATATGTGGCTGTAAAAATATCGTCCGCTATTTGATATATCGCTGAAAATTTAACGTTCTATAGTCCGAGTGGGATTGTGAATTGTTTGAACCTATTTTATCATCAAAAAAGGATATTAGACTCCAAATTTTAATATATTGTTGTAAAAAAAAACCTTATAATATTGTAAAAATTGGCATATGTGTAATACTTGTCCCTATGTACTAATATTAAGAAACTTAGTTATAAATTCCAAATAATATTTTCGTATGCATAAAAGCACAATGTAGCGACCTATACTGTAACATTAACATCCATTATAATGAATACCTACATTGACGAATAAAGATATGTGGAGGAAGGGGTGTGGAGTTGAGAAGGGGTGATGAATTTTGAATATTGAAAAAAAAAATTTTTTTTGACTATTATCAGCGACTCATGTATGCTGTCTTTTTTGTAATTTTTTATGGTATCGCTGTACCCATATTATAATGTTTGTATAACATATCTCCACAGGATGGATCATGGACCTAAAACCTGGAGCAGATCCCAGTGATGCTCTTAGTGTTAAAGGAACTTGTAGATATGACAAACGCGACTGTTAAAGAAGGCCTATGTCCATAATTCGTTTGGCCTTATTGTCCACCGATGTATGCCAGGCCCTTTTAAGTTGAAACTTTGACAAAAATTTTCGTAATCTGCAGATGTTTGTCTCGAGTCTGTGTGTTTGTATATGATATTACATGTTTGTGATCCACCCACGATACAGGAGAAATTCCTAGTGTCGAGCGACGCTTTTTTTTTTTAAAAACATAATTTATCGTCACGCCTGTATTCCCGAAGGGGTAGATTATAGTACACCCACATTTCGCCAGTTATGTCCAAATGTAATAGGGGGCGAGCCTATTGCCATCAACCGAGCACAAATCCAGACTCTGTGCTGTTACTATGAATTACCTAATGGAAAAACCCAGTAACATTTTGCCCGACCCGGGATTCGAACCCAGCACCTCGTGCTCAGCAGTCGCGCTTAGCAAGTACTAGACCAACGAGGCAGTCGTATATAATATTATTATTCAGCTAGAGTACCATACTTAAAAGTCGTAAGTCTCTCCAATATGCGTACAAGGGCAACCCTTTCGTGTCAAGAGGAAAATGTGACCTCTTGAGTGCCAGTATTAGAGAGTTCTCGATAGCCATCGAAACGGCTTGATCTTGACCATACCGGACTATTTGTTACAGAGACCAAGAAATACTTATCGGCCATAATGATACTACGTTTGGTTCGTTTATAGGTACATCTACACGATCTATATACAGTCTAGTCTAGGAGAATTCTTGGACTTAATTAAAAAAAAATACTACGGCATTTTCGTGCCATATTATAAGAAATAATGTAACAGAGTTGACAACACAATAATGCAATATATGAATATTACTAGCTGCGCCCCGCGGTGTTACCTGCTACATTTTTTCGGGATAAAAAGCCTATGTGTTAATCCAAGATGTCAGTTACCTCCACATGAAATGTCATCAAATTCGGTCTAGCCGTTTGAGCGTGAAGAGGTAACAAACATACTCACAAACTTTGCCTTTATAATAATTTATAGTGTGATGTGATATTTAGGTATACATCTCTACCGGAGTCGTCAAAAAAAAAGGCTTGGTGACTCTTTATACAGTAATTTTTTGAACTAGATATTTTTTACTCTTACGCTACCAGTACTGCCTCTTTGGTCTAGTAGTTGCTAAGTGTGACTGCTGAGCACAAGGTCCTGGGTTCGAGTCCCAGGCCGGGCAAAGCGTTACTGGGTTTTTCCATTAGGTAATTTTCAGTAACAGCTCGGAGTCTGGATTTGTGCCCAGTTGATAGCAATAGGCTCGCGCCCTATTATTATACATTGGGACCTAAAAACATAACTAGCGAAATTTGGGTGTACTATATGTGCACCTCTGCCTACCCCTTCGAGGAATACAGGCGTGATGTTATGTTTTTAATACGCTACCAGTATTAAGCCCATAAACCTCCCATGCCTACCGTATTTTTTTTTAACAAATAACGTCGTATTTATTAACATTAGCATTTAGTAAAGTTCTGTTACATTGGTCCCTTCCAGTTGAAATTAAACCTCTAGATCCCAATTATGTCGAGTTCAACGCCCTGAGTTTATTTACGCGGTAATCCTATTAAAGTGTGGCCGCTGAGAGAATATGTTCCTGACACAGTCATGTCATAAGGTCATGACTAGTGATGGGTAGCCAATAATACTGTTATTACATTTTGATAGCTGAAAAAATGTAATGTATTTTTAAATTGGTTCGTGAAAAGAAATGACGAAACAAACTCAGGGTCAATGTCTCTTTTAACGGCCGGACAGGTACAGTCCGCATCATAAGTAGCTAAACAATTTTTTTAATTACCATTAAACTAAATTTTGAGTTAAGCTCGCCTCTGTACATCCAATGTTGTTTAAAATATATCTGATGATATTGTGAACAATAAAGAATTAAAGAAATAACTAGAGAACAACTTCGTATATAGTAAAGAGTCTTATAAAAGATTCTTAGAGCATTGTTAGGATGTTCCTATAATTTAAAACAATGGGCCGTGACCCGAGAGTGGGCCGAGACTTAAGGAATGTACTGAGATGAAAGGAAAAACGGTTGAACTAAACCAATTAGTTTCCTTTTTCTTGAAATAAAGTAGATAATATTATGTATTATATTATTATTGTCGCAGCAAGACTGCCTTGTTGGTCTAGTGGTCGCTTAGCGCGTTCGTTGAGCTGGAGGATTTTCACACATTTGTTTGTTCTGTATTCTGACTAATCCTGAGATACATTTATACATCGTGATCAAAAGAAGACTACAGGCCACTGGGCATAGACTTAAATTAAAGGTTTTTAAACCCAGAAATATCGACTGCTGAGCGCGAGGTCCTCGGTTAGAGAATCGGGCCGGAAAGTGTTACTGGGTTTTTTTCATCTCTTCACTCGAAGTAACAGCACGGAGTCTGGATTAGTGCCTAGTTAATGGTAATAGGCTCGCCCCCTATTACATTGGGACCGGTAAAATGTGGATGTACTACCTATATGTTCACCACTGCCTACCCCTTTGGGGAATACAGGCGTGATGTTAAGTTTTACACGTTCGTTATAAAGGCCAATTTTTCCGTTGGTTTTTATTACTGTGATACAATTTGCATTACAACCTTATTCTTTAGATAAAAGCTGACCCTAAAACTTCAACAAATTCATTTTTCCCACTACAATAGATATGAGGATACGAAACTTTTTACTCAATTTTAACACAGACTTGTAACAAAAGTTGTACAGCAGGTACCTACATAATAGATTGTATAAGAGAAGAGCCACTTTACTCGAGACCCCGTAAGTGCGAGAGAACTCTCAACTGTTATGAAGAACTCAGAACACTTGACGGATTTCAATATTTTATATTCATGGAAACTTTTTATTGAATGCGACTTATCATCATTATCATCAGACTCTGTTAACAGACTGATGGGCAACAGCTTCTCTGTATAAGTGCCAGTCACTTCTGTGGCAAATGGCAATTAATTGCAGCACGTCTCTTTGAAAATTTAGCGATTAGTTTTTTGGTGGTACCTATGCCTCAGTTTTGGACCCGAAATTTTGTCGTACATGCACTCCGATTAATGCGTCTTTTTCGGAATAATCTTATTAGCAGTAACTATTATATTTAATTGGTTTTAATAATATAAAGTCAACCACAATTTTTAATGCTTCAGATATTGTGTAACATCCAATTACATTTATAACTTTCTTTAAACTCGGCAACACTAAGAATTTTGCTGAGTATAACAGTTTTGTGTTACGCCCAGACAAGACCTTTTTCTATATTTTACTGGTAATTTTATTATGTTACTACTCTATTTGCTGGAAAAAATCAATATTCTATACATTCCTCAAGCAATATCTTCCATTCCTAAAATCGGTCGGCAATGTACAAAATTAAACATATTACTTATAAAAATGTATGTTACACATCTGGAGAATGCTATATATGTAGAATAAAAAGATGACAAATTATTAAATTATTTAAAAGTATTAACAAAAATCGTTAACTTAATCTACCGCCACAATTTGGTATTGCAAGTTTAAAATAACACGTTCAACGGACATTTAGCTTCAGAAATAAAACACCTTTTTCATTTTTATTGTGATTGCGTATACAATAGTCCTGTTAGTAAATAAGTAACATAACATATATCTACGAATGCTACATCAAACCCAGTTTTAATTAAAACAGAACATAGAGGGTTCGGTAATTCAATTAACAAAAAGAAATTCATCGACACGACGAGGTAATAAAAGGTAATTAATTTCGTTATCGTCTCTTGTTTCCATTCTCGAGATATTTGAGGTAATGGAGGTGACAGGAAGGGGGGAGATAGTGGATCTATCTGATGTTTGTAATATGAATTCTTTGCATAGTGGAATTATTTCTCAATTAGAACGTACCAGTAGATATAATTTTCTCCTTTTGCTACTAATCAAGAAGCTTATTCTACGTACTAATTGAATGGTATTAATGGCCATAGAATAGGCAAGCCATGGTATTCATTATGATCAGCAAAATATAGCTTAATAAAAATTAATAAGTGACTCCGTCGCGTTACTTGCTAACAAATAGATGATTCATTTGAGTACGAAACTATTCGAGAACTCCCGAATATTCACTTGCGTAAAATCGGTATAATTAGATAGTATATTATAAATACCAAGCTGCGCCCCGCGGTGTTACCCGCTACATTTTGTCGGGATAAAAAGAAGCCTACGTGTTAATCAAGGGTGTCGGCTACCACCATATGAAATTTCATTAAGATCCATTTAGTACCTAGTTTTTACGTGAAAGGGTAACAAACATCCATCCATAATTTTAGTAGGTATTATGTACATTACAAACAATACATAATTTATATTATAACTAGTTACCAAGAATATGGTTACAGATCATATTGATTCATTTGTTAATAATATTCTGACACTACTTTGTAGACCTTCCTTACATGGGATGCCATAGGAAAGTTTAGGATCACGTTTCTTTATGGTCTTAGTAAAATAGTTTCATCCTAAGCTAAAGTATGAGCTGACTTTACACTATAGGTTAACCAGCTACAATATATAACGATGCACAAAATAACTAGGTTCATAAGAGTGTACGTATTCATAACTTGCATCTGTGCTTCGTAACTCATAACACGAGATTCGAGTGAGCAGGTTGTAAAATCTGCAGCTTCACAACACTAACAATATGAAGGTAACAACAAATTTTATAACTTGAAATACTCACGTGGAGATTGACGACCCCACTGTGGAAGGAGATATGGGTAGTTCGTATTATTCAAAGCTTTCTTTTGTTTCGTAAGTCTAGCCGACCTGATTGGTGTAGTGGCTAAGCGATTGGACTGCTAAAATTGCGGGTTGCGGAATAGATAACTATTTATACAGCTATAAAACAAGATGGTATCGTATAGTATACCAGTACCACACGGCAGACGGTGCTACGACCATCGTCGGCACACCGCGTCACAAATTTCAAAGCGGTTTTACATTGTACCTCAGAGCATTTGGCACTAAATGTAAGCTGTAACGTGTGCTGTAAATGCTCTCAGTAAACTCTGCTGTCCACATAACGAAAGGTTGTAGGACGTTGTACTGTCTCAGTCTGAACTAACTTGTAACCGTATTAAAAAGGTTAACACTTCAAATCCTATCATTGAGCTCTATCCTACCGAATTAGGTCGTCTTAGTAGTATATTTTTTCAATTCTATCTAAATATTTAATATTATATGTGTATACATGACGAGCTGGTGCCTGCAGGAGATACTGGTCCACTTTAGCATACGACCGAATAAAGTGGAAGAATGAAAGGTCATACAGTTGGATGGCGCAGGCTGATAAAAAAAGAAAGTAACAACGTAAGTGGATTAATAACCTATATGGCCTAGCGTTGCTACATCCAGCTCTCAGACTATTTCATAGAACTTCTTGGTTACGAGAACTTTAACTTAGATAGGTTGGGTTTGCTTTGATCTCTGTCATAACAATAATATATATATAACGTCTAAACAATAGACAACAGTAAGATTTTGGGCCGTCCAATCTAATAATATGAGTGGTCAAATACATACATTACTTATATAGGACCATTTTTAGAACTCACGTATATATATTTAAAACTAAATCGTATTCACAGAGGTCAAACACCTTCGGGTACGTCACAAATACCAAACGTAACTCGTTAAAATGTAATTTGTATATTTAAGCATACATTTCGATAAGAGACAATAAAAAGATTTTGGTATTACTCATATATACTCGCTTTCTATTCGCCCACTCGATTTATATCGAGAATCGAGTCGAATATGTCTATTTACTCAAGTGGGTAACACCGGGATACTTCAAAGCCGGTAAATATTGACGGCGACGTAGGTGATGACACACGATCATAATTATTTAACTGAGCTGATTAATTTTGAAGTCATTCTGGAAACGGTATTGAGAATATTTCGAAATATATGTGTTCTAACTCTTGTGGCTCTATTCAGTGTACTATACCTAAATTATGACCCCGCCCTATGCTGAATTTTTGGCATTAATGATAAATGATTTATGTATTTCGGTAAATAGTTATTTATCATTCATATACAAACATTTGTTTCAAGCATACATCGAATCCGTTCCGCAAGAAACTATGCAGCACTTATTGGGTACAAACATCTTAGTTATCTGCTATCATCATCATCAAAAGCCTTAAATATCCCACACACCCACAGCCGGGTACTCTAGTATCATTCCTTAAAACATACCATCCATCGACATATTATGTTATAAGTATCTGCTACACCCACCCCAAATTTCAAGCATATAAGTGATAGCTAAAACCACCGAACCATATTACAGTACACCTCTACCAAACCTCATTATAATACAATTGTGTTATACCTTCACATTGCAATCTAATAATTTCTGGCTGCCTCGTTGGTCTAGTGGTCGCTAACCGCGACTGCTGAGCCACGAGGTCCTGGGTTCGAATCCCGGGTCGGGCAAAGTGTTATTGAGTTTTTCCATTAGGTAATTCTCAGTAGCAGCACGGAGTCTGGATTTGTGCCCGGTTGATGGCAAAAACATAACTGGCGAAATGTGGGTGTATACATAATTATGTGCACCTCTGCCTACCCCTTCGGGGAATACAGGCGTGATGATGTTATGTTATGTTATGTAATGCAATCTAATAAACGAAAACTTCTTCCGACTCAAACTTTATAATCGAATCGAAATTATACGACAAATTTGTTGTAACTGCTTTTTTGTTAGAATACAGCGTAAATAAATAACCCTGCTATCCTCAAGATATACTGGGTTTTACTGAAAAAATATCTTTGTTATTCCAGCAATAAAATCGGCTTACCACCCACGGTCGAAACCTTTGTACGTAGGAATGTTCTTTGTTGGTAATTAAATTTAGAAATCCTACTAAATATAGACTAGTTACGATTGGTTCTTAGTTTGGAAGAAACAGTAATGTAATAGATTTAGATGGATATTGATACTGATGGACCGTGTTATTTAGAGAAAGAAGGTACCTAAAGTACCTTTATTTTATTAGATAGAAAAAGAATGATGGTGAATAATAAACCATGTATTATCCTTGTATCTAGGTACCTAAGCAGAGTTGCAAGTACTTACATAATACATCATTATATTATAAGAAATAGAGGACCAAGGAGCCGTCACCACATAAAAAAATTGATTGTTCTTCCATATCCTTTTTATATAATCAAGCACATCACACTAATATTATAAAGCCAAAAGTTTGTTAGTGTGTTTGTTACCTTTTCACGCTCAAACGGTGGGACCAATTTTGATGAAATTTAGTATGGAGGGAGCTGACACCCTGGATTAACACATAGGCTACTTTTTATTTCGAAATACGTAGCGGGCAACACCGCAGGGCGCAGCTAGTAGTTCATAACACTGAAAACGCGTCTGGTATCAAAACAATAAGTTACAGAATGATTACTTTTCGTTATTATTAAAAGTCAGAATCAGCTCGCTTCGAAATCCCAGAACGAATTCCATGTAATATCGCGACTGACAGATTACAACAATTTGCCTTTGTATATAACTTTCTTTTGATACAATAATGTTGGCTAAAATTGCTGTAATCAGAACCTTCACGCATTAATTTAGCTTAACTGTGTGAAATTGTAAATAATATAACTGATCAATCATACCATGATAAACAGTTCAAACTCAAATGGATAGGTAGTTTATTTTAGGAAAAATCTTGAAAACACAATTTACCAACTGAGTTTTATTTATAAAATTCTGAATCTCAGACTTTGTACACACATGATAATTAAGTCATCATCAGCCGGAACACGTCCACTGTTGAACAATGACCTCCCCCAGTGGGGGGTGTCATAGTCCACGCTTGGCTAGCGGCTTAGGGATCGCAGTATTGGTGGTGAAGTTACAGAAGACGCTGCTGCTCATCTTCTGGATTTTTCCGTAGTCGCCTCTTACGACACCCACGGGAGGAAAGGGGGTGGTCAATTGTAAGCTAGATACCACTCAGCATCTCGATAATTAATTATACTTTTAATTACTTTAAATAACGTTAATAGTATATTCATATTATTCGAATCAAAATATCAATTTTCTTTAGTAGACGTTTCTATAACTATAATTCAATTTATTGACTGCCTCGTTGGTCTAGTGGTTGCTAAGCGCGACTGCTGAACACGAGGTCCTGGGTTCGAATCCCGGGTCGGGCAAAGTGTCACTGGGATTTTCCATTAGGTAATTCTTAGTAACAGCACGGAGTCTGGATCTGTGCCCGGTTGATGGCAATAGGCTCGCCCCCTATTACATTGGGACCTAAAACATAACTGGCGAAATGTGGGTGTACTATATGTGCGCCTCTGCCTACCCCTTCGGGGAATACAGGCGTGATGTTATGTTATGTTATGTTCAATTTATTAGTTAGTAAGCTATACCAATTTATAGGTTACAAACCAATAAATTGTACTCGCCGAGTCGCAAGCCGCACAGTTATCGATACTAACAAGCCACTAACGAGATCTCCGCACTACCAGACTTGTAATATACGTATAAGTTGTAGATATACCTTGTATTTTGTAGGTAGGGAGGACGACGCTAGTACCTATACTGTTTTATACTTAGTTATAGCATAACTACTTTGTTGGTCTAGTGGCTCGCCGCCATACATTGGGACTTATTACATGACTTTTGTTTTATTATCGACTAGCTTTTGCTCGCGGATTCACCCGCGTTAAGTAGCCTATGTGCTTTCTCTCCCTTTTCTACATGCCAAATTTCATCAAATTCCGTCCAGCGCAGTTAAACGTGAAGGCGGAACATACAGACAGAGTTACTTTCATATATAATATTATTATGGATGTTTACAACATTGCACTTGATTCAATAAATTTCTTCTAAATAACTTTCTATTATATTCTATTCTATTAAACATGTCAAGACCCTCACATAAAAGCCTCAACATAGCCTTGTATCGAGGCTTACCCATAGCCATATAAAAAATATTTAATTTCGTTAAAGAATCTTAATTGCTCATATACTATTAATTATCTACGTTTTATGTTTTGACATTATGGGTTAAGATAATAAGTTAATATTAAACATATATTTTAAACACAAGCTTTTAAATCAAAATCATAATATGGTATTTTTACCAAACTTATTTAAGTATGCCAAATTTCATTTGAATTGGTTGTCAAAAAGTGGTTCTTATTTAGATTGCAAGATTTGACCTAAACAAACTCACATATATACATACAAACATTGCAAGTTAAATAAAAGCTTGTAAAAATATGGAGGATACAATTCTGGTAGAGCGAGTTGTGACACCCACTTTTACTTTGTTACATACATTATTCGACTAAATCGTTTCAAACGAGGTCATAATTCTGCGAACTTTAATTATATCAAACGCGGCACTTTATAAAAAACACTAAATGATAATGACACTTTTTTATTAACTTGTATGAAGTCATAAAACGAACTCATAGTTATTGTTAGTTGGGTAATTATTTATTCTTTTACAAAAACCTCGCCCCACATTAGTTTTCGTGTATCGCGGGTGCGCTTAATAAACATCCCACACACACAACACCCAGACTCGGGCCAAACATCTGTGGGTCGCACAGATTTTATCCCGTGCGGGAATCGAACCCATAACCTCAAGCGGAGTAGTCCAATCGCGTAGCCACTGCGCCAATCAGGTCGTCGAAATTTTGTTGAAAAATTGATGTTTATAACCTTCCCATTTTCAATTTTATAGAAATTAAACAGTTACTTCTTGCTAGTAGGGAATTATATTCATCAACACCTGTGATCTCGGAAGGGGTAGCTAAAGGGGCTCTTCTGTGTCAGGAGTTTTTGCCCCGCCATTTCCCTAATCATCGTTAAAAGTCTGAAGTGATGTGATAGTCATAGTGCTATTATGTCAAATAGGCTACAGAAGGCATCCTATGGGAGCCTATTACTATTCACTAGGCCTATACAGATTTCTTCGCCTCTGGGACTGTATTCTTACTTAGTCCTTTCTCTTACAGAAGTCATAGATGCCCACTTTGTAAGCACCATTTTAATGTCCTCCAAGTATTACTGAGGTGCCAGTTTATTTCAACACAATTATGTCACTCCCTAGCCAGCGGTATAAGTCTGCTTGACATCAAATCGGATTCGCTACGTAATGCTGCCTTCTCACGGCGCGTTATAACCGGGTTGCGATGTGCAGCCATCTGTTGTACTTTGCGCGGGCCAGCAAATACCACTAGCGAGCTCAAGATACTCCTCTCGCGGTGCGTGGCTCGGCTCCGGGCGGCGCTGGTTATAACGCACTGTGAGAAACCACCTTTATGCGAAGCGAGAAGCGACGGACGACCGAGACTCGGTTATTTATGTGGAAATGTAAAACAGCCTTTCCTCACTGTTTATTTCCTTTAACAAATTGTACCGATTTCCGCGTGATATTCTGAAAACTGAGTGCAGGGAGTAACAATTGGGAGCTTTTAGAGTAACGTATGTTATAAATGTCGTCATGGATTTTTCCTGTATAATACAAGAGGTCTACTACCTCTCATTACGATATCTTTTGGAACCTAAACAGAATGGCAATTTCACACCAGGACATAATAAAACCGAATTTGTTGGGATCCAGTACAGGAGCCTTTTTAGCACCAAGATAGAATAAACAAGACTTATCTGAATTGTCTAATGACATACTATAGTCGAATTTTTAAATGATGTATATTTTTTTTTTCGAGACTTTAGCCAATCTAACGTTGTGCTGGAATCTATTGCGCCATACTTTGCGAATCGAAAATAAATCCTATCACAGCTCTCGAACTTGAGCGCAGTCAAGTTCTAATTTATTTAAAGAGCTTTACGTATCTGGTTTGAAACGAAAATGTAAAGATATATTGTAATAGGGATGTACAATATACATTCGCATCACTATAATAATAAGCAAAACTATAACTGAATTGGATTCGTGAAGCCCTGATCCGCCCGCCCGATCCTTTTAAAAAGAAACACTGCTTTATTTTTTGTCAGCACTTATATAATATACCTATAATAGTTTATAAAGTTGTTGATGTTGACTTTAAGGTAAGTGGTACTTTAGTAAAAATTTTTATTTGAAAAAATCCTTTTTTATCGAATAGAATTATCAAAACGGTACACATTTTATAACTTGCTCGGCTGGAAATATTTCAGGTTCAATGACTATCTCGTTACAGACTTTTTACCGAGTTTATATATTTACGATTTTTCTTTACAACATTCGATTACATATTTATAAGAGCAAAATAATATTGTTTAGTCAGGTGTCTGACTCTGATTTTAAGAAATCTGAATTGTGATCTTTCCTTCAAACCTAACGTTCTTTGTGTATTTTAAGCTGTGTTCTCACTAGGCGACATTTGTCCTGCGACTCTGTTACTCGGCACGAAATTTACGTGTCTCATGCGACATCAGCCAACGTCGCTTGCGACATCTACGGGTCACATTACTTGTCGCAAGTTAACGCTCGTGTCTCTCGACAGTCGCCCGACAAGTTTTGAAAATTGGGGACGCGAGTCGCTTTGTGTAAGTTGCACTGAACTATACTAACCCTCGGGCCACATACTATTCACCACTAGGCAGTGTGAATAAGGCAAATATCGAGCGACATTCTCCCAAGTGGCAAAGACATACCACGTGAATGTTGGACGACAAATCCCCTATATAGTGAAAACGCGGAATTACTTAGATTTCCTTTGCATGAAGGTTAAATAGCTTAATCTATTTTTAAATTACAGAAGCAATTTGCTTTGAATAAAGACTTAGCGTGGCACAGATTAAATAAATCTTTACTGAGGCTGTATACATATTAACCAGGTCATTTAAATGTAAACTAGAGAAGTTTATTGCTAGCATATTTTTCTCCTGGCAATTTTATCTAAATAGATTTTTAATTAAAGCCTTGCTACGTTAACTGATATTTTTTTGCTTAAAAAACATAAGCGTAACATCACGCTTGTGTTCCCAAAGGGGTATAGTACACCCACATATTTCCCCAGTTATATTATAAGTCCTAATGTAATGATAGGGTGCGAGCCTAGTACAATCAACCGGGTACAAATCCAGACTTCGTGCTGCTACTAAGAATTACCTAATGGTAAACCCAATGATTCTTTGTACGACCCGGGATTCGAGCCCAGGACCACGCACTCAGCTACCACAAGGCCAACAAAGCAATCAGTTTTTTGCTCAGTTGTAGGTTTTATTTATCTAATGATATCTACTAGTTGACTGACTGCCTCGTTGGTCTAGTGGTCGCTAAGCGCGACTGCTGAGCACGAGGTCCTGGGTTCGAATCCCGGGTCGGGCAAAGTGTTACTGGGTTTTTCCATTAGGTAATTCTCAGTGGCAGCACGGAGTCTGGATTTGTGCCCGGTTGATGGCAATAGGCTCGCCTCCTATTACATTGGGACCTATAAACATAACTGGCGTAATGAGGGTGTACTATATGTGCACCTCTGCCTACCCCTTCGGGGAATACAGGCGTGATGTTATGTTTTACCAACGATCTATGATTTATTGGCGTCATTTGTCTTATCCTCAATTGATATTGATTTTTAATTCAACTAATGTCCCGCCTTGCTGTGTCTATCACCTCTTTATTACTTTATTTGTTTTCAGTTGATATGTTGGCCTGAATTATGTGACACATTAGTTAAGTTCTACTTTAGTTAACTAATAGGCTATTAAGTTAGCCTGTGGTTTTATGTGCGGTTTAATGGCTCTACTATAATAATTCCTAGAATTTAGATGATGAAATGTTGATATAGAGATTTTAACAGCTTTCATATTGCAACTACAAGTACATATTATCCTACCATCGCTTTGGATTCCGTAAAAAATATAAGGCGCCTAAAATCCTCCATGTTTTTCTAAAAAATAAGGCTGTCGCTGTATTCCAGTGCTTCCATTCATCAAGATCAGAGTGAGATAAAGCATCGCTCTGTGTATAATCTATCATAGTTCTTACACCTGCGACTAAACTTATGACTTGAATAAATCATGGCATAGACATTAGACAACCCGACGTTGTGCGCGACGGATCCGATAAGAAAGCCTACGCACATCATGTGTAGCGTGATGTATTTTTTATTGTTTTATAGCTGAGTGGTATGATCGGACTGTCAAGTTAAAGGTCGTAAGTTACACCTAGCACGCACCACACCACGTCCACAGATAAACCATAATAAAGTTTTGTAGTCCAATATATTCAATAATTATTACCGGTAATGTTTTAATAATAAAAAAAATGAATTTTCGAATTCATGAGCATACTAAAAATAAGTTATCACTTGCAAAACACGGTGAAGGAAAACATCATGAGGAAACCAGCACACCGAGAGATTTTTCAACAGTGTGGTAAGCCGTGTCAAATGCCTATAGGACTCTTATTCCGACACGAGCGGGAAGAATGCCTTCCGAAGCACGGAGGGACTCTATGTGTGAAATACGGCCCATCGTAGTAAAGACCGCGGCAAACAATGCTCCAATCTAGCACTACGACTGATCTGCAGCGCAGTTATGTGACTACAAGCTCCTCTTTACAGTATGTGTTGTAGAATGAATATAAAAAAGGAACCAGATATCGTGGAGCGTGCTACATGTGGTCGGAATGCCTGGCTAGACGCAGCCCACTGCAGGCATGTGCAATAAGGTTTGTAACGAAGTCACCGTACACATTTAAGAATGTAGTGCATTTAGATGGCTGGAATGTTCTTGCGACTAGATTGGTTTTCTGAAGAATGGAAGGCGATAATGTGGGTAACGTTTTGAGATTTCACACACAAAAATGTATATCTAAGTCTAAAAAGATACGCCCTGAATAGGTAGTTAATGCATAATCTCCTCCTTTTTGAAGTCAGTGAAAAGAATCCAATCTTTTTTATGACACGATGTGAATAAAGCCAACTATGCAGTACAGAAATGGGTAACACTAATCAATGATTATGAAAACGAATGAAAAATCCAAAAAAACTTCGTCTTTATAAAATAGATACTAGTTTATTCTAAAAAGTGGTTTAGTCATTATTCAAACAAGTCATGCATGTGTCGCAAAAAAAAGGTTATTAAAAAAGTTTTATCTCAAAGCGTTCGTAATCAAATTCCGATTTGGTAGGCAAAGTTAGATTCAGCCCGGGTAACTTGGTTGTTTGTTAACATTTTATTAAAAATAACATTAAAACATACGATTTACTTTTTTATTTGATTTAATAGTACCTACATCCATACATGATGACTGTATATAATCACTTCATCCATCCATTTTATACATTAAATCTTCAAATTTGTTGACTGCCTCATTGGTCTAGCTCTCTCTAAGCGCAACTCAGAGCAGGAGCTCTTGAGGTCGATTCCAGGATCTGGTAAAGTGTAACTGGAATTTTTCATTATATTATTCACAGTAGCAGCACGGAGTCGCCCAGAAGGTGTGAGTACCCGTCTGTCTTCACCTTCAGGGATACAGGCGTGGTGGCATATTAAAATTCTCAAAGGGGTAGGCAGAAGGTTTATTTATCAGACTCTATCATCATTATCATCATCGACAGCCGGGAGACATCCACTGTTGAACAATGGCCTCTCCCTTAGGTAAGGGAGGGGGGAATTGCTTTTATCCCCACGCTTGGCAAGCGGCTTGGGGATCGCAGTATTGGGAGTGCAGATACAGAAGACGCCTTCTTCTAGATTTTCCCTTAGTCGTCTCTTAGGACTCCCATGGGAGGGATTCTAGGCCCGATAACACTCGGCTGACTCAGACGTTTATACATCCATACTAAAGGCAGCAGTAAAACGATTCTTATAATACAAAGAAGGAAAGTACAATGATTACTTCGCCTTTTCAAAGCACAAAAGCCATTTCAGACTATTAACTTCAGGTTTTCTTACATTCCCATCTTTTACTATACAGCCAGTATTTTTTTATTGGTCGAATTACAGTTCTGTCCTTTAAATGGTGTACCATCTCACAATAATTATACATCACATGTTCTCCTGACCGAATTTCGGTCACGGCGGCTTATTTCAAATGAGACTAGCCAAATAACATAACATCACGCCTGTATTCCCCGAAGGGGTAGGCAGCTGTGCACATAAAGTACACCCACATTTCGCCAGTTATGTCCCAATGTAATAGGGGGCGAGCCTATTGCAATCAACCGGGCACAAATCCAGACTCCGTGCTACTACTGAGAATTACCTAATGGAAAAACCCAGTAACACTTTGCCCGACCCGGGATTCGAACCCAGGACCTCGTGCTCAGTAGTCGCGCTTAGCAACCACTAGACCAACGAGGCTAGCTAAATACGCAGGAGATATTATAGTGAACAAGTATGCGCGCCAAGCCGCCAACACAAGTTCATTCCCTCACTCTCATAGTCCGATGGGACAGTAAACCTACACGACCGGAGAGAGATCAGGCACAGGACCAACGGCTTAACGTGCCTTCAGAAACACGGAGAGGCTCGACATGTGAAAATGGTCACCCATCACAGGACTCACCGCGGCGAGCAAGGCTTAACCTCGCTCAACGGATCTACGCAATAGCCTCGTAACTAGGAGCCCCTCGATACAACTACATCGCACACAATCACAGTTCTATAAATCTAGTGCAATCGTCATGCGGAATGTGTGACCTCTTTTCTCTTTTTATTCCCTGTTATACAAGCCGACTTCTATAACACAAATTCTAACATTTTTTTCTTTTGGCCTCAAGGAAAATACACTTGAGTAATTAATTAATTGAAGCTGGGTAAATAGTCCGCGGGGCAGGTCGTGTTTACTTTGCTCTTTGGCGGGCTTTACCTGCTACCGAAATGACATCCACACTTGACTATTCTCCGGGGTATCATATTAAATAATAGTCTTGCTTTGGTCGAGAAAGCAGCTTATAGAAACATGTTAATATGATATTGTGTAGTTTGGTGTGAAGGTTATGAAAACCCCTACTTTTTCGAATACAACCTGTTCTGAAACACCGAGCAGTTTTCAGCTTCAGTAGCTGAAGAAATGAAACTTGACTCAAAGAGGTTTGAAATTGCAAAGAGCAAGCGTGGTAATATGCGCGTTGCTCTGTAATTATAAGATAATTACAGTACAGTAGTGGATATATTCTGGTAAGAATACAATTCGTTCTGGTTAACAAGATCGGTATCATTTTGTTAACTAAAAATATACGAGTATAAATAAATCAATTAAAAATCTACTCTTCATGAAGATGAAAAGATACGATTCTATATAACATTCTAGACTAATTTACTTCATATTATTTAAATAAATAAACTTAAACATAAATATACTATAACATCACGCCTGTATTCCCCGAAGGGGTAGGCAGAGGTGCACACCCACATTTCGCCAGTTATGTTTTAGGTCACAATGTAATAGAGTGCGAGCCGCCATTAACCGGGAACACATCCAGACTCCGCGCTGCTACTGAGAATTACCTAATGGAAAAACCCAGTAACACTTAGCCCGACCCGACTCGGACCCAGGACCTCGTGCTCAGCAGTCGCTCTTAGCAACCACTGGATCAACGAGACAGTCTTAAGAATATACGCAACATCCTCAAGTTAACAGGTACAGACAGTAAACTGGCCTACATACACGTATTCCCATAACATCTTGTAACACAGGTCTAATATTGTGTGCCGAACCTTTGTTTATTACTCTAACACAGTATAAGCTGTTTTTATCAACTTTTTGCCCATTGTTACTTGCAAAGCTTTTATTAAGTCTTTTTATGGGCCCTAGTTACGTGTTTACTGAGTTCCTAGTGAAGCTAGACGTCTGTATACAACGTAACGTTGTTTTTCAAACAACAAAGTGTAATCTTTTTACTTTTATTGTATCATCTTTTGTGAAATATGCTTTTTTAATTAGGTCAGACCAGCTGCTAGCATTTCGGGATAAAAATTAGCCTATGTTTTAATCCAATAATATGATTCTTAATAATATTCTAATATGAATCCAAGGTCTCAGCTACCTCCATATGAAATTTCATTAAAATCCATTCAGTAGTTTTTACGTGAAAGAGTAAAAACAATAAATGTTTTCAAAGCAGTAAATGTTTTTTTATTTTATATTAATAAAAAACCAAACCAGTGAATCTGGAAACTGGCAGTATTATAATAAATAGGTAAATTTCTTCTAACCCCGCCATTCTTAACTTGTAGGAGTTAGTGTATTTTACTTTCCTCTTTTAGCATCTCTCACCACATAACATAACATCACGCCTGTATTCCCCGAAGGGGTAGGCAGAAATGCACATATAGTGCACACACATTTCGCCAGTTATGTTCTTAGGTCCCAAAGTAATAGGAGGCGGGGCATCTCTTATCAATACTAATTCTTTACTAACTTATACCCAAGACCCTAACTTATCTTCCACAAGAGCTATTGATCTCTTCTTCCGGTTCTCCAGACCATAGGGCTGTACACTGTCATATTCACATCTCTTTTGTGAAGAGGGTTCAAAGCCACGTGACCCTGCTTACGACATGTCTATTAAATACCACGATAAACGGTTTCCTCAATTTTTGATACGCTTACCCTATAGGTTTACTCTTTATTGTACACCCATTCATAATGACTAGAGAATAATATCAAGATAATGTAACAATGGGCAGTCTTGTCGTACTAAGCGATCTTTTAAAGACAACCTAGAGGCTCTAGACATTTGGCAAAATGCTTCACTAATCACACTAATATTATAAAGGCGAAAGTTTGTGAGTGTGTTTGTATGTTTGTTACCTCTTTACGCTCAAACAGTTAGACCGATTTTGATCAAATTTCATATGGAGGTAGCTGACCTATGTCTGAGCCTATGTGTTAATCCAGGGTATTAACACAGGCTTCTCTTTATCCTGTAAACATGTAGCGGGTAACACCGCGGGGCGCAGTTAGTAGAAAGATATATTTTTTTTAAACGTCGCCTCACTCTAGGTCTTTCCCTACGTCGTGAGTGCATTTCACAAATATGAAATATCACATACACAAATACCCAGACTCGGGACAAAAACCTGTGGTTCACACATATTTTTGCACCATACGGGAATCGAATTCTCAACCAGCGTAACAGGCCCATCGCTTAGCCACTGCGCCAATCAGGTCGTTTCAATTCATTCCATTCTATATCTAGTCATCAAGCATATTGCCACTTATTTAGAGCTCTAGAATACTTATACACATGAAATGTGAACGCAAACAGAGTGAAATAGAAAGTGAGTGTCAACTCTCATCCCTCAGCTATCAACCCGTTGTGTTGACGCGAAGGTGAATCCTTGACACGTGCTATAACCGCCATTCTATCGTGACCGATTGCCCTACTTATTGCACAAACATCTTCAAGTGAAGCCTAAAAACAAAACTATTAAAGAACAACTATAAGCTACGTTTGTCTCCGGACAATAGTTTTCTTGTAACTTGAAGCAAATAAACTAGGATTTGTAGCTTTAACACAGTTTTTTTAACAATTCTTAGAGTTACAAATATTTACTGCCTCGTCGGTCTAGCGGTCAGTAAGCGCGACTGCTAAGCTTGAAGTTCTAGGTATCAATTCCGGGTCGGGCAAAGTGTTACTGGGTTTTCCATTAGGTCATTTTGAGGAGCAGCACGAAGTCTCGATCTGTGCCCAGTTAATGGCAATAGGCTCGATTAATATTTCTTAACTGGCGAAATGGAGAGATGGCGGGACGAGCTGGACTCCTTTAAAGTAAATTGGTCTATTGCAGCTCACAACCGAGAGGAATGGAGGAAGGAAAGGGAGGCCTTTGCCCTGCAGTGGGACGATCATGGCTGTAATAATAATAATAATAATTGATTGGAACGACGTGCAGTGATTGTCGATATCACTATCCCGCATGACGAGAATCTCGTGAAAGCTGAAAAGGATAAACAGATTAAATATCTGGATTTAGCGCACGAGATTGTCGACATGTGGGAGGTAGACTCGGCAATCATTGTGCCGATAGTTGTTACAGTCAATGATCTAATGGCCAAGAGCCTCGACCAACATCTTCGGAGGCTCGCGTTAGGCGGCTGGGTTAAGGGCTTGATGCAAAAGGCGGTACTTCTTGACACGGCGCGTATAGTCAGGAGGTTCCTCTCTTTGGAGTCCTAACCACCGGCAGCTAGGACCTGTTCCCGATGCCGGTTGGCGACTATATTTTATATTTTTAAATTTTGTATTTTTTATATTATTTAAAAATGTAAAATGTAAGATCATATGAATAAATAAAGAGAATAATAATAATAACTGGCGAAATGTATTATGTACCTCTGCCCTCCTTCGGGGAAACAAGCATGATGTTATCTCATGTTACAAATATTTAAATAAATGTTAACATAAAAATGCACAGGCTTGTTCCTCGTTACATAATATTATGTTTATAAACTTATCAGAAATGCGTAAGCACTGAACTTTCCTTTAATTAAGATTAATGACCTTAAACTCAGTCAAGCTTAAGGTAATACCTTTATCTCCAAGCTTATAATAACGAAACATTTTTCCTACGCTGCAGAATAGGGCAACTTTAATCTACAGCGTCCAATAATTTCTTGTTAATGTTTTAATCATTTCGTTATGCAGCATGTAGGAGTTCATAGAAAAATCTCATAAACTTATGCTCTCGGGCTTTTATGAATAAGAAAAACAAATGCTTATTAGCAATTTTTAAAGCTCGGCAAATGGCGTATCTTCCTTGTTCACAATTTGCGATGAAAACTATGTAACCTCTTTTCTTTACTTTACCATCGTCCAGTGTTGAATATCATCATGTTGGTAGGTTGCCTAAAGTACACTAGAGACGGACTTTTAATAATCGTGGCACAGCGCTCTCGCTTCACTAAGGTACTGTCATCACAAACTGCATAGCCTTCAATACTACATTTTTCTAATTGTATTTCATTTCATATAAACCAATTACAGGCCATCGCTTATGAACGCTAGTTGCACGTCTCCAAAAATGTCATTCCTATGGAAAAGAACTGGCAAGAACCTCAAAAGGTACTCTAAATTTAAATATTAAAGAAAAAAACACGAAAACTTAATCAGGACCTAATCTATATTCCATTATGGAGTACAACTAATTATTTTTGTTTCAAAAATTCATCACGTGCGTCCCCCCTTTTTGGGACAATAGCGAAAGCGACGGAATTATAAGCAGGGTACCGAGGTCGATTCTAAAAATATACAGGGTACTGAACAATGTATTGCAATAACTATGATAATTTTAGGCACGGCTATAAACAATGTCTGATCACTAATTATAAGGTCGAGGACGGATATAGAAGTGGGACAGGTTCATATGTTACGTAATATTTACCCAATTATTGAGATCAAAATATATTGGGATCATTCTCGGCTATTTTGGGAGTCTATTGATACGCCGCTACAGACTTCATACAATGTGAAGGATCCTTTGGTTGAGTAACATTTTTTTAACGGGGTCACCTTTGACACATCGACATACGATGTTAGGTATTTAAACGTAAATATCAACACACCACAAAACATATTTTTTTCAACAACAGTTTTAAATCGTAATTTATTTAAGTAATCTAGGTGAATTTATAATATTTAGATTAAAATTCGTCTGTATTTCCCAAAAAAGAGGCAGAAGTCAAATGATGGCACACGAAAATTAGACTACCAGTGGTATACTTAGTAATTTAAACCAGCATCTAAAATGTCTTCTTATCCTAGATTCAAGTCTACAAACAAAAACACTAAAACCGCCCAAAACACGTACACAATACAAACAATTTATTATATAATAGCCTCATTGCCATTAACACGCGGAAAACGGACCAAATGAATTAGACTTTACCGCCGCCATATTGGGTGGCGTTGGTTTTGGCGCGCCTTTATCGTCGCGTGCGCATTGTCGCAATGTCGCATTGTGTAGCTAATATTAGATACAGTAGCCATTGTACCGATAATAATGCCTTTGGAGTACAGTTGGTAACTGTCCGTAGTGCCTTTGACCATGGTAGTATGATTTTTGGGCGCGGACTTTGAATTCAACACAGCATTATGTACATATAGGTATAGCTAAGAAATAAACCCTATAAAAAAAATTTAGTTTCAAGATTTTTTACACACTCGACTGCATAATGCCTAAGTCTTCATATATATGAGTTACAGAGTACTGTTTCAAGCACAGACCTTCCAAAATCGTTTCACTGATAGTGAAGAAACATATTGAATTACCCACATTCTAATTTTTTGTTTTGAAAATGGTAAAGGAATTACAGGTACCTAAAGACACTGAACCAAGAATTATATAAAAAAATTAGGAAGAAAACAAGACTGTACTAGAAAATTTTGTAGTACCTACATTCTTCGTCTAAAAACATAACTGGCGAAATGTGGGTGTACTGTATGTGCACCTCTGCCTAACCCTTCGGGGAATACAGGCGTGATGTTATGTTTATGTTTTTATGTCTTCGTCTAAACTTCATTACTTATAAACTTTAGACTTATGTTATTAAAACATGATAAGATGTTTCCGAATTAACCATACTTTATTTCGGTTAATTATTACTTAAAAACAGATAATTATAGCTAGGTACTGAAACTTTTGATGTTCGTTATAAAATTCACGAGTTCAGCCCCTTATTTCGAACTTATACTTAAATTCTGAAGAAAATGTTGTAAAACGTTCACTTATAAGTAGATGAGTAAGGTATTAAAATACTTTGTAATTAATAGGGTTAATAGGATCACTTGGGAATTCTGTTAATGGTGAACTTCTCCACTTTTATTTTTCATATTATTTTAGAGTATACAGTTTCCACATCACAGTATTTTACATAGATAGGAGCTGTTTACGAGTTTCTATGTGCAATTTTCTTATGTCGTCGGAAATACGAGTCGTTTACTTGACGAATCCGATATGGGCCCGTTAAATGGCAAAGGTTCGCCAACGATTCGAGAGTCAAAATCGAGGGTGTTGGGTGAAACAACGCGACAAGGATTAGTAGGTCAACCGATCGCCATTTATGATCTTCATTTATTGAAATGGTATCTTTAAAAAGGAGTGTTTCAAAAATGGTAGATATTATGTTACGATATTTTTTATTTGGCTAGGGATTCAAACATATGAATCATGTCAGAATTTCAGAAATCTATACAGATTCGTCTCCCCACGCATAAATTATTCCTTTTAGAACCTTTCTTGGTGAAACGTTCACTTATCTATGCCAGACGTGCTCAGACATATTGAAAATTACTATTTAGGACGTCAATAAAGGTCAACTTGGCATAGCCTTCATAATATAAAAATAGCATCGGAACTTCAGAAGCAAAATATTGATCATCAACCACTCGTAATAATATGTACACGCGATTGTCGACTTTCTTGACATCATTATAATCTTTTGTGTTCGCTCTTCGTGGCAGAAGTTCTGAGATTTACTCCTCTCTCAGCCCTTTAGAGTTATTTTAGTCATGAACAGATAAATAAACGAAGGAACGAAAATAGGTAACGGTAAGGTCATAAAAAACCTACGTAGAAACTTGTAGAATAATGCTAGTAAGTAACAGACAATTTATTTAGGTTCGATGTCAAAAATGACATAAATTCGAATGAAAATAATGAGAAAATTTTACACACAAAACTGAACTAAAAATGTGGATTTAAGTGACACGATTACTCAAAAGCCGTCAATGAAAAGAGATGAAAACAGGTTTTAAGCCCAGAGATAACATTCAGAATCATTCAGACAGATGCCACACAGACGGAGCTCGACACAACCTATACTAACTTGATTGATGACAGTTAATGGCAAATCCATATAGACTCAATCGCCTGCAGATGGATGTCCATTGATCGTTTATCTGACGCAAATTTACGTCAATCGTTCCAAATTAGGAGCTGTACTAACGTGAACTGGGTACACATCGGGTCCTTTGGCGAGTCGTCGTCGATTCATGGTAATGTGATCTTGGCCTTAAGTTACGGAGAGTTTTTACCTTGACTTTGTGTTGGTAATAATACTGTTTAGGCGTGATTGTCTGTTGCAGAGGCCTCTATTTCGTTTTTTTTGTTGTTGCTGAATAACGTTCCCAATTTTCATTATCTATATCTGGGGTGCCTGTGATGATGTTGATTTGAAAAAGTTTCTCCGCCCATTTCAAAATGCCATTCCTATATTAAAGACTGTATTAGAAACTCTATTGATAATATTATGTGATCTGCTATGTGAGTTCCAGATAAACTTATTACAACAATATAAAGTTTATCAATTTCAAACTTTTGCCTACACTTTAACGAACTAACTTTCAAGAAACTACTCTCTAAGAAATAACTTTTTCATACTTTCTATCAAAGAATGGGCAGGTAAAGAACTTGCCGCTCAATTTATACCTGTTAATAATTAGGTATCTATTAATAAGCGTCTCCGTTTTAGTAAAGATTATCATTTATGGGTACAATTACGAAGGGACTAATTTCTCTCGAGGCTGTATTACAAACTTCTATTCCCCGGCTGTAAAACAAATAGCTAAGATCTTAAACTTCAATTAAACATTCCTGAATGTCTTCTATAATTGTCTGCTTCATCAAGCGGTTCTTAATCCTAATTGTAGTTGCTAGTTTATAGAATCTTCTCAAATTTAAACCCTTATGTTACTAGGTAAGAATTGTAAGTCGATGAAATATTTTTGAATCAATGTATTGGCCTGATGATACCAAAAGTGTCTTACAAGTAACAAAATATTACTAGCAGTGAAATAAAGGTGTCTACTCCAAAAAAAGAATAATCGATTCTGGCTGTTCCTTTGAGAATTATACACGTGGGAATTACGTACAATACGCACATCGAATTTTTTTGACGTAACTGTTCAGGACATAACATAACATTAAGCCCGTATTCCCCGAAGGGGTAGGCAGAGGTGCACATATAGTACAACTACATTTCGCCAGTTATGTTTTTTAGGTCCCAATGTAATAGTGGGCGAGCCTATTGCCATCAACTGGGCACAAATCCAGACTCCGTGCTGCCACTGAGAATTACCTTATATAAAAACCCAGTAACACTTTGCCCGACCCGGGATTCGAACCCAGGACCTCGTGCTTAGCAGTCGCGCTTAGCAACCACTAGACCAACGAGGCAGTCCTATGTTCAGATTCTGTTAGAAACTTACTGATGTTATCAGGAATTCTTTTATGGATTCTTGCAATTAAAGTCAGCGGGAGATATGTCGGTCGATCGGTTTCTTCTCATATAGGTACACATGTTATGGCAATCTCACGTCTAAGGGGCACCATAAACCCGGAGTCGTAAATACTGGCACGTTTACTGAACTGTGTGCATTGAACGTTGTATTGTAAATTCTTACAATAAACGGGAAAGTCTGTTTGTCTGTTATTGCGAATAAATGTAACAACTGTAATACAATTTGATAAGAAAATGGGTTGAGCTCTAGGGAAAACTAAAAAATGAAGGCTACTTTTAAGGTTGGAGCTTACAAAAATTTCATGCGGATAAAATCTCTGGTTGAAGCTAGTTTATTTTAAAACATACAGGCACAAAGCAAATGTTTCCTTCACAGTATCTTTTGTCCGCTATAAAGATTTCCAGATGGTATAAATTTATCAAATTGTCCGTATAAAACCCTATTTCGTCACGACGGATCCAATACAAAATTTAATAAAAGTTCCATTGAAGTTACGGATTGTTCAAATAGAATTATATTAAGTTACACGGCTTTTGGATACTTCGTAATATGTTAAAAAAGGGTTTAAATAGATGTTTTAATATTATAAAATTATTATTCGAATTATGCAGTAAAAATCGAGATGAAATTGTTTTCTGTCCTCAATTGATTTAACACGACATCACGCCTGTATTTGTTCAAAGAGTAGGCAGACGTGTGTTGTACACCCACATTTTGCCAGTTATGTTATAGGTCCCAATGTGCACTAGGGACACACACAAATAGGGCAAGCCCATTGCCATCAACTGAGTACAAATACAGACTCCATGCTGCTACTAAGAATTGCCTAATGGAAAAACTCAGTAACACTTTTGGCCGACCCGGATGTCAAACCTAGCATCTTGTGATCAACAGTCACGTTAGTTAGTGACTAAACCAACAAGGCAGTCGAGAATGATTCAATGTTCTGAAAGCTCCAAACCGTAGAGAGCAAGCATGGTGATCAATGTTCATTCCTTATTTTAATGAGAAAAAGCCTTATAGGCAGATAGTATAAGTATGTATATCAAACATTTTTTTATTAAATATCTGTTGGAGTCTTATATGTATAATATGCCGACTCAAATTCACCGTCGAAGGTTTTACGACATTTTTGGCTTAACCAACGCCTTTATGCGGTATTCTATATCTCTTCCCTTCCACACGTTTTAGAACGATTTAATATTATAAAAGATTTTCTATTATGCCAGAATCTTACTCGATCTTTTCAGCCCGCATCCAACCTTCTTTGAATATAGATACGATTTTTCCATTCTACATCTTATAATCTATGGTTTTGTATCTATGTAGGTTAAGTTTGTTGGTCGTAATAAATTTATTGTTGAAAAATGTCGCCATACATAAACACCCAGACTCGGGACAAACATCTGCGGTTCGCACAATTTTTTACCTCGTAAGGGAATCGAACCCACAACCCTTAGCGCAGCAGTGCAATCACTTAGTCACTGCGCCAATTAGGTCGCGTAAAACACACCCATTATACAGGAGAAATGCCTAGTATGGGGCGATGATTTTTTTTTTTTTAAACGTCGCCCCACACTAGGATTTTTTCCTGAAAAAGATGATTATTAAAAAAATGTAGATGTACAAGATCCTGATTCTACAAGACTTAGACATTTACATACTTATACAAGACAAGGAAAGCGAACTGTAGAGAATATCACTATGGTTAACAAACGAAGCTTAACTTGTAATAAGTACTTAATAGACGGTAATGTAGTTGTTAAGTGAGATTGTTAAGTTAGCGACCATCACGACCGCTAAGATATTACTTAGACTAACTTATTGGTCTAGAACTAATTTGGACCAAGGTCGGTAAGGATATGTGATTATCTACTTATTTCTATTTTTTCTTTTATAAATATGATCTACCTAATTACCTACTAGGTATCACTAATATTATGAAGAGTGAGTTAGCTCTTTTGAGTATGTGTGTTTGTGAAGTCGAGTGACATTCGGAACTACTGCACTCATTTGGAAAACTCTTCTAATAATTACGATAATTGTTGAACCTTACTCGATAAATGATAAACAGTCTTGTTGGTCTAGTGGTTGCTAAGCGCGACTGCTGAGCACGAGGTCCTGGGTTCGAATCCTGGGGCGGGCACTGTTACTGGGTTTTTCCATTAGGTAATTCTTAGTAGCAGCACGGAGTCTGGATTTGTGCCCGGTTGATGGCAATAGGCTCGCCCCCTATTACATTGGGACGTACAACATAACTGGCGAAATGTGGATGTACTATATGTGCACCTCTGCCTACCCCTTCGGGGATACAGGCGTGATGTTTTGTTATGTTTTCGATAAAACTCTCAGGCAACTCTCGTGTCATTAGTATCACATACGTGAATTTACTCAAATTGTACTGTGATGAGCCTTGCAGACAATACATACATAAAGTCACGCCTGTTTCCTAAAGGGGTAGGCAGAGACCACGGAATTCTATTCGCTATCCTGGCATACTTCTTTCGCTTCATTCACACTCATCACATTCCTTATACACACTCTTCGGTTTTTTTTTTTTTAAAACGTCGCCCCACACTAGGAATTTCTCCTGTGTCGTGGGTGCGTTTTACAAACATGAAATATCACATACACAAACACCCAGACTCGGAACAAACATCTGTGGTTCGCACAAAGTTTTGCCCCGTGTGGGAATCGAACCCACAACCCTTAGCGCAGCAGTCCAATCGCTTAGCCACTGCGCTAATCAGGTCGTCAAGGTCAAGTTTATGGGCAGGTACTAGGTACTTCTCACTTGACCCTTTTCAGAACATCTCCGACTTGGTCTGGGTATGTTTTCTAAGGTCTTTCCCTTGCAGATAGTAATAGCTAGAAGAAGAATTTATCAGAAAACTCATTTGTTTAACATTAGTAGGTACCCTAGGCCCTAGACCATCCAGGACTATAGAATTCTAGTTTATTTTCGTAGGCTTACGTACCTAGTCACTGTAAACATCTTTCCATCTAAAATATCGACATAAGTAAAACTAGAATATTGTGTTCCATTTATTATTGTTGTTTGTTGAGATCTGGAGTCATCAATCGTCTATTGTTTTTAGCAATCAATCTAGATATTTCATGTTAGCTATACAGCTCATGCCAAAATTGGAAAGTCGTATTTCATTTCTTTATACGGCCTTCAGGGTAACGTTTTGGCTTAAGTTCCCTGATAAGGTAGATTACATACTATTGTGGATAAATGATATACACTTACATTACACATATCTACATATATACGAAAATATACGTAAGGTACATTTTACAGACATATCTAGTAATAGATATAGAATACATAGATAGTAATCCAACACCTTAACTTAGACTTCTACCGATAGCATTATCATGTAACATTCGGCCATCCCTACTAATAATAAACGTGAAAGTTCGTAAATATGGATGGATGTTTGACTCTTTCACTTAAAAACTACTGAATGGATTTCATATCGTCGTTGATAGTCCAATTCCACGTAACTAACATTGTTAAATACCGCGTATGTACAAAAAAAGCAAAAATGAAATTACGAAAATTAACTATTGAGAATATTGATTTTAAGAATAGTACCTACATTAGACTATAGAGAACGAAACGGTCTTATACTCAAGTCCGTAGAAATGCTGATTAGTTTTTTAGTAACTTAGCCTTAGCCCTAATGTGAAATTAGCGAAAGTGAACATACGCGGTATTAAACAATGTTAGTTACGCGGAATTGGACTATCAACGACGATATGGAGGTAGCTGTCACCCTGGATTAATACACAGGCTACTTTTTATCCCGAAAAGTTAAAGCGAATAACACCGCGGGGCGCAGCTAGTATAACCTAAATGGTTTATTTTGGATATCCGTTTCTATATCCGTGGGGTACGTGAGATCCGATCTGAACGGATCTTAAAGGGATGTTTTATGTTTATAACATAGATGCTTATGAAAAACCAATTACTTAAATTCATAGTTCTAAAAAGTCTTAAACCTGTGCTATATTCGTCTAAAAGTTATAGTTTTAACATTACAAAAAAGTTATATACTATATCAGAACATCGCTTAGTAAAGGCTATATTTATTATTATTTTTCTTACCTAAGTTATTTTAACTCAATATTAACTAAGATAACAAACTCTGTGGTGCTAGTTGAAATTAACTTTCGTTTAACTTCGACAGAACAACGTGTTCTCTCATAATTCGCAATTAGGAAAACTTTGTCGCTGTCTCCTGTCTAATAATGGAAACTAATCAACTTAATTGTTCTCAAGGTTTACCTTAAATGACCTTTTGTTTAATATTGTTTCAATTTGTACACGAGTAGTTAATAAATGTCCACGTAAAACAATGTCCTAACATTAATCGTCAAACAATAACTGTATTTACTTCATTGTTAACTTTGGAATATTGTTTAGAGAAAGCGTAAGTAAAGCTATTGTGGATCAAACTTAGAAATAGAATAGAATGCGTAGATCGTAGGTACTTATGCTTGATTCTCTACCAGTCGACCGTAGGTCAATACAAAGATAACGTGGTATTTACAAAACCATTTCAAACCAAATTGTTATAGTGGATTTTTTGTATTGCAAAAAACAGAAAAAATTCAAAACAATATTACAATATTATCAATTAATTAAAATAGTTATTTTAAGTATGTCTTTTACTATAACATTATGCTTGTATTTATTACATATGCAGTCTCCTATATCAGACAAACAGCTACCAAACCATCTGAAAACACTAGTGCAAATATTCGGGTGGCTTTGAAATGTTTCGCAATGTATGTGGTTTGTAGACAATTCAGTCGTAGCATACAGCATTTCTTCCTAACAAAGCTCTTAGGACCGGAGAACTAAAGAAGCTAAAAGACTTGTTGGATAATCCTAAAGAGCTTCCTTTGAGAATTAATCTAGCTAGCCGGCACTGCCTTGTATTCCAGAACTACAGCGTGCCTCATATTAAAGGCTTAACCAATCTTTTCAACATTGCGATACCTAATAAAATAGTAATTACATAAGTACTTTAAATGATAGAATAATTCTAAATTGATAAAGGAAACTTGAAAAATGATGGACACGAGCTACTACTAGGACTACCAATATTACAAACGAGAAAGTTTGTAAGTATGGATGGAAGTTTGTTACTCTTTCACGTAAAAACTACTAAATGGATTTTAATGAAATTTCATATGGAGGTAGCTGACACCATGGATTAACACATAGACTTTTTATCAGTCAGCAGCTAGTTTAGGACATAAAATAAATGGCAAAATGTTTAGACTCTCAATCAAGGTATTAATAAAAACCTTACACGCGTAATTGTATAGCGCATAGCTCTAATGCATCCATAATATAGAGAAACTCGTAAACCAACGATTGCATAACGATGACTTGTCCAAATTATTTCATGTGACTGAAATCTGTGGAGCTGGTAAAAATATTGGCATCGCATTTTTACGTAGCATTGATTACTTGCAGAAACATCGTAAGGGATCGTAAAAATGATTAGATATCAATACTTTACGCTTCACTGGACACGTTAGGTAGTGCTGATAACATATTATCTCCTATTGTATGAGTTGGTCAGGAGTTATATATCTTCTAAAAATTCAAAAGCAATTTTCTAATTTTCAGTCATATCATTGCATCCCCCAACAAATTATTTGCATAAGCTTCTGTGTACGCGCAGGAACTTTTATATATTGCATTGTATCCTGTATACTTTAGGCATTATACGATTTATATTCAACGAGTAAACATTTTTCATTAACTTGACCAAGCCCACTATTGCACTTCTATTCAATACAAGACAAAACGTGAGTTTGCAACTTCTTTGCCAACCACATCAAAGAATACGGACATAATCTTTAGGTACACATAATCATAATAATAACAGCTAATAACTGTTCCACTGCAGGGCAAAGGCCTCTTCTCGTTTAGAGACGGTTTTGAGCATTAATCACCACGCTAGCTCACTGGTTGACGATTTCAGATAATTAAATCCAGGTTTCCTTACGATGTTTTCCGTCACCATTAGTCAGTGGTGTATCTTTAGGTATACAAAACCTTAACAAAAGAAGAGCATTCACAACAATATTTAGCTTAGCTACTCTTACACACTTTCCTAGAATTAAACTGTCCACTAAGAAGACATTTTCACCCTAATAGTGTCATCTAGGCCGTCAAATTGTGGGGAAAAGGTAAATTTTTACGATAAGTGACCCGCACAGGTCATTCGTGAGCAGATAATGCCGCGGGAAAACGGTTAAGGAAGCGATTAGGGGTTAAGTGAAGTCTTCGCTATTACATAACACCTTTAATCCCCGCTGGACACCGGTAGGACACTTGTATTTATGTAAATGTCTCACCCTTACTGCTGTTTGTTGAACTCTTATAGAATGAGTCCGAAAAGGTAATACAAAGACATAAGATCACGCCTGTTATGTTCTTAGGTCCTAATGTAATAGAGGCGAGCCTATTGCCATCAACCGGGGACAAATCCAGACTCCGCTGCTACTGAGAATTACCTTATGCAAAAACCCAGTATCACTTTGCCCGACCCGGGATTCGAAACAAGGACCTCGTGTTTAGCAGTCGCGCTGAGCAACCACTAGACCAACGAGGTAGTCTAAGAAGTTACTAATATATATTTTTTGGAAGTTGGCAGTCTGAATAATCATGGTCTCAATTTGATAAAGTTACTAGCGGACCCGGCCGACGTCCTGCGGGAACAGCAGCGCTACCTACCGGGTCCAGTTTTATTTCCAAACCATTCAGAAACCCATTGAATATACACACAAAGTCGGTTACATGGATTTCGTCACTAGATTTTCATATAAACTTTAACAATACCAAATCTCATCCCATGCGTAAAACGTTTAACAAGAGGCTCAAAGTTTTCAGTACACGTTTTTAATAATGTAGGTATAGAAAATATTCAAGCATAATATAACTGAGAATATGTTTTGTGTTTATTTATAAAACATATATTGGAACTCATCAAGCTTCATAACAAGTTCGTTCGAAGAACTTCGAATTGTTGTTGCTAAAACCAACTTTTAAATTATTCTCATTAATTAGTCGTTCGTTCATGCAAGCAATGTTAAAATAACATGAAATTACATATTTATCTAACAATGAGTATACTTAGCTGCCTCAATATATTGACTTATCTACTAGTACCTACGGACAGAACTGCCAGACGAATTTATAAGGGAAAAACCATTAGGTACTGTTGCAAACAAGCATTTAAAAACTGAAGTCTTTTGTCATCATCATCAACAGGTAGACGTCGTTGAACAAAGGCCTCCCTCTTAGAACGCCACAATGAACGACCACTTGCCATTTGCATCTTTTGTAATGGAGCGCGAATCTGCAATATCATATAGTGCTGATCTTCCACTGATAATATCATACATGTATTTATCACGCTTGTATCCACAGATATAGATCTACATAGATAACGCAAGTATCACGATTTGTATTGAAACCAAGCGTGCCGACTTTTTAATACCTATTGTGACGTCACAGCCAAAATTTAGTGACGGGAAATCCAAACCGATTCAAAGACACCGATGCCGCCGATGCCCATCCGCCCAGCACGATTCAAACGATTCAACTGGAGCCGTCCGCTATGATTTTCTCGCTCATACTCATACATTTAGCGGCGACCAACCTAGACGCTTGGTCGGGGTTCGGACACGCGAAGTACATGCATTTGCGTTATCTATGTAGATCTATATCTGTGCTTGTATCCCTGTGAAGGTAGGTAAAGGTTTTTCTCCTTTATCCGAAGTCTATCTCTCTAATGATCTCATACTGTCTATTATCGCCTACCTGAATATTTTACCACAGACCTCACGCTTAACAGTGGCAGCCCTTAAACGGTATATTTGATGAACATAGAAAAAAAATTGTCGTGTTGGGAATGAGGCCAAAGAAGTATGCCAGGATCGTAGATCCTTGGTCTCTGCCTAACTCAGTGAAACAGGCGTGACTTCGTGTGTGTATTTGATGAGAATGAGTTAATTTTAGGACAAAAGAACATGAATTATGTATCCCTTTGACGATACATTCCTCTCTCAGTTAGCTATATCGTCAGTTTCAGTGTCACACTTTGAAATTAGTTTTTTAATTACATTTTCGCGCCGTAGACTTCATAAACTTTAGATGATGACACATTTTGTTTATTATGACACATATTGTACATGCGCGTTGGTTTTGCAGCCGAAAGTAGGGCTAAACATTAAATCAAAATTTATTAAATAATTATGTGCAACCGCAGTGAGCTAGCGTGGTGATCATTTCTCAATCCTTTTCTATATGAAAAGAGGCCTTTACCCTGCAGTGGGATAGTTATACGCTGTTATTATTAATATGTGCAACTGACATATTAAAAAAAATACAATTATGTACTCACGCGGTGTGTAATCTGATAGAAAAGTTATATTTTGTTCTTTATAAAATTTTCCTAACGACATTTATTCGTTACTATAATGAATAAATGAAACATTAGGATACAGAACGCGACACCATCCCTCTTAGTCATAAACTAGGATCATACCGGCATTAACTAAACCCCGTATTAAGTCCATTGACATCTCTATTCTTTGATATGCAAACGAATGTATAACATAATTTAATGAACTGGTAATTTATGAGCAAGAGAGCAAAAGTATAAATCGGATTTATTTTCCGAGTCTTCCGGATCATTCATTAACCTACATCTGTTCCCCAAATGTAAACGCATTTCATTTTAATTAAGTACTGATTGAGTTTGCAGTTACATTTAAAGCACAGGCTATCCTGATAATTACCAAGTAACATGACTATAATCGTAAAGAGACAACACACCATACAAATCAGATGAATATGTCAAAACTCTGTGTTAAACAAAAGATAGGGTTATCTATCCCTTATTTAGAGAGGATTTTATGCTGGAGACGGACCGACCATCGCCGACACCAAGACCGCCCATTGTGCTTATTTCAATAGTTTCTAAGTTGTATCTATTTATTTGTCTGCTTGTTTTATAAGTGTAAAATAACGACCAAGTTTTTTTTTAGGAAATTCTAATGTCCCACAAATGGCAAAGGCCTCCCTGCTCTCTTTCCATTCGTCCCTGTCAAGGGCTGTTACAAACCAGTCCTCCATAAAGGACCAAGTTGGCTCGCAATAAACCTTCCCACCTACGACTACCTACCAAAAACAATACGTACTCTGTTCCCACTATTAGCTAATTAAGAACACATTCTACACAAGTACCGGTAACCAGACTATTGTATCGGAAATTAAAGCTATTGAGGGAATTTATTGCTTAACAAAACACAGGCTCTCAGAGTAATTAAAGATAACAAATCAGCGATAAAATCGTATTCACTTGAGATTTGAATGTTAATTATGTAAACGTTCACTGTGCGAGTGATTAAATTACTTATGAATTGCGTTTGTACGAGCCAATTAGTAAAACAGTGCTTCTAGGACAAACACACATAGAAACAAGCCTGATATTGTCAAAGGGGTTGCAATACTCCATAATGTTTTTAGAAACGTGAGAATTCTTTATAAACATATTAACCTTAACTTCCCACACTTAACAAAACAAAACCAGTAATCATTTTATACCAAAATATTTTTCATGTACATACTAAAATCTAAGCTTGAAGCTATTATGTTTCTTGTTCGACGAGAATATTGTGATAAAAATCGGTCATTTTATATGTCGTTACTCAAAGATGCAAACCCAACGCGTAAGTGTCGACATAACAGATGGATATCCAGCAATGGGTGCCAAACAACAAGCTTTAGCAAAGCAAGCACTAAAACGGTTATAGCCTTCCAATATCTACAGATACGACGCAGAACTCTCATGGAACAACGGTTTGCATCCCACAGTAACAGTAAATTCCATGTCAAATGTCATAAATCGAGTCTCTAGTACAATTGGCAAGCCGACAACACTACCAGATCCCGTCCGAACATAATACACGTTTAATTACACGCTCGACACACGTCCGAAGTATAAATCAGCTTGATATTATAACAGCGAATGAATGAAACCACATATTTCAGACGACATCATTTTGCACTTTCGTCTCTAGGTACGGACAGAGTAGAAACGCGTCATAATAAGTCTTAATATAATGCAAAACAGCGAATGTCTGTAGAATAACATATTTTGTTTTGTTAAAAACTCTTTTGTGTTGTGAGAACGGAATGGAAATGGAAGTTAAAGTCCGAGAAAAAATCTTTAGCAGAAAGTTAAAACAGTTGCGAAAGTAGAGAGAGATCTTAAAGACTTGCATTGCACTACAGCTTTTTCTTTTTACTTTGCCAATAGCTTTTCTGTAGTATCCATTTTCGTTGCTCATTCTTATTTCATGAGGACTCTAAATGCATTAGTTTTTTGCGTTTTTATCCTCATAAATTTAATAAGAAATGGACTAGTTCATTAGTCCATCATCATTCATTTTACTCAGCACCGTATCACCTATTTACTAGGTGGTAGAAGTCAGATAGGACCGTATGGAATACTGATATACTGCTTTATCTAGTTAGCCTGGGACTTAGCCCGACGGCGATGGATAATAATAGTAACTAGTGTATTTTTAGTACCATTTACAAATAATGTAAATGACGTGAAAGAGTTATGTCAGCATCGTAGCAAGCGAAAGTCTGGGGCCCGCCTACATCCCTGAAAATGTTAATAGTGTAAAATCGTGAATACTGCAAGACGGGACAAGTAATAATGATAAGTATTAGTAGTTGAGAGTACCCGGAGTCCAGTAGAGACACGAGCTGAGGGTATCGTGTGTGTGAGTACTTGTGCGTGAAGACCAGCTGGACTTTGAGGGGCGAGAAGTTGGAGCCGCGTCACAACACTAATTTCACGTCATTCGTGGAGCGTGTTCCGACTCAACTTATAAAGTTCCTGAAAGAAGAGTTCTGGTCGAAGGGTGGTGTGTATCACCGGTTTCGTGGCCGACTACGTGACACCAGTCAGCGACACACGACGCCAACACTTCCTCTGCAGTAGTATTAGCAGCTATATAATATTGTTTGTATTTATAATAATTTTAAATTAAATTATTATAGTATTGTATGTATCTATACCCAGGCGAACATACCTAGACCAAATCGGAGATGTTCTGCAAAAAGGGCAAGTGAGGAGTACCCTCAACCGAAGAGCGTGTATGAAGAATGTGATGCGTTTGAATGAAGTATGCCAGGATCGTAACAAATGGAAATCCGTGGTCTCTACCTACCCCTCAGGGAAAAAGGCGTGACTTTATGTATGTATCGATATGAGCCTTGTTGCCTGAGATAAATGGGTAAATAAAAATCACCTTTTCTAGTCGACCAACGTCCACTAAACTATAACCATATTCACCTGATTCATCTTGATGTATAGCGAAGGTAATTCACCAATAATTACTCTCAATGGAACAATATGTTGTACAAATATAATTTATGTACAAGAGAAATACATATTAAGCTGCCTAATCTAAGTTAACGTATCGTTCCCCGAAGGTAGATGAATTCTCAATTATTCATGGATTATGTCTTGAAGTTAAACTGAGTAAAGCATGTTTAGAATGATTGCTTTATTTACGAAGTATGTGGTTTGGTGTGTACAACTGTACATGTTACATAGACCAACTTATATGGTAAGTAGTGTTTTTCTATAAAAATTTAGGCTGACTGATGTGTTTTAGCAGTCAGTTTAGTGAGCTGAGATTTCATTAATTATTTTCTTTACAGGTTTATAATGAAGCGGTTTAAATATCCTACTAATATTATAAATGTGAAAGTTTGTGAGAATAAATGTATGGATGTGTGGATGTTTTTTACTCTTTCACGCATAAACGGCTGGACCGATTTGGTTGAAATTTGGTATGTAGATAGGTTATACCCTGGATTAACATATAGGCTACTTTTATAGGGATAAAAAGTAGCCTATGTTTTAATCCAGGGTGTCAGCTACCTCCATATGAAATTTCATTGAAATCCATTCAGTAGTTATTAAGTGAAAGAGTAACAAACATCCATCCATACTTACAAACTTTCTCGTTCATAATATTAAGTAGGGATATTAAAAATGGGTAGCTTTAATTAATGTTTTGTAGTTTGCAAGGAGGAACACGGTGTTTTGGAATTATTATACACTGTATTAGAATATTTTACTCGTATAGTTGCTCTATAGTATCTCTTGCCAAGTGTGCTAGACTCAGTTGAGATTGGTGGCTGTTATAACCGTACGGGAGGACATTATTATTAGTATATAGGTACTTTAAAACTGGCAATTAAAGACACCTGTGGGTTCTAACTATTGTGATAAAGCGAAGCCTTCCCGCTGAATTAATACAAACAAAGATATCCATAATATGTAGATAAATAGATTAACTTCGAACATACACAAATTCCTGTTACATTTACGTACCAAACTGAAACATAATACGGTTAAATGGTAACCATGGCAACCTGTGATGTTAAGGAAGCCACAATAAAATGTAATAAAGGTTATTTTACGATAGCGCTGTAAACGGGTGAACTGTACTGGGCAGATACAGCGCGGATGTGTGGATGGCCAAACCTGAGTCTTGGGGGGCTATTATGCAAACAAATAACCTATTATATGTATAGATTTATGAAAAATATTTCTATTACCATAGCCCGGAATTGAACCCAGAAAAAACACACATAATATGATTAGCAAAATTGTTGTTAATTTTGATTAAATTCTGTCAAAGATATTCCGGTAAATACAGTCTTAACAATAAATTTGCATATTTTAGACTAGTCATACTTGGAAAGTCGGCAGGACATTTTGGACTACCTGCACATATGTTCACAGGGTGGCCGATATTAATGTAAAGAAAAAAAATTGGTCCCTCATGTCGTGGGGTATCCGAATCACTCCCACCTATATTCTGTAATATTTCATAGCTTCCGAGTTTTTGTCTGACGTTTTGAGTTTCGACTTGACCAATCAAATTTTTGTTTTTTAATTAGTGAAAGTTTAGTCACTTAGAAAATTATTATTATTTTTTAATATTCTGATAATATTATTCTCCATCCTTGGTTACAAATAAACAAAACCCACTCATAAGTTAGATATCGAATGAAACAGTTTCCTTGGAAGTACTTAAGTATGAATAGGGGTAGGTAGGGGTATTGGTTACAGATAGTGACGAGGGTTCAAAGGGTCCACAACGATGGTAACGTGTTGTGGACTGACTTTACTCTGATTGATTGCTTTTTGGAAAAGGGCGGCCTTTTTTCATTTCACTCTGATATCATTTCAACTGTTGGGGACGTTGGGGTCACACAACTGTTGTTCTTTGTTCAAAAGGAATGTTTGTATTTGTTTTGTTTGTATATCATCACGCTTATATTGCCTCAAGGGGTAAGCAGAGGTGTGTGTAGCATAAACATATTGCGCCGCACATTTTATTTTACGTGGAATTAAAGACTTGTTCCTAGGACTTTATACTGTCACGGTACAGTTGTGTATGTGATATTTCATGTTTGAGAAACGCACCCACGACTCAAGAGAAATTCCTAGTGTGGGGCGAATTAAAAAAAAAAGAAAGATATTGACTGTGCTAGGAAATGATTGAACCTCCTATAAGCGATAGCTTAATTGTTAATTTCACAACAAAACAAGTGAAACCAAACATGTACAATTTTAAAACCAAAAGAAAGGAATATAGTATTTCCTACATTATAATGATAATGTTCTCTAACGATAACGAAAATAGCAAATTGCGCAGGAGATATTAGTGCACAAGTATGCGCGCAAACACAGGTGCACTCCCTATTCACTCGCTCTCATAGTCCGATGGGACGGTAGACCGACACGACCACAGGGAGATAAGGCGCATGACCAACGTCTTAACGTGCCTTCCGAAACACGGAGGGGTTTCGATATGAGAAAAAGGTCACCCATCACAAGACTGACCGCGGCGAGTACGGCTTAACCTCGCATATCGACTGATATGCGTGGTAACGACTTAGCTACGAGCCCCTCCGTCATCAGCAACTTTCCATTTATTATAAAAGTATACATACAACAAATAAATAATGAGTCAATCAACGCGAATCACATCCACATCTAACTGTTAATTTACACCAAGAATCCGCTGTAACTTCGTAGCTTCAGCTACGCCACGTTGCTACGCTCACGTAGCGTTCCGCGCCGATGCCTCTACGAATCTCGTATGCTACGGACATCCAATCGTAGAATGGAATGTGATTCTGTTGTTTGTTTAGATCTTGTCTTAAACTTTGCGTTTATTGTGTACTCTTCTTTTATGGGCGCCTGGTACGTTCGTGTACTTTTGTAAGGTGAAGTTAAGGTACGTATAGTTAGACTTTATTTAGCTTATAACCAATAGAAACAAGGCACGTAAACTTTTATTCTAAGCTATAAATTTAAACTCTTTTACTGTTTCTAGTTATTACTCTAATGGAAGCAATGAAGTTGTCGTTTATCCTTGTGAACTTTTATAAACACAACTATGAAAAACATTAATTTCAACTTGTGACTTTTAATGTAGGTATATGTTTATTTATTCATATGTATTTTGAAACACAATTTAACTATTCGACCGCATATTTAACTTGGAATGGTTGAACACGTGGGCCTTTCAGATCCCCTAACTTTGTCGGACTGAATTCCCGGGCCTTGCTACGTATTATTAGGCTTTCCAAAAATACATTTTCGGCTACATTTTGAATGCTGGGAGTGTTACAAACCTATTTAAAGCGAATGCCTAAAAGCAAAATGGTGTAAGCCTGTTGGGTGTTCAAACATAATAAGGTCCTGACAATCACCTTCGTCGTTTAAATGCAAACAATTCAAGCATATATATATATATATATATAACTATAAAAATGAATATGAAAAATCCCATCAAATTCTGGTGTTTTTATTTAATTTTAGATGTGAAACCACCTATTCCACCTAATCCTGATGTTTTTGTTTTTGCGTCAATAAAAAACGCAGGTAAGAAAGAAAGTAACAGTTTATTGGTAGAATACAGACACATTTAAAAAAGAAAGAGAAACAAATGAACTTAAAAACAAAGTAAGTAAGAAAGAGAACAGGGTTGGTTAGATTAATGTGTCTGGCAGTTGTACCAGACATGTAGTGCCTGACGCTGGTATAGTTAGTTATGTAAAATAATAATTCTTCTTCTTATCGTATAGTTGATGAACAACCTGATGTTAAAGTTTAAACCACCTGTAGGAATCTGACAGCTTTACACACCAAAAATCTCTGAGGTGTATCGGTTTCCTCAAGACGTTTTCCTTCACCAATTTAGCAACTGACTAATTTATAATACGCACATGAATGCGAAAAGACATTGGTGCGTGGCGGGGTTTTAACTTACGACCTTTGACTTGGCAGTCCAACGGTCATACCACTCGGCTATCACTGCTGGAAAAAAATGTTGTCTATGAAAATGAAATTTCATCATCAGTCTGAATACGCCCACTGTTGAACAAAGGCCTATCCCTTAAAGGAGGATAAAATAACTTACCACTTTACAATCTAGACAGCTGTTAATAGTAAGGATTCGTAGGATACCGATTGATACCGTATATGTGGGCCTAGTAATATAAAAACATAATGAAACGTGGCCGCTCGTAAGATCACGGTATTTTTATATCGTTGCCAACACGTGAAGCCTACGTAGCTAAGCTAGCCTACTATACGTTACTTGTTCTTTATATATTTACAAGAGTCTATTTTAAGATATCCGTCACTGTACTCACTCTATAATTAAGTTGCAGATAACTTAACATAACCTGCACCCAGACTTTTCCAGTTATACTATAAGTCCCAATGTAATAGGGGGCGAGCCTATTGCCATGCATCATCATCAGCTGGAAGACGTCCACTGTTGAACAAAAGCCGCCCCCTTAGAGATAACTGGGCACAAATCTAGACTGCACTGTTCCTGCGAGTTACCTAATCGAAAAACTTCAATAACATTACCCGACCCAGGAATCGAACTCAGGACTTGCTAAAAATAGTCTGTGCTTGCCAGCCAGCTCATGTAAAATTTATAGTTAACAGTAAAAGTATGTTTGGAAGTTAACATTCTATTTAATCCATAATCAAGTTTATTATAAGTATTATCTATTTCTGAGTAACCTCAAGCATTACAAGCATGATTCAAACAATGTAATGCATTCATTCATAGAGAACACTTGTGTCTACCCAATGCTCTTCAAAGGGAGACCCACAAAAGGACTTCCACGCCACTGCACCCTAAATTTCTAAGCACGCATGGCAACACTGATATTCAGTCTAACAGAAAATATTCAGTTCATACGCTTCGCTAGTAGATTGTTACTGCAAATGATATCGGGGAATGTGCTTGTACTAACCGTTCAACGCTACAAACCGTTTGAATTCAAACAGTAGCTTCGTATCTCGACACACGTGATGGCTGTCGTGTTTAAATTAAACTTTGACTGAGTAAATAGTATTGCCAGAGTCAGTCTAAACAATGTGTAAGTAATTGATGACGGATAAAATTGGTGTAATTGAAACTGCTAGGGTGTCTTGATATTACCTTGGTCTTTTTCTTTTAAATTTCATCATAATACCTACAGTTTCCTGTTTTCTACCCTCAACACTGGTTTAGTTCTTTGACTGTGGTGGAGTCGTTTAATAAACTTATATTTAAAGTTTAGGTAAATTAAATAAAGAAGACATATAGATACTAGCTGCGCCCCGCGGTGTTACCTACTACATTTTTTCGGGATAACAAGTAGCCTATGTGTTAATCCAGGGTGTCAGCTCCCTCCATATGAAATTTCATCAAAATTGGTCTAGCCGTTTGGTCGTGACGAGGTAACAAACACACTCACAAACTTTCGCCTTTACAATATTAGTGTGAATTATCTTCACTTTATACCTACCTATTTAACCTACCTATCCTTTGTCATAGGTTTTATTAAACAGAAAGTCTGCTTTGACAGTTTTACGACTATCAAATATACAAAGCCCGCATCTCCAGAGGTAAAATTAAAACATTTGCATAGTTACGTCTTCATTTCGGTAAGAGTCCCTGTAAAACAAACTGTCGGCTGTAAAATGCCACAATCCTGAAAAAGCTCGCTGCTGTAAAATTGCAATTATGAAACTTTATCAATGGGAGCTTTTTTAGCATTAAATATTCTACTTCGTTTTCACATCTGCATGAGTTTATAGTCACATGGAAACCGTCCATCTCTTCTTCTTATCGTATGGTTGATGAACCACCTGGTGACAGAGTTCAAACCGCTTGTAGGCCTCTGACATGGCTTTACACACGGTTAGCAACCGGCACACTGAGAGATATTTTATCTTTCAGGTGTGCCGGTTTCCTCAAAATATTGTCCTTCACCGTTTTTAGCAACCGCGTAACTGCTAACTTATTTATAGTACGCACATAAATTCGATAAATTTGATTTGCGACCTTTGGCTTGGCAGTCCAAAGGTCATTCCGTTGTTTAATTAGATGTTATGTAGAGATTAACCAGTCAACAAGGACGGTTGCGAGGTAGACAGACTAGGATGCGCCTGACGTGATGAGGCTCTTTATATTGCGGAGTACAATGACCGTACCTACATAATATCATTACGACTTTACATGAGTAAGCAGTTTACAGTTTTTGTATGCATTAAGCACTGATGGCCGAGTGGTGTGACCGTTAGACTACTAAGTCAGAAGTCGCAAGTTCAAATCCCGGCACGCACGTATGTCTTTGCGAATTCATGATTTTTTTACATTTTGATGATTTTTTAACGATGTGTAAAGCCATGTCATAGGCCTGCTTACAGGCGGTTTAAACTCACCAGGTTGTTCATCAAACATACGATAAAAGGAAGTTTTTATATTAAAATATTTTTGTAAAGGCAATCTCATTTTACTCAACGTAGCCCAACCCTAGGAATCGTTTAATCTGCGTTTGATTGGATGCCCTTGGCGTCAACATATCTGGCACAGATATCCTTGACACTGTATCGATCTGCCATCTACAATCTACATGTTATATGCCTGCATATTGCAGCATCAACTAGCCGGCTTCCAGTAAAAGGCAATCTTGCTTTAACGTTTGAATGAAGCCATAGACTACTATATGAAGTTTAGAATACCCTTATTTGCATACTCACACACGCATCACATCATTTTCACACACAATTTATTTTATCTATAAAAACGTCGCCCCTACTTGGAATATCTATATCATTGGTTCGTTTGACAAACATGTAACACCACATCCATAAACACGCAGATTCCAGAAAAACATCTGCATATTGCGGTCACAATTTATTTTGTCCCAAGTAGGAATCGAACCCGCAACCATAAGAGCTCATACGCACTGTCCGGTTACCGGCAACCGGACAGTGCGTATCAGCTCTAAGCGCAGCAGTCCAAAAATATTAAATAGTCGACACAAAACATATGTACATGCATGCATTCATCCGCATCACATTCAGGATTGGTAGTGAGTCAAATTCATACGCAAAGGTATAGTTATATCAGATGTCGCTGTAATCTGAGATGAAAGTTCAAGTAAATTGAATCCCATCAGAATCGAATATCTATAAACATCAAGATGGTGGAGCCAATATCAGTTGTCATAGTAATGGTCCATTAATGTTTATACTGGTGATTTAGATACATCGTAAGGATAGCTGGATTCTGAATATACATATATGTGGATGTGTGTTAGATAAATCCAGATTTATATTAGGTACTGATATTACTTAGGACTCCTGTTTAAAGTACATATATTGAATTAGATTGAAAATGATACCAACATATCAAGGATAGAAAGACCATTTTGATACATACCCTCAGCTACGTCGCCTTTTCTCAAAAACTAAAATTGTTAGAGGCCCCAGCAAGCGCAACTTCACCTGTATCGATCTGCATACGTACATAAAATCACGCCTGTTTCCCAGAGGGGTAGGCAGAGACCACGGATTTCCAAGGATCGATCTATCTTTGCTATTAAAAATATAGGAGCCTAATTTGATACGCCATCTTCAAAATATATATTCTTACCCGTTTCGTTCCCTGTTTTTCCTTATCGAGTCAGACAAGGCAAGCAGAAGTATGGTTTTGTACATCAGCTAACATGTAGCCACAGATTGTTAGTCTACTAAGTAAGTGAGCGATCCTATTAATAATAATAGACTTTATTTCAAGAAAATACTCATATAGGTAACAGTATTCATAATGTATCTTTAACATAAAACATGACGTGTCAATCGACTATATTCTTAGACTCATGGAACCTACAGCAGTGAATTATATAAGGAACAATTGGCCTTTTCTGTTCTCCTCCTTTTTTTTCTGCAAGCAGAAGTGGCCTCTTGTACACCAACCTATGTAGCTTAATAATAACCTCACAATAACACATGGTAACAATTATGTCTGGATTAATGATTATCCAAACATTATCAGTACCCTATGTCAAGTCATGAGGGTAACCGCGATCCCTCTCTTGTATTTGCTGATAAACAGATCATGCAGGGATATAATTTAACTAAGCTGATAGTATAATTCAACTGTTGTATGCAAATAGTAGTTTAGTATGTAAACCTGAATTAGCAACTGTCGGCCAACAGATCTAGGCTGACAACTAGCAAATAGAGTTCGCAGTGATGTATGTGTGTTGTGTGTTAGTCTACAGCCACAGTGTCGCTTCACCAGAGCTTACAAATTTAGTGGGGTCACACTGTTAAGGACAGTATACAAGTGTGAAAATGGAATGCGAACTGGAATTTCCACATTATTTTCTCAAAACTTGCGACAAAAAGATTTTAAGAAAGAAATAATAGAGAACTTGGTCTAAAGCCACTCAATAAACCAGAAAAAAACCTTACAAAAAATCGAGTACATCCACAACTTTTTCAAGAAAAGATTTTATTCTATTTTAATTTTCAATCTTATTGCACTATCGATGACAAAAATCCTATCAAAAAATATATACCTGGCTACAGACCAGTAATACAATCATTTATATTTTTATCATAGGTTTATTTATACCTAACTATTAAAATTTCAATTACCTATGTGCATGTATATGGTGGCCAAGGTTGGGTCAAAGAAATCAAGGACGGCCAAAAGCCCGTTAAGTTGACGATATAAATAAATTTGCTAAGAACACCTGGACAAGAGACGCGACGGCAAGGAGAGAATTGGCAGAGAAAAAAAGAGGCTTGCACCCAGCAGTGGGTGATGCCGGGCTAGAATAATGATGATGTATATTTCATAAAATGTGTAAAACGCACCAACACTGCACACACTGAACACCCTAAGATCCCACATTCCTATTAAAACATTGTCAGCTCAACGTTTCATTCTATTACAAAATCTATAAAATATATACTTACAAACTAAACCCAGACAAGTAATAATTACGCTGATTAACATCTTAACTTACTTGCTCGCCGTTTTTTCCGTTTAAAACCCGTATCGGAGTCGAGGCGATAGAAAAACTAATTTTAAACTAACTTGGAGTACGTGGTTTGCTGCTTCAACGACCGACGAGTCTGCACTTTATAAGAACTTTATTTTTTAATTGCTGAAGATATTTATTTAATGTATCATGAGTAGGTATTAAGTTAACAAAAACGAAACCTCCACACATTTTTAGTTATTATATCATCTTCCTCTTTGTGAAGGTGCAAGGGAAGAAGCGCCGTCGCAGACCCAACAAGAACCGCTGCGGCACAGCTCCTGTGAAACCCAACACCACAGTGCGTGCTGCCCAGCCGAACACACCGGTGTACGTCTCCCGCCTGCACTACACCACTAAGGAGGAGGACATCGCTGAGTACGTGCGCCAAAAGACGAAGTACAGGCCGAGGGTGCAGTTACTGGAGTCGCGCCGTAATGTCAATTTCAAGGCATTCGTGGTGCGAGTACCGAACTGTTTCCTGCCCCTCGTCATGGAAGAAGACTTTTGGCCGCAGGGCGTGGTGTTCCGTCGCTTCCGCGGACCAGTACCACAGGAGAGCACGAAGAAAAGTGCAAAGTGAAGTGCTATTAACATAGTTTTAAGTTTTTTATTTACTAACACAATTTGTATTTAATTTATATATGTTAGTCTGTAAGGTATATATCTATGGGCCATTGAAGCCTGAAAATAAATGATATTATTATTATTATTATTTATTGCATCAACGTGAGCTCGGGTGTAGCGATGGACCAGCCCCCTGAGCGAGGGAGAAGCCACACTACATTGCACATAGCGGTGTCTCGCTTCCTCAACGGAAAATGTCCTGCTTTAAGAGTTCATAGTACGGGGGACGACAAGATTGACGTGTACTTCAGTATTATTAACATTATGAGCACCTTTGATTTAGACCTTGCATTAGGCCTTTGAATAGATAGGCTATATTAGTCAAATTAAATCATATTTATTTCGAATAAAACATGGGTACAGACAGATGGTATATAAAGTCTTAAAATAGATTCCACACAATTTGCCTTCTGCGGTATTCGAAAATGAAAGCACAAAATAAGGTGTTTAACATCATTAAATCAGCACAGAATTAGAACATTTTGATTAAATTAACATTTTGTAGGTTGTTTTATCTATCACTATGACGATGACGACCTGATTAGCGCAGTGGCTAAGCGATTGGACTGTTGCGCTAAGGGTTGCGGGTTCGATTCCCGCACGGGGTAAAACTTTGTGCGAACCACACATGTTTATCCCGAGTCTGGGTGTTTGTGTATGTGATATTTCATGTTTGTGAAACGCACCCACGACACAGGAGAAATTCCTAGTGTGGGGCGACGTTTTTTTAAAAAAAAAAAAGCAAAGAACTATCACACTGCACAATAAAGGCGAAAGTTTGTGAGTGTGTTTGTATGTTTGTTACCTCTTCACGCTCAAACTGCTAGACCGATTTTGATGAAATTTCTTATGGAGGTAGCTGACACCCTGGATTAACACGTAGACTTTTTATCCCGAGATGTAGCGGGTAACACCGGGGGGCGCATCTAGTATTATTATACCTTTAGGTGCAGTATATCACGCAGTATCTAGTGTCAACCTTGTTCGCCGTCGTATCGTCGGCTGAAAGACATATCTACTAATTCTATAAGTTCTTATGCTACGCTTGTATTCTCCGAAGGGGTAGGCAGAGGTGCACATACACTACACCCACATTTCGCCAGTTATGTTTTTAGGTCCCAATGTAACAGGGGGCGAGCCTACTGCCATCGACCGGGCACAATCAATCAATCTTGTGTAAAGTCTAAAACTATTTCTAACTTATATCATGGATAAATAAATTAGGTATCTCGCCTGCATTATAATACTTTCTACTTAGCTAGCTGCCGAGTTTTACGAGAAGAGTAACAGAATTTACGTCAGAGAGAACACCTAATTGAAATTTTAAATTAGAAAGTATCATTTTTCCGAATGTGTCTAGAACTTTTACGAGCAGCGACATAGCACATTCGAGTATACAGCACACATCTACTTGCACAATACGTACACAAATTACAGTAGTATTAGAATTATAACGCTACGACGCTACTGTCACTAATGACTGAATTTATTCCCCTCGCAGACCGCCTGCGCACTATATACGGGACAAAGGTAGGTACTTGAATGCAAATTGAATTTGCTGAAATATATTTATGTCTTGAAGTATCCGCAATAAAGCGACGGATAGACATTCTACTAAGGTTATAAATTCCAAAGATGGGGTGTTTAAATTCTTCTATCGCGACGATATGAGCTAAATGTTAAGAAGCTTGTGCTTTGGTTAAAGATCTGTAAGTACAGGTTATTGGTATCCGCCGAGCGGTTTCCGACCTAGAATTTACCAACCCTTTTCCTCCCGTGGGTATCGTAAGAAGCGACTAAGGGAAAATCCAGAATATGGGCAGCAGCGTCTTCTGTAACTTCACCACCAATACTGCGATCCCCAAGCCGTCGCCTATCTATCTAAAGGTTGTCTGGAAGTGATCGCTATTAGCGATACGAGCGCCCATAGTACTTGTGCTTTTATTTTAAAATATATATATATATATATATATTTTTATTTTTTTTATTTTTTTATAAAATACGTCGCCCCACACAAGGAATTTCTCCTGTATCGTGGGTATCCTGTATTTATATTATATACGAATTCAATGGTGTCTTTCTCCCAGGCAATTGTTTTGGATAGATCTTGATTAAAGGTATCTATGAATATAAAGGTGTATGCTATGCAATTGTCGCCTTTCTGTTAGTTAGTAAGTTCAAATTATACCTAAATGTAAGCTTCGGATTGCCAACGTTTCTAAATCCTTTATTCTATCAAAGCTAAGTCCCTGCACAAAAGCGCAAACTGGAAGTTTTGAAACTCACAACGTTAGAACCATTTGTTATAAACCTACTTGTTTGAACGTATTCAGACGTCACATAATTATGGTCTTATTCTAACATGATATCTCAATCCTTCTGTGGCTTGACTTAATACATAAAATCACGCCTGTAATTCCCAAAAAAACAGGTTTCTTCTGTAAAAGTTTATTGCCTTTGAAGGTTCTTGCCGGTTCTTTTAAATAGGAATAACATTTTTTGGAACCCTGCATTAGCATCTTGACGTCTCATAAGCGCCGAAAAAATTTTATTAACCGGGAATATTTTGTTGCTGAATTTATTACTAGCTGCGCCCTGCGGTGCTACCCGCTACATTTTTCAGGATAAAAAGTAGCCTATGTGCTAATCCAGGGTGTCAGCTACCTCCACATGAAATTTTATTATAATCCATTCAGTAGTTTTTACGTGAAAGAGTAACAAACATCCATCCATACTTAGAAACTGTCGCGTTTATAATATTACTAGCTGCGCCCCGCGGTGTTACCCGCTACATTTTTTCGGGATAAAAAGTAGCCTATATGTTAATCCAGGGTATAACCTATCTACATACCAAATTTCAATCAAATCGGTCCAGCCGTTTATGCGTGAAAGAGTAACAAACATCCATACATCCATTCTCACAAACTTTCACATTTATAATATTAGTAGGAAGTAGGATAGGAAGTAGGATTAGGGATAAGTAATTTAGGTAATAAAATGGTAAGCCTATTGTCCTTAAACATGATCAAACCTGGTTCGGCTTCTCTTACAACTTAGATACTTTTCCACGATGGAAGGAAATAATTTCCTTAGATAATCCATCCCCCGACGAACTCCTTGATTTATTCCGTAGTTTTATAAAAAGCCTTCAAAGGTTGGAAGGAGGAACATTTGATCGTGTACTGATCTTTATTGCCAGGCTCTTACCAAATGCGTATCACGTCAGGATTACGTTAATACTACAGCCGTTCGATTAAGATGTTCCGTAGTAAATCGCATATCAGGCACTACCTTCTAAGACCCTCAATAAGTTATTAAGGAAGGATCGATATCTGTTACGACGCTATTTCTTATACAAGAGACGTGTATGACCGATCTATTTAAAGTCTGATTAGTGTAACACCGTCTCATGAGACTGCATCCGTCATTGGGAATTTATTTCGGTATATCGGCAGAGTAAAGCGTTTCGTTTGAGAAATATCGTATGCGCTTTATAGCATCATGGCTGTATTATGGATTTATGTTTAACTCATAGACTGCCTCGTAGGTCTAGTGGTTGCTAAGCGCGACTGCTAAGCACGAGGTCCTGGGTTCGAATCCCGGGCCGGGCAAAGTGTTACTGGGTTTTAACACTAGGTAATTCTCAGTAGCGGCACGGAGTCTGGATTTGTGCCCGGTTGATGGCAATAGGCTCGCCCCCTATTACATTGGGACCTAAAACGTAACTGGCGAAATGTGTGTGTACTATATGTGCACCTCTGTCTACCTATACGGGGAATACAAGGGTGATGATGTTATGTTTAACACATAAAGGTCACTTTTTACCCCGGCCTCAGTTTATACAAACAAAACCTAAAGTCACCCTGATAAATGAACCCGGTTGTCACCTTTGCGAATAATGAACCTACAAGGAGGTTATCTCATATTTAACCAATCTAGAAGTGCTGGCGTTATAACATGAACCCTGTAAAGGCACTGCAAACAATTTGTAGGCTTCTTAGATTAAAGTGTTAATAAAACGGTAGGATATCAAACTAACGCTCTCTAGACAGAAGGAAAGGTTGAAGCCTTAAACGAAATTCAATTTTCAATTTGTAAGGTGTCTTGTGAAACTTTGATCGAACCTTGAAAGAGCCATAAGGAGTTCTTGAAAACTAAGCCACTCTTACGTCACTGGGAAATCTAGGCTTTGTCCATTAAACGATATAGCTTTATTTATCGTAACATAAAGATATTGTGGCTAAAGTGTGTGTCCATAATTATTAGGTATTTGTAAGTCGACGACCTGTTTAGCGCAGTGGCTAAGCGATTGGACTGCTGCGCAAAGGGTTGCGGGTTCGATTCCCGCACGGGGCAAAACTTTGTGCGAACCACAGATGTTTGTACTGAGTTTGGGTGTTTGTGTATGTGATATTTCATGTTTGTGAAACGCACCCACGACACAGGAGAAATTCCTAGTGTGGGGAGACGTTTTTAAAAAAAAAAAAAAAAGTAAGCCTTTTATCATAATGTCGTCTATTGGGGAGGTTTGTGTGACGTCACGACTACAATAAGGCCTTTGTGAAGCAAACATGTTTATTAGTATCTATTATATTCCTGTACACACGTGGTGAAAGGTCGACTCAAATTCCCTTTGTTTCAATAATCCTTATTATGAAGGGATAAACAATGAGAATATTCAATATGGCTGATTTTACTAAATGAAAGAGATAGCTAAAAGAGGCGTACATTGCTAACTACTACAGCTCTAATGCACTATATCTTTTATAAAAACATAACATACACAACATCACGCATGTATTCCCCGAAGGGGTAGGCAGAGGTGCACATATAATACTCCCACATTTCGGCAGTTATGTTTTTAGGTCCCAATGTAATAGGGGGCGAGCCTATTGCCATCAACCGAACACAAATCCAGACTCTGTGCTGCCACTGAGAATTACCTAATAAAAAAACCCAGTAACACTGCCCGACCCGGGATTCGAACCCAGAACCTCGTGTTCAGCAGTCGCGCTTAACAACCACTAGACCAACGAGACAGTCTCTTTTATATACTGATGACAAAAATTAAGCGGACGTTAAAATGCAAGCTTGGTCCGTATTTCATGTGGCAAAACGTGGGCGTGCAATAGCAGCTTCCCGTTTAGAGAATACTGGCATGACGATTTATTTCCCAGAACTGCAGAATTGTCCGCTGCCAGCATTAAAACTAGCCAACTATTTCGGTAGGTGTCACGTAGAAGTCAAAGGGTTAGGTAATCAAGATAACAACATAGGTGCCGCCATTACCAATCCATAGCCAATACTGCCAACTGCGATAAACACTAATAAATTCTTCGGAACTGCTGATTACAGCACTCTACGAAAGGTTTATTGGAAGTCTGCGGGCTGGTAACACCGTAACACAGATACTTAGCACTAACCTTAGTACCTATCGTTAACCTAAATCGCTTGAAGAGTAATCTTTCCATATAACGTTACAGCGATTAATTATACCCAGTTGCCAGGCTTAAATATTGGGAGTATAGTTTCACATTACGCAGCTAAAAGTAGGCAGTTTTAAATAGAAATTGGAAACCACCCTAGCGGTTGGACTCCGGCCCAAGTTGAGCCGCGTTAACCCTCGAACCGCGACATTTAAACTTTACCATTTTGTAATTGTGGCTAGTGGAAAACTATTGGACCCCCTATGATTAGCATAGAATAACACAGTTATGACCCTACTGTTACCAGTGATCTGTTGTTAGTTATATGATTAGCCTATTGTACTAAGGGGTTAGTGTATCAATCTCCAGTCAGGAGAAACGTTTGTGTGATATGCATAATTGGTCAAAAGAGTTTGGGCGTCTATGCATGTGATTGTTCTATTGTATGTAGGCTCACGAGAAATTACAACGTAACGTTATACATAACTCAGGGTAGGTATTGGGACCTTTTTTCAAGTGAAATAATATTAAATTTAAAATACCAAACTTTAACTAGATATCGGGACTTTATGCATATTATTGCTACCTGTAAACAAACAAAGTTTGTATACTCACATAATCATAATTTCTGATTCGACTCAAAACTACAACTTTCAACACGGATTCCTTACAAAAGTACAAAGCCCATTGTTTCAGTCACGTATTTCGATCACAACAAACAAAGATGTCCTAAAATTATATTCACTCCGCGGCTTCATAATTAGCATAATATGGCAGCTTTGTCGAGCTGTCCTAACGAGCATTTCATAGCCACGAGTTTCCATTTTTATCTGCTCTTACCAACAGGGTTGTATTGAAAGAGAAAAGAAAATAACCTTTTATTTTGCTCACAGATAACGAGGTCTGTAATCTGGACCTACTTTACCTAAAAATCACTCGGGGGCTAAGTATGATTGGGTTCTTATTAAGGTCTAATTTGTTTATTTGATGTATAAAGCTGGAGAAAGGTCCAGACGAACTAGAAGCAGCCTAATCTGCATCATATTTGAACAAGTTATAACTTAATACTTCTCGAAGTTAAAGTTTAACAAGCGATACATAAATACGGGAGCTGACGTGCAGCCCTAACAGTCCGATAAAGAAGTAAAAGCCCCTCCTGGGGCTGACTGCGGCAGACCACTTAAAAAAAAACAAAAAAGCAGTCCTGACGCGTGGTCACTGTTCTTTTTTTTAACAGCCTGTGTTGTCCCACTGCTGGGCAAAGGCCTCCGTTTCATTCTTCCAGTTTATTCGGTCGTGTGCTAAAGTGGACCAGTCTCTCCTGTAAGCAAGCAGTCCCGTCATGATCACAGTTTGACCCAATCAACCGCCTCACCGAAGTCACTAAATGACAACAAGTCTTTTCTTAATTTGTCACTATCCATTTTGAAATTGCCATGATAAATTAAACACCCAAAACCTCATAAGGCTTTAAAGAACAACCCCCTTACCATGAGATCTTAAAACAGGACAGTTTACGATGTGAAAACGAGACGCTGCTACACGCAGTGTAATGTGGCTTTCGCTTTCGCAACGTAAACTATCCCGCTTTAAGAGTCCATGGTATGGGGGCTGGTAAGTAAATACTTCTACTCTTTGGAATAGGGTCTTTAGGAAAATGTAATAAAAGATATCAGTCCAATGTTGTGCCAGGTTTATGCAACCGTCAGTTGGCGCGTTCTTAGTTTAAGAGGAATTTTATTACTCTCGCGTCAGATGTCTTGTTACCTAAAGTATGCCGGGAAAGTATTTATTATGAAGCTAAAAGGAAATTCCTGAGGTATCAAAACGTCGGGCTACCAACGTATTTTAAAATACGGCTTTTTGGAAGTAGATTGCGTTAAGGTAATTGCGTAATGGTTTACACACCTAACAACGTTTCAATGTTGCTTAGTTACCAGTATGAGGAAAGTTCGCGAGAAAATGGTGACAAATACGCCAAATATGCTTATGTCAAGAATTTCAATGTCCGTTCTTGTCTTTTAGTATAGAGCTAAAAATAAATTTACAAATATGGTAGCATATAGTCACACTACCAATTATTAATTTTGCAAGTACATACCTACTGCACAATCATTTATAAACAGTCAACGTTCACGTTTACGAGCCTACTAATTCTAATTAATAAACCCACATTACCATACACCGTGTCAGCTAATCTGACTACACAATTATTTAATTATCAGTATCATTATTAATGTACACTTTGAGGTAAACAGATGCAGGATCCCGTATAAATTGCCGTGCCAATTTATCTTCCTATAATAACCCGGGATTTGTTAGCAGGCCTCTCGAATCCCGTAATAAACAATAAACGTCGCCCCACCCTAGTTAAAATTTAAATGTTTTGACTTTATTGATACATTTATGATTTTCTCTTGTTTACGGAAACCGGGGAATTGATCTTGTTTGTTCTTAATTTGAACTTTTGATCCTATTTTGTTTTGAGAGTCGTATAATATACCTAATAAGCTGTCACAAGTTTGTCAGTGTCATGCTTACTGCTTTTGTTTTTATTAATATAAAACATGAAATAACACAGGCTGAGTTAGAACAATACATCCGCTAACAATCCCGTCTGTGCAGGAACATAGAATTCTAAGTACCTTACAATCTTAAATTAATAAATTAAATACAAAAATAAATTACCACCCGTAGCAGAATATTAATAAATCTCTCAGGGACATAATATTAACGTAAAGACTAATTTAGTGTCCCAAATCCTAGGTATATAAATTAGGTTGCCTTTTTTGAATACCTAATGTTTTGAGCGTAAATTTTCTTGAAACTCCTGTATAAGGGATCTCTGAAGTGACTGATCAAGAATACCATACCTTTACGTCGTCAGAAAAGCGAGTGGGAAGCGATGACGAAACCTCATTATTGGCGAAATGCTCATCACATCACATGGTACTAATAATAAGCTTGTCATTGTATGAAATGGATACAAGAAGAACGCCTATGTATTTTTTTAAACGTCGCCCCACACTAGGAATTTCCGCTGTGTCGTGGGTGCGTTTCACAAACATGAAATATGACATGCACAAACACCCAGACTCTGGACAAACATCTACGGTTCGCAAAAAAAATTGTCGCTTGCAGGAATCGGACCCACAACCCTTAGCGCACCAGTCCAATCGCTTAGCCACTTCGCCAATACGGTCGTCGACGTAATTTCGATTAAAGTAAGGGATTACAGGCGTGATTTATTGTTCAATACATTTTCTTATTTCAAGATATAATTATGTAAGAAATAGCGGACTTTTCCTTGTTGGTTCAGAAAACGTGCAACATTTTCTAACTTTGTCTCCAAAATACATGTATACGAAGATATGCCTTTGTAAATGTGAACCATGAACTTGATCTTCAGAGAGAGGTACACGTTCAGTGCAAACGGATATATTTACTATCTAGGGAAAGATTTCCTCAATCGAAGGTACCCCGAGGCAGTTACAAGACGATGTAATCTAATTTTCTCCGACTATTCTTTAAGGAAATGTTCTGGGAAATTCTTTCGTTGCTTTTTTAGTTTAATTCTTCTTAATGTTTGGTAGAGCATGAAATAATCTAACGCAGTGAATGGACTGAAAACTCCTTTAGATTTAGATTTAGATTTATTTATTCGCATAAAACATGGTATACAAAGGTGTTACATTTGGTAAAGATCATACATGTTTTGCTTATGACTAAAGCGTGCGAAATGGTTAGCATGGTTTACTTTCTAGGTATTCCTTAATACTATAAAAATTATTATCATTAAGCCATTTATACAAGTGAATTCTAAACAATCTGCTATTAAGTAATTTAAGTTTACATGGTAGTTTATTATATATTCGTACAGCCATAGCTAAACAGCTTTTATTATATTTTGCTGATCGAGGGATTTCTTCTAAAACAAGTCTAAGTTGGTCTCGCCGGTTTCTAGAGCTTACATCTGCCGCTGTTTTAAATAGATTTTTGTGCTTTCGTACAAACATACTAGTTTCATATAAATATAGTGAGGGTAGTGGTAGCAAACCAAGTTTTTTAAATATCGGTCGACAAGTTTCATCCGGCGGAATACCCTGAATAGCTCGAACACATTTTTTTTGAGCTACAAATGCTCTACTAAAGTCAGTGCTGTTACCCCATGCAATAAGTCCATATCGCAAAGAGGACTCAACATAGGCCCGATAGGACATTACAGCTATTTTAATGTTCGTTACGTTTTTAATCTGTCTGAGAGCATATACAAATTTATTAATTTTATTACATACACTATCGATTTGAGCTTTCCAATCTAGGTGTTCGTCTATGATCGTTCCCAGAAACTTAGTTTGTGCTACTTGTTGAAGTTTTGGTATATTCATTGTAAAGTTAAATTTGTTATTATAAGATTTGTTAAATTGTACATATACTGATTTATTAAGGTTAATGGTTAAGTTGTTATTATTGAGCCAGTTTATAAGGTTTTCAATTGTATTATTAATATCTATTTCATGATCAACTATTGATTTACATTTTTTATCAGAAGATACAACTATCGAAATGTCATCAGCGAAAAGAAAGCTTTTATGATTAGTTACGTCAACGATATCATTCACATAAAGGAGAAACAAAATCGGACCCAGTATGCTACCCTGAGGGACGCCGCGTTTGATAGTATTAAATTCAGAGCGGTGTGAAACCATTTCTTTATTAACATTTATGTTAGTGACGGTAACGCATTGCTGTCTGTCGGATATGTATGATGTTATCCAATGTAGTGGCGGTCCTCTAATTCCCATAGACTCTAATTTCTGAAGAAGTATGTCATGGGAAACCAGATCGAACGCCTTAGACAGATCAAAAAATAAACCCGTTGTGAAATGATGATCGTTAATATTAGTTAGAACTGCTTTCAGGAGCGAGAATATTGCTAAAGTTGTAGATTTTTCTTTTTACATTGTTTTGAAAATACATGAAGGTATAAGTTTTAATAATAAGAATAAAGAAGTTCGTGATGAATGGTATCCAGCCTAGAATTGACCATCTCCTCTCCTCCCGTGGGTGTCGTAAGAGGCGACTAAGAGAAAATCTAGAAGAGGGGCAGCAGCGTCTTCCGTAACTTCACGGCCAATACTGCGATCCCCAAGCCGCTTGCCAAGCGTGGGGATTATGGCAAGCAAATAATTTCACGCAGACGAAATCGCTGGCTGGTTTATTATAAACACGAGTGTCGAGTACACTGATGCACCCCTAATTTCTTCTGGAACCTTAAGTTGCCTGTTAAGGTATCTGTACTGCTACTAAGAATTCTATAACCAATGCACATAATGTCTTTCCCTGACTTGGGAGTACAAGTCCCACGGTCACGTGCTTCAAAAGTCCTTATAAACATTAAAGGGCTAGATACTGTAACTAGATTAAATCTTGTAGGTAACGTACATATGCACGTGCGCACATAGCGTTTTATTCGCTGCACGATTTGTAAATTACGGGGCAGTGACGTAGAAACGAGATACCAATAAGATTTTACGTCTTGATTATATTAGTACTATTATTGCGTTGAAATTCTATTTATATTTCAACTATCGATAGCTTTACAATAACTTGTTACAGGGCTGACTGTCTAGGTGCTGTAAAAAAGCAAGATTCTATCAAAGCCTGAGCTTGAGGTCCTTGGTTCTAATCCCGGGTCAGCCAAAGTGGGTTCTTCCTCTAAATAATTCTCAGTTGCACGGGGTCTGGATTTGTGACCGGTTAATGGCAATAGACTGGCCGCCTATTTTATTGACCCATAACTATAACTGGCGAAATGTGGGTGTACTACACACCTCTTCCAACCCCTTCGGGGAATACAGGCGTGATGTTATGTTATGTTCATTTGTATTCAGTAGTGTATTGCAATAGTCGAGACCTTCATGGCAGTAGTGGCCTCAAACAGTTGTCCTGAAATCATTTCAGCGGGGTTACTATGAGCTTGCATGGCGGGTCGACGGACTACACAGCTTTTTCTTCTTATCTATGGTCGATGAACATCCTGCTGTCAGAGAATAAACCGCCTGTAGACCTCTGACATGGCTTTACACACCATTGAACAATCTCTTAGGTATGCCCGACGATGTTTTCATTTACCGTTTTTAGCAACTGATAACTTATTAATAATGCGCACATGAATTCGAAAAGACATTGGTGCGGACCGCGGTTAGAATTTGCGGCCTTGGCAGTCCAATGGTCATACCTCTCGGCTATTAATGCTACACTGCACGTAGCAGCGTCTTGCTTCCATTGCGAAAAATGACCTGCAGTGCAAATTCATACTAAAGCACCAGCAGGGTTCACTTAACCCTTCAGATACGACAACGATAGGTATCATCAAAATATAAGGTATTTAATAAGTGGTATATATAAATGTCCACTGTCAGTAAGTTTTCCAAATACACACGCGAAAACATAAATAGGTAATAACAAATGTGAATCTTTATTATACGACGCAGGAAAACTACCTATTTGTGGAGATAAACAAAGCTATTTCCTATTATTATTCTCTATGATTACAATTTTGATGAATGATTGTTAATAGAAATCGGTTATTAGGTTTATGAAAAAAAATTTTTTTTCGTTATTTCTATTTTTTAAAGGTAATGATGATGTGGTCGTGAAGAAATTCTGCGTGGCGATTCCGCTCATTTTTTTAAAAGGACTACCGCTTTTTCTAATTCAGTAGTCAAAATTTGATGAAAGAATTTTTAAAATATTTATTTATTCTTAAAAAAGTGTACAAAGCCATACGCAAGAAAGAATTTGTGTAATACATTTAAATCACAAAAAAAAATTGCCCCTTTTTAAATATACGAAGGAGCTTAGTATCAACAGGCTTAGCTATGTGAGATAAATAATTAAGTGAATAGATTTTTGATACCTAGATCCCTACGTTCTATGTGACATGGTGTTGGTGGAACTTGACCTTGACATCGCCGGAAGTAGTTGACAACCGCCATCATGTTTTATGACATGACGTCACGTCATAACAAACTGATATGTATCTGTTATTACAGCGATTTTGGTCCGTTCGCTAATTAATTTGACAAATGAACGTGGTCAGTTACAAAGCGCTGTTCTAGTTATTAATGATTTTAATAGATGTTTAGAGGTAAATACTTGTACTTTCACGGAACCTGTATACATAATTCAAGGCATTCCACAACGAATAATATCAACATTTTTTTTAAAGTATCTACTTATTTAAATAAAATAAATGTAATATAATTATTTTACAAATATTTCATAAACCACCTCCTTATAAATTAAAATATTACGATTATTTAATTTAGGTAACTACTTACCGTAATTTCTGCTCCCAAATACAATAAAAGTTTCAACAGCAGAATATTAAAATACAACCAACTCACATTCACAACACTTACAAAAATTGAAAAAAATACATAGTTCATTAAAACTTTTTTTTAAATGAATCATAGATATTTTATATTATTACTTTTTAATTCACTGGCACCACAACCAACTCATTCTAAATTCAAAACTCCCGCGCTCGCGTGAGTGAAGCGAATTGTAAGGGCCGAGTTAGACTGCCGCGTTTCGCGACAACCGTACGACTGACAGCGCGAGCCGATTGCAAGCCCGCGCGGTTTTTCGCAGGCGCGGTGCAGCCGAGATGGAATGGGCCGGGCCGCGTTATTAGCGCGTTTAAACGTAATTGACGCGGCAACATATATGATTTTATGACGTCAGTTTCTACGTCGTTATATCCATATCACTGATGGTCCTTTCAGTTTTTGGTAAAACAGACTATTCGTATAAAAAGTTAATAATCCAGTTTATGTTACGTAGAATGACGAAAGTTTTAATTTTTTAGTACTTACCTAAATGTTTTTTTTAGTTACCCCGGCAGAATCCTAATTCGATTTTTGTTTTTTACTTAAGAATTAGACTACTTCAGGCTTTGGTATTCCGATCTTGTCTCCTATACGCTAGACAAGCAACTAGCATGCGACCTGTTCTTCATGGCAAAATAACCTCAAAGACGTGCTCATCTGTAATAGGTATACATTAATTAAACCCAAAACAATTAACAAGGGTGAAGCCTTCATATCGTAATGTACAACCACTCAAATTAATACAAGCAACAGTTTAACAGATTTTGTCGGCATTAGCTACATTATATTAGGTTGGTAACAGGTGGGCTCTTGCCGTTTATTCCGACCTACGCTACAAACCTATTACAGAAAATTGCCTCCACCCAAAGAAAACACACACGGGTTAAGAAAATTGGCTAAGATTACTGATGTATTTGAGTATATTCTCTTACACCGAGTTTGTAATTCGTTTGCTAAAACAACAGCCAGTGTTTTGTTTCATATGTGGTGAGCTGGTAAACTTCTGAAGTGGGCGAATAATTATTCGTATCTAACGTGACTGCTGTAGCGTTTACGTAAAAATGGGGGGTTTGGGGGTGAAACAGGGGTCTTGACTCCCCCTACCGTAAAAACAATGACAGAGTTGCTACTACGCGGCAGTACTACTGCGAGAGTATACTTGGACTTACCAACAGATTTTCGAAATACTTCGGTGTCATACACAATAGTAGCATCCTATGTTGTGTGAGTATATTGTAAAGAGAAATACATATCTATTAACGAAACTTAACTCGCAAACATATGGAATACCTATTATAGTAAGATTTTTAACTGTCTATTTTTATTATCAGAATAGCGCCCTTAAATCGGGATGACATTTTCCGCTGTTGATGCTTAGGGGGATTTATAGTTAGGGGGCTTATCTTTAGTTTTATTTGCGGTATTATAAATAATTTTGCCCTCTTGAAAGTGAGAGCTTAAGAGGAAAATAGAGTTTGTTATGATAAAACAACCCCAAATCTTTTTTATTGTTTATTTTTCTATTTCACGGAACATGGTCTTGTAATTATTATAAGTCTTTATCTCGCCAAGGGCAATAGTCATGAGCTTTTACATAAAGGTACCCAACGACAAGTCTCTTATTATATAAGTATTCTTATTATATTTCGTTTTAGAGTCCAAAAGTCTCTGAGTTTAGTATTTCTAGATAAAAGGGTATTTGTACAAATCAATATTTATTAGCATCACTGGTCGACAAAGTAATTGAATCTGAACAGTATTTTTTGGTTACCCTTGTTCAGGCAAAAAGCTTTTCACAATACATTTAACTTAAATCTATATTTGGGTGGCCACTTTAGGACAAGAGTTACAGAGTTGACTCTCGAGTTCTTTACTCTTTAAAGGGAAATATATAAACAAGATCTTATGTCTGAAGTTGGAATTATGTTTTGGTATGAATGTTTATCTATAGTGCCATATCCATACGAATGTTATAAATGTGAAAGTAACTCTGTCTGCCTGTAACGCTTTCACGACTAAACCGCTGAACGGATTTTGATGAAATTTGGCGTGCAGAAAGTTTAAGAGCCGAGAAAGGACATAGGCTACTTATCGCGGGCGAAATCACGGGCAAAAACTAGTTGTGAATAAATATGTAAGCATTTACCATTAGTGCGACTTATGAATAACTATAGGTAGATAAGTAGGTAATATTAGCTACTTAAAAACACATAGCTACTTTAAAATAACAATAAACAGGTAGGCAGGAACTTACAGATTTTCACGTACTTGGATCGTTCAGTTTCATAGCATCTCTCTCAAAAATGCTCGCTGATTTATCATAATATACCATTCATCATCTACTATGTTTTGATATATATTATATTCGAATGAAACTCCCGTGCCAATAATAACACAATCAGTGGCATGACGTCTCTCTCTGGACCATACCAGCGTCGCATCTATTTGCATACGAATTGCTAATCAAAATATACGAAATACGCATCAATTGTGTGACACATTAGAGGTATATGACTTGATATGTGAGTAAGTATGTATATCTATATAATATACAAATATTTAACACTTCTTCTTATAGTATGGTTGATGAACAACCTGGTGTCAGAGTTTAAACCGCCTGTAAGCCTTTTACATGGCTTTTCACATCCAAAAAATCTCTCAGGTGTGCCGGTTTCCTTATGATGTTTTAATTCACTGTTTTTAGCAACTGACTAATTGATAGTACGCACATGGATTCGAAAAGACATTGGGGCGTACCGTCGTTTGAACTTGCGACCTTTGACTTGGTAGTCCAATAGTCATACTCTCAGCTATTAGTGCTTTTTGACACTAGAATTGGTCCACAACTGCAAAGTTTTTTCAAGGAGGATTAAGGTGTCCACATTGGTCTCCATCCTAAATACAGGAGAAACAATTTTTGAAATCGGGTGATTATTTGGAATACACATACAAACTATACATGTAGTATTGAAGTGTATATAAAAATAGGCATCATGCATGTAGACTAATTATTAAGAGATCAATCAGAGATTAGATGAGCTCGAAGGTATCAATCAAGGTCAGCTACGCTCATCGAGGTCGGTACTCAGATGGGCGATATACTTGACGAACTGATTGGCGCAGTAGAAGTGGTCGCGTTGCTGCCTCCTTGTTATTTAAACGCCTCTCCAGTTCTTCATTTCGGAGCACCACCCAGACTTATAAATTAAGCGGGTTAACGCTTAAAAAAATCAGCAACATGAGACTCGCATTCCGATACAAACTTCCTAAATATCATCGATAAAGGAAGGAATTAGTTACAAACTACTTAATCTTTGGAAATTAAAGAATTCAAATTATTTTCTATTTTGTGATATCCTTTAATACAGAGGCTTCTACCCAATCTGCTTCCCAACAAATGTATTTTAGATTCATCATTCATTAAAAAAGTAACAAGTAAGTCTTCCCTTCCTTTTAGGGAACTATTTTATTTCACTAATCAGGGTGTACTAAATAACACTTTTATTCCCCTTTATACCAGCTCAATATTGTTTTAAACAAGACATAAATAACGCTGAACTGCAGCGTGGAGATTTACCGCCATATTAACTGTCAAAACTCGCCCAACATTTTGTATGGAAAGCTGCAGTATATTGGACGGTTTGACGTTGAATTGTGTACAGAAGCTCGAGGGGTTTGAAACTTATTCAAAGTTGCAAACTGAATTCATTCTGAAATCTGATGTGAATAGGCTATATATATTGAAACTTTGGTATATTGTTTTCTTGTATTAATTAATTCTTTAACACTGAGTAGGAACACTATAACATGTCTAGCAGTGATAGCCGAGTGGTATGCCAGTTGAACTGCCACGTCAAAGATCGCAAGTTAGAAGACCGGCACGAACCAATGTCATTACGAATTCAAGTGCTTATTATAACATTTTTCAACGGAGTGTAAATGTCATACCATGTCAGAGGCCTACAGGCGGTTTAAACTCTGACACCAGGGCCCCGAGTCTGCTATTTTTTATAGATTCGTCATTCCAACACGATGCCATTGTCATTTTGTTAAAAGTTCGTAATCTGCTAAATTCATAATGGCCGATCATTGGTCAGTCAATGGTCTCGTAATAGAACTGTGGTAATTGTACCAGATTACCATTCTATGTCATTTATTTCCATGGAGTGTCAGTGGTCGACCATTGGAAAGTCATAATGACGCTTTTAGGTTAGCAGATTACCAAACTTGTCAAAGTCGACAATTATGAAATCAATGATCGATCATTCTGACACTATTGTAGTAGCAGACTTGAGGCCCAGGTGGTTCATCTACCATACGATAAGAATAAGACTATAACATGAACAACAATTACACTTCACCTTAAGACAAAGTGTTCCATTACTTGAATGGAATTCGAAATATTTATCTTATTAAGGTAAATTAGATGTAATTCCACATAAAAGGTTTCTAGTCGTTCTTGAATAAGCAGTCAAGAATGTTATTTATAGGTGCTTAGCTGATATTAAACTTACAGCATAAACTGTATCCATTGTATTCCATAAATAACTGTGAAACTGAAATTATTTGTAGTTGTGATTTATTTTAGGATTTTTGTATATTGGAGCTTCCAACGATGTATCTTATAAAGCTATTAATTACTTATATCAATATACTCTATCTGATCCTAAGCCATTAATCGGATTAGCAGTGTCATATATGAAACTAAAAATATTGTATACAACTAAATTTTACTATATTCTAACAAATAAATTACTTCTTTCTTTCTTCTGAGGACGCCCGAGATGGTTTTTAGCGCAAAAATGTATAAAAAAATCTTCCGAAATCCAATCGAAGTCACGGGTATCAACTAGTACTAGTAGATTATAAAACAAAATACAAAGGTTAAGGTTATGTTTAGGTATCTACAAATTACACCTAAATGATGTGAAGGTACATAAATCTATGTACTTTAGTACTGGACTAGAGCAAATCTTCATTAGTTTGTTTCAATTATTCAGAAAGCAAGATTGATTACTAGATTACTAGCATAACTTTGAATAGAACCCGTCGGGCCGACACGCGAGATTGGACAAATTAGACTCTTCATTCTAGGATATCTAACATTCTTGACCCTTTAGTCGAAGATTCAAAATATAAATGTTTTTATTTCACATAAACCTATTACAGGCGCTTATGAAACGCTAGTATGCTAGTTGCACGGTTCCAAAATGTCATTCCAATGGAGAATAACCGGCAAGAATCAATTAGCAAAATCTAAAGGCTAATAGTTGAAACTAGCTTTTACCCGCTGTTTTGCCCCCACGAATCTCAACCTTTTGAGATAAAAAGTATCTGGTTGAGAAAATCTTGGCTCGTAACACCCAGCCTTGTACGGACCCCTTTAAAAGGCACCCGGTATCTGCCGGTAGACGTGGAAAAAAAATGTATGAACTATTCCACCCCCCAAAAGAAAGAGCGGCGAGGGTATGTGGGACTAGTTCAAGTTCAAGTTATTTATTTCATAACAAAAATACATTTATGTCGAAATATTTGCACAGTAAGTAACACACAAAATAAGCACATAAACAATTATAACAAGTAACCTCGTTCCTCACCCATCATCTAAGTTAGAACGTCTATCAAATTAAAAATACTAATATTACAAATAATATTCTTATTGACACAGACTACCTGTTATAAAACAACCCTACCTACGACAATAACCCTGGGACCGGTGCAACCCCCATGACTATATGAGACGGACTAAAACCCCAGCAATTACCACCTTTTCTTGTTCGTCCTAGGTCACAACCTAATTTACTCACTGACTAAGCGATTGAACTGCTGTTACCCACGACGATTGGATGCTGTCTTGCAGATGTTTGTCCCGAGTCTGGGAGTTTGTGTATACTAATATTTCATAGTTGTGAAACGCCCCCACAATACAGGAGAAAGTCCTAGTGTGGGCCGACATTAAAAATATATATGTATATATATCCCAGTTAAGAGTTTTCTCAATCACCTCTTTGTTAAAACTAAGTGCGACCTAAGTTAGAACTTAAAACACATTCAATAGCTAATAGATATAGCGAGTAGTGTCTCATGCGTCGTTAGTTAAGTATATATGGCCGCCATGCAATTGTGTCGTTTTTGGAGCGATATTAATTGACAATGGCTCGCACGCGACTACACACAATACTGAGGAAGGTTGCGCACTTGCGACTGTGGCGATCACACGTCACGTAGGTAATAGTCGTGGGTATCTGCGAAAAATCGAGGTTTAACAGGTTTCTACCAATATGAATTCTCCAATGTATTATAAGTTATGACACATATGCATAAAATTAATCGTCACAGACCACCGTAGGTGAAGTCATAAAAACTATTTTAACCTTTTTGAGTTTTGGTTTGACATCTAATGCACGTTTAAACCCGGGCTGGTATCAACGTATGTTATTCAATTGGTATTGGTCACTAAGCGAGGTTGCAGAGCATGAGTTCCTGGGTTTGAATCCCGGGTCGGGCAAAGTGTTACTGGATTTTACCATTAGGTAACTCTCAGTAGCAGCACGGAGTCTGGAGTTGTGCTCTGTTGAGGGCAATACGCTCGCCCCTATTATTTTAGGACCTATAGCATAATTGGCGGAACGTGGGTGTACTAAATTTGCACCCTTTGGGAAATACAGGCGTGATGTTATGTTTTTTTTATTTTAAGCTATTTTCGATGTCGGTTACAGTCATCAATTTCCAAATGGGATATATCTACTTTTGTTTGCCCAAATCAATTATAGCGGCATTGGGCTTGCGTCCTATTAATGCGACTGTACCATCAATCACACTGTGACAAATACCCACATCAACTGTCGATAATTAATTAAATGCCAGCCCTATTTTTTCAACATATCTTGTATCACATTGAAACAATATCGAACAGTTTCTGGTGTATGAAAATACATACGAGTAGGTAGTAAGTATATAATAAATAGAGCTTAACATTAAAGTCGTTTATTATTATTATTATTATTTCAGCCATGATCGTCCCACTGCAGGGCAAAGGCCTCCCTTTCCTTCCTCCGTTTACAGCGTAAAAACTTAAGTTTAGTCCCAAGAAATGACAACAGGCTCATCATCAGCCGGAAGACGTCCACTGTTGAACAAAGGCCTCCCTTCTAGAACGCCGATCGACAACTTGCCATTCGCATCGTCCGGTTGCCCGCAACTCTGACAATATCGCTCCACCTGGAGGGAGGACTGCCAACGCTGTATCGACAATAGTCTCGCCACCTATTTATTGCGTATAATGATGATGAGCGGTGAAATGCGAATAAAGACCCTAAAGGAGAAAGCTTTTTCCCAACTCAGGAGAGCATTAGCCTTTCAGAACAGACGTGGTTGTACGTCCTTTAAAAGTCCAGACAATCGTAAGTGTGCGCCCACACTCCGCGTACGTAGAGGCGTTGATTAAGGAAGTCATTATCGGTGGCCCCACGAAACAATACTAACAATAGATAGCTTCGAATTAACGTGAAATATTGCAGAATTAAATTAATGTCTATTTGCTTAAGGTTAGCGGTGTTACTCAAGCTACGATGTAGGTATGCTAAAATCATTTTGATTTTATATTTGTAACGGTAGTAACCAAGTTTTATTTGAAACTATTTGAAGAGTTTGAAAAAATATTTTTAATAATAACAAACTATTTACCTAGTCGTTTTGAATTTTCTTATAGATGGTATCGAAGAGTCACCCTGCTCTGATTCTTACAGTAACGAAATTACCAAACAAAATATTTATGTAATTTATTTTTTGAATGTTGTACTAAATATATGTGTGTTCACAACTATTAGTACCTACCTACTATTTAGCTAAAATTCTAGCTAATAAACAAACTATTTATATTATTGTGATACAATATTTATGAATTACACTGAGTGCCAATGGCTTTACAATTCTGTGTACTAATATAATTGCTGTACAAACAATAATTACTAACTTACAGAACAATAAGAACAAGACAAATAACTCGTGTACAGAATCGTCATTAGTTTTGACAGTTTTGGGCTAGAATTGTTCCTTCTATCATAATGGTCACTTGTTTGGAGAAATGTCTATAAATTACTAATTATTTTAAAACTTCGTCCTCTATGTAACTGATCACATTAGAGTTAGTTCTAGGACATTGGTTGCACATTCGAAGACTTTCGTAGCCCCATAATTCTATGGGTAATAATACCATATATAATTAGCGGAAATTAGAATTGTAACTAGGCCTAGAGAAGAAAGAAGATCAAACCGATTCATGAAATAGAAGTGTGATGGGATGGGAGATTACGATTCGATGAATGTATTCTAAAAAAATTAAGACCTACTTTAAACAAATTAGCCAAATAACAAATAACAAGAACTGGGACTTCCAGAACATGTGAAAATAATAAAAAGGTAACTTGGAAACAAAGTCCTTCAAACATAAAAGCTTTGAAAGTCCTCAAACGGGTATTAAATATTAAATCGTTTGAAATGAAAAACAGCTTTTTACGTAATTTATTCGAATCAGCCTTACAACCGGGACCTCCGGCCATGGTCGTTGATGCCGCTACGAAAACTATTGTATTAAGACATAATTTAGCGTTAGTGATATAGTTAAATATATTTTGTACTAGCTGCGCCCCGCGGTGTTACCCGCTACTTTTTTCGGGTTATGTAGTATTCTAGTAATCCAGGGTGTCAGCTACCTCCATATGAAGTTTCATCAAAATCGGTCTAGCTGTTTGAGCGGACGGAAGTGAACAGACATACAAACACACTCACAAACTTTCGCTTATTTTACTATTAGTCTGATATCAAATAATAGGTACATCTGTTTTGTTAACTACCTCTTTAATGTCATTAAAACATCACACCCTATACATATAAAAAAATATAAGACATTAAATTCTGGTTAGGCATATAAAATAGTGACAAAATATAAGCGATAAAAGCCGGAGTCCTAGATAACCTAAGCTAATAAGTTCATCAGTCAGCTGTCTTCTTGCCTGCCTACCAAAATAATTATGTCCCGAACACTATTAGGTAATGGGCCATAGCCGTAATACATGTTAGCTAATGGTCAACACGTGGATTGCTTGTATTAGTACTTATATTGGACTTGTACGCAATGTAATGTGTGATTGTATGGCACATGACCTAGGGCATACTGATGGGGGCAAGAATATTAATTGGTGCAAAATATTGGATTGCCAAGGAGGTTATCAGCTACCGCACTTGCCATGCCATGTTACCCTTATTTATTCTAGGTATTTTGTTTTTTTAATTTCTTTGTGTCATTCGTATTAGTTTTCTCGCAATCAATTATAAGCATATTTTTAAAGTTTTAGTGTCAAATGGTCATTGTAATACGAAGATATATAAATAAATAAAATATTTTTTTAGTTTACTTAATTTTAGAATTTATTTTCACTCAAAATGTAAAGGTTGTGAAGCCTTGCATTGCCTGATCGAGATAAAACCATTTCTTTTTATAGTTTCATTTATTACTACTCGATATTATGAATCCTATGCAGGATTAATGGTTAGCGGCAGATTGTGTTATTAAAATGTACTTAACTCCATAGTCATCGATGTCGCAACGTCTTCAAATGCAAATCTCGGTGGTACAAGAGAAGTCCATCTCACAATGAGAGACGGTCGACGTGACCACGGTCGTAATAGCCGCTACCACTGTTTGTGACTACCATAAGTAAGTAGGGGGTGATATTTCAAACCATATAGCAACCAAATTCCCAATTTAAAAATACAGGGTACATAGTATCTTCGTCTGATTCCCTAGCATTATAAAATATCGTCTAAGATGTTACTAGATAGACACAGTACTAAACTCTAGCGTACAATGTGTTTAAACGAATAAAAGAACCAAAAGCAGTGCTTTTCGATCTTAAATAAAACCCTGGACTAAATCATGACAACTAACTTTCTAACTACGAGACGCTACGAGACACGAAAACAAAAGTTCGTAAACAAATGAAGTATCACATTCATAACATTGAAAACATGAGTTTTTCAAACAATGGGCTTTCTAAGTACAACAAAACTTAGGTACCTTTTCCACGTACTTCCATGGTTTGTTCGGAAACTTTTTTTATTGAATCTATACAAAGTTAATCCGAAACCTTAATGTTTTCCTAAACTTGTTCAAACAATATTAAAACTTGATAACCCGTTTGTTTTATTTCACACGAAATGCTGTTAAAAATGATACGAAACAAAATAGGTATCTAGTTTTCAGAAACGTGTGGTAGGTAGGAGACGATGGCGAATTACATGAGAAAGGTCTTTTCTAGAAACAACAGACCTAATCTGGAACAAGACTTGACAAAGGTTTGTGTACTTAACTCAATTAATAGTTGTGTCTTATCGACAGAACGACAGGTCAGAGTATTGGTATATAGACAAATTGCCTCAAGTGCAGACACCGACAAAAATAGATCTTATTGTATGACTTTTTGTATTTTTTTTGCATGTTGCCATGCGACTTTCGCCGCGCTACGGTACGGCGAATGTCGCGGGTTTGAGACCCGCTCGTGTCCGTCATTTTTCAAGTTTCCTTTATCAATTTAGATCTCATTGGTTAAAGTGCAATCATCAATCAATTAATATTATTTATTTGTATAGACTAGCCTGTCTGGTAGATAGCGGGTCCGAACCACGGTGTCGTGGTTGGTTTTGGAAAGCTAGGATACCCAAAACAGAAATACTCAGGACTTAAAGTTTTTAATGCTGTATTTACCTTTGTAATTCAGTTCTTGGTATTAATCTTTCTAATTTTGTCAGACATCGTGCTGCTGGTTAGTTTGTTGTGCCGTTTCTTCTACCCAGATATAGCACTAAGAAGCGGAGACAGGTGGGCGTTTCGGGGGCTGTCTTGACGTTCAAATAGAACCATTATTTAGTCTATTTTGAATACATTATTTTCATCTTATCTTTCAGGTGTATGATACGGAATCATACGATGCTACGTTCGCCATCCCGAGGGCTGTCCTCAGACTGGTCGGTCTACGGATCACCAGAAACGATTCCACTTATGTCAGGTATAATAAAACAGAAATAAAGTACCGACTGATAAATATACTCATATACGCCTGAATTTAAAAGGAAATAAAACTAGTGATGTCGATACACAATACCTAAATAGTATTTTTATAATTTTTGATATTATCCTTTCTATTTATAGAGTAAATATATCACACTTTACACTAATTTTATAAAGGCGAAAGTTTGTATGTTTGTTTGTTACCTCTTCACGCTCTAACGGCTAGACTGATTTTGATGAAATTTCATATGGAGGTAGCTGACACCCTGGATTAACACATAGGCTTTTTATCCCGAAATGTAGAATGTAGCGAGTAACACCGCGAGGCGCAGCTAGTAAGTTAATAACGCACTAATGACGTAGATTAACGAGAGCATGTCGTGAAACCTTTGTTAGACCTTTTGACAGGATTCTCTTTGATTAGTGGGATTAATATTGATCCCCTTAGCTGGCGCACGGTAGAGCTAAGTAATTTAAAAATATTGTTACAATGTAACTAAAAAGGTTACGTAAAACGTAGAACTTGGTTCACAAATCTATTCAAAAATATATCCATATTTTTGAAAGCGTTGCTAAGCGTGGGGATTATGGCAATACACCCCTTTTAAGGGGGAAGCCTTTGTTCAACAGTCGTCTTCCGGCTGATGATGATGGTTGAAAGCGTTTAAAAAAACGTTTATTCTTTGTAAGTACATAGTCGATATCCAATTGTTTTTTTCCAGATTGTTATGGAACATATTCTACTGGTTCGAGTTTGCAAACCTGTTCATCGTAACATGGCTGGAGCTGATCAAGATGGTTCAGACTGCCCGGGGAGGATCGTTCCAGGACGCTGTTGAGATATTCCGGATGATGCCCTGCGTCGGATATTTACTACTTGGTAAATGATAATGATAAATGATTTTATTTCTGCAAATAGGTTTTAACAAAACACTTTTACACGTCTTCTTTTTTAAAACTAGATGGCATCGGCATTTCCTAACTGACTACCTCTGAGAAAAAATACCGAAACAAACTCAGGGGTCAAGGTCTCTTTTAAAAAATCCTGGTAAAATCCTGGTTCAGGTTTAAACAAACAGAAAGTTTTAACGAAAAAGACCAACGTGCATGTCATATAATATGCTCGTGCAGAATTTTATAAATAATCAGTTCACCTATAAAGCAATCATCATCATCATCATTAGCCGGAAGACGTCTACTGTTCAACAAAGACCTCGCAAAGCGGCTTGAGGGCAGTAGTATTGGTGATGAAGTTACAGAAGATGCTGCTGCCCATCGTCTGGATTTTCCCTTAGTCGCCTCTTACGTCACCCGCGCGAGGAAAGGAGGTGGTCAATTCTAGGTCGAATACCACACGACAGTTAAAGCAATCACCTAAACTCATCTAAACTTACAGCAATGGCCAAGTCATACAAGATAGTGTACCACCGCTCCGTGTACGAGAACCTTGTGAGTGAGCTGCGGAGCATGTGGCCGAGGGGGAAGGTCTCTGATGAGGAGCATCAGATCGTCAGCACCGCTCTCAAGCAGCTTAACTACGTCGTCCAAGGTATCTTCTTCTTTAGCGTTCCTCAGCCATAAGCTCCAATTCCTTATTGAGTTCCATAATCTATGTACAAGGTGGACTTGATAAAACAGATTATTAATGAACAGCAAAGAGGAGAGAGAGGGTTCGAAATTTTGGAGTTCTAAAAAAATTTAACCGCTATGAGTACCTCCTCCTTTTTGAATTTTATTAAAAAGGTACCGTGATAGATTTTAAATTACCTGTCACTATGCCATCGTAGTGTTGAGCCAAGTAAGTACTTACAAAGACAACCATTTGTAACAATTAGTACCTACACCGGCTACCTTTCCAGAGCAATTAGTCGAAGTAATATCCCGTCAAACAACTATTTTGTTCTCGCGTGGAAAAACCCAATAACTGTGTATTCTCATCAAGAGCTAGTCCTCACAAAGTTATTAGTATTTTCTGAGTACATCCTTATTGTACGTATACTGTCCTTAATATACACTAGACAGTTTATTGCCCATATATACCAAACTAGCTGCGCCCCGCGGTGTTACCCGCTACATTTTTTCGGTATCAAAAGTAGCCTATGTGTTAATCCAGGGTGTAAGCCGGCCGTTTGAGGGTGAAGAGGTAACAAACACACTAACATACTCACAAACTTTCGCCTTTATAATGTTAGTGTGATGTGATTACTGTGTACTTATGTGTATAATGTTGTTCAGTTATTTATTTTTATCTTCTTGAGAAACGACAACGCGGCAATCTTGGATAAAAAAACGAAATCACTTAATGGATTACTAAAGATATGCCGACCCGAATTTATTTTATCTCAGTATTTATGTTATTTGTTTTGACCTACTACCAATATCAAGCGTATAAATAGGAGACGTAAAAAATAATATTACATTTTCATTATATTGATATTGACGACCTGATTAGCGCAGTGGCTAAGCGATTGGACTGCTGCGCTAAGGGTTGCGGGTTCGATTCCCGCACGGGGCAAAACTTTGTGCTAACCACAGATGTTTGTCCCGAGTCTGGATGTTTGTGTATGTGATATTTCATGTTTGTGAAACGCACCCACGACACAGGAGAAAGTCCTAGTGTGGGGCGACGTTTTTTTAAAAAAAAGGACAAAAAAAAAAAAAAAAAAAAAAAAAAAGGATATACAACCTAATTTTTGTAGCACACTTTCTACATACATGGTGCCTTAGAGATCTAAAAATACTTTGGCCAAAGAACCTTTTCCAACAAAATACCTTACTAGGCCTAGTCCCTAAGGTCATAAATCAGCTGAAGTTAATTTTCTGTATAAAACTAGATAAGATTTGAATCATCCAGAGCTAAGATTTCAGCGTAGATACTCAATATATAACTGTATTTTCCTTGAAAGTAGATCGATACGTAATTTCCGACAAAAGGGGATCATTTCCGACGTATAATTATTTAGGTAACGTACTATAGGTTACCGAAAAGAAACTTATCGGTTTAGTAAAGACTAAAGACTGCAATATTTGATTTAATTGAACGTACTTTTTTTTACCTAAGTAACCCCGATGAATGACTCATTTTAATGACAAAGCATTCTGGTAAAAGAGCGTGTGGGCTTTGCCTACCTCTTCGGAAATTTTAGGACAGATCATCATACAAATCTTTCATATACAAAGTATTCAGGAAACAAAAACTGATCACATTTTTGAAATACACAAATAATTTAACTACCTACCTTAATGTTTCATGTGTATATAAATCTGTGGTCTTCTTAAAGCCCCAAATCAACAGTAGCCCATAAGTTCTTTACAAAAAGTCTCATCTGCTAAGTTCTCCGTAATCACAATAAAATTTCCAGGCTACTACTGGTGCAACAACGCCCTTCTAGTGATCTTCCTATCTCCGCCGTTCGTGGAGATCTTCAAGATACTGATAGGCCAGGATGTACCACTTATCCTCCCCTTCTTCTACTGGTTCCCCTTCGACTCCTTCCAGCGAGGCTACTACGAAGTCATCTTAATTGCCCAAACTTGGCACGGTAAGTAACAAAACAGGGATGTTTTGGATAATTTAATTTTCATCGGTCAATGAAACAGTCAAACTCATATTTGAATATCTTCTTAGTCTAGTGGTCGCTAAGCGCAACTACTGAGCATTGGTCCTGAGTTCGAATCCAGGGTCAGCAAAGTGTTATTAGGTTTTTTCATTATTCTCAGTAGCAGCACGGAGTCCGGATTTGTGCCCTTTGGATGTATAAGCTCGCCCCCTATTACATTGGGAGTAACTACATAACTGACGAAATGTAGATGTACTATATGTACACCACTGCTTACCGTGATGTTATTGTAATAAGCATGAATTTATTCTCATTTTAAGGACTTATAACAATATGGTTCATGTTGTGTGGGGACCTGTTGTTCTGCATATTCCTGAGTCACATCACGACGCAGTTCGATCTTCTTGCCGTCAGGATACGAAGACTAGTCTATGTGCCTTTGGACAAACAACTGATCAATACATATCCACTTGGTAAGCAAACAAAATCATTATTAAGAAGCTACCGTAGCCACGTAATGAGCTCATTAAAAGTCCACATGGAGAAATACATTACACTCTGTTGACTAAGAATCTGAATTGCAAAATGACTTCAATAAACCAGTATTAAACCAAAAAAATCCAGGTTTATATTATTTACCTCTCATTTCATAGAACTCATATTTGAAAGTTTAAAACAACTATTTTGACAAAGTTTAGAAAGAAGTAAGCAAGATCCAGCAATTAACAAAAGTTTGTACTTAATGAAAACGGCTTTTATTTCGAAGTCCTAAGTGTCAACCGTTTGAAGTTCCACCCCTTAGCTTGATTAAAAGGCAAATTTCCCCTGTACAGTGCAGACGGCGTATAGGTGCGAATACTCGTAAGATTACTGTAAAAGCTGTAGTTATGTACGTTTGTTCGTATCGTGCTCACACTCAAGTGCCGCCGCCTAATGAACTCGTTTTAAATGGTATTTGTGGCCACTTCACTGTTTCACACCTCTCTAGAAAGCCCATTCTATGCTATTTACCTGCTAAAAAGGATTGGCGAAAGAATTAGGTACTTAATTTATATGATAATTGGTTTTGTTTCAGTAAATCTATCTTTCAATCGGTTTTTCCCCTGTATTACAAGGCCCTAGGCATTTAAACCACTCAAATATTGGGTTTAAAACTTTGTATCCGTCTCTTTTATACAATTTAGTAAATCCGTTAAATAAGTTTCAAGTAAAAATGTTATAATCACTTCGATATGACTTACTTCTTATACAATACTACAATCTTCAATGCTACAGTCAGTTCATCAAATCAGGATTGCTTTCACATTATTTCCTTTCAAAAATCTTACTAATCTGTAGACTCAATATAAATAAAAGAGTAAATAAGCCAAACATCATTCTGTAGTAGGTAATATAACATAAGTGCCTAGAAACAAGATTTCCAGACCAGACAAGTCTCCTGTCTGACCAAATTTTGATCAGTCGGTCGACTGTTTCTTTTTGTGGGAAAATTTTACCTTTATCCCTCATTTTATGTAACGTACAATACATCATTGATTTTCTACCTTTCCTGTTTTGCTATTTATGTTGTCCTTTATCTTTGGAAGCTACCGATAGAAAGGTAAAAATGACTGAACACAATAAGATGTATTGTCACGTGTTGTTATTGATTAAAAGGCGGGTTTTTTTGCGATGTTTTACTAAAGTTAGGGACTCTCAACATCGTTAACAGTACCAACAGTTTGTTATTTGATAAAATATAACATGGAAGCTGGAAGTAACTTCCAACACGTTAATATTTTTAGGAGAATACTGCAATGACTATGCGCGAGACAGGAAGGAATTGATTGACATGGACGACAAGGAATGGGAACAGAAACACCAGTCAGACCTCTCCGAGATCGTTGTGAGGCATCGAGCTCTTGTCAGGTATCCATCAATATCCACATGTATCTCATAAACTCTCCTATAAGTTATATTTGCTGTTAATTATTACCGGAAATTTGTCTGCCACGCCAAAATCTTTTATTTTATTACAGCTCCAGTCATACTAAAGGCTAAAATTGCTTGTATTGTTTTCAGGCTCTCTGATGACGTAGAAAATATGTTTAGTTTCGCGTTACTTGTGAATTTCTTCAACAGCTCCATCATCATCTGTTTCTGTGGTTTTTGTTGCGTCGTAAGTTACTTTTAGAACCTTCCTTTTCCTTGTTGAAAACAAAGACGTATTTTTCACCGAATCTGAACTTTCACGCGGTGTACGAAGCTCATTTATTATTATTGATTCGAGATCTACCTCTCAAACTACGAGGAAATTCAATGAAAGCATATTAAATCTGTAGATTCGAAACATATCGTGATTTGAAAATTCTCAGGCACAAAGAGTACCTAATAATGGTCCCACAATTGCACATAGACAGCACTAATCTGCCCCTATAGTGTTTGACATTATAGTTTTAACATCAGCACGTTTTCTTAAGTAAATCTTCTTCAATTTAAGAGCTTTGCTTTTGTCGTGGAGCAAACGCCACTGTTTGATATTTTCAACATTCGATTTGACCGCTTGGTACGTCGTAACTCTTACCTTCTCCTTTACTTGCTAAATAAAACCTAACCTAACTTGTTTATTATTGCAGATAGTTGAGAAATGGAACGAAATGGTGTACAAGTCGTTCCTAACAACAGCCCTCACGCAAACTTGGCTGCTGTGCTGGTACGGACAGAGACTTCTCGAGTCAGTAAGTGTACCTACTTAATGTAAATAAGTACCTACAAACCTACATTAGTAATAACAGATTGAAACAAATACCTACTATAAAACAACAGAACATATTTTATTTAAACAGGTTACGACGACATAGAAAACGGTGGCAAAAATTAAACTTTTCTTCAGTAACCTCGGATCTCGTTCAGAGAGTATTTTATGTTTATAATTATAAACATAAAACACACTATTTTTTAATGATGAAGGAGAATCAGACCACACAGATATGAGAGTCACCCCTACGCGTCTATACCGAAACTATCCAAGAATACGCTACGCACGAGCACAGCCCAAACTATAATCAAGTTCCTCAAAAAAAGTAACGAATACGTATTTAATTATTTATCTTGGATTTTGCCATCATGAAGAACTAATTTACCGACACGGTAACCGTCCTCGTAAAAGGGCGGCCTTATAAAAAGCCAAGAAAAAGTCATTACGATTCCATTTTACTTAGGTCACAGAATTTTGTGTGAATTTAAAGGGAACAAGTTTTATTCCACCCTTTTTCGGTGTTCAAGATTAAATGAGGCCTGAAAATTTACACGATCAGCGTGAAAAACCTTTAGGAAGTATTTACTGTACCCTGACTTGCGAACCCAAAAGAGAATAATTTTTCACAAAGAGGACGATGAAAGGCAATATATTTTCTAAGTTGGTCGATTCACCCTATCTTTGTCTTTTAAAGAACCTTTTCTTTCATTTATTTATTTAATGCTTCGTGTAGTTGTGTTTATTCCTTAGCCATTTTCTACCAGTCGAACCTTCAGGTAGAGCAGAGATAGAAACAAGGCATTATATTATGTTCTCCTATGTCATGGTTAAGGGTTCTATAGCTATTTGTCGTTCATTGTGGCTTTCTAAGGGGAAGGCCTTTATTCAACTGTGGACGTCTTCCAGCTGATGATGATGATGTCATGGTCCAACACGAGACCATGGCTAAAATTGTAAATAATCTACAAGTTACCTAAAGGGTGGGTAATTTAATTATTTATCTAGCCTTTCGCAGCTTACCAACTTTGCGGTACACCGATTAATTTTTGTGTTATTAGACACTGCGACAAAATCATTTCCAGCCATGGCAGGCTACATCATTCTAACGTTGACGGTCAATAGGTACGACGAGTTTGAATTCATTGATCTAGAATTTGTCTTCTTTTCAGAGCGAAGGGGTCTCTGACGCTCTTTACGACAGCGGTTGGTACAAAGCGTCGCAGAAAATCAAGAGTTCCGTACTCATTATGCTACATAGGTAAATGTTCAACAATTAATACTTTTCGCATCCGACTACTAATATCTTATTTAAGAAATTGTTTTATATCTCAATACTTATTGATTTCTAGGGCTCAAAAGAACGTCCATGTGACCACGTACGGATTTTCTATTATTTCACTAGCAAGCTATACTACGGTAAGCTTAGTCATTATGTTAAGTTTGATTAATATTAAGTAGGTTTATGGATATAATATTAAACAGTAAGACTGCCTCGTTGGTCTAATGATAACTACGCGCGACATCTGAGCATGAAAACCTGAGTTCGAATCTCAGGTAGGGCAAGTGTTACTGACTTTTACCATTAGCACCAGGCACAAATCCAGACTTGATTTTGCTACAGAGTAATTCTTTGTAGCAAAATAAAGTTGAGCCCGGTTGTTGGCCCGCCCCCTATTGAATTGGGATCTATAACTTAACTGGCGAAATATAGGAGTACTATAATATGTGCATTTTTGCCTTCCTCTTCAGGGAATACAGGCGTGATCTTATGTTCTAACGAGATTGACAAAATAATAATATATCTTCCTTTACAGATAATCAAAACGTCTTGGTCGTATTTTACTTTACTTCTGAATATTTATAAAAAATGAAAGGTCACATACACATACATTTAGCACGTATAATAAATGCACGCAGTAATACCATTATTAAAATATAAGAAACAAATTCTGTGACTTGATGATTTTATTATTTTCAGTAATTAAAAGTAAAAAAAAACTTAATATTAGTAGTTTTATTATTTTGTCACTATTTGTTTATAATTAGCCATAGTACTTGTTAATCAACAACGTGTTCGGCTGACCATTGAAAGTCTAACTTTATATACACTACCCTACTTCTAACTACCAAATATTAAAGCAAAAGTACACAATGTACGGTGTATAATAAATGTAATTCTACAAAAAATATGTTGTCTATGAAAAAATTGATGTCTGTGCCTTTTTTAATCTGTATAAATTTGAATTGACTGCAGACGTCAATCTGACAGTCTTGGCTCACTCTGTCATTCATCGTTGTCTGTGGTTGTTGTTTTGTATTTTACGTCGTGTGGCAGTGTCGGCTGATAAAATGTCTAACAAAAAAAATAAGGAAGTAGAAATTCACGATAGCGAGAGTGAAGAAGAACAGGATTCTGGTAGTGAAAGAGACTCGGACTTCGACTCAGATGGCAATTACGTCGGCGACAAGGTGAGTTCAAAACATAACCTAAAGAACACATGGCATGCCGCAATTTATCATTGTTTATAAATTAACAATGAAAATATTTATTTTTAGTTCTACATTTGTAATTTGTTATTATTTAGAAGCTTAGATAGTGGTTTTAGTGAGTAATAACCTAACCTCCTTAGTACTTTGATTTATGTAGACAAAATTCACACTAACTTTTTCATAATATTATGAAAAAATTTGCACTGAATGAGTCATACATGCTAATTGTTTCACGAAGGTTATCATTGTTTTAGGAGTTACAAGCCGATTTCGAAGGTCGTAATCCTGAGGACTGTGACTTCCATGGCATCAAGCAATTGCTGAGACAACTCTTCCTCAAATCCAATGTTGAGTTAGGAGGACTGGCACAGATTATTATTTGTAAGTATTACTACTACACATTTATATTCTACGACTTTGAAAAGAGCTAATGTGTCATTACATTATATATTGTTTTTTTATTTTAAACAACTTACAATTTTTAAAAAAGGTTGTAATACAATTAAATTGCAACTTATTTGGACATTTATTTTTCAGCTCAAAACTATGTAGGCAGTGTTGTGAAGCAGTGCTTAGATGATGGCCAGGATGATGATGACGAAGATGATGGGAGTGATGGAGTATTTGGCATCACTACTATCGTAAACATTACCAAAAGAAAAGTAAGTACTTTGAACATACTTAGACCAAGGTGCTCTGAATCAGAAACTTGTAAATAATTTTATTTTAAATTTTCTACATAGCTTAATTAGAATTTCTGATAACTAGTGACCTTCCATCTGAAATGAAATTAATTATTCTAATATTATTGGTGACTTAAAAAATAATTCTTCATCCTATTTCACAAATTTTTAACTAACAGTGAAGATATCAGAAATATCACATCCTGTGTACCAATGATAATACACAGCTAGTGCTTACCATTAGTATAATATAATTGTGAATATGAATTCACTGATTTCAATCCTTTTCCTTATTAGAAGAGGGATTTGCCCTGTGATGGGTGAGTGTTTCAACTTGCTAACAATAGCATTAACTGACAACCTACTCTATTTCCAGGATGAACAGTGTATACAACAGATTCGGACCCTACTCACTACACTAGCAGATGATAATGCTGATGACAGAACCAAGGCACTAGTCAAGAAGATCCTGGGGAATGACTCTGAGCACGTTGGACTTGTTATCAATGAAAGGTAAAACAGAAACAGAAATAGATTTAAACTAAACATACTCTTATTATTGACCTCCATTAGAAACCACAATCTCAAACTATTGAAGTTTGCTATGATCCTAGCATACCCTATAAATGCAATAGCAAAATTTTTGTTTCTCATTTATCCTACTGATGCCCCTTATTCAAAATCATCTAATTCAGAAATGTTAATGAAGTCTTTCAAGGTTGTTCTGTGTGTACACTATACAAGTATAATATTTCTATATTATTCCAGAATCCTAAACATTCCAGCAGCAATCAGTGTGCCCCTATTCACATCCCTTCAGGGTGAACTGGATAAAGTAGTTAAGAAGAACATGCCCTACACATTCCAGTACCTCATATGGATCTGCAAGACTTACAATACTGGAGGTATGTGATTGTTTTGTAAACATGTGCACTACTACATAACAATGATGTTTATGCCACTGAAACTGTATGAATGACGCTACGAAGTCATATTGTTCAGTGGTCTTATTCACACCTTTATCATTGAATAGCTGATACACAATAATGGTTGTTTTATATTCTCAGGCTTTCAACTCAGGAATAACATGGGGTATTTTTCATGAAAAATACATGACATGATGCATATGTAAATGAAACGTATTTGCTACTGCTGTGTTATATATTATGAATAATTAACCCTTAGGCCAACTACAGCAGAAATTCTTTAACAATGTGATTGTATCAGTATATTTAACTTTTGTCCTTATTCATGATCACAATCTTATTCATCATACTAAAGGGTAAAAGATATAAATCTTGAGGAGGTTACATAAATGTTTTATTCTATTCAGTATCTATCAATTAGAAACTCTTGTTAGCAAAAAACTGCTGCAAAAAATCGCAGTTACATCAAGTACAAATGATTATTTTGTTTATTTCAGAGGAATCATCAGAAGTATTGTTCGCAAACCAAGAAGAGAAGCCGATAGCAGACGAGGCGCTAGCAAGCTTCGACGTTGACGTCACGGAGCAAGCCGACCTCTCGCAGTGGGACTACGAGGGAGGCGCGCTCACACCCTGCAGAAAGGTATGGACAATAAAACTTACTTTTTTATGCATAACTAGAGGAAGGAAACTAAAGAAAACCACCAAAAATCGGCAATTATTTGTATAAGTATTTGATGGCCATGTAATCGGTCTTATTAGCGTGTAGTCCTAAAAATATGTACCTACATATACTCGTTTTTGGTTATAATGAAAAAAAATTAATAGGTTTAACAAGAATTTATGGCGTAATTAAAACATACTGATAATTATAGACATGTTTATTTGTATATGATTTAATTGTACATTTTGTTTCAGATCCTAATATTTGACGGCAGTAAATTTAGCCATCTAGTGAGACTTATCAAAGAGGAAGTGGAGTCCGTCTGAACTTGCTTATCACATGCTGTGACTATATATTTATGCCATACAATGCGCTGTATACATATTTATATTTTTATTATTACATACATATTAAACATAAGCTTTACCTAACGTCTGTTATTTATTGATTATATCTGCTGATTGCCCTATGTGACCTACCTACTACCTACCAACTAATACAGTTATGGATGAATGTTAGTCATATCATGAAGCAGTTTCTGTAATAGTCTAGGTCATGCTTGTTCTTCTTCTTATCGTATGGTTAATAAACAACCTGGTGTCAGAGTTTAAACCGCCTGCAGGCCTCTGACATGGCTTTACACACCAATGACTGCTAGTTTCCTCACGTTTTCCTTCACCCTTTTTAGCGACTGATAACTAATTTATAGTACGCACATGAATTAGAAAAGACGGTGCGTGCCGGGGTTTGAACTTGCCACCTTCGACAGGGCAGTCCAACGGTCATACCACTCGGCTATCAGTACTACACATCTGTTTTGAAAAAAAAAAGTTTATAATGTCTTCTAAAACTGTGGTTATTACACTAATATGATTAATATATAGGACCGATGTTCATTCGTAGATTGCAGGATACAAGGGTAAATAGAATAATACAAGAGTAATTATTTAATATTTTATTGGGACACAAAAGGTCACAGATCTCTTATCAACTATGTAGCAAGGCAAGCTCGCTTATAAAAATTATACTTAAAATACTATGTATTAAACAAATCATACAGTCTACAAAACAATACGAAAATATATTTGAAAATAATTTTTCACCAAATTTGTCCTGAGTCCACAATTTTGCATTATTCCAGTATAGAGCGGTAATTTCTCAATGTGTAAAGCAAGTTCATGAATGATATTGTACTTGTCTATTTTGGAATTGTCATTGTACAGTTAGTCACTTAATAAGATAGTTTTAAAAGATAATTTAATTGAATAAGATGCATTTTAATCTTATCATATCTCGCGTCTCACTCATACTGCATACCTATCCTTTCAACATGATTTCTGTAAAAAACTATACATTACAATCTATGTTTCCTTTCTTGTACTATTGAATGTTATTGCTGTACACGCACTTGGAAATATACATAGCATCTTTCATCATGAAGTCTCTTAGAGAACATAGTCCTTTCAGAATCTTGGAGTTCTGGTCCATCTTCTGTATGTCGGTTTCTGAGAGGCTCTTATCCTGGGCTAAGTACCCGTTAATTGCCTCTTCAGTCATCCAGTGGGCCGGTATCTTGTGCATGTTGAATTGGGCAGGGTCCGGGTTGATCGGCATCGGGGTAAGAGATTTCTCCCATGGAGTAATGTATTTCTGCTCGGAATGTAGACCTTCGATGTATCTAAAATAAATTAGATAAGTACGAGTTATAACATATATATTAACATTTATTTTTAATTACTTGATTCGACACGTCATTAGTTACTATGTATTTTTTATGACTACCTTAGGACGAAACTTTGTCTCTTTTCTGTTTTATTCTAATTCAGTCATCGTAATTCTGATTATAACTAATGTTACTGGCCATTCATTCCTTGCAAAATAACGTCGTTTTACCTAGGAACGCTCACTGTGAGTCAAGGTTGGTATTACGCCCGCGCCCTATTACCTGATGTAAGCCTCGGAGTGCGTGAGGCGCTGTGCGCGGGGCGGCGCGGCCACGAACAGCGGGTCGAGCGGGGGCCGCGCGGCCGAGGCCGGCGGGGCCACGGACAGCGACGCCTCGCCCGCGCCCGGGGACGGCGTGTTGCGGGCCAGCGGGGACATGCCCGATAGGGATGCTGAGGGACATTGTGTTGGTATTAATGTTGCATATCGCTGTTTCTGTATAATTAAACCACATTATTTGTACACTAGATAAATAAGAATGAGTTAATGTTAGAATCCATACCTCCAGGCGACATCACGCCACTGCGCACATTACTGCTAAACTGCTTGGGCGGCTTCTTTGACGACGGCACAAAATTCCTGCCGAAAAAATGAGAATTTCAGCAAACAACGCAATCCGAGTACTAATTTTAATTGAGCGCAGCATGCATCTACAAGACAAGCTGAGAAGAGTAACATCAAAATCTTCCATATTTTGAATACTTACTTTGGCACGATGAGATAGATCGGAGATCATGAACTTTACATACATACATAAAGTCACGCCTGTTTCCCAGAAGGGTAGGTAGATACGAGGGTCAAACTGAAAGTTCTTAGAACTGGCCACTTATGGTTTATGGTTTAAGAAACTTTATTCTCAATAAAGACTTACAATATGTCACTTACTTGAGAACAATACTTATTTTAAATATAACATTATGTTCGCTATCATCAGATCCAATGTAAACATCCAGTGCACTTATTTCTCCAAAAGTGATTTATCCTCTAGTAGGTACTTTCTAAGTTGGGTTTTAAATGCATTGAATGTGTGTACATTTCTTATGGATGAGGGTAGTTTATTATATAGTTGTGCTCCTTCAAATGTAAGCAATTTTTTGCCATAATTGGTTCGGACTTTTGGTAAAACTAATAGGCTAGCTCGTCGCGTACTTCGTTGGCTGACTTGTTTAAATTGCGTTAGTTTTATGTTAGTATGAATATTTTTGTTTAGAACTTTCTTAATAAATATACAGGTATTGTAAATATATAATTGTTTGATATTCATAATTTTGGTTTCACTATAAATTTTGCTGGTTGATGTTAAGTAGGGATAATTATAAAGGATTTTTATTAATTTATTTTGGGTAACTTGGAGATTTAGTAGTTTAGTTTTTGCAGCACTACCCCAAACTTCAATAAGATATAGTAGATGTGGCTTAACTAGGGAGTTATAGATGGTATATCTCAGTTTTCGTGGGATGCATCGAGTTATATTACGTAGTGAACCGACAAGCAACGAGAGCTTACTCCTTACGTATTCAATGTGGGCGTTCCAGGAGAGGGAGCTGTCCATTCTTAGACCAAGATATTTTTCACAGGTTTTCAACTGCAGAGGGACATCGTTTATTTTTAGTGGATCGTATGGTGGAATGACTTTGTTTTTAGCTTTAAATATAATGTAACATGTCTTGGAGATATTTATTGTAAGTAAGTTAAACTGAAACCATGCAAACAGGGAGTTCAAATCATCTTGGGCTTGTGAAATAATGTTGTGAATGGAAGACCCGAAGTAAAATAAACATGTGTCATCAGCGTACAAGGTAAGGTGACCATGCAGCTTGATTTCATGTATGTTGTTTATATATATTATAAAGAGCAAGGGGCCCAGAATTGATCCCTGCGGGACGCCACATGTAATAGGTAAGGTCTTACTTTGATGGTTACCTAGTTTAACCATTTGCGAACGATTTTTCAGATATGACTCGAACATTTTTAAAGCGCTACCTGTGATGCCAATGGATTCTAGTTCTTTTATGAGTAATTTGTGACTGACCGTATCGAAAGCTTTCTTTAGGTCTATAAAGATACCCATTACTATATTTTTGCTATCTATATTCTGTTTAATTTTAGTGACGAGATCAACTGTAGCTGTAGTAGTATTACTTTTTGGTCTAAAACCATATTGTCGGTCGGTAATAAAGTTAACTGAGCATAAATACTTTTCTAAACGGTCGTGTAGAATTTTTTCTAAGATTTTTGACATCACAGGCAGAACCGAAATTGGCCGATAGTTTCCGGGGTCGTTGGTGTTTCCAGACTTATGAATTGGAGTTACTTTAGCTGTTTTTAACGTGTCAGGAAAGTCTCCATCACTTAGTAGTTTATTAAAACACTTGCTTAGGCTATTTGCAATTAAGTTTTTAATACATTTGATTGTTTTGGTATTAATTCCATCTACGCCCGTGCTGCAGTTAGAGTCGAGATTTGTTATAATTTTAGTTATTTCACGAGCAGAACAAGGTTTAAAACTAGACAGGCCCTCAGCATCTTTGGGGAGAGGGTTCGGTAACGCACGATCGTAGCAGTCATGAAATGTTGAAGGTATCTCGTCAGCTAACAGAGATCCTATCGTGGCAAAGTATTCATTAAATATTTGGCAGATATCATTTGGTTCGATAATACACTTGGAATTTATAAATAGTTTTGAAGGAGCACAGCTTTGTTTTATTTTATTGCATGTTAGCGTATTTATTAATTCCCACAGTTTTTTAGGTTTTTTCAAACATTTAGTAAATTTATCAAAGTAGTAAGAATTTTTTGTTACTTCTATTAACTTAGCTACGTACTCTCTTTTTTTCGTAAATTCTTGTTTTAGTTTGTCATCATTAGGATTCTTTTTAAGTTCTGTCCATAGCATATTTCTTAGATTAATTTCGATTGTAATGTTCTTATTAATCCAATCTTGTTGGGGAAGGTTAAGGATTTTAGTTTTGGTGATCTCACTTCTTTCTATGTAAAACTTTATTTGATTCTCTAATGCCAGGTAATCGGGTTCAGTATTTTCGAAGTTTGTTGTTTCAAAAAGGTTGTATAGTTTTGTGTAGTCGATTGCTTCATATTGCGTTTTTATTTTTGGAAGAGGTTTGTTCTTTTTCAGTTCTAGGTACAGCTGGTTGTGATCAGTCATAGCAGATTCAATGACTGCTATATGGAAAAAGTCGTTTTTTAAATTGGTGCTAATATGATCTATAATGGATTTTTTTGTAGTGGAGTCTCTCGTGCAATATCTTTTATTTATTTTGTTCAGTAGTATATGGCCAGCTTCTTTGACAACTATTTTATATTGCTTAGTTTCTTTATTTTTCTTATCTAATAGGTCGATATTGAAGTCACCGAAAACTATCACCCTTTTTCGTAGTTGTAGTTGCGAGTCGTATTCTGCGAGGAATTCCTGGAAGTTGGTGTTACCCGGGTAGTATATGATTCCTATTTCAAGCGCATGCCGTTCCAAACATATCCATAGGTAGTTGTTTCCTCCTGTGTACTTAGACTCCAACAAGCTGTGTTTCAGATCGTTGTGGACAAATGCTGATACTCCTCCTCCTTTTAAATCTGTTCTATAATTATAATAGTGAGTGTAATTTTCTATTTGTATGGCCAATGCTTGGGCCTCAGAATGAATCCAAGTTTCTGTTAGGAGAATAACATGTGCTGTTTTTGGTAATGACTTTAAGACGCATATTAGTTCGTCGAGCTTTCCTCTTCTACGTATGCTTCTGGCGTTAAGGTAAAGAAATCTAAGTCGAGACTTTCCAGTATGAACAGTGCCGTAATCATTAACTACTTGATGTGTGTTGCAATTTACGTTGATATTAGTGTTGTTTATTGTTTTGAGTTTTTTGAGGAATTTTTAATTATTGTTGGTGTACCGTAGATATATTTTATAGTTAGCTCCTTCTCTCCATCGTTTTGGCGACGTGATAACTCTTCTTTCAAATTCTTTAGGTACTGCTGCTGCGCTGGTGTTTGATCTGCAAATATTTTGATATTCTCTGGTAACTTATCCTTGTTACGTAGAAGATATTTTGCAGAATTGGAGTTGTCAAAACATACTTTAACGCGGCGATGTTTTCCAGGCGTGTATTTGCCTATTCTCATGATCTTGATAGGTTTCGGTAGATCATGACACAGCTGAGAAGTAATACTCAAAATATCTTGCTCATCTTTTGTTACTCTCTCTCCCGCACTGGAGGAGGTTTGCTCTAGCAATCCAGCAACTATAACATTTTTTCCCCGATTATTACGGTCTGCTACCTCCTTAATTACTAGCTCGTTATAAACAATATAATAAAAAAATAATTCTAAAATTTGAAAATAGAACTCTTTGCCAATATTACTGAGTATATATTTCATTAATTTGTCATTTGTTTTACGATTTGGCGGCAAATTGAAAATTGTCTGTGTCACGTCAACATGAATTTAACACGAGAAAATTTTCGTGCAATGATTTTTTATGACTTTCGATGTCATTTAAGTCAACAAGAAAGTTATGATAGACTACGATTGGCCTTTCACGATGAAGCCCCATCTCGTGCGACAGTTTACAACTGGTTTAATGAGTTTAAACGTGGTCGCACTAATCTCACTGATGATTTACGTGAGGGACGGCCTTCTACGGCGACGACTGAAGATAACATCTGTGTTGTGCGGCGTATGATAGAGACTGACAAAAGAGTGACCTATCAGCAGATTCGGACAAGCTTAGGCATCGGTATGAGTCAAGTGCACAAAATCCTCCACGAACATTTAGCAGTCAGGAAGCTTTGCGCCCGGTGGATACCTCATAATTTGACTGAGGCTCAAAAACTCCATCGTGTGGATTGGTGCCGTAAAATGATTGAAAGATTTAACGGAGGTGACTCAAATGCTGTGTTCGACATACTAACAGGTGACGAAAGCTGGATTTACTGTTATGATCCTGAAACCAAAAGACAATCTGCTCAGTGGGTGTTTCCTTTCGAGAGGTTGCCAACTAAAGTGAAGAGAGATCGAAGTGCGGGAAAAAAAATGGTGGCCTCGTTCTTTGGAAGGATAGGTCATTTCGCAACAATTGTGTTAGAGGATCAAAAAACAGTTTCTGCAGAATGGTACACTACCAATTGTTTGCCACTTGTCTTGGAAAAAGTTCGAGAGAAACGACCTCGCAGTAGGATCCTCCTTCACCACGACAACGCCTCGTCGCACACCGCTAAGCGAACGATCGACTATTTGGCGACATCAAACGTTGAATTACTGGGTCACCCGCCGTATAGCCCCGACCTCGCCCCTTGTGATTTTTATTTATTTCCAAAAATTAAAGAAAAACTTAAAGGAAAGCGGTTTATGAATGCTAAAGAAGCGGTGGCTGCGTGTCGCGATGTCATTGAAGAGAACCCTAAAGACGAGTGGGCAAAGTGCTTTTCCCAGTGGTTCCATCGCATGCAGCGGTGTATTGACGTGAATGGACAATATTTTGAAAAGATATAATAAAACTAATAACTGGCTAATGTAATCAGTTTTTGATTTTCTAAGAACTTTCAGTTTGACCCTCGTACCACGAATTTCCATTTACTACGATCCTAGCATACTTCTTTCGCCTTATACACGCATCACATTCCTCATACACGCTTGTCAGTTAAGGGTACTCCTCACTGGCCCTTTTTGTTAAGTCAAATGCTCCGAACTTTGGAATTCTATATAAATTCATTAACCTTTTCGACGCCCATCGATATAATACGCGATGTGTCGTCCAGCGCCACGCTACAAATGTATAACGTATCTATAGTAAAACGTAGGGATGGGATTAACGACTTATCGACAAATAATATTATAAGTTGAAATTAATGTTTATTCACCAATTTACGAAGCTAAATAAAAACTGTATAATTATTTTCATATTTTGATTTATTTCATAAAAAAATCAATATGAAAACCTGGATATATTTCCCATAATTAAAAGAAAATAATTGTAAAGTTATTAGACGTGTGTTGAGAAGTCACATCCCATATTGGTCTCCAAATGTATCTTGTTACTTCATATTAAAAAAAAAATCTGTTTCAGACTCCACACCTTGTAAAAGTCGCAATAATTCGTCATCACTGTCAGTCATTTTTAACGTGCGCCAACGCGAGGTGGTCAACATTGCACTACACTAAAATGCACCAAGTCACTGTGACCTTGAAACTCGTCCGCTTATGACGTCACAGATTTACTTCTATACAAGTTCGTGGCGTTGTGCGCACTGACAACTAGCCACTTTGTAAGGATGGGTTTTTCAAACAGTGTTTCACTATCGACAATTATTACAAAACCTATTTATTCTCGATTAAGGTGAATGAAACGTAGTTTATAGTTTACAATATTTATAAAATATTATTTATTCACGTTGTATTCTTGCAATAATAGTATTTATGATCGTTTCGACGAGATGAAATATAGCGAGGTCTTCATCGTGTCCCATCACTGGCTTACTTTATACCAAGTAATTGGCGTTGGGGGCACTAAAATATTTTCTGGCGTTTTTGTTTCTATTGAATATAAAACAAACAAGAACTTATATGTGTGATAAAACTTAAAAATATGTCTTATAACTGAGTATTTTTTCATAAAAATACAACAAAAGGTCTTGTAGAAGTCGTACATTTATTTTATACTCTTATTACTTCTAATCAAGTAGTGGCGCTGAGGGCACGAAAATCTCGAACTTGTATAGAAGTGATTGGCGTTCAAAAGGTTAATATTAGTTTTGTAAAACAAACATGATTTAGTCACCTAGATCTCTCGTGCACGGCCATGAGCCGGCCGTTGCCCTTGTTGACGTGCAGGTCCCGCACGTGCCGCAGCAGGCGCGGCAGGTTGGGGAAGGGCGCCTGCCCCTTGCGCACGCGCGCACAATTGCGCCACACGCACGGGTACTCGTTGAGCGTGCCGCGGTAGTGCTGCTGCACGTGGCCCGCTGCCGACACGCATGTGGGCGGACGGGAGGTTAGATAACACGTAGGGTACAAGGTTATAGGAGGGTTTTAGAAAAACTAAATATGAAATCGGCCCAAAATAAATTCATAATCGCTTGGAAAAATCCGCATAAGAAAAAAAATATTGATTCAAATTAAACCATTGCGAGTGGTAATTGCGCGTTCCCCTATGTAGGTATCATTCACCATAATGGTGTAATGAAAATTATGGGCAAAACCCCCCCATAAAGAGTAGCCAAAAAGCAACCCCCGGTTCTCGGCCACCCTAGCATACCAGGTAACTGGTAGTGACTGGGTAGCGAAAACGTGAGAGCGGGCCTTGTGGCGTACCCTGGGGGAAGCCTACGACCAGCAGTGGACTGGAATAGGCTGATGTGATAATGATGATGATGATGATAGATAGTTACGACATTGACAAAACACTAACACTGGACCACAACCTAATGCTGTAGCTAGAAGAAAACACGGCGCAACAACTCCAGTAGCAACTGGAAAGCTGCCGAGCTTCGGAATTTGGATTTGATGCCCGCGTTTGGTCCTACATTTAGTACTTAAAGTAAAACTGGAGATAACAGTAAGGCGAGTAAGTATACACCTTTAAGAGGACATTAGTTTGCCTGAAACGGGAATACATCTAAAGCAGCTACATAAGATGAAATGATACTACTACTTACGTTCTAGCTTAGTTTTCTTGGTCTCAACAAATGTACCGATCACTAGCAGCGGGAAGGAGTAGAAGAATATTGTTAGTATAAGAAAGGAGTAGAAGAATATAGGGTGCATGCAATACGTTTACACCAAACTTCGCAACAAAATGTGTGAGTACCATTATACTCTATTTGAATTATTTTTATTTTAATCTTTATTCCTATGTAATAGAACAGATTTAATAGAAATTTCAAATGGAGTTTGGTAGCAAGAAGTTTGTATGTAACGAATGGTACAACATAGATACTTACTGTTGCCTCCGTCACCGATGCAGTGTTCCATACAGTCGGCGAGGTCTTCAAACTGGTAGTCACAAGTGTCCCAGGCACACTCGAATGTCATCTCCATTGGAGTCTGTGAAAAGTTTGTTTTACTGAATTTGGCACTTTAATGGCCATAAAACATGGGGGCTTTTACAACTAGTAACAAATTGACAATAATTATGTGCGTGGCCTCAAAAATTAGGTGGTAAAATATTCATGAGAGTGCTGCTCATTTATGTCTCATTTCTCCGCTGTGAAGTAAGCATATTGTATACTAACACAAAGAAGACATCCGTTAAGGCCGCCGATTTCGAAGCACTGACTGACAATTACAAACAAAACGTACTACACACAATTAACTTAGTAGTCAGTTTCATGTCAGTTCAAGTGAAAAAAACAGCAGAAAATGGCACCAATCACGGTCAAAAATTGTGATGAGTTCGCTGGGTCGCAGGTGTTAAGTGTCAGCTAGCCTCGCCTACAAGAGTCCAGGAGTAACTAACGTGCTGCGCCAGCTCGCGCATCTCCTCGGCGAGCCGCGCGGAGGTCTCCTCGTTGCAGCGCGTGGCGCGCTCCTCCCAGCTCTGCTTGGTGGAGGCCGGCAGCGAGCGCCACTCGTTGCCCACTATCCTCGAGATCTCCCCTACACAAACACACTACGTCTATACACGTACCTTAGAGTTACACCGCGACATTAACTTTTTCGGTGTCTCTTTCTCTGGTAATCCATGTGTGCGTAAAATTGAAAGAAATATTATGTCGGTACCGTTACTAGCAGACACTGTTATGGTTGTGCATGATTTTGTTACTCTACTGACATACTATACATTCTAAGTACAGGATTTGAAGTAGAAGAACATTCAATATTTACAAAAAACTAGTAACAAATTATTTCTTTAACCATTGTACGTACACTGAACTAATCCAAAGTTTCGAAATACATTCTAAGCTAAGCTATGAAACAAACCAAGGAAGTTTACCATACGAACCTATGTGATTATAATCGTACACAACAATAACTGCATGAAACATTACACACAACACAGGGATAGCGTGCAATAGAATGAGTAAGCCAACTAAACGAGTAGAGGAAACATTACCTACCTAATTTTAAAGATTTATCCTTGCTAGCTAGATTTACATATAGGTGGCGTTAGGATCAATAACATATAGGACAGTTATAAAGCTGTGGTGTACATACACAAAATGAATGGAAGACAGTCGATGTTATACCATTGTTCAATTCTACTTTGTATGAGCACGCATCAAGTGCATCAGTATTCTAGTTCGCTAACCGAATTCAAACCAGTCAGGTATACTTTGCAAGTGAGAAAAATAATTGTTACTATATTAAAAAACATTTAGCGCGCCGTTGGTGATTGTTGACATGTATATCACATAAGAGCAAATTTTACAATTCCCCCTTAACTTTAAATTGAAACAGAATTGAACAATGGCTCTTATAGTGCTTTTATTTATAATATTAAATATCATATACACGAAATGAGATAATTTACACATATTTAATAACAGCAAGTGTGAATTATGGAGTTTGAGCGATGAGTAATGTTTATATCTTGTTACGGACAATATATTACATACTTATAAAAGCTCAGTCACTGTGTTACTGAAGATAGTGTCTTATTTAAGCTTTAATGAGATAATTTAGTTGTAGCAATGTTGTAATGTTAGCCTGGAATAATCACAATGGCATTTTAGTTCACAAATTGGTAATGTTTCTACATACTTCTTGTAAGTGTGGATAGACGAATTGCAGTTTCACTGGTATCAATTATCGATATTATTATTGACTGTATCAATTATTAGGAAGAATTATCGATATTATTATTGACAGTATCGATTATTCGGATCGATTATTAGGAAGTTTAATATTATTTAAAACCGAATTTATTGAAACTACACTGATAGTTAGAGATTGTACTTTTCGTCTAAGTTGCGTCAAACTGCTCAATTCTATAGTCAACAAAAGGGGACAAATACAGCCAGTTTATCCACACTTAAAAAAGCATCATTTAAATTTCAGAGCTCAACTCTTATAGGCGGAGGAATATATATCAATCAATTAAATTATACAAATCGATCAATTGCTAAAAATAACGAACTCACCGAAGGTAGACTCAGGGTTGTTCGCGACAATAGCCCTGCGTACTTCACTAGAGTACAATATGTAACCGGTGACGATCTTCTGTTTGTTGTCCTTCTTCTTCTTGCTGCTGGCCGGGGTAGCTGTCGTGTTGGACCGCTCCTGGCTGGGCGTTGCCGTCATAGATGGGTTGTATGGGTTGCTGTTGCCGCCTATTGAGGGAAAAAATAATATGATAGACAAATATTGAATTATGCTTTTCTGTCGAAATGTTCATAAGTATTCAGGCGGCTATATAGCTAGAAACTTAAGAATGCTTACTTAGGCCTTTTTAGGCTTTTGCCATACATCCATGCGACTAATTTCTTCAGAGCTCAGTAAAGATAAGAATCTGAAATCTACTTGTGAGTATGGTGACTAAACGGTGGCTTTAAAAATATATAAATACCATTTTCCCATTCTAACGCGCCTTTTGAAGGTTTCCGTCGACAACAGAAAAGGTATATTGATTTAACATTTACCTATAGACAGCGGAGTAGCCGGCGAGGCGAGCGACGAGTCGTCGAGAGAGTTCTCTAGAATCATCTCCACGTCCTGACTCCCTATAGTCGTGTTGATCAGGTTCGTGAACTGCGGCTTGCTGTCCTATAAGCACCAAATACATCATTACAATAACAAAGTATGCACGTATTTTTAGCTTTTTTCTGACAAAAAATTCTCGGTACAATTCAGCAGTAAAAATATTTTTTATACTACTTTCAAGACCTTGAAAAGGCTAAAGTACATATCTGCCTACCCCTTCATAGAATTCTGTAGGTCCATAAAATATGACAACTTTGATTTTTTTGTAAAATTTAAACCATTATTTATCAATGGCTTTAGCCGATATGAGAGGCCATATAAGTAAGTAATATCATTCAAAGTACCATAGAGTCCATAGAGTTGGCGTTGGGGTTGAACTGCTTCTGCGTGAAGGCACTGGACGTGGACTGCACCTCCTGAGCCGTGGCCAGCGCCGGCGGGCCCAGCGGCTTCGGGAAGTAGTAGATCTACCAACAACACGTATGTACATTATATATGAGTTCAAGTAAGAACAAGGTTGCAAGTTAAATCTTATACAAGTACTCATGAGTTTATTCTTTGATATATTCACAAGTACTTGTCTAAGATTTACAATAATTAGTATTAACTTTCTTACAAATAAGTTGTGTAACAATAAAACTGTATAGATAGTAAAGCATTATTATTCTATCTACCAATCAAAATCATGTGTGTATCAATATTTGCTGGTGGATGATTATAGGCAAGCCACCTACATAGGATTAACAGCAAAATGCTGGCGGGAGTATACTTTATTGGTGTCCTGATAAAAGATAACATTTCTGCCTACCCCTTAGTGGATTACAGGCATGATTAACTATTTCATATTTACAGTATGAAGCAAGGTCATATTGGTATATATTATTTTGTAAGAAGGACAAAGTAAATCTTTTGTTTCATTCAGACGATTTCTTTGCATCTACATATACCAACATATGAAAGAGACACACATACCTCGTCAATAGTGACATCCTTCGTATGTTCGAACTTGCGCAGTCCAGCCTTCAGTTTCCGCGCGACCCGGTTCGACTCATCGTACACAGATTCGCAGACGAATATGTCGTTCTCTGCTATCTCTGTCGGACGACCTGAGAAAAAAGAGACACAAAATAAAGATGATAAAGCAATGGCAAACTGGCATGGTGTATAAATTTATATATACTATAGACTATAGAAATACTCTACTCTACTATCTACTACTACTCTACTAGCTACTACACATTTCAATTACATTCACAACGTTTGAGTTTTTTATTATATACAACAAGTCATGCTTTGGTGTAAAAATTGGGCAGTTAACAGTAACGCCTGTAACTTCCGGGGTAGCCTGCGGACGTACTTAGGTATAATTGCTCAGAGACTATCAACTTGCATTCTATTTCTTTACTGATAGTCAAATACATAGTGAAATCATATTATTTATAGTATATAGTTACTTACATTTAAGATAGTCATCATAATCCAACACGGAGCATTTGCCCACGATGCCCACAAGTGGGCTGGTGTCGTGTATCGTGGTCAACAACACTTCTTGCTTGTAGAAGGGCTGGAAGTCAAACATACTCTTCAGTTAATGATGAGTTTATAGTTAACAACGTTAATACAGCTGTAGTTTATATAATATACATATTTATTCCAACCTTGTTTATGATGTTCGCTACTTCTGATGGGAAGATGAGGAATGGACCGCGGAAGTAGCACTTGTTGCTGTAACAAAATAAAACCTATTACATTATTATGTTATAGAGGATTACTTTAGAAATATTAATAACCTCGGTTGCGGGCTGTCTACGTCGATTTTGGCGTCTCTAAATTGTACTAAAATTGCCAATATTCTTAAGGAACTGTCATGCGGTGCACGAGATGTTACCTCTAAGAACACAGGTTTACAGTGTTTCAGAAGAAGAATTAGGAAGGTAACTATTTTTGTACATCAATATTGGCATAACAACACGACGCAAATTATGCACCTGTGTTGGTCATAAACCCTTATTTTTAAGAAAATTGTTATATTAACCAATAAGATAATTAAGCCACACCCCTACGCTTTACTTTACTATAAAAAGGTCCGGACCAAAGCGGGCCCATAAAAACAGCAACAACATACAAAAAACGAAAAAAACTATAATTATAGATCAAGCAAGTGAGGAGTACCCTCAACCGAAGAGCGTGTATGAGGAATGTGATGCGTGTGAATGAAGCAAAAGAAGTATGCCAGGATCGTAGCAAATGGAAATCCGTGGTCTCTCAGGGAAACAGGCGTGACTTTAAGTATGTATGTATGTATAGATCAATACTAACTCGCCGGTCTCCCATATAGTGTCGACCTGCGCGATCATCTGCTTGCCGCCGTCGGTGACCACATACACATAGTCGCCGGTCTTGATGACGCCGGAGCACACAGTGTTGTACTGCTCGTAGTACGTGTTCTCATCGTCCGTGCCCAGCGGGTTGTACATCACTACGTCCTGCAAACATGGACACGTCATCATCAGCTTTGAAATAACGTGGGTAATGAGCATGCTGGACATAAGCCTCCTCTCTTAAACACTCCTGCTTCCTGTTTTGGGACATATATCCGAGTGTAAATAAAAGTGTATACAGGATGCGTTTAGCGCTAGTTTTACTAAGGCTATGAAGAGCTAAACTTCGATAGTAGTGTTGTTGGTAGACGTAGGCTTCTTCAACTCCGGTAAAGCCGAGACAAAACTTTCCACACAAACGAAGCCGCCGGCTGAAAGTGTATTAAACATTTATGTGGTCAATAACACTTACCGAGGTATTCTATCCAGTCCGAAAGTAAAGGTACGGTCAAAACAAAAGAATAAATTAATGAACAAAAACCTTAATAACTATGGTATGCTAAAATGTAAATTAACTACAATAAATAAACTTAAGGTATCTTGCAAGACTGTATGTCTATGTGTTTACTGAGTTCGTATGTGTTTGTGTTTGTAGTAAGACTGTGTGTGTGTGTTTGTGGTAAGACTGTGTGTGTGTGTTTGTGGTAAGACTGTGTGTGTTTGAGTAGTGAGACTGTGTGTGGGTTTACAGTAAGTCCGTTTGTATGAGTGTGTGGGTGTCGTGAGCCTGTATGTGTGCGCATGCGTATAGTACTCACGGGTCGTTCCTTCTCGTGCACGTTCTCCAGCACCTCCAGCTCGGCGAGCTCATCCTTGTGCTTCTCAACACGCTCGCGGAACACCGACACTGTCCTGCTGGGCTCCATTGGGACCTATTAAAAAAATGTATTTTGTAAAAACCGAAACACTATAAATAAGAGGGAAAGGTGTATAATACTAATACATATTACCTCTCTAGGTATGAGTGTGGCCTCTTTCTCAGCGCCCTCCCACACCTTGATCTTCTTGAACCACCGCAGCTTGGTGTTGTACCGGCTCTCGCAGACATACACGTCCTTGTCGGCAAAGCCTGTGTAATATAACAAATAACTTAATTACAAGTTGATTAGTTATGACACTATTATGTAGCTTGCGTTAACTACTGAAGCTAAAATTACACGGACATGAGCGCATTTGAAGGTATGTTAGAAAAACTTAAAAGTCGTATTTCACATCTATGACAATTATATCACGTTATTTAAAAAATATGTGATTTTGCTGACCGTACTAATCGAAAATGTGTAGTCACTCAAGTCATAATTTTCTTTTTTTTAGGTATAAACATAAATGTAGTATAAATAAATTCTTTCCACCTTAAGTACCAAAACACAAGGTTCTGGTAGAATTTATATGTGTTCTGTCCGTGTGTACCTAAAACCTTACATAAAAGGTCAACGAACCCTCAGGCCTGAACTTGAAGTACTCCTTGACGTTCATGACGTAGCAGTGACCCACTATCTGGTCCAACGGCACGACGCGGTGCGACTCCGTCTTGAACACCTCCTGCTGCAGAAACTTGCGCGTACGCACGTGGAATGTCTCTTGAGGTCTGCATTCAAAAGTATTATTTTAGTCATCAAGCTCATGTTTGTTTGCTACAATTTAAATATAAAGTTCAAGTTTAATTGTAAAGATCGAACCAATAAACTTGGTTCATGTAACATTTTCGTCGTAATGTCTGACACTATTTTATTTCTTAAAAAAAATATTTGCTCCGCACTAGGAATCTCTGCTGTGTGGTGGGTGCGTTTCACAAACATGAAATATCTCAACTTTTTATATTTCTTAAAACCAATGTAACAAAATATGGCACATAAATGTAAAATCTAATCAGCGACTTCCAATAGCTTTCAAAAACAAAGTTTGCCCAACATTGGCTATTGATGACTTGCCTGAAATACACGTTGCAGTACATGCAGGGAACACCGTCATTGTTGGTCCACACTCTCTGCACTTGGACGATGGGCGGCTCTTTGTTCCCCTTATCTGGTTGGATGTACACAAAGTCGCCTTTGGTGTACGCTGTCTGTTGTAGAGGCGCTCCACCCGACGGCATCGAGTCGTCCGTGCTAGACCTGAGAAAACGTTTAAAAATACTATAATATGAGCAATGAGCATGAATAAAAAATATGATGAGTTGAATGGAAATAAGAGCTATGCCTTGCAAGTCTTGGCCACGTATGTGGGACCCACGTGGTCAGATACTGCGAAAGTTAGAGTGGTTTGGAAGAAAGGGGAGGCCTTTGCCTAGTAGTGGGAAACAAAATAGGCTATAAAAAAGTCACAGTTTTACAAGTCTGGGAACAGGTGTTAGGTATATATTATACCATATAATATACTAGTAGCATTATACATAACGAACCAAAATGGTCATAAAAATGGGATCTAAAAAAATATCCTTTTCTTTTAAATAAGCGTCTTGCGGTTTTTAAAAGAGAATTCTTTTCGGCTACCAAATACCTACCCTCTCAGATACTGATACAATTTGAAAAATATCTGCTAACTGCCTATATAATACAGGATGTCAATTGATTTACGAGGTGCATAAGTTAACAGACGTTTAAATATCCCTGTGGATCGCACAAAATTTTGCCCCGTGCGGGAAAACCTGCAACCCTTAGCGCAGCAGTCCAATCGCTTAGTCACTGCGCCAATCAGGTCGTCATACATATCTTACAGCTAAAGCGAATTAAATAATTAATTATTGTTCACCTGGTCTCATCTTCATCTTCATTCTCTTGCAGCAGCTTGCACTGTTTGACAAGTTCCACACTGGTTGCCATGGTGTCCCTGGTGAAGGTTAACGCTGGAGAGTGGAGGATGCCGCGACACAGCTGGTCTCGTTGGTCGATGTAGTACGACTGCAGCTCTACCGAATCTTCGAAGATCTGGCTGTCTGTGCGGGAGAGGCGGCGGGCTCTACAAAAACAATTATTTTTTTAGACACTTCGTCTATAATGAATTAAGCTTACACACATAGTATTCTGAAAGTAAGATATGTATTTAACAGTCACTTATTTCTAATAATTTATCCACAAAACAGCGTCTTCTAAAAATCGATTACATATCAAAAATTGTGACTAAAATGACAAACCTTTCAAAAACAGCGAACATGTCCTGTTGAAAGTGGTCGAGCCGCTTGTAGAGACCCTTGTCCAGTCTTCGTTTCACAAGGTCCAAGGAGATGGCTCTCACTTTCTCGCCGTTGCCGGTCTCATCATGTTCCGGCAACTCGGCCATGCTGTCTGAGTAACATCTGAAAAGGCATTGTATTCAGACTGAGAAAAGAAAATTATGCGCCCCTTTTTGATATATGCTAAAAGTTTATATAAAAGTTCATAAGTAGAAAAAGCAAAAAATATATATAACAACATCACGCTATATGAACATATAGCGCGATTTTGTTATATATTTTATATAAATAAGATAGTCTTTGGAGAATCCCAAAGCCTATCCCTTGGAGGCGTATAGTAGACCCACACTTCGCGAGTTATAAGTCCCAAAGTAATCATGGGCGAGCCTATTACCATTAACCGGGAACAAATTCAGATTCAGTGCTTTCAATAACCAACACTGTCCGACCCAGAAATCGAATCGAAGACCGCTCAACAGCCACGATATGCGACCACTGGATCAAGAAGAAATTACATTTAAATTAAATTGCGCTTGGTTGACGACAACGTCTAGTATAAATTAATGTATAATTATATAATTCGAATCACCCACCTGCCCTCCTCATCTTGATGGTTATAGACGCTGGTAAACAGATTAAGCAGCAGCTCTTGAACCGCAGCCGGTACATCAGGCACAGCATCATCGTCCTCCCTGAACATACAAAACTTATAATAACCTTAACATTCGAACAAAACTAGCCCTTATGCAGTAAGTACTAAGACTCATTTTCACATGCTACGTCAGGCGTGCTAAATAGTTTCAGGCTATCAAGACTGGAGTATCTACTTCTAAATGGAAAACGAAGTTTGAAGATAGATCCTTTATTATAAACGTCAAACTACTAAAAATCTGTCGTCCGATGCTTAAGAGTTCAGGTTTTGAAAGTAGGCCTTTAAAATTCTAATTAGTTAGATTTATAGGGTCTTATTTCAGAAGTTATTACTGAAGGAGTAGGTATTCGAAGCAACATGCATTAATGTAATTTTTTATACCTCAGTAGGTTTCTTTTATTTTACCGAATATCCCATGCTGCATGACTTGTCTAGTAGTACAAGCATATAATCCGCACCCTACTGTACGGCCGACGTCTCTTGGAGGTCCTGAAGTTAGTCGATGATTGGCTGCGCAATGGATTTTTTAGGAACGAAATTGTCTACTGCGCATCTAACCGGCTATCTTCAGGCCTGCCAAGACACGTCGGCCATACTATACAGCTCAGAAGTCTGATAGGTTAAGTACTGTGCCAGTCGGGTCGACAGAGATATATACCAAAGTCCTACATAGAAAGAAACTGGAGCAAAAACAAAGTTTCTAAAACTCAACAAAATAAATTCATTCTAAAATCTAAGACTACATTTTTACAAAAACTTTATACAATTTAGTTATTCGAATTGCAACTGTATTGCTTTCCACATGCGGTTGTGTTTCGAATGAAGCAGACGCACCTGATGTTGACGCGGCCTGGAGCTCTGCTAACCCCGCAAGAGCGTTGCGTGTAAATATACATCCAATAAGCATAAACAATACATTTCTTATTACAAATTTACGCATACAATTGACATAAAAAGCGCAAATTTGTAATAAATTGTTTATAAAACGAATTTAGACAAATTAAGTATACTATAATGGTCCCACTGTATTTACACACATGGCAGTTACTGCAGAATGCATGAGCTCATGGTTTTTAATTACGCGAAATTTTCATCTTTTGTTTAAAAATATCCTTTAATTTTAGTTAATTTTGTACGTAAGCCATCAATCGAAATCAATTCCATATCACTTTTCTATGTTTTTTAACTATGTAACTTACCTCAACATCTGTTTAGTCTGCAAGCAAACGCGGTGCAGTATCAACGCGTCCTTATATATCTGTGAATCTGGTTCATTGTACTTGCAGGCGTTGTCGAACATCAGTATAAAGTCTGATGCCAGCTCGTTCACAGAACCGTACGCGTTGTTCTTGAGCTTATGAGCTATTTTCTCCATGTCTATCGGGTTCTTAATCAGCTCGTAATAGTCAGGGTATTCCGTTTTGCTTGGGAGTTTCATGAAAACCAGCGCTAGTTGGCGGTTGCCTGAAGATAAGAAAGATATGATCTAGATAGAAACAAACTATAGAAAAACTTCTCAAACAAATAATATAACATCACACAGTGCATTGCAGATTCAGGATTATATATCGAACTTATGCAAGTATCTAGCCCTTCATTAAATCCAGGCCCCCAATTTCTGACTAAACCCAATTCACAGGCAGGCAATCTGACATTTCACTAGCGTATGCTAGTCAAACGCCAGATTGCCTGTCAGTATAAGTACTTTAAAATGTAATAACGTCAATGTAATGCTACATCCAACTGCTACGTAACATATAACGAAACTAGTTTATTGAATCAAATTATTAGTGATATCGAACCTTTCGGGTCCCTATAGTCTCTAATAGCGTCATACAAAGTCCTCAGCTTCTGTTCAAATGGCGACAACTGCCTAGACTTGGCCGCCTTAAATGTTTTCAAAGGAGTTTTCTTCTCGAAACTGGTGTGAACCTCCTTTAGCTTCTCAGCCATCACCCTTTCTAGAAGGCTCGCGTCTTCGTATATCATTGAACCTTCTTCGTTAAATTGACGGCAGTTTGAGAACATGAGCCGGAAATCCGATACCATCTCGTCGATAGAGTTGTAGCGGTCGTTCTAAGAAAAAAGACAATGTGTAAAGCAAATAATAATACTAATAAACATAAAACTTGTTTTAAACAAAGCCGTCTTTGCGCCTTTATTGGCTTATGCATTTTCGTTGTATCACAATGTAAAAATAATTCCGAAAAGTAGAACAAAGGGTTATAAACTAATTACCAGGAAGTAGGAATCATAATAATCTAAAATCCTAAGGCTATTACGATATTTTAAAATATTCTGTAAACCAATTAGTCGTCTACAGGATTACAAGAATGATATGAGTCTCAGAATAAATACTTTTTAGGTTTAAGAGTCAACTTACCTTGATATTAGCCTCGATAGTGATCATATCAATGGGCTTTGCGATGACATTATAATATTCCGGGTATAGTTTCTTGCTAGGCTTTTCCATGAATAACAACATTGGTTGTCTGCCATCGGAGCAGGTAAACTCCACTAGTTGCTTCGATATATAGTGCAGTTTCTTCTTGAGAGGGAGATTCGACTTGATTGGAGTGCTAACGGGGGAAGGCGCTGCCGCTTGAATCGGATTGTTACGTGGTCGACCTATAATATACTTTGATTAGTCATGATCATGTCATAAATTTAAGTTTGAGAATCAAAACAAAAAAAAATACTAAGCTGGGTAGGAATTTGGAAAAATTTCATAATCGTTTTGGGACTATAAATAGAATTTAGAGAAATTTCGTATATCATTATAGGACTATAAATTATCTGGTAAATTATAGGCGGTTCATAAGGACTCCGCGGTCTCACCAGCTCAGGAATAAAACTAGAGTCCAAAACTAATCAGGCATTAAGTTTTTGTAAGTAAAATCAGAAAATAGTCTACTGTACACTCGATTATTATGCCAATATTTTTTTACAACAAAGCAATTACTAATCTATCTTTAAAAAAAACAAAAAGTATAGATGATAAACGCGGTATGCACATTTATTACCCCTCGGCCTAGGGGTCTGGACTTGAGCTTGGTTCTTCACAGACGACAGGCTCTCGTCATCGCTGGATGAACTCTGCACGATGTCCAGTAACTCCTGAACGCGCTGCTGCATTATCCTGTGGGAAATATGAATGGTTACCACGGAACGGTAACCACCATGGGGACGACGGTCAATCCGTCCGTCTCCGTAAATTTAAACAAATCAAACACGATTTTTTATAAATCAATGATTAAATGTAATTAGTAATATAAATAATTAGTATAAATTATTTGTAACATTTGTAAAAATATGCCTACGACATAAAAAGACTACAAGAGAACTTTTTATTTTTATTTAAATCTTTTAACTTTCCTGTAAACATTAAAGAAACATATAAAAATCACACCAGCAGTCCAGAACCCTTTTGTACATTTCATTATTAAAACTTCACAAAATCCACTTCTCAAATAACAAAAATGAGAACAAAATCCTACGTCCATATAAGAAAATAATATAATTACATCACTTTAATATGAGTATTCATTTGCCGACTAATAAAAATATTATGAGAAATATACTCCATAACGACGATAAGCTAATCCATCGGATGCCTACCTTTGGCAACAATATTAACATAAAAACAATAATATTTCTACGAAATACCAGTTCAGAATGCCGAAAACAATGCACCATAATCCAAAAATTTCTAGAAGCAATAATAACAATTCACTCATTACTATTTTCCAATTGTTAACTAATTAAGGCTGTTCCCTGAATTACTGTCAATAATATTAAGGATCGTTAATCCGGGAAACTAATCCCCTACCTATTGTTTAAGCTTTAGAATTACCTGCTTAAGTTAACGGATTGATTCTAAGAAACAGGGTAAGCGTGAAATAATAACAATGAGTTTTTATCCCTACCCTCAAAAATTGCTTGTGACTGGCGTATAAAAAGAACGAGAACCCATAACTTTTCATCATTATGTGTTTGTACTTCTTAGCGATAGCATCTCTTCGGAGTTTCGAGATATTTTGTTTCTCCGACATATGAAGCTTTGAAAGGTAAGAAAGTTCTGTATATCACTTGATTAGTCATATTTTTTAAATTTAAATATTTTAGAACAAAAACAGATCCTTTTATTTTGTTCGAAATATTTGTAATGTGCATTTATTTTTAAGATATTAAAAGCCAATATGAAAAATTATTTTATTCATGCCAAGTTACAGGTAATATTAATGCAAGAATTTTGACACAGCTTATAACATTTTTTTTTGTTTGTTCCAGTGTGGATGATATCAATAGATGAGTTGATATTTCGTTGGTGGTTGATACTATCTCAGAAAGAATACGTACAGGGAGAGGAAGCTGATTATCACACCCAAGATAATGCAATGGCGTTACGTGAATTAAGCAATACTGAAGAGTTATAAAGCTCAGTGATCCTTTAGAAAGTTAAGGCCACAATTATTACCAGTGGTGTTAGATTATCAAGAAAGGACAACCTAAAGAAGACTACAAAAGCTCAGTGATCCTTTAGAAAGTTAAGGCCACAATTTTTATTTGCGAGACGCCGTCTATGACAAGCTCAGCCTTTCTTTAGAAAGTTAAGGCCACAATTTTTATTGGCAAGACGCCGCCTATGACAAGCTCAGACTTCCCTTAGAAAGTTAAGGCCTCAATTTTTACCAGTGGTGTTACGTGATCAAGGACAACTTATAGAAGGCTACAAAAGCTCAGTGATCCTTCAGAAAGTTAAGGCCACAATTATTATCAGTGGTGTTGTCCAACAACATAAATATTTCTGAAGGATTAAAAAAATGTAGTGATCCTTTAGAAAGTTAAGGCTACAATTATATACAAGCAATGGCGGTACGTGAAGTAAGCATTACTGAAGACTTAAACTCAGTGATCCTTTAGAAAGTTAAGGCCACAATTATTACCAGTGGTGTTATATTATCAAGAAAGGACAACCTAAAGAAGACTACAAAAGCTCAGTGATCCTTTAGAAAGTTAAGGCCACAATTTTTAACAGTTGTGTTGTGATCAAGGAAATAAAACTTACAGAAGGCTACAATAACTCGGTGGTCCTTTAGAAAGTTAAGGCCACAATTTTTATATGTGAGACGCTGTCTATGACAAAATCAGCCTTCCATTAGAAAGTTAAGGCCACAATTTTTATATGTGAGACGCTGTCTATGACAAAATCAGCCTTCCATTAGAAAGTTAAGGCCATAATTTTTATATGCGAGACGCCGTCTATGACAAGCTCAGCCTTCCTTTAGAAAGTTAAGGCCACAATTTTTAACAGTTGTGTTGTGATCAAGAAAAGACAACTTACAGAAGGCTACAATAACTCGGTGGTCCTTTAGAAAGTTAAGGCCACAATTTTTATATGTGAGACGCTGTCTATGACAAAATCAGCCTTCCATTAGAAAGTTAAGGCCATAATTTTTATATGCGAGACGCCGTCTATGACAAGCTCAGCCTTCCTTTAGAAAGTTAAGGCCACAATTTTTATATGTGAGACGCTGTCTATGACAAAATCAGCCTTCCATTAGAAAGTTAAGGCCATAATTTTTATATGCGAGACGCCGTCTATGACAAGCTCAGCCTTCCTTTAGAAAGTTAAGGCCACAATTTTTATATGTGAGACGCTGTCTATGACAAAATCAGCCTTCCATTAGAAAGTTAAGGCCACAATTTTTATATGCGAGACGCTGTCTATGACAAGCTCAGCCTTCCTTTAGAAAGTTAAGGCCACAATTTTTATATGCGAGACGCCGTCTATGACAAGCTCAGCCTTCCTTTAGAAAGTTAAGGCCACAATTTTTAACAGTTGTGTTGTGATCAAGAAAAGACAACTTACAGAAGGCTACAATAACTCGGTGGTCCTTTAGAAAGTTAAGGCCACAATTTTTATTTGCGAGACACCGTCTATGATAAACTCAGCCTTCCTTTAGAAAGTTAAGGCCACAATTTTTATATGCGAGACGCCCTCTATGACAAACTCAGCCTTCCTTTAGAAAGTTAAGACCACAATTATATGTTCGTGAGTGTAATTTTGTAGAATTGTAATTGTGCTGCGTGGGGAATGCACACTCCACTTCCCATATTTTGATATTCTTATGTATCTGTGTATTTTATATGAATAAATAAAATTATACTAAAAAATATTTGTTTAATTTACCTCTGCAACTTAACAGCATCCTTGTACAATCTGGACGACGGCACGTTATATTGTTTAGCATTCTCAAACATAATATTCATGTCTCCTGCCACTTCGGACAATGTCCCATAACTACCTCGTCTGATTTTGTTTTTAATTTGATTGAGGGATACAGGGTTCTTAATCTCTTTGTAATAGTCAGGGTATGCACGTCGCGATGGAAGCTTCCAGAAGGGTTCTGACATAGGCGTCCCTGTAATTGAAGCGCAATTTTTTATCTAAGAATAGTTGTTGTGTGGAACTAAAGTATTAACTCGAACACTGCAATACCGTTGGGGCCCAAATGATTTTTGATAGTCTCCAACAGTTTCCATTGAGGTGAATCTTCATTTTCATTTTTCTCTTCGTCACTTTCGCCAGCACTGTCTTCAGAATGCTACGTAAATTAAATAAGCATTATTAAGTCTAACAATTAAATTTATTTAATTATGGATAATTACGGAAGACTACTGTGTTTATATTACATCATTTATATTTGTTTATTTTCACTACTATTATAAGATCAAAGACTCGAACATTACCTTAACATCAGGCTCATTGTCCGAGCCAGGCGGTTCCATGATGGCCAACGCCTTGCTGTTAGGAACAGGACCGACACGAGATGTGCGCTTGCTACGAATACGTTCCGAAGTCTTAGCTGGCCCACTTCGGCCATGCTGGTCTATCTCCTGTTTCCGCATTTGTATGATCTGTGTAATTAACTTTTCATATCAATGGACGTCTGCGCAATATATCCGTCTAGCGGAACTTATAGTAAGCGCAAATTATAAATATACTTAAGGGGCTTTTTAAGTATTCAAAAGCACATAAACACTAACCTTTTTCAAAGTTTTAGCATCCTTATAAATCTGGCTGCCAGGCTCATTGAAATGGCAAGCGTTTCTGACCATGAGCAGCAAATCTTTCTCAAGTTCAACCAAATTTGCGTATTCCCCACACTGAATCTTCTGTGCTATGGTCTTCAGGTCGATTGGGGAATCAATTACGTTGAAATACTCTGGATAGCGGCGTTTAGACGGCAAAAACTGGAATGCTGAGTACAGTGGTCTGCCATCACTGTTAGCTGTCATTACCTAAGATAAAATAATTCTTAATGTAATTATGAACTAACTTGTTGAATGTAATTTGTTATTTTGTATGCCATATATAATTGGCAAAACATACAGATTCTTTCATTTTAAGATCATACACTTTTTAGATGTACATGTACTTGTTTTACAAAAACAAATATTATATTCTATCTGTTTTCTTTTAAATTTTATACCAGACATTTATGTTTAAGAAAGGCAGACATGGGGTCTTTTTTACACAAGCATTTTAAGACTTGACTAAAATCGCTTTTAACTGTATAAGAATTGCCCTATTGCGCCTTTTCTTTATATTATGACATCCATTTAACAATGTTTATAGTTAACCATACTTACAGCATTAAACAACTCTTCAAACACATTGTCCTCTTCATTGTTAGTGGAGGTCTCTGACAAATCCTCAGCTACATCAGACCGTCTGCTGGATGAACCGGTACGAGACAACTTCGGAATTTTGATGTCTTCACCTTACACAAAAATACATTATAAATTAAACAACACAGCGTAACTTAGGCAAAACCAATTGCATCAAACGAGGCTGCTAGTATTTGACTAAAATGTGGTAAATGTACGTTGAATAAAGAAATATTAAAACTGACCTCAAAAAATATGAAAATATTATTTATTTACACACATTTTTTTTTTTTAAACGTCTCCCCACACTAAGAATTTCTCCTGTATCGTGGGTGCGTTTCACAAACATGAAATATCACAAACATAAACATTGCAAGCCTAAGGATAAAAATAGTTTAATTTGGTCTCAGCGGACATCTTGAATGGACCTTGTGATAAAGAGAATAAGAAATTAGATTTTCTATGAAATAACAGTAACGTCAACTCACCGTTTTCAAGTGCATGCTTAGTCTGCATAAAGAGCTTCCATAATTCAATAGCATCCTTATACTCCACAGTATCAGACTTGTAGAAAGCTTTAGCGTTGTTCACCAGCAGCTCAATATCTGCTGTTAACTCTTCAATGTCTTCATATGTATCTGTTTTTAATTTCTGTTGCACCTGTATAAATACTTAGTTTATTAGCATGGTTTTTGTAGTATGCTGAGTATGTGAGAGATACAAAGGTAGAATAGAAAGTGGATGGAGTGGATACTTATAATGATTGGCAAGATAAAAGTTTGTTTTGAAGTAATTAAAACTGGAAAAAAATGAGTTGGTAAGATGGTGGAGAACATGATAACTGTCATAAGTGGACAATATGTGATAAGGCTGACACCAGAGTAGAGTGGCTTATGCCCACTGGCTTAAATTGTGTTTCAGATGATGGTTATAAACCTACAACTAAGACCACCTACAACTATGAATATAACAACGCCGGCCAGTTATATTGCTCAATCTCTAGCCCGGTCTGAAGTCCAAATTTGGCCTGGCAAGCCACTCAAGGGCTCATGATAGGCGATAAAGCAAAGGGTTCACCATAGTGAAATCAACTAGGACGACATTATCATTATATTATTATAAACCTGCAAATATGGGAATACAATGCACTGGGAGAGTGTATCCCTAAGAGACAAGGTTTAGCCCCCATAGTGTTCAATATGTTTTTAATTAGGTAAGAATGATATCTAAAGGAACAATAATTTGATAAATAAACTTACTCTCAGTAAATCAATAGGTTGTGAGACAACTTCATAGTACTGTGGTTCCTGGCGTCTTTTGGGGGCTCTGATGAACGAGTCACACAGTAATGTGCCATCTTCTTTTTTGAAAGACCTTATAGTGTCATACAGCTGCTGGCAAATTTCTCCCTAATAAAAAACAATGATGTTTTTTTATTTTTATAAATGAAAAAGTGGATTGTTTGGCCACGGCCGGCTCCTTTAAGTGAGGAGTTACAACAGGGGCTAAAGCATCTTATATTGTTAACTATATGATACATAGTTCAAGATACTGTTGGAAATAAAATTGTATTTTTATTACATGATTGTTTTTATTAGTTATATTAGTTTCTTTCAAACAATGGTTGTTTTTGTATATTTAAGAACATACAAACTACTTACTTCCATGATTTGATCAGCACTGGTTACCAATTAGAACTAATTTAAAAATAGCGCGGTCTGGAATCTGCAAGCCGGTTGCGTATTGTACGTGTTTTAGTTGTAGATATTGTACTTACAGGATCCAACTTCTTTCGCTTGCGAGTGGATGGGGGAGGTCCAGGGTTGCTCAGTTCAATGCCATCGTCACTGTCGTCTCGGGAGGCAACCGAAGATGCACGGCGTCTTTTACTCATTCTCGTAAAATGGTGGTGGTTTTATAAACCGCACCAAAGTAGATAAATGTGTGACACTGTTACATTCTTATTTGTCACGTAAAGTAGTTCTGTTTGTATCAACAAAAATAAAGCTCTTATTTCTCTAAATAGCTTTATTTAAGAAAATTCAACAATGCACACTCGACGCAGAGTCGCAGTAGGCCGAGAAAACATAATCAAATGAATTGTGGGAATAGTTGCATGCCTTTAAAAAAGAAAGAGATCACTAAATACAAAACTACCTTTGTTAGAGAAGGTAAGATACAAAATATGCTTAAAATTTGAAGTTTATTGACATTGGCTTGTAGGAGTTGTAGGTCAACGACTGTCAAAGAGTTACGTTCCATTCGTTGTAGAAATATAACTGCTCATGATCTGTACAAATTAAGACTAAAAACTTGCTAATAAATAAAACAGTTTTGTAAACTATGAAGCATTGTTATTTATTTATAGCTGTAAAATTCTTTAACATAGTATATGGTTAACTTTTATTAAAGTTATTTAGTTCTATATTTAGCAGTAAACGACGTGTTCAGTGGAATAAGATTAAATATTCCATATAAATTACATACATATTTATTTACAAGGTTATTTACACTTCTTAAAAATAAATATATACAAAATAAAAATCTATATATAAATATATACTAAAAATTATGCATAGTATAAATTTACTCATTATTTTCTATGATTTGTTCGTTTTAATTGGCTGGGCCAAGGGCCTGATTGTGTAGTTACGAAAATTGCGGCACTACTCGACACAGAGTGAGAAAGTTCTATCCATTCAGTCACTTATTTGACAAATTCTTCTTCTTCTTTGGAGCACTAATACTAACTACCGGCTAGTCCACCGGTAGCTGATAAGGTGGATCCTGTTCTCGATGCCTAAGTAGTCCTATTAGATTGATTGTAGATGATTTGTAGGCTCGTAATTAGGTGGCTACTGCGCAGATCAGTCGATCTTTGAAGTTAAGGCGTTCTTACTGCAGTCAGTCATACGATGGGTGACTGTTTTCACATACCCTTTCTCTTATCGTTATCTCCCTGCTTCAGAAGACACGTTAAGCCGTTGGTCTCTTTCTGGTTGTATCGGTCTACAATCCCAGGAATCCCATAAGAGAGATAAGGAATAGAGAACCACCTGTGTTTGCGACTTTGCTGGCATACTTGTACTCTTTAATATTTCCTTCATAGTTGGCTATTGGCAGATAAGATTAGCAACCGTGATCGAAAATCGGCCAGATAAATATTCCTTTTATTATTTCTTTACTTCTGTCAAGCAATTTACTTATTGAGCTTGTTACGAGAAATATAGATATTTCACTAATTTGACTAACGAAAGAAAGAGGATTAAATAAGTCTTATGACGTAACTACAATCGTACAAATTATGTCTGTACTTTAAAGTAATTTTATCTACGCAAAAACCAGTGTCCCAAAATCGTATTACTTTAAATCATAGCTTTAAATGTATTTCACCTAGTCACCTACCCTCTAGTTTAGACAGTTATTTTAAACTTAGTCATTAAATCGAAACCTTGCTATAATTTGCATAATAAAGTATTAAAAGATGAATAAATACTATAAAAACTTTATATTATGTGGTGATATTGATCATTATTGCTTAATTTGCCAAGAAACTTTTCATGGCACTCCAGATGTTGAAAAACATATACGTTGGGAACAACATAGAAAGAGCATAAAAAATCTAGCCTATTTTCCAAAATTCCGAAAAGATTCCATCTATAAGGTTTGTAATGAAATAAATATAGACTATTTTGGGCGACAAAAATATGTTTTGGGCCAAATTGTAATTTGATTCCAGGATCGACGAGGCAGTCAAAAAGTTATGTACCTAATCAATTTAGAAACAAAGATAACTTTAAGGTTTTTGCTACCTATATATCGCATATCTATTATGTTTGTAGTTGTTTATATATTATTATGACGTCGGTAATTAAATAATGTTTAAATGTAACAATCGCGACTTTCTGGCTATTATTGTCTATTACAAAGACAAGGGCAAGTGTTTATTATTAGCTGACTGCTGCATGAAATGAATTTCATCTGGATAAGTTTCAAAATGTTTGTTTGATTCGGCTTCTATAAACTTGTTTATTTTGATGTTAAAGTTAGTCTGAGAGTGCAGTTTCCCAGTTGTTATTTTTCCAACCAAAAAAATATAAAAAAACAAAACTAGAGATTACAAGGTAAATAACTAAGTTATCTATCGAATTAATTGAGTTACAGTATTTGTTTGCTAATTCATTCCTAATTGATCAATATCATAAATACTGCATACATAAACTACTGAATTTCTTAATGGTTTTAATTTATAAAAAACGATATTGGGCTGATAAATCGAAGAAGGGAATGTGTTTGACTTTTGAAATTAGAATCAGTAAAGTGGCAACAGAGCTCTTGTTAAAAATAAAGGGAATAGGAATATAGTGATATGAAGATACAGTAAGTAGGCTGGTAAAACTAGAATTATTGTAATAAGAACTAGAATTGTCTGTACACAACAAAATTACTTTCAATTAATGTTTTGCCAGCCTTAAGGCCAACTTAATTTTAGCAAATCTATAGCACACCTTTTCAATTAAAGTTTCAGTTTCCCTCCCTTTTATAATAGTGCCCAAAAAGGTGCAAATTGTTTGGTTTCTACTTTTCAGGTTGGCAACAAGTTTTACTGTGAAGTATGCAACCTTGTAGTATCTACAGAAGTAGGACAAGTAGCAGAGCATGTTAAAAGTGATCATCATAAATGTATGAAGACTAATGCTAATGTAGAAGCTAAAAACTTTATTGGCCAATATGAGTCTGGCTATATCATAATAAAAAAAGTTATACTGAATCTGAAACAGTGGAATTCTATTGTGGATGGAAATTGTCTTCTCTGTAACATTAATGTACAGCATCCTGATCAACATATAGCCTTAGAGGATCATATCATCAAGTTGATTCAATCGGAGACTAAGTATGAAGATGACCGATATTATAGGAAGGTAAGTGACCATACTCAGACTGGTAGTATAAGATATATTATTTGTAAGAATTATATTCAAACTAGCTCCGCCTCGTGGTGTTACCCGCTACATTTTTTCGGTATAAAAAGTAGCCTGTTAATCCAGGGTGTCAGCTACCTCCATATGAAATTTCATCAAAATTGGTCTAGCCGTTTGAGTGTGAAGAGGTAACAAACACACTCACAAACTTTCGCCTTTATATTATTAGTGTGATTATATTTTTTATTTCAGATAAATGGAGATAAATATCACTGCTTTACTTGTAAACAAGTTTTCTCAGCCCAGAGCTTTAATGATCACTGGCCTAACTGCGAAAATTTCGACGTTATCGAAATAAAGAAACTGAAAGAAGCTGGGTCAAGCAAAAAAACTGGGATCAACACCGAAGATATAGCAAAAATGGCTGACCTGGAGAAAAAGCTTGTAGACACTTTGCAAGAATTCTATCACATTGATGAGAAAAATAACTTGGCAACATGCAAATACTGCAAAATCGTTGTGGCTATCAACTTTAAATCAATGATAACACACATGAAAGATATGCATAATAAAAAAGAATCTAAACAAACTGGGTCTGATCAATCTTCAGAAGAAGAAGTAGTGTTTAGGGAAGTTCAAGACAACGGCAAACGTAGGTCAGAACTAGCCGAATACGGGAGAAAACATTCCATTAAGCTTAATCATAATGGTAGCAAAGGATGGTGCTTGTTATGTGACAAATACATATCTGCACACAAGAATAATTTCAAAGTACACACCAGGGGTGGTGTTCACCGCGGACACTTAATACTGCAAGGGCTGGCGAAACCAAAGAAGGATGAATTTGAGGAAAAAACAGTATATAAAACAAAAAGCATTTTTAAATGTAACTTCAAATATGCACCTCGAGAAAAATCATTTTGGGTCAACAGCGATTTTTCGATGGATGTTTACAGTGTGTTCTTTATTCGTCCAATCGAAAAGAATCCGCATTTCAAGAAAACTAAATGTTTTGCATGTAATGAGTTGTTCCCTCAAGGAGAAGAGCGCGTCCACTGTGCGTCTGAAGGTCATAAGAACAAGTTTTTGACCGCCAAAGTTCTAGAAATTGGGAGCGAAGATGAGGCTCCTGAATTCGTTAGAGAAGTAAGTTGATGCTGATGAGTCACTTTTGGTAAATAGGTATTAACGAAATCTAGATATTTTGTTTGCACGGTAATTAATTACACCTCGCGTCTAACAAAATGAAAGCAATGGACTTGAACGGGAGACCTTCGCCGCGCCGTGGCGCAGCTCTGCCAACTGAGCTATCGTGCTGCTCTGCTACTAGCACCCATCAAATTTCAAGTTCCTTTTTAGTATTTACGTCTTAAGGGTGCTGACTGGTATTATCTGTCAGAACTTGGAATGATGATTACCAACTCAACATGCTAAAGTAGCACCAATGGTAGTCTTAAAAAATTTCGGATCATGATTTGGATGTTAAAAGCAATAACTTGAATTCATGTGTTTTTTGTTGACTGCCTCGCACATGCATGTGTTCATTGACTGCCTCGTTGGTCTAGTGGCTGCTAAGCGCGACTGCTGAGCACGAGGTCCTGGGTTCGAATCCCGGGTCGGGCAAAGTGTTACTGGGTTTTTCCATTAGGTAATTCTCAGTAACAGCACGGAGTCTGGATTTGTGCCCGGTTGATGGCAATAGGCTCGCCCCCTATTACATTGGGACCTAAAAAATAACTGGCGAAATGTGGGTGTACTATATGTGCACCTCTGCCTACCCCTTCGGGGAATACAGGCGTGATGTTATGTTATGTCATGTGTTTCTATCAATTATTTGACATTAGGTTTCTTAACATGTTTAGCTACTTATGGTGCTGACAGTACCTACGTAGGTTAATTAATTTCAATATTTTTACAGGTACGGCCGAATCTCTTCCACTGTGGTTATTGTAATCAAACATTCCCTTTCATGGAACAGCTGCAAACTCACTTCACAACAGATAGACATTTGTTGTTGAAGGAAGAGAAGACCGAATACATTCTTAATACCATAGACATAAGGTTTAAATCAGAGGAAATGTATATAAATCTAATTAATCATGGTTTTGGTACGGCTTAAGAGTTTTTAGACCATTTTTTTGTTATCAAGTTTTTTTTCTATCATTTTTAATTTCAGTTGTGTTCTGAAAATTTACTAATACCCTAATTATGTTGTTGCCTTTATTTATTTCTTGAAGACTTATTTTGTGTGCTTATGAGCTGTCTGTTGACTGAAACCTGCTAATAATGATGAGCTGTCTTATTGGTCTAATGGTTGCAAGCACAATTGCAAGACTATTGAGCAATGATGTCATGGTTCCCAAGCAGTGTTTCCTTTAGGTATTTCTCAGTAGCTGCATGGACTCTGGATTTGTTCCAGTTTAATGGAAATAGGTATTTTTTTTATTACAAGTTAATCAGTGAAATATAGGCGTCTACCTCCTACATCTTAAAATATAGGCATGTCTATTTAGAGGTTGGTAGTGATTGAAGACTGATCAATAAGCGATCACTACACATATGTTATAACTACCGCAGTATTAGCTTATAGCAGTGCGTAATTTAGCTTAAAATTATTAGTTGCTCATAAAATATGTATTACCTTGTTTGTTACCTAAATATACACTTTCTTCTATTACGTAAGCTTGTCTAGTTCATTTCTGATCTCAATGATGAATGAATATGAATTCGCCACTAATATGAATTCGCGCTAGTGTAGTCACTGATTATGGGTGGGTTACGTGGGTTTATTTTTGAATAGATTACAATTGTGAACTATTTCGCATGATATAGTAACTTCCTTTTTAGAGGTTTACAACAATGTGGGAATGACTGAGTATGCTGCAGCTAGGAAGGGCTATACTGAATCATATGATAATCAATTAAAATTTATGGGGCTCTAGACGCAAATCATTTCCTTTTTTATGAAGTCCACGAAATGATTATTATTATATTTATGTCAGCTATACTTTAGGACCTTACTCGACAGTGGCGCCAACTGGTGAGCACATAATATAATACCATAATCATAAAAAGCTTTTTTGTGTGTCACCTAAGTGATACATTTTCAACAAAAATTCACACATTTTTAATATTAAAATATCATTAAGACTAGACTGAAACTGTTGAGTAGAATAAAAATCACAACATTTTATCTTGATTATATTATTTTGGTCAATTAGCATAGTATGTTACCTGAGGCCACAGGGCTTGTTTTTTTTAAATAAATCCTTTTGAATACTAATATTTTTTTATTTTATTATATGTAATAATTAAATAAATAGGATAAAATAATTAATACAATAGAATTCTACACTTATTGATATCTTAAGAGCTAACAAGAAAAAGTAGATTTATCTAAAATGAGATTCTACAATTTTCAGAACTTAGGTACAGTAAAACGCGGTGAATCGAAACTTAAGGGTGAATAGAACATTTGTCTATAATACAATTTAAAATATAGGGTCCTTCATAACAATCAATTACCTATATAATTTGCTATAAAATCAGTTTCAGTTTTGTTTCTATTCACCCTCAAGTTTCCATTTACTCCGTTTTACGGTAGTACAATTTATTTTTAAACCTTCATCTAATAATTCATTGTTTAAAATATAAATCAAGCCATTGAGGGAAATGAGATAACAGCATTATAAAATCATTTTCTGATTTTGAATTTAACTCTGACAAATACTTTTTAGTGGACTCAATGTAATCTGTGTGCATTGAACCTGGCAATGAATCAATATCAGTCTCCATCAGTACAACTATATGGCAAACATTTAGTGGATACAATATATTAAATGGTTTATAATAACAGGTCTCTCCAACAACCTTCACAAATGCTTCAATAAAACTTTGCATTCTTGCATCAAAGTTAGTCATTATAAATAAATAATTTAATACACTGCAGCATATTTGAAAACAGTTGGCTGATTCAGCACTCCTCCTCACTAGTTTCTTGAGAGATCTGTCAGGAGCAAAATATTCTTCCATATTTAAATCGGCTTTGTTCAATATTTCATGGCAAATATTTAAAAGTATATTTTCTATTTCTGCCTTCATTTTAATAGATAAATCCTCATTACTTTGAAATTGTGCATTAAAATTTACATCTGTGCATAATTCATTCATTAATCGTAAATATTTCCTGTCTGTGGCGTCCCAATGAATAATATCGTCTAGTTCAATAACATACATTCCACTTTGACAGATATTAAATAAAGCTTGAATGAGCTCTGGGTTCAAAGGTGATTCGTATTTGCTACGGATTTCCATGTCCATTAAATGTCTAATCAAAAATGCATCAAGTGTCTTATCTGTTGAATTATCTTTAATCTTGGATTCTAATAAAACTTGTTCATATATATCCAATAAATGACGAGTAATGTTTTCATCAATTTTTATGTGGTTAACTGGTTCTATATGACATATATTTTTGATGTTTCCTAGAATAGATTGTCGAAGGTTACTGTTCACAGTCGAATTTCGTGACAAATTAAGAATTTTAATGAAACTTTTTGAAAGAGCTTTTGCTACATTTTTATCCAGCACCGGATTATCGTAGGCAAATTCTGGACATGGTACATCATTTGCAGTAATAATTTTCTTCATTAATTGATTATTCATTATGGTTTCGTATTAGATGTACAAAATGACTCGAATAAAATGCAGTCACATTAACTTTCTTAACTGCCACAGGTGCTCCAGGTAGAATCCTATTAAAAAGAGCAAGCGTCGAGCTGGTATCGTTGATTTTGTTTATAAACAAATTATTTACAGTATCCAGAATCCGAATGTATATTATTAATTTGTTATTACGCTTTGGTTGAATCACTATCAATAATGACTAGATAACAAGAATGACTAGAAGTAGAAGTGTGAGTGATATATTTGTATTCGCTAAGTGATGAGTAATATTCCACAGATTTATAGATCAGTAATCCGTCAAACTTTGATATGCTAATATTTATTATATTTAATAATCACATAATCTGTATGGATTAGTATCCATATAGGCTAGGTAAATATTTAATGGGACTAATCCATATAGATTATGTGAATATTAAATATTATTCGGATTCATTCACTCAACTGCCGTAGGTTAGATTCACTCTGATTTATAATATTGAAATAAATGAATATTAAGAATATTATAATAAAACTATTGCAATAGTTTTAGTACTGAATATTATCAAACAATATTTAAAATTCGTGATACATCATCATAAAGTATGAAATATCTACATATTGTATCTATCATTCTAAATTAAGTTATTAATATATTGATATATCTACATAGTAATTATTAGATATCTAGATATTACCATAGCTTAAAAGAATATATTGAAGCCGAATACGGTATGTGTCACATACGTATTAAGAGTTATTAAGCTATCACTGATACTCAAATATTACTTATATTATTAGTAAACTAATATATGAAATACTATTTTTATTTGAGCATTAAATTAACATACTATTTTACAAATATATACAACTTAATTCTAATACAAAATAAAAACAATATATACAAAAATAAAAAGTTAAAAAGCATCAAAGAATTCATCCCCATCGATGTCAACCGGTAACGTGCCCAAAAGACTGGCAGCATTGCCACGTTGAATGGCAATGCTAATTCTTTGGCCAAAAAATGAACCAGCCCTTTGGTCACGTGTGGAGTCGACTAGGCGCTTTGCTAACTCTTTAAACAAAGCACGAGCGCTCGGACCCCATGGCCCAAATGTTTCAACCCCAAACGGCTCAAAAATACAATTACCTATCAGGTTATTGTATTTCCGCCGTTTGAGGGTCTCCGCAGCAGCAGCAGCAGTGCCAGCGCAAATTGCCGAGCCAGAAACATGAGAAGGTGCAAGGGTATCGACGCACGTTGCGTCCCACACCAAAGGCCTTCCCAATTTCCAGGGTAACAACGACATACCATCTGGTCTCTTTCCATCGTCACGTACCAAGCCATTTGGTTCTAGTACGGCTGGTACGCCGGCGGTGACAAGAGCACGACGGATGATGTCATTTAAGTTAGCGTGTCTCGGTATGCGACCAGCACTCCTACTGCAGGATAGACCATGCCGTCCGAGGCTGTCGACTGCTTCACCACAGTGACATCGATGAGGTGTAACACTTGGAGCCCCTAAGCGTAAACTAGTAGCCACGCGGAATGTGTTGTCGTCCAACATTGTTCCAATGTTGGGCGACGGAAGTGCCTGTAACCAAAGGCCCGACTCCCATTCGCCCACAGCCAGCAGACGAGCGCGCTCAGCAGTATTGATTGACGTATTAATCAATTCCTTCCGTATCAATCTGCAGAGCGGCTCGTCCCACTGCCTCTGGGAGAAAAGCTGGTTCGGGAGATCAGTATTTGGGCAAGCTATTTTCCAAGCTGTTACTGCCTCAGTCAAGCACGATACCTCAAAATCAACCAGACAAGAAGCTAGAATTCTTCTGGTTAATTTTTCGGTACTGTGGACTGAGGAGAGAAATGCCGGTAAACCTAAACTTGAAACTGTACGAACTCCTAAACCACCCAAACGGACTGGAAGCGTAGCTTGGGACCACGCTCGGTCGTCCAAGGACATGTTTAGAATCGGCGTTAGAGTGGTCCGGATAATTTGATCAATTTTGTCCAAAAGATGGGTATGCTTCCACAATGCGGTTGATCGGAGATTGTAAGTAAATTTGGGTCCAAAACAGCAATATCGAATCAAAGTTATGGCCGAATGCATGGTAATTTTATAAAGTCTGTCCGAAATCATATTGAAATTTTGAATTTTTTCTTCTATAAATTCGGGGTAGGATTCTTCCAAAATAGGAGACCCTAGGAGACGTAGAGAACTTCTATTTATAATTTTAATATTGGGAGCTATTGCATTAAATTTTGTTAACGTGTCTTGTCTGTCGGTAGTGTCCGAGATAAAAATTTCACATTTTGAAAGATTAAGATCCAAACCAATAGAATTTAATTTGTCCTTTAGAAACTCTAGATCTTTTAAAACTGTCTCTACGTCACCTCCTAGAGTTCCATCATCCAGGTACCATACATTGAATTTTGAATTTAACTGTTTAATTATTGGATGAATAGCTAGGCTGAAAATAACTGGCCCAAGAGGATCCCCTTGTTGGCAGCCAACAGCAGATTCCAAGAGATTGTCTTTATAGACTAATTTTGATGGATTTCTATAACATTGCCAAAGATAACTATAAATTTTAGGGATTTCATTTTTGACTTCTGCCAACAAGGAGTCCCTGTTAACAGAATTAACATATTAATATAACCTAATATTTTGAAATATCGGTGTTAACCTCCACATATAACCCATTGACAACTTGACAACAAAATTGTATTTTTTTTTGACAGACGTCGTAAAAAGCAAGATTTTTTATTTTGAAAGTGATTCCACATTATGAAGTATTCTAATTAGGTATCATAAAGTCTGAATTATTATTGTCGTTGAATTCTAATTTGTATGGAAAATTAAAAAAAACGTATGTTATTTTATTTCTCTTATTAGAAACAAGCGCTTTGGCTGCCATCTAGTATAAGTTAGTCTCACAATTTGGTTGATGACTGGCATGTATAATATAGCTACTTGACGCTAGATGGCAGTAGTATTATTTATCAGTTCACTTCTGCAAACATAAAATAACGGATAAAGTATGATTTAAAAAATATGAGCCACCCAAATAAGATATTAGGAGCCTAGATATTATATCCATAATAGCATTAAAGTAAGAAGTGAGATGGTTTTGTTTTTCCATTTGAGATTTGATTCAGCATGCATATTTGTTGAGAATCATCCATTCCGCGCGGGATGGAGCCTACAAACTCTATCACAGAAGTAAGTGTACCTGTAGAATATTATCACAACTAGGTACCTACTCACCATGTTCGTACAGTAGTTACCTATTGTTAATATACATGGGTTGTATTTAAACACCGGTATTTTATGAATAACTCAACCCTTAAAAGAGGTAGACCAATTTATCTTTTTATAGACTTCAGCATTATATAGGTAATCATGGAATGTTACGGAATGATATTAAGGTTAGAAATATTCATTTATTCCTATATTTTTTATTAGACCTTATGTGCAAGACTATATTATAATATATTAAAAATCAAGGCATTATTAAAGTATTCAATTTAAATTGTAAAATGTAGGTAGGTACCTATTAGCAAGAAATTACGAGGAGTTTATGCTCTTGGCGTCCAGGCATCTAACTTTTCTGACATAAGTAAAGATAATCACTGTAGTTAGCTGCAATGATAAGACAGGCTTAAGTAGTACTTAGGAGCGACGTGATTGATGGCGATTGACGGGAATTGACAGAATACTGATTCTCTAGACAGGACTCTCTGACAAGATTGATATTTTTCATCTCACGACCTGATTGGCGCAGTGGTGAAGAGATTGGACTGTTGCGCTAAGGGTTGCGAGTTAGATTCCCGGACGGATAAAAAAATGTGTGATCCGCTGATGTTTGTCCTGAGTGTGGGATTTTATGTAAGTGATATTTCATGTTTGTGTAATGCACCCAGGAGAAAATACTAGTGATTAGCACGTTTTTTTTTAATCTCTTTAAAGGGTGTGCCGGTTTCCTCATGATATTTTCCTTTACCGTTTTTCGCAACTGATTACTAATTTATAGTACGCACATGAATTCGAAAAGACGTTGGTGCGTGCTGGGGTTTGAACTTGCGAGCGTTGACTTGGCAGTCCAACGGCCATGCAATTAGCTATCAGTGCTACAAAAGTATGGTAAGAATCCAACTGACTTCAGTCTCTACGCTAGAAGGCCATTTGGAAACTAAACATAAAAGAACTGACAGAAATATCTAAAAAGTAGAGCATTGACTATTGAAGATTATTAAACTTAGTGCAAATCTACTTTTGGCAATCTCCTGACTTTTTTTTTTCGAACTTGTCTCTCGCAGTTATCTCTGAAGCAGCTCTTACTGCTGAACCGGTCGTTTGGCGAGACCTAAAAGGCCTCCAGCCAGGGACCTCCTGACTGTCTTATCTCTCGTACTTATAGGTACTCTACGGTATGACCTTCTCTTATTCTTACTGACATGGCGTGATCAAACTCATTACTTATTTTCGTAAGGCAGCCTTATATATAGAGTAAGTACCTAATGACTGTATATAAGACTGTTCTCACACGACCAAACTCGAGCAACATGAATTACAAATCTGTTAGAGAAGTGCCCTCTGACACGCCCCGTGCCCAAACGCTTTCACATACAAACAACGAGTTGCGTTAAAAACAACGTTAGAATATCACGATAACGCAATAAAATTAGTAGCCGAAACAAAAACAAATTCTGAAAATGCTCCATAATAACATAGTGCGCTTAATAGGTGAAAGCCGTACTAAGACCGTGTGTAAATTAAAAAAAAATGAGACCACTCATCAACATGAATAATAGGAGATTCGGATATCTTAATTAGCATGAATTTACACCGTTATAAAGCGTGTAAGATGAAAAAAGGTTAAGTAATAACAAGTAATATCGCCATTTCTCGGGTATATTTCGAGTCTGTATTTGTGGGGCCCGGTTAATAAATTACGATCGAGACCTCACATAGAGTGGCCTAACTACGTGGGCCACACCGCGGCAGGCTCCGCCCGCGAGGGAGACGGCGCGCGTGCGCGTCTCTGTCCCACTACAGCGGTGAAGTAGTCCAACAATGCGTGTTAACGTTGCAATATAAAACCTGGAATGTATGTTTACTTAGAGGTCGTTTTTGGTGTAATTTAATTAAGTTTTCTAATTGGAAGCGCCTTCGCTAGTGTACTTGTACCTACATGTTATGTTATATTGCTTCCAGCGTAATTTTATTCTAGTCTTAACTAGCGGAACGTTTGTTGTCTGAAGTTATTTTGAATGCGAAACATTTTTATTAGAATAGGTGGGCAGCCGGCAGGTACACATCTATCGGTAGGTACCTTCGTAGAAATTAGTTTTTTCATTTGTACACAGGTTACTTACTTAGCTACATATAGGTCTTGAATTTGTTCTTCAGCCGGAATGACTGAAGACCAAACTTTTTAACCAATGTCTTCTGCCCCTAATGACCTATGGTGCCGAAACATGGACGAGACCATGAACAAGATGCGAGCATAATGGGCCATGGAGCGCGCCATGCTTTGCTTCTCTTTAAAAGACCGAGTGCGATGTACGGATATCCGTCGTAGGACGAAGGTGGCAGTCGTAGGGGACCGTGTTACCAAACTCAAGTGGTGTTGGGCAGGCCATTTTGCAGAATGCTGATGGCAGGTGGAGTAAGGCCCTGAAAGAGTATCAAGTATTTATACCTACAATAAATTGTCATGGTCGCGGGAGTTTAACATGCACAGCATACAAGCCTCCTCTTATTGTAACTCCAACAAATGATCATCTGCAAAAATGCTGAAATAGGGTAAGGGCAACCTATCTTAGCAATAGGTGTTGGTGAAACTATATCGTTACTTCTGGGGCCCTTGGCGTGTGGAAAAATGTTTGACGAATCGAAATCGAAAAAAAATGCAGTCAAATTGAGAACCTCCTTCTTTTTTGAAGTCGGTAAAAAAGTGGGTTTGACATGAGTCATAGTTACATACTCGAAATATGTCATCCCTATACATTTATCATTCCATTTGATTTCTAGTCGTTAAGCATTTTCCTACTTGTCTGGGACTCTGGGTCCTTTCTTCCTGTTTATCGCGTAGGTACCGCTACGTAACGCTACGTCACGTAGGACCTTGTCTTCACAGCAAGTGTTTACGACTGGGCTGTCACCTAGGTAGGACCAGGCCTAAGATGGTGCGCATTATGTATTCGATAGTTCAGACAGTAAACGCCTATAAAATAAACTGATGCGTTGTCCGTCATTTTCTCTACTAATACATAATCACTCGGGTGACCAGCTTTGCGATTTAAAAGTATTTTTTATATAGGTTCAAAGTAAATGAAACCCGAACGCGTGTTCCGTGAGTAACATATTTTATTAACTTTAGTGTTAGTATAAGAGCAAATATTATGTCGTCAGAAACTATATAAATAACATAATTTATGGCGTTAAAAATATCTATGTCAAAAGAAAAAAATACTACTTATTTAGATTAGTTATTAGTTAGATTAAGTGTGAAATAACATAGTTAAAGACAAACATAATTAAGTATATTTATTTTTAAGAAGTGTAAATAACCTTGTAAATAAAAATCGTAACATGATTGAACAAAAAATTAAGTATATTGTTTCAAATACAGATATCTACCTATAGATAAACCTATATCTGTGTTTCCAAAACTCATTGTGGCTATATGTGGGTCTGCAATACAACACCAACCTCTGCCTACACCTTCAGAACATTCTAAACACAGTTTATTACTTCTCTAAGTGCTTTCACTAAGTGCATTGATATGCTCTGACTTTTGATAAAACTTTAGACTAACGTTTCGAATTATATTTGTACTGTGGGTGTGCAGACATCAAACATCACATCCAAGCCGGACAAATACCTGCTAGATTATTCAGCCCCCTTACCATGAACTCTTAAAGCAGGACAGTTTACGATGTGGAAGCGAGACACCGCTACGTGCAGTGTAATGCGGGGTCTCGCTTCCACACCGTAAACTGTCCTGCTTTAAGAGTTTATGGTAAGGGGGCTGTTGGCCAATGCACCAATGCAGTCGTTAATACTATAGGTATACTTCTTCGCCTATTATGTTTAAGCTTAAGAACAATAGCCCAAGACGTGGAAAAAGATTTGCCAGTGGGTTAAATTGGTTGTGAAGATGAATACCAGGTGTGAAAGCAATTGAGTCTCGTCACCCATGATTTCACTACCCACTATCAATATATAGACATTCCCTTACATTGTGGACTATCCCAGTGATACCCCAAAGCAGTGTGACAAGACTAGCCATCGTCAACATGTCCAAATGATTGATCGCGTCCCAACGTGACCGCACCACCATTATACACACTTATCAAACAAAAGAATTGGCCCCAATGATCGGGCCGGTCGTGCGAAAGGTGACGTTGGCCCGATGATTGCCGATGATTACCGAAGTGGTGACGCAATGACGATTCGTGACGATCGCAATAAAAAAATTATGTGCTTTGTTAATTTGATGTCTGATTATAAATTCAAATTGTATTAGTTGTGTAATGTGGTAAAAGATAAGCAGGTACCTGGTAAATGAAGATAAGACGAATGTCCTTATTTAGTAAAGCCTTCTTCTCATACAAGCATCGATCAACAATTTACACTATAGGAAAGAACTTTAATATTTGCCTGATTTTCAGATCCATATTTTGCGCTTACAAACCTAATCTGTACACTGTTCCATCCCCACTGACAGATTTGACGAACAAAGAACTGCTTTTAGACACGAATCCAATTAAATAAGATTTTTTACTAAGTAGCCTTAGAATTGATCATCCGGCGCATGGGCGGCGCCAGGATTTCTTTCAAGGGGGTGCATAAAGTGCATTTCCATTAGTACACATACACAACTAATACAAAATGTAGCATAAAATGCCTAGACGCACTGGCTTCGTCAAACACGTTCGAGAAGATCACGGATAGAAGGGGACTAAAGGTGCATTTCAACCAAAATTAATAAATAATAAGAAAATCTGTGTTTTCCTGCTTGCCAGAGGTGTGCAAGTGCACCCCATTGCACCCCCTTGCCGGCGCCCATGACCCGGTGCATATTGGGCAGTCAGCGTCTCTACCAACCTGCCGAATAGAATATCTATAGAATAATCTTTTTCTACAGCAAAATCTATTTTTATCTAACGTCGTCACTATAGAAGAAGTCGTTTTGGTTGATCCTTCAGTTGCTCAGTAAGACGTCAGTAAAGTGCATTGTATTGAGGCATCATGCCTGCCTCGGGCTGCGAGCTAAGCAGCATTGTTTTGTGTAACATCTTATTTGAGATGGGATAGGTGAGTGGTAACTGTTGATCCATCATAGGTATGGTAATACAACCTTTGACAATAAATAGTGAAAACGATCGAAGGGTGGGAATCTGCAGCTTGATTATGATACGTAGGTATCATGTGTGTGTGTGTATGTCGCGCTGGACTGAGAAGTTCTTAAAAAATCAGCCATGTGTAGGACATTAAATTGTTGTAGAAGATTTTGTCAAAATCGGTTCAGCAGTTTAGTTGTAAAACTTGTAGTATAACACATAGATGGACAGAGTTAGTTAGTCCCTTAAGTAGTGGGGCTACAAATGTTTATGTTGAAGGGAATCGAATTAGTGAACTTAAGCTTTGAAAGCCTATCTCTTTAACTATAGTAGTCATAGTTAATCACTTAATGCTAGCTAAGTCAAATTCTACTAAAGACTAAACTGTTCTTTAGTAGAATTAGATCTAGCTAGCTTAAGGCCCCATTTTAGTAGATCAACCATACCACACGTGATAAATCCGGGAATACAATTCAGTATAGGAACTCCGCGTCTTATATGTGCTGATATAGTTGCGCGTGCGGCGTGCGAGCGGGATGCGCGCGCGTTGGGTGGCCGCGCAGTAATCACGGCAAACAATGATCTGTTCATGCGCTGCATGCGATTGCGGGCATTGCGATATCCGTGTCTCTTGTCTAGCTTACAATAAATATAATGTTTTGGATTCTTATATGTGGATTTAGATGTCATCTATTTCGTGGCGTTCGTGCCATTTTACAGACATTTGTCTTGCATTTTTTTTTATTTAGGGTACAACATTTAGGTGACGTATTTCTTTGTGCATCAGTATTCCTATGTATACGAGTAGCTCACCCCTTTAGTGGTAATACGTTTTACGGTTAAACTGCCTTGTTTCTACCCTGCATTGGGCATTACTCAGTGCAGCTTCCAATAAGCCATCTGGGTAAAATCTCTTTTTGAAGACACTGGAGATGTAAGTTCCAAGATTTAAAGGAATGGTGCATTATAAAATAAATGTATTAAAGAAAAATGGAATTTTGAATGTATGGGGTACAAGGTTTGGCAAAATGTCACATAATCATTATTTGAGTTGAGCAACATTACTTTAATGTTAAATGTCAACGTTTGCAACACTCATTGGTGAATGTCATAGGACTTGTTGTGATCTTAGTGTCTCACACAGGTGTCTCATAAGTATACCACTGATGTAGGTTAGTGCAGCCAGGTTACCCAAGGTAAAAAGCCCTTATTTTACGTAATAACCATACCATACCATATTACAAGGCAGATGAAGTGGCGTGCCATAGAAGAGGCCTATGTTTGATGGTGATGATGAAAGTTCCGGTTGCATGCGTGGAATAACTTGTCAGCCCTCTTACCATGAACTCTTAAAGCAGTGATACTTATATGTGAGTGATATTACACATACTCGTTGGTCTAGTGGTTGTTAAGCGCGACTGCTGAGCACGAGGTCCGGGCTTCGAATCCCGGGTCGGGCAAAGTGTTACTGGGTTTTTCCATTAGGTAATTCTCAGTAGCAGCACGGAGTCTGGATTTGTGCCCGGTTGATGGCAATAGGCCGCTCCCTATTACATTGGGACCTAAAAATATAACTGGCGAAATGTAGGTGTACTATATGTGCACCTCTGCCTACCCCTTCGAGGAATACAGGCGTAATGTTTTGTATGTATGTATTACACATATTTTAGCAGTCTGTGTCAATAATTTTTAATAAATAATAATTATTTCACGTACTTACACTTCTAACACAGATTTCTGACATCAACACAGATCCAATCAACCTTTACAGCGTCCACTGCTACCGAACAATTGAAACAGGTTAGACAACTTAGAATAGAATAGAATAGAAAAACATTTACTTCATATAATGATCTCCACAAGGCTCCGGCTATCGGGCTGAGATGTAATAAAATCGTCACCCATTCAACTACTGATTGACTTTGAGTTATTTCAAATTAGATACTTGGTTTGCCTTTAAGTGTGCTTAATTGAATAATTTAATTTTGTGTTAATTTGGTGCCTTATTTTTTTTGTAGGCGAAGCTGTCTACTGGTGTCGTTCTGCAGTCCGTTGCTAAGGTACGGTATTTATGCTCCTAAGATGGCAGATAGATTAATTAGCGACGTTTTCATTTTTTTAAAATGTAAACTAACTGTAACCTGTCTAATTGTTGTTAAAAATGTACCAAGATTTTAATTTTGTTGATATAATCTAAAAATATTATTATTATTATGTATAAGATATGTTGTTAAAAATGCGTATGTTTCAAGAATTTAATTTTATTTATAAGATTACTATTTTATGTTCTGAATGTCCTAGGGACAATTTACTTTGTACGCCAATTGTGGCAAAATATGTTGGGCCAAATATATTTTTTTTCCATCCACTGTTACACATGTTTATACAAATAAATTTATCTTTATCTTTATCTTTATCTTTAAGATAAGATTTAAATCACTACATTTTGGCACCTTAGGAGATGATTATCATAAGTTGTAGGACGTTCTTGGACTTTAAATGTGACTTTGACACTTGATTTTGTAAGATACATGGGCATATAGGCGCATAAAGTGCATTTACATTAGTAACTACATACCTACTCACTGCTATTTACTACTGCTACTCACTGCTAATACAAAATGTAGAATAGATTGAAACGCATTCTTCGTTAAACACATTTGAAAAGATGATGAAGGTACTAAAGGTACATTTCAAACAAAATTAATAAAGAATAAAAAATCTATTTATTTTCCTGCATGCCAGGGGGTCGCAAGTGCACCCCCTGCCGGCGCTGGTATGGTAAGATAGTCTACGCGTCCCAAAAGATTTTTAGTCTAATTCAAAGTCCGTTGGGGGACACGCCTATACAAATATAACAACCAAATCTTTATTCTTAACAGAAGCATGCTATGTTTAGTCGTGTAAGCTGCTGCATAGAAAGATGCGTATTAGCCGCAAACAGTATATACAGCCTTTACAATTTAAATACAAATATTTCCTTCGCTAACCAGCTAGTAAACACGACACCTATTTAGTAAAGTACTTGACTGCCTTCGCCTTCAACGTTCAATGTTACACGACCATACGGCCGGTGGTCCGATACTAACAATTTACATTTAAAAACCAATCCGTTCGTTGTAATCCCCAACTTATTTGCATGAGAAAGAAAAATGGCCAATGATTGTTACTTCGAACTACTCGAGATAAAAAGCACGAAGTTAAGCCGTCAAGACATGTCGTTCCTTTTAAAAAATCCCGTTTAAGTATGTTAATAATTTCATCTTGGTAATTGAGTGGTGCAGCTTTGGTGTAGGGAGGGGACGCGCTCGATTATGATGTCGACAAAAGTATCGATATTTTATGATTGTGACATTGATTTTAAAATATAAATTCGTTTATCATTTAAATTGTTTTGGATTGATTAAGGTTGGCTAACTCTGAAAAGGAGGATCTAATCTTTAAAATTCTTAGCGCTGAATATAACATTGCCTTAGACCACTACAAGAACTATGCGATATTTACGTAATGGTTGTGTTTGATTTATTTTTGAGTAATTAGTAACTCATGGCGCAATCAACATCCGTAATAGAATGTAGTAGAAGTAGTTTTATCTTATTTCTTTAGCCTCGATCATCCTTCTTTTCTTCTTTGTCATTTTGGTCGATTGTCTTTAGTTTTTTTTATACTTTACACTGTTCTGTAACTAGGATACAGTTATTAGTCGATGATACGTTGTTCTGTCCTAGCACATCACTAGAGGTAATGTGCGTCGTGTGGGGCGCGAGGCGGTGGCGGACGCGATCGATGCTCTGGGCGAACGCACCTACCTATAGGTGTTGGTGCGTGCGATATTATTGTTACAAACAAATATAAATGTATATGTTGACAACTGAAATTGTAGCGGAGTAGGTTGGTAGGTACCTACCTAATTATTTATAATTATCATATTTTTTATTATGAATTGTCGTTATCGGTAATATATTGCTCAAGGTGACGATATAGGTCGATACCTATACTATACTTGAACCTAAATTTAATGTGTATTATAAAAATTTCGAAGTTCCGGAAAGTATTCGGTGTAAACATAAAATTGTAGGGACTATTTTTTTTTTTATTTCTCCAAATGTAAGGAAATGCTTAGTTAGGTACATGACTTTCAAAATAGTCTGATAAAGGTAACTTATAAAGGTACAAAAGAAAATCTCCAGAAAAACGTCCAGCATTACAAAAGCCTCCGACCTTGTTGACCAAATCAAAATATTTCCAAAATCCGACCAAACTAATCCATTCTTATCAAAAACTAATTGGTCGTTAAGATCTCGCCATCAATCAGCCAATCAGAGGAGATTAACAACGAACTAACACGGTACCAACATAACGAATGACCTAATTCGGCTCAACCCGTGCGGTCCTCATTTACACTGGCTATAAAACCTCTTTTTGACATATCCGTGGCAAAACCCCTAACTGATATGACCCTTTATAACGTTAAGGTGTTAAGAAAAGTCGGCACCTACATTCAAAAACCAACTTTATGTGGATGCATTAAGGTTGAGTTTTGTTTGAGCGGTGTATCGTGTTTATTAGACTACAAAGACGCCGCCTGGGCCGGCGGTGCCTTTGATGCGGCGGCGTAATTACGTAAGAGCGGACGAAGCTGGATGCCTCTGTATGAATGTACCACAGCACGGCCACAGGACACCTAGGATTTACATTCACAATGGACTGTAATTGAATTTTTTATCGCCTCTATAACGATTGGTTTGGAAAATATTGTTTGTTGGCTCTGTTTTCAAATGGGGTCTTTTTAATAGAGGCCTATTTCAAAATGTATTCAACAGCTGATGTAACAAAGTTAGGAAGGAATTGAAATTTTCTGAGTTAATAACTAACGGTTATTTAGAAAAATCAGTAAATTTAGAATTCAAAATTATTCTTTTTCATTTTGGGTATTTAAGCAAATCAGTTAATTTGATATACCGATTACAATTAAATACACTACTTAGGTACTAAAATATAGGCTGTTAAAAATACCTAGCAGCACATCTTTTATTACCTAAGAACTAACTACATAATATAAAGCATGATAGCTATCAAATTGAAGAATGTATCAACCTAATCGCAAAAAATCTACAACGAAAAAACTTCTGAAGGTTAGCTGTTAACAATGCACAAAAACCAGGCCAGAAACAATGCATCAATATTAATTAAAAACGTTAATTAACAAGCTGTAATTAACACAAAATAAACTAATTATTCAAATGAAGTTCCACACAAAAATTTGTCCACAAATATTACGACTCAGACGATCCTAAATCCCAAACCATTATAACTGGAAACTGCAACATTTCGCTGTATTTAGTTTCCGCTTGTAATTAAAACCATTGTGATTAAACTGTGACGAATTAACTACACTCAACGGCGGGGGGACGGGGGGCGGGGCACGGGGGCGTGGCCTCCCAACATCAAAGGAGCCGCCGCTACGCCGCAAAAGGGAATGCTTATTGATGTGCGAAAGAGACCAGAAACGTAAATTCATGTGCTGGAGTGAGATAGCGAACGCGTGTGTTTGTAGTAGTAATCCTTATGAACGGGTTGATTCAAGATTGTGAGAATGGCGGATAGTGGTGTGCTGAGATTGGTATCGATAAACTTAAGTAAGCCGTGTTTACGTGGGATTTGTGTTGTTGTGGCCGCTTTAGGTAAACGCGTGTTAAGATTTATGTTTAAGATTAATATTGTAATTATATTTTGGGAACTTTTGTTTACCTAATAATTAAGCTGACCAATGAACGTAGTACTTAATAATATTAGGTATACCTAATGATTCGTAACTTCTGAAAATCCATTTGCGATAAGAAACGACAAGGTACGAATTATGATGTTACATTCTTAAACGAATTTTAAATGTTAAATATTTTTCTGAATTTGACTGCCAACTACGAATTCATCCCTCAAACATAAATAGCCTCAAACATAAAATAGAAGCGTTAACTTAGAATTTCACTTGGATCACAATACATATTTAATTGTCACTTGAATCTTAAACTTGATGTTCTTTTGTTATAGCTATTTACTTAAACTACTGACTTATTATAAAAAGTTTACATACTGGACTTTTCTATCCACTCACACTTTACATACATAATAATAAATCGATATCGATAACATGTCATCGATACCGCAGCATCCGCGTCCCATCCCTAGCGATAAATCTGTGCCGCTAAAGAAGCTTACGTCACTGACGTATTGTTTATAAATCAAATGCCGCCTCGAATGAAAACTCTACCCAACTATTAGCCGACCGACTTACATTGGACATGTTTTTGAACAGATCTTGAAGTTTGAAGTCAACTCTATTAGGGACTTTGGAACTATACAAATATAATTAGGAAGATAGTCGTTTAAATTCATATTTATTATCGTGAACATAGTAAATACAATGTACTTTTAAGATTATTGACTGTTAATAAAAATAGGTGAGGAATTTCAGAGATAATTTGACATAATGTGCGACCTTACCTATACATAATTTTAAAAAGTATAAAATTATTTTCTAATAAAATAATTCAAAATGAGTCTGCTCTTGGAAAGCCGTCGGCCATGTCTTGCAAATATCAACAATGGTGATCACAACTGACACACGAGTTTAAATATTACCATTAAATATAGGATACCAGTGACTCTCAGAAGCGTTAGGTTCTCAATCAAGTCTTTGGTAAAAAAAAAAATAGTTCATCAAACCATGTTTTAGGTATTATAACGCCGCGAAAAGGCATTGGACAGGGGTATGTGGAAGAATAATGGGGAGGCCTTCGCCCAGCAGTGGGAAACTAAACAGGCTACATGAAAAAAGTATGGTTAAGTAGATACTAGGTAATCCTGATCTAATGGCCTCCAAGTTATTAGGGGAGAGACGATAAGTTAGTGGACCTACCTAATTTGTAAGGATATTCAAAAAAATGCTGAATAACTAATTAATTTAAGATATAGTGTAACATCAAATTAAGATAAGGATTTTAAGTGTCGCTGCTAATTTATAGTTCATAAAAACTCGTGTTTTGGTAGTTTAGATAAAAGAAGTGTGAATACCTGATAGCTGGATGTTGATACAAATTATATAAGTTAATTGGATTGTCGTTTTATTAGATCCTTTAATTATATTAAGTTAGGATTAAGTGCAGATGTTCTAAGGTGCAAACCGCAGAGCTGAAATCAAAGCAGTAAACATTAATAATGATTATAACCGACGAACAAGTATGAAGAATATTATGATCTGAGTAAATTAATGGGATGGATCCATGGTAACAATTAAAAATCCGTGGTTTTTGGAATGCACCTATCGTCTTTGTCTACCCTTTTGGGAATGCAGCATTTAATATACATAGGGAAAGTGACCAATATGTATGGTGTTTAATTAGGATTACTTCTTTATTCCTAAAAATATTTCATTTTTTTTACAACTAGCAACACAATAAAAAGGAGCGCTCGCAAGAGAAGTCAAAGAGATTTAATTTAAGCCCCGGTTCAATATTGGTTACTCACACCTACCTATTTGTTTAGCTTCATCATCATCAGCCGGAAGACGTCCACTGTTGGCACCACAAAGGCGGGGGAGCCTTAGAACGTCACAATGAACGACAACTTTGTTCAGCTTAACACAACTAATTTAGCTTACCTTTTATATCAATCACATGTAGGATCTATAAAATAAATGTGACAAACTCAAATAATCTATTTTTCACAAAGATTTACCTACAAATAAGGTCTCGTGAGAAGTTCTTCCATAAGCTCTGATACTCAATCATCATGGTTCTAACGCAATCTGTACAAGAAAAAGGAAATACAAGATCCATTTCTCATATCTTGCACCGCTTCATCAATATCATTATCACTTAAAATAATAAAACAAAAAAATTGCAGCAACAAAATCGAGTAAGAGAGGTCCCTAATTCGATAATTGCCAGTTCTGAGCTATTAAATCGAATTATCTATGACATGTTCACATCACGGGAGAAAAGCTAACTACTCATTACATCTAATATGACCAAGTTTGATAGACCTTCGATGACGTACAACGTTACCCCTGTGTTGTACGCAGTGGGATGGATTAAGACGGGAGAGGGAGGTCATCTTAAATAGGTGCCGCGTTAATAGAAAGAATGCTGATTCATGAACAGTCGCCACTATGTTTTAAAGTGGTGAAGCTTCTAATAGTTTCCCACGATCGCGAATTCGATAAAGACGGGATTTTCGGTTTGAAATATTGGTCGAAAAGTTTTTTTAATATGATTAGGCGAATTTTTGCATCGTTGAATTATCGATATTGACTTCATGTGATCCTGTTGCGGCAGAAAATACTGGCAGTCGAGAAACATTTCTTTGAATTTGATCTCTATTCAAAAATTCTAATTAGGGTAGTTAACTTATTTTACAAGTAGTTATCAACAATCCTAATCACAGAAGTAGGTGATAAACAAAAGAACTATATTGTCCACATCCAAAAATGGCCCTAAAATACTAGATCAAAAACTTTTTTTTTCTTAAGTGAAATTTGTTTCACTGAAAAGTTCATAGAGAGGTTTTAAGGGTTTTTTGTCCTTAAAGGCTATGTTGTCGCACTACGCGATATATTTGGCTTAAAAAAATTCTTTAGACTTAATGACCTGCATCAAAAATACCTACATGTTGTGCATATTTTACCTTGTAATTAATAAACACGTTGCCTTGCCCAAACCACGCGGAACATGACAAGTTAATATTTAAATATTGACAAAGGCAGGCGCGGCGAGGACATGGGCTGACCACACCGTCACGCCAGCAACATTTAATTAAATAATTGCTTTAGATAATTAATCATTGTGTACATTCAGTTAGCGTAATTAAAATGACGTGAGAATTTTTCATTTTGAGTACAAGGTAGGTTTAATAGAGCATAATGTATCTATTCAGGGTAACCGAGCGACGCCGACGTCTATATTAATATAATGTTCGGATATTTTCAGGACATTTTCATTTTGCAGAGGCTTTAGTTTACCTTTGCGAGAGTTTCTTTAAAATGCTATTCTTTTATCAACTTATCCACATTTTAAGTAGATAATGCTGTTGCTAGCATTGCTGGCATGAACCTAAACGAACACCTACTTATTAAGAAGCGCATTTTGCATCTGAAAGACTTATCAAGAAAAGTTAGTCGGAAAATCTGTTTTTCCAGCCCCTCGTGACATCCACTATTATTTCTTGACAGTTCTCTCCACTCGTCCTTCTCCAGTAGTCTTTTGCTAGTTTTCCTAAAGCTGCAACGAACTTCTTATAACCAAGAAACAAAAGTTTATCCTCAGCAGTGGGTCACGAAAACCCTGATGATGATAACGATAAAGTAGGAGTTATGTGGTTCATAGTGTACCTGGACAATGCTGTATCGTCTTTGTCTTTTAAAATATAACATACTCACTGGGACTTCAGCACCAGCCGGAAGACGTCCACTGTTGAACAAAGGCCTCCCCCTTAGAACGCCATCATAAACGACAGCTTGCTTATTGCATCCACCATTTACTTAGAGTTACTTTTACTTAAACGGTAAGAAATTCAAATGTATTTATCCAAGTTCCATCTTAGAAAGTTCATACTTTACCATGATTGAACTTATAGATTGCAATGCAACAATTTAAATTGATGGTTTATTTCTACTACCAGGTACGTTTGCAGCTGAAGAAGCTAAGCTATTGGCTTTTGCCTTCCAGGCTTCGGGAAATTCTCCGTACGTTACAATTTAACCTCCTACAAACTGATAGAGGGATACTTAGTTACTCCTAGTCTTGGTTATGCATGGTTGATTTGTGTAGCTGTATCTAAGACAGTAGCAATCAAGAATGCTTCCATAAAATCGATATAAGATATTAGAGAGGTAGAGCCATATTATTTTTCACCGTCTCATATACAACCACATCATAAACTTGTGACGCATGTCTGTGAACTCATTCAAAACTATATGATTATAAAAAATGGTTGATCTAAGTTTTATAAGGTCTAATATTTAATATGAATAGTTTTTTTTACGTGTCTGTTGGTCAATTGTTACGTCTAAAGTTAACGTTTTAGGAATAGCATACAGTTAGGGTACATACTTACATGATCGATAACTATTTTCTTCTTTTCCTTTTAATGGTTTTTTGGCAAAAAAGTTTTCTAAAAAAGCAAAAAAAATATTAAGAAACTTTTGTCTTGCCCTTTCTATAGCCTTATAGGCCTTAGCTTATTGTTAAAGGTATGAAAATTGTACATTCAGTCACATATTTGAACCCCTAAGTCAAACAGATGTGTTTTCTTTTATGGGAGACAGGACGTTGGAGTCTATTAGATACACGAACATTTACCCACTCATCCATCCCTAGATGGAGTCTATTGCCATTTATGCGGCTCACACCGGGTCTGTCGCCACTATTGCCATGTACATCCTACGGTTTGTGGTATCTAACAACGTGTCAAACTGGGCACAGTTAGTGATTGTACTCTTAATCTATTCCCTCACTGATTTTCCAATTAAGTTTAAAGGAAGACACGAGACTCAATCAAAAAATATTTTAAGGATATACCCAGTACAGATGCTAGAAGACCGTTTATCCAAGCAGACTCGCGTGCCGAGCTTGTCCGCAACAGTTGCTCGCCGGACCATTAGATCCAGTGCGGATTCGAGCCCCGCCCCCTAACGGACGGTTCGGTAATTAGCGATCATTTATCTTTGCGCCTCTGTCAAAACTGTGTCGTTCAACGAAAATATTTTAAAATATGCCATAATTAGGGACCTACTTGATTAATTTGACCGCAGGATTCGGTGTTGCCAGCGATGAAATATATTTCTCATTTATAGGAACGGAATAATACTAAGTCGTACGTACTTTTCATTCATCGATCTTCTTTGATAATAAAATATCTTTTAAAATCTTGATCTTAGAAAAAGCTCTTAAATGTGAAAAATAAACAAGCCTTACATGTAAATTAATTTATGGAAACGTATTTAAAGGAAACTCAAAAATACTCATCAAGTCTACTAAATACTATTATTTATTTATACTATACACTACAAGTATACTATCATTAGTACCTACTTAAGATAAGTAATTCTGGACACAATATTATGATGAGCAAAAACTTCCATAAAATACCCACAACACAGGGTAATTAACAACGCTGGCAACACTGATAAAATAGTTTCTTCATACGTCAAGCCCCGGTCCGTTTGAAGGTGTGAATTAGACGATTTTTCTCCGTGATAAAGGTTGACGGATGGATGGAAAATGTTGCTTTGTTACCTAATTATTTACGGTTATCTGTTAAAATTTATTTAATAACAGTCTTGATAGTCGTCGGACATATTTTGTTTGTTTGATTGATGAGTTAAGTACGAATCTTTTGTGTAGTCGCTTTATTAAAGTTCTTGTTAGCTGCAATATTGTGATATGTGCGGTCAACCGGGTTTTTGTTGGTTTGCTAATTAAGTTTTATGGTTTGTTGGTCGGTATTGAGATAAATATTTTGTCTCTAAGAGTTGAGTACCTAGTTACCTTGATATGGAATAGGACGAAAGATGATAAAACTATAATGATATTTCTTTGGGACTTGTCTTGGTTAGACATCTTTTGATTGCTCTTCTTATCGTACGGTTGATGAACAACCTGGTGTCAGTGTACTTTGGGTTGGTAAAGGGTTATAAGATTGGTTTATGAGCATGGTTTCAAAACTTAATAAAAAGCAGAATGGACTGTAACTGCACTGAGCGGCAGTGGTGTTAGGTTCCTTATTCCTGCTTTGATTGATGAAGTGAGTGATTCATGAAGAGATACATTTTCATTTTGTCGTTGAGTAATTAAATTACCAGATAAAAGTCCTATTAAAGGAACATTACACACGCAGTGATTTTATTTCCATGGTTAACTTCGATAGAATTATAGGAAGTCCTGGTAGGTTGTATAGATGCAAGCTTATTGACTTTAGAGTTTCGCAAAAACAAACTACTCTATTTCATGACCTGGAAATCGTACCTAAGACCTCGACCTTGTAGAGTCAACGGCCAACCAAGGCGGTAGCGCAGTAATTATAGTTACCCACCAAAAAAACGTTATAGCAATCTATAGCCAACGATCAATCAATACTATTGGCAATCATGTAATGTGAATACAAAAACAGCATCGGCCATACCTTCAGACGGACCACCGCATCGAAAACCACCAAATATTATAATAACAACTGCCGATTACTCCCCATTGCCCTTATCAATGGTCGAACATCTTTTGTAGACGTACATTAAAAAAACAACATCTAAAAGATTCACATTGAACACATGTGAAGGGTTGCCCAAATTATTGTTCACAATGCCCAGTGTGAAGTAACCTGTAATTTACTTTTTGTGCCCTTTCACAGCGAGAACTATTGTTTGAGCTGTTGTGTGGAAATGACCTAAGTGTCAGGCGTTGCAATGTTGTTGGTGGTACGTTATTTGTAGTACTGAACTCTGAAGCTTAACATGCAAAGAAACGGATAACATAGAGCTATGAGTAGTGTAATGCTGTTCGATGCAATGATAGTGGGGTGGAGGGAGAAAGCCTCTGTTGTATTTTTCCAGTTTTACTTATCGCAGGAGTAGTGACTCCAGACTTTTAGCTAGACCTAACGAAAGGCCTCCTTTAGCGACAATACGTACCAGATACGGTGGTGTTAACTGCCTGACCTCTACACTGTATTAAAAAAAAACAAATTTTGTCCACAATTACATAATATTCCGATTATAAAGAAATAGGTACATGAAAACGCACATACAATCACCTTCTTTTTGAAGTCCGTTAAAAACCTGAGATCTTCCTACGTAAGATAGCTTATGCCATCGCAAAAAGTCGACGTCGACTGTCTACCAAATCATGGAATACAGGCGTGATGGTACAATAATATCCATCACAGGTCATAATGGATTAAATGTGACGTTTATTGACTTTTATTATTTTGTGTGTCGCGTCCATCACTATTATGATAATCAAAAGATAATCTAAGCAAGTATAGCTGTTAGTCATAGAGTTTGATACAACACCTTTCAACTTATCAGAAGTATGGACAGGTGAAAATTATTACTGAATCAAGGACAGACATGTTAGAATTTTTTATATATAATTTACAATGGATTTAAGTGCGGTCTTATATATTTGTGAATTCTATTCACGAGGATTTAATAAAAGGAATGTAGAGGTTTAGCCACTCATTCTTCGAGTATATTGTAAGCCCATTCAGAGATTAAGTGTGTAAATAATTAATATATTATAGAACAGTAGATATAACAGTAACACCATTCTGACTAAAGGCCTTTTGTTAAGTCTCATCAAAAGTCTTTATTACTTAGCTCAACTCTTGTAGAACAATCTTCAAGCCTGCGAGAGATGAAGTCGAAATGCACAGAAATCTTTATGTATTTTTATTTTTTTCTGCCTACGGCGCCATATTGGGGCTATACAGCCAAATACTTTAAAAAGCTCCCTCACTAAAGAACTGTCAATTTCGTCAACAGAAATTACCAAAATCAATTTACCTAATTGAAGCCATCAAGATCACCTTGCCAATCGAAGTTACGAGTGTCAGAGAGACAACACTAAAGGCAAGTAATCGCTATTAAACCGACTTGTCAATTTATATTGTCTCGTAAGTAATTTCACATTCCGTGGCTCGATTGTGAGGCGTTATAATGACAGGAGGATGACGTATGGATTTGGCGCTTACGGCGTTTGGCGGCGCGCGCCATCGGCCACATCAAAGAGGTGGCCTCCTTTGATGTTGCCGCCGCACCGGCTTTAGAGTTGTGCCGGTGGGAGAGTGGTTTTGTTGTTGTCGATGTTTTTTATTAGACTAGGTTAGATGATGATCATTAAAGTCAATGTTTTCTTTTTAATATAGAAGTAAAAATAATTGTAATAAATATTTGATAATTATTGTTTCGTATTTATTCCTTAGTAGTTAGTACAATTAACCATATTTGCTATGATTTTAATAAAGGTTTATAATTCATATTTCTGTGCAATAAATAAATTAATTTTGTTCATTACTTAATTTTATTGAGGCGTGTGGTCAATATATTGTATATTATATATCAAAATCAATTAAAAGTTTAAACCTTAATAACTGTAACTAACAGGAATTGAAAACAAAAAAACTGGAGCTCCAATATAAACTTAAATACAATTATGCACAAACAACTCAACATAAATATTTTTACATGAATTTGCGCATCACATGATTTAGCAAAAGTATCGATAAAAAATAATAAAAGACAAAAATCTATCGATATCGACAGTTTCACCCTTAGCCACATCATCGCAAGGTAATAAAACGAACGGAGCACGTATTTTGACGTGGAGCGGCGCTTCTGGTCATGCATCTCCCTCGGACTAATACCGTCGTCCCTGTCTACCCCGCGAAGGTGTCTGAGAAGCTATTATAGCGTATAGCTCGACTGGGCTTCGCTATAAATTATGGTGCAATAGTGCCTATTCTTTTGGTCATACCTTCGGTTAGAAGCAAAACGATATGACAGAAATTCTCTATGGTTTTGGTGAATGTAGAGTCGGGTTCGCGGGAATAGTGTTAGATGCTGCATGGAAGGGTTAATTATATTACTTTTTTATTTTACTTTTTCAGTGTAGAGAATGATGTAGTAATTTGGGGTTTAATTGATGGTTAAGTAAAATCGAAAAAATGAGTACTGGCAGGGTCTGTTTAGAACATTTTTAAATATCGAAGTTACAAAACCGTTTAAACTGTTTGACTGTGGGAACTAAAGTCACTAACTTAAAGTTTAAAAGTTAAATTCGGGCATTGGTATCTTGCACTTGTAACAATTTACATAGAGAAGAATGGCAGAGCAAAAGGGAGGCCTATACCCAGCAGTGGATGAAACCGGGCCGAAATGATGATGGTGATACATAATTATGCATACATACCTCTTACTATACATCTCTATCTCCTCCTCCATTATTTTAGGGAATAGAGGCGTGATTATTGTAGTGCATAGAAAATACTTAAGTTAATCTCTTAGTAAAGTATATACCTATACAAACTTATGCAAAACTTTAACGCACAAATAAAATGTAGAAAACTTTCATAATAGGTTATATTTATATATATTTAGCATTTTTAATAAGTAACACTTAAAACTGTATATTATAATTATATATAAATATTCTTGTACTTACTTTAACGTACGACTTCCTATTCACTGTTTTAAATTAACTAGAAGGTACTTAGGATTATTATTTCCTTAAAGCCGACATAACAAAGAAGTACCTTTAGTAGCGGCTACAGTCTAACAAAGGCTTTCACTTCGACATCTTGATTATATTTACGAAACAAATCAATTTTAAAAGTCACTTAAAATGTACCTACAGAGGTTTTCAATTTATACATCACCCGAGGCTTACCACAGAGTATTTTAAAACAGATACGACAGGAATGTTCAAATAGACGGATTGTGTTCTGCGTTTGAAAGTGTTTACACAAAAACTTAGATCGGAAACAAAAAACCGGGCAATAAATAGTACGGGAGAATCTTTGACGGGCCGCGGGTCATAAACCAGACCATTAGATGTCCTATTAACGCCTATTTCGACATAATTAGGATCAATTCACTCCTCAAACGGCCAAGAGTTATATAATTGTTTATGTTTTATGTGTGTATTAATATTAATGGAATTTTAGGGTGGCCGCCGTAGCCGGCGTTCTCTATTGAAAGGTATCGATTAGCTTAATTTAATTTAGTCGGAGCGGCTACGGGTGTTTTTTGCTAATGTGAACTGCTTATCTGATGTGTTTTTTGTAGATTTATTTTAACTTATACTTCTAAGTCACCGACAGTTTTGCCATCTGTCTGTGAAGTTGCTTCGTCTTAAGTAACGTAAATTAACGGCCACAAATATTGTTAATGTTGAGGACTTGTTTATAATTATTAGCTACGTATTGTTATATTTACCAGCACGGTTATATCCTTTCAAAGGTCAAGCTTTGAAGACATAATGCTGTAATGAGACAGCCTAATTTATCGGTCTCAATTCAAAAATTCTGTTTATCACAACTTCCTGAAATCGCCCACCCCACATGCAGCTAACATCGTATAACTTCTTCATAATCAACCAGCTAGCTAATAAACTCGTTAACTCCAATATCACATTAACTAAAACTAGTCCACAAGACAAGCTCATAATAAAGCATCAATAGAGACAGAGCCATGATCAATTACGTGTGACAACGGACAGCAAAAACATCATAGAAAGTGCCCAATGAAAAACTATATTAAGTCGCCTTATTGGTCAATTTATTATGGCCATTACTGGCTAACTTTCGATGTAATTTTAGGTCTGCTTACTAGAGATTGCACAAGCAAAAAATGGAATTGGAATTGGTTAGTGGCTGCCTTCGTAATGGGTGGTAATTTTAAGTAGTTCAGCATTATTATTGGCAAAAATTAAGTATTTTTCCTTTTGGCTGCTGATAGTTCTACCGCAAAAAAGATTTTAATTTAGAAAAATTCTTGTCTGAAGTGGCTTACTATTCAACGTTCTCTATTCGATACACCATTGGTCGATTCCTAAAAGCTTTGTTCTGTTTACCAGAAAATCTATCAAGGTTTCATCATTATCAGCCAGAAGACATCCACTGTTGAAAAAGGGAATCCTTAGAACGCCACAATGAACAACAACTTGCCATTTGATCCACCATCACCAACTCTGACGATATCGTCGGTCCACCTGGTAGGAGGCTTACCAACGCTGCGTCTATCGAGGTTTAGCGCACCAGATATAGATCCCTACCTATTTAAGATTGAATTTTCTAAGTACTCTCGCAGTTTTATAACCCTACATAACCTATAGTGATTGATTGCCTACACTAATGAAGTCTGGAAAATACACTATAAGAGATATCTTAGCTGTGATATTTAATTATCACATTTCATTAATGATCTTAATGTACTAGACAACTCTTTCGCAGAACGCACATTTATTACTTAGCACGGCACGAGGGATACCAGGGTAACATAAAACTGTATGATTTATATCTTATTTATCGAATCAAAGGCCGGAGCATCGTTCAAAGGAATATCATAATCGTGGCGTTTGATGGTAGTATTTGTTTGTTATCATATAATATACACGTATGAATAATTGTGTCCAAAATAGCCATGATGTAACCCAGGTATGGTTTTACGAGCAACGCCGGAGCTTTGAGCGTTATTTAAACATCCTTTCTCGTTTAACTGCGGTTTTGAAATTCAAAGATTATAATTGCTATAAAATGTTGTTGACAAAAGATGTATTTATTAGTAAATAGCTTTGTTATATCAGATTTTGGTTCTATGAAGTGTGGGTCCTTGAAAAGATTTAAAAAATCGGCTTTGAATTTGGACAAAACCACCAGTGTTTGTCACATGAGCTGATGACGCGACTGTTAAGCACGAACTCCTTGGTTTGGATCCCAAGTCGGGCATAGTGTGATTGGGTTTTTCCATTACATAATTCTCAGTAACAGCAGTCTGGATCTGTGCCCGGTTGATGGCAATATGCTCGAACAATAACATAACTGGCGAAATGTGGGTGTGCTACAGGTGTACTCTGTCTACACCTTTAGGGAATACAGGCGTGGTATTATGTCACATTAGCGTAGTCCAAAGGCAGTAGTTTCTTTCCTTTTAGTACGGTTATTTGCTAGAGACGAAAGGTCAAAAATATCCTCGAGGTGCTTTAAACATCTTGATTCGATTAGGAAAGGCCAAGTTAAACTGAAGGTAATTAAGTATATCAACTAGTATTGTAAAGCCTCACTACTACTAACATTGGTGATGAAAATACTGTATCTGATCTATGCCTCTTGAGTATCGGTCTTTTGTTTAATACAATTTACAGAAGCTTCTTTGAATAGAAAGGATCTTTTAAGCATCCTTCAAACCGCCCTTTACTTTTGTTTTTTTATTAAGACAAAAACATGATATAACTTACTTTATATTCCGGAGTGTAGCAGACGTCAATGTATATCACTTACCTCCGACAGAGAGTAAGGAGGGACATTTGACACACTTAGTTGAATACATCTGCGAAACGGTTTCTCTGGCTCTTTGCTACTTATACACTGATTGTAGACCTACATAATTAAAAGATTCATGTAAACCATCTTATATTCTGATTGATAACTCCACATAAAGTCTTTATTCTCTAGTCTTAATATTCAATCATAAAGTAGTAATAGAAGTGGTTCATAAATTAATGGTAGGTTAATAAAAATTAATGTGCAGCTACTTATATTGCGGACTGTACCTTAAAGTATTGCTCAGTACCTATTATCTCCGTTTCTCTAAACCCCTTCTTATGCTTTTCTGATACTGACACAGTATAACTTTAAACACCATGGTCAATATAATCATGCATGATTTCTGTTGGTCACTTCTGGGCAGTTATTTTGCTCTTATAAGCTCTTATAATTAGTGCAAATAATTTTATACAACAATGATTTTTCCGTAGTCCGCTACTCAGTTTTTTTACACGAGTGTTTGCCCTCCACTTTATATGATCGACATTTCGCATTCATTTATCAAACTGTCACAATCGAATTAATTTTATTTTAGTATCGGCTGGTTCATCAAACTTGATACGAGCCGAAACTATTAAATCGGCTCTAATCCTCATATCAAAGACGGCATTAAATAGATCCGAATAATTTTATTATCGGCTTATAACTTAACAAACTTATTGCCGCACCTAAAAAGAGTTTGATCGACTTTATTTTTTATTGGTTAAGGTCGATATTAGAATGGATAGACAGTAAAGTTATTTAATTCAAATGTGTCGCTCAAAAGACAGGGTCTTTCCGACCAAAGGAACCATGCCTCATTAGTACTTATAGCAAATCAATTGATATCGAAACTATTTATGACCAATCGTAAGGCGCAGGCGCGACATGCAGCGATATATAAATTAAGTGTAGCAGATAGTCAAAGTACTTTTTGTGATTCTTTTTACAACCACTTAAAGTGATTTAGATTGCTATACTTTTAGAGTCGTTCTTAAAAAGGTACTTTACTTATTGTAGGTGATTTTGGAAGGCTGCGAGTTGAGTGATGTAATTTTCGTCTTGTTTTTGATTTTTAGTTGTTACGTTGCATAAGGTAAACTAAATCGATGTCAGGCGTCATGCTAGAGGTCTACAAGGAGCCTGGTTTGATAAAAAAAATTAACTTGAATCACAAAGTTAAATTGGTTATTGACAAAAGACGTATCCGATCGTACTTTAACTCTATTCTTTAACATTCAAACGACAGTGACGGCTATAATTAAGTCCATGGTTTAAATTGTTATTTTTTTATGGATAAGAGCTAAATATTTAAGCCCAAAAGACTGAACCATAACTGTGGTATAAAATAACGTTGTAACGTGCTGCCCTAAACATCTACCAACTTAACGAGTACGCGGGAGAACATCCCTGCCTCCCGCTTCCGCCCCGCGCTACCGCAGGTCGTGCCGCTCGCCGAGCGACAGTCCGCCCCCGCTAACTGTCGCGACGCAAGCAAAACGATCGCGTCCGCAACTTTTTCTCATAATGATGTCTGATTAACTTAAACATTGTGTGCTTGATTACATTAATTACCTACCTATCAAAACTGGTTTCCTTCGTTCGCGAGACCCCCAATTTTAAACGAATGTTATAACGTAAATATACCTCTCTATAAAGCGAAAGTAACACAGTTCCCTCCAATCGCCCACAGTGCAACCTCTCCTTATCCGGCGTGGTCTCGAACGAGGGATTAAACACGACGTATCGCCGAAAACGAGACGCGCCAACAATACGCCGGTGTCTTTGATACTGACGGGATCCTTGTTAGTTTGTACTTGACGTCCCCTTGTTCATGTTAAACAGATTATGATTTTTTAGTCTGGCTGGTTTGAACAAGCATTTGACGTGACTGGGTTACCAAACGTCAAACGTCAAAATTAGAATGAGGAACTTTAAACACTGCTCGCTGGTCTGACTGCCTCGTTGGTCTAGTGGTTGCTAAGCGCGACTGCTGAACACGAGGTCCTGTTTTCGAATCCTGGGTCGGGCAAAATGTTACTGGGTTTTTCTGTTAGGTAATTTTCAGTAGCAGCGCGGAGTCTGGATTTGTGCCCGGTTGATGGCAATAGGCTCGCCCCCTATTACATTGGGACCGAAAAACATAACTGGCGAAATGTGGGTGTACTATATGCGCACCTCTGCCTACCCCTTTGGGGAATACAGGCGTGATGTTGTTGTGTAACTTTAAAAGTTTAAACACTCAAGTTATCTTACCAATGTTGTAAAATAGAGAATATCACACTTCACACTAATATTATAAAGGCGAAACTTAGTGAGTGTGTTTGTATGTATGTCACCTCTTCACGTTCAAAAAGCTAGACCGATTTTGATGAAATTTCATATGGGGGTAGCTGACACCCTGCATTAACAAATAGCCTGATATTAGCCTAGTGGAATAACCGTTGAACTGCTAAGTCAGAGGTCACAAACCCCGGCAAGCACCAATGTCAATTGCTAATTCATGTGCGTATTATAAATTAGTTATCTGTTGCTAAAAACGATGAATGAAAACATGGTGAGGATAGCGGCACTCCTTACAGATTTTTCAACGGTGTATAAAGCCCAATCAGGACTGAATGCATTTTTGCGATCACAGTATGTATTTTAACATTGAAATCGCTCAAGTTTTAGCTGAACACGAGTAAATTTATCTGTACGGATATAAGCACACCCACTTTTTGTTGTACCTAGTCAGTGTTAGTACAGTAATACTATAATACTAACCAAAAAAAAATTAAAGGTGAGCTTATTTCCATTGAAATTTCAATGTACCTACTATGTATTAATACATAACATCACTCCTGTATTCCCCGAAGGGATAGGCAGAGGTGCACATATAGTACGCCCACATTTCGCCAGTTATGTTTTTTCGGTCCCAATGTAATAGGGGGCGAGCCTATTGCCATCAACCGGGCACCAATCCAGACTCCGTGCTGCTACTGAAAATTACCTAATGGAAAAATCCAGTAACACTTTGCCCGACCCGGGATTCGAACCCAGGACCTCGAGCTCAGCAGTCGCGCTTAGCAACCACTAGACCAACGAGGCAGTCAAACCTAGCCTCAGTACCTAATACTATACTAAAAAAATAAAAAATAAAAGGTGAGCTTATTTCCATTGAAATTTCAATGTACCTACTATGTATTCATCGCTGATGCTAAATGTTCCCAACTATCTATACTATAGTGACGTATAATGACTACGATTTCTGTCACACGAAGCTTATCTATCGTGTATTTCTAAACGACTGTGTTCTATAATTTTCCCAGCTGTATTTACCTAAGTAAAACATTAATCGTAGCTCTAGTAATAGCTGCACAATTAGCATTCGCGTAGTGTTCTGATTACACCTACATAGATTACCTGATGACAAATAGCTTTTCAAAAGTCTAGTTATTAAGTGGAATTATGTACATTTAATTGTCGTAGACTAGGTACAGTGTGAATTAACAGCAGTATGTACAATTAAAAACACATTGAAATGTAAACAATACTATTCTTACACGACTCCGCTTAAGATTGTAGTGCGATCTACTCATAATGATATAGTGACATGGGCACGCACACTAATTACATTACATTGTATATAATAATACGCTGTATGTGTCGTAGTGTTAGGGCTTAATCACTTGTACCAACAGTTTATTTCAAGTGAATAATGTGAACAATATTTTCGAGTGTCTTTTTCATGTTTATTTATTTATTTTCAACAGGTACACCAACAGCATCCATATCACACTTTGTGACAAATATTTATGTATATATTAAATATGTTTTCGTAAGTTTTTATTAAAAAAAAAATTGCAATATATTGGTTACACACGGTTAAATAAGCTCAATAACTCAAATCATTCTGTTTTAATGTCGATTTTCTTATCTTTAGGTACACAGGTAGGTAGACCTACATTTTTAAAACAGACTAAGACTGCTCGCAGAATCTTCGTAGGACCGATAATCGGCCCGACGTTTTCTTTCTGACCGACTTTCTGTAGGACGTATACGCACTGTGGATGCAATTGGCAAGCTGTCGTTCATTGTGGCTTTCTAAGGGGGAGGCCTTTGTTCAACAGTGGACGTCTTCCGGCTGATGATGATACGTGATACGCACTGTTGCAATCAGTACGTTCTATTTTTTATTTACAAAAAATCGGTCACCGATTTATCGGACGTGGGAGTATCCTAAACGCGGTTACCATTTCGCAAGGAGTCTTCGGGTTCCCAGTTTCAGTAGATCACAATGCTGGCAGGTGAGATCATGCCCTTATGAGGTAATCAGTGCTGAGGACAATGAAGTATGTTCTTAATGTGAATATGTTTCTCAAATCTATTATGTTACTATTATTCGGTAGGTATGCTCGAGTACACAAGTTATTTGGACGTTTCATCGTAAAAGAATACAGTGATATTCTCAATCAGGCTTTGTCCTTGCCATACAAGCTTTATATTTACCCTACTCCGCAGTGCTTCTACAGTTGGATTATCATGATTTCTTTTCGTATCAACTTGGTATAATACACTGGTGCCAGAGAGCTGGCTTCATAGTTTGATGAGCTTTCCCCATGATAAGTAATCACATAAACTTTTATGGTAACAAAGACTACAGAGTCAATAGAAAACACCTATTAAAGTTTATAGACAAACCTTTTAAAATCAACATTTTAATCTCTCTTTACCAATATCTGCAACAATGCTACCTAAGGTAGAGGTTTTTATCTACACACGTGCGCATCCAGGTGTTACAAATGAAAAAATACGACAGAATGACATGTCATACACTACTTCACAACTCACTAAACAATTCTCTCATCGATTGTACATCACCGATTTCAAAACGCTAGTTTCACAAGCGTACGCCTCCTCGAGCCGTCGCCGCACCAATCGTCCAATAAACGCCCATTTATAACATAATTGTGCTTTAATATACCCACACGCGGCGAAACGCCTAAAAACATGACAAAACCACTTCATTATCTGCCATTGTCGCGATTTCACTCCACTTCCAATCTCTATTGTATTCCACAACTTTAGCCGTATCTTTTTTTCACGACATAATAAAGTTTGGAATCGCATGTTCCATTTTTGAACTTACGCGTACTGAGGGCAATTTATATTGCTTCACAAAATAGTTTGGAACTATTATAATCTGTATTCAATTGACATAAAGATTAAAATACTGTAAATGTTTTTGACAGCTCTTTACATCGTGGCGTCGACGTCACTGGCAGTCGGTAGGCAGTTTTGAAAGATAATAGGGAAACGAATGTGCGAAACAATTTATCATTCAAGCGAATTCTCTTGTTAATTCGATACAGTGAAGGCTGGATTTTTGGGTCAATTCTTTTGCCTTAGGGAGTGTAATGTGAAAAAGTTTATTATGGTCGTGAGTCGTGTGGGGCTTCACGTGATGAATTGGTGGAGTATTATTTATTGGCCTTGCAATATGGTGTTATAAACTGTTTATTGTCTATAACTCACTGCCTCGTTGGTCTAGTGGTCGCTAAGTGCGACTGCTGAACACGAGGTCCTGGGTTCGAATCCCGGGTCGGGCAAAGTGTTATTGGGTTTTTCCATTAGGTAATTCTCAGTAGCAGCACGGAGTCTGGATTTGTGCCCGGTTGATGGCAATAGGCTCGCCCCCTATTACATTGGGACCTAGAACATAACTGGCGAAATGTGGGTGTACTATATGTGCACCTCTGCCTACCCCTTCGGGGAATACAGGCGTGATGTTATGTTATGTGTTTACTCACTTTAAATGGCAAAATAATATCTACTTTCATTCTCGATCTCTAACAGTTGCCATCTATTTATTTAGTTTAGACATTTAATCAACTTTACGTTTAAAAGTTTTCTATTATTCTGCTCATAAATAACTCCAAGTGTCATAAGTTCGTCTTTTATTTTTCTTTCGGCGTTCAAATTCTTATTTTAAGTAAGTATCGACAGTTGTCCTGTTAAGAGGAAGGAGGATTTATATCATCTGCTAATAAAACCTTACAATTCGTCACCATATGTGATGAAGTGAAAAACCACTAATTACATTCACCTAAATGTATAACAGACATTAATGGTATTTGTTATTACAAAAATGCTTCTATTCATAACGATAAAAGGACATTTTACACTTATTCAAACGTACCAGCCAGTATTTTATTGACTAGTGTTCACGAGAATATCAACCCAGTTGTGGGTGGGGACTATTAAAAAACTCACAACTGTCAACGCCTAAGGCGGCGCGTGCTGTTCAAATTAATTATAATGACGCTTTAATTATAATTAAAATGACGTTTTCATTATAGAAACTATTATTTTTGAATTACGTACTCGTGTATACTAACGAACACACGGTGTGGCGAAAAGAAAAATTACGACCGTTTAAAAATTGTCGTCTATAGTTGAAACTTTTTATTAAAAACATGGAACGCCTCTATTCATAAACAATATTCCTGCATGCCACTTAAAAAAAGAAACATTGAAACAACAAAGCTGCTGCTACCTTTCATTACGATTCGAAAAACAAATGCTGCGTAATAACATCCTATGATTGTGCGCGGTAATTATTTTGAATTTCGAATTGTAGCATTCGAAATCAACAACTGTTATGAGGTTACCAGTGAATGTTGATCTCTCCCGCCTTTTGCCTTTGGACTTTGTAAAGATGAGTCAGGAGGAGCAGCGACGCCCGAGGGTGTATTTAAATTGGTCACATTTTACAAAGCAACATTACACCCCGCCATCACGCGCGTTGACCTCAAAAATTATAGTATTAAATTTTGGACAAAGACGCCGAAAGCCGCAGTTTTACTTTTGAGTGCAGCCCGCGAAATCAATAAAAGGCAGCCCAGTATTAATTACATCACAATAGGCAACATAAATTAACAGCTCAGGGCTGTGTTATTACTGGTTTCCTTTCAGCAAAGTGTGTTTTGAGCTAATTACCGTGTATCGTATAGTTTGCTTAATACTGTGATGATGTGTTTTAACCGCAATGGAGTCGACAAAAAAACGACTTATATAAAAAACCTTTAGCAAACAGAATCTTTAGAATAGCAGAGGAAATTGAGTGTAGTTATAAAACGTTTGGTGTGGGTCTTAGACGGTATTTAAGCAATTATTTATTGTTTACGGTTCATCACATCACGCTTGTGCAAGAATAGTGACCATAGTTAACGTATTAACAACCACGAATTAATATTTAAAATGTGACCGAAACCAGCGTGCGTGCTAACATACCGAACGATTTAACAAGACCCCTGTAATCTCGGAGGTGTTAAGTATTAGAGTGTCAAGTTATACTGGTGATTACAGCTAGTGGGCGACCAATTAACGTTTAACAAACTTTAGTCCGTAACTAATTCTCGTACAGTTTTAACAATTTGAGTTTGGAACGTTGATGTAATTTGACAACGGCTGTGTTAGGCTTAGTTTACATTTACAATTGTTATTTTAAAAAGGGAATATAAGATTATATTTTAAGTAGATTTAATGCAAGCGAAGCCGCGGGGTCGATATCGGAGTTTAGGTTATGCAATTAACGAATGAACCTATACTAACATAAATTTTTATTTAATGATTAGTAAAATAAACATTGAGAAGAAAACACTAATTTATAAATTATTTTCTACATAGCCTTAGGGTCTTGCTTTGCGCCATATTTTCGTTCCTGCTTTAGCCTTGCGCGTCATCTGTGGTTATAATCGCCATTCAATAAATATATTTGAACGTATCCGATGCTACCTAAATAATACACATTAAAAAAAATAATTTATAAATTTACTAACTACTCAATGTTCTTAAAAAAAACTGAAATCGACGACGTTGAAGTTGACCCGCGGTTGTACCCTCAACTTATCAGGCACGCGACGCCTACATCAAACACTTGCTAAATTAAAACTATCGTTAAAACAAATACCGATAACTATAAACGATACAGAATACGAGGAAGAAAAAGTTGATTATTCTCATGTAATAACAAACTTGCCAGTTAAAGGTAAACTTGTTTCTATGTGGAATAGGAAAAGGGACCTAATATCATCTCTTTTTGGAATCCATTTTAGGACCCATACTGATTGCCAACTCCCTATCGAGAAATAAAACTAGGTGTAGTTTGGATAAAACATGGTCTAGGAAGATGGGGATCTAACATCTCATCACCGATTTTCGGAACCATAACTGATTTTTCTAAGCGAACTAGGAGCAATCATTTTACTGCAATTCAACATAGGAACCTAAACTGAATTGCTTATAATTTCGCAGAAGAAAAGCTGTTGGTAGATCTATGGGGAAGAAAAATAATGATAAATCAGGTCTGGTCTGGTGAAATCTATTTGTACTCACAAATCCATCAAGTCTTCTTCTTATTATCGTATGGTTGATAAAAATCTGGTGTCTGAGTTTAACCATGGCATTATACACCGTTGAAAAATCTCAAAGGTGTGCCGGTTTCACGATGTTTTCCTTCACCGTTTTTAGCGACTGATAACTAATTTATAATACGCATAGAAATTCCAAATGGCATTGGTGCGTGCCGGTCTTTTAAAACTTGATAGTCCAACAGTCATGTCACTCGGCTATCAATGCTTATACCATATAATCCATCTTGTAAATTATATCAAAGTCAATAGGCAATGAACCGAGTTTATCTCAGTTGTGTATATAAGTAAGGATGTACAAGAAATCGATGATATTCCGCTATTGTAGCCCTGACTTATCAGCGTTCGGCACGCGACGCCTGCATCCAACACTATAGTCAAACAAACGCTGAAATGTCAAACGTCACCTCCAGTGGAAGATAGGCGAGTAGCAAGCGATGATTTATCACTTATCTCGTTCCAAGGAATTACCAAAAAATTGACTTAACTTGCCTTAATATTACATGCAACATAGTGAGTCAATGCTGAATATGGATAGTGTTGCTCACCTGATTTATGTCACCGGCTAAAAAAGAGGCCAGATCGACTCCAATTTTACTGATGATGATGTAGTTAATGAAACATTTCCCTTTCCCTCTCTTCCGAAACAAGGTGAATTAAAGGCAAGAATATCGTCGAGGTCCACGACTTGTTAGATAAAGGGATATGGAATACTATCTTGGAATTACCAACTAGACAAGTCCTACGTTAATCGAAGCCTGAACACGACGTATACCGAGAACACTCATACATGCCTACACTTAAGAAGTGGACTTCACTAATGAGAGCTGTTTAACACAGAGGCTTTAGGGATGACGTTCTTGCAGAAGATAGAGTAAATAGGTCTTAATGCTTCAGAAAGAGAGTTCTAGGTAACCAAAATATATCATAGCTGGTAGTGGATCTCAGCCTCAATCGAAGTCCGATGTGTGCCGAATTGATTACATCGAACGGCATGAGAACACATATTTGTGTTAGAAACGATGTCTTGCACGGCATATTTCTGATTAGGTAATAGTTCGTACGCCTAGTTCCGGTATTACCAAATCACATTTCAGTTTTCCATGGTACGTATGAAAAACTATGTAATTGTAATGGAGCAATGAGTTATTGGGATTTCCTGTTCCAATTTGATACGAAGAATTTACAAACAAACAACACTTTGATAATGGCAGTGATGGTCTTTGGTTTGATTAAGCTTTGTTGCCCTCTTGTGTATTTATGAACTTATGGAGGGTGTTGTCTGTACATTTCTGTTATCCTGATTAATAATAATAAATTAATTTGCATGTTTGTTTCTGTTGAACTAGCCTACTTACCAATAATTTCAAGGGTAAAAGTCTTATTTAATTGTGAAGGTTCTGCTCAGTAAGTAACCCAAATAGGACCTATAAATACGTGACGTCGGAAGTGATGTGTGACTGGTAGGTAGCAATAGCAATTTCTGGGAATGCTCAGTGTAGAGACTGAACATTATAGGTGGTATGAGGCCTATAACATAACTGGGGAAGTGATGACGTACACCTCTGCCTACCCGTTTGGGACCCTGGGAGTATCATCATCATGTTCAGCTTTTATGTGACCCACTGCTGGCATGATAACTACAACCGACGACTGTCCACTTACAAGTATTTATGTTGGATACTGCTCTATTCTAGTAATGTCTAGTGTAGTGTCTCAACTAGAGTACAAAATAAGCCTTTGCCGAGCGATTATGTTTTCTCACATTAATTTATTGCTGTTGCTTCAGATATCCTATCCTTCCATTTTTTGCATTTCTTACAAAGCTGTATGGCTGTATGCTTGTGAGCTCTCTTTTAATATTGGTTTGCTCATCCAGGTAGACCGTAGTACTATAGCCCTGATGTCTCAATGCCTAAATAATCTCAAGAAATGACGTTAAATTTTCTAAGTTTTAGTATATTAAGCTGACTTTGAAAACTCAGGTCTAAGTTAGGTTACGTAGGTTAGGTACTCTTTCAATTTTCTCTGGATCTAGTATCTTTATTACCTCGTACTGTGATCAGAGATTATTGCGATCCATTTAAGGTGAAACTTGAACTACCATGACATCATGAAACGTACTAATATGGGCGAAAGAAGTATGCCAAGATCGTAGCAAATGGAATCCCGTGGTCTGTGCCTATGTCTCTCGGAAAAAGGAACAGGACTATGTATGTATGTGTGGGTGAAATTATATTTTTTAATCTATAGGAACGTAATAAGCCCTCAATTTGTTTCGGCATTTCTTCTCAAAGGTAGTCAGTTAGGAAATGCCGACACCATCTAGTTTCTTATATTACAAATGACGTGTAAAAGTATTTGTGAAAACCTATTCACAGAAATAAATCAGTTATTTACTTGAAAAATCGGTGTTGTGAGATGATTATGGATCTACAGGACTTTGAGATAGGGTGTGAAATAAATGTAAACAAGCAGGTTTAGAACACATAATGTTTATTTACACTAAGTAATATTCACATAGTTGTCGAAGCATCGTGTGCCTGTAGTAGTTACATCAACATGTAGCTGTAAGTTATCGTAGTAGGAACAAGATGTCACTATATCAGATCACTTCCATTGCTTTCAAGTTAAAATATTTCAGTATTGTAGTCTGGGAAACTCAATGGATGCAGTATCATTTGAACTAACACAATTTAGCTTTTGATAATTCTACGAAGAAAATGTTGCGTCGATTCACATTTATAAGTCTTTGTACTGCATTGGAGAGTCAAGCTGACATGACAATCGACTATGTATTCTCATTCCACGTTTAAATTACTTGAAAGTTGGAAATTGATCTCAATAGTTGCCATTATAAACAAATAATAAAAGAAAAATAAAATCGTTCCAAATACAAAACATGATGTGGTTATTTGCTTATATATTAGTAGCATACAATTCCATCAATATTTAATTACAATACATTGTAAAACTTGACAATGACGTTTTAGAGAATGTTAATAATCTCCATTTTGTTTACAGCGAAAGTATTTATTTATTCAATAGTTAACAAAATTGTTGCCGATTCATTCAATTAGTGATATAACTGACTAATAATGAGTAATATTCACAATGCATACAAAATTGTAAAACTCGAAAATAATTAGTTTGCGCTTTAAAATCATTGTAGTTTTACGACTGCCTTCATTATTTTGCACGTAACGGTGTTAAAATTACATGAAATTACTTAGTCATTACCATTACTATTCGTTCTCTATATTGCTGGTAGTCAATTAGTAGAAATTCACAATTTGAACTAATTTCAAATTAGTAATTACGTTTACTAATTAAAAATTAGATAAGACAGGTAGGTACTATACACTTCATTAACTCCGTACTCTCATTAAGATTATAAAACTACGCATTAAGATTTAATTACTAAACAAACTACCTTTACATTTATATTTACAATAGTAACGTAAGCTGGACGCTCTAACTGACTCGTAGATAATTTAATTTAATCATATTTATTGCACACTTAACGGAAAAGTTATACTTCGGTATCTACACATCTTTATAATACTCAATGTTTAATTTAGCTCTATTTATTCAATACAATTATTGCTGTCCTACAAGCCAGTTAATAATCCAACAAAAATAAATAATTTAGGAATATCTCTATAAAATATTAAGTACTTAAATAATAAAATCAACTATCACATTTATTTCGAACGAAGCTTCATAAGATTTGTACAAAGATACACTACTGTCAACTAATACTATTTACAGACGTATTAAATAGTGATGTACTTTACGGAATACTATTAGTAGTGAAGATAAAAACATCTAACGTCACTAAATGTTCGTACTGAAAATTCAAGTGTTACACAATTGTCACTTTAATAGAGGAATCGACTATCGATAGTATCGATTAATAGTCGAGCACGCGTCGATCGTAGTTGACATCAGTCGCGATCGCGCGCGATGCCTCGTTTCATTTGGACGCGTTCACAACTAGGTTCGTCGCCGCCTCCTCGCTTGCGCCTATGCTCATGGCTTTCTTCTTCAGAATGCCCAGATCAGTCACGTTTTCTAAAAAGCTTTTGTGAGCTGATAACACTTTAGCACTCTCTACGTCTTTTTTTAGCTCCTCCATGTCTCGTTTCAGCTTTGCTCGTCTGTTTTGGAACCATGTGATGACTTGCGCGTTAGAGAGGCCCAGAGAGCTTGCTATCTCGTCTCTATCTGCTGGCGATAGATACTTCTGATAGAGAAATCGTTTCTCTAGTTCAAAGATCTGGTGGTTGGTGAAGGCTGTTCGGGATTTTCGTTTCTTCTTGGGCTGCGGCCTCGAGTTGAAGAGGTTCAGGTGATTTGACTGACCATCTGGAACAAAAAATCAAGGAATTAGTTACGGTTATTAAGTTATTAACTATGTGTAAAAAAGAATTTAGTAAGTGGCCAATTGACAAGGTATTAAAAGGAAAAAAGTTGCGTTAAACGATAGAATCAAACTCGTTTGTTAATTAGTCGGATTTCCATAGATTTTTTGTTACTAACGAAGCGCCTTTCTAAGGTCAACGTAATACTGTAAACTAGTACATGTAAATCCGTAGTGGTGTTTTGGAAATGGCAAATTTAATTCACCAAGAAGGTCAGAATGTTTTTCAACATCGTACTCATTGAACGCTAATTATTACTAGCCCGCAGTCAACAATCCGTATCAATATTAAAAAAAAGCACTCAGATGTTCCTAATTAAATTCTAGTAACTAAATAGATAATGATAGGTATATCGATAAAGCCGAGAGCATTATAAAACTGATAGATTATCAGAAATCACGCCTAAGCTAGAGGTGTCACAGAAATCAGGTTCCGAATAAAAAGATTAGGAATAAAGGTCGACGGATAGTGGCACACAGATAAACCTCCACTCGTTATCAGGCACTAAAACATCAGCGTCTATGACAGTGCAATAAAAGGCCCGCAGCGCTAAAATGTTACTGGTCCCTCGTAAAAAGCACTATAAAACACACCCAGGTATCGTTACATTTTAACGAGCCGACAATCATATACGGGCTGTCGGTAAAACAGTTTTATAATGATGAAAAAACAATCAAATCAAACAATGTTACTAATATTTCTACTTATAATTCATTATTGGCATAATTGCTTTTTTATGGAATGTTTTTCAACGACAATTTCTATTTTTTTTTACTGAATAATGAAACCTACGTTTAATTATTTAATCCCACGTTTTTTATTTCAAATTATTATACTGGAATATTATTTTTATTTAAGTACGCAGAACCTTATTCCAAACTTAAACTTGATAGCTCTATAAAAGTTTATACATAAAATGATTCAATTAAATAAAAAAGATGATTTGGCGTTGGTAACATCAGTGATACATCAAAACCGTTAATTACAGTTAAACTAAAACTTGGTTTAAGTGCTTGAGTATTTAAGTTTTGTAAACATTTTCCACGCCTGTTAAAACTCAATTTTCTATTTATTGCTCTGGCAATAAACATAAAGGAAATGAAGACACTACAACAATGGCGCTATCTTTACATCCGGCACATTTTGTATTATCTGTGTTCAAATTGCACAGCCTGCATAATATTTTTTTCCAATTAACTTGTTATGGTCATAGTTTAGCTTTGCTTAATGGTAATATTATGAGTAATTTTAATGGCTAGTGTCTTTACAAAATTGTTCAGAGTAGACACGCTTATCTCCTTCAAAATGTATATAAATGTTATGTACTTCTTTTACATTTTCTATGACGTCTAACAGCTCTTGTTTATCTGGCTTGATAATAGTAGGCTGTATACTACCGCGCTAAGTATTCACTTGAAAGATTGGAAAGAAACTTTTGTTAATTATAAACAATATAATTTCTATCCTGTGAAATGACACTAGAACAGTAACTAAAGTTCATCTACATTACATGCTCGAATAAAAATATTTAGACTTTGTTTATAAAAGAACAAATAAAAAAAATAACACGTATATACGTTGCGAATACCAACAATATTTCAATATTGTCACAATATTCAAATGATTTCGACAATAATCCGCGCGCGTTTTTGAAAAACGAATCGTTAGATTGTTCATGGTCATTAAAAACATGAATGTGAAACGCGACCTCCTCGAAGATATTTCGCGGGTATTTGCGTGGTTCACCACAGATAATAATAAAAATGTTCCATCATTTTTAAATATGCCCGTCGTTAAGCAGAAGTGCCTATGCATTGTTGAATTTATTGGGATTCACAACTTTGAAGTTAATGGACAATTGGAACGACCGCATGGCAAAGGAAAGTATTTTTTAATGCCGACTAAAGTTCGCATGGTGAAAAAGTATTCGTCATAAGCGTAATTTGATGATTAATACTTCAGATTCTGTTTGTGAGTCATTTAATCATTTTGAAAATATTTGAATGACTTCCGTTTATCCTGAAGCAATTTAAGGAATAAATTACTTCTTTTGAATTTCGTTATTACCTTATTTATGAATTTTGTGCATCAGCACTTATAAACATAATAATGCTGAATCTTTTAAAAAGCTTTAGTAAACAAACATTGTGAATGATGCTATTTGAACTATTAAATACCCATGGTATCGACTCGTTAATTTAGGAAACCCATGTTGCTGCCTCTTGTATCTGGCTGAATAGAAATCGACATAGCGTATATCGTCAAAAACAGCAAGGAGATCTCAATACTATACTCAGTTCTGATAAAGCCGTTATGACGTAGGTACTAACAAACTTTTAATTGCTATATTACTTTTTCGTTAAGTTTTTATATTCCTATACGATCAAAAACATTTTGTGTTTAAAAAAATATAAATCATGTTCGCTAAATAACATTTTAAAAATAGAATGGTTTCGATACATCAAAGAAATCAATTAGCACAAACAGGACATGGAAATGCATGGAGTGGTAATTAAATAAATCCCTTCGCATTTATCACACGTCAGCGTGCGTCGGTCGGATTCGGTCACCGTCACGTCTCATTACCGAACGCGAAATTATAAAGGAATTTATTTTTGAAGACGGACACATTACCTATTATCGTTTAGAAACTAGAACGTATTATGGATGCGTCAACAGCTTTGGTTTTACACCTCGTTTTAATAGCAAAGAATTTTCTGATGAAAATATAGAGGTGAAAAAAACTGATATCTACAAGAGGTTGGATCTGATTGGCGCAGTGGCTAAGCAACTGGACTGCTACGCTAAGGGTTGCGCGTTCGATTCCCGCACGGGGCAAAGAATTGTGCGAACCGCAGATATTTGTCCCGAGTCTGGGTGTTTGTGTATGTGATATTTCATGTTTGTAAAACACAACCACGACACTAGAGAAATTCCTAGTGTGGTGCGACGCTTTTTAATAAAAACTAGTTAGAATATTTAGATATTGATACAGTGCATATAAAAATCTCTAGTACCTATTTCTTATAACTTCTCTACGTTTTCTAAATTCCCGATTCGACCGCCAACAGCAAAGGTTACCTCACTAAAGTTCGCCGGCTGTATTAATCATCGCCTAATCGTATCCTTAGCGAATTCGGACCTCAATTACATGTGAATAAAACAGGCAAAGTGCGAAAAAAGAGCCGACTCAAAGACATCGTTAAAGGATTCACAAAAAATATGAAATCAGTCTCGGTGGGGAAACACCTGACCAATGTCACATGGTGGAGCTAATGGTGCAGGCTTTTGGAATTATTAGGGAATTCCTTCAAATATTAAGAGGTGTTAATGACTCTTTATCCTACCGCAGTTAATATCAAAATCTTGGAATATAATCAAGGAATGATGTGGGTGACTAGGTCGTTAAGATCTAGGATTTTGGAGACGGAGAACTCAGCATTTTTAAAAAACAACTTTAATCACAATATCAGAAGAAGATCTATTATGGTACCACTTTTTGTACACAGAAGCAAAAACCAAATTCTGCAATAAACTTAATTAATTGCAGTTTTTTGTTAATAAAAACTTCAAGAAAACGAGGTTCTCCAAAATCGCAAGGTCGATAGACAACCATTTCAACCGCATCATTTATCAGAATTAAGCTGAATCTTAATCTGATGGTGGCATCAAAAGCTGTAGAGAATCGAGACTTCCTTCATCGTTTTATTTTGTCATGGATGTTGCTTTACGTACTTAATTATTTCCTCAATAACATCACGTAGGGCCTTGTGTGTGAGGGGCATCGGACTGACCCTTTTCTCCTCCAAAAAAGAGGTGTTACAATCATCTTGATAATATCCATTGCTTCGTGTAAAAGGATGAGTCAATAAAAGGTTTTCGATGAACGGGCAGTCGATAGCGACTAATCGATCGTATCGTTGTTCGGTGTCGCTATGTAGATTGGCCGTCGTAATCAATGGAGTTGCGAGTTCTGAACGGATCGATACGCACGTAATGGTGCATTTTAAAGGTCGCTTTTGTTTTGTACCGAACTAGGGTTAATTGGTAACGGGCTGGGTGCAACAAGCCGGCGAAAAACGGAGTTATCGAGATTCGAGACGTTTTAAAATAAAATACAAAGATCAAGTGGCATAAAAACAAAGATTTCTATGCCAGTTACGTGGACACCGTAAAATTTCAGTGAATCTTAGGCATTGTTTCGTCCGAATGAGCATTACTTTTTACTTCCTTTTGTTGGAGCTTACAGTTTTAACGGTTAATCGATTTTGATAACAATGAAAGTGTTGTCTATACTGATTTATAGACGTAGTACGTCGATTAGACTTAAACCAGACCGATGTAGTTGCTCGCACAAAGCAACGTGCAGCCTTAGCGTGCACCAATCGTGATGTTTGAACAATAGTCGTGGACAGCTCCTTAACGATCACAAATTGAATGTCCTGTTAAAGTTTTTTTCTATCGTACACCTTGTTATGCGGAACCCAGAATACAATGGGGAGGCTCTCTTCCTAACATCGCACGCTCATTTGGACGTGCATGTGGAAAAAGCGTAGCGAATACGGCGGTACGTAAGCTGCATTGATTTTTTTTAATTGATTGATTAGACGAACCGGCCTATGGTATCGAACTCGACTAAAACGATGTTAGATATATTGCAAATAATATTCATCTAATCATTTGTGGGTGTACTGGCGTTAAGATTGTCCATTCACTATGCATAAGATAATCGAAGACATATTAAGTAGTGAAATATTTATTAATTGTGATGAGCTTACACGCAGAAGTGACTTCATTTTATACCTACACTCAGGTATACTTTGCTTTAATCTAATAATCTCAAAACTAATTTGCAATCCCTAACGAGATTAGACGGTCAATCTCGTTAACAGTAGTCATTAAAATGTTAAGTGAAGTTTTTTGTTTAGCGGTATAACTGGATCAAGTCATGAGTGGAGTGATTCTGCAAGCAGAAACCGGTTGGGTGACCACTAGTCATGCTCGCATTGTTCGGATGCTGCACTTATCCTTGGTGTACCCCAACATTCATGTTATTAAAACCTGCTTCTAAGTTTATGTACTACATATAAAACTGTAGTACTAATTTGTTGTTACACCTAGATATTTTTTTTCTATTTGAAAATACGTCGGCCCACACTAGGAATTTCTCCTGTAGCGTGGGTGCGTTTTACATAAATGGAGTATCACATACACAAACACCCAGATTCGGGACAAACATTCGCAGATCGCTAAATTTTTTGTCCCGTGCGGTAATCGAACCTGAAACCCTTAGCGCAGCAGTCTAATCGCTTAGTTACTGCGCCAATCAGGTCGTCTATATGTTATGTTAACTAAACAATTACCTATCCATTTATAAATAATGAGAAATCATCTCTGATTTGATGCTATGAGATTAAATTAATTAATTGTCAAAAGTATCCCACGTAAAATATTATTAAAAGAAGTCGGTTTTAAATCACGCAGGACTCTGAAGGAAACTATTCTGAGTATCTTTTGGCTCTCATAATATTGTATACCTACCTAGTTATAACATCACATAAAGAATAAAAATAATAGTCCAATTCACTGTTTATAAACGGCATAAACTTTTACAAATAAAAGTAATTATAATGCTCATTTTATATTATGTATAAAACAATAATAAAGATAGATTACCCGATAATATCCTTTTACCCGATTAATATGCAAAATGCATTCGTAAATGTAATTACGGGAACTATGCATAATAACCGGGTATCGCCAGCTACCAAAAACTAGAAATAAAAATAATACGTTTGATTGTATGAATACGAATGAACGTACTGCATTAATGACTGTTATTTCGTATTGTTTTATAAAAAACTTTACGTACTGTGTTTTTGTTTGGTACAATCATGTTAATTTTAAAATGCTGTATTAGATTAGTTTGCTAACAAATTGTCGTGGGTAAGTTATTTATTCATCTATTGTTTATAAATATTATTCCGTTACGTCTAAATATGTCTAAATAAATAAGGTTTTTAAATGTTTAAGTTATTATAAAGATTTTTTTCACTTAAATAACATATTTAGAGCCTTCAGGGCGAGTTTGTGCATAGCTAACTTAACTACAGTTAGTAAAGCTTAACTTAAGCTTATAAATTGTACTTGCGCTGAATATAGAGCATGTCAGACAAACGATGCTTTGCATTGTGAACACATAATGACCTGTTGCCATTGACTCTACATTTATAAATACTTCATAAATTCTAATTATATTTCGAAACATGTGTCACATCTTAGATACGGTATCAAAAAACGTCACAACACGCCCGCCATTATCAAAACACACCACAAAGCGTTCGGCGTTCCATCTTAACGGGTGAGTTCTTACCACGGCCTATTTCTGCCGACTGTTTCGACTTAGTGACGTACACTTTGTGGTGCCGCGACATAATGGTGCGTGACATATAACGATGTTTTTGCTTCTTAATTAGGGATAAGTATCCGGTTAAGTCGATTTTTTGTGGTTTTAAAATTAGTTGTTGTGTGTAGTGTTAGTGCACTTTGAAGAATATCGAGGGCACTCTCTTGATTTTCATTTAATGAAGACACTGCTAATAGGCAGTAAGAACTGTATGAGCGAAAATAAAAAAGTGGCAACTGCCAATTTGACAAACGAGTGAATTGCGGTCGAATCAAATCGAAACGATCACAGACGATTCGGTTTGTTGCGGTTGATTCTCGGAATCCGTGTCAAAATAATATTCGGATTCTTTCTGAGATTGCATTTTTTTGTGTACTTGGTGACCGGAATTGAACGTGATATAATAAAAAAAGATTTTGGATGATTTCATTTATTTTAATTGACTGTAGGCTTCGTGGTTTGCTAGTCGCTCTACGTTAATGGTAGTTTGGCACGATTTCAATATGCATGCATTATGATATCAATACACAAATTGAACTAATAAATAGCACGTTTATTGAAATCAGGATTACATTATAGTCATCATTTGAAATACTTATTGTACTGATATTGTGAATTTAAACGATTTATAACGTCATATTTTCTGCCATATTGTGCTTTTAATAAAGTCATAAACGCAGTAGAAATAGATTGCTTTAATGTAAAACGGTACCATTTAGACGCCTACAATATTGATTTCAATAGAGTCAATTGGTGATACTAGGCGCGCAGAAGGAGGGAGGATCAATGTAATAAAACAGTAGAGGTGCGACCACATTCTCACGGGCGCAGTTCACACGGAACATTCGGGTGCAGGCCACGACACGTAGGACCTTCTGGTTTCACGGCCCGTTGGCCACCAGATTATAAGGAAAAAATCAAATCGTTTTTACAACAAAAATCGTGTTCAAATTACATTTGTTTGCAGTCTCAGTTTATTTTGTAAGATATCGGTAAGCGTCGGTAAACCGCTGGGAAATGTTCAATAGAAGTCACTCGCTTTTCAGTAAGCATTTGTTTTTGTCGCAACGGGGCTACTGAGTAGTTAAGCAAGAAAATTTCGTAGTCAATTTCATTTAGGATGATCTACTTCACCGCTTCTTCAACAGTTATCAAAGCTCATTAAATTATTGAATGGGTCTTTGCGGTTAATTTTCTTATTCGTATTGTGAAACATAATGATTTAAGATTTTTTAATAATACGGTGTGCTACGCTTCCGATCTCAGATTTTTTTTACTAAATAAGAAACTAATATGCTTGATATACACTATGATAATAACATAGATAATATAATACAGCAAACTCATTCGTAGTAACTAATTCGCAATAAATGTGATCATAAAATGCTGTGATACTTCGTTCTATTTTAAATCATTACGCCTAGACAAGATGTTAAAATTTGCATGAACTATAATGGAGTCGATACATCTACTCGATCATTACTGAGCATTAAATTACTTTAATTAATTAATGTTTAGTATTAGTATGTGTGACAAACGCTACATATTGCGCATAAAGGCTGTCTGGCCCACGCCACAATGCCACAATGTCTCATTAGTGGCAATTAGTATGGCATAAATTACAAGACATTGTCTTAGGTGCGTTGGCGGCGTTCACTGCTATTATTGTCTATGATACTTAGGAATTTATGGAGTGGATCACTGACGGTACATAGATATCCTCTTTTGTTTCGTTTTGCTAGTGAAATTGAGTGGTGATTGACTTGTCTTATTTTATCAAAACTAAAATCGAATACCTAAAAGAACAAAAGATTTTATTTTAGACAGATTTTGCGGAGTAAGTCGCAGTACAAATGATTCGAAAATGAAAAATAAATATAAAAAAATATATGAAACCTACGTAGCTACGATACTCGTTTTCTACAGCGTGCGTTAAAAAAAATCCTTTCAAAATCAGAAGCGGATCCATCAAAGATGGCGCCAAAATTCCATCACAAATTTGAAATCGATTTTCAAATTTTTCAGCCACATAAATCATAGGCGCTTACTAATTATCCGTATTACGCACACGGCGCAGCGTTCTAATTATGAATATAAAAGAAAGCCCAGTGCTTCAAAAAGGCGGTGTGGTGGACAAAAACGCTGCACGCGTGGTGTATTCCGGCAGTTAGTGCATAGCCCGTGACTGCATAACGACCGATGTTTATCGTAAGATCGTCTTTAGTCAAGATGCCCGCTTGCCGGCAGACATTAGTAAAATGTATCTATGTACTTTATTTAAAGAGTCCCTCGTTATTAATGTGCCGGTTTCAAATAATCATATATGTAATTAAGAGATGCGATACGTCTTTAAATATTTCTTATGACACACGTAAAAAAAATATGAATATTATTTGTACTTTGAAAAATAAACAGACCAAAACGTCTGCAACCAGATATACAGACTATTTTCCTGAAAGTTTTCATCAAACAAAATAAAGTCGTTCATTCTTTTTTAAATAGTCGTTAGTATGAAAAATTGATAAGAGACAGTCTTACGAAATTAATCAAGATAATAGCACTCACTATTATCATCTAAGCCGCGTGAGTGACGTCGCGGGGCGTAGCTGGTATGTTCATGTTCGGCCGGCATATTAATTTGCCTGTTATACTGATTGACAGTGTGGCACAGTCGTTTACCATTTGACACGAGTGGGGGCTCTCGAGGCCGCTCCAAGTACCTCATTAAACATATATAAATATACATACTTAATATGTGTATTGCAGCTTATGTACACCATTAAGATTCCTATCTTCACGGTGTTGCATTTACCATACTTTGAATCTTTGTACAATAGACGATAATATGTGCACTTATATGATTATTTAAATTGAAGCTGTTGACTGTGTTTTGCATGGAATTGGAGGCACAATTCTGGAATTAAATCTGAGGGGTGTGTAATTTTCTGTGAATCACACAACATTATTGTAATATCCTTAGATTAGTGGCGAAATAGCTGCCAGTTAAAACGTTTTGAAGTTGATGAAATATTCACTTTGGGGGTATTTATTTTCTAGATTTTATTTGTATCAAACAAGACGTATAAAAGTACCACTTGACGGTGATAAGTCTAGTGTCTAGTTTTTATTTGCAAATCACATTATATTGGTACCTTTTTATGTAATGCGACTGGTTGATATATTAGATTATAATTGAAAGAATAGAGATGTAAAAGCCATTTAATTCATTCAACAAACATAAAATATAATCTTCGTTATTTAGTTAAGTGATGCAGCCGAAACACTCTTTGAAGTTTCAGTGGACTGATAACGTTTTTTAAATACCTCTTCAGTGTGGGGTAGTCAAAACAAACCGTTTGAGTCCTATTGAGATGCCACTTGAGTTTATCGCTTTACGATATTTTATTTACTGTTTTTTGTCCCAGTCGGTTTGGTCTTGCTAACCACTGTGCAGGTAAAGTATTTTCAAGTGTTTTGTGCATGTGACAGTTCTATTAATCTCAAATTTTTTTTCGTAATTATGGCATTATAGTGTATAAGATAGAGTATTTTGTTAGAAATGGACTACATCAGAGACCGTCATCATGATTCGAAGTTTCTACGCCAATAAAATTGTTTATTTCTTACCTCGAAGGTGTCTTTACGTTGTGATTAACTTGTTACGTAAACATCCAATGGTAGTTAATATCTAGTTATTACCGTCGCCACATAAAATATAACAACTTAAGAAATGATGTTCAGTAAACATTCATGGCAGATAGGAATCCATCTAATTATAATTATATTTTATTTATCATTAAATAAACATTATTTAAGGTAGAAGACTAATCAAGTTGCGTTGTTTATGACTGTTTGTATTAAACATAAAGCACTGGAAATAATAAGATATTTACTATACTAGTAATGATTGCTGGTTTACTTGCACAAGGAATTTCATGACTAGTTTATGTTTAGTTTTATATATTTTTTGATCAAATCATGTTTTTAGAAGTAACACAGTGCATCAGCGATACTTGTTCTGTTTAGAATTATGGCAGTTTTCGAAATACTAAGTTTGACGCGATAATTAAGTGGAACCTCATTACTTTTAAAAATATATTACAACGTAAAAAATATAATTATATATTGTTTTTGCTTCCATTGTCGTTAGGTTTATTTAATGACAATTGAGTTGCTCGCTGTTATATGAGTTTTTGTCTTTACGTCCTAATCAATATAAAGCATGATTATTGCTGATTGGGGCATAAACTGTGGTTAACTTGGTGCTCAAACATAGCGAATAAAATCAAATCAAATCAAAGTCATTGATATGTAGTGCAAATGTTTTAACTAATTACAATTATTGGCTTCTTAGAAAATTGACCTTTATACAATGGTGCATCCTTGTTGGACTAATAAACTCTACATTCGTGCAGTTTTTATCAGTTTAGCCCTTGCCATAAGGCAGAATAAAGGGACGTGTTTCCTCTTGTAAAAAAAATAGGAATTCAAAATAAAGTTCACTTTTATTTCCCTCTAACATTTAGTAGGACGAAACAAAAGGTAGCTTTCTCGACATAAACGACACTTTTAACGGCATTATGATATTACAAAGTACGACAATTTCGTAACGCCGCAAACGTTCGCATTAGGTTCACTGGATACAATCTGAGGAGACATTTGTCTTTCCCACAGCGCACAGTGGGCGCGACGCGGCCGCAGTTGGACATAAATCGAGTTTAACAACAATTTGTGAGAGTTACGCGACGATGCGCCGTTTTGTTTCTCGACTTTCTTGTAGCGGCACTCAGGGTGACACGTTTTGAAAAATATTGTTTATGACCTAACTTGTATGTATGGGTTACACACAGTGGTTTAGATACCTATGGCGTAGGTACGGGACGTGCCTAAATACCTACCTATGTAAAACATCATAACTCTTTTCCCGTATAGTTTTATAAACTACTCCCTAATTAACGTGATATCGTCAGCTTGTTTCTTCATCGATGCAGCAATACATTAACGTGCGAATCCCGCCAAAACACTTTCAAATTATAATAATCGAAATTCAATTACCTGCCGCCATACTCGCGAATCCGTTTCATGCCAAAGAATAAAAGAAAGAGGTTACCAAAAACCGGTAGCGTGTTGCATATAAATCACTGCGAGGCAATAACGCGGTGCCCCCCGGGAGCTTCGCCCTCCGAGAGAAATGCGTTCGACGAAAACACTTCCTTTTGTCACATAATTGCCTAAATTGTTATTAGACGGAATAAAGACATATTGCTGTGGGACTGAGCCCGAATGGGACGATATTTATAGACTGTAAGAGATGATCTTTTAATAGTGTGATACGGATGAATCGTTTGGTGTTGGTAATAATTTTTGGGGCGTTGCAAGGGAGATCTAGTTTGATAAATGACGTGATCTGAAGCTATTAAGTCGGGTATTTGTCAGTTTTTTCTTTGTGCATGTGTGCCGTGATGATGTTGAAGACAATGATCGAGAATTCTGGGATTGTTGCGATTAGACTAGTTTAGATTAGACTAGTTTAGACTTTCATCTGCGATTGTTTATCGTACTAGGCTACAATTTTAACGATACTTGCATTATAATTTATAAGTGTGTGAGTTCGATTATTTTATCAAGTTCATAATGTATAACCCAATAAAGTAGTATTAACTACCTCATTGATCCCCATCGATGTCAAATGGTAACGTGCCCAAAAGACTGATGGCATTGCATTGCCACGTTGATAGGCAATGCTTATTCTTTGGCCAAAAAATGCACTAGCCCTTTGGTCACGTGTAGACTCGACTAATAGTTTCACTACTACCTTATTAACATAATAACATTTATAATCCGTATATTCCGATAAGCGAAAGCATTATGAACCAGAGCGCCACAGTGGATTTATTGAAAACGGTCCAAATGTTGACAATAAAATCTTTTCCTAATAGTTTTACGAGTTTCAAATGAAGTGACACTTTAAAAATGTATTACAAACATTTCGGCGGCCAATAACAATAACGAAACAGAATATTTGTGTGCGGTCCAAACAAATCACTGCCATGTGTTCGACACTAAAACCTACAACAAAACACCCTACTGACAGATATATTAGCGGCATTGCAATCATACAAAAACCACGGAAGAGCTACACATTTCAAAATTGAATCCAACACAAATTTGAACTTTATTCCCTTGTGATACGGTCACAAATAATTTTAGGGGCCGCAAAAGTCATACATCTTAATTCACAACTGTAAATCCAGCGGAGGGTATGTAAAAATTGGATGTTTCATCGGTTAAACTCGAAATACCCACTTTAATATGTCTGTTTGACATATTTATGGAAATGCTATTTATTTCCAAAAAAGCGGATATTTTTAGCTCCTAAATAGACTCAAAACAGACCAAGTTTCTGTGTCAAACTTTTTTTGTGATGAATTTGATCTTCAAGTGTTTTATGTGACAAATGTGTATTGGCATTTGGTTAGTATTTTGGATGATGTGTGGTCTGAGAGCGGGTACAAATAGGAAACAGTACCTAACATTAATAAAAATGTTTCAGCAAAATTTGATTCAGATTTTTTCTGGATAATAAAAACCAAATTATTTTTGTATTATCATCAATATTTATCAACAATTCAAAGACGATTGGAGTTCGAGAGACATTTTTTCAAATCAACATAATTTGTTTCCCTGTGAGCACATTTGTCGCACAGTGCGTCTCTAATTGAGACATATTGCGACGTGTGGCAGTGTATCGCCACATTAAACATAGCTTTGAGACACGTTTGTAAAGATAATAGGGATATAGATAACTTTGTTTTATAAATGATTGTCAAGAAACAGATTACATTTGTGGGTAGAGAGCATTTTAAATTGCCTTTAAAGCTGTTGTCGTGTTCGTCGGATGAAGTGTAATACAGAAGTAAGTACGATGAATAGAAAATAGAGGAAGAGTTATGATAATGAATTTAAACATCAAAGGTAGTTTACCTAGTATGTAGAAAAGTTTCAATAAGAAATAAAGGGCGATTAAGATTTTAATTACAAAAAGCTTCTGTGCTGAGAAAAAAGCCCAAAAGCTTGATCACTCGCTGCAGACAATTATTTACCTCAGCAGGTAAATAATACAGGATTCTCGGTGTTTACAATTTCATCCCATAAATCCTACGCACCTGATTCCTAAATTTCAATTTACCCAAATACACAAATAATCCCGCAAATAACGCGTCTGGGGATAAAACATGGCGCCTATTCGGTACCCGCAAAGCGGTGTGTTACGGGAAACAGCGGGAACAATCGTTGCCCACCGACAATTTAAACGTCGACGCCGAATTAGATTTATTCCCTCCCGCGATTTATTGCGAGTCCCGGCATATCCCGGGTCTCGACGGTATTGCACTGCTCTACGGATAACTCGGTTTTTTCATAGAAATGTCTAATATTCGAGTTAACGTCTAACAGTTCTTTTGTTTGGCTGCTTCTTTTTTTATTGAACTCGACAATAGAGATGCACCTTTGCATAATTAAAATTATAGCAAACGCTGTTGTGTGAATTTGGTGAATATATTTACATTAAGCGAGCTTACATGTAGGTATATGAAGTTATATTATAAATGAAGAGCCTTGTTCGAATTTTAATAATTACTAAAATGGGTTTAAGGAAGTGAGGTTTGCTAATCATAATAAAATATATATACCTACAAGAGAAAAACTACATCGTCTTTAAAATAAACACACAGTTATTTAAATCACAATCACAATACTTATGAACTCAACACATTATTCTGGCTTTAAAACGAGCATTTACCCGTCACAGAACAAGTAACACACGCCAGCCCTTTGCTCTGAATCATTTGTCAAGCCCGCAATTCCGAGTCCAGTAACTGGGCTTGTTCCAATCGGCTTCCAATCGGGTCCCAATCGATTTGTGTCAGCGACTGTTGACAAATTGATAATCGATTGTCCCTAAGCAACGTTGAATCAATGTAGAATAGGCGAATGTGTTTTGTTTGTAAAGTAGATGTTAGAGCTTGTAGGAGAAATATTGTTGTTTCACGTTGAATTTGTACTATAGAGGCTTTTAAGCTGTAGAATATTGAAGACTATGCGTAGTTTGATAATAATAGTTGGCAGAATACATGAATACTTACGTACCTACATCTACCATATACATCTAAGTATATCTTTTTTTGTCATTAGTAACCTAATGGGAAATTTCAAGTGTTCTAGTGTCATTTTTATTGGAATTTGATAAGTGTAAATATCTTAAAGTAAAAAATAAATGCACCTACATACGTTATATACTTACTAAAACATACATAACATCACGCCTGTATTCCCCGAAGGGGTAGGCAGAGGTGCACATATAGTACACCCACATTTCGCCAGTTATGTTTTAGGTCCCAATGTAGGTAATAGGGGGCGAGCCTATTGCCATCAACCGGGCACAATTCCAGACTCCGCGCTGCTACTGAGAATTACCTAATGGAAAAGCCCAGTAACACTTTGCCCGACCCGGGATTCGAACCCAGGACCTCGTGCTCAGCAGTCGCTAAACTAAAATACGCACTTACTAAAAATACGTATTTAAGTATAATTTATAAAAATGTTCCTACAGTAAATCATTTGTTTACAACGGTCGCGGCTAGAAAAGTTTATGTAATTCCCATAGTGTCAGCGAAGCTCGGAATCCCTTTAGCAAACAAATAGTGCGAATCCCGGGATTAGGGTGACAATTTGAGCGGATAACGCGGGATCGAGTTGAGAGCGGCCCACGCCGGTAATTTGTTACAATTACTTGCCAACCCCGTGAAGAGAATCTGTGTAAATTGCATTTGTTTTACTTCGCCAATGTTTCTGAAGATTACAGTGTTGTTGACCCTCGATTTATTATTTTGAGCTTTCCGAGTTATTTATCTGAGCCTCTAGTGTGAGTTTGTTTATAGCTGGCTTGAGTACCGCGTTTGCGTTTTTCTTTTTTATGTGACATGAAATCAAAAGGCATGCGCGGCAGTAAGGTTAGCCTCACACTTGAGGCTTTAAAATTTTTGTTTTATATACATAGGTTCTATTCGTTATCTGTGATGTAATTACCTAAGACCTACTAATAAAATTCATATTAATATGTATTCACATTTATAAAATCAGACATCTTCACTAGCATGACGTTTGACTATACCGTTTTTCCTCAATAGACCTACTTAATCACAGTTTGACGTTCCAGTAGGTATATAATATACTTTATAGTTATATGACTTACGTTAAATAAACCAAAACTCTCCCAGTAGAACCTTTTGGTTTCCTTCAGAGACTGCCGTCTGTTTGCGTTAGCTAAAACTAAAGCAATCAACAGTAAACCTCGCCTCGCCTATTTGAACATATCAAGCGCATAGTGGATCGACCGACGGATTAAAGCGGGCAAAATTCACTCGACAAAGTGAAATTTCGTTAGCGCGCGTTAAGGGCAATAGAGGGGGTTGTGAGGGGGTGGGTTGTCACTAGAGGGGCGTTTTCCATTTCACGCTCCGTTCGCCGCTGATGACACCGCATTCCGGCGAGCAAATGGCTCGACAAATGAAGAGAGGGCGCAGTCGCGGACACGCCCTGCCACGTCATAACTGTCACATCGGCTAAGGGCGACTGCTGATAGCCTGCCGCTAACAAATTGATTCGATTTAGATCCGCTGCCCTTGTCTTATGGCTGGTGTCGAGTTAAGCACCCACTTTAATTAACGTCGATACGCTTAAGTATGTGTGTGGAATAGAAACAGCTTTACAAATTACAGTATTCCCCTTCGTGGTGCGCAAACACTCAGTGATCAACAAAAGAAAGTTAAATTAAGGTCCGCTGTCATTGTTATAAAGCAAAGCCACGTATCATTATTTTTCTTTACATATTTCTTTTTCACTTTTAATTGTTCCTCGTAAGTGGTTTTGTAACATGCAAAACCTGCTATCTAATCGTGGGTAATTATTTCAAAAAGAAAGAAGATTAATTTTATTTACAAGTCGTGCTGTTCGAGTTATTAATATGGCAGTTATTTGAGTTTTAAGTGTCGTTTATTACATTAATTTGGTGAATCGTTAACCGTTAATAGTTACACGCGAAGTTATTTTCCTACGCGATATAGGTGAAAGAGTTGATTAGATTCTGAATAGAAATAATTGGTTTGCTATTGGTTTTATAAACATGGTCATAAAAAGTGTTATCGAAATAAAGTAGCGTAATACGTCGACAAGAATGTAATAAAACATCCATTAGTTGGAGGTATTTGTTACAATTGTTCCGTAACTGCGTACCGTCGGTATTTTCTTGTTTTCTGACTTCGCTCGTGACAAGTGCGGACACCTTGCAACCGGTCGTTATAAAAAAGCCTTTCTTTTTGTCCACCTGAGCGCGATGTGAGACACTGTGCGCGTGCTTCTGTTTAGAACTCGTAATATAAAGGCGGGCGTGCACGCACACGTATTTGGTACGTCAGCCCTTAGGGCTGCCATCAACTAAACGGTTGATACTGGAAATAGACTCCAATAAATTCCGACAGATGGAAAATTGGGATATTTTTCCGGAATGTGAAATTTTCATGAATGAAAAAAGACAAAAATTATCGGATAAGCATTGCGAAGTTACAATAAAAAACTAAAGAAACTCTCAATGCGACGGTCTTCCAGATCACCTAGACAGTTTCTTTGTGAACCAGCCATGAACGATAGGCTAGAGATTCACCGGATTAGTCCCAAATTAGAACAAACACGTAAGCATGGCAGCCCTACCTGCCTTATACCTAAAAACACCACAGATCGCCTGCGCAGTACACTTGACTGTGTCGTCCGTACAATGACAGTGTGTAGTTATTCGATTGTTGTTCTGCTACAACGAGATGAGTTATGACGTAATACTGCTTAGTTAACTTGGAATGGATGTAATTAACTTTGTCATGTTGCTGGAAAAGCTTCCATGGCACGTTAATTTTACACACTGTATTAGGTATCTATTAATTAATATTCTCCCGTTTCTATGAAACCAAGCTGTAAGATATTAGAAAGAGTCTTCATAAGACCGAGTATAAATAAAATGATTTCACAAATCCATTTTGTTTTATACCTAAGTATTTTTGCAAAAAATTGTTTTTTTTGTAAAAGTAATTGAATGAAACGTCATAAGTCAATCAGTTACCTATGATAGAGTCATGGTAATGACTGATTCCAAATCTTATTGTTTAACAATAAATAATAAATGATTGAGAGATATAGATAAAAGTACAATGTAAAAGTCCTATACCTACGTACTTGTATGTAAGGCAAAATATAAACAAGTTTTTGTTGCTATTGCAAATACATGAAAACGGTAATTTTCTTTGAATTTCCATATGAAAATGAAAGAAAAGCATAAAATCTGCCTCAAATGACGACGAGACTTGTAATAATTCGCAGGCGGCTACATAAAGCTGGTCGTAAGGGATTGCCTTGCAACTATATTTGCATTAACTATGCAAATAGTTGCTAGTCGTTATTTCCTGCATAATATTGTTGTATTTAAGGCTTTAAGGTCTGTAGAGGTTCGTCGTCGCATACATGAACCTTTTTGAAACAACCAACAACTAATTTGCTACGTTTTAAATACGATGTATTCCTTACTTCGAGATTTGAATTCGTATTTGAATCGATTCTTCGAATCTATGGTTCCATAGATGTCATTGAGCTACCAAGATGTTTTTATTCTGAGAACAGGTGTACAATCGCTACCGTTCCGCTTACTTCACCGTATTATGTAAAACCGCATTCCACTAGATAGACGGCTTGTATTTTATTATGTGTGTCATTGACAAGCTGTGGTTCGATCTGCTACCCGGCGGGGTGCACCGTCGCTCCTGTGACACAGGTGCGTCAAAATGACGGCTCCGATTGGAACGCGACTATGTCGTTTGTCATTTTATGTGATTTGTAACGCTCGTGTTTTATAGCGACGGTTGCTCTGGATTCCGAGGTTTATTTATGTACCACTTGTATATAAATTAGTTCGGGGAACTCGAAGTGTTAGAAGTTGGATTGTATCTTTAACTTTTTTGTATAGGTATAATAGATGTTAAGAATAATAATTTATGTAAGTATAATTCAATTACCTTCTGTCACATGTAGGTTAACCACACAATTTAGAATAATAGGTAGGTACTTAATATCCATACATCAAAACAAAGCAACAAACGATCAATAACGAACCAGCTATAGTACCAGGGCGACATAAAACAACGAAGCTCCTTAATTACATTTCAGTTTCAGTCGGGAGGAGTTCGTTGAAAAATGTCCCCGACATCGGCATTCGTTATAACTGGAGCGGGTGACAGCTCGTTAAGTGGCGATAATAACGCTACATTTGTTTGATGTATGAACGTGGAGGACAAATAGCGGGGTTCGTACGTACCTACCTTCTAAAACAGCTAAAGGTTTTTGATGTAAAACGATTTACATGATTACACAGCTGTTTTTAAAGCCATACTCAAAAAGAATGAAAAATTATTTTAATTAAGACCAATGTTAATTCCAGTAAAAACTCAATACAGTTTTACTGCACACTCACTACGTTTTAAAAGCAGTAATAGCCTGACTGTCGTGTCAAAGGTCGCAAGTTCAAACCCCGGCACGCATCAATGTCTTTTCGAATTCATTGATTGTGCGTAATGTGCATACTATAAATTAGTTATCAGTTGCTAAAAACGGTGAAGGAAAACATCGTGAGGAAACCGGCACACCTGAGAGATTTTTTAACGGTATGTAAAGCGTTGTAAGCATTTTACTGGCGGTTTAAATTCTGATATCAGTCCCCTTACCATGAACTCATTCAAAGCAGGACAGTTTACGATGTGAACAATGAAGACTGTTTTGTTCTAAGAGTTCATGGTTATCGGCTGTTCATCATCCATACGATAAGAACACTGCATACAGTTTAAGAGTGCCATTCGCATTTTTAATTAAGCTGGCTTCTAGAAAATCCTTCCACGTGGAGTTTAATTAGTTACGTTGTTAAGTTTTGTTTTAAGTGTTGTGTATACCTATAATTGACATCTATATTAGTTCCCTACGTGTTAAATATTTGTAAGTTACAGAGTGTGATATGGATGCTGTTGGTGTACCTGTTGAAAATAAATAAATAAATGTTTAGAACTAAAGTCCTATTGTACAGTATATTGAGAAGTTAAGTGAAGCAAAGGGAAGTAACTTGTGCAAATCTCACCGCTCGTCATTATGTAAAGCACAAATTGTCGCTAATTAACAGGCCCGGTTTGTAGCGGTGGAAATGTGCCAGAGATAGCTTGAAGAGCAGGGCTGTTCACTATCAGCACTATCACTTTAAATATGTTAATAGACTAGTTTTACCCGCGATTTGATCCCCGAATAACATTTCAACGTATCCCCCTTGTGATAAAAAGTAGCCTAATGTATAAATCCAGGGTATAAATGTGTCTAGTTTAATATGAATCCGTCCAGACTTTGACGTGTTTTAATACCAAAAATCGAAACCCACAAACTAGTAGGACTCATTGCTTATTTTCTTCGTAGTAGTGACCAATTTTACCCATCACTAATCCATTGGGATTTTTTACCATTACTTTCAGAACAGCTAAAAGAATTTAAAGCTCATGATGCATGCCGTCAGTTATCGATTTCATGTGTAAAAACTCAAAAGAAAAATAAAGCAGTAGTAAATAGTTAACATCAACCAAATAAATTACCAGCGTAACGTTATCCCACAAAGAGCTATAAAGATTTTACGTGATCTCAAGATTTTAACGAAGAAGAGAAGATCGCAAATTACAGAATCACATTTTATGATGTTTAATGTTACATTCCCAGACAATGTTACTGCCAGCCCTAGAGCTGAGAGTTGTCGAGATCATTTCACCGAGATAGCCCACTGCACAGATCGCAAGGTTTAGATGTGATTCAGTAACGAACAATCTGTTAGACTTGTATCTCTAGATTCGCTTTAAATGCTGGACCGTAAGTAACAAAATGGTTTATATAATTATATTAGTATATACTTACAGTAAGAATTTAATTGTTTTCTATTCTCTTGCTCTAGAGTTTTCAATGATATCGTATTGATTGTTGACTATAGCAATAGGGTAGGTTGGTATAGCTCTTCAATTCTCTTAGAAAAAATAAAATTGTATGTCTACTAGAGACTTCAAAGATAAGAGAAGGAGAAGAGCGTTCATCATCAGACGTCCACTGTGAAACAAAGGCCTCCCTTAGAAAGCCACAATGATCGTCAACTTGCTATTTGCATCCACCGGTTGCCCGCAACTGACGATATCGTCGGTCCACCTGGTAGGAGGCCTGCCAAATGCCAATGGGTATAAAGGACTTTCAATTACCAATTAACCTCTTAACCAAGTATTGGTTCTTAACTTCTGTAAATCATCCTGTACACGTGTTTATAATGTCGTTTCTAAAAAAACATACTTTATCGCGGGTAACGAAATAAAATTAGCGAGGATGATTGTTCGTCCTATAAATTGGCCCCTCGGACATGTGGGTGTGACAAATAACATACTTTACGATACATTGACTCACACAAGTGTGCGCGCATCACACACTTTGAGAGTAAATCGGATGAAAACTGATTTTTATTGGCGGTCATCGACACTTGACGAGGTTTGATGAGGATGTATGGTGTTCTTTTTAGTTTTAATTGTTGGTGACAAATGTGTGGGACCAATGTTTTGTTGGCATTATAGAGGAAGAAGTCAGCTGTGTTTTGATCGAAGCTGGATAATGTCTCATTATTAATTTGTGTAAACAGCGAGAGATTTCAGCTATGTGATGAAGAGCTAGATAATCTCAAGAAAATGCTTTTACATTTAGAATTTTAGGTTTTAACTCAATGTCTTCGACGATGTATTAAATTCTTAAACTAAAATTGGTTTTTACTAAGCAATAGCTAGTATTAATCGTGCAGAATTAAGTTATTAGTACCATATTATTATTTCACTACATTGGTATCTAGTATCTATTTATTATGATAAAGAATATAACAAAACAACCATTTTACTCGCGTCCTTGATACCCTCAAACTATTCCAGCAGCAAAACCATCATCCTCAAATTTTATGGGCTCAATAAATTTTCTATTGACAAAGTTTCCGCAAAGAATTCCAGTAGGTCCATAAAGCCGCGGGCACACTGGGCGCCGCATTAGGCCGCGCGAGCGAGCGCGCACAATCGCGACATTGGCCACACAATGTCGTGTTATTCCGTCATTTTCCGAACCACTACTCCGTTGGGACGCTATTGTACGCACTTAGTGTCTATAACACCTGATTGCGCTTTCGGCTTTGTTGTTATAATAGTTTGATATTTGTTGTTGTGTTGTGGAATGTTTTTTTTTGTTAAATAGTTGTGGGATGTTGTTTTTTTATTAGGTAAATTTATTTATTACAATTTTTCTAGCTTAGCTTTTTAGGTTAACAATTTGCAAGATATACCGCATCCAATTGGCCTTAAAATGGCTTTTAATGTAAAACGAGATATTTTGTTTATTTAGAAATTACATTGCACGACATAATTTACAACTGGTTACAATTCGAATCTAACACGACCAAAACGATTAAAACTTGCAAATATAAGCAGTTTTTAAAGCATCATTTGTCCTTCAACACATTTTAACATCTACATTCGTGTTCGAACATCCGCTCATTACCGTATTCACAAATACGTCACTGGTTTTTGAAAATGGCCACTGTGGTCATTACAGATATCACAATAAAGAGCGCCGCATGCCAGATAAGATCTGCAACACAGTTACACGACACGCGAGCTTCAGATGTAATAACTGATTTGTTTATGCATGCATTCTCTGTATGTAATTGATTGAGCATGTTCTATGTCCATTTAGTTTTTGTATTGCGCTAAGTAGGATATGACATGAGTATACAATTGTATGTCCTTGAAATAATGTATGTCTGAGTCAACAGTTATTAAGGAAAAATAGTGTTTGTAATAATATTTATTTAAGTATCTAGTGAGATAGCGATACACAATTAATGTAAAGAGTTATCATATATTGTATTTAGCTAAATAATTATTAAGGCTACATATTACATGGTCCCTCGAGTTTAGTTAGTAACATTACTATTAATTTAAAGTCTAAATAAACTGAAAACATATTCCCCCACGATACAAACTGAATAAACATTGATTAAATTAAAAAAAATATGTCAAACAAATGAATCAAGTACAACAAAAAGCATTACCAACTGGTTCCAAAGACCCCAGCCTAAACAAAATTTGACAAAATGCGCAATCGTGTTGAAGCGTACCAAATCACCCTTCCCTTACGAACTACAACATTAACACAGATTAGGGGCTACCAATATACTCTTTAACAAAACAAATTCTTGACACCCTACATTGCACAGAACCCTATACATCCCTGCGTGTTTGTTCAAGCATTAGCAGCATTGTAAAGCTCTGCAATCGTAAAGCTCGCTAAAGTGTAAATGATATTGCAGAATAATTCGCCGCTCTGTTCACGAGTGCATAAAATTGGATCCCGTTCAATAAAAGTATTGACGCAAGTGTTGGGTTTGATAGTGTTAATTAAATTCTCACACTATGTATAGATTAAGATGTGTTTTTGCATGATTTAAAATGAAATCTAACTTTGTTTTTTTGTAAGCTTTTTATTTTACTATTTTTATAATCGTAAATCCTCAATTCCCATTTGAGGTAAACTTCTTATTACTACTTATTAGCGTTTACTTACGCTATAAACTAATTTGCAGTGAAAACCAAATAAGAATTAGTTCCGTGCACAATCAAATCAGGGGCACGATTAGGGTAGTTACGTGCCATTTCACCGTCGAGCGGTCGCGTGCCGCGGTATCGCGCGGCGGATCGCGCGTCTAACCGCGCAGCCGCACGACATCGCGACAAATCACTGGAATTACGAACTAGCCCTCATTAGCAGCTATATTTCAGCTGAAAACAACGAAACGAGGACAAACTGCCCGCTGGTTGTCGTGCGTTCTTTACATCACAATATATTGGTGGGCGGGTTATAAATAATGTAAGAACGCATGAGGCCGAAAATAATAATTTACGAATAAACGTTAACGTTCCAAATATTTTTCGGTCACAAATGAATAAGCTTTTGAAAATGAAAATGAGATTGGGTAAGTGATTTGGAAAAAAAAAACCATTTGGCCACTAACCTTCCCTGCCCGTTATTAAGCAATACAATAAGAAACGAATACATAACTAACTACTTGTACTCTTTAAGGTATAATCTTAATAAAAATTTATGCGGGCCTTTAGGGTCTTCAGAAGATGCCGACCAACCGATGCGTATATTGGCTGATTAACGCGGCAGCGGCCAGCGGCACAGCGGCAATAAACGGAACAACAACACATTGTGCCCTCCCACTGTACACAAAACGACTTTTTCAACGTCCTACACAAATATTAGGCCGGACACACACCGCCCGAAAGAAAAAACAGATAACGAGTTGCACTGCTACCGGTCAAAGCAGCCGCCCGTGCCGCCGACCAAGTAGGGGCGGGGCGCGTCACGCATAAAACAAACTGACGCGACGCGTGCGACCGAGACGCGGCGATACCACCTCCACGCGCCAAACGAGACAGCAACAGCCCGGTGCTACACACACCTAATTTAAAACTCGAAAATAAATTGATGGTGAGTTCAAAACAAACAGATATGGCTGACAAAAAAGGACGGCGCATACGAAATCTTCATTAGCGAGTGAGCTAGAACAAGGGCGCCGGCGAACGGTCCTAATTTAAAAATATCGAAAGCAATCGCGACGGTGATTCGACATTAATACGGGTTTTGAAAAATTCTCATTTCTTACTCATTCACCGGTGATGATTTTACATAAAAGGGAAACAAAACACTATGACGTTGCTGAATCTCGCTGGTAATGAATGAGCTGTGGCTATTAGCAAATTGAGGCCGTTAAAATGAAATTATCTCTTAGTAGCTTCGTTTCCAACCTAATTAATGGCGTAATAAATCTGTGGAAATCTTGTGAAGGATTAAATGAGCTTATATAGTGTAGGCATATAAATCGATCAACTTGTACCTTTGCTTCTTCGCCTGAGTAACCCCAGCAGGTATAAGACTAAGAAGTATATTCTTAACGACAATCATATCAACCATCAAGGCCTATAGACATAATTTTGAAATTGCTTTTATCGGACTTATAACCTGCCAGCTTGTTTATCCACAAAGAATCTTCATCATATGCTTGCTTCACTGTTACACTGTTAAAAACTAATAACTGTGGTCTACTATACTGAGTCATAGGTACTACAGAATGTCAAAACATCACAACTTCTTGCAATAGTTTTTCTTTATTTTTCTCAAAAGCCCTGTTTAAGTTACCTATAAGATTTGATTTTGCTATTATGTGAAAACAAAATAAATCTTTCAACTCTGTCTGTCTAAAAGTCCAAGAGGTAAAATCTTCATAGCCTTTTTGCATCGCACTTCAAGCAGCAAAAAGTCGCTGATAATTTTTTCCGCCATTTTTTGCCGTGGGCTGGCGCCAATATTTTGACAGACGCGCAATGAGGCAACACTAAACAGACGCCGATGTTGCCATCATGTTATGAAATATTACTAAGTGGTAGTTCTGATAAGCGGCCTTTTTACCCACCCGCCTGTTGGTACTCCCTTGATCTTTATGTAATGGCCATTATTTGATTTATTGAACTATTATTGTGTTACGTAAGTTGATTTATGAGCAGAAAGTGAGAAGTGTATCATGTAAGCAATATACAAAGTGTATGTACTTAAATGGTTATTTAAATGCAATTACGTTTTGAAATAAGTATAGTCACTAATTTATAATGTAATGTGCCTTTATTAATTCAATTCAATATATATTTATTTCGGACATTATTTTATCCATATTTTTGTTAGTAATTACAATGACTTATGAACTATGTTAGTATTTTATATATTTATAAAACTTAACAAAAGCCTCTCCAAGTTGAAGGACCTCGAGTGCACAAATGTGTGTGTACCCAATGCCCAAGAATAGGGCTATCAAATTTATCACCCAATGTCTTCAGGATGATGTTAGAGCTCCCCCTCACTCTCACCATAACTGAAGCGATTCGTTTGCGCATGATGGCGTAAAAATCATCTGTACGCGTATTTGCAAACATTTCAGATGCGCTACAGTATCGGGGAAGACCCAACAGCACCCTAAAGGCATTATTATATTGCACACGTAGGGCATTGTAGGTCCGCTGCGTATATTTCACCCACAGGCTGCAGGTGTAAAAAGATTGACAAAATGCTTTAAAAAGCGTTATCTTTACACCCACTGTACAACGTGCAAACCTGCGGGCTATCATATTACATCGGACCGACAATGCCCTACGCTCCCTTTCCATGTCTGCATCATCCGAGAGATCCTCCGTCATCACATGGCCCAAATAAGTAAACCGGGACACTTGTTTTAAGGGCTCCCCATTCAGTGTGATCGGAGGAATCTCGGATGACACTCGATTTCTCCCCTTAAACATGAGGAACTCACTTTTTTTTACATTATAAATGAGTCCGTGGGAAGCTGCATACTGTTCACAAATATATAACAGTTTTCTTACCGCGTTGACTGATGGACCCAGCAGCACCATGTCGTCTGCGTAACTCAAATTATTGACTGAAATTCCGTCTATTGAACAGCCTACATTGGCACTGCTGAGTTCATCAATCAACTGATTAATATAAATATTAAAAAGAGTTGGCGATGCAATCCCACCCTGTCTGACACCACACTCTAACATATATGGGTCAGAGGAGCAGTTTGCCCACTTTACCCTGTTAATTTGGTTAGCGTACCAAAACTTCAGCAGATTAATCAACTCACCAGGTACTTTCAGCTTTACAAGTTTCTCCCACAGCTTGTCATAACAGACAAGGTCGAAGGCCTTCGAGAGATCAAGAAAGACCGCATAGACTGGCGTTTTTCTATCAGTATAATACCTGACGGTCTGCTTAAGCGCCAGTATTGCACTTTCTGTTGACAGTCCAGTTCTAAATCCAAACTGTGCATCATTCAGTTTTAGGTGTCCGCTAAGTTGGCGCTCAATCATACCGTCAAGCACTTTACCGATGATTGTGGCTAAGGAAATCGGCCGATAATTGCTTTATTAAACAAGACATACCTACCTAGGTACCTAATTGTTTTCATCAACTTTCTGTCTTTAGAAAAAATAATATAATTCAATGTAACAAATATAGATGCGTGTCACGTTAAGTGAAACTTGATTAATAGGCGTTTTTTGGTGCAAATGGGCCAATTCAATAAGAATAAAGTTGTCAAAAGCAACACAACTTGCCTAAAACAACATGCTAATAAATCTAGCCTATTCAAACAGACCCACCCACTGTATTTGCACAAAAACTCAGGAAACAATAAGTTAGGATGTCAAGACAATGGCTTTATTGCACAAGTATGTTTACTTTAAAAACAAAAACCCAAAGGTCACGACCACACGCACGTGATGCAAAGTTGGTCATTTACTTTAAACAGTATGGGACACACTGTTATGGTACTTTAGAATTACTTTGTAAAAACTGTTTGCTAGACGCACAAAATAACAATATTTTTATCAAAATTGATAAAATGTTACCTAAGCTTTTTAATCCCACACACACGGCTTTTTTTTACAAGAAAGAGGCAATTACCCTACAACGGCTACTAGTAGGACTTTTAAAGTTAAGTACAGTATAGATTCAAATTATTTATAGACATGGCCATCAAAACTGTATTAAGTATTGCTAATCAAATGACCTACAATTACCAGAAGAATTAAAAAGAATAATACTTCCCAAAACAAATTAAAAAAAACCAAAAGACAATCTAACAAATGAATCTTTTAAAAAGGTTCCACTGCCATACAAGCCACACGCGGCTTTAAGCAAAGAGTACATCGACAATAAAGAGCTATTTGTTGCGTTTAATGATGGAACATCTTGTTCTACCGGCAAATTGGTAACCCGACCCATGACCCGTGTGTGGCCGACGGCTCCGAGGGTCGAGATCTTAATGTGCGCGCTGCCTTACGATGCCACGTCGTGAATGGGGATTTTAAAACATCGCATTGTAGTGATACACGTAGATACTTCACACTTGTACAGGATAAGTAAATGACTAGTTAGGTTAAGTCACTTTTTAAAAATGAATTTGATATCGAAGGAGGAGTAAGATTTTTGTTTTGCGCCTGTTACATTTTTTTAGCTAGTGGTGACAATTCAAAAAAATAACCGGATTATTTAACCAAGGAAAAGGGTAAAGAAAATAAAAATGATTTAGTTAACAATTTCGTATGTGTGAAGATTAAAAAAAACAATTTTAACTGATCAGCTATATATTTAGCTTAAGCTTACAACATTGAAGGCTACAGAAATATTGAACGTAAGAACCAATGAGACAAAATAAAATTTTACTTTATTACGGTAAAATAATTCTCAAAACTTTTTCTATATTTCGTTCAATAACAAAAGATAATGATAACGGGCTACGTTACGGGCCGGGTGTATGTTGCACAAAACATCGGGTAAGAATACTCTGCGTATCAATTAGTGTGTGTGTAATGAAGGAACAACTTCGTGTAGTAATGAGATATAAACCTGATACTCCGTACTCCTCTCAACCCTTACGCGTGCCGTAAGCTGGAGAAGTTAGCGGTTCTCTATGGTTGTTTGTTCCAAGGTGTTTGCAATGAAGCACTGGCATACAGCAAAGAATTTGATTCGAAATTTAAATAATATAACAGTTTGCCGTTTTGTAACCTACTCATTTAAATATGGAAGCTTAAATCGATGAGATAAATGGCTTGAGGATCGCAGTATTGGTGGTGAAGTTACAGAAGACACTGCTACTCATCTCTTGGATTTTTCCTTAGTCTCCTCTTACGACACCCACGGGAGGAAAGGGGCTGGTCAATTAGGCTGGATACCACTTGGCACTTTAGTACTTATGGCACACTGTAATTGCTCCGTAAAACTATAACTATTTCGAATAATCATCCAATTAGTTAGGAAGAAGTACTGACATCCTATTATTGTTCTTAAAATCGCTATGCCCCTGTAAACTAAGCACGTGTTTCTCAAGCACATGTAATTTATGCAAAACTGGTAACCTTTACAAACGGGGTGCGTCGTTAACTCGCATCTTTACTGACGATTATTATACTATTGGGAGTAATTGGGTTTGTTACTACGATCCTATACGGGTACAGGGTTACCAGTCTACTAAATTAATTGTGCGATGTAATAAAATAATTCGTAGAAAAGAAAATTATTTTCATTTTTGAAAAGTGTTTGTGGCTGTTAGTAACATAACATCACGCCTGTATTCCCCAAAGGGGTAGGCAGAGGTGCACATATAGTACACCCACTTTTCGCCAGTTATGTTATGTGGCTGTTAGTAATGAGAAAATTGCTTTGTATTAAAAAAAAATATGTTATCTTTCAATCAACAGGTAACTTTTTATAGTAGCATAATAGCGTCTAACAAAATCATAATTTAGCTAAAAAACCTAGCTGTCATAACATAGTGTTAACAAGTTGTAATAAAAAACAACGATAATAAACACCATAAAAATCAACTTTAAACGTTGAACATTGTTTTTGTTTAAAAAAGGAAATTAAAAAATCTAGTTCACGACAGCCCTTATTATCAAGCGTGCGTGTCAGTCGGCAGCCATCTTTACGATCACAACTTATGTGACGTAGACACGCGAACTTTGGTAACTACAATTGGCTAGTGAACAACATACATTGCTCGTTGTGCATGAAAAAAGAATGTCAAAGTTGTTAATAAGCAGACTATGTAAATCGAATGTTTGTTAGTATCGTGTGCATATTAAACTTACTTAAAGAGTAATTAGTACAGTTGTAAAATAAGGTAATTTATTTGTTTCAATAGGTTTTTAAGTCATCGATTTCCTTAAAAATGTTGACGAAGTTTATAATGGTGATTGAATCTAGTTTATCGACTTATGATGATGTTTTTATCCTCAATAATTAAGTCATACTTACAAAATGTACTACTAATTAATGTAGTATTGTAAGCTATTGAACTCGGCTTGAGTTCAGTTTCAGACTAATAGTGCCATTATTTAAATATCTTTATTAATTGATTCTTCTATTGACAACTCCGACATTATGACAGGCGAAATGTAGAATCGACCTCTGCCTACCCCTCGGGGAATAGATACGGGCGTGATTGTGCGTGTAACCTGTTTCAACTTAAAAACGTAATTTAGAAATACTTTTAATTAATAGATTATACTTGTCATCAAAAAATAATATAAGAAATGGGATCCTACCATGAGCTAATCTTCTGACTCACACTTCTCACCGGATAGTGGCTTGTTTACCACCAACAACAAAATCATTTAATATTTATTGATAATTCAAACCATCATCATAATAGATTCTCAATCTCGGTAATTAGCGACACAATATTAATCAGACTGGTATGTATTTATATAATTAACATTGGTATGTTTCTGTTGGTACTGGCTTCAAGTTATGCCATTAGCATCTCTTCAGTAAATATATTATGTCAGAGGTCTGTATTGAATCAAATTACTCAATTTTGTCTTATTGATTCGTTACATAAATCTTAGGAACCTGATGAAATGTAATGGGCTCAATGTCGGTGAATATCTACCTATAGGTACTAAAGCGCCCTCACCACGAAGTCTTAAAGCAGGGCAGTTATGGCGTGAAAGCGAGACGTCGCATTATACTGCACGGAACGGCGCGGGTCTCGCTTCCATATCGTAAACTGTCCTGTTTTATGAGTTCATAGTAAGAGGGCAGAAGACTTTCTGACAAGCGAGAATACTTTTGTCGACCCCTTCAAGGATTCCAAACGGGATAGTATTTAATTAAGCATGCATTTATGACTGCCTCGTTGGTCTAGTGGTCGCTAAGCGCGACTGCTGAGCACGAGGTCCTGGGTTCGAATCCCGGGTCGGGCAAAGTGTTATTGAGTTTTTCCATTAGGTAATTCTCAGTAGCAGCACGCTCGGCCCCTATTACATTGGGACCTAAAAACATAACTGGCGAAATGTGGGTGTACTATATGTGCACCTCTGCCTACCCCTTCGGGGAATACAGGCGTGATGTTATGTTATGCATTTATGAATGAGATAAAGTTTATTTCCTGGTTACTCATAATATAATATTACTACGATTTAGATTTGTATTGTGTCAGAGCTTAGATAGAAGCTTATCGTGTATTCCAATCTACACGCACTCAAAAATATATGCTGAAGATTTTAGTGGATGGTAGACTACTTAATAATATTTCTTTTCTCATAGCAACACTAGCCTATATAGCCTATACTGTAAAGGAATTAAGGCCGCTCTACATGCGAAAATAAATTACCTCTCACAATTATACGGTCGATAATAAGAAATTGAATAAAGGGCACTCATTTTTTATAGACCACCGGCACAGGTAACCATGTAATTAATTTGACCTCCGATGATAATATTACCTATATTTTTAACTTTAAGTTCCTGACTTGACATTAAAGCGCGTGCGCCGATTACGACGTTGTTTTATTTAGAGTACAAAGGCTTGGTATCACTTGGACCCTTACCATGGACTCTTAAAGCAAGACATTTTCCGTTGTAAAAACGAGACGACGCACGTGAAGTGTAGTTTGGCGTCTCGCTTCCTCAACGGAAAATGTTCTACTTTATACATCCTACTTTATCTCAAATATGGCTCGTATTTCCAGAACAATTAGGCTGTATATTGCATATCAACTTTTTTTTTCTCTCTGGAACTCTTACTGCTTAACTGGTCGTTTGGCGAGACCTAATAAAAGGCCTCCAGCCAGGAGCATATCCACTTTTCACTAGTAGTCTTATATAGATAGCCTAGTGGGCCCGGACTGCCACTGAGAATATTTTATCGGAAAAAGTCCAATAACACTTTTTGTACCGAAACAAGCCCACCCCAAAGTCAAGATTCAAGATTGCGCTTTTTTGTTATTATTTCAGTCAGATACGAGTTAACATATTGAATAAGCCAATAAATCGTAAGTATAGGAAGATCATATTTTATAAAAAACTAGCCTACACAATGTATGGTAGTGTACCATACCAACAAGCGAAAACCTATCTAACACACACACATAGTTAATGATAAATGATTTTATTTTGCAAAAACACTTTTACACGTATTTTTTTTAAACTAAATGGCATCGATATATAGTTTCTAACATAGCAAGTTTATTTCCAATGCGTACTGTACCACCCACTTAGCGCGATGTTTAGCTAACTACAGTCTACACTTGACTCTCCGACACCTCTTGACTCGTGACCTAGGCCCTAGCAGCCAGGACTACAATGTGCATCTGGCTAAGGCTGACACACCTCATTACACTTAACTGCACAAAATTACAACTAAATTGTACGCTGCCAGTAACAAACAAATTATTTTATGTGTTTGTATTGGATTGGCCTTCGAGTTTCGATTGGTAACAAAAAAAAATGATTATTTTACATTGTATATACTCTGACTTAGTTTGTTTAACGATACTAAAAGCTTTACCTAATAGCAAGCAATTATATATTATGGTAAGATTATAAACTGCTAAACAATTTTTTAATTTAAATGGTTGCACATTTCCCACCCCTCATAGAGGACGTGTGTCTTTCGATGGGTTCCACTCGAAAACAAAAGAGGTAGGTTTTAGAAGTTGGCAGTTTACTGAACATAGAGCTATTTTTTGTTCAAACTAAATAACTATTAAATAATTTGTTTTGTAGAATAAAATTAAGATAGTGCGTCAGTGGTCTGTGAAGGGAGAAAATGTGCGCGCCTGTCCCGTGAGACCGGAATCTTTAAAACTCCCATGGCCAACTAAAATCCTCTTTAAGCAAATTACAATAAGAACTAGAATTATCTCCAACTACTAATATTCTTGGAAACAAATGTTTAATGCATTTCTGTAAGCGAAAACTGTCCTTATTGTAAAGGTGATAAGGTGGAGCTGACCTGAATATGTTAAGTATGTGTGTTGTTAAGTGATCTAGTACACAGGAGATCATGATCGGGCGCCCGAGGCCGCCTCATTAAAGTGAACTAACGATGTAATTGGCACACAGTTGTAGTCGTTACAGCTAAACTACGAAATTGGATAATAGTGGAAAAGTCCGATCGTTTCTCAGTACCCTGAGTAAGTAGTCAATTGAAAGTAATTTTCCCATTTTAACAAGAATACTACCGCAGATATGTTATTTCATGCTTATTTATTTTGTTTACAAGCGATGTGTTTTGAAATTTTAATATGTTAATATTAATTTAATTAACTCAAAGACCAATAAAAATAAGAATTTAATTAAATCGTCTATAAAAACTAACTCGAATCCTTACGACAGCAATAAAATTTCAATGTTGCTGGCGGGTTATATAAAAGTCATTGAGTATAACTAGATACAATTTAATTTGCACTCCAGTCATTTGAGAGCAGAATGTTTCGGTTTCTCTTATTTTAAACTTGTGCAGCAACTTAGTACTGACAATGTTGATAATCAGTTGAACTGCATTGACACCTTCTTGGTTCAATTGTCATTGTATTAAATGAGGAAACCCATAAGTGATTGTCATTAGTGATTCATGATAACAATAACTTGCATGACAATATTATAACGAACTGATTGTTTATAACCTCCTTTGTATAGCCATACCCATAGAAAATAGGTTAATATAGGTACTACATAAATTATGAAATATAAAGTAAAAGTTATCGGTCACAAAATTAACGTAGACATTTGCAATCATAATTGGTGCTTTTATAGGTATCTTCGTAGCACCAATAGAAATTATTTCCCAGAATTCCTTCGGTCAAGGGACCTCATTTAAAAAGAATCACTGTAGCCCGGCCATTCAATGGAAATACCACTTACAATTAAAAAACAATGTGCAGCCAACATAATGCTTTATTCAAACAAGCAAATAACTCAATACACTTTTGAAACATACCTTTATCATCCGTATTATCTCTTAACCTATTTTTGAAACCAGACATTCGAAGGAGTGTCTTGTTTGAGACACGCGCTGCAGCAGTAACAGCACGCAGTCACGCTAAACGGCCGGCGTGTGTCGCGGTACAATGTCGTGTGGCCAGTGGCGCACCCTGCCGATGCCGGATCGGACCAAATCCTCCGTTATACTCAATTATGGGTATAGTATTCATGTGGTATATAGTTTTCACGTCACTCCGAATGATGACTGATCAGGACATTTGAAAGTAATCGTGGACTTTGGAAAGGTTGGCTTTAAATTTGGTGTGCAATAATCAAAAACAAAAGTTGAACGTTTTCGTTTTTAAGACAGAACTAATTGACATTAAGTTTTTCGATTCGTTGAACTACTCGTGCGTTAGATGCTGACTTTAGATGGTGTTAAAGTAAAATTCAAGTTACCTAAATGACATTGGCACTTTCATTATCTTCTAAATTCAAAATCAATAGAAGTATCCACTATTACAAAGATTTTTCTTCATAAATATATGGACAGAAATAAAGCATCGCTAATCTTTACTACAAGGTTCATAAAAGAATATCAATCGGACATTGCGACCACACGCTAAACGGCAAAAACATCACTCACACTTAACGTTAAAAAAACAACGAGAAAGCATTAATTACATATTTTTTAAATAGGATCGCGAATCTCTGGCTATTAGCTGCCAATTAAATGAACACCAAACAAGCCATGGGATCTCAATCACCATAATTAACGTATTAAGTCTGCGAGTGAAACGCTAACACTGAAGCTTGCCCGCTTTCTATCTCATGTGATAATGCCATTATTAAAAATCACTACAACTTTGATTAAAGGCCTTATGTAGTTTTCGCTGCAATTCAAATTTAGAGATACCTTAATATTTCTACACTGGCCTGCAAAACTATAAGCTAAACTTTTAATTATTTTTTTCTAAACTATAGAAGTTAGAGATTTAAAATAAAAAAAAACATTTTACAGCAAATTTTATTAGCTTTCAGAGTCATTTCAGTCAGAATCTTTTTCATTTCGAACTTTTTATTTTAGTCCTTTTTATTTATTTTAAAAGTTATTGCAATTTTTAAGTAAGATTTAAACTTAGCAGCTTTGCAGGCCAATGTATTTTTAACTTATTTAATTGTTATAAAGTGCCTATCTCCTGCACATCTCCTATCAAGATCGCTTAACGTTGTAACAAAAACTGCTCTTATTTTTTTACAGAGATAAAAAGACCTGAAATAACTAAGCCGTGAAATTAACTAATTATATCTACCAGTTATACTCAAAACCTAACCTACCTATATTAACCGGGCGATTCACGTTAAACGAGAATTAGAAATTAACTTGAAAGTCGTCTAGAATTCACACTTAGTGAGATTGTACGTACTTATACTTTTAAACTTGGCTGATTGACAGCTTTCTCTATTTCAAATTAATTTCGATTTGGCTGAGCAAAGTTTGGATCAATATTTTTTTTATTTTCCTTGTTACCTAACCATATGTTATGGATTCCAATTTTAAACCACAATAATTTGAAGTCCAATATCGGATTCCAATATATTTAAGTTTCAACGTATTGTATGTAATCATCATATATGAGTTCAAGGGACAAACAAGTCAAAATGTATATTACATATCTTATTAAAGAAAGAGAAAATAAAAGGAAACTTACATTAGATAAAATGGACAATTGTTAAACACGAGCCATTATATCCTGCCACTATTTGCAGCAGTTATGTGCTTGATATCTGACCTCGAGGCGAACAACCATATTATCGTTTTTAAACTAGCAACAATCACAACATAATGTGTTTTAAATATGACGAGAATATGCGGCCTCTTCGATAAATTACGGTACACCTTATGTTTAAGCATTTTCGTTACACATCCGGCTTCAAGGTTTTTTAACTTGGTATTCTAAATTTGCTGATAATGTATGGCAAATAAAAACGTATCTAAATGCAATCCATGCATACAAATGTGTTATTTAGCAAACAATAAACATAATTCGTATCCCAATTAGCATAATAAAAATGATTAAATATTCAAATCTATTAATTAATCAGTGCTAACGACATCATAATGTCGACAGAAATTTTCTTAACAACTCTACATTTTTTAAATACGCTCCCACACTTGGTACTTTTTAAATTAATCTCTAACATTATTCTTATATTGGAAACGAGACCATCGATCACTGGTGATTAGAGATAATTATAAAAACCAACAGTGTAGCCATAGTTTACGGTATAAACCTCATTGCTGATACGCATTAAGACAGTAAATCTTGAATGTAATTGGCCAGCTAGAAAACTATATTTGTGAGATGGAGACGTGAAATTAAATTATTGAGAAGACGTGATTAACACGTTGGCTAAAAGAGATGGACACTGGCTCAAATTCAAATCATACAAAAAAATGTCCATAGAAATTAGTTTAAGAGGGAAAAAATTGAATATAGTTAAATGTAAAGTATGGTTGATAAGGTAGAGGCAAAGATTAATCAAAAATATTGATCTTTGGTAGAGACCACCTTGTCAAAGACCAACATTTTTCCGATAGGTACTTACCGGTATTCATAAGTAGAGACGCTTAGGATAGACCGATTTATATTACAGTTACTTTATAGTACGCTTAATCAGCGTCCATAGTGGAAATAATCCACAACATAAAATTATTTTGAAAGGCAAAGTTAAGTTTCTCAGTCGCAACGTGATACTGGTTCCAATACCAGTAGTTATAACATAATTTAAATCTTAAAGACATAGCAGTCATCTCCATACTAATCTCTTTCTTTTTATAATCTAAATTGAGAGTCTTCAGTCAGAACTGCGAGTAATTACACGTAACAGGCCATAAACAAAAACTAAAAGCTTAACTAAAAAACATAAAAATTAAATTATAAATCCCTCACTTTTATCGTAGCAACACTAATAAGTTTTTTTTTTACCACAAATCCATTTTGTCGATGGATCTAGTTAATATAATTTTAGTAAGTAGCCATGATATGCCATAAAATGACGAAAATGACGTCATAAATAGTCGTATTAAAGCCATACTTAATGAGTCCCCGGCGGCTTTGAAGTGTGGTTGCAAAAGCATCGAGTTTCTTATAAGTATGCTAATTTCATTAAATTAATGCCGGCGATCCGATTTGACGCGCAGAGATTATACTATTGACAACCTGTTTTATACCACATATGTAGATATAATGCTACATTAATGTGGTTATCGTAAATAAAATATCGTTTATGAGACTTTGGGATGTTTTGGAGCTTGGAGCCGACTTCGATCGTATTGCAGATCCTGCTGATCATGTTATAAACAATTTAAACGCTGCTCTTTAATATATAAGTTTACTGTAATAGGCTATTAGACTTTACAAAGACTTTATTCATTTACTGTTCATGTTAAATGTTTCATTTATTGCACAATTGTAAATACGTATTTATTATAAGTATCGGTGTCCAATTACCAAGGCTGACGGTTTTCTATGAAACATGTTTAATGAATTTAAAACAATAAGCTAGGTTACAATGCTCTATTATGATTAGGAGTCAGTTATCATGTTTCTACTGTTCCTATAGCATTCCATAAGTGTATAGGCCCAGTCTAAAGATAGTAAAGTCTGTGATATACACGTAGGTCTGTTGAAAGCACGAATTACACATTTCGTGTCATAATGCCACAATAAAGGTCTGAATTTTTAAGTATTTGTTACGAAGACTTATTCATATCGCCATTACTAATATGACTTATATTGACCCTAAGAGAGTAGAAGCGAGTCGTGATCACCACGCATAATGACAGTTGTCGATTTCTTTTTTAAATCACAACGAATACAATATCTCGTAGTTTACGCATTATGACGTTGTAGTACCGTATGCTTCCGTGTTGCTAATCGCAGGCATTTCATCAGAATCTTTAGGACATTAGTTACACTAACTGCTTACCCGCCACGCGAGTTATATGAATGCCGTGATTGTTACGGTGCCTCTTATTGTGAATAGACGGATTTACAACCACGTATTCCGGTATTTACGAGATTAGTGAGCGTGTCACGTAAGTTCACGATATAACATGTTGGAAGCTTTTTATTGTAAGTTGGCAAGTTAAATGTTGAGAGTGACATCACTTACTACCACCATACAGTAATTTAGGCACTTCAGTCACAGCCCAAATCGAGTTCACAGTCTTTATTATCAAGTCATTTAAGCTCTCAAGTCGGTCCCGACACTTTAATACAAGGTACGTCCATTTCCGTGTCAACGTTGATTACGGCACAATCAGGTGTCGGGTTCGATTTTAGACAGTTGTAAAATCGAAAGTGGGAGCCACATAGTCTCGGGGGCAAGCCCGACGGTCGGCTTAATCGCAGTTTAATAGCCGCGGCGTTTCACAAAGAGCTGGGCGCTTCGCCACTGGGCCCGCGTACGGAAGGACCAAGAATGCCGTTTTGAAATATTCTAATTGCTTAATACGCCCTTTTGTGTTGTTTTTCACGTTTTAGGCGTTAGTCGTAAGTGCTAAGGTGTTTAGTTCATTAATCGAAGCAGATAGCAGGGATTAATTGACACATTTTTCACGTAACCAATTTTAAATCGATGCTTTAAATTGGTAGTCGGAACTCGGATTGTATTGGCAATATTTTAGCACCAAATTATTCGGAATTCTTCTTTTAATTTTGTGTCGTCGTCAATGAATACCAGCGTATGTGAGTGGGCGCTGTGAATGGTCCGTCACAATGGTGTTATGGCAGCCGCCGGCTCGAGCAAGGCGCCGCGCCCGCCGATGCGATGTCTCAACTCAAGAGCAAGAGAATCTGGTGTGCTTAGTTTATTGAAACGATAAGGGTTATAAAGCTGATGATCATTATGGACTGAGTTCAAGGCTGTATAACGTAGTTGGTTCGTCAAGCGAACAAAAAGCTCTCCAGGCCAAAAAGTGCATAATTGAATCCATCAATCTACCAATCCATTAATTGTCTAACAGCTTTTACTATGGATATCATATAACGTGTTTATTACTGAGCTGTCATATTGAGAGATGCATAAAACAATATTTGTGGCTTATAAAATCTATTGTTGAGTATTGAAGTAATTATTTTTAATCTGTGTCGATGACAATGGACATACTGTTATTATAAATCGATACCGTGAATGGGCCCGCATAAAGGCATTGTGGAGGCGATGAATTCGAAGAAGCTCTGACCTACGTGTCGGTATTATTAGTAAAATCGAAAGTTAACTTCAATAGTCGACTTCAATATCCATATTGGCTAGGGTATATGGAATTGAACACCGGATCTCGATAACCGGTTGTCTAAACCGTAAATAACACATTTATATTTGGTATTGCATCTTTATTGTGAAAATTATGTTCAATCTCACCGGCAAACTCCAGTAGCGATGAATTGTGAGACATTTATTACATTGCTTATAAATTTTTATTGTTAATAGGTTAATGGGACATGCCGTCCATAAATTACTTACGCAATAAGGATTAATGTAGAGTTTTAAACTACCGGCACATTACCGACGGACTAAGATTAGCGAATTCGTTCTACATTTTTTATAGAATTGAAATCTCGTAAATCTATTCGATTTCATTTGGATTTTAATCGAGCATTTTTTTTAATTTCTCGCCAGGCAGAGGCACTAACTCCCGCTGTTCGTCATAACGCTCTACGTGACCGCGGCACTTCTTTGATATACATCCTTTTTTCTCTTAACATTTACACTTTTTTCATTTTTGTTATTGGTTACAATATTATCTGGCGGCTACTGGACGATGCAAAGGGCTGTTTTAATTTAGTTTTATTTATGCAAAATAAAAGTGATACAGGCAAGATTTATGTAGGCGCGGGTGGGCCCTATAGCTGTGAGTTTTAATATTATGTCCGTGTGTCATTTGTTTTTAGCATTTAACTTGAACATCTTATTCTTTATTTTGTGCCAGTGCTCTAAATTGACATCTATAAATAGAGTTCACAACTATTTAGTTTTGTTCTCAATGGTGTTCAGATTCAGTTGAGTTTTGTTGTATAAGTAGGTATATTGAAGTCAGCTCGAGTAAAAACTAGTTAGTTCATAAAATCGATTATAACAACAGATTAATGCACGTACTCGTGTAGTTATTCTGTGAAGTAAAGTCGAACCGGTGTAGAATATTTTTCCCTTTTTGCCGACGGACGGCTACTTTATAATGGAAAAAAAATGAAAAATTGTTGTACTAATCATTACTCCAAAAATTATTATAGGACTCATATGTGTCAATAATTGATAAATAAATATTAATAACTGTTTTCTACTAACATTAGGATAAGAAATTACTAACACATTTGTATGGATCACTGGTCAGAAATAAAGAATTTATTATTATTATATACCATACAACGCCCGAAAATGGAGAGTTCCGTCTTCTTATATGCACTTCTTACACACAATGCGTCGCATGCACTTTCATACCTTTACCTTGCATTTCTTGTCTTATGTCGTACTAACACTAAATGAACGTTGTTCTTTCTATTCAACGTAATATAAAGCTGTGCCAAGCATTTGGTAGTTTCAAACAATAAAATAAGTTCTAAGGTTTAAACAACAGTGCATAATTAGTGACGGGTTGTTAGTCTATAACTTTCTAATATTTACATACTGTAGTTTCCCTCAGTGGACGGCTTAGGGCAATTGCCGTGGCCAATGCTTTGGCATGGAAACTATTTGAATTTATTACGAGAAACGCGTTTTCCTTAGAATTCTAATCCGAATTCAGAGCTTAAAGTCGACTTTAGGACTTGGGAACTCACAAATGATCTTATGGTGCCTTAGCCTTGCTTTGTGGTGCCGACGGGATTTACTGGGAGTTAAACACGCCATGAGAAGTATTAAATGAGGCGTTAAGTTCGAAAACCCTTAAGGCAACCTATTGGTCTGTATGGCAGCATTTGTTTCCCTGAATTTCAAACGCTTGCAAACAAAACTACAAGTCCTGATTTCGTGATTAATCCAGTAGCTTCAAATAATCACATCTGTGATCCCTGAAGGAGCTAGACAGAGGTGTTCTGTCCTCGCTGTTTATTGTTGTCCCAAGCCAAGTCGCTTGTTCAAAACTAATGCCATAAAATAGAGCACATGCTTAGTACCTACGATATTTGTGCCTAGACTATACCTATTAGTTTTTCGTTAATCCATCATTAATCCTCGACATCATTAAGCCACGTACACCCTCATCTAACACGCTAATCCTTGAAGGGCAAGGAAATAGGTAGAGTTACACATCATAAAGTATCAAACAAATGAGTTTTAAAATGTTCTCAAAATCTCAGAACGGCTGTTCGTACCGGGCATTAGAACCACCCGCGCCTAATCGCCACACACGTTTAAGATTCGTCGTGGTGGTAAAACAACAAGAAGATTGGATCGCGCGGGAATCGAACCCCTCACCATCCGAGTCGTCGGTCGGCCCATTCATAAACCTCGGTATTAGTTTTCCATTAGCTTTTATGGTTTGGTAATTGTAGAAATTGTTGGTTTCCGGGGTAAATGTAAAAGTGTATTTTAACGTAAATTAAGAAGAATAAATAAGATTAAAGGTGGTTCAGGTTATTAAGGCGCAGGATTTTAATGAAGATGTAATGAGGTTTTAATTTGTATGGACTGCTTTCTTTTTAAATTTAAGAGTCTTCGGAATTTGAATGTGACATCTTTGTAATGAAATCCTTAATTTATCCGCACCGAATCAGCAGTAAATAAAGAGGCATGATTCTGGCTTTTTAATATCTTAGTCATATAGTAGGATTAACAATTATTTTCCGACGTTAGTACATACACCGGAAACTACAACACACCATTTAGCGGCAATATCACAAACGTGCATCAACACTCAGTAATCTCCTAAGTCGTTTCAAAACCTTAAAAGCCAACCTCAAGCAGATCCTATAGGCTTTTAAAACAAGAAGTTTAAAACGAAATGGCACCGGCTGACGGGAGGGGTGTGCGAGCGAGACGGCGCGCCGCTAGAGTGGGAGGGCTGACAGCGGCCGGCTCAAAGCAGGCGGCGAACGCCAAAGGCGGCGGCGAGCGCTAATTGGAGAGCGCGCGACTTCAAAGTGAGCCGCCCGCGAAGTTTATATTAGGCAGGTACACAGCCAGCTACGATTGATTAATTTCACCGCGAGATCGCGAGGCAATTAGTAAGCCTTTGTTGAGGTCACTCGATACGGCTCTTGATGTGTCTCGCTTTTGATAGCTCGGGACTCTTGTTGGAGTGGTGTGGGTGGACCAAGACCTGACACCCGAGGTCGGGAGGCAGTGCTAGTGTGGAGCTATCAATGTGCTGTAAATGTACCGGTTCCTGATGATTCTCTAAGCTCTACCCAGTGAGTTGCTACGCGTGTTTTACGTCTATAGCTCACCATTACTCAGAAACTAAGTGGCTGACAATGCCAAGTGAGAATAATAAAACTATTCCCCAAAAACATCAAAAACAAACAATTTCTATGACACCGAGGCGCGCGTGGAACGTTGAGAATCACAAATGGGTACCGTGTCAACCGTTCAATTCTTTAGCGCTAGCCAGAACGCGCGTGTAACTTCGTTCTGAAGAACAAAGAGATTGCTTTCATTGTACCACCCTATCCCCATTTACCAGGATCGCCGTAACTGTTGACACTAAGCCCGATTTCCTACCGATTCGACACAGCTTCTCTCATCTACTTTACCAACTTATCAATTCAACCAATCAAGTCTTTAAACAGTTAGCACAAAGTTGAGAATCGCTCGTTTTGTCTTGATCGGCAGTTGGTATGGATTTCCTTTCGGATCTTTTTGATAAGGCTTAAAGGGCCCAGATTTGTAACAGACAGACGATTGAAGGTATAAATCATGATGATAGGTGTATGTAGGTTAATCAGATGGACGGGGATTGTGTTCGCTTTTGGTTTTGTTCTGCAAAAATGTACGGGTAAAATGATTTTTAATATTTTGCTGCCAGTTATTGGTTGTTCGAAGAAGTAGCTTGAAGTTTGTATTATAAATCAATGTTTGAGTTCTACATATATTTGGAAATTATTTTCAGAAAGGCTTTAAAGATCCAAAAGATTTGCTAGATCCAAAACGCTCATTATACATCTTTCTGTTATTTCCTCTGAAATGTTTTGGTACGTTTTCTTAAGAATGTAATGAGCTAATCATTACAGTATAATGTTTTAGTTTGCACTTTATTACTATTATTATCTGCTGAACGGAAACGTACCAAATACCTTCCTACATCTAATTCTTATTAACATGTTTCTTTGACGTTGGACTGTATTGAACCCTTCAAAACTCACAACTCGCAAAACGAATCAAAACACAAAACTGTATAAGCCAAACACTGCAATATTTTATTAGTAAAGAGGTTAATTTATATCTCGATACTATATGCGCGCGCAGGCCGCTATTAAGTCATAATGAGCACAAAAATCCCACAATTACACTGGAATGTATCCGCGTCAGCCGTTTAGCCGGCCAGCGGTTCTAATCCGTAATGAAAGGTTATGGTATCAAAATAAGTGAACAACAGGACGCTCTAGATAACATCGGACCTCGGGCGGCGATGAAATGGCTCAATCCAACCCGTAGCGGCCGGGATTTAGGATGCGTTCCAGTTCAATCGGAACTCAGTGAGCGATGAGCGAGTGGACGGTTGAATTGAAGGCATCTTGGCCACTTATAAAGTACTTGTATAATAAGCATTTAGTTGCTACAACTGTTTTAGCATGTAATGTAGAGTCTATATTGGCTAAAATAAAATTTTAAGCTCAACTGAACACGTTCTACTTATCGTATGGTTGATGACCAACTTGGTGTCAAAGTTTAAACCGCCTGTACGCCTCTGACATGGCTTTACACACCGTTGAAATATCTCTTAGGTGTGCCGGTTTCCCGGAAAACATCGTGTTTTCCTTTACCGTTTTCAGCAACTGATAACTAATTTATAATATGCACATGAATTCGAAAAGACATTGGTGCCGAACTAAAGCCGTAAAACAGTAGTAGAGCTGTGGTCAGCTTATTTCCATGGATTGGGGACATTTCCCAAAACTCGGGATGTGCGTAATAGGACGTGCTGACCAGGTAAACCCTTACGCTGCCACGGTAGGTTCGTTAGCAACTAAAAAACTATATTATCTACTATATATACCGGTTGTACTCACGTTGATATTCGGGAATGCCCGACTAGTTTCGGACTCTAATAGACAGTTCGGCTCGCGACCCCGCCGCGTCACCTGCTCATGAATAAGGGCTCCGTTAGAGTCCGAAACTAGTCGGGCATTCCCGAATATCAACGTGAGTACAACCGGTATATATAGTAGATAATATGGATAACACTCACGAAAGTTATTATAGTAAACTAAAAAACTGACTAACGAAGCGATGATATCGTGGAAAATAACAAATGAACTAGCAGTACTTTTTAATCCTTTTCACACACTAGTTTAACAACCATTGTAATTAGAAAACAAATAAAAATCCTCCACAATGGCTGCGCAACTGAGAGATAACCGCGCGAACGTTCCGTGGCCAAACGAAAATGATAATTGTTGTGCGCAAAACATCACGCGTTGTATTACAACGTACTGCTACTGAATAACGGAGTCTCTATTGTCTAGGTCCGTGGCTTTATTAGGCCTTACTAATTTGCAGTGAAAGTATGTTTAAATGCTTTTTAATGGTTAGAGCGAGCCTAGAAGGACAACTATATGGTTTAATTGGGAGTAAATGGTTTGTTTTCGGCCATAAAATGAGTAGAGTTACGTTTAATTATATGTTTTTTTTCGAGTATACGCTATATGGAGAAATAAAGGGGAGGCCAGCAGTGGGACACATAACATGCTATAAATAAATACAAAAAAATACGCTATGTTTATTATCTACGAGAAAAGTCGGATGAGTAAGTTCTTAATAAAATTTTCAAGATTTTTGCATGGTGATTTTATAAAGGTCTATTTCAGTTAATGGATTTGCAGACAAGACCTCAATTGCCCAGAATTCCTTAAACTTAATATCTTAGACGTGACTCTATTACCAAAACCGGAACTCATAATAACTTGTGTTATGAACAGAAAACGCAAATTAAAGTGTATTGTTTCTCAAGAATCTTGTCTAACATGTTAATTGGGGATAAACAAACTCGTACCTATTTATGACGACATTAAGCTTTCGCAGTAAGTTACATAACAAATATTTATAAACACAACCTTTTCCATCTCACAGCCCGTAAACCCATGAATTTATTTAGAATAATATACCTAGGAGACTTGAAAACAATGCGTACGGAACCACTACACATTGTACAGTCAGTAACACAAATAGTTGAAGACTAAATGTCAAATACTGAGAAAAAAGTTCTATTCTCAAATAATTTTCTTAAGAAGTTAAGAGTCTCTAATAATGATCTGAGAGTATTTAGGACATTGTAGAATGTAGCAAATTGTTCTTTGATTGGTCGAGACGAAACTTTTGAACTAACATCTATTGGGTCTGCAGAGTTTTAATGTTCAGCTATTTCTGTTGTTGACTGTACAAGCTTTGTGCTTTATCAATAATTCATTATGGGTCCTTTTCACATCTCTTCCGTCTCTATTTCAGTTTCTAATACATCTGACGTCTTTATTTCAACTCAACATACAATATACTTATGTTAGTTACAGGCTTCGATCCGATTAAAATGATTTAATACTAGCTGCGCCTCGGGGTTTTACCCGCTATATTTTTTAGGATAAGCCTATGTGTTAATCCAGGTTGTCAGCTACCTCCATATGAAAATTCATCAACATCGGTCTACCCGTTTAAGCGTGAAGAGGTAACAAATATACAAACACACAAACTTTCACCTCTAAAATAGTAATGTGAAGTGTAATGTACTGCAAAAAATTAAGACTAAATCAATTTAACCTTTATACTTTGTAGCGTATTTTCACTTAGTTATGTACTTCTAAGTTGCAGTCTATTAGAGTATTTTGTTGCATTTTAATTAACTTTTTATAAGGAATGCAAATAAGTCGTTATTATAAGACCAGGTTACACATCTACTTAATTGAAGGACCTTTTACTTAATTATTTGTCAATTCAACGTGTCTTATTTGTGTAAACTTGATTTTATTACCTGATCTTTTTTATCCTATCCAATTAACGCACACGGATTTTTAAAGACCAAGCTTGTAGCAATTATTATTATTGTACCCTGACTTGTATCTATCTGTAAAAATGAAATGATGTGCAATAAACTACATAAGTACATATATTATACTAACTATATATGTAGGCCTAAAAATACATATAGGATAATAATAACAGCCTGCAACTGTCCCACTGCAGGACAAAGGCCTTTTCTCGTAAAGAGAAGGATTGAGCTTTGATCACCACGCTAGCTTACTGCGTCGGTTGATAGGATTAGTACACTAGTATTTCTGATACTAAAGGCGGGTTGCTTCAAGCATGTAAACATATCTACGTCACGAAATAACAATTATAGATGTTTCATCATCTCCATCGTCATCAGCCATAGACATAGGCCTTTCCTATGGCACGATATCACGTAGGGCATGTAGGTAAAACATGAAGCGTTGGCTCATTGCACAAAAAACCTGGTGATCAACGTTATTAGGGCTGGTAATAGAAAATACGTTGTCTTTATTAGGGATACTAGAAGAATAATTGGTGTTGCAATTTTTAACATTGAAGTGTGCGTCAAGTTATAGCATCCCGCCTTGAGACCCTCATAAGGTGTTTGGCTCGATTACAGTCCACACGTGCACCATAGCGAAACTCCTCCAACTCCCGAAGGAACCGGTCCTGCCGCGCGTGGCGCCGCCGGTGGTCGATAACGTAACTAATCGCCACCCATTAGCATCATTACATCTGCCTTCAAAGTACAAGTATTTAAATTGTATTTTTGAAAGAACATCAATAAAATTAGCTATCATTAGGTACTCCTTTTGAGGCTGAATGATGTTTAAATTTAGTTCAGATCTGCAGGTTGAAGTTCCTTAGATATTAATGAAGGTTTCGGTTTGAATTTTTGGTTTGTTGCCCATGGATTTGTGAACTTATGTGGTCATGAGATCTCTGAATTAATCTACGATCGTTTGGCATGTAATATACAATATTATGTTGGTGAGTGTTACATAGAGATTGGATTTTTTGCTAGTAAAAATCTTTTTGAAATACAAACGGCTCCTGTTATATATTGTCTATGTACTTCTAGGTTCAATTGTTCTGTAAGAGACAACATACTATAACGTTAAGGACTATTAGATTTAATATCGATATAAAGCCGTTTCTTCTTTCCTTTTGATAATGCTACATACCGCTACGCAGCTTTACAAATAAAATTATAAACTACAGAAACCAATCCATTGCCCATTTTCTATAGAAGACTACCATTAACGCGCCAAGTAAACCATCAATAGGCTCTAAACTGCTTAGTAAGTACGGCCAATATCTTGAACTGCCTAGCTACCGAGCTCCGTCTAGCAACTCCGCTAAAACTGGTACCCAACACAATGGCCATACTAGTTAGTTCAATTCGCCCAACTATTAATACCAGTCTAAAACATTCCGACACAAAACACACATTGGACGAAACGACCGCTGGCACCATGTTTAATTAAACCGCCTGCTATTATTACCGCTGATTACCCGTAAGCCCGTTTTTAAGTGCAGGCATTCGATTAGTCAACGCAGGATTAGAACAACAATAGCTTATTTATAGCCTAGCTTTGTTCGGAGCGGTTATTGTATCGAGCAAATCGACTGTTTATTGTGATTTGTGCCACCGGCCTGCGTGTGCGGGAGCTGGTTGGTGTGTGTATGAGTCTAATGTTGTTTTATGAAGGATCCATAGAAAATTAATATTGATTTTAGATAATGGTTTTGATCTGGGGTAGATATTTATGTTTTAGTGGGTAGTTACTTCGAATACTGTAACTGTTATTTCGTATGTAGAGTTCAAAGTCGATGTTAAAGATGATTGATGAATTAGGTGTGATAAGCTATTGTGTTTATATTTTAGCACTATTGATAGATCGTGATTAGTAATTACAATTTACCTAGTTAAATAATCCCTTGGAATAACACAGTGTCTATTTATAATGTTAAAAAAATACAGAAGTATAGGACCGACTCTACAATAAATGCTTTGAAGGAAACAAGAATTACATAGTACGCCAAACGAAATTACTAATGAGATATTAGGCAAGTAAGATGTTCAACTAATTCACAAACTAATAGCCTGTCAAATATTTAAATTACTCAGTGGCTTCCTCCTCCAAGATTGAATGCGGTTTTGTTATGAAATGCAATAGCCCTACAACACTGTTTTCCAACTGCCAAGCATTTCTTAACACTGTGTCTGCACCAAGCACTTACCAGACGACACAGTGTTATAAGAAGTTGGATTTAGAAACGGGTTACAGCTGAGCTTTGATTTCGCAAAACATTTTTGTTGCCATTCGAAAGTGGCACATTCATTACAGTTTCAAATGGACCATAAAGATACAAATGATTCTAGCTTTATTATTGCACATTAATTCGCTGATATGATAAAATCTCCTAATTTGATTACTGATATCTGCATGGACAAAAATACATTACAATAATGCCGAAGGCGGACCACAAATTACAAAGTGTATACATAATGATGCACAGTGAGTGACGTAATGGGTGTGAAAACCGGTTTAACCTAAAACACATAATCAAATATAATTATAATGTTGCCATCGGCTTATCTGAAACATTTTTAATTACGTACAAACACTAAGCTTATCAACACTCGTGTTTTCATTAACAACTTTTCAATAATTAAGTGTAACACTAATAACGTCGCATGTCCGCCATTGTTCTATATTCGAACGGGCCAATAGGAGGCAATAGCGAGCGCAACACCGAGACACGGTGTGTAGTGACGTCACACGGCACATGTAAACATAATTCAATTAAGTGGATTGCGAACGCGCTTATCGACGTTATCGTGTGTGAAAAATTGGCGCTAATAGATTGCTTTATCAGGACCGTGACGGTAGAAATATTGTAAACATACGCCGCGTTGGACGCAAATTAAATAGTTGTTTTCATAGCTTTTCCTCTTGCACTCTAGTTTTCATTAGGTACAAGGTAATGTGTGTTCTAAGCGGAATTAACGTTATTTACTTAACAGCTTCGTGTACTATTGGGTTAGTTTTATAGCTCATGCCCACATTATTACCTAAGTTATAAATTTAATTATGTCGATCATAAAGCTGCAAAATGATTTTATTATAGTTAGTATGATGAGAGGGAGAAAGGAAAGGGAAGTCTTTGCCCTGCAGTAGGACGATCAATCTAATAATAATATGATGTATTTTCTTGATTTTAGATAACCTAATTGTCGTAATATTTATTATTCGTCATTTGTTGAAAAAACTAGGTCTTCACAATACAATTGCCCACAATAAAAAGATTGCCCAAACGAAGCCTCACGCACAACAATCAAGTAATTTTATTGCGATATAATTATTTCCTTTGCATTCTTACTTTCTCACAATACATTTTCCGCGAACGTAGTACCCGAAATAAACTATTCATACTTCAAAATATCGATAAAGTAATTAAATAAGATCGTGACTACAATATTAAACATAATTAAACGAGCAAAAACACGAAAGAGTACGAAAAAGATATAATAAGTGTCGATATTCACACAATTGATTCATCTTTTGTTCGATGAGGCCTTTATCGGCCATTTTTAAATGCTGTCAATAACGTTTGGGATGATATAAGCAAAGAAGGAATTTTATTTTGCACCTTTTTGAATGAAAATGTGGCTTGCGTGTTATAATAATGATGGCGAGTCGTGACCGTGCGGGGTACAAGGGGTTTGGAAAGTGAAGAGTCCGATTATAATAGTCTTTTGATCAACTTTCAGCCTTTGAGCGTCCTCGGTGTGCAAATAAAAGGACTGTATTGCGAAATTGTTGCCGAATGTCGATGAAAAGCAATTTTATATTCAAATAAAAAAGGCGATGGCTATTGTGCGTTCCGTTTTAATTTTAATCGTTATTGTGTTTTAGTTATTATGTATTTCGAAACGTGAGGCCGTATGGCCATAGTTTTATGTAAACTCGAATGTTTCCATTCCATAAACTTGAGTTGAGGGGAATTAGGACCAATTAATTGGCTAGGTAATTATACTTCATTAGTATGGCGACTTTACTATGTCCAATGCTGCGTTTCGCAGTAGATATACTCATGAAGATATGTCATCAGCTAGCGTGGAACATAGATTTGTTAAAATAAAATAGTACCACTGTAGTATGGTATAAATAGTATTAATGTAGCAGCTACGAAAATACTTTACTTTTACTTCGCGTGAAACCGTTTTGATAAAGGTCGCTGTTATTTGACTTATGTAATTTATATAATACTAGCTGCACCCGGCGGTGTTACGCGCTACATTTTTAGCCATGTATTAATCCAGGGTATCAGCTACCTCCGTATGAAATTTCATCAAAATCGGTCTAGCCATTTGAGCGTGAAGAGGTAACAAACACACTTACAAACTTTCGACTTTATAATATTAGTGCAATAGTGTGATACCTAGGTATACCTAATCAAATGTTAACTACAAATAATATCATTTGACTAGATCAACAAAAGGCACTAATCCAATACTAAACTAGTTTTATACTCAGCTGTAACTCCCTAATTAAATTACATAATTGCTAGTCTGAAACAAGACATCTCAATCCCACTTTAGCGCTAACGGTTTGAGCACTAAAACGAGATAAGTCATTCATCTCTAGAACAATAACGACGGATCTACTTCACATCTAATTAAACGCGCATTTTTCGTGTATAGGCATAATACGCAGTACCCACGTATATTATACCTATTTACACATCTATCTCATCTCTGGATCTGAAGTCAACGGCTTAGAACGGAAGCGTATGTCATAAATTATGGAAAATGCCTGCTTTCGTATATTTTATGTATATTAATTATAATTAAGTATATAAGGTATAGCTCGTTGGTTGGTAAGTAATGTTGCTATAAAATTACCCTTTATTATCAACTAAGTAGTTGGTTCTACTTGGTTCATAGACGTGTGCAATTTTGTGTAGTAAAATTAATTTGTTGTGAGCTGACTCAGTTAATAGCGTACATAGAAGTATGTCTGTTTAGAAGTCCTTATTATATTTACCGTAGTTTCTATTTTCATAGTCATACACTTAGAATGTCTAGGTCTAGTGGACGGTAAGCGTGACTTCTGAGCATGAAGTCCTAGGTTCAAATTTCGGGTCACGAAAAGTGTTAGTGGACTTTTCATTAGGTACGTCTTAGTACAGTAGTATAACATAACTACCGAAACAGCCTTCAAAACACGAATTCAAAATTGAAAAATAATATTTTATTCAGTTCACTTTACGTAAGCGAAGTTGAAGCCAAATAAAATAAAAAAAACTTCAGACGAACCTAAACTAACCTTTTTGAAGTCGGTTAAAAATGGCAACATCGCATTTTCATTTGTTTTTATGTGACAGAAGAATAAACACATGTTTGTTTCTGCATATTCCTGGCGTGTCTCAATGCTTACTAACTTTACATCACATGCTAACAATGGAAAACTAATTACAGCGCACATTTTAATTACGCGGTATTTTCAAAGGCAAGTGTGCCTTGATATTCTGTCAGCACTGCTTATACATCAGGGTTGTTATGGTTAGAAAGGCTAGGGCTTTAAAATATACTGTAAAAAGATAATTAAGAAGGTCCACTCTGAATAAATAAGGAAAACGCTACAAAGAATGTGTGTACACGTACCTAGTACGCTAATTTTTTCCATGTTCGACGGCCTGATTGGCGCTGGGGCAAGCGATTGGACTGCGCTAGAGGTTGCGGGTTCGATTCCCGCACGGGTCAAAAATGTTTCTGATCCGCATGATGTGTCTCCTGAGTGTAGGGTGACGTTTATAAAGCTTTACTTCTTCTACAAAATATCCAAATGTATCTGTCATTTATAGTCATTTGCATTACATATTCAACTCCAAGTAAAACAAAGATGAGCTTTCAAAATAATTCTGACTGGAGTTCTTCCTCTAGCCAGAATTTTTTATTTCAGAAAATTGATAGAAAAAATTGTATGAAGGAGTGAAGTAGATATTCTATATTTATAGAAATAGTCGCCAGGAGGTCAAGTGTTCAGCAATGTTGCAAACCCATTTACCTACTTATGGCTTGTCGGTTGGCAACATTTTAGACTGAGGGCCTCGCCTACTGGTTCACTACAAGATAAGTACAGTAGAATTATAGTGACTAAAATGTTGCTATTTTATAACTGTGTGTTCCGGAGATATCGTTCTTGATGTCAGTCGAGAGCTATGTAGGGATATTCATGGGCCTAGTAATAAGTAAATATATTGTGCTTATGATTTTAGTGTTAACGTAAATTGTTCTCAATATAACAACAACCTATTGTTTATTTATTGTCATAATTACAAATATTATATTGCCAGCTAAAAGGCCCTGTTCGAACAAACTAAAATACACACATATAAAGCCCTTAATACACATACAATAAATAAATAACTCTGTTATATACCCAATATAAATATATAACCCTGCCTGAATTATCACGTACCCATATACAAAGGGCCCCACCCTTCAAACAACCTATATCATAGCAAAAAACCAAACACCTTTTATATAAACAGTACCAATTAAAAACCGAACACCTGACCCCAACTCGCCTATCGAAAAACACATAATTATTTCAGTCCATTAGCCACAAAAAAACTAATTCAATTGATTTTGGAATCGATTAAGCTATCTAAATCAATATCGGAAATTTAAAAAAGGTATTATGTTTCCATGACTGGGTAATGTTTGGGTAATGGCCCGAATCGCATATGATCGCATATGCTGGGTAACTTGGGGAAAAAACTACGTATAAAAAGTCAATGTAAGCTCTATGCTACGCTCTACATATTTTTTAAACTTTACTCAATTAAAATATCGCATGCGTTCCGCACCATTGCTTTAGCATAATCTATTAACTAGAAGGGATGGTTTATAGCTCGATACTATGAAAAATAATTAAACTGTCTTGCTTAAAGTTTATCGAACTGTAAATCCTTTACCGAAAAAGTATTTTTGCTTTACTTATAACATATCATCTCATTCTCACGGTAAATGTCCTGAAAGATAAGCAAATACAACAGATGTCAATTTCCTAAATAAAAATCTGTTTTGAAAAAGATGGGGATATTCAATTAATTTCTTCGTGCCTAGTTTACTTCTATGACACCTACTAAACGCGTTTATCGAACCATTTTCCAGCAACCCATGGCCCAAGATCGAAATGTTTCCCACTGACCCTCAGCTGACTTTTATGTTGCACTTAATAGTCTGTAGCGAAAACCGCCTATTTTAAACACACCTAGCAGTTAGAAGGTTAAGTCATTCGAAATAACTATGTAACGGCAAGAAAGGAATCTCTTTGCTAATAATATAGGGTACATTTTTTGTATGAAATTTGCTAACCCTAAACTACCATAGGCCGGTCGCACGGACCACTTTTATTAATAAAACCACCGCGCACAGCCGGCGGTTTATTTACAAAAAGAGGCCTATAATTCGGCACTCATGGTGTCCGGGGCCAAATGGGGGTTATTAAATAAGGTCATTATTTAATGACCCCCACACTTTGTCCTGCCGATGGCGGGTTGAGCAGAATGTGCTTTGTGTAATCGAATATGTTTATATTATAGACTTGTGGTTTTGAGCACTGCTTGGGGTAAGTCGATTAAATTTTATTTGTATGGAACTGTGAAGCGGTTTTGAAGAGTAAACATTTAATTGAAATTGAAACGAAAGCTTTAGTTAACTTATTCTTGTTCGTGTAGAATTATAGTACACGTATTTTCTTAGTTTTCTTATTTCTATACTGTACAATTTTACATTGTGGGTGCTTTTTATAGACTTGAACATTGAATAACCATAGATACACCAACTTTGAGACTCGGGACAAAGGACACCGGCGAACTCCCAAACAAATTTTTGTTGACATTTTATTTTTGCGTCTGCCTATGAAAAATATCTAAAAGTATAGAGTTTGAATTTCTGAACAGATTTGTCTTCAGTTATACTTTTATAGGAAGTCAGGAATTAAAGATATTTCAGTTTGAAGTTTTAGAGGTTATGTCTTGTCATCAACAGACTAATCGAAAAAGAAATATAGAAATACCTAATTATCACTTAAAATATCATTGATAGAAATGCATTTTCAATACAAACTAATCTATGGACTACGTATTTAGGATACTAAGTCCAACCGGATGTCCGTAGGTCCGCAACATGGACATGGCCACATGAAACATAGGTAGGTACATACAACCTAATTAAATAAATATTTATTTAATAATCTTATTTAATAATGCAGACATGCATTTCCTAAGTATATTAATGCATTATGTAAAGCCAAGCATTTTATGCAACTTGACTAAGATTTATATTACATGGCAACATTAAAAGTATAGCATATCCAAAAGTCATGAAGTCAATTAAGCTCTCATTTATGAAGATTTTTTTTCCAGATTTTGATAGGCCTTATGATTGATTTGATAAAACTTAGTGAATTATTTCATCTGTATCTATTAGGGTGACATACGTAGACGCTCAATAATTTCATCAACAATTTCCTCTATCAAAATAATCTAATCAATTAAGCTCTCATTTATGAAGGTTTTTTTTCCAGATTTTGATAGGCCTTATGATTGATTTGATAAAACTTAGTGAATTATTTCATCTGTATCTATTAGGGTGACATACGTAGACGCTCAATAATTTCATCAACAATTTCCTCTATCAAAATAATCTAATCAATTAAGCTCTCATTTATGAAGGTTTTTTTTCCAGATTTTGATAGGCCTTATGATTGATTTGATAAAACTTAGTGAATTATTTCATCTGTATCTATTAGGGTGACATACGTAGACGCTCAATAATTTCATCAACAATTTCCTCTATCAAAATAATCTAATCAATTAAGCTCTCATTTATGAAGGTTTTTTTTCCAGATTTTGATAGGCCTTATGATTGATTTGATAAAACTTAGTGAATTATTTCATCTGTATCTATTAGGGTGACATACGTAGACGCTCAATAATTTCATCAACAATTTCCTCTATCAAAATAATCTAATCAATTAAGCTCTCATTTATGAAGGTTTTTTTTCCAGACTTTGATAGGCCTTATGATTGATTTGATAAAACTTAGTGAATTATTTCATCGGTATCTATTAGGGTGACATACGTAGACGCTTAATAATTTCATCAACAATTTCCTCGCCGGTGTTCTTTCTGCGGAACAAACAATTTTTTTTCGTTTTTACATTAATATTATCTGAATCGTCAACCCGCAGTGAGCTAGCGTGGTGATCAATGCTCAATCCTTCTCTATACGAGTAGAAACCTTTGCCCTGCAGTGGAACAGTTATAGGCTGTTATGACTATTATTTCAATACTCAATACTTTATTGCATGCCATAATAGTACATAGATGGACTTATAATAGTACAGATCTTTATGGACCCTGTCGGGACATATATTATCTGAATCAAATTGTATATTATTTTTAGATACTATATGTACTTCAATGGCAGGAAAGCTCTTACTGACATAAACATCACAGCTACAATTGACAGAACATAAAATAAAAAGCGAACGCCGCGTAATCTTACAAGCTGCGTCACCATACAAAGATGGGACCTCGGATAATATAATTAAATTAACTGAACTCATCACCTGTCCCACTCAGACCTCAAAGGTGCGACAAAGACAGAGAGATGCACCTTGCCGCTTGAATTAGAGGGCTAGTAAGGGGTAAATACGATTAATACTTAGGCGTTGTAAATACTTTAAAGTAATTAGGTATAATAGATGTGTGTATGTCGATTTATATGATGATCTTTAAGATATAATTCTTTTGCAAATGTTTGGATAAGGTGGCAGTTCAAACGTTTTCTTATACTATATTATATTCATTAATGAATTATTATTTATTCTTAACAATTAATTTATGTACCGAACCAAAACAAGAAATACAGATGCCATTTCGATTTTAGTCGGTATTTTCTTAATCTTACAGATTTTCCTGGAAACGGTTATAGTGAGATCACCTTGCCACATGCGAAAAAGTATTGCATAGAGTTACTTGTGGTAGAGTGTGGAAACACCACATGTTCTACAGTATTAAAGTAATTATTGTTTCAACGTTTATTTTTAAAATTGGAACTGCGCTTGTTGTGTTGTATACCTACCTACATAATATAATTTACATGATTTATGATCTTTTTACATTAACCGTTATATACAGCTATCAATTTAACATAGCGCAATAAATTATATTCAGATGATACCTATATCAAAAATACAATTCATTCGCTTCTTAATTTAAATTTGTTCTATGCGGACAGTGCTTTCGAATTAGCGTTCCATTTTTAAAATATAATGAGCATTTATTTTTATTGTTTTTGGCCAATTTTCGACGGTAAAATTATTAATTAAAACTTTTTACATGTTTAATATCGACACCCCATCGGTTTCCAATATAATAAGTCGCCATTCACAATCAATTAGTCAGCGATTTCGTTTTGAAACTGGCATTATTCGTGTAAAAGCTTACTGTGCGCGCCCTTCGAAGTCGGGTGCCTTTTGAGCTTATTTTTTTCATTTTTTTTCATAATAAGGGTAATATAAACGTGTCGGGACCGACACCTTTGCGGACCCCACAGGCCGTGGCATAATTTGTGGGATAATAAAATATAATAATTCTTTGGGCCGTCTCTTAGTGTCGACGGAGTGGAATGATTCGGTGACTTTTTTGTGTGTTGTCTATCTAATGATTGTAGAACGAGTTATATTTATGTTTTAATTCGTGGAGTGTTGTGACGGAAATGGGATGTAAGATTTGAATTTGGAATCAGATTTTTTATTTTAGATGTTCTGCTCTACATTAAAATTCTTTGCTGCCATCGAGGCTGCCATAATAATGCTATTGCAATGGGTGCAGATTTTTATAGGTGATTCATATAATTATGGGTGAAGCCATTGCTGAACAATATTTTCCTACTAAATAGATGAAGAATCAATCGAAAACATTAGAATTTTTGTATTTTGCTAAAGTAGAGCATTTTTTGCGTTGCCTCTTCCCAAGTAGAGCAAAAAAGGTAAAATATCCAAAAAGGTCCTCTATCTCAACCACCTAAATCCCAGTAGGTATCTCATCACGGACTGAATCCATTTCTATACTCTGTCTACTTATATAATTACAAGTAGGTACGTACCCAACATTAGTAGGTAGGTACCCACATTCGTAAATATAGCAATCAGCAGTAGTTTAGATTGCATCGCCGTAATAACTTTAATGTTACAATATATACGAACATTTATATTTATACCGAAACGCTGCTGTTCACCACGGTAAATCTCCACATTATCATTAATTCGACCTTGTGGGGTAGGTAGGTTTAATACAATCATTATGGCTACTTTTATGTAATTATTACTCATTTTACCTTTTGAAATACTAACATAGTACTTATGATAATTGTGGTGTTTCTGATTTAGTTCAGAAATAGTGTCAGAGATAGGTATTTACTATGGAATAACAAAACAAAGCCTACTTATTAGATAGGCGATGTGCTGGGTGACGTCACAAATCACAATGATCATATTGGAATTTGACAGCCGTATTTTTCAGCTACCTTCATAGATTACCTTAATCTGTGTCTACATCTCACTGTTACTCTAAAGCTGATGGTACAACCTTTCAACATGTGCGCGAATTAATTAGATCTGTGTCGGTATTAATGTTTTTATAATACCGTCCGTATTTCAAATAAGAAAAGCCGAGATGTCGAATACAAAACGCATACGTTTGCAAGGATTCGGGACTTTGGCTTTTTTAAATTCTATTTAGATAGGTACATGTACTTAATATGGCTCTACAATATTAGGTACATAATCTCAACCTTTTAAATTAAGAGTCAAAACATCATCATTGATGTTTTGACTGTTTGCGTTCATACGCACTTCCTACGGAGATGCTTTAGAAGATATTCACATCTCTGCTTACATTTTATTAAGGAGGATGCATTAGTTAATAGAGTCTCTTTTACAGTCAATGAAGATCAAGTTTGCTTGATGCTCTTTCCACAAAAACCCTCAAGTCTATCCTTAGAAACCAGTCCACGAGTTTGCTGTATTCCCATAATTATAATGCACATCATATGATACGCATTCGTATCACTCTCTAATAACGATATAGGCATTTCCCCACTCCTCTAATGTCTCTGCGGGGGATGTGTAAAAAAAACATTATTTCCGTTCATAGACAAGAAATGACTTCCTCAATCAAGCGCTCAGTGCTTCCAATGACAAATGACCATTTGTTACGTGTTAATCTCGTAACATATGGAGCATAGACAATTCCCGCCTTTTCTACTATGAATCCCGTTTTTTTTCGTCAGTTTATCGTAGTGATGTCTTCTTTTGTGCCTTAACAATAGATTTTTTGCAAGTCCGTGTAAATTACTCTATGGTGAAGTTTTTCAAAAAGGTTTGAAGAATTCTGTTTGTTACTTCGGGGGTCTTTAAGAGCTCATTGATTTGTTCTGTTGCTCTATTAAGTGGTTAATTTCATAAATGGCGTTCGTTATTAGATAGTGAATGGGCGTTAATTTAAAATACATTTGGGAAAATCTAAATTATAGGGGGCTGCGTTGTTAGTGCGAACAATTTGTTTTAATCTTTGTGGGGCTGCGTACGGACCACGTGCTTGCGTTAAATATGTACGGCAATATTGGTGGTCTGTTTAAATCTGTACCTCTTAATAAGAATTAAACTACCATCGTATTCGAATTTATTGAAACATTACCCCAAACGTATTATTACTGAAATTGTAAATAAGAGCTTTATTGTTGCAATATTGAAATATTACCTAACCTTACATTACATCCTTCGCAGATTCATCAATACCAGAGACAAATTAAAAAACAAAAAACTCACGCACTAATGACAGAGCGCGAGGCGCGTTCGGTTCAGAGATCATTCAATTACGACTCGCCGCTCTGTAATCATAACACAATCATCTATTTCGGCATAACACCCGCTTGTGTTTGTCGATAGCCGACATCTTCATCGATAACGATCGATAAATTCATATTGCATTGTTGATTTCGTGTATGTAACAAACAACTGCGACATTGTTTTTGTAGCGAATTCTTTTGTTGCGCAAAAACGTTTAGTTACGTCTGTTGTTTTTTTATGTGGCAATTTGAAAATTATTGTTCCTTTATTTATAATAATTGTTTATTTTGTATTTAAATTTTTATGATTTGCTGAATTTACCGATAAGGTAATTCTAAAATAAAAATAGTTTTCTTTACTCGTTTGATTGTAGGACATTAAATTAACTCATTTTATGTTACTTATAAAATAAGTGTTAAAACGATCTTTAGGTAGGCAATTTCATCAAGTTAGGGATGCCCATTAAGTTCCAACAAGGACGGTGCTTTCGTAGATTCCTATATACCTTATAAGGATGTTTAGTCAAGAATGTCAAGTTATCGTTAATTTCTAGAAAAGGAAGTAATAATCAATGGCTATAAAAGACTCGATGGAAATAAAAAAAGAAAACTGTTAAAAACAATAGAATCACAATTATACCTGTTAATTTCAAGGACCTCAGGCGTTAAAAAAAATGTCAGAGAAATACCGAAACATATCGAAAATGGTAAAAGGTATAATAGCAAGTCGTTCCTTATACAAAGATACCTACATGTTGTTAGTTACATAATAATTTTATGGACTAGCGTAGGTAATAATCGACGGCCATCATGAAATGTCAGTGCGGGCACATTGTCAATAGTAAATGACATGACATTTGACATGTAATAACTGGTCGTATACATACATTTAGTTGTTTATCCCGAATAAGTACAGAACGAGTATTTTACAATCATCAAATACGTATTAACTAGAATAGACTGTTCATTGCTAATGATGTTTCAATCAAAAACGAATAAATAAAACGTAATTTAACCAAAGAGGCTTTATTACTTGTTGAGTATCTACTCGAAAAGAGAACGAATCATACCTACTCTATGGTAATCAGTATAATACCTACTTACGTATAAAAATGGCGTTATTAATGATAGTTGGTCTATCTCAGGTATATGAGAAACCAATCAGGTATTAGGTAGATTTTTTCATATTTTTTAATGATTAACTAGGTATACCAAGTTGGTAATCTAGATATATGTGTGTAAGTAAGTAGGTAGGTACGGTACGTACATATGTGCTTGTGAATAGGCACAAACGTCAATCGCTGCAGGACGGATCATAGATTTAATATAGGTACCAAGTAGTTCCTACTATAATATGTGGTTTGAAGAAACAGATGGACGATAATACTGTATTCAAATATTTTACAGTAGGTATGAAATAGCATGATATTTAAATACCATTTACAGGGAATAGATCTTAGTAGATAATATTTATCTGGCTGTAAATTTATTAAGTAAGTATTTAAACATCCATATGGTAGAGTTGCATGAAACTTGAACAGTTTTCTAGTTACTACCGAAAATTATTTGATGAAAATGATAGTTCTGTTTAACTTAGTATGGGTGAGCTCTGGTGTGCCATAGGAGAGGTCTATGTCCAGCAGTGGACAAAGAAAGACTGATGATGATGATGTAAAATAGTAAAGCTATATAGAACTTTAACATAGTTAAGCATTTTACTGCACATTTTAAAAACATTATTAGGTTCGAGGTAGATACTGTCTGTACTAAATACTGTCATAGTATGATAGGTAGAGACTATTAGGAAATTGAAATTGTTCATATAAAACAGCCAACTGAAAAATTGCAAAAACCCTTTGAATTGTCATAGATAGATTACAGGGTGCATACACCTCATAAATAAACATTGCAAGTTGAGTAAAAGCGTGTAAAAAGCGGGAAATTAAATATCGGCGTCTATCACATACAAAGCTAAAGGATGACAGTGACTGGCTACTTATGTCCTGGGTAATTGGTCACCTAAGGCCTCTTATTAGTTCTACAATAAACAATGCGTCAGAACTGCGACAAACCGTCTTGTAGTCAAGCCGGTGTAATGATATGGTAGCTATGAGCTAAATAGATCGCCGCACATCCTGATTATTTATTGCCAAGATTTATGTTTTGAGGCAATTAGATTGGCATGTCGTAATTAAGGCTTGTTTAATCAACTGAATTAATTAAAGAATGCTCTACATACGTAGTTAATAACGTTTGGATAGTAGCGATGTGTGGATTGAATAAATCATATATAAAAGTGGGAAGAAAGTAATTGCGAATGTGAGAAATGTTCATGAATACTTTCTGCCATCACGATGAATCATTTTCTTTAATACCTAATAATATGTCATGCGACAGAAACAGAAATGCTACTAGATCATTTTAGAATGTAATATATCTGTTTTAACATTTACGTAAATTAAAAATTCAGATGAAAAAGAAGAATTTATAAGATTTATTATGATTTAAAAATGCTGAACATCAATATTAAACCACTGAAGAATGTTTACATTAAACTGAATGAAGGTAGAATTACAGCGAGTGATTCATAGACATTAATTTAGTTTTCTGCCGAGCTCGGCTACTAGGAGCGTTGGAAATAATATTGTTTTCCTATTCCGGACGTCAAGAGGACATGTTTATGATAATTTATTTTTCTGCGGCTTGAGCAGTCGGTTAGTTTTCATTTATCTACTTCGTTAAATTTAACTAGGTTTGTACTTAAAAAGAACAACACTAATAAGAATTGTGCAGCTTAAAGCTCAAGAAGAATGAGTTTTTGTCACTTGGCAGTCGATAACTAGTGATGAATAGTAATAAGGTATATCTTACCTCCGTTGTCAGCATTGTTGGCTTCGAACGTCTTGCTGGTCATGTGGAACAGGGCGTCGAGCGGCGTGTGCGGCGCCGTGGAGCCCTGCTGCGGCGCGCGGCGCGGCTCCGAACAGCAGTCGGAGGCCGAGGACGAGCGCTCCGAGGCCGAGTCGCAGCACTCGGCCGGCGCCATGTCCCGCGGCCTCAGCAGCCCCAGCGCCGCCAGCCGCCAGCGCTCCCCGTCCAGCAGCGCGGCGCCGGCCAGCCGCTGCAGCCGCTGCAGCCGCTCGAACCCTGACGCATCCCACGGGCGCACGATACGCGGCGGAGTGCGCGGACTGTGAGATAAAATGTCCAAAATCGAGAAACTCTTCACGCCGTCCCCTCGCCGCTCCTCCGCCGGCTCCGAGGCCATCTTCAAGCGCTTCAGCGGTCTGAAATAGTCCTGTGGCGAAGGAGTTCGCGACGGCGCAGGCGACGGACGGCCAACACTAATATCGTCCTCAGAACAGCTGTGTCCCGACATCGACTCCTCCTCCATTTTTTAGTTCACAGATCCATCACACAACAGTCACAAAATTTTTCGAAACGTTCAGTTGATTGTGTTTATCTCACAAAACATCAAGCTAACACGAGATACGGCTGACGGGTCGACGCGCCTCGGTCAACTGACGTGGCGGGTGACAGCCCTGGCACGGGCGGTGAAGGAGGGCGTGTCTCATTATGCGAGGCCCAATGGGAGCCGACCATTTTGAAGCGGGTCGTATGCGATTGGTCGCTGGCGGCGGGCGAGGCGCGCCTGAGTGTCACACTTGGCTCTCCAATAAAACTTTTTAATCCGGACCTGGATTGGGGGGCGAGATTCGTGGTGTGATTAATTTAGGTGGACGCGGCGCCCGGCGGGGCGCGCGGGGGGTGCGGGGCGCAGGGGGTGCGGGCGGGGGAGGGCGCCGGTTAATTACCGGGATGAAGACGCGGGTCTAACTACTCGCTCCATTATTTACCGTCGATGAGGCCGACGTTTGTCACTGGAGAAATTGCCACTCTCCTTCATTTATAGTTCATCGGTTAATTGTCTAAGCTCGGCAGCGGCGAGGCCACCAAGTCAACTCGCTGCGGGGAACTTTACAGGTGTTCATGTAAATGGCCATTAGACGTTTCCCATGATGTTTCTACTGGACTGGTATTATCGCCGCCTTGACTTGACACTGTAATTGACTCAACAATTAAATCCGCTAAGTATTGGTTAGGGGTACATTTTTCTTTCTCTAAGATACCCTGCATTAGTTAGTAATTATGTTCTAGCTATCATTAAGTATGTACCCTTTCACATGAATAATTTGAACTGAATGACTGGACTATTTCAATGTCTTGACAAATACTTGTAGGAACTTTACTCATACAATTCAGTTCTTAATATAATATTGATAATGTAATTATATTACTGATTTACTTTTCTAAATATTTGCATGTCTTTAAATGGACAGAATGTGTTGGGACTAAAACATATTATATGTTTTTGTAACACCAAAATGCACCAATATGTTGTGACAAATAAATTATAATTTTTATTTATGATGAACTTAACAAGTCACTTTACAGCTAAAGTAAATCCTCATTAGTTTTTATATCAATCAATATATACCTACCTAAGTTTATATTTTAATAACAGGTGGCAATGAAGTCCTACCAAGTTGAGACTTCCAGACTGAAAAAAAAACTAATGCCTTTTATTAATTCAGGTATAATTTGTGAACTTAACTTTTTTTAGATATTTAAATATGGAAACACTGAGGTTCCTATTTTGAGTTCTCTTTTAACCATAAACCACAGAATATGAATTTATTCTTACCCACACATAGATAGATATAGCGTAGCGAAACGTAGCGTAGCATTAGATATAGCGTAGCGTAGCATAGCGTAGCGTACCATAGCGTGCCGTAGCCCAGCGTAGTAGAGCATATCGTAGCTGTAGCACTTAAGTTCTCCTATCTAATCATAGCTAATATTGATTGTTATTAAAAACTAATGCTTCTTATGAGGCGAAGAACAATCACAATATCTGCCCAATATGCTTAGAGCTACTTACACGCTTCTTCCTATCTCCAAATCTGAAATCTACTTAATATAAATTATTTTACTCTTTGCTTTAAACTACAAATAGATTGTATAAACCAATAAAACTGACATTGGTTAACCATCAGATCTATTATAATAGGTAATTAATAGGTATAATATAATATCTTGGGACAACTTAGGTACCTACACAAGATCCCAAACTACGCAGAGCCTGTATAATGGCAACCAGACGACTGATAAACATACTTGTATATTTCTAAATACATACATACATATTATAGACAAATAACACCCAGACACAGAACAAATAATTATGCTCATCACACAAAGGTTTGTCCTGGATATAAAACTTGATATATATCTACATGTATCTATATTTATTGTGATTAAAATTTTAATGTAGGTATATCATATTTTTTTCTCAAAAATAAAAACGCCCCACACTATGATTTTTTCCTGTGTCGTAGGTGCGTGTCAAGAACTTGAAATAGGCCACAAAAACAAACACCCAGACACGGGACAAACATCTGTGGTTCGCACAATTTTTTGCCGCGTGCGGGAATGGAATCCAACCTTTACCGCAGCAGTCCAATCACTTAGCCACTGCGCCAATCAGGTAATAATTATGATCTGATGTATAAATGATTTGATAATACTGTACTCTTAATAACAACACCAAAAACACTTGCACCGAACATTCTTCTACCGTTCCGTTATAAAGGCAGCCATTTTGGATGTTTACCTCCAGTTCAACTTCACGCATTGTGGGTTTTGGGGTGACTGGTGTAGAGAAATTAATCTAATTTGACATTGAGGTCTGTGGGGACGGGCTGGTGATCATTCAGCCTTGTTTTGATAGGGTAGGGTAAGTGTTATGCATATAAATAGAGTTTGTAATTACCTAAGACTGTCTCGTTGGTCTGATTGCTAAGCGCGACTGCTGAGCACGATGTCCAGGGTTCGAATCCCGGGTCGGGCAAAATGTAACTGGGTTTTTCCATTAGGTAATTCTCAGTAGCAGCACGGAGTCTGGATTTGTGCCCGGTTGATGGCAATAGGCTCGCCCCCTATTACATTGGGACCTAAAACTTAACTGGCAAAACGCACTCACATGTAGCCAGTTATGTTACAGCTCCCAATGTAATAGGGGGCGAGCCTATTGCCATTAATCGAACATAAATTACACTCCGTGCTGTTACTGATAATTACCAATAGAAAAACTCAATAACACTTTGCTCGACCCGAGATTCGCACCCAGGACACCGTGCCCAGCTATCTTGCTTAGCAACTACTAGAACAACAGCAGTGGAGGCATAATTGCCTATTGGCAGGTACTTGGATTTAGGCATATTTTTTATGCGATAAGTACCTACCTAGCTACCTGCTCAATACTTTAGTACCTACGTATATCTAGGTAGGTACAGATAAAGCTATACCTTATCTGTTATGGCGCTTTTATAGGACTATAATATACGTAGACAGTAACCATAGTTACCCTTATATACCCCAACCAATAATGTTCGGTACCTTAAAATATATTTCCACGTTTCATTATCATTTAGCCCTCCATAGAACGGGCATCAAACAATCGCGTTCAATTATTTTAATATCTCAATAAAGAGTAAACGAACAAAAACAATCAATAAAACAAATGTTCAACAGTTTAATCCGTGTTATTAGTTCCGATGTTATTTCCCATAAATGCGCGACCGGAACCGACGCCATATTGTGCGCTTTCCCGCGCCGGCATCGGCCAATCAGCGGCGATTTCCGCCGCTATAGGCATCGATATTATTAACTGAGCAATTATTGATAATATTTTTCTATTATTCCATTTATATGGTACCGTGACATTATTATTACATCCATTATTTATAGTTGGTTTGGATTTGGATTAAATTAGATTTCCGTAATAGATTAGGTGGGCTATGTAGTAGTAGGTACTTCACTATAGATAATACAGCCATTATAATGAATGGCTGTATTATCTATGGTGAAGTTACTTCCAATAACCTTTATTTTGTACCCAAAACCTAGTTTATTATTAGGTTACTAGCTGACCCGGGTATGAAAAATAGATGTTGGCCGATTCTAGACCTACTCAATGTGCTCAGAAAATTTCATGAGAATCGGTCAATCCGTTTCGGAGAAGTACGGGAACGAACATTGTGACACGAGAATTTTATATATAAGATATAATAATATGATTGTTTTAATTACTTTGAGGTACGCGATTGGACGGCTGCGCTAAGGGTTTCGGGTTCGATTCCCGCACGGGGCAAAGCTTTGTGCGAACCACAGATGTTTGTTCCGAGTCTGGGTGTTTGTGTATGTGATATTTCATGTTTGTAAAATGCACCTACGACAGGAGAAATTCCTAGTGTAGAGGCGACTTTTTTTAAAACCTATATTGACTATCGAGTCCAAATTTAATAAGCGCTGTGTAAAAGGGTACGTAGGTACATAACTGGGACGAAAAAATTACATTTAAATGCATTTTTTCACACATAGAATTTTATTACATATTCATTAATATACTACCTACTATAAAACTATTGACAACTAAAATATCATAAAACAATATACACAAATAAAATAGGATTAAAAAACAAAGTATTCTTCCTCATCATTGTTAAAAGGTAACGTGCATACATAAATACAAAATTATGATACATATTTACACAACATAACTGGCGAAATGTGGGTGTACTATATCTGCACCTCTGCCTACCCCATCGGGGAATACAGGCGTGATGTTGTTATGTTATTTACACGAACAATATGCAGTTCTCTGTACAACCACCACTTCCTAGTCTTACTCATCAATGAGACCTAACCCAAACAACAGGACATCCTGTGCCAACGTAAAGCCATTTCTTTGCAGCACTCCGCCCACTTCCTTGCCTGTAATGGCCGCACAGCTCAACTCGGGTATGTTGCACACGAGTAATTGCGTCCGTTCCTACCTTCCGCTTTTAGCCATCTATGACTTAATAGAAACTCTTTGGAGATGATTAAAAAGTATTATATAGTCTATGTATTTTTTTTTCTTTGTGTAGCATATGGTGTTCAAGAGGAAAGACTTAAGAATGCTTGGTTGCCAGCGCGTTGATATCCTGTCTAACGTTACAATATTTTTTACAGTTACATTATAGTTACGTTTACAGTACGTACTTAAGTTTTACGTATTTAACTAAATATAAATATAAACATCTCTAAAATATCTTACACCTGACTGAGTCTAAGGTCTACCACAATATCAATCATTGATAGAAAAAGTGTAAATAAATAAAAATTCTCGTATAATCTTGAAATATTTTCCGGTCACGTACTACGCCGGAAATATCCAACCTATAAGAATAGAATCGGATTAGATATGCACCTAAATAAATATAATTCTAGTTTTCATAAATAACAGAGTGAAATTGATTTTTCGTCATAATAGTTGATTGCCTTTCTTCAATAGATTATATTTGGTTGCATAAAATTTGTGCTTTTGAAAAAAAAAGTCAAGATTAATCAAAATCAATTTTGAATAACACAATACATAAATAAACAAGATTCATATTTACTATCTATTTAATGTTATTTTTCGAACTGTACTATCACAGGCATACTAACTTAGTAATGCCTCAAAAATCAAATCAAAATCAAAATTTTGATGATACATCGATCTCTACATCTAATTTCGGATACATTTAAATTTTACAAAATTTGTTATTAATAATATGTACTTACACGCAGTAATATAGGTTCTCAAGAATAATTAATTCACTGTAGTCTACGACATTACAATCTATAACTTACAACTTATACAACTAAATACTCTTAGGTACTTCTATTAAGTAATGCCGTACCTACACCACCTACTAGTCTTATTCTACAGTCCCAGTATCGATAACCCACCTCGTTACTGTGAAATAATTTAATAGGCGTCCATTTTCCTTTACCGCTGTTGATTAAATTTTAGGTTCTAACTTACTAGGTCTTAACTTACTGAAGTGGATATGTAACTAAAAACAAAAGACGACACAAGTCACATAATATGTCAGATATGTGGAATGATTGACGCGGTGGCTGAACAATTGAGTTGCTGCGCTAAGGGTTGCGGATTTGATCCCTGCACGGGATAAAAAAATTGTGTGTTTTACAGATATTTGTTGCGAGTCTAAGTGTTTGTGTTTGTAAAACGCACCTACGATATGGGAGATTTTTTTTCACCCACACTAAAAATTGTGGGGAGACGTTCTCTTAAAAAAAGTGCATGACTAGTCTCATAACTAAAAAACAAAAGAAGGTGCATGTCGTTTTAAAAGCATAGGTTGTGCCAATAACACCATCTGCAGTTTCAATATTTCAACCATAGACTAACGTACAATTATAAAAGCCCCCAATTTTAATGAATGACATCTCCATCGGGGTGGCTACCCTGTAGTTAAAGGTGGCGAACTATTTGGTTCAAATTGATAACGGAAGCTAACCCCTGGCCGCATTATGCTCTGTATCATTAGGGTCTCTAGTACCCGTAGGCACGGCATCGGAACTCGCGTTGATGTTGGAGGGTTGGACCCCGATATAAAGTAATGTTTGAGAAAGGTAGCACAATAAACATATTATAAGTAGTAAAACTTCTAATAATTGTGTTGTACTGGGAATATACATTTAATTGTTGTATATGTTATAATTGCTAATAGCAATTATGTACATTATATTACATAGCTTTATTCGGAATATAGGTACCTACTAAGTCTTCAGTTATTATCTCTACTAAATAAAGCATTGAGTTTAAAATATGTTATTCTGAAAGCAGGCTCTTCCTTCGTTACTAATTATTACTATTTATGTATTATATATATTCGAATTTAAAACGTACGTATTTATATAGTAATTTAAATCGCTAACTTTACCTATATTCTATAAGCAAGCGCAGTCCATACACTCCAAATCAATCGTCATCAACGGGAACACACCAAACTCATAGTTGGTAATTTCGGGAGCGGTCATTATGACACATCTTAATTTAGTTTCAACGCATAAATCGTAATAAGTAGACATGGGTTGAATGCGGGTGGCCGTAAGATGAACGTAGCATTAGTTCACAATAGAAAAAGGTGATTGACTTCGTGTTGTAGCTTAGAAGATCAATAATAATTGAGAAATGTGCTTCGAAATTTCAAATTCATCAAAAAGAACTAACGATATTACCCGCTTTGAATAACCATTTGAATATGGAAACTAATGAGCTCCAATTTCGAATAATGTGATTGGAATAAATTAAAAAGTTTGGTAGAAAGACTCTTTTGTTGACGTTTTAAAAAGTTAATTTCATAGAGTAATATAGCAGAACGAAAATAACAGAACTATTAAAAATTGCGTAGGCTGCGGTTTCTATTATTTATCTGTTAGCTTTCTCTTGATACATATTCCAGTGAGCTCTCTTTATTAAAAATCGTGTTTAGTAATTTATTACTTGAATGTTTCAATTAGACGTCAGCATGTATGATCTGTAAGGTCTTACCAAATAGGGAATACCCACCTGCTAAAAAGTCAGCCTCTACGAGTGATGATACCTTGGGGCGGACAACACTATCAACAGAGGTACCATCCTTGTTGGCTTAATATCTACTCCCCTTAACATACAACTATGTCCATCCTAAGGTTGTCTGTAAGAGATTGCTAAGTGCGATAATACCGACCATTGTACATTACCCTTAGACTGTACTTATGCTTGTATTTGGTGTGTTTTAATAAGACAGTTTTGTATTTTTATTGTGATTGTGATTTATATTTCCATTTCATATTAATATAACGGCATACCCAAGCAACATTTAGACGACACATTTTTCTAGAAGACAACGGAAATAAACACCCTCGGGGGTGTATTACAATCATCGTGTCTATTTCAAAATCGTTCCAATTACGTCATTACGCGTCTCTATTTGTTTGATGGGTATAACGCGATGTGTGGCCAGTAATCGATTATCATAAATGCCTGGCCGGTGAAACAGGAAATAAATGCGTTTTTGTGCGGTTGAATTTGGAAGCCGAACTTTTTTTTTAAGAAGTGTGATATTTGGCAGGATATAAATGATTGTTTTTTAAATGGAGAATACGTTTGTTTTTTATTATGTTTTATTCGTACAAAGAACTAAATGTAAAACAATACATAATTACATTTAAGTCAAGTACCTTTACTAATTCCGTACAAGTTAGTTTTCGCTGCGTCTAGTGAAAATATCAATATAGAATATAATTATTTCGTAAAGTATTGCGTTTATAAACCAGTAAGAAGTTTTCAATTAGTACCGTCCAACCTTCTAACAAAACCCATTACTAATACCAGACAAACACCAGCATCAGAAACAATCAAGGCAGAGCTCTTGCATATAAAATAGAAACAAAATCGATTCTTGTCTCCACTGTACACTACGTAAATCGTAGGAAACAGCATGAAATACATTGATATCAGACAGTAGCCGTAGGTAGCAGGTAAGGGGTGAATTACGTGAAATTGCATTCAATCGAGTGTTTGTACTGGTCTGATTGCGTTTACTGTTGCGATGATGGTGGGGTGGTGGGGACTGTTGGCGGCCGTTACGTGGAAAATTATTTGAAAAGAAAGAAAAGTATTTATTTATGATCAATCTTGTTCTCTCTCTGGCATTCATTCCCCACTTGGACTCGTTCTCTTTTGTCTCAAATAGTAGGTATGTGATGCTTAACATGCGACTTCCAAAGACTGATCAAATGAACGGTAGAACAGATAGCTGCTGTAAGTTCTGTGCTAGCCCTAATTGTTTATGACAGACACTTATCAGACTGAACAGCGCTGCTGATCCACTGTCTACTAATAATTTAGACAGTTTTGTACGACATGTACCTACACTTTATAGATGTATTAAGAAAAGAAAGAGGATCTAGTTATTTAGGTATTCTTTTCGTAAATTCTACCCAGGTTAGGGAGAATTGCTCGATAAATGGAAACAGGCTTTTAATATACTTTGCAAAATATTTACTATTCCCTCAGGTAGACAGAATTATGTCCTAGGTACATACTATTAAGAGACAATCTACGCGTTAAATAAAATGCATCGTAAAATTAGTATTGGCTGTAACTGGTGCATCTGCCTCACGTTTCTATTAGGCAAACTCATAAACCATTTAATGATTGTATTGCGAGCTATGAAGATTAAAGTTAGATTATTTTGCTTATTGCTTGTAGATCTGAGTTGAAATAATGAAAATATTAACATTACCCTCGTTACGTACGGTTCGACTAAACAAACGTACTACATTAAACTTATGGGAGATGGTAATACACCCCATGGAATAAGGCGCAAAACAATAGTCATATAATAATAACATACTACTGAGACTGGGAATCAACAGAACGACCCACTTAAAACCATTTTTACCGACTTTAGAATCAAACCCATGAATGAGCTTTCAGCAGATTTTCAGCTTGGTGACCAACGGTTTCGTAGTGACTTATTGGAGGTGTGTTTTTGTTTTAATATATTACCTACTTTTTAAGTTAAATTATTAAAACTGAATGTTATGTAGGTACATAGCACAACCGAGCCTGCTGAGTGGTATCCGGCCTAAAATTTACCACCCCTTTTCCTCCCATGGGTGTGGTAAATCACCACTAAATAAAAATCCAGGAGATGGGCAGCAGCGTCTTCTGTAACTTTACCACCAAATCTGCGATCCCTAAGCCGCTTGCTAAGCGTGGGGATTATGGCAACCCCCCCTTACCTAAGGTGGAGGCTTTTATTCGACAGTAGACGTCTTCCGGCTGATGATGATGACTCAGAAAGTGCCTAAATTCATAATTCAGTGGAAAACAGAAATATTTATGTCAATCATGAGAACGAATTTACTCAATCCGTTTACTTTTAATAGAGTGATGAGCGTGAACTAAGTCACAATATTGTTAATTACAACTTGTACATTTTTTCTCGTAAGAAATTCGATTTTACCACGCTGTTATGGAGAGTGTTACCGGAAAATCCCCCGCCATTTTAAATGTTCTGCGGTTTTTTCCTGGTAACGTTATAAAAAGCTTAATGATTGACCTAGTTTAATGGTTACTTAGGTACCAGGTACGTCAATTACTTTTCTTATTTATCAGCTTTATTACCTATTAACATCTTTTTTAGTTCGTAGCACCAATTTAAATGTATGTACCCATAGAACAATTTTCCTATAACTTCTTCGTCTTGTTGTGCGGTTGGTGAACAAGCTGGTGTCAGAGATTAAACCGCCTGAAGGCCTTTGACATGGTTTAACACACTATTGAAAAAACTCTCAAGTGTGCCGGTTTCCTCACGATGTTTTCCTCGTTTTTAGCAACTGATAACTAATTTATAATACGCACATAAATTCGAAAAGACATTGGTGCGTGCCGTTGTTTGAGCTTTCTATTCCTGAACTCAATCTTAATGGATTTATCTTTAATTCTATGACTTAATTAATTACTTTCAATGAAAAGCTTTATGTTCTAAGAGAAAATAGGTTTATATTTTCTTTTCAAGAGACTATATTACATTCCCATAAAAATATTTGGCCTTATGTCATTTATTAGAATTACGTAGTGTCAAATTTGAAACCCACCGTCCCACAGATAAATTGCTAGTACTATTTAAACTCCTTATGAATCAACGCCCTATGTTTCTTACTTAAAAAGGTAAGCAACCGTATTCGAAATTCGAATCGAACCTATCAACAATACTTGATACAATAATCCGATCGATCGTCAATCCTCGTCAAAGTCCGTCAGTGTTCGGGTGACATCGGCGTTGACGCGACGAGCGACAATACGATAGAGCCGTCGACGTGGCTAATCATTTATATTGTTTGGTCGCAGATGTTCAGGGGTATTAGGGTGACACTGATTTTAGAAATTGGTCTAATAGTTATCCTATTGAGGTCCGAGTTTTCAACTACCTAAAATTGTCATTGTGACAGTTTATGTAGGTATAGAAAATATGTCTAAATGTATTTTTTTTCTACTGAGAAACCTCTGACGTTTGAATAATCAGCCGTTAGTCAACATTTTTCGTTTCGTTATTGTTAAAGCGATATTCAAGGAGGCATAATGTTTGTACATTTTTTATTTTTCTACCAAAAGTTTTTAGGACAGTCAATGAAACTGCAAATTGGCTGTAAAACTAAATATAAACTTTATTTACCCAATACATCAAACTGTTAAAACCAGGACTTGTTGACTATTAAGTTCCAAAAACTGAAAAAAAAAAAATTAGTTACCATCAATCGGTAATTCGTAGTTTGACTAGAACCTACCAAACCAATGCTTCACTTAAACGCTTATTCCTTCTTGGCCTCCGATAAAAATCCTTAGTTCTTGCTAAGTTCCCAAAAAAACTAATTTGAAAACATAGATTACCTTATATTCGCTTTACAAAACTTTCGTGATTTCTCACTATCTTGCCTAGTGCCAAATCCCGTTCTCACCGGACAATCCCGCATTTAACAGCCTTGTCACCCTACCACAACAATATGTGGCCGTTTAATTATGCGTGACCGATGTACTCGAGTTATTTAGTGTCACCATTATACCGACGTGATAGATAGACTCATGCGCCGCGATCCACAGACAGTGTGAACGCCTAATTGTGATACAATTACATTTATGATGGAGGCATTAATATCTCATAATAGGGATTCATTAGGGGTCCTGAATCCTGGCAGAATTGATACTCGACTTTCTGTTGTAGAATCCTTGTCGCATCTCGTCTTGACATTTGGACATTATTATTGATACTACCGAAGTGTGCTTACACTAAAGATATTATAGTCATCGGGTTTTTAGTTCATAAAGGCTACAAAGAGCACAGATGATGGTGATGATGAACTTGATTTGAATCAAATCAAATATTTATTTGTGAAACATAGGTAATTACATATAATGCAGATGTTAAATAAACAATTAGAGCACTATGTTTTGCCGTGAAGGCGTACACATATGGGTACTTAAACTAGTATTAAGGAACAGTTATAAATATGGATTATAAAATTACAACTTAAGATAACATAACAAAGGTAACAAAAAATAATATTAGGTAGGTAGGTTTGATGTTTTATACGTCAAATCGAGTTTGACGTTTTGTACATACATTTTGCCCTGTATCACCCACTGCTGGGTATAGGCCTCTATCTATCCCTATATACAGAAGTGGGTTTCTTATTTTTTTCAAATCGAGTGCTTGGATCAAAGGTTTCGTTTCTATAGAGAAGAAACCAGCAAAAAACGAATGGTGGAAAATAGTTGTCGGCTCCACTTTTCACATTGTCGATGAGCTACAAAATATGGGCAATGCAACTGCTGATAAAGCAGAACTTCTACGCATCTCTATTACAAAACATGTAAGACTTATTTTTATTTCAACATCGCAAATAGGTATCCAAGGAACAAATGTATGAAATTTCTTGGGTCCTAGATTATTCTATAAATTAAAATTAACCGCAACCAAATTGAATACCGAATAACCAAATTAATTTAGGCGAAGTGATGTAGTCAGTGGCTTGAATACACTTGTTGTCCATTTATTTCACAGTGATGAAAACACGCCATAAAGTCATATTGCGACCTGTAATAGCCAGCAGAATAAAAGCCTTGTCTCACACATAAAGGGACAAGTAATTTATATTGCGCATTGACGATTATAATAGGCTTTCGATAAGCTATTGTTATCTAAAGACCACACGGCAGTACAGAAGTAAATATGTTAATCAGTCGCAGAATGACTGCCACAAAACCTTTGAATGAGGCATAAAATACGTTACGAGTTGTACATTAAAACTGCGCAGACGCACGACCTCCACGGCAGCTGATTATGCGTTATCGTCTGCAACAATACTGATGTCCAAGAAGCCGATAAAATCTTGTGATTTAAAGCCTTGAAATAAAAGCTAAAGGTAATCTATCGGAAAAGGAAAGGTTTGGATTTGCTGTCGATTACTTACTCTTACAAGGATTTCATTTGCTACTTCGTTTCGGTAGAAAATGTCTTTGTATCATCTCAACTCATCGACTTTTCAGAAGCTAAAGACATCAGCACACCAAATTCTAAAAAAAGTAATCAGCTGTTGAAAACGTAACAGAGTTATTTTAATCCTTTTAGTATAAGTATAGATATACAAATTAACAGGCACGTATGAGTATAAAGTAATCCTATGCGTTTTAAAAGTAACCTAATTACCTCCTACGTCGCCGCACGTTGGGCGATTTACTTCGTTACTATACTTTAACACGACACGTTTCGACGATAAACAATACTTTACTATAATAACTTTCGTGAGTGTTATCCATACTGTTCGGCCTGCGACTGCCGCGTAACCAGCTCATAAGGGCTCCGTTCGAGTTCGAAACTAGTCGGGCATTCCCGAATACACACGTGAGTATAACCGGCTTATATTTTCTTATATATAAAATTCTCGTGTCACAAATTCACAATGTTCGTTCCCGTACTCCTCCGAAACGGCTCGACCGATTCTCATGAAATTTTGTGAGCATATTGAGTAGGTCAGAGAATCGGCCAACATATGTTTTTCATACCCCAGGTCAGCTAGTAGTACCTACATAAAGAATACTGTGTCCTCAACAAAATGCGAGTTTCTCCTAAACTTTTGCCTCATCCAGCAATATTATTGTGATAAATTAGACATGCCATATCGTACCTTTATCTGCGTGGTAATAAAATGAAACAATCGTTGTGATCAGTAAGGAATTTCTAATCCGCCACCGAAGACCACACGACAGACGTGTGTACTATGAATTGCTAATTATGTATAATGCGAATGTTAGACCTTTATATCTCATTATATTCATAGGCAGTTCTCAGTAGTTACGAGCCAAAGATTAGATTAAAACTTATAGGGCATCTACTGCCTCGTTGTTCTAGTGGTTGTTAAGCGCGACTGCTGAACATGCGGTCCTGGGTTAGAATCCTGGGACTGGAAAAATGTAACTGAGTCTTTCCATTACGAAATTATCTGTAGCAGCGCGTAGTCTGGATTTGTGCCCGGTTGACGGCAATAGGCTCGCCCTGTATTACATTGGGACTCCATATTTAGTAAAGTGGTAGTACTATAGATACACGTCTGCATATCCCTTCGGGAAATACAGGAGTACCTACTGTTATTTTATGAGGGCATATATAGGTACAAGTTGCTGCGTCGCCTGCTAAACATCTCTAAAATCACCAAGTTTTCCATAGCAATCAGAACCCTATTCTATTAATCTGTCTTACTACAGGTCTCACTAACTGACCGCAACGTAACTGGATAGCCAGCTGATACAAAGCGAGCAAAGACCTTATATTTTAGACTTACATAATACAATCAATAATAATATAATGCAGGATAAACATATTATTCGCATTACGTGTCCAAAATAAAAAAAGAAGTATTCGAAGTATTTTTACAACATCCACTAGAGTGCAGTTTCAACGGTGCTCGCTAATTTTCACAGTGGAACATGAAAACAAGGCAAGAACGGCCTGCAAACATCTTTATCTTAAGTCAACAACTCCATTTGGTACACAAACGTATCAAAGCGGACCACCTTTTAGCGCCTCTGTATTTAATGGTTAGTCACAGCATCCTTCATGGCGATATTACCAACTTTGCCAGGTATACTGTGTTTTACTCTCATCTTGGCCAATACAATAAAATTTCGTTTCCACTGAAACATTAGTTCATACTTTAATGTAACTTTTGTAAATCAAAACTGCAATGGATGTTGAAGTGTGACTAATTTGAGTCGTCGTATTTAAGCCTTTAGAGTTCAGTTTTGGATGCAAAGGTGGCAAGTAAAGTTGTCGGCATGGTCATCTGTCATCGACGGATGTCACATTATGGCCCGTTTTTGGACCACAAAAGATTCGGGGTCTTTTCTAATCAGTTGTATTATACAACTCTTTCCAATACCGTTTTTTTATCGGTACAAGTCCATTACCGGTTACGCTTGATGTTTATTTAACTTTTTTCAACAAAACTGCCCATGGATAGGTTGTCTGACTGAGTTGTCATAGTTATTATGTTGCACTTCAAAATAGACGATCAATAATGCTTTATTCTCATTTCCCGGTTGAAGGTGTCAATTGACATTAAAATGGAGTTTAATCGATGTTCGGTCTATGAGAAAGAGATTTTTTTGTGGCCCCTCGGTTCGTTGTGGTAGCTGTGAGTATTGACAATGTAGTTCCTTTTTGGTACAAGTTATTTATAATATTCTGGTTCACTATATGACTGGTGGTGTGTATGTCGGAGTGAGGGAAGTAAATGTTGTAGTTACATCTTTTCGGAAAAATTCTTACTGACCTGTGGAATTAGTTTATGTAGGTACTAGGTATATACAAAAAAAATGTTCATATCTGCTTGCTTTATTTCTAAAATGATAACTTGACGAGTAAAGTGTAAGTATAATTTGAATTATTCCTTTGTGTTTAGAAAATGCCAAGAATGTTTCGGCGAAATTTCAAAATGTTCTTAAATTTTGCCATAGACAGAGATATCCAGTTCTAAGGGACATACAGCCATGTTAATTACGTATAGGTACTAGTAGGTACAAATCAGTTCCATATTTCGTTAAGGCACCGCGTCTGGGTACCTCTGAACAATAGACGTTATATCCCCGTTCTGGAAGTTCACTGAAAATAAGGTGCTAAGATAGAGCTTACGCTCAAAACTGTTAGAAACATAAAAATGTAAATCTAAACGTATGTTATTAATAAAAAACTGGCGTCTATAAGAATAGGTATAAGCATGAAACCCCACGGCTCCTTTTGAATATCTATTCAAACATTTCTAAAAGGTTTTAGGATTGGATGTGTGCTTACGTCAGAGAAATTATGTTTTTACTTTAGGATTTCAATTTTTAAGGATAGTGGTTCTTGTTTCACTTTTCTATCGATTCTCAAACAACTTCATTCGCATAACATAATCTAAAAAAAAACATTTATTCAAAAGTCATAATTTTCCCAACATAAATCAACGCGTTCATAATTCGATCACCATATTTAGCTATATTATTATTTATCAATTTCTTGCACAATTAGGTGTCCAATCCCGGGCATGAATAGCAATAGTCTATTGGAGAGCGCCTGTTAATGTTGCTCACACCAGCATCCTAATCAAGGGCAATAAACTGATCCGCTTCTGATTCGAGCCGAAGGTGGTGTCTTAAGGCGGCCGATTAGTGGCCTCTGTCGCTCCTCTCATTACTGAGAGCCCTAATTGCGCCGCCGCGGAGCCTCAAACGCGCCGACCGCTTTCATCTCGCCGACGTTCGGTGGGGCATGGTGTGGGATACAGCGGGCGCATGCGCGGAAGCGGGTCGGTTTGCACGGTAAATGTATTTACAATAATGTTGTTAGTGTTATGAATGTATGGGAGTCAGTATATTTAGAAGGATTTTAAACTTTTATATAAATAAAAACACTTTTTACACTTTTTTTTTTCAAAAAATCGCTACCCTACACTAGGAATTTCTCCTGTGTCGTGGGTGCGTTTCATAAACATGTAATATCACAAACACAAACACCCAGATTCAGGATAAACTTCTGTGGTTCGCACAAAATTTTGTCCCGTCCGAGAATCGAACCAGCAACCAGCGTAGCAGTCCAATCACTTAGCCACTACGCTAATTAGGTCGTCAAAGTTTTTAATTACTAATTATTTATTTAAATACAATGGCTTTATCGTGTTGCAGCAAATAAACTTCACCATAGAAATCTTTTTAATGTCTACTAATATTATAAATGCGAAAGTTTGTAAGTATGGATGGATGTTTGTTACTCTTTCACGTAAAAACTACTGAATGGATTTTATTGAAATTTTATATGGAGGTAGCTGATACTCTAGATTAACATATAGGCTACTTTTTATCCCGAAAAAATGTAGCGGGTAACACCGCGGGGCGCAGCTAGTTAGTAAATACAAGAATCATCATTTTGATACTTAGACGTAGGCAAATTTGAAATACAGCGTCGGAACTAATAAGATTAGTTATGAACATTAAAAAGTAACGGCTACTGAACAAATTAGCTGACTTAACAAACATATCAAAACCCGGAACTATAATAATCAACAAATTGATTAAAATTAATAATTAATACTAGCTATATCAATTACCTGTAATACACAGATCAATTTCTTAAAAACCTAATTTATTTGCAGCATGTGTTTTCTAATTAAAATTCAGATAGGTTAATTATGCTAGGGTAATTGATATTATTGAAATTAAATTAGTGATTAAACGAACTTACCAAGTGAAGTTCTATCATAATTATACGAAGCACCTCGTCCGAAGAGATAAGTATCCTGGAATAAATATATTATTATACACAACATGTAGTAACGCATATTAGTTACCGTTCTTGCACTATAGTTGAGAGAAAATATTAAAATAAAATAAAAGTTCGTGTTATGATCACCCCTACTTAACCGGTCAGCCATCTTGAATCGTCATTTAGTTTAGAGTTTATGTAGGTTGAAGTGATATTCCTGACCTTCGATAGGGGTGGGATTTGGGAGGGTGATACTTATCTCTTCGGACGAGGTGCTTCGTATAATTATGATAGAACTTCACTTGGTAAGTTCGTTTAATCACTAATTATACTCGCACCTCGTCCTCGAGATAAGTATCCTGGAATAAATATATTATTATACACAACATGTAGAGGTTGAGAGTATGTTTCAGGAATTTCACTGAAACTGTCTATTGTAATAAAAAATATATGTATTTTATTATAATCAAATGAATTTTTATTTGGGAAATTAGCATTAACACCACAATGGACTTCTCTCTTAATTATAATTTGATATAATCAGTAGAAAATCACATTATACGTACTCGATTGAGTACGTAACAAAGCAATGTTACTTATTAATGAATTAATTTAACATAGTTAGATATTAATTAATTTAAATTAAATACTGCTCTGGCGAATGTATGTGTTTGATCGTCAGCGTTTCTTATTATTCTATGATAGAATTTGCCAAAAGTCGTGGAGGTACCAGTCCATCCCGCGGTCTTTCGAATGGTGTCAATATTGACCCCCTTTTGGTAAGCCCTAGATGTGGAGGCATGCCGAGTGCTGTGTGCTGAGAACATGGAAACATCTATTCCACAATCTTTTAGGGTGTTTTTGATCCAGCGACTGATAGTTTGAGTGGTAACTGTTTTATAAGGCTTTTTAAAGGCTATAAATAGGTTTTCTTCTTGGCGAAGTGAGGTGGTTTTCCTAATATAGCATAACAAGGTGGTGGCAGGGCATATGTTTGGTTTATCACTAAAGAATGGTATGGAAAGTATAGGTTGACTATTGCCGGCTTTGGAAGTCTTAATTAAATCTGGAATTTTAATGTAAATTTGTGATGTTTGAACTTGTATGTTGCTAATAAGAATTTTCTGGAGGGTTTGGACTCTCTGCGATGTTGCCAGAGCTAGCAATGTAACACACTTTTTAGTAAGATTCTGTAAAGCCAGTTCATCGTTAGGATACCATTCACTTAGGACATCTAATACTTTGGACGTGTCCCACGTAACATCGTATTTTGGTGTGGGTGGTCTAAGCCTAAAAACTCCCTTGAAGAATCTTTTGATTCTGTCATCTGTGGAGATATGTAAACCCATTATGAGAGACAGAGCACCCCTGTAAGTGTTTAAGGTGCCGAATTGAGCACCAGAGTTAAAAAATTGTGTTAGGAAATAAATGATTGTTGGAATGGAGGTCTCAAAAATGTCACACTTGTTTTGAAGACAAAATTTGTGCCAACGTTTTAGACAAACGTCGTATTGCTTGATGGAGTTGTTACTGAGTGATGCCAACATAATTTCTATTGACGATGGCGGCACATTTCGCCTCAGCAATGCCTTCCGCACAAAACTCCGGCAGCCAGAGTAAGGTTCGTGTGAATCGCCCCTTTGCTGGAATGAGAGATTATCACATTTTCGTTAGGTTGGAATATGACTAATTCTGATATTAAGAGGCGTCTGAAGACTGGGTACCAGGGCTGTGTTGGCCACATGGGGACTACAATAATACCTTTAGCTCTGTCTGTTATTATTTTACGGAGTGTTTTTAAGATAATAGAAAATGGAGGGAATGCGTAGAAGAAAAAGGTTGTCCAATGCATGGTAAAAGCGTCAATAGTAAATGCGTCCGGGTCCTTTTTCCATGATACATATATGTCGCATTTTTTGTTTATGCGACTTGAAAATAAATCAATTTGGGGTAAACCAAATTTTTCTGTTAATATTATAAAAGCTGAGTCTTTTAGTTCCCACTCGATATCTGGGTGGCACCGACGGGACTCCCCATCTGCCACGTCATTATCGCTGGATTTAATATAGGACGCAACTATGAAAATTCTTCGTTTCTCACACCACTGCCAGATACATCTCGTTATTTCCGTTAAATGAGGGAATTGAATGCCTCCCATGCGATTAATGTAGCTAATCGCTGTGGAATTGTCTATGCGCATCAATATTTTGCAGTCTGTATATTCTTTAGCAAATATCTTGAGTGCTAAAAACGCGGCTAGAAGTTCTAACTGATTAATGTGACATTTACGTTCCTCATTAGACCATGGACCACTAGCAGTGTCTGCACCGCAGGCAGCCCCCCACCCCGTTGTTGAGGCGTCAGAAAAAATTTCTAGCACATGACTGTCGTCTCTTATATGTTTTACGGAGTAAGGGATGGCGTGTAACCACCATTTTAAATCCTCGTGTAATGAGGAGGGGATTGTCATGACTTTGTCGTAGTCGTTATCACCCTGTAGATTTAAGTATTTACATCGCTCTAATTGTTTCGTGTATAGCCAGCCGTATTCTACAGCGGGACAAGCAGACACCAGAAGGCCAACAAATTGTGCAAAATACCTAATTTTACATTTGTGAAGTTTCATGATCTTTTTGGTTTCACTAATTATTCGGTTTCTTTTATCCGAGGGAAGTTGATATTAAATTCTTTAGTGTCAATAACATAGCCAAGATATTTACATCTTGTTGAAGGAGACAAGACGCTTTTGTCCAGATTTATCATAAAACCTAAACTGCTAAGGAGGTTTTTAGTTGTTTCTACATTATCCCGGCAGCCTTCATAGGTGTTAGATACTAAACATAAATCATCCAAATATATTGATGATAGGTAACCCGCTGAACGCAGTAATTTTACTATGGGTTTCATTATTTTAGTAAAAATGTACGGTGCCGTATTAAGGCCAAATGGTAAGGCGTTAAATTCGTACAGGGTATTATTAAAGGTAAATCGCAAGAATTTTCTGGAATTTTCATCTATTTTTATCAAAAAGTAAGCATCCTTTAGATCTAAAGTTGCTATTAATGAATTCTTCGAAATTATTTTAAGGACTGTGCGTATGTCTTCTAATTTAAAATGGCAGGTTTCAATATGTTTGTTTAGGGTTTTTAAGTTTAATATTAAACGCGCCTTGCCATTTAGCTTAGGTCTTAAAAATATACTGGACACGAATTGACCTTGACAAGGTTCACATGTAGAAATGGCTCCGTTATTACGAAGTACTGAAATAGCTTCGTCAAATTGAGTAAATTCTTTGGATGAAAGAGCAGGAGGCTTAGGGATAGAGCGCTGTTGTACAGCACTACTAAATGTAATTCTGTACCCACGAATCCAGGACAAGATGGTCTTATCATTCGTGATACGTGACCATTGGTTATAAAATTTGGATAAGCGTCCTGCGTAATTTACCTCTTCTAACGTCGATGGTTGATCGTCTTCTGTGGTTGCGATGATGTCTTGGATGATCCGGCGTGCCGATTCTGGTTGGAGGCAGGATGATGGGTCCTCCTCGTTGTCGCAGGTGGCCTCCGGGTTGGAGCCACCTGCCCTTTCACGTTTAAATGGCCCGCTTTAAATGTTGATGGTTGAAGTCGTTTGTCCTTTCTGATAGGAGCACTTTTTATTTCGGCGCTAGATTTAGACACCGCTTTAGCTGCTTTAAGGATATCTGCTAGATTCTCGCCAAAAAGATATTTGTCGATTTTAGAATTATGGATTTGGGATTTCACATCTTTTTTAAGTACTGACGTGCTGAACATTCTTCTAGTTACCGAGTCAGAGTGTTGAATGTCACATAGAAGTTTGTTCGCGTCCATTAGTTGCTTTAGCAACTCTTTGTTTTGATTTTGTGGCTCTAATAAGTGTGACGTGGCTGATGCTATGCAAGAGATAGCAGCAGTTAGAAGTTTCTGTGTCTTTTGTAAGCCCGTTCGTTATAATGTGTTGCAACCGGGTCGCCAATTCTTTGTGAATTTCTTCGCCATATTGAACAGAACTAGAAGGGTCATCCCCAAGAAGCTCCAGGATGTCTTTGTCTAGTTGTATGTTCTCGCACTCTTTAATTATATTCTCACTTGAGATTTGTTCTGGACTAGTCAGGTCACCTTCAGGGTTTGTTTCTGAATTTGGCACGATTGAAATCGTATTAGCTATTTCCGGTAAACTTTGTTCAGATTCTAGGCCATAATCGTTAATTTCGACATCAGAGATAGGTTCTTCAAGAAGCCCAGTATCTGAAAATGTTCTTTACACATAGGTGTAAATTGTAATTGTAACTTAAAGGCCAGACCATGTTGTAAAAATGAATTTTTAATTGTACCAAGTTTTCTTGGTGGGAATTATATTTATTTGTTTGTCGAATGTAGTGGAACAGTCCAAAGAGCAGTCCGGTAACATTCTTTTGTTATATTTAAAGCTTAAATGCGATGAGACAGTCCATAGATCAGCTCGAGTTGCATTACGCTTATTATAAAAAAGAAATAATGATTTCTTTGTTGTGGGTAGTTACGACATGTTACAATGCGGTGAGACAGTCCGATGATCAGCTCGAATGCATTTAAACTTAGTCGTGTTTACTTTGTATATGTGGGTATTCTATTGTATATATTGTGGGTAGGTAGAAAACTATTTTTGTGCAGTGAGGCGGTCCGGTGATCCGCTCGATTGCATTTTTTCCTTGTAGATTAGCATGACAATGTAATCAGTGTTTTAAACTTATAATAGACGTATAGTAATAGGTGGGTACTTACCATCTGAGCTATCACTGTCTGTCGAGAACTGTTTACGTGCACGTTTTAATTTCTTTTTTAACTTTTTGATTTGATCACTTATGTAATCCAGGTCTTTACTATGTTTACGTTTCGGCATTTTAATGAGATTCGTAAAAAAAATAATAATAATTAAAATATGGAGAACGTGTAGAACGGTCGAGCACTAAAATGCGAATGACGATTCAAGATGGCTGACCGGTTAAGTAGGGGTGATCATAACACGAACTTTTATTTTATTTTAATATTTTCTCTCAACTATAGTGCAAGAACGGTAACTAATATGCGTTACTACATGTTGTGTATAATAATATATTTATTCCAGGATACTTATCTCGAGGACGAGGTGCGAGTATAATTATAAATTAATGTATCAATACTGAAATTAATGTAGGTATATCACAAAAAATAATTTGTAACTTTATTTCCAAAGAACTCGCTGTCGCCTCCGCCCATGGTATACCGCCATTCTTTTCACACAACGCACACCATCCAAATTTATCGTGCGTTTTGTAAAAAGGCAAAGCCAAATTTACATCTCATTTTGAACCTTATTCCGTTGACATAAGAATTGTGTAAATAGCATAAGGTTGGAATTGATTGCATTCGTAAGTTTGTATTACTGTAATTGTTTTTATTCATTTATTGCCTCATGGAGTATCTGTAAGGTGGGCTTTATAGCCGGTCTATTAGCAGTGAAGGAGTTATCATCGCCTTATAGTGGATTTGTACTAATTTTATTATATTCTTAACTTTATTGGTATCGACAATGTTTTTAATAAAAACGGATGCAACGTAGTATTAATTAAATTTTAAAAAGACCTGTGTTGAATATAAACTAGCTATAAAATGTCTACTGAGTTAGCAATCAAGGTGGCTGGTGATAAAAAATGACAGCAAATTGATAGATTGATTGATTGATTAGCGATAGACCGTTTTGAATAAAATATTAGCTTGTAAAAGTGGTAGCGGCTGCCGACTGTTTCTGTTTACTTATTTACGCATTTTGTTGAATTTTGAGAGATATTAAGTGATTATTTAGTTGTTGAAACTGGTCGCGCTAACGTTCAATATAGATACTTAAATGCTTTTCATGACTTTCGTCTGATTGGCACAAATTTCGTTTTGTACTAAGTATCAATTACGTGTTAATAAGTTTTAAGATATTTCTTAAATCATAAAAGGTAATTAAAAAAATATCTACCTATTTAATAAGTCAACCATCGAAAATAAAAACGATCGATTTTCGAATCGTGTATCTAGTTTAATTCCAAACACTAGAGAATGCTTAAAAAATAAAAATAAATCACTTATTGCCATCATTTAAAAAAGGAACAAAATAATTGCTGTTAGTTCCTAATTTAAACATAGCGATTGAAGCCATATTTTTTCTAAGCAAAGCAATGTTAGACCACCTCGACGTCTTCCTATGAAATCGTGATATGATACAAACATTAAGCAAATGGTTACATGGGCCGCACTCACCAAACATGCTGGGAGAAAGCTGCGTTTGTTTGCATCCATTTGACGAAATATTTAATGGGAATTAGATGGTTGGATGTTCAGTAAAAGCTTCAGCAATGTACAGCTAAAACGATTTATTCCCGCTTCCATACTGTTGTGTGGGTTGGTAACACGGTGGAAGATTAGATATATAGGTACTAGGTAGGTAGTATCCTATGATGGTAGATTAGATATGTAAATATTATTTATGAAGTTTTATTGGCTTGTCTTGTAAGCTATTGACTTTAAAAATTGAACATCACAGGGGAAATACATTAGTGAACATTTCCATACAAAATTATAAATGTTTTGTAAAAAGACAGGTCTATAATTCCCACAACATAGGAAGAACAAGAAGGTATCATTTATGAAGCTCAGAATTCAATTTTAATTATATATATTTGCAATGTCTAGTGACCCAGCCGGCAGCCCTACGATATGGTAGAGCAAGAACGTCAATTTCAGGAGCGTAAATAATAAGTTAAACTATATTAAAACCTTAAATGTAACGTTAATCTTAGAATATCATGACAGCCCTTAACCCATAAATAAAAACAAAACATAATCAAACCTCTATCTCAATAAATCACAATGAAAGCCGAGAATTAGAGGTGGCATTACAAACACTGAGGTTTCCCATAGAGTACGGAGCACAATACTGGCCCTCTAATTGTACCAGAGACCACACACCGTACTATGGAGGCCGTATTAACACGTACCTCTGAAGGTATTTTTATTAATGAGTTGACGTTATTCGTTATTTATTAACACAACCGTGGGCTGGAGAAATTTATATCCAATCGAAAGAAACAAGTTCATTAAATATTTTAAACACGTGTTGGTGTTACCAGTTGACAAATGATAATGTCTATAGATATCCATTATGGACTGTCAATCGGCTGTTAAAGTGTAGTTTTATGTGTATTAATAGTTTAGATAGCGACCTCATAGTCGTGGAAAGTTTTGCGTCCAGTTTGCCCTGTAAAATGAAGCCAATGTCCTTAGATGACATTCAAGATGTCTCCTCTTATAAATTCATACAAATGGAGTATGCAGTTTAGCAGTAAAAACTCAGTAACACACTGGCTGTTACTTGCGACCCTATATTATCCCAAGTAACTAGGAAGTATACAACGCTTTTAGTTTCCATCTTTCCAAATGGGGTTGAAGGGACATGCCCTTAGCAACCTTTTACTTATTTCCAACATTTTCGATGAGGTGGGTGTATTATTAATGATTGAAACCTTTATAAATAAATGAATTTAAAAAACAAGTTTTCAAAAATTCAATAAACCTATAAATTAGTTATCACATTATTATTACATGTCAGAGGGCTACTGGCGATTTAGCTCTGACACCAGGTTGTTCATCAACTATACGATAAGAAGAATAAACGGTAAACCTATGATTGCACATAAATTAGGTATACCAACAACTACCTTATATCAGTCCACCAATTCATATAAGGTTGCAATTTACAAATCAATACATTGAAAGATAAAAACTAAAACAGTTTGATTGTTGACTTGATGGAGTTGCATTCGAAACAGTTATGTAGTTGCTTACAATTTGTATGATGTACCTATGAATATTGAAGGTGTGCATATAGAGGAACTTACAATGGAGAAATGAAGGCCCAGACCACCTACCCACCTCGCTACGCCAAATTAATAGCGTGAAATAAAAAACAAATACGAGCGTAACATGCTCCCAAAGAATTGATTTCAAAACGATCTAATAGTTAATAGCGAAATTGCTGGCGTATGGCTAAATAACTTAATGTTCTCTAAGACCAGAATTACAAAACCCCTGAAACTGTATTAATACTCCCCCTTCTATCAAGACACAAAGATACACGTTCACTACTACACGCGAAATTAACTCTTACTGCTTTAGAAATAAAGTCGGTATCAGCTGCGTGGGATAACCTTGTAAGTGCATGTAGTGAGGGGTCTGGTAGGTCAATGGTTGTCGGTGTTTGATACCAAAGCGTTCCCATTAAGGTTGCCTATTACAGCAATGATATTACCAACAATTTTGTATCATATCAGTAATAATACATTTATGCGTTACTCTGCTATTATATGATGAGCATTTACTGTTTCTATATATATATATACCTACATAGTACATTTGTGATGTCAGTGGGTGTATTTTTTGTAATTTATTTAGGTAGGTTCCGTACCTGATCCCATTGCAATCAGGCTAGACTTTCTAGTAAGTTATAACCACACCAAACTAATGCAAAATTGTCACTTTATACCTCTGGCATGTCTATACAAAATCTGGCAAACAATCACATTTACTTTGTAACCTCTTGCACCTTAACATAAGCAAGTAGAATGTAGCTGTCTGTTTTCCTTCTTTACTAGAAGAATTTCTCGTGACTACATATAAACCTACATCTTGGATTCTATAATACCAAATAAAGAACGCTTCATTCTTATTTTAAAATTCAAAATTAAAACCGCTATTTTTTATAAGAATATAAAAATGGAACGTCCATCATTTCAAACTCTCACAGAACCCTAAACGCACGAGTTACGAACATAATGTTTTATTGCGCTGTGCACTTAAGTGATCAAAGATGCCTAATTTAATTAGATATATATTAACGTTACGACCTCTTTGGGTGGCATCCATTGAACGCCAGGAAATATGAAACAGAAAGAGATACCAGCTAGTTATATTTCATCCTCTCTGTTCCACAGAAAATATAATATTACGAAGGCGTTTCATTATCCTGTTTTTATGTTGGTTTGCTTAGTGCTCAATATAGGACTTTTGATAGATTTGAATTTCTGGGCGGTAGTGTGTAACATTAACATAAGTAATCATGTATGTATTCCCTCAATATGAATAGAGCAAATGCACATGCCAGACCAATATTAATAAATAGATTTTCTTTGTCCGATATAGGACTCGCACCCCCCAATCAAGTGGATAAAACGGAGCATCGCACCGAAACCGCGATACAATGTAAATTTCAAATGTGAAAAACAGACTGCTAACTTCTCTAAGCCCTTCTTTTAATATGGTAATGGAAAACTTGAGACTTGTTCGGATAGCGCAAACACGCAATGAGCCAGCATAGTGATCAATGGAAATTCCGACTCCATGAGTAGAATCCGTGCACTGCAGTTCGACAATAATAGGCTGATATTAAAACATTGCAATCAAGACTACTCTAATAATGTTAATTCCGATATAATTAAGTCTGACTCAAAAGTCGTTAATTCCAGCTTACCGTTCGAAGCCCAACAAAGGCCAAAGGCCATTCTACATACTGTCATTACTCATTCTTATCCCCCTACAATTATATATCTGACGCCACTCGGTAACCTACCCACCCAATTTGCATTTTAACGCCAACTATGCAATTTTTCACAATTTTATCACGGTGATTTTCAATTAATTTTAATAATCAATGTTCTTGTTCACAGTGCGCTAGTCATTTACCCGGCGAGTTAGTCGACGTGTGCGGGGGGTGGGGGTTGGAGGGGGGGGGGGTAGTTAATTGCCGCTCAGTATTAGCACTAACTGGAAACGATGTAGATAACGATGACGTATCGCTTGTCTGTCTGTTGTAGCCCGAGCCAAGCATTGGTACGGACGACGCGAAAATGTTGCTGAATATGCATGTCTTTTATAAATGGTTCTGAGGTACTAGTCCAGCATGTTTTTGAAGAGCAACGCCTCTTAATGTAACGAACATACCTTGATACTTCACCAAACTTCTCCGTCCATGAGTTGTTATTCTGTTTACCAGCAATGAATAGCTAAATTTCCTCTAGCGCTTAATCTTAAAAGGTATCAAGTCAGTCAAGTCATTTACGAAGGTACAGATTTACCCACCTACTTAAAAATCTACTTGTTTTTTTCACGTCGTCCATAAGCCAAAAGTAGAGAGATGATTTGAAAAGTCAGTTAGGGTAGGTAGTTGGTACCCACTGAAGTCAGCCCAGAGGTTATGCTGGACGATCAATTTAGTATTCATGGAGACACGTTTAAATCACCTCAAATTGAGTAGCCCACAGGTCTTCCTCCACATTATTTATCCATTCACATTTGAACTAAATTTTTTGCACGTTTCCACTGCGATGCCGACCCTACAAGTTCCAGATACATCACTAACGATCACCGATGCGTGACTACGCAGTCTGATTTATGCCAACAGTCAGCACACGAGATTGTCGCCCGTCTGTGCGATTATCCTTACGATAATCACACATAACGACTAATCGTCTCGTCTGCGTAATTGTTTTAGAAGCTCGTAGGACCAGATCTTGTGCCGTTACGCATTCTAAATGGGGAAGCGAGATTGTGGAGGCTGATTAGCCTGTGATTGTAAGTACATATATGTAGGTAGTTAGATATAGTTTATGGTATACAGTGAGGTGGAAGCAGGGGCCGCCAACCTTTAGATTAGATCGAATAGAGTAAGCTTGCACTTGTATTATAAGGTTTTCTATTTTTATTGTACGGCCAGTCTATATAGTCATTCTAAAATATCGATGTGTGTTGTGTTTCAGCTGCTTCTTATCAGACGGAAGAAGTCCTCTATTAAACAAAGGCCTCCCCCTTAGAACGGTAAATATCTTTGTTTTAGATTATTAATGGTATTCCGATGTGCTTTGTTATATTTTGAGTTAAATAATGATTTACAAGGGATAGTTGACAGAAACTATCGGTTGACAATTTGGTGTTGAAGGGAAATGTCTGTAGAAAAAATCAACAAACATTGACCACCATGCTGCTAAGTGTATTTGCAATCCATTAAAGTCAGCCTTTTCCCACGATATTATACTTCCGTGCGCAATCAGTGGAGACTGGAGATGTACTTGAATATTTATTTAAAAAGTACTTCAACATCGTAACCACCTAGCACTTCTTAAAGATGCTGCAATCTGATAAACGTTAGTACCGAATCTGGTTATAGACCCAAAGATATGAGGAAGTAAAATCACCAGCAATTACCCGCTCTCGGAGCCCAGCAAGTGGCACTTTACATATCAGATGGGTTTAATTGAAACGCGTGTTTGAGTTAGTCTAATTAGTAATTAGAGTAATTAGTCGCATCGCCCGCGTGGTGACGATTGACAGACACTGCGAATATCGTTCAGAATGAGATTGTAAGACATTGACCAGATTGAAGTTTCGATATTTTCGTTCATTCTTAAATCATCTGGCATCTCGCCATGATTATTCATTCGAGTATATTATAAAGCAAGACTAGTAGGTACGTTATATTTTGCATGGTAAAATTATTCCTTCTAGCGACTAGCGAGATATGATATGTATATTAAACAATTGCAAAATAATTTGTTTCAATTAGAATCAATTAAATATTATTCAAGGGAATTTATGCTGTCGCACCTTGTATGAGATATTAAGCCATGAATTAGTTATATAATTGATATCAATAGGTATAATTATTTCAACTAACTGATATAAAACCCATAAGAGTTGCCTATTCATATTAAAAGTTTAGTTTAAAGAAGTTCCGTAGCGGACCCTGTATCAAAATTTGTTGGGGGGCCCCCTAATTGAGGAGTAAAGATTTTTTACAAAAGCAAAATTAAGCAAAAGCAAACGTTCGCACACGACAGCCAATATTGCTACGACGGCCAATCTTGCTACGACAGCCAACATTGCTACGACGGTCAACATTGCTACGAAAGCCAATATTACTACGAGAGCCAATGTTACTAGGAGGGTCAATATTGCTACCCTGAAGTCTTGATACCACGCTATAGTTCAAATCCGTTGCGTAGTTTTGAAGATGCAACTGTACAAACAGACTGACGTGAAAAGTGTTTTTATTTTTTAATATTTAGAGTAGGTACCTCTTCAGTGATTCAAATCACTCCAAACGATCTTAGATCTCAATGACTTGGTTTAGCTGGTTGGTACCGCTAGTTAAACCCGTCACACTGTGTGAGTTGACATGAATCTAAAGATGGCCGCTGTACCTTAAGCGATCCTCTCTCAGATAGCTAGCATCGGATGTGCTCGTTCGAAGTGATAATTATATAGGGGAAACATAAATAGGTACCTACGGTAGTGGCCTGTGGATATGTTCTCAGATGACATGTAATAATAAATAAGCGATTGCATGACTGCTGTCGTTTGCAGAGAGCTTAGATACACTTAGAGTTTACCAACAGGCTTCTAGGTACATCAAGATGCGGATTTATTGCACATCGAAGTTGTATTACGAGTTTCACTACTTTATACAAAAAAACATAATGAGCTACAAATGTTGGATGCTTACTATTTTCTCAGTTGAAATTGAAGAACAAAGGTACCCAGGAAGTTCTTTGTCTACTTAGGTAAGTATTTAGTTTACTATTCCATCCTAAACTGGCTAAAGTGGCTAAACTTTTGCGGTAGGTACCTACCTACCTAAGTCAATGATAAAAATATACCTAGGTACTTATAGAGAGATACATTAACAACGTTAGAAGACCAACTGAAAGTTTATATGACCACCGTTAATTGAAATAATTAGTAATTTGATATTACATTTTGAACCTCTTTAGGCGATAAGATAATATTTTATTTAATAGGTACCTACTTGTATGTCGACGATCGACTCCAGTTTCATTCACATTGAAGCGTGCCCTTACTTGGATCTCATTAGCTGAAAATTGCACGATTAATTAGTGCGTGTGTTGCGACGCGGGCGCACCGTGACCGCGCCGTAATTACTGTAGTGACCAACTCTTGCGCAGTTACGGGATATTACTGGATTCGTCACCTGTCAACACTCGTCTAGACGACCATGAATGAATGTCCGAAAATATTCACTCTTCCTAAAAGCGATCGGATATTTATAATGCCTACATAATTAAGTATGTAATACCTTTTTGCGTGATCCGAAAAGTAATAAACATGGCTGGAAAAGTGTACTGAACTTATGAAAGTGACTTTACTAATCACAATAATCTAAGTAGAAGGTGGAATTAGGTTCAAACTATTCTAAATTCTAGCCTGACTTTTGTATGGTCTCGCCAAAAGTCTGATCAAGAAGTAATCACTCTCCAAGCTTAATTAGTTGCGACTTGTGAGAGAGGAATAAAAAAAGGATTTGTAATTTACTTGTAAAAATAATACTGTCATGTTTGTAGAGACGTAACTTCTCTTGATTAAAAGATAATTTATTTTGAATTATTTTTACCTGTAAAACGAACGCACCAAATAATGTAATATAAAAGGGTCCTAAGTAAAGTCCTAACATGGCCATCCTACCAATAATGGCCGCTCGTTTGTTGTTTTAATTTAGCTCTAAATACACACATGTGTTACTGTCATTCATAAATAGATATAAATTAGGTGGGGAGCGCTTCTTTTCGTAAGTATTTTGCTTAATTAACAAATTAGTCCTGCTTTAGTTTCGAGAACTGGAATTGTTTTTGTATCGTCGTCAAGGAAGTCGAATTAGGTAATTATTATTATACGTATTAGTTAAAAACAGAAATAATATCCAAGTGAATGGTTTTGGCAAGTTGTCGTTCATTGTGGCGTTTTAAGGAAGAGGCCTTTGTTCAACAGTGGACGTTTTGGGGCTGCGCCATTTTATGCAACTTAAAACAACAGAATGTTTGACAGCTGGATTAGTACTTTGCTAAACGTGTTGTCAGGCTTAGTGCTTTGATCTTTTGCGATAAGATTGCCGCATACTGTCCACATAGACCGATAAATATTCCTTCTCGTTTGAAATAAAGTATTTATTTTTTTAATATTTCTCAAAGTATCTAGATACCTACTAGAATACTAATAGTATCGATACCGGTTATTTATAAAAGGGTTGTTTGATCCCACTCGATTACCTCATTATCTCGTAATCGACTATCTCATAAGGACCCATCCAGTCTGACAGCAATCAATGGAGTCAACTAGCGCCACTGGCCGCCCGCCAGACGTCAATTAGTTCTCGCCACTGCCACTAGACTACCACTTCATTAAGCAAGTCAAGCGAGACCACAATAACGACATACTGCACGTCAGAAATCGCGAACTAAATTACTATTCACAAACTAAAGTCGCAGATACATAGCAATTTGAGAATCTTTTCGTTTAAGTACTTATGTAATGTAAGCTTTGGTGCGTAAAAATAGAGTCAACGAGGAAAGAGACGACAATTATGTACTTGCCTAACTAGTTGATAGTCAAGCGAGTTTATAGTTGACATGCAGCCTTATAAGGCTTGTGATTATGTACCTACCTGCATATTCGTCGAACACCATATGCTTAGTTGTCTAGAACCCATAATAACTATGGAGTTAGGGGCATAGTCGCCTGCTAAGTATAGGTTAGCTAGGTAAATACCGTGGTGTTTATCATTTAGGACCTAAATAGGTAATGGTTCTTTGCTCCATATGCCGTAGGTATCGTAGGTATTCATATGATCATATTTCGTAAGAATTGTGCGTTTCTCAGCTGTAAAAATATATAATTCATCATTTTAGTACCTACCTACTACTATGGATGGCAAGTGGTCGTTCATTGTGGCTTTCTAAGGGGGAGGCCTTTGTTGAATAGTGGACGTCTTCCGGCTGATGATGATGATGATAGTACCTACATACTATAGCAAGTTATTCGGTGTGAGAATCGAACATGTATAAGGCTCTCCCATATAGGCACGTTATTATCGGTCGATATTACCGGATGCGTAATAATGCGCCTCGGTTCCTTACACCCAACTGCGTTTTTATCGTCCGATAATTCTATTTCGTGTTTTGGCAGATTTTTTCCCTAGTGTCGGGCAGATTCGCAATTTTTGTGATGGTCATACTGTACTGCATTGCATCTCATGTCATCAGATAGTCTGATAATAAATTCTTAGCCACTGGGGCGCAGTCAGATTGTCGGCTTCATTCTACAGGCTGGTTAGCCACCCCATAGTTCTGAAGACTATCAGTGCCTTTCTGACAATGAGAATTTTCGATATTAGGTGCACCGTGCATGCGGTAGGTACTGGTTACTCCCATCTAAACGAACTCTTGTACGGGACCAATACCTACGACTGCATGTTCCATAATAACGAAAATTCTGATTTAAAACGCTAGAATTAATTGCATCCGAATTGGAGCAACAACACCCAAAGAAGAATAAGTATCGATGTAGTAATCTCCCAGGGTCGAACATTAGTTAAAGTTAAAGAACAAAAACAGAAAATCGGTGCAATTTGAATCATTTTTTTTATGATGTTTGTGGCCAATATTTAGTGCTCTGTAGCAAATACATAATTCTAAAAACTGCACATTTATGCATAATATTATAAAGAACTATTTGCTATCATGTACTAAGAATTACAACATAACGCCATCTAGTAACTAATAGCTACACTTTTAAAAAGGTGATTGGTGTGCCATCTGTCTTTTTCTACTTAAACTTTTTAATAAACTATCTCACTAAAAATGTTATCTCTTTCTTTGACATTCATCATTATGCTACCAAATTAAAAAGACAAAGATACAATTTATGAATCATGAAGTTATCCAGAAAAGTTCGCCACAGTTCTGTGGCATAGGGAACATTTAATTTAGTCGGTTGTCATAAAAGTCGATTGACGTTTGACTTTGACGTTAAAATTCATTGGAAGTTGAAACTGGTATTGGAGCGGGAATGTGGAAATCTCGTTTGTTGATTCCAAGTGATTGTACCTGAGTGATACGCGGCCTTATAAATAAATTTCGCCGATCACAATGCCGCCAAGTAGCTTACGGGTAGTGTACGCGTTCGCCAGAGAAATGCATCCGAAAACGAGTGATGTTTTTATACAATACGGGACAGCCGGATTCCGCACAAAGTAAGTAATAATCCGCATTCTCATTATAAATTCCTTTACTGTCACTAATTAAGGTCATAGAATAGGAAAATAAATACAATATCGTAACACCTTTCTCTCATGCACTGTTGGTTTTGTCACGTAAGCAGTTTGGCGTGTATACTGTATCTAATATAAAGTACTATTTGTGAGTCATCTGCAATATCGTTTATAGCGAATTCATAACGGGAAGTCGCTGACACAACTGCCTGTGATTATGGTCAATGACTTGTTGTAATTTATAGGCAAAACAATAGGATAGGCTAGTCATTCAAAGCTTCTTAATACTGAGTCATACAGAAACAGATGAATGAATGCAGTAATTCAACATTTATGAGTAAAACTGACAATTAAATAGACCTTGTCGCAATTTAAATGTCAACAATAATATATTGAGGCTTGGAATGTGTTTAAAGGATTCCACATGGTTCTAATAACATGATGTAGTTCTCTGTGGGGGGTCTTCCTCCCACACATTGCAGCATTTTACTGACTCACATCCTTAATATAATATAAAGATATAGGTAACATTTATTCAAACTAAATAGTGCTTACAAACTATAAACCTATATATAAGTACCTAATATTACTGTTCTTGTTAAATTTAGTAGGTAAATTCATTCTTATAATAGAAATCTCAACTTAGTATATTATTAAATGACCTTTTCTGGTATGCAAAACAAGAATCTTATTAAATATTTATTTAATACTAATATTACCAGCTGTTGTTGCCATGTAATATTACAATACTGGTTACAAAATACTATTTTTTGAATTCAGTGCAAGAAATATTTGGTCTCTATGTTAGTATTTATTATTTGAAAGTTTCAAGGCTGTGTAATGGTAATAATAATATTATACCTGTTATATGTATTTACCTGTTCATATTGCTCAAGTTCAGTTATATTGACTTTATTATTGTTATTAATATTATAAACATACTATACAATAACAAAATACCATTTAATGCAATTATTTACGATACAGTAAGTATAAATAGTTTGGAATAAGTACCAAACAGGAAATAATAACAACATAATTATTATTGTTTTTAATTTAGTTAGCTAAGGAGCTAGTACAGTGTCAATTAAAGAAGTCATGAGATCAAAACCTACCGGGACATACATTGAGGACACACTAAGTACCTATTCATCTTTTCTAGTTTCAATTTACACACAGGTATCCACAGGTTTCCATCTAGTCACTATATCAATACTAATATTATAAATGTGAAAGTAACTCTTTCTGTTATGCCTTCATGTCTAAACAGCTAAAAGGATTTTGATGAAATTTGGCACGTTTGGAAAGGTTTTGTGAAAGGGCACAGGCTACTTAATGCAGGTGAAGCCACAGGCAAAAGCTAGTTTTAGTATAATTATATTCTCTGAAAAATGTGTTTAACCATTGCCATATTATATTGAGCCTTATGTTTATGTCATTATGTCACCTGTAATGTTCATGCAAATCATTATGCTATAACTACCCTGTTGCTAAAAATCAAATTTCCTACAGAATAAGGAACATGATAATGCTTACTTAAATAATGAAGTTGACTGAGAACATTGTAATATTAATAATTAAATTACGAATCGAGAGTGATGCCAATGCCATAATTTATTTATAATGTATTCACGATTTGCATGCATAATTATTATAAGTTTTGTAATGCAAGTGTAGTGTATGTGAAACGGTATTTAATGTAAGACTAATGTACCATATACTGAGAAATAAATTCTATTCTATTCTAAAACTTACTAAGATTTCCATTCAACATTACTTTTTTTACCCTACATTCCCCTGAAGACAGATAGACAGGAAATAGTAAATTTCAACAGAAACATCTGAATTCCGACTAGAATAATTTGCTTACTGCAAAACAAAACTAGTGTATATATTCAGGTTAACATATACCAGATTGCACAAACAAATTCTGCATTGCAAATGCCTAAAATAATAAAAAACATGCTTTGATCCCGCACCTTTTCAGATATATTACTTTTGGCGGATCTCCAAACACTTATAAGATGGATTGACTTTATTGTTCCTTATCCAAGCACTCACCATTTATTATACATTCATGTTTTGATAGAATCTGATATGAATATCAAGAATTTTGTTATGACTTCTGTGGAACTCTTATATTGTTATGTTCCTTTTTGGGGTTCATAATATACAAACACGTCTGTCTGTCTGTCTGTCCAAAAACTCGAATTTTTTATCCAAATATTATTGAGACTGCCTCGTTAGTCTAGTGGTTGCTAAGCGCGACTGCTGAGCCCGAGGTCCTGGGTTCGAATCCCGGGTCGGGCAAAGTGTTACTGAGTTTTTTCATTCGGTCATTCTCAGTAGCAGCAAGGAGTCTGGATTTGTGCCCGGTTGATGGCAATAGGCCCGCCCCCTATTACATTGGGACTTAAAACATAACTGGCGAAATGAGGGTGTACTATATTATGTACACCTCTGCCTACCCTTTCGGGGAATACAGGCGTGATGTTATGTTTTTTTTTATTATTGAGTTTATTATTTGATTATAAGTAATAAAATTAACCATTATTCTACTCGCACACATAAATAAACATTGCACGGTTTTCGTACCGCCCGCACCACTAACGAAGTAGCACTTACATATTTTTTTGCGTCATACAAACCTAGATTTTTACACCTATTATTTTCGCTTTGGTGTTGATGTGAAACATATTATAAAAGATACATGTTAGTGTAACAAATCTAATTAGAGATTATGTAACTAGCGGAACATTATGCATTTTATGAGCCGCCATTTTATTCAAAGAAAAAGCGCTGTTTCTTAGCAAATTAGTTAGTAGTATAGTCGTTACTGTATTACTTATTTACTGCCTAACATAAACACTTATGTTGTCAGTTATAGCCACCATATCACCACATTTGGCGAACATAAAAGTTAAGACTGCTATCTGACTAATGGTTATGAACTCAGTTGTGAAGATGATAACAACAAAACCGATTGAAATCCTTGTGTTCCGACACACTAAACGGATTCGGATGAGAGAACTTTATTACAGTCGTAGAATACGATTGAATAATGATAAGCTCAGCTCACTACCAATAAATAAAGGTTTAAATGCTTTTAAATTTAGAGGTTACCTTCAGAAAGTAATCGGTAATCGATTACTGAATGACTATCGGTGCGCTTATTGGCTACGCGCCTGCGCTAGATCGTTTAGTATTGCAACAGTGCTCAGAGTAATTACTAAAGCTTATTGCTTTAGTCATTACTCTGAGCAACAGTGGCATATCATAGTGAAAACTAAATCTATCTGGTAATGACCGTCACCTTATCATAATATACTACGTTTGGGGTCAAATTATACGTAGGTAAGAGTTTATATAAGTTTGATGTGTAACAAAAACTGTTTATTTAGATGCCGCGAAATACTTTTTACTATCTTTCACAGATTAGACGAAATTAGCTAAGAAAAAAAATACGACTGCTATGTCAAAAAACGAATATTTTTTCATTTGTTTAATTTTTTAGGGCTTATTTTACTTGCGATGGTGTAAAGATTCGAACGACACGCCATACATCAAAGTCAGTTCAGTCATTCAGTTATGGTGGAATACACAAACTCACATACATAGATAAACCCTAAAAAAACTACACTCCTATTTTTGGGCAGTCGTGTAAAAGGAAGATTTTTGTGTGTCCAGTATTTAGTCGAATGTAGTTATCATCCTGTGTACCTGAAGTGAGCGATTAAACAGTTTTTCCATGTAAGAATTCCAGTATAAACAATCATGTCCTATCTAAGTATCTAGATGTACGGAGCAGTCCATCTTCATGACAAGCTACCTTTAACCGCGTCTTACGACAGTGACACTAACGGGAAGTCATGGGTTCTATTCTTAGCTTAGATCACACGACGGGCGGTTGCGTTATCTTTATTCAGCTATTTGCCGGTACATACATTTACATACCTATGTATGTAAGTATAGAATTGAGAGACTAATAACGTCTTCCAATCGATCGACCCCGACTACCGCAGTAGGTATAAACTATCGCCCGACTTACTTCTACTATAATTACCTTACTGTAATTCTTTATCACGGTGGATGCAAAATTAGCATAGACGTCATGACATCACCGGCTTTCGCTGGAAACCAGCGCTGTGTTGATGCTCCTCCGTTCATGAGCATAGCATTATGCGGTAAGCATATGCGATAGCTAATTTTGTTTAACTTACATAATAAATGTCTTGTTTAAGTTTTTAATTTATTTTGAGTCATTGTATCTCCACACACAAAAGTATTTTTATTCTTCAATCTTTCTAAAAAGTGCGCCTTGACTGTCGTGTCTTACCTAATGAGGTTTGGGGTTGGGCTAGCCCACTACTTTAACCAAATAGCTTTGCTCGCAATCATCATCAGCTTGTGACGACCCTCTGTTGTGTAAAATAAGTTTGCTTTGAATATGCTATTCGCCACGTTCCTGCATAAAGAAAGTGTATTCCCAAAATTATAGCTAAAGCGAAGTTTGGAAATAACTATACAAAAGATCATTAATAGCCTCATAGGGAATTATACATTTTCACTCAGGGTTTAAACAGGGTAACATTAAAAGAAACATTTTTTGAGAGTCCCTTTTTCTTCAAGATTCCCTAATTATCTTTTATAATTTCAAAATTTCCTAGTACTCGTTAAAACACAGCATCATCTCGATTCTAACTGAGTTGAACGTATACGGAGACGGACTCACATTAAAACTAATTATCGCGTAGGCACAGTACTCAGTATAGTTGGTCGTGTCGTTTCATCATCGATTCTACTACTTGGTGTCGACGGCCGGGAATCTATTCGTGAACCATAATATACAGATTACTTTAATTGTTATGACTTAGATAACGCGGTAACACTAAAAATCAATAGGATGGTACGCAATGTATTATCAATACGGTGATATGTGATATCATAATCAAACATTGTATTGTGTTAACTTTGCGATTTTTATTAAAATATTGACAAAAACTGACTGTGATTAGCAATCCAATCAGCGCTGATTATACGTTAGCTTCTTTGCAATGGGTTTTAGATCGTGTGTTTGCGATTTCTAAGAATTTTGTTGCAAATTGTTGTAAGATTAATTGGGTTTCCCTGTAACCCTACGATAATGGAGACCTCTCATTGTTTAATTAAGGTTTTGTTTATATACTACTCAAAGCTGGAAATACCTTTGCGTCATACCGACTACAATATAGGGATATCTTAATCTATCTGATGTTTAAAGACGTAACTAATAGCCTTGTACCCATATCGCAGCAAAAATACAACTAATTATTTTACGGTAATTATTTGTAAGTCTTACTCTTTTAACTGCGTATCGATGCAACAAATCACGAAAAGTATGTAGTAGGTACGTAAGTAATATAATTAACACTCCAGAAAACCACACCACAATCTTGGTTCAGTAGCTGCCAAATGATTGGGACAGGATCGATATACATAGTTTCAAACATGAATATTACATGCTACGTCTATGCTTTTAATCGTAGGTACCTATAATAATTATCCTTCTGCGTAATACAAACTGCCACATAGATACACATGCACAGTGTGCGCCGGATATGTAATAATAAATGCATATATTTTTGTTTCAGAGCCAATCTACTGGAACATGTTGTCTACCGCATGGGCTTGCTGGCTGTCATTCGATCCAGGGTAAAAAATGGTAAGCATTTTAATTTAGTCATTTGATACATCAAATCTTCACGTTTGTTGTTTTTGGACCTGTATTACTCTACTTTATGGAGTCAATTACTGAAGGAAGAATATAAACGTTTAAATGCGACCGGGAAACATAATCAGTACTTTATTTTGCATTATTAGCTGTCCAAGCCCCAAAACTATTTTAAGTACGGCTAAGAAAGAGGATTTTGTATGTAAGTACTGGCAAAGTAACGCTGTTATCAAAGACGGTATTAAGCTGTGCTAAATTGTCTGGCTTCTTGTATTATCCAGCGATCGTATTACATAGGCTTACAAGAGCCCAAATAAAGAATGGATGCTTTAGGACTAGTCAAAGTCCCTTAAAACCTCCCTCAAATACTTGAATGCACTCAATCATAACGATATGCAAGGCAACAAAGACCTTTGTCCACTAACATCAATTAGGATTCAATGCCCGTTGGCATGCATTAGCATTGCAAGTGGCTGCAAATTATAAGCAAATTAAATTTTGTCCTACATAACGCGCCTTAGAATTGTGTGACTAACTGTCGCACCTTGTTATATCACCTCGCACAATGAGGCGTATTTGTGTACCCTAGATTACTTGCAGGTGGTTTGGTCCTTGAGTATGTTTACATATAAGAATTGTAGAAATGTGTCGAGCTACTTGAGGTACACATATAGTTTTACACAACTTAGAAGGGAACAGGGCATATTGTCCTTTAGGCACAAATTCAATGTGCATTGTGCAAGGTTAGGTGAAGCCTGACTCGTTCTTCAGAGTAATGTTGAATGTTTTTTGAAAACTGTGATTAGACGTCAAAACGACCATATACAATCCTTTGGCCAGCTTAGTTATGTGGAGTGAAAAACTGATGAATTTGTGTCCTTATTTATTTCTAGTAAGAAGTGAGTGATTTTGGGAACTTATTTTGGCCTTTGCGTCCTGTATTTACTTACTTATTACCTAAGCCATAAATCCCATTTGGTCGGTGCATCAACGTGAAACACCGATATTAAGAGAACTCTTACATAACTTTGTAGTTTATGTATAAATGTACCACCATGATCTAATATTCGCGGATGTGCAATGCTTTTGTCGGCCATCAGCGAAGTAGAGCATACTTTACTACACGTAGGAGAACAAATGGGGTTAACTCGGTATTCTTGATTGAGGACTGAAATTCCAGAATAGAATCGTTTCGGTACTATAATATTGATTCCAGGACAACTGACTCGTTCGGGTACGATTTCTGGGTCTGAACAGTTGTTATATAGTTTTGTTGTTATATAATTTTCAGTAGCTGCAAGGAATCTGGATTTGTGCCCGGTAGGCCTCTGACATAGCTTTACACACCGTTGAAAAACCTTTCAGGTGTGCCGTTTTCCTCACGGTGTTTTCCTTCCACCGTTTCTAGCAACTGATTTATAATACTCACATGAATTCGAAAAGACATTGTTGCGGGCTGGGGTCTGAAGTTGCGAGCTTTGTCTTAGCAGTCCAACGGTCATACCACTCGGCTATCAGTGCTGTGTCTGGTTATTGAATCTATACAATCGCTAAATATGGGCTCTGTAAAATTGTACCTACAGTCTACACCTCTACCTACTCCTTCAGAAAATATAGATACGATGATATATTATATTTATTTCAGGTCGCACAATAGGTATGATGATCACTGCTTCCCACAATTTGGAGCCAGACAACGGCGTGAAGCTTGTAGACCCTGACGGTGAGATGCTGGAGCAGAGCTGGGAGGAGATAGCTACAAGGCTTGCTAATGTCAGGTACTACTTAGTTAGACAGACGTTCCAATAATTTTCGTTATATTAATCTTCGTCTTTTCGAAGTACGACCGTATGAAGATGTTTTCTGTTACGATTTTCGAAACGATTTCTTTATTGGAAAAGGACTACTACAGTAATGGCTATCAACGCGACTGCTCTTATTAAAGTTTCTCGGTTAAGGTATTTTCAGTCAAGACCTGACAACTACGTGGTGTAACAGCATAAATAGACCAACCCCCTTACCATGAACACTTAAAGCAGGACAGTTTACGTTGTGGAAGTGAGACGCCGCATTACACTGCACGAGGCGTCTCGTTTTCACATCGGAAAATGTCCTGCTTTAAGAGTTTATGGTAAGGTGGCAGTAGCTTTAACTTTTCAAGTCAATTAAGGGTCTCAATGTAAGGAATACTTAGTCTGATTTACACGAAATAAGCCTGCGCATATTATACCTTAAACGAATTAATATAATGAGACCACAAACAATGGTCAATTAAAACCTACGTGCAGTCTCACGAACTTGCGACATAATTTCTTGTACGAGAATACTAATCCATGTACTTACGTGTTCTTCTCTACTCTAGAAGTCTATTTTTTTGCAGTACTAAGCTAAAGTTATTCTTACTTTACAGTGACAATGATTTAGAATCAACAACTGAGCAAGTGATCAAACAGGTGAATGCTGATATGTCGCTCAAAGCCAGCGTGTTCATCGGAATGGACACAAGGTATGTAATATTTACCAATTCCCTGTTTATTTCGGGCGTATATTGGGATATGTCCGATTACTTTCTGCATATCAGACTGTTTTGCAGTGCAATAGATTAATCACATACAGGAAAAAGGGGCAAAAAGTAACCATTCATTCAGTCATTTTGTACAATAAACTTACCTATACCTACTTATTTTTCTTTTATCACTGAAAAATATTTTTCTTATATTCTGATAGTAATAAAATTTACTGTTCTTTAGGTATACAAGTCCCCGTCTAGCGGCAGCGGCTGCAAACGGAGTGATAGCTTTGAAAGGCACGCCCAAGGAGTTTGGTATTGTGACCACGCCGATGTTGCACTTCTGTGTCAAGTGTCGCAACGACAACACTTACGGCACCCCCACAGAGGAAGGTCAGTAGATGCGCCGATAAAATAATGCTTCGATGTAGTTTCAATGTCTTAAATGTCTAGTTTGACATTTATGGAATACCAATTGGATTATTTTTTGACAATGACAATGACAATTTATGTACTGCATCAATAAGTTTTGAACATTTAAATCACTAAAATTCGTTCGCTGGATCTATGTAGTTTCAGCTCTATAGTTTTCTTAAGATTTAAATAGGAAAACAAACTACTTACTTAAGTACCTAAATATCTTAGAACCTAATTATGGTTAAGTCCTTTATTTCATTGGCAAGTTCTCGATGATATAAAAGAAAATAGTAACACATTCTAGTGTCTATTGTGTATTGAGGAGTATTGTTCATCATTTGCGACCCGTAGTAGAGACACAATAGTCTATTATCTAGCTGCCTGCATACATTTCTAACCCTCTTCAACATCATAACTGACAGCCTTGATTTTTATCTAACTAGAACATAGGTTTCAATACAAGAATTAGCTAATTCATTTCAGTTCCAAAACTGCAACAATTGTGATTAGATGCTATGCAACTCTGAACATAATGCTGTATCTTTTATCTATTTCACATAAATTAACAATGAAAGTTCAACAAAATAATGTTATTAAACTCATTGAAATTAAAATTATATGATGTTTATAGAAATACTAGCTGCGCCCCGCGGTGTTAACCGCTATTTTTTTCGGGATAAAAAGTAGCCTGTCTTAATCCGGGGTGTCAGCTACCTCCATATGAAATTTCTTTAAAAATCGGTCTAGCCGTTTGAGCGTGAAGACGTAACAAACATACAAACTCACTCACAAACTTTTGCCTTTATAATATTATATAGTGTGAAATAATGTACCTACCTATACATATATTATATCTTTCTCATACATTGACACTTCATACAAGTATAAAAATGGACTATCAGAAACCGAAAATAATAGTTCCTCTTTAGCCCATTTGCTTGCGTTGCAAGTATTACCCAAATCAAAACTAGAAACTTTGCTCATCATCTTCAGGGTACTACGAGAAAATAGTAGGTGCGTTCAAAAACATCCGTCAGAAGCTGCCAGTGTGCGGCGATTACAACACCACCCTGTATGTGGACGGAGCCAACGGTGTCGGCGGCAAGAAGCTCAACATCATCAGGAAGAGTCTGGACGGAGAACTAGACTTGAACCTGTTCAACTTGGGGGGGAATGGGGGGAAACTTAATTTAAATGTGAGTGGTTCTTCATTTACGCGTAAGTATTAGATTAATATGGTTCATAAAGAAGATTATATTACATATAATAATGTTAGAAGTGTTACTAGAAATAAGTACTGTAATCAACAGACCAGCAATACATAATTATTATAAAACTACATTAAACTCTCATGGTTACCCTACAAACATATCCAGTTATGAATGGCACCATCAACGCCGGAGACGTTATTTATTGAAAAGTCTATATTCACTCCCCGAGAAGGCCTCAAAATATATTTTTTTCCACAAATTTACAGCAGACTCGAGTTAAGCAGTACATTAGCACTACCACCAGTGAATGTTTGTTTGTTATTGTCTTCCAGTGTGGGGCAGACTTCGTGAAGGTCTCCCAGAAGCCGCCGGTGGGCGTGGATCACGTGCCCTTCCAGCGCGTCGCCTCCCTCGACGGTGACGCCGACAGAATCGTGTATTACTTCCTAGATGACAAGTTAGTACTGATTGTTCGTTAATTATATCATATTTATGTTACTTATATATGGCTTATAGAGTACTTCGATGAGTCCTATGTATATGGGCCAATGCAACAATTTGAACATTTTTGTGTTAAATGCCTCCTTTTACTCTAGTTCATAACGTGCACTAAAAAAATACACATTTATTGGTGAAAATACAATTTTTTTGCCGCATTAAAAGAGCTTATCAGTTGAAGCATGTGTATTATATCATAAACTATAATTAATTTAAACTTGAAGACCCTCTATAGTAAAGTTGTCATTTTGCTGATTGGCGCTTATACATAAGACCCGTCGATTTGTACATTACGCGCCGTGTATTTTGTATATTAGCATTAAAAAAAAAGTAGAACCCATGAATATAGTATGAATTGTTTTGTCCCAGGAACACCATGCACCTGCTGGACGGCGACCGCATAGCGACCCTGCTGGCCTCCTACGTCACGGAGCTGCTGGCCGCCAGCCGCGCGCCCGCGCTGCGCCTCGGGCTCGTGCAGACCGCTTATGCCAACGGGGGCTCCACTAAATACATCACCAACCATCTGGTCAGTTAATGATGCCTAGATGGCAATGGCAATGGTTTTGAAAAAAATGACGTGTAAAAGTGTTTTTTGAAAACTACTTGCAAAATAAAAATCATTTATTATTTAATGAAAAAAATATTAACATCAGTTCCGATCCAGTTTCGATACCGTAAATGTCTTAAATGAAGCCTATAATTATGGTAATTAGCTAGTTATCTTTATTTTTAACTACACCTTACTACATTGTCAATATAGTCTCCATATACGTCATATTGAATATTATTCCATCCTAATGAAATTAAACTTAGCTTCAAGAGCGACTATCAATTTTACTAAGCATAAGATTAATTTATCAGCTACATTCTTGCTTTCTTCTTCTTGTCATTCTTAAGGCAAAATATTGATTTATTTTGTAAGTTTAATAAAGGTAACCCTTTGTAATGTATATTACAAAGTACTCGGACATAAGTACAACTTACTTATCATTACAAGTCCAGCCATGATTATCCTATTGCAGGACAAAGGGTTACCTTTATTAAAATACTGTATATTCACAGTACAATAATTCTTACTTTTTTTACTATAGAAAGTGCCGGTGACGTGTGTGAAGACGGGCGTGAAGCACCTGCACCACGCGGCGCTGGCCTACGACGTGGGCGTGTATTTCGAGGCCAACGGGCACGGGACCGTGGTCTACAGCGACACCGCCAAGAAGACCATCGCCAGAATAGCTCAGGAGGGGTGGGTAACACTATATCCTTACTATTATATTAAACATTATGTAATTTCTATTTTATTTATTTCAGCCATGATCGTCCCACTGCAGGGCAAAGGCCTCCCTTTCCTTAATATAATTAAGTAATTTCTATAAATAATATAAAAATATATACAGCTTCATTGGTCTAGCTAAGCGTGGCTGCTGAGCATAAGTAATTCCAAAAAACAGCATGAAGTCAGGATTTATGTGATAGCAATACGCTAGCCTCCTATAACGTAACTGGGGACGAAATGTGGGACTACAAATTTCTGCCTACCATTTTGGGAATACAGGTGTGATATTAAAAAAGTTCTAAGGGAGAGGCCTTTATTCAACAGTGGACGTCTTCCAGCTGATGATGATAATTGAAAATATAGTCGAGCAACAACACAGGCCTACCCTCCAAGAATACAAGTATATTAATACAATATGAATATCTTTCCCCAGTGAACCAGAGCAACGTAAAGCGGCCCAGTTGCTACAGAACTTCATCGACATGACCAATGAGACGGTGGGCGACGCCATCTCCGACCTGTTCCTGGTGGAGACAGTGCTCTGCGCGCGCGCACAGAACGTCACGCACTGGCTCGGGACCTACGCTGACCTGCCCTGCCGGCAGCTCAAGGTTACCGTACAGGTATGGACAAGGACAAATTATAATATTATAATAATTTATACAAATAGGCAGTACTTACAGCATATTTTAACAGTGTTCACTGTTAAAATATGCTTTTTTATAATCAACAAGTCATTTTAAAATCAACCTTATAGACAAGTACAGCTAAGTATAAATTAGGTTGGATGTCGTATCGAAATACCTCAACATACATACTTAGTCGAGTTTGCATGAAACCCTGTAAATGATTTGCTACAAACATTTGACAAAAATATTAAACAAAATGTACCTATGTACAAATTGTTAGTGCGTTTACATTCACCTTGTCAGTGTATTTTCTGATTCTTAACAAATATACTTAAATTATCTACAAAAGCAAAGCTTTCTTCAGTTATATTAGTATTCATTTTAGTCTCTATGAACTACCTTTTTTAATGTATATTTAATTATATTCGTTGTACTAGGACCGCAACGCTATATCAACAACAGACGCCGAGCGTCAGTGCACGTCGCCCGAGGGCCTGCAGGCTCGCATCAACGAGCTCGTGACGTCATACACCGACGGCCGCTCCTTCGTGAGACCCTCGGGCACGGAGGACGTCGTCAGGGTGTACGCTGAGGCTGATACACAGGAGGTACGAATTATTTAAGAAACATAAACATATCACGCCTGTAATTCCCGAAAGGGTAGGCAGAGGTGTAGGCACACAAGCGCCAGTTATGTAATAGGGGGTGAGCCTATTGTCGTCAACCGGGCACAAATCCAAACTCCATATTGCCACAGATTATTACCTAATATAAACACCCAGTATCACTGTCCGACCCGCGATTCGAACCCAGGTCTACTGTCTCACTTGGAGACCACTATGACAACAAGGCGGGCAAGTTCCTATATGTCCAATGAATTGTACCTCCCTAAGACAAACACATTGTCCACAGTCCGCAGACAAGTTAGCGGCTGAAGTGGCTCAAGCTGTGTACGACCTCGCCGGCGGCGTTGGGGACCGGCCAGAGTTACCGGCTTAGAGCACCATATCATCTTCAATGAAAGTCCACAACCAACAGCTCAATCTGCCAGCCGAACTGCACACCAAACGCTCACGTACACTGCAATCAAATACCGAACCTATTTCGTAGCTGTTAAGGTGCATATTTGCGTAAGCCGATGACGATGGCGTCATTCATCAATTTCTAGCTCATACAATTTGATTTCAATATTCCATAGCTTGCAAAAACAGTTTTTGGACTCGAATTATGGTTTCCGCTGTACATATTGAGATTACCCACTATTGAGATGTTTCTATCCAAATGAACAAATATAAAAACGGATGCTATCACAATGTAATCTTATATTGTATTAAGATTTGTTTGAAGCTGATTTAAAATCGGCAATATGCTCATTGTGTATCGAAATATTCGTTACAAAATTGAACATATTCTGTAATATACCTACATCTTTAATATAGATCTTTAGATATCTATAAAGTTGTCTCAACGGAATTGTTTATTAATCATTTTCTATTATTATTGTAATCAAAAACTTCTCATAAGTAATCGCAGAGCGACTTTATATTAGTTTTCTTTAAATAATCGACAAATATAATATACAATTAATTTTATTAATTACTAAGATAGTTTTAATCTTCAGTCATCTCTGTACAACGCACTACTAGTCTTATTAGGTTTTACTTAGGTGCGTATGATTTTGGACCAATATTAAAGGAGTCGGACTTATTTGGTGACAAAGGTTGGCCACACTGAATATCTACATAATCTGCATGCTCCTTATAAAAAAAAATCTAATAACCACTTCTTGTGATATCTCCACTTTAAAATTCGAAACTAATGCAGTTATATTTAAGTGTAATAGCATGTGTGTAAAACTAACCATTCAGAAATAAGGTATCACATCTTGAAAAATGGCAATTTTTTTTACGAAACCGCAGCTTGATGTTGCAACCACGTGACCAATATCTTAGACATCCTATTGGCTCATATTCAAACCACGTGACCAACATCCCAGTCATTCTATTGGCCCATATTTGTCACCCAATAATGTCGTTGGCTTTAATGACTTTATTTAATAATTGTTAGGCTCTCTTGCTCATAACAGTGTACCTAGGTGCTACTGATGTATGTTCAAAAATATACAACACTTAAATTGATTCTGCTCATAGTTTATACGAGAACATTTACTAATTAACGCATTTAAAAGACCCTTCTTTTTAAAAGCTTGACTACATATTTTTGGTATTAACGAAAGTAACTTTACTTTATTTAAATGCGTTACATTAATACATTACATTATTATCTAATTTTAATACATCAAGCAAAATAAGAACTAACTGCTCAGTAAATACAATAAAATTTATATATAAGTCCTGTCCAGTAAAATAAATTTAGTAGAAATAATTCCATGCATGCGTTTTTATTGTGCCCTTACAAATTACACTGCCCAAATTAGCATAGTTACACTAGGTAATAACACAATTTATTTATAAGTAGAATGTCTGTGAAACTAATTCTTGGTATTTCCTTCTACATGGGTGAATGAAATTATAGGAACGTAATATTGGATTAATGTTTAAAGTAAAAATTTAACTTCTTACAAATAACTTGATAATAAAAAACATCATACATTTTGTAATTGGAACATTACCAGACAAGTCCCAATATAATCACAATGTTACGTTTCTTGTCCCAATATAATTCAGTTCTTGGTCATTCTTGTAAACATTTAAAAAAGTCCTACTCAGACTTGTCATATAATCCTACCTAAATGTCACAATTTGACATACCATAACATGTCATTTTTGACATTACGACTTTGGAACTGAATCTGAACTATATGTAAAACTTTTTGAGAATTAGCCTTCTGATGAGGGTGTAGTAGTGTTTTGATTGACTGTAATATTTAGACTGGATTTATATTATCTATGTCTGAAGACTTATCTTCAGGATCTAATATATCTTTAATTACTTGTTGATGAATAAGAAATTATAAAAGACCTATCCACCCAGTTTCTTAAAATGTGCTTTTTTGCTTTTGAATGTTAATAGAAGTTATTATAAATGTCTATGGACCAATCTGTTCCAAATTGTTTATAGAAAATCTATTTGAAAAGTATTTGCGCTATTTACCCACGTTGCACTGTGTGAAATACACCTGTATATGTATACAAAAGAAGGCATTTTTATAATTTGCCGCTATATTAAGTATCTATTTTAAAACTATCTATCGGTAAGATAATTGAGTGAATGTTGGGTTAATGAGATTGAGAGGTAACTGAGACCTAGATCAGAAGTAAAACGTTTTTAAATCTATAAAACGAGTAATATAATTCAAACCACTGACATTATGTGCGTAAAATCTTAGTGAGTATGTGAAATATATATACATACCTACTTCTATTACATTTGATTGGTAATTGATGTATGTATAAAATAACTTACTGCTTGTCGCGAATATTTGTGAAGCTGCCACTGCCCTCTTACCATAAACTAAAACAGGACAGTTTACGATGTGAAAGCGAGACGCCTCTACGTACAGTGTAATGTGGCGTCTCGCTTCCACAACGTAAACTGTCATCCTTTAAGAGTTCATGGTAAGGGGGCTGAAGAACTAAAATGATAAACCAACCGTGAATACCAGAAACAGAGGGTATAAGCAGAGATCACAGGTATTTCCGTCAAGTCGTACAAAGATGTAAATTTAAAATAATCCCTTGGAATTGTGATTTTTGGACTGATTGCGAAAAGAGTAAAGTATGTATAATTGATATTTTTGTGGTAATGTATCGCGTAGTAAATTCTGTATTTCAGTATACCTACAGGGTATCCATAAATAGATTTCTTGATTCTCCAAACGGTTTCCGATTAGATTAAGCATTTTGGCCTTTATGTAAGGTGCAAACACAGAATATGTACAGAAGGTACAGACAACAGTCCTATCTATGACATCACTACAATAATAATAATAATAATAGTTTATTTTCTCACCACAATACACATTAAAATTACATTAAAGCATCACATTAAAAGATACAGTAAGTATATTGTGGGAGACTGGTGCCTAAGCTAGGCTTTAAGGGCCTGTATTTCAGGTCACCAGTATACAATGTGTTATATGTAGCTGCAAGCATATCAAACGACAATCCTCAGATAACAAACACTACTACATAGACTTGATGACTAATAAAAGAACTTGTATAAGTGACATTTGGCTGCAATATCCTGGTTTTCAAAAAGCTAT